>CM056949.1:10343662-12757623 GCA_029856935.1 Cyclocarya paliurus
AAACTTATTTCTAAGATTCGTACAAGAACACTAGGTGTAAGGGTGTTTTTCTTCCTATCAGTTCATATAGCAAGCTCATGAAGAATTACTGGAGAAGTAAGTCAGAGAATTCGACCAGTCTAGTCAAGCCAACGGCCCTACTCTAAGAAGAGTTAATGGGCCTTTGCAGAATACTAGGTCTGTGAGCAAAACTCACTCCGAAACAATCTACACGTAAAAAAATAGATAATAGAGATATGAGACTTGCCAGTAAAACACGACATCAACATTAATGTGACCAAAGAAATTTAAAACAATGCTTTTGTGAAAGCGTGAATGTAAGAATCACCAATTGCACATTTTGAACCTGTTTGCAAGACTTAGCTCTCGTGACAATAAGCCAATGTAAACCCCAGGGACGAAAAATAAAAAATAAAATAACAACTATGTCTAATAAAAGAGAAATAGTTTTGGGACAATAAGCCAGTGATGTGGTCGTATGTATGACTTGCTCGTATCAAAGAAAAACTTCTGGGCCCTCTGGACATCAGTTTAGATTTTAAAATTATTTCAATTAAACTTATCTCATTTCATCATTATAAATTTCTTAAATTTTTATATAAAATATAAAATAATTTAATTTTTACAATTTTAAAATAATAATAATATTAAAAAAAGAATATTTTTTAATATTTTATTATTTTTAAACTTTTATATCAAATTATTTCATTTCAATTCACTATTCTAACCGGACAAGTCAGTGTTATTGTCGTATATATATATATTTTTTTTTATAAAGATACTGACGTATGAATTGCTCATATCGTGTCTGTAATTACAAATATGATAGAATGATTTCTGGGACAATAATTACAACCATGCTGAAGTCCAGAAAAAAAACGCCTTGGCTAATAAAAACTAGTTTTGGGACAATAATTTCAAAGATGATGATTTCTGGGACCATAATTACAACCATGCTAAAGTCCAGGAAAAAAACACCATGGCTAACTACTAATGACTTGGTTGTGACCCGAAGTTGTGCCGGGTCAATAACTACAACCATGACCGATCAAAAAGAAAGATCTCTGGGACGACATCATTCATGACTTATCCCTAGTTTGTTTTTATAAATTATTTATTTTATTTAATTATTATTATAATATTTTTAAATAAAATATAATAAATAATTTAATTTTTTTAAATTATAATATTAAAATAATATTAAAATTGTATATTTTAATAATATTTTATTTAACTTTTATCTCATCTCGATAATAAATAAATCTCAAAATAATCCGCAATTACGATAAAGAATGATTTCTGGTACAATAATTCATGATATATTAGATAATATTTTGAATTGGTCGGTCAATAATTGGTCGGACAATAATTCAATAATTTATGGCATAACTTGTGAGATTTATAAATACGAGAGGTCAATTTCTTTATCATCTTGCTCCATCGACCACTGAACCACCCTAGCTAATAAAACGAAAAAAAGTAAGGGCAGGTTTGGATTAAGATGAGACATAAAATTATCTTATTATTTTATCATTTTTATACATAATTTAAATATAAAATTTTTAAATTAATTATTACAATTTTTTAAACTAATCATTACAACTTTTTTTCCAACTTTCAAATAAAATAATTTCAATTTTTTCAAATCTCTAAACAAAAATAATATTATAAAATAATATTTTTACAATATTTAAATTTTACAATTTTTTTTATTCAATTTTTTTTTCTCTCATTTCTCAAAATTCAAAAATACTCAACTAAAACTATCTCATTACTATTAAAAAACTATCTTACTATTATTTACAAAAATTTTATCTCATCTTACTCTTCAAACCAATCCTTAAAAATTTTGCTAAGATTTGTACAAAAACACAAGGTGTGAGGGTGTTTTTACTTCTTATTAGTTCATATAGCAAGTTCACGAGAGATTACTGGTGAAGTAAGTCAGAGAGTTTGACTAAGTCTAATCAAGCCTAACGATTCTCTTCTAAGAGGAGTCAATGAACCTCTGCAGAGTACTCGGCCTATGAACAAAATTTACTCACAAAGCCATCAACATGTGGGGAAAGTAGACGGTAAGAACATATAAGACTCACCACAACATCAACAGTAAAGTGACCAAAGGAATTTAAAACCATGCTTTTATAAAAGCGTGAATGTAAGAATCACCAAATGCACATTTTTAACCAGTTTGCAAGAATTAGCTTTTGTGACAATAAGCCATGCTAAAGCCTAGAAAAAAAAAAACACAACCATGTCAAATAAAATATTAGAAATGGGTGGAGAGGGGAATAAATATCACAACCATGCTACAGTCCCAAAAAAATACACCATGGCTAATAAAAAAATTAGAAATGGGTGTAGTGGCTCAATAAAATATTAGAAATTAGGGGTGCTACCCGCATGGTGCGGGGCGGGGGCACCCCCTCCCCGCCCCCCGCCCCGCACCATGCGGGTGGAGGGGTTTTATACCCCGTCCCCCGCCCCCGGGAGGCGGGGGCGGGGCCCCCCGCCCCGCTACCGGGGGGTGCGATTAAAACCGCACCCCGCCCCGCACCCCGCTCAACGCATGGTCTAAAAATTTTTTTAGTCTAAAAATATTTTTTAGACTCAAATTATAATATAATTTAAAGTATAAATTAAAATTTATATATTTAAAAAAAAATATAAACTCATTAGAGTTATATTTTGGATTGCCTTGGCTTCCTAGGCAACCATTATATAGAAAGCCAAGGCAATACAATAGTGATAGTTAAGCAATGTGGGACTTAACATTAAGTCCCACATGGCAATACACTAAGTCCCACATTGCTTAACTATCACTATTGTATTGCCTTAGCCTTCTATATAATGATTGGCCTAGGAAGCCAATGTAATCCATTAACTTGAAATTGAATTCAAGTTTTTTATAAATTGTATATATCTATATACAATATATTTATATAAATTATTTATATAAATAATAAAAATTATAATTTTTTATATTAAAAAGGGGGGAGTGCGGAGCGGGGGGCGGGGGCGGGGCCCCGCTGGGGTCAATCCGCCCCCCGCCCCCGCATGGGGTGCTCCATGCGGGGCGGGGGCCCCCGGCCCCGCATGGGCGGTGCGGGGTAGCCCGCTCGCCCATGCGGGGGCGGGGCGGAAGCCGGGCGGGGCAGCGGGGGCGGGTACCCGCTGCCCACCCCTATTAGAAATGAGTGTAGTGGGTAATAAAATATTAGAAGGGGTGCAAAAGGAAATAAAATATTAGAATTGAGGAATCGAATATTAGAAATGGTTGCAAGTGTGGGAAGCAAATGAAAAACAAAGGAAAGAAATGCTACAAAAGTTGTAATGATTTCTAATATTCTAATATTATCATTTGCTTCGACCATTTCTAATATTCTAATCCTCTCTCCATTCATTTCTAATTGAGATGACTTTCTGGCATTGATTATTTCGTCGTCAGAAATGCTAAATTCACTGAAAAAGCGTTATGAAATTTCGGTTTTTTTTTAATGATTATGAAAGTATTTTTTAAAGATATTGTTTATTTTTAATAAAAATGTTTACGATAATTAAAAAAATATATAAATATATATATATATATATATATATATACACACTTTTCGGGACACACATTCGGAACAAATTTTATGTAGGTGTGGCGTTACTCTTTCGCCATTCCAGTTCAATGATTAGGATATGTTTGGAAGTAAAGATGAGAAATCTCATCTCATTTCTATTTTATCTTATCATTTTATCTTTTTTAAATTTTTATATAAAATATAATAAATAATTTAATTTTTTCAAATTCTAATTTAACTTTTTTAAATCTCAAAACAATAATAATATTAAAAAATAAAATTTTAAACTTTCATCTTAATACTATTTACAAAATTTTTAAAAATTCTCATATTATCTTACCTACCAAACATAATATTGAACGGTGCTCAAAAAAAACAAAAAAAAAAAAGAGCAACTAAAAGGACGCTGCTATGTCCATATATGAAAGCCACATAAGAGAGTAAATGGTTTTTTTTTAATTTCTTTTCTTTTTTTCATACAATTTTTTTTATATTTTTAAATATTTAAAAAATAAATTCATAACATCATTTAAAAATATTTTTTTAATCACTAAATAAAAATAAAAATAATAATAATAATAATAAAAAGGAATCGGTGGCTGCTTTCGGTGGGCTTAATCTATGGAGCATTTTCCAACTAAAAATCCACTGAACCACCCCAGCTAAGAAAATGAAAAAAATCCAGGAAATTATTGCTAAATTCATGCGGGAACATCACGCATCAGTTGTCTTCAGGAACTTTGTAGATTGTTTTTAGCATCCTTCTTTTCCCATTTCCTCTCCGCTCCTTGTTAAAGAGAGGAACAAAAGTTTAGGAGTTTCTAAGCAAATATGGCCTACTATGCTGTTACTTTCCTCTTACATCGCCTGTCGCGGCTGATTGATGAAGATCCACATTTCTTTCGTGGGGTGGAGGTTCAGGCAGAATCAATCCGCATCGAGCTCTCTTGGATGATGCAAAAATGCGTCGAGTACTTTGACAAGGAACGGGACGAGCATAAAAGAGTGGAGCAGTATCGCAGGCTAATCAGAGACATTGTTTTCGATGTTGAGGATGCTATCGACATGCTGATTCTCAAAGGTGCGACAGCGAAAAGGAGGCAGATAGAAGTCGTCATCAAAGCAAAAGTGCTCGATGATGTTGTAAAGAAGATAAAAGGCATCAAAGTAGGGATCGAAGAAATGGCCACAAATATAGAAAAGTTTAGTATCGAAGGAGGTGCAGCAAGTCGTGTAGATCCAACGGCGGAGGAGACACGTCAGAGGCGAAAGAGAGACGTCGAGGAAGATGACGTGGTGGGCTTCGTTAAACACTTCGCTGCAATTGCTGACTGGCTTACTAAGGGGATCCCAAACCTTGGTGTGATTCCAATCGTGGGCATCAGTGGGTTAGGCAAGACCACAATTGCCAGGAAATTGTTTAATAGTGACTGCATCAAGACACATTTTAAATGCCGTGTATGGGTACCAGTATCTCGATTTTCAAGGACCGAAGAAGTGTTGCTTAATATTTTAGAAGAGATGCCAATAACCCTTGAGTTGGGAAGGACACTCAACAAGACCCCAAAGGAATTACGTGAGACGCTGTCTACATACTTGCTAGAGAAGAGGTATCTTGTAGTCCTGGACGGCATGCGGAGTCTTCAACTGTGGGAGGAGGTAAGATCTGCTTTTCCTGATAACTTGAACGGAAGCAGAATATTAATCACAACCAGGACAGTCAATGTGAGTCCACCTGCAAAGTTTGCTTACACTTACTCTCTCCCATCGCTTAATAAAGATGAAAGCTGGGAGCTATTCCATAAGAAGGTGTTCCGAGGAGGAGAATGTCCTCCCGTGTTGGAAACTCTTGTGAAAGAAAGGATAGAATATTGTCAGGGCTTACCCTTTTCAATTGTGGTATTAGGAAGCTGTTTAGCAAACACAGAGAAGACATACAAAGCATGGTCGAAAGTGCTTGATGAAATAAATTTTTCTTTTGCATGGGAATTGTTAAAATTGATCAATTCCCATCTGCCCCTGCACCTGAAGCCATGCCTTCTGCATTTAGAAAAATACGAAGAAGGCCTTGAAATCCCCGTGGACTTTCTAATTCAAGAATGGATCAGTCTGGGACTCATAGAGAGAGAGGGAGAAAAAAACACGGTGGATGTTGCTAGAGGCTACTTCAAGGAGCTCGTAGATCGAAGCTTGATCCAAGTGGTCAGTAGGAGGTCAGATGGAGAAGCAACGACATTTAGTATTCATGATCTTGTGCGACAACTATGCGTATCCACACAAAGGGCTAAAGCTAGTAAAGAAGAAAACAAAGGTAAGGCTATTATAGCTTCGGCTAAATATCTGCGCACACCACTGAATAGGCGTACCGTCAAGATGGCGAGTATTCGGAGTAAAGTCGTCACATTACTAAAGCAGCTTATTGAAGGGAATTCAAAACTTGATGTGATTTCAATCACAGGTATGGGTGGGTTGGGGAAGACCACCCTAGCCAGAGAGATCTATAATAATGATGCAATCAAGAGTCGATTTAATTGTCGAGCATGGATGACTGCGTCTCAAAATTTCAGAACCAGGGAGTTGTTGCTTCAAATTCTGAAGCGTCAGATGCCAAAATCAGATGACTTGATAAGGAGCCTCGAAGACATGAGTAGGGATGAATTAAAGAAGAAGCTGTTGGAATACTTGCGAGGGAAGAGGTACCTAATAGTCCTGGATGACGTTTGGATAACAGAAATCTGGGATGAGATAAGATCTGCTTTTCCTGACGACTTCAATGGAAGTAGGATATTAATCACTAGCCGCATACAAGAAGTTGCTTCACATATAAGTCTTGATCCCCCCTACTCTCTTCCATTCATTAAAGAAGATGAAAGCTGGAACCTCTTTCGTGAGATGGTACTCCTACGAGTATATCCTGAAGAATTCCTAGCTCATCTAGGGAGACAAATAGCACAAGGTTGTCTTGGCATACCACTTTCAATTGTGGTACTAGTTGGCGTTTTAGCAAACAAAGGGAAGACTCATCGAATATGGTCAAAAGTGATTGCCGATGTAAATTGGTACCCGGCTCAGGCTACAACATTACGTGATGACATTCTGAACCTAAGCTACACCCACCTGCCGCGAAACTTGAAACCGTGCTTTTTGTATTTAGGTGCGTACCCGAAAGACTTTGAAATCCCTGCAAGCCAACTGATCCACTTATGGATAGCAGAGGGACTCATAAATTGCGGTGGCAATGAAGACATTGAGGACGTTGCTGAAAACTACTTGAAGGAGCTCATTGACCGAAACTTGATCCAAGTGGTTGAGAGGAGGTCGGATGGCGGTGCAAAGACATGTCATGTCCACGACCTTCTGCGAGACCTATGCATATCCAAGGGTGCGGAAGAGAAGTTTTTTGACTTACCAAATGTCAATCTTTCATCGTGGAAAAAATCTCGGAGGGTTTCCATCCAGTGTAGCACTCTTGATCTATACATGGCTTCAAACAGCCCCAGCCCCTCAATTGCTCGTTCTTTGTTGTTCTTTTGCGAAGATACATATGGTGGCTTTGATCCAAACCACTGGAAATGGGTCGAAGAAAACTTCAACTTGCTTCGGGTGCTTAGCTTTGGGAATCTAAATGTCTACTCCATTCCCACGTGGATAAAACGATTGATCCATTTGAGGTACTTACGTGTGCAGTCAGATGCACTGAAAGTTATTCCCGCTTCCATTAGCAACCTTACGAACCTAGAAACGCTTGATCTTAGAGGTACTTTTCTGAATAGTTTGCCAATCGGGATATGGAAGCTGCGAAATTTAAGGAATCTCTATATGTCTGGGCCAGTGAGTTTACCGAACCAGTCGGACACAGAAATTAAAGCTCTTTTAAATCTCCAAGTCCTCTCCACCGTATCACTTGACACACAAACTGTTCGTCCCATTGTCGAGGCTAAGCTCCCTAATGTAAGGAAATTAGGAATATGGTTTGCATCAAACGAGAGCAACAGCGAAGCAGGACATGCTTTGGCCAGCCTCCAACATTTACACCGCCTTCGAAAATTGAAAATTATAAACTGTTCAGAGATTCTTTGTCTGCCGAATTCATTTCCAGAGACAATCACAAAAATAACCTTGCGACAAGTGTGCTTAGAAAACGGTGACTGCATGAAAGTGCTGGGAAATCTCGTCAATCTTCAGATTCTGAAATTACAAAGCTGCTTGCTTTCCAGTCAGCTCTACATCTATGGAGTTTTGTTTCGAGCACTCATATTTCTTAAATTGGAAAATCTGAGGATTGAAAAGTGGAAACAGGGGAAAGGTGCAATGCTGAACCTAAGGCATTTGGTTATCGATCGATGCTATGAGTTGATTACGCTGCCTTTTGTAGGATACATTTTTCCTCATTTGCGAGAAGTGGAGGTGTTAGAGAGCAACTTGATCGCCGCGACGCTGCGACGTCAGATTCGTAATGCTAAGCTACGAATCGATCCACCTCTAGATGCTGACTTTTATGAAGATTAGCGTGAGTTCTACCTAGTGATTCATAACAACAACAGTAGCAGTGGTTGTAATGTTGAGGAATGACCGAGGTTTTTCGACTAGAACATGAAACACAGGTGCTTGGCAAAGGTCTTGTGCTTCATGTACTTTGGTAAGGCCCAGATTATGCACAAGTCGCAAACCAAAAAGGAGCCCCATCGCATAATTATTTGAATCCATACCCAAATGCTCAGAAAAATCCCTAATCAAATTGCCTTTATCATCTCTAATAACCTCACCAGCTCCGGCACGACCCGAGTTCTCTAAGGAGCTACCATCCACATTAAGTTTTACTTAACCTCTCAGTGGTTTTATCCATTTAATATTGTGCATAGGTTTCATTTTAGGCCATTTTATAGGAATATGAAGACTGCAAAATCCTCTCATCATCATGAGATAGCGAGGTGCCAGCTTTCATTTTTTCTCCTACTTTCCCTATTAATAGAATATCTCTCCAAACTAAATTAATAGAGTCTTGAAGACCTTCCATGCGGCATTTACATCTTTGTATCCATAATATCCAAGTGATGATAGTAGGAGTTACACCCAAAACTTGTCCACATTGTTAACGCCTAGATGCCTTGTGGAACCACATATTAATAATGTCCTGCCAACTCTGTCGAGGAAAATATGGCATATTGACAAATATAACAGCTCTCTTCCATATCTCACGAGCAAATTCCCCCCAGCCAAAACATGATTTTGATATTCATTGCACCTATTCACACAACAATCACATTTGGAAACGATAGGAATTCCCACCTTAATCACACGGTCATTGACACTTAAAGAGGAATTAAAAGCTTTCCAGATTATAACAGAAATATTCTGAGATAAAGAAGAATGCCAAACCCAATTGGTCCACTGAAGTTTGGAGGACCGAACACTCAAAATGTCCCATGCACTATGAGTAGAAAACTCACCATCTAAATTACCTTTCCATACTAAAACGTCATCACTAGCTTTGGCAGTGCACAAAGTACGCAGGATCATAGCCGCTTGTCACTCACCAACTAGACTTTGGAGCAAGGTAATATCCCAACCATAATCAATTCTACAATCGTTAACACGAAAATTAGGAAGATTAGAGATGGAAATTTTATCACAAAGCGGGCCCTCTTCTAGCCAATTATCCCTCCAAAAAGAGATATTTCCATCCTTTAGTTTCCATTTAGAGTGATTAAGAACATCTAGCATACAAGACATAATTCTTTTCCAAAATCTACTTCATTTTGCCTGATTGACAATGGAAATATGATTATTTTTGATATATTTGCCCCGGAAAAAGTTCGACCATAGGGAATTATCCTTAATGACTTTCCAAGCAAACTTCATATGAAGAGATTTTTGCACAGCCTGAAAATCATTTATGCCTAGACCTCCTTCTTGTAAAGGCTTACAAATATTCTTCCAAGAACACCAATGTTTCTTACTTTTTCCAAGTCTAGCACCCCAAAAGAAATTACTCATGCATTTATGAATATTATGAATAACAGAGAGAGGAGTATGAACAATAGATAAAGTATGAATTGGAATACTAGCAAGGACATGCTTAATCAAAAGAAGCCGATCCCCAGAAGATAAAAAGTTTTTTTGCCATCCTGCAACACAGCGTCGGATATTACTCACCATATCATCAAGATAAATAGCCTTTAATCTGCCAGCAATAATGGGAATACTAAGATATTTGAAAGGAAAAGTGCCCTTTATAAATCCAGTGATGTTAAGAATAAAACGTCTTCTATGAGTAGAAATATTTTTTGAAAGAATAATAGAATATTTTTTTTTACTAACTCTTTGGCCTGACCAATTTTATAGATAGCTAAAATATCATAAATAGATTTCATGGAAGTTTTATTCCCATTAGCAAAAATAACAATGTCATCAGCATAAAGAAGATGAGAGATAATAGGCGTACCTCGAGGATGATAGAATGGAAGAATTTTGCCATCCAAATAAAATTTCTTAAGCATGCAATATAAAATTTCCTCCACCATAATAAAAAGATAAGAGGAAAATAGGATCACCTTGCCTCAGACCTTGACTGGCTGGGTAGAAACCTTTGAAAATTCCATTCATCACCATAGGAAACCATGGGGAGCGAACACATTGATTTATAAGGCCACAAGCCCGTTTCGAGAAATCCAATTGTTTAAATGTGTAACAAGAAATCGCATTGTAGACTTTGGTATTTTGAAGACTTTTGGGAGGAAATTCTTGGCTTTTTTGAAGATTTGAACTACTCTATTTCCCATGTGTTTAGACAAGGTAATGCTCTAACTGATTTTTTGGCAAGGATGGGTGCCGAAGGTACTGTGCGACATGGGATAATTTTACTCATTTTCCTCATCTATTGAAATGAATGTTGAAGACAAACAAGTTGGGCCTCCTGTAATAAGATTTGGCTAAGCTTTTGTTTCCCATAATGACATAACACTTGGTTGATTTGTTTTATAATCTTATATTCATTTGCATGTGCTTTGGTTTTGTAGGTTTTCTTGATTTGGTTTCCTTCCAGAATTTATCTATTTGGTATGATTGTAATTTTGGATATTTTGGTTGGTATTAGTAGTATTTGATTTTGATGTCTGGGTTTTGGGTTTTTCTTTTAATTGTCTCTCCCAGGCATCTTGTTGTAACTACAGTTTTCCTCTGCTATAAGTGAGGGCAATTAATAAAATTTGGGGTACTGTCCTCTTTCTAAAAAAAAAAAAAAAAGCTTGGCAAAGGTAGAGACGCTCATAGGAAGACATCCAGAGAAGTGGTGCAAGGACGCAGTGGGCAACATCGTCTGAAAGCGCTTCTGCAACTGTTAGGGCTTCCTTTGCTTTGAGTATGACCACATCATCCCCTTCTCCAAAGGTCCTCTCTCTCTCTCTGATCATAATCTTTTGCATTTGAACGCAACTTTTTCTGGGTTTTTCTTCTTTCTTCTAGTTTTATTTTTCATTTCTGGAGATTTTGCTGGGAGCATAGTTTTTAGCTTCGTCTTGCAAATCTGAGCTTCTTGAGTAAAGTTTCGAAACGGGTGTATGAGTTTTGCTTTCAAAAGGGAATGATATCAATTCGTTGGAGAAGGTTATATGGGCTTTTTTTTTTTTTTGCTTGTTAATCGTATTGAGAATTGGGGGTTTGATTTGGATGGTTAGAGCCCACGGATCATGACAACAACAACTTGGAGAGATTCATGGTCGATTGGATGGTCGAAGACCATGGGTCACGGCAACGTGATGGAAGCCTTACTCTCACTCACATGTTTGTAGCGTGTTGGATGGTTGAATCTTGGGTTACCTCAAGGCAACACAAAGATTCCAATGGGTTGGTTGGTGAAAATTAAGACTAACTCAAGCTAGCACTTAATTATCAAAAGATTGAAAGAGAAAGTTCTCATTCATTCAAAATAGTTTAATGATGAATTACAAGCCAAAAGGCCAAATATATAGTAGTAGGGTTTGGCTAGTCCTCCCCCAACCTCTTTTGAATTCCTAATTCCAAAACAAAATAAACTCTTTAAATTCATAATCCTAAAAAAAATCAAATTCCTAAGTTGAAGGAAATAATTCAAATGCCTAAAATAATGGAAATAATAGATAAATTCCTAAAATAAAGAACATGTGGCCTAAAATTAAGGTATTTGTCATCTTGTCATCCAATCCCTAAAATTAAGGAATTGGCCAACACTTGAGACTCCTCTAGTTGCACTTGTCTTGGATGCCCATCACCTCACCACCCGAACCATGCATGCAACCAAATGCAACCCTCCTAACCTCAACGCGCCTAGCCCATCTAGTGGCATTGCGAATGGCTCGTCTTGCATCTCCATCACAACGGCGACGCCTTGTGGCAACTGCACCTCACTCCTCATGGGTTTCAAATTTTGCAAATGGGATGTAACACCCCATTCACCCATAAAATCAGTTTTAGAATTTTCAAGGAATGGCGTGCTACTAAACTTTGACTTAAAAACTTTTCTCCTTAACGAAGAGCCAGAAACAAAAGATTTCACAAATAAATAAGTAAATTTTTATTAAATACTTAAAATTTAAAAGAGAGTCTGCGAAATCACTTATTTAAAATCAATAAAATCTCACGTGCTTATAAAAATAACTTATTATCTAGAAATCATAAAACTGAGTATAACATAAACTATTTAGGCCTCTGCCTTGCTTCCCTAGGTCAAGTCTTGTCATACAGTCTCATCCTCATAAGGATCATCACCTGGGGTGGTTAAAACATACAAAAATGAGTTAAACATTCAATAAGCAACACATTATACTGTAAACATAATAAACCTAAAGTTTCTTGAAAGATATGCACACTCATAAATACATGCGTAAATAACATGAATATAAACTTCTTATTCACTTGTCATAGGTCGGTATCCACTGTTGATGTAACATCCTGGATTTTAGTGTATTTTTAATGGATGTTTTATTTAATTTATTTTGTGATTATTTGTCTTGTTTTAAATTTTGGGAGTTTTAAAATATTATTTCTTAATATTTTATGTGGTGAAAATTATTTTATGTGATTTTTAAATTTTATTTGCTGTTTTAGCTTTTAAAATGCATTTTAAGATTAATTGATTTATTTTTGGGTTTTTGATTTTTATTGTGGCATTTAAATTATTTCACTGTGTTTGGAATATTTTATTTAGCTTCGGGTTTTAATTTCATCTCCGTCGGATTTTTCGGGACCCAGCTTGAAAGACTGGATCTTCCTTTTTCCCCTCTTCTTTTTCCTTTCTTTCCTTTTTTCTTCTTTCTTTTTTCTCTCTCCCCGGTTCCTTCCCGCGCGACCCCCCTCTCCCTTCTCTCTCTTCTCTCTCCTCTCTCCACCGTCGCTCACGGGCTTACCGTTGCTGCGCCGCCTCCCGGCCGCCGTGCACCTCACCGCCGGCACCATTCCCTCCCCCGTGCGCCGGCGACCTCACCCCTAAAATCTCAGACCGCCCCGAGCCACCGTTAGCCGCCGTGAGCCAGTTGAACCCGCGGTGGGTTTTTCCTCCTTCCGCCGCCGTCCGGCCGCCATTGGCCACCAACTTTCTACCACTTCATCACCGGCCCAATACCAAACTTTTCCACCCAAACCCGGCCCCGATCCGTCGCCGGAGCCGGTCGAACGAGCACCAAACCCGATTCGGGTATTCCGGCCAAAAATCGTCCAATTCCGCCGCCATTCTCGGCAAACCACCACCACCATTAGATTCACCACCTTCCATAGGCCCTACCCTATACATTTCAAGTCTCCGTTTGAAACCGTGAAAAATTCTCATTTCACTGCATTTCGGCCAGTGTTTTTACACTGTGTGAATTTGCTGTTTTGGCGATTTCCAGTGCCTCGGAACCTTCATTAAATTGTTTTAAAGCGCTGTAAGTATTTCCTAAACATTTCTTTGAGATTTAATTATATTTATGCAATTAACTGCTTGATTTATATATTGTATTCTGGTTGGTTTCCGGACTGAGTCCGAGGAGTTCGGGGGTGGTTGGATTGATCGGAGTATTGGTTGTGTGTGATTATTGTGATCTGGTTGTGAATTTGGAGATTGGATTATTTGTGGATTTATTAATTGTTGGAAATTGAATCATTTGTGGATTGATTAATTGTGGATATTCTGGATTTGTTGGTATTGTGATCTTTGAGGGTTGATCATGGATTTTGTGGTTTCATTGCATATTGCACACATGGCATGTTTGTAAATAGAAAACTGGGTTTTCGTGTATTGCATTCATGTTCATGTGGTTTTCATGAAAACTGGGTTTTCATGTGTTGACTGGATTTGTGGGTGCGTGTGTATCACGACCCCAAGCCGAGATGGGGTATTATCTCGGTGGAGCTCCTCTGGTCACTCGGGAGCGCAATATACTGAGTGATGTCCCCTGGGTTGTCGCCGGGCGACAACGGGATCGGACGTTGGACGTGCCGACTCCGTGGCCCTTCTGCTGGCGGGGGCTAGAGGATGACCTGGCCACGAACGCACTGGGTGCGGAACTGGGCATCTCTCGTAAAGTAGCCAGGACGTGCGGATGGTCCATAGGGGAGGCCATGGTGCATATGGTTAATTGGTTAATTGGATTAACCGGAAAAGAGCTGTTTTCTGGGAAAATAGCGTGAGTTGATTTTTGTGCATCATTTTCTGGGAAAATGATGGAAATGTTTTTGTGTGCCATTTTCTGGGAAAATGGTGGAAATGGATATTTTTCTGAGAATGATTTTAAGCCAAATGAGATTTTTGGCGTGTGTTGCACTATTTCATATTGCATCATTGGGCATGCATGGTTAATTGTTAGAGTATGGTTTTATCTCTGGGCATGGTTAGGTTATAACTTACCTGCGGTACCATTTCATGGTACTGCAGACTTTGTTGATGATGCAGATGCAGAGCCTGAGGATCTGGCTCCGCCGGAGGAGTGATCTGGGATCACTCATGCTGTAATTTTATTTTCAGACTTGTGTTTTATTTTTCTGGGACTTGGCTTTATTTTTAAGGTATTTTGTATATTTGGATATCTGTATTAATTAAAATTCTGGTACTAGTAGACTTTATTACCTTCCGCTGTGTTTTTAATTGTGCACTGTTTATTTGTTGCACACACTGACACTTGTCGTTGGGATGCGTGACCGGTTGTCATCATCCCGGGTGTCTCGATTTCCGTGTTGGTCCGTACATGGAAGTTGGGGGCGCCACAGGTGGTATCAGAGCGGTTTGGCTCTGGGTAAAGCCACATGTCCCTTAGGTGCAGTACCAGAAATTTTTAAAAGTTGTGATTTAAAATTATTTTGGTTTGAAATATGTTATTTTTAATGGTTTTAATTTATTGTTGATGGTTTTGATTGATTTTATTTTATTTTATTTATTTTATATTGTTTTATTTTAATTTATTTGGATGTTGCTATTACCCTTAATTAAATTTTGTTCGGGACTAAAGTGGGGTTGAGAATTGTGCTTTGACAGAATATGGTGAGGCCAAGGAGGCAGGATAAGGAACCTATGGGGGAATCTTCCAACAATGAGGTGGATAATGCCATTGCTAGGGCATTAAATAGGATGACTGATCTCTTTCATCAAAATATCAGGCCGCCTCAAGTTGACCAAAATATTGTGGTTCAAGTGGGGTGTTCTTATGAGAGATTTCTTAAATACCGGACCCCATTGTTCTTTGGATTTGATGTTTGGTGTGGTTTGATGTTTCTTTTGGATTTCTTTGGTGTGTGTGTTTGGTTCAGGGAGAGTCCGTTTGTATGATTTTTATGCTTGCACCTTGTTTGATTCTGGAGCATCCAAATCTTTTGTGTCTACCACTTTTGCACGGATGTGCAATTTGGTCACGGAAGCCTTATCGCAACCATTGGTAGTAAGTCTTCCCAATGGAGAGATGGTGTGGTGTTCTAAAGTCGCGATGGGGTGTCCTTTGGATTTTAGTGGAAGGACACTAGATGCGGATTTGATTGTATTCAAGTTGCTTGGATTTGATATTATTCTTGGAATGGACTGGCTATACCGGTATTCGGCGTGCATTAATTGTAGAAGTCGAGTTATTGGATTCCAGCTTGCAGAAGGTGATTATTTGGAATATGTGGGGAGTAAGTTGAAAGCGAAGCCTATAGTTATATCTGCAGTTCAAGCAAAGAAAGATATAGCTTGTGGAGCCGACGCATTTTTGGTTCAAGTGGTGTCTTCGCCGTCCGAGAAGAAGTCTATAGCGGATATTCCAGTTGTAGAAGAATTTCCAGATGTTTTTGTTGATAATTTGCCAGGGTTGCCTCCAGTTAGAGAATTGGAGTTTACAATTGATTTGGAACCTGGAGCCGCTCCTGTGCATAGAGCTCCTTATCGTATGGCGCCGGCTGAGTTGAAGGAATTAAAGATTCAGTTGCAAGAGCTAGTTGACAAGGGTTTTATTCAACCTAGCACATCACCATGGGGAGCACCGGTGTTGTTTGTTAAGAAGAAAGATGGCACTCTAAGAATGTGTATTGATTATCGGGAACTTAATAAAGTGACCATCAAGAATAAGTACCCGCTTCCCCGTATAGATGATTTGTTTGATCAGCTACAAGGAGCAGCTGTTTTCTCCAAGATTGATCTGAGGTCAGGATATTATCAGCTGAGAATAAGAGATAAAGATGTTCCTAAGACTGCTTTCAGATCTCGGTATGGTCATTATGAATTTAAGGTGATGCCTTTTGGTTTGACCAACGCTCCTGCAGCTTTTATGGATTTGATGAACCGAGTCTTTCAGCCTTTTCTGGATTCTTTTGTGGTGGTCTTCATTGATGATATCATGGTCTATTCTCGAGACGTGGAAGAGCATGTAGATCATCTTCGCTTGGTACTTGGTAAATTGAGAGAGCATCAGTTATTTGCCAAGCTTAGCAAGTGTGACTTTTGGCTGGAGGAAGTCAGATTTCTTGGTCATGTGATCTCCCGAGATGGAGTGGCTGTTGATCCTAGTAAGATAGAAGCTGTTTTATCATGGCCACGTCCTTCTACTGTGCGCGAGATTCGGAGTTTCTTGGGACTTGCCGGATATTACCGGAGATTTGTTGAAGGTTTTTCCAGATTATCCGGACCTCTCACAGCGTTGACTAGAAAGAATGTTGAGTTTGTGTGGTCAGATCGTTGCGAGAGAAGCTTCCAAGAATTGAAGAAGAGATTGACGACAGCCCCTGTGTTGGCACTTCCGGAGCCGCATAAGCCTTTTGTGGTTTTCAGTGATGCATCTAAGTTTGGGTTGGGATGTGTCCTTATGCAGGAAGGACGAGTTGTTGCCTATGCATCTCGTCAGTTGAAAGAGCATGAGAAGAATTATCCTACCCATGATTTAGAGTTGGCTGCCGTGGTATTTGCTCTCAAGATTTGGCGTCATTATCTGTATGGTGAAGTTTGTGAAGTCTTCACTGATCATAAGAGTTTGAAGCATCTGTTTTCTCAGAAGAATCTTAATATGAGACAGAGGCGTTGGTTGGAGTTAATCAGCGACTACCAGTGTGAGATCAAGTATCATCCAGGAAAAGCTAATTTAGTTGCTGATGCCTTGAGTAGGAAATCTCAGTTAGTGGAAGAGGCAGAGTCGTCAGGTGTGGACTCTCTCCTTTATGGAATGAGGAGATTGCTTATTGAGAGTTCGCAGCAGGAAGAATTGGTCTCTTCAGTTTTGGATGTGCGGGTTGAGGATTTTGAGGAATTGAAGACTCTCCAGAGAAAGGATCCTAAGTTGTTAAATATCAGGAAAAGAGTCAGGAAGTCTAAAGGACCCGTGCACTATAGTTTGGACAATGATGGAGTGCTTCGTTTTCGGGATCGAAGAGTGATACCTCGAGATTCTGAATTTAAAGAGCGAATCTTGGCAGAAGCTCATACAGCTCCGTACTCAGTTCATCCTGGAAGTACGAATATGTATCGGGATTTGAAGAAGAATTTTTGGTGGGAAGGTATGAAGTTGGATATCGCCTCGTTTGTTGAGAAATGTGATACCTGTCGCCAAGTTAAGGCTGAGCATCAGAGACCTGCTGGTAATCTCCAACCTCTCCCTATTCCTGAGTGGAAATGGGATGACATCTCTATGGATTTTGTAGTAGGCCTTCCAAGATCTCCTAGTGGAAAGAATTCAGTTTGGGTGATTGTGGATCGTTTGACTAAGAGTGCTCACTTCTTGCCTGTGAATATGCTGACTCTTTGGGTAAGTTAGCTCGGTTGTATGTTAAAGAGATTGTGAGACTGCATGGTGTGCCCAAGAGTGTTGTGTCAGATAGGGACCCGCGGTTTACGTCGCGTTTTTGGAGAAGTTTGCAGGCAGCTTTAGGCACTAATTTGAAGTTCAGTACCGCTTATCATCCCCAGACTGATGGCCAATCTGAGCGTACAATTCAGACTTTGGAAGATATGCTGAGGGCTTGTGTTATGGAATTTCAAGGAAGTTGGGAAAATCATTTGCCGCTCATAGAATTCTCCTACAATAACAGTTTTCACGCTTCTATCCAGATGGCTCCTTATGAAGCTTTGTATGGAAGGAAGTGCAGATCGCCGTTATGTTGGGATGAAGTCGGTGAGAGGAAAATTGTTGGGCCTGAATTGATTGAAGAAATGCAAGGTCAGATTCAAGTTATAAGGGCTAAGATGGCGGAAGCGCAAAGTCGCCAGAAAAGTTATGCGGACATGAGGAGAAGAGACTTATCTTTTGAGGAAGGCGATTGGGTTTATCTTAAAGTCTCTCCGATGAAGGGTGTTAAGCGCTTCGGTAAGAAAGGTAAACTCAGCCCGAGGTATGTTGGTCCTTTTCAGATTGTGGAGAAGGTTGGGCTTGTTGCTTATAGAGTTGCATTGCCTGATTATTTCGGGGATGTGCATGATGTGTTCCATGTTTCGTCGTTGAAGAAGAGTTTTGGTCAACAAGAGCCGCGTTTTGTTGACCCGGAGCACATTCAACTTCAGCCTAATCTTGCTTATGAAGTTGTTCCAACTCAGATTGTGGATTGGAAAGTGCAGAAGCTGAGATCCAAGACGATACCTTTGGTGAAGGTGTCATGGGGTGATCCTGTAGCTCAAGATTTCTCTTGGGAGCGTGAGGCCGATATGAGGGAGCAGTATCCGTATTTGTTTGGTTGACTCTCCTGGTATGCTTCTTAAGCCTACTCTTAGTTGAACCTTATCTTTGTCTTAGTCTTAATGATTGACCTTACCCAATTTCGAGGACGAAATTTTATTTAAGGGGGGGAGATTGTAACATCCTGGATTTTAGTGTATTTTTAATGGATGTTTTATTTAATTTATTTTGTGATTATTTGTCTTGTTTTAAATTTTGGGAGTTTTAAAATATTATTTCTTAATATTTTATGTGGTGAAAATTATTTTATGTGATTTTTAAATTTTATTTGCTGTTTTAGCTTTTAAAATGCATTTTAAGATTAATTGATTTATTTTTGGGTTTTTGATTTTTATTGTGGCATTTAAATTATTTCACTGTGTTTGGAATATTTTATTTAGCTTCGGGTTTTAATTTCATCTCCGTCGGATTTTTCGGGACCCAGCTTGAAAGACTGGATCTTCCTTTTTCCCCTCTTCTTTTTCCTTTCTTTCCTTTTTTCTTCTTTCTTTTTTCTCTCTCCCCGGTTCCTTCCCGCGCGACCCCCCTCTCCCTTCTCTCTCTTCTCTCTCCTCTCTCCACCGTCGCTCACGGGCTTACCGTTGCTGCGCCGCCTCCCGGCCGCCGTGCACCTCACCGCCGGCACCATTCCCTCCCCCGTGCGCCGGCGACCTCACCCCTAAAATCTCAGACCGCCCCGAGCCACCGTTAGCCGCCGTGAGCCAGTTGAACCCGCGGTGGGTTTTTCCTCCTTCCGCCGCCGTCCGGCCGCCATTGGCCACCAACTTTCTACCACTTCATCACCGGCCCAATACCAAACTTTTCCACCCAAACCCGGCCCCGATCCGTCGCCGGAGCCGGTCGAACGAGCACCAAACCCGATTCGGGTATTCCGGCCAAAAATCGTCCAATTCCGCCGCTATTCTCGGCAAACCACCACCACCATTAGATTCACCACCTTCCATAGGCCCTACCCTATAAATTTCAAGTCTCCGTTTGAAACCGTGAAAAATTCTCATTTCACTGCATTTCGGCCAGTGTTTTTACACTGTGTGAATTTGCTGTTTTGGCGATTTCCAGTGCCTCGGAACCTTCATTAAATTGTTTTAAAGCGCTGTAAGTATTTCCTAAACATTTCTTTGAGATTTAATTATATTTATGCAATTAACTGCTTGATTTATATATTGTATTCTGGTTGGTTTCCGGACTGAGTCCGAGGAGTTCGGGGGTGGTTGGATTGATCGGAGTATTGGTTGTGTGTGATTATTGTGATCTGGTTGTGAATTTGGAGATTGGATTATTTGTGGATTTATTAATTGTTGGAAATTGAATCATTTGTGGATTGATTAATTGTGGATATTCTGGATTTGTTGGTATTGTGATCTTTGAGGGTTGATCATGGATTTTGTGGTTTCATTGCATATTGCACACATGGCATGTTTGTAAATAGAAAACTGGGTTTTCGTGTATTGCATTCATGTTCATGTGGTTTTCATGAAAACTGGGTTTTCATGTGTTGACTGGATTTGTGGGTGCGTGTGTATCACGACCCCAAGTCGAGATGGGGTATTATCTCGGTGGAGCTCCTCTGGTCACTCGGGAGCGCAATATACTGAGTGATGTCCCCTGGGTTGTCGCCGGGCGACAACGGGATCGGACGTTGGACGTGCCGACTCCGTGGCCCTTCTGCTGGCGGGGGCTAGAGGATGACCTGACCACGAACGCACTGGGTGCGGAACTGGGCATCTCTCGTAAAGTAGCCAGGACGTGCGGATGGTCCATAGGGGAGGCCATGGTGCATATGGTTAATTGGTTAATTGGATTAACCGGAAAAGAGCTGTTTTCTGGGAAAATAGCGTGAGTTGATTTTTGTGCATCATTTTCTGGGAAAATGATGGAAATGTTTTTGTGTGCCATTTTCTGGGAAAATGGTGGAAATGGATATTTTTCTGAGAATGATTTTAAGCCAAATGAGATTTTTGGCGTGTGTTGCACTATTTCATATTGCATCATTGGGCATGCATGGTTAATTGTTAGAGTATGGTTTTATCTCTGGGCATGGTTAGGTTATAACTTACCTGCGGTACCATTTCATGGTACTGCAGACTTTGTTGATGATGCAGATGCAGAGCCTGAGGATCTGGCTCCGCCGGAGGAGTGATCTGGGATCACTCATGCTGTAGTTTTATTTTCAGACTTGTGTTTTATTTTTCTGGGACTTGGCTTTATTTTTAAGGTATTTTGTATATTTGGATATCTGTATTAATTAAAATTCTGGTACTAGTAGACTTTATTACCTTCCGCTGTGTTTTTAATTGTACACTGTTTATTTGTTGCACACACTGACACTTGTCGTTGGGATGCGTGACCGGTTGTCATCATCCCGGGTGTCTCGATTTCCGTGTTGGTCCGTACATGGAAGTTGGGGGCGCCACAGTTGACCCCTGTGAGTTAGGGTTAGTAAATCTAAGTAGATTTGGATTCCGCCTGTGGCTACAGGTTATGTAATCTATAAATAAGGAAGACACACTAGGTGCACTACCAGCATGTACAACATGGCAATGCAATATACCCATAGTACATGGTACTACCTTCATATTATAACATAGGCCGTTATGTATCTTATCATTCATACTTCATCATAATCATACTTGCATACTTGTCATAAAATCATAAAATTATGGATTTTCATAAATGATTTAATACATAAATCTTCACATAAATCATGGATTTTCATAAAATATCTTGATACATGTCTTGCAACTAACATGAAATTTATGCATAAAATAAAGATATTTATAAATTAATCATGACTTGGGTATATAAAAAGGGGCTTCCAATGGAGGGTGTACATGCATAATAATTTTATAAAAAATATGTCGATTACCATACATATGTGTAAGAGTATGATCATGCTACTTACCTTGCTACGTTATCCAATATTTCCAGTATGAAATTGATCATGTGAATTAGAAGGAGACAGAAAACGTGATGGATGTTATAAGAGGAATAAGGTAGTCGGTTATTGGTGTGGTGAACGTGGGACACGCACAGTGTTGGACTGAATATCTTGGATTTGGCCCCTAAACTTACGAAGGTATATGGTTTTTTCTAAATAACACAGAAGAGATATATTTATAGAGATATTTGAGAGATGGTGTCGACGAGTTTGAGTTCGAGTTGGACTCGATCACAATCATTCAAGAAGAGAGTTTGAATTAAAAAATATGATTTAGTAATTCATTCAATGTAGGATTTACAGTAACTGAGACTGCGTAGGGGACTTCAATCAATGATGACTTTAAATTGAAATAAATTTATAATGGCCAATCTTTAAATTCTAATTTAAAAACTTTTTAATATTATTTTTGTTTTGAGATTTGAAAAAATTGAATTGTTTTGTTTTGTTTTGTTTGAAAGTTTGAGAAATCTGTAATAATTAGGTAATAATTTGATGAAAAATTTAAAAATTTGAAATTGAAAAATATTTATATTTGGATGATATTTAAATGTTGAGATAAGATAAAATGAAATTAGATGAGATGAGATGATTTCACCTCAACATTCAAATGGGCCTAAGGGGAAGTTTGGATAGTTAGTTGAGATGAGATGAAAGTTGAATAAAATATTATTAGAATATTATTTTTGTTTTAAGATTTGAAAAAATTGAACTTTTTTTATGTTTTGTTTGAAAGTTTGAAAAAACTTTAATGATTAGGTAATAATTAGATGAAAAAGTTAAAAATTTGAAATTGAAAAATATTTATATTTGAAAGATATTTAGATGTTAAGATGAAATAAAATGAGGTAAAATTTGACCCCGTTTGCATTTGGAAAGCATCTCATCTCATCATTACAACTTTTCAAAATTTCTACATAAAATATAATAAACAATTCAACTTTTTCAAATCTCAAAACAATAATAATATTCAAAAATAATATTATAATAATATTTTGTTTTACTATTCACAAACTATCTCAACTCATCTATAAATTCAAACGGGATCGAAATGAGATGATCTCACCTCAACATTCAAATGGGGCCTAAGGAAAATTTTGGATAGTGAGTTGAGATTAGATAAGATAAAAGTTGAATAAAATATTATTAGAATATTATTTTTGTTATAGAATTTGAGAATGCTGAATTTTTTATTGTATTTTATATGAAAATTTGTAAAAATTATAATGATTAGATAAGATGAGTTGTGATGAGTTTTAAATCCAAACCATCGAAGAGATATGGGTAGTACTATGAT
The DNA here is from genome assembly GCA_029856935.1 of Cyclocarya paliurus. Lineage (NCBI taxonomy): Eukaryota > Viridiplantae > Streptophyta > Magnoliopsida > Fagales > Juglandaceae > Cyclocarya > Cyclocarya paliurus. Next base: position 10,366,601 of record CM056949.1, read on the forward strand.
GCTATCGAGCCATCACACTCTTACCTCTGGGGCTTACTGCTCTATGTGGATAAGGAACGTGGCTGCCACGCTGAAAGAAATTTTTTTCTCACAAACTACTGTTCACTATTCCACACACCATACCTTATGAAAAACATCCACATATCCTATGAAAAAAAATTGTAGTTATGAGATGTGAGATTGAATAGTGACTGATGTATAACATTTCTATATAAGTGAAAAGCAACCAAACGCAGCATTGAGTCATTGACCACTCCATAACTCCTTCCGAAATTGACCCAAACGAGGTCAACTTTTGAAAATAGACCCTTTTGAAGCCAAGCAAGTCGTCTGGCGGCACTAGCACCTACACCAATTCTCAACATTGTCGACCACTCTGTAAAACTACCCATACATCCCTAAATCGACCACTTCGTAGCACTACCCAACCTACTACAAACCATTTTTAGCTAACATGTCAAGGAATTTAAAACCGTGCTTTCATTAAAGCGTGAATAATGTAAGAATCACCAAATGCACATTTTGAACCTGTTTGCAGGAATTAACTTTTGTGAAAGATTTAAAAGCATGAATGTAAGAATCAACTTTTGCGAAAGATTTAAAACCGTGCATCCATTGAAGTTTACAATATGGTAAGGAATTTGTGTGCTCTTGGCAAAAATCAAATGCTTCCACTAGGGTTTCATGCTCTGTCGATTTGGGAAAGGGAGACCTGGGGAGGGGGGGGAGGGGTTTCTGTCGATTGGGTAATGATATCCTTATACCTTCTTTATTATTACTTTACTATCTAGTTTTTTTTTTTTTTTCATTTTGCTCTTTGACTCTGGATTAAAAATATTAGAACATAACATTTTTGTATAATTTAAAAAAAAATAAATTCAATCAACTAACGTAATCATGTGATTTAATTAAAAATAAATTTAATTTTATAAAACTTGACATTCTTTTAATATTTTAAAAGAGATGCCAATAGCCCTTGTGTAACACCCAGGCTTGGTACTTGATATTTAACGAATAATTTTGGAGTAAGGTGCAGGTTCAAAATTTATTTTAGCAGAATATGAATTCTTATTAGGTTTGATAATTAAGTTAATTATTTGATATTTTTACGGGTCAAGTAGAATCTTTTTATTTAGTTATGGGCCCGAAAAATTTATGGGAAGATTGATTATTTTAAAATTTGAGTTGAGAGCTATTAATATTTTTTATTAAATACTTGATTCTTAAAAAATACGAACAAATCAATGAGATTATTTTGGACTGCTCTAACCTGCCCAAGGCCCACAACCGTTTGCTCTAAACCGGGAGACCAACCTGCAGTTACTTTTTTAAACTCCACTATGCAAGTCTCCTTCCGCTAGGGTTAATAGCAACACTACACACACACACATATATATATATTCACACAGCTCATACACGTTCATGCACACTTTCCCTTCCTCCCAAACAGAAGAACCCATGGCCCCACGGGAGAACAACCAGCAACCTTTGCCTTCCTACACCATGAAACACGGTACTCTCTCTTCCTAGGAGCCAACGAGTAACACTGTGCACACCATAGAAACAGCCCCGCCAAGGCCACCCCCATGAAGTCGTAGCTTCAAGCTGCGGCAGTTGAAAGCGTTGAAAACACGGGAAACGCCAGACGGCAGCAACCACAGCGTTGCATGCCCCTCCCACTTCTAACATAGCGCGCCACAGTTGCATCGCAGCCCTCCCTCCACGTTCAACAGTAGTCAGCCATAGCCCTCTGTGTCCTCAAGCATAAAACTACCACTGGTAGCCCACGCTGTGACACCGTGAGCCAACAAAACGCAAGCCTCTGTTTTTGCTCCCCAAAATAGAGGAAACCACGACCAGCTTCCACAAACTGCATCGTAAGCAGTCTCACGTTCACCCACAACCACGACCAGCCCTCGCCCCTCCACTACAAGAAAAAGCAGTTTTTGCTGCCAAAAACGGAAGGGGCGAGTAATTTTTGGCCACAACAGACCAGGAATTACTGTAGTCTCGTTTTTGTAGTGGCGACTGTGAAATTCGCCATGAAAGATACTTTTTCGGCGACATGATATCTTTTGCGGCGATTTAGTCCCTTCACAAATAATGATACCGAATAAGATGCGAATTAGCAAGTTATTTCTTAATGCGGCGACATGTTTATCGCCGCATTAAGTCAAAAGCGTGCAATTCTCCGTAAAATGTCAAGAACCCATTTTCGCCAGTTAGATCTCTGTCTTCCACCCATTTTTTCTGCAGCCATCGTGAGCCCCCACCACCAAGCATCAACCAAGCATGAACCAGCCATCGCCGAGTACTCTGCCTTCACCATCGAAACAGAGCAAAACCCTTAGAATCAGTTTTTCCCAGCCTTGACGTTGAAGAATGTCTGAGAAAAGAACTCTGCCTTCACCATCGAAACAGAGCAAAACCCCCTCCATCAGGCCATCCTAGCGCGAACGTTGAGCAAGGTCTGAGAAAACAACGTCTCCTGCTGAGTCGATTTGCACCTTAGCCCCGATCTTCTCTGTGACAGATCGACTTCCCTGCTGCACGCCGACGCCTCCTCGCCTAGCTGGTAAGTCTCGTCCGTCTCTCTCTCTCTCTAACTTTCACTCAGTCCCTCTCTCTATAGGCTGCCCAATCGTGTTCCCAGCGTCGCGCACGGCTTCTCCACTTGGTCCCTATTTCAGCAAGATATCTCCTCTTCAGCAAATCTGTGTGGTAAGAAATATCCTTCATTCCGTGTCTCTCTCTGTTTTGGGTATATTCATTTAGCTAGCTTTTTTTTGGGTTCATTTGCAACTGAAAGAAAAAGTCATTGAAGGCTTAAATATTCAGATACTAGTTTTTATATGTATACTTGTGTGAATATATACTACTTATGTTGATAATGACTTTGTCCAATTTTTTTCTTTTGGGTTTCATTCATCTCCATTGATAGTAATCAATTGTATTATTTTTGTTCAGAGTCCTTCAATTAATGGGTTCCTGTTAGGTGTCTTTGTGGGTTTCCTCTGTATTTGTCTTGGTTAAAATCGTGGACTCTGAATAAGAATACGCCATTGATAGTAACCAATGTTTTTTTTTTCACTAATGTATATATACATGGTGTTGCAGATAAAGAGAGAGATTGCCACCTTGAACCTCCTCAAACATTCTAGGTTTGTTATCTTCCTCTTAATCTGTCTTATTACTGTGATCATACCTTTTTTATTGCAATAAATGAATGCCTTGCTACTAAAAAAAATTTAACAGATTATCTAGACATGGCTTTATGTAGTGGAATATTTGAGAACACATATAATGCAATTCCTGGTATGGTATGGGCTTGGAATATTTGCATTAATGTACTGCAACCAAGGCCTGAGGCCAGTTGGTTGTGCAACTCCCCATCGGCATGTTGAATGTAAACCCATTATTATATTTAGTTGATTATTTATTTCTACTCCATTTATTTATTTGCTCACACATTGCATCTGTCATTTTCCACAGTGCTACTGAGTTGCTACCATATAAGCTGAAACTGGTGGGGAAGATAACTAAAGTCCACAGTGCTGCCGAGTTTATGGATTAGTATAAAGCTTAAATTGATACGAGAAGATAATTGAATAAGACATTTCACTTGTAAATTTGTAATGGAAGAGTTTGAATATCTGGATGATGGATCAGTCTGGAACTTTTTTCTGTCTGATATAAAACATGCTCAATTATCTAGTCTGGTTAGGTGACCATACCATGGAAACAAATGTTTGGATTTTGAAATGTATACGTGTATGAAGTACTTTTTGTAAAATCAACTTTTCTGCATGGATATGTACTTGATCTTGAAATTCTTCGAAAATTAAAGATCAATCCCAAGACTAATAGATTGTGATCATTTGAATGAAGATGCAAAATGTATCCTGTTGAATATTGTACAATAAGAATATCCTGGAACAAATTATGTATATTTCCTTCTTGTTTCTAGGTTCACTAACCTGATATGCAATTCCTTGCCCAAGAGATGGATTAAAAACAGAGAGGCCAGCAAATAGATAATGTGTGGGAAAAAAAATTGTTTGCTCTCTACTATGTTGTCTTGTGAATTTGAATGGTGATCATTAAAAAAGAAAGAAGAATCAGCCATGAGTTCTTCCATGTTTTCTTAGGATGGAAACCTTTGTCAACAGGGCACCAAGCGGAGGCAGCAAGGTCGCATATGTGAACAGGTTGTGCTTTTGCTCATTGCGTATAATGTCACTAATTCCTATGTTCATTGCAAGAACTGTTAAGGCATTTTCATTTACCCCCAAATCAAAATGCCAAGTGGAAGGAAACTATTGCGGAAGATTAATATGGAAGGTGCACAGCTAATAAGGAAGGAGCTTCCAGTGGTCTACGGCTATGGAATACATAAATTGTTTAGGCAATATTGCCCTGTTTTGGAAATATGTCAATCCGCATTTAATTTTCGTATGCCCTGTTTTGGAAGTATATCGTTCAATATTTAATTTACATAGGATGCTAGCGTCAATATTTTTGGATAGTGATTGGCTATAAAATTGTAAGGAAGGACTATCAATAAGGCATCTAGAAAATTATTATCAACTTGTTTTTACTATACGCTCAACGTAGAAAAAACATGGAAGAACGATCCGGCGTCTTTTCCGGTTGATCCTCCAGTACCACGTTTGGTAGCTAAAGCCCGTAACACCTTTGTCAATTTTATTTAAAACTAATCACTCAAACTATGAAAATCTATGAAGAAAGAGAATATTTTTTTGAAGATAAATTTTATTATCGGCAAACACGCTAATTAATACCACCTATGTTAATGAATGATGACACTTTTTCTTCAAAATATAATTATACGAGTTGTGATGTGGTGATACCCACTTTCATTCATCTATATATGCTAATTTAACACTTACCATCACAGTTCTACACTATCAACTTTTGGAAAGACCATTTCTCAATTTGATGGAATTTAATTTTGATTTGAATTGATTTTATAAATTCATTCTATTGCTATATCAATATCATATGCTACATCAATATCATACAAAAAACTGGTAGTTGTGCTTTTCATATAAACATTATAATATTATTTTATAAACAATATAAACAATCTTATTTTATAAAAAGGTATGGAAAAAATAATATACGAAATTTATTGGAGCTTTGAACAACTGTGAATAACATATATAATGAAATATAAAAATGATCTTGATATTTGTCCAAATGTAATTTTATATTTTTTAGTATTAAATTATAGGAATTAAACACTAAGAGAATCTACCAATAGTGATATGTATTTATATATATATATATATATATATATCTAATTTAATGATCAACTTTGTATGCAAATGGTATAACGCTCATGAAGGGCCTGGTTTCAAGATCTTCAAATTTGTCAAGGGGTTGTTACTTGTTAGTTTTTAAGAAAATGGTTGATGCATGTACCGTATCAATAGAGGGTCCCACTGTTAGACCTACCAATAGTGAAAGATCTTTTTTGATGGGAAGTTAGTAGTACGCGGGATCACCAAAATTCTAAAAGGCAAAATTGGAGGGAAATTAGCCAAACTTTTAAAACACTATTCCAGATGCAAGTCACTTCATGAGCTGTTTCAGTCTACTACATGAAAACAGTATACAAAAAGTTGACAGTTGTTTGTTTTAGAAAAATCTGCTTAGACATGGGTGGTTTCAGGCGCAGATGAGTGCTTTGGCCATTGGAGAAGTTGATGATATTCAGACCCACCTTTAAGCACTAAAGAGATCCCGGTATGTATTTTCCTACCATCTCTTTTGAAAAAATATCCACTACTTAATATAATAAGTAGCTTCCTGTGGATGCCATAGTTAGTTCTCTTTTACCAGCATAGTCTTTCCCCCTTCAACCTTTAAAGGAATTAAAATTAGAGATGGCATACAATTATATCCAAATGCAGAGCCTAAGAGAACTGACATAATGTTTTTTTTGGGAGGGGGGGTGGAGCATCCTCTTATAGGCTGATGTTCATGATACACATAACTAACCAATTTCTCAAAAGTTTCAAGACATTTCACTTCTAAGGTTTCATATGATGTGGCTACAACAGCTCGAATGCTTCTCTTAGTGCTTGATGTTTGGCTTCAGTAGACTCCATCTGCACTTGTTAGTTTTTAGCCCCTGATAAGACAATACCAAGATATATAATTATTCATGAATGTGGACCTTTTGTAATATATTGCTACAAAAAACAGCATTATAAACGGAACAGTATAACAGATTATTGGGCTAGTTACTTACAACATGTTTACAACTATACTTTAGATTTGAAGAGTCGTGCACAGTTTCCACTAACCCATGCAACCACTGGTTTTGCCTGAATTTTTTCAAAGCTTCCACTAGCTTGAAGTGCTTCTAAACTGGGATTTTTTGACATTTTGTTAACATTTGCTGGTAGGGACATATTTTGTTTATTAGTTGTCTTACAAAATGGTGCAGGATTTTGATTTAGTTATACTTGCTGGATGTTGCTTGGTGGAATTATAAAAAGTCCTAGACTACAAATTATTGGTGGGATTACTTTGTTAGCAGGTTATCAGAAAACATTGTAAGTATGCTTTAAAACCTCTTCCAACTGCATGTCCTTTAGAAATCTAGTTAAGAGAGTTGCTCATTGCATTCAATAAGATTAGTTATGATGCTGGTGATATTAAAACTACACAACTTGAGAGATATATACTAGGTACATTTTCAATGTTTGGTAATTTTTTATATGATAGACGATAGGTAGAGATTTATGTTGAATATGCATATATAGTTTAAGAGATTTAATCCTCTGTTTTCATTTGAATAACTCGGGCTAGTATTGGAATTCAATAAGTTGTGCATTATATTGGAAGATTTTTTAATCAGGTCTAACAATATTTATTCACAAGAACAAATCATTTGGGTCACTCTTTGAGAGTATTTATGTAAACTTAAAAAATAAGACTGTCTATTAAATGGGATTTATGGTGGGTCAAGAAGAATTTATTTTAATTGAAGTGAGGTTTGGCTTGTCGATATTAGGGATTTTTAAACAATGTTTGTGTTTTCTTCGATATATGATTTGGTTAATTAGTCCTTGTGTGCATACATAATTATAAAGCTTAAGGAAACTAACTGAGTAGCAATATTTGCATATTTGGTGGTGTGGAAGAAACAAAAATGGCATGAAGATTTAGTTTCCTGGAATTTTGTGCTTAGGTGGTAATTTCCACCATTCATTCCCCTGTTTTTGGACAGCCTATATACTTGCATATCATATAGCCTCAAACTCCCTGATTGGAAATGTAGTGCATATGATATACTTGCATATCATATCATACTTCAGTGATACTTGGACAGGTCATCCATTTTGTGCTTAGGTGTGTGCTTGAAAATGTAGTTCCCTTATCATAGGGCTGAAGATTTTCTCCACCCTACAGGTTGAGTTGTGACCATTGTTAAACCAAAATATGTGAGTTTGGTTTAGGGTTGATATGTTCTCCTCCTGGAGCTCATGCCTCCAAACTGTTATGTTTGTATATTGATAAACACAAAAAAGTCTTTATTCTTGAGCCTAGAGCACTGAACTGGAAAAATTCATGCCACTTCCAAATGTGCATCTTCTACTTTTCTATGAAATATGGATGATATAAAATATTTTTTAATGAATTATTGGAGGCTTTTGCTTAGTTTAGTTTGTACCGAAAACTTATTTCCCCATGGGACACTATAGCGAAAGGCCCAAGGGTGGCCTTATCCCTCCCGAGGAGAATAGCGGGACCGGCATACAAGCCCTCCTGAATATATTACCCCAACCTCCATTGTAAAGGAGTGTGGGATCAGCACCAGCCTGACCCAACGTTTACCTTCCCTGTGATATCAACGAGCGGGAGAGGGTCCAGTAACAAACTGCCTGAACAACTTACCTCCCATCAGGACACTATAGGAAAAGGTCAGCCTAAAGGTGGCCTTATCCCTCCTACAGAGGAGAGTGGGACTGGCATACAGCTCTCCCGAATAAATTAACCCGACTCCTGTCTCGACGAAGAGCGGTCTGCTTACTGCTGCCCAAATTTACCTCCCCATGGAGTACCATATGGAAAGGTAGACTTGAAGGTTGCCTTATCCCTCCCACGATGGAGTGCGAATAGTCCTCAACTACCCAACGTTAGAGATCTTTACCTTCTTCTTAAGTGTCAACAGGTAGGAACAGACTGCTTGAAAACATACCTCCCCGCAGGAGACCATAGGGAAATGTCAGCCCGAGGGTGGCCTTATCCCTCCAACAGAGGAGAACATGACCAGCATACGACCCTCCCGAATACTTACCCCGACCTCCACTACGAGTGAAGAGTGAGTCTAGTACCAACTTGGCTCAAAGTATTACCTTTCCCTGTGATGTCAGTGAGCGGGAGTGGATCTAGTTACAAACTATTTGAACGACTTACCTATTTGCAGGGCTAAAAAGGTAAAGGTCGGCCTAAGGGTGGCCTTATCCCTCCCGCGGAGGAGAGCAGGACAGCATACAGCCCTCCAAAATAAATTACCCCGACTCCCATCACTACGAAAGAGCGAACTGCTCTACTGGCAGCCCGAAAAAGTTACCTCTTTGGAGAAGAAAAAAGGGCAAGCCAGCTTGAGGTAGCCTGACCCCACCCCAATGGAGAGCGGGTTTGAGTGTTAGAACTACTTGAAAAAAATAAAAAAAAGGAAGCTCTACGGAAAAGAAGCAAAATGACGAGAAGAGAAGCCGCACAAAGCATCGACAAACAAAGAACATACGGAGAAGGTACAACCGGGTACACATGTTTACTTTATTACTAAATGCATGATTGCACAAAAAAAAAAAAGGAAAGCAGTAGGAGTACAAGAAGAAATACAGCAAGGAAAGCGCGAAAACATCACAAAAAATAAAACGTGGGAGTGGTACAATAAGCAAGGTGCAGAAAACCACAATGTAGGGGAAACTGGAAATAACATGTAGGAAGTACACAGTCATATAAACAAAATCATTTTATTAACTTTACTACAATATGAAAGGCCAGTTACATCATCGAGTCAAATTACAAGGAAAAAGTTGCATCTCAAGACCATTGGAAACCACTGAACCTCAAAGGATAATTCATACCGGGAACCTCATACATTCCAATGAACCACCTACAGTACCATATACTCCACGCATACACGTACGAGAGAAAATTCTATGGAAGGATCCAAGACCGTAAACCCTACTGAGGCCAATTCGATAGCCATGAACAACAAGCACATAACTGCAGAGCTAACAGAGTGTCGATAGCACCAGAAAAGCCAGTGGACTGACAAAGATGGGTCATGCCGTATGGTCGCATGGGACCAGAAGATGAGGAATGTTCTAGTGAAAAAGTGCTCTCGGGTGCAAGGAAACCAAGCAATAAACCGCAGTCACCTATAGGGAGAGCCGCGGCAAAGGCAGCTCCCTCCAAGAACTAGAGTGCCCCAGAGGCCAACCTCAACGAAAGATTTAGACCGAATCGAAGAGATCTTAGTATTAAGATAAGAAAATTTGAAGAAGGAGGCGGCCACCAAGGCAACCATGCCATTCACCACTGCAACAAAAGTACTTCTACACTGCGAACAACCAGACAGTGAGTTCGATTGTAAAGAAGCTTTTGAAATGGGGCCTTGTAAGCAAAAGGGCAAGAATGAGGAAGCACAATAAGCAAAGGAGCAAGAACGAGAACAAAGGGTCTGAAGCTCCATCGGCAAAGTGGGTGGCTCCCCCTTCTGATACAAATACCACCACCACCAGCAGTGGCCTAGCCGCCAATGGAGGATTTGTCGCCCACTAGGGTGAGAAGGGTGCATCTTGGCAAGGTTGAACAAGCAAACGATATGAAGGAACTTCAAAAAAAGAGAAGTGATTATAATGGGAAATCCAACTACAAAAGAGGTCCTTATATAGGCAAAGTAGGCGTCTAACCTGCTCAATCATCATAACTCCTCCAATCACCACCAGGTGCCATGTATCCTTTCTTCAAATGACCAAAATCTCTCAATTATTGCAACCGTCACAGCACGTATCTAATGAAGCGAGGAGCTGAATTAATGCTAATAAAGGATGGTGCCATAGCGCTTAAACCGAAGGGACGCCATTTAATAAGGAAACGTAACTGATGCAGTATGACCAAGCTATGAGGAACTTGCTCCTATCTAAGTCCTACCCAACTAGGGAATAATGAATAACCAACAAGGCAGACCACCTAGGAGTCAGCCTAATGACCCTCACTAGCCATAGCAGCTGAATACTCTGGCTTGTTCCTTTAAAACTTGTCTGAATACTATTTCACTAACGTAACTACCCCCTGCAACACAAAAATCAATTGGCCCCAGTTAATGGAATCAACTCTATTGAGGGGAAACCCCGTCAGCAACCTCCCTCCCACAGTGAGACTTAAGGGGAAAGTCATCCTAACAGGTTGCCTTGTTCCACTTGCGGAAGAACGCGGGCCAGCCCTTAGCCGCATGGGAAGCAAAACCTCCACTGGAGAAGTCTCCCTGGCAAGGTGATGGACGCTAGCAGAGAGCACGATAAACGTGGCCACTAGAGTGATGACCACGGCAATAACAAGTGTTCCAAGGGCAACTATCCAAGGAGGAAAAAGAAGGCTGGCCCAAAGGACTAGCGGGGTAGGCGAGAGCACCATGGACAGGGAAGAAAAGGAAAAGAAACAAAGGCAAAAGCATAATATGTGAATTCACTAGTACGTCACTGTGTACAAGCCACCGAATGCTAAAATGCGGACACATGTTCAAAAAAAAAAAGGAAGGTACAACAAGGTGCATAAAGATCCTATATTTCAACAATAGGAGTCACGGCCCCAACAGCAGTAAAAGCAGTACTGCCCAACTCAATGGCCACGGAGACAAGGTTGACCGAATCCCTTGGCGTCTGTAATGGCACGAAAGTGGTCAGCATCTCACTTTTCCCTAGATCACAGTTGGACTCAAAGGACACCTTTCTAGTAAGGATATCACCAGACGCAAGTGGTTGAAGGTACTTGGCAAAAGATTTGGAGAAGAAATGACCCCATCAACTTGTGGCCTTCATTGACCACTTGCCCCCACGCCTTATCGCAAAGAGTCAGGAACCATCTTAACTGCTGATTGAGTTGCATAATTGCATAATTTATATAGTTAAAATCAATATATTTTTAATTGTTTTATCATTTTATCATTGATTTTAGATAGAAAAATGATCAAGAGGCAATAAATCCAAGTTGTGATTTAAATTGATTAAAATCATAGTTTATGCTTATTTTTATAACTTGTGATTTTATTTGATTTTATTTCCTCACATGCACAACACATTTTTAATATTTTAGTTTAATTTTTATTATATTAATTATTTTCTTTTTCTAATTTTATTTTTTTTATTATTCTGTTTGTTTTGGTTTATTTTATTTTATTTTTTATTTTTCTTATTCTTCTGCGCAGGCTAAACGACATGTCGTTTAGTCTGCAAACCAAACGACATGTCATTTTACTCAGGGAGTCAGCTGCCGTCTGAGCTGAACGACGTGCCGTTTCGTCGAAAGACAAAAACGACACGTCGTTGAAGTTGTCTTCAACCTCTCGCCGTGCAGACCTTTGAACCATGCATGCATTCCGAGCACGCACAACCGCAACCTACTGCCTCTCAACCACCAATCCGAGAGCACTCCATCACCCCGGAAGCACCTCCACCTCGCTGCCAACGTTCATCTTCAACAGCGCAGCAGCACCAACCTACACGTAGTGCGTTTGGACCACAGCAGGAGACACGGCTTGGTGGAGCAATAATGCATGCAGATGCAGTGCGTTCGGACCACAAAAACTCTCCATTCACACGAGACCAGCTGGAGCAATAATGGATGCAGTTTTCGTTTCACAGAGCAGCAGCAGATCGACATGGAAGGGGCCTCGGTTTCACTGGGTTGGTTGGCAGCACGCTGGAACGAGATGCACACCAGAGGACCCATTCGGTTCAATTCATTCTGTAATAGAAAGTGGAGGAATAAACTAAAGAAAGAAAAAGAAAAGGAAAGAAGGTAGGTCTCGGCTGGAAAGCAGAGAATGAAAAAAAAAAAAAAAAAAGAAAAGAAAAGAAACAAACACATGGAAGACAAGATGATGAACAACCAACCCACTCAATTCGGCGCAAAGAAAAGAAGAATAAAGAAGAATAAAAAAAACTATAGATCATTCGGTGCAGTGGGCTTCGGCTGGAAAGCAAGCTGAAAGAAAAAGAAGAATAAAGAAAAGAAAGAAGTGGGATTTCTGCATGTGGGAAACAAGACAGACGCAAGGGCCAGCGACAAACGAAATATTTTTCTCAGTGGGGATGAGGTCACGGACTAAGCGAATGCAGTGGCATTTTTGATGCCTATATAAGGCTTGTAAGCAGACGGAGAAATGGTGGTCGATGTTAGACACCTAGTAGAATAGTTTAGGATTAGTCTGTAGTTTTTTTCAGTTTTGGAGAAAGCGCAGATGAAGTAAGAGAGTTCGGTGATGCAGTGACCAACTGTTGTTACCGAGCTTTCCTCCTTCATCTGTAGTCTCCACTTTTAATTTTATTTTTTTTGTTATTTTAATTTATGATGATTTATTTTCTTGCACTTTAAATTATTGTCATTTATTTTTCTGCACTTTTAATTTATGTCATTTATTTTTCTGCACTTTAATTTATTGTCATTTAAATTTCTGTCATTTATTTTTCTGCATTTTTATTTCCTGCAATTTATTTTTATGTCATTTAATTTTCTTGTTCTTTTAAGTTTCAGTCATTTAATTTTCAGCAATTTGAATTCACTGTCTTGCACTTTAATTTCTTTACTTTTCATCACTGCATCTAAAACACTCAAAGCCAACCAAAAATGAATCTGGTTCATGACCAGTAAAATCTTCTTTTCATTGCACTTTTTCATCCATTGTACATATCATCACTTTTTATTTTTATTTTCTCATTGTAAATATTTCTACCATTTTACACGAGTTTATTTTTAGCACTTTCCCTGTGGAGACGATCTAGGAATTTATTTCTAATTACTACGTGACACGCTCCTGCACTTGGGATAGCCTTTGGGCTGCTCATTTTCGAACGAGTCAACTGCTTATGCAAGGAAAGGTTTGCTTGCGCTTCCGAAGATGACGCTCCGACATTGTCAACTTCTTGTGCTCGTTTGATAAGTCCTGCCTCGGCTTCTCGAGTTCAGATTTCAACCATTCATTCTCTTCCCTGTGGCTGCAAGCATGATCCAAACTCTCCAAAACAGCTGCCTCCTGATCATCCACAATAAAGTTCGCAAGTTGAGAAGTGTCATGATGATGCAAAAGCAATATTAAGAAAGGAGGGAGAATGGAGATAAGAGAAGGGTGGAAAATGAGCAATCAAACCTCGTGGAAGAAGGACAACAGGCATTCGACAACCCGCCCCATGGCATCATCTTGGCTCCCTTCCATGGTCAATTGAGACAAGGAAGGGAGGATCTCTTCAAGGTCGGCAAATTTGGGAGACTCCCCGAGGCCTCAGAAGGAACGACCGAATCCTCACTTAAGCACCCCATGGTAGGGCCGATTATAGTATTCAGAAGAGAGTCACCACCTGTGGGAAGCACCATGTGAGCAGGAAGGTCGACAACTAGGACCCTCAGACCAATGTCAACTAGGACCCTCAGACCAATGTCAACTAGGACCGAAGAATCTGCAACGGAACACGTCAGACTCTCGAGGATCTCAACAATGGGGGGGGGGGAGACTGACCTCCTATGCAACCTTTTACACCCACATGGGGACCTGAGGAAGCTTTCCCTCCTCCACCGGCCTCCTCCTGGGAGAGATCCTCAGTAGTCAAGCAAGACGAGGAAGGGGGAGAGACCCAAGAAGTAGAATGCTCCTCTCGGACAAGAGAGGATGTAAAAATATTCTCCAGGAGATTGCCCATGTCAGCTTCAATCCAGAGTGCATCCCTAATCATCATGGGAGGAGGCACCACGAGAGGACTGGCCACCTATCCAACTGTTGTAACCATAGTAGAGGCTGCCTCGGTAGTCAAATGACCAGCTTCCAAAGAAGTCGCTTCTCGCTCCAAAGGGACCTGAACCATGGGAAGAGGTCTATCCTCAGTAGGGGCATCCCCCCTGTGAGATTTCTTCCTTCTATTAGAGAAAGGAAGATCCGACAATCACTTCCAGACTAGGGCGCCCTAAGGCCGCACGGTCAACCACCTATCACCAGAAGAAAAGTGCCCTAAAAGAGGCAATGAACTCTCTAGACTTTCCTCGGAAAGGAGAATCTCGGAGCAGACTCCATCAAGATGTTTTTGCATCCACTCCCGCACATCTCGAGGCACTAATAGAAACTCACAGCTTGAAAGGTCAGCATCCTCTGGGTGGGATTCCAACAACGCCAGTCGCCAAATAATGTTGCAACAAATCAATAACCTCCAAGCATTTGTATGCAATTATGAAGGAGCCAGTCCCAGACGGTCTAGAAGTTCATGGATGGGTCAAGGAAAAGGCAGTCACAAGCCACACGAAAACATGGAGGGATATAGGGCTACTTTATTTGAATGGCACACGAAGTCGATAGCACCTTCACCCGGACCTAGGACCTCGAAGGCGATAGTTTCTGGCACTCCATATGTGGAGGACAGTGTGGGTTTATTGGTGAATGAGCGCCACCCACTTCCCAAAAACACTGGACCAATGTCGGCGAAAACACTGGTTTGAATGGGCTTTTGGGGGCCATTGCTGTCAAAGTGCGAAGAAGCGAAGAAACTGATTGAAAAGAAAGAGAGTCGGAAAGATAGGAATGGTGGGAGAATTGCAGAAGACTAAAAAGAAGACCGAGACCCACTTCGCATTTTATAAGAGAAGGCAATGGGCGGGCTTACACAAATCGTCGCAACTAGGGTACACGTCGCTTCGATTTTCGAAATATGATTCATAAGAGACATCCACATGAAGAGCCACCTGACACCCCTTCATTAATGAGCCCGAGAAGATGTAATGCAAAGATGAGCCCATCATGAGGGAACACCATCAGAAGTTGCCTACTCGCAGAAGCCCCCCCTAGTGGGACAACTGAAAGTCTGAAAATGGTGTCCGGCCTCAGGATGAGGGTGAGGCAATTCACAATAAAATTTCCACCATACTCGTCCGGTGAGAATTAGCAGGGTAACTATATGGGGGTTTTCCTCCCCTACCCGAGGTCCAGGAGGCCCAGCCAAGCCCGGTCCAAGACAAAAGGAAAAGATCTAGCCGGCTAAGAGAACCCCATGTGCACGACCTAGGGAAAGAGATGGTGCAACAGGAGATAGGACTTGTCGGGACTTGATGGTCTGAGATTCCTTGGGTAGTGTCCAAACATCAAGTGTCCACCCACTCAACAAGAGTAACATATAGAGTATCGTCGATCTACTGACAAGGAAAGCATGGATAGACCAGGGAAAGAGCAGACCTAGGGAAGAAGGTGGGAGAACCACGCCGCATTTAATGGCCCTGTCGTCCGAGCGGAACATCACATTAATAGGACCGTTGCAGGACCATGCCACATTTAAAGAATTTGACTGAATGAACAGTATGAGGACTCCAGATTCCATAGCGACAGACTTGATTTACTCACCGAATTTTTAGTATAAATAGCTAATCCCATGTACGAGAATCTTCTCTGGTCTTTAAGTTTCCTTACTTATTTACTACACTCTAAAAATATTTACTAACTTTGACATCGGAGGCTCTCCGGCCCGTAGACCGCCCTCTCAAGTCGCATTCATCCTTCCCCTTGCAGGACTTGTTGTAAAGACTTGGGTTGTTCAAAGCCTGGTCCAAGGGTGTGCGAAACACGACATTAACACTCATATTTTTTTTTGTAGATTTTGTAATATTGGTTTTATTATATGTTAATATTTTGAAAAATATTTGCACTTTTTGTTTGTAGGTAGTCTTATTTTTTTAAAATATTATGACTACTAATAAATATAGATTTTAAGTTTTATGTGAAATTATGTTAATAAGGTCAAATGAGTTATGCGTATTAGTGCAACCAATTTACATAAAATGGGTTTACATGAGTTGTGTCGTGTTGATCTATTTCTAATTAATTATTAAATGAGTCAAATCGACTGACATGACACGACCTGTTATCTAAATGGGTTAGGTTAAGGTTTGACAGTTTGATACATTTAGCTTATCGGGTCGGATTTAGATTGACCTTTATAGCCAAATTTTGATGTCTTGACACGATACAAGCACGACCCAAAAACACAATTTGTCACCCCTATTTTGGAACAATATTATTAAGAGATTAACTTGAAATCGGAAATGGTAAATAAGGGATTTTTACTCCATGGAATTTCGACACATAAACATTTTAAAAGACTAATAATGGAGCCGCATACCAGAAAACCAAATCTCACTTTCATTTTCTTCCTTCTCTCCCGCCCTCTCCTCGCAAGATATTGTAGCTCCAAAACTCTCACTTTCCTACACGTTTCAGACCATCGCACTCAAAATACTAAGTCTTTTTTCGTTGTTAGTCGATCTCTGTCATAGGAAGACAGTGTGCAGGGAGATCCAAGACGAAATAGATCATATTATGTTCATTCAGGCTAGGTTTTGCAACCCAGGAAATCGAATTTTGGTTTGGGTTTCGGAGGAACCATTGAATCTATATATATTCACTGAACACTTCCAATACCTCACCACACTGATTTCACAGTTATTCCAAAACCCGGGTACTGGGTTTTAAATATGGAACCCGGGTTTAAAACCAAGTACCTTTTTTTTTTCCCAAAACGTTTTGATGTTTCCTTTCTTTTTTGTTTTAAGAGTCTGCCATCACCTTCCATAAAGTTATGCTTACTGTACACCATTTGTCATTTGATTTTTGAAATCCCTTCTTTTTTGATAGAAAGGCGATGAATGTATTCATTAGAGCTGTCCACTTTCGGGTCCACATTACCCTACTTTGTTAGTGTTTTACACAGACAACGTGAAACAGATTAACGTCTCCTTGATGAGTCATGGAAAAAGTTTCGTTATTTAATTTTGAGCAGTCAAAAATTGGATCAACAATAAACTTCTCTTCACAATGATTCACAATAATGCTTTTCCTATTAGGTCCACCGCGACCTAAGACAATTGATAAACTCATTGATTGGTGAATTTGCACATTGTTAGTTAAAACATTCAAACTGAAAAACAACCGACCCGAATTTGGATTTTAAAAAATCCGGATTTATCCAAGTAGGGATGTAACCAATCTGGTTTGGTCCGATTTTAGACAAAATTTAGGACCTAACCAGTATATACCAATTTTGCATTTTAAAAAGTTGATTATGCACTGATTACCCCCTTAAACCGATATATCTGATTTTACCGATTCCATTTCGATTCAGTCCAGTTTTCTGGTTTTAATAAATTGTAAATTTGTAAAAATATATATATATTTATAAAAAAAAATTGCTTTAAAATTAGTATTAACAATATCATTATTTCACTTGTAATTATTTAGTATAGTGATTTATATACTAATTTATATATAGACTTAAAGTATATTACTAATAGTAATATCGTATTAGACTATTAGTATTAGGCCATAAAATATAAATTATAATTAATATACATTATATACTAATGTATATTAGTATTATTAATTTACTAATGTATTATGTATTATGTACTCTCTTTTTTTGTGAATGGAGGGCGAAACCTCCAAATTTTATTAAAAAGCCTTACTTACGGCGGAGTGATACCATATAAACAAAATAACCTAACAAAACAAATAAAGCCATCAAAAGAAAAAAAAACCAAAACTAAAAACCATCGAACTGTAATGTGTGGCAAACCCAATTTATCCAATCTAAGCATACCCCTCAAAGGCCCTGGTAATGTGTTCCATTCCTAACAATACCCTCCTCCCCTTGTCTAGCAAGAAAATAAGCCTATTTATTGCCTTCTTTATATTGATGCACAATAGTGTTACGAAGTCCATTTAGCAAAGAAATGAGTTCATCCCAGTAGTCCCATAGATACCAATTCAAACATCTCCTGTCCAACAGCCAATTGACCACCACCATTGAATCACACTATCCAACTGTGAAAATCCCATATCCTCGCACATGCGGATGCCAAGGACAAGGGCTCTCAATTCTCAGGGCCGGCTCAATGGTAAGGCCACTTAGGCCATTGCCTGAGGCCCCCACTCTATGTAAGGCCTCCAAAAATAAAAATGAGGTATTTTTTTAAAAAACAAATAAAAATCATTTCATTAAATAAAATTTTAAATAATTTATATAGTTTTCAATGTGTGCAAGGCCTCATAATACTAAATTTAATATTTAATAGAATGATTTTTTTTTATAAGTAATACAATGAATTATTTATATTTTAAATAATTTTTTAAAAATCTTGTTAAATTGAGGCACAAAAACTGCATTGAGGCCTCATTTTAAATTGTTGTAAATATAAATTCACAAAAGTTGTATTTAAATATTTTAAATAAAATCTCATTTTATTAAAAATTTTGAAAATATTCTATATAATAATTTCTATTTTATTATATTATAATTACAAATGACTCAATTAAATTTCACCTAAGGCCTCCATTTGTATTGAGCCGCCCCTGTCAATTCTGCCATATTGTTCGAGCCATGTCGAAAATGTGAAGAGAAAGTCCCAATAAAGTTGCCGAGATGGTCCCGAATCACACCTCCACCCCCACAATTTCCAAGATTTTCTCTACAACTACCATCCACATTGATTTTAACCCACCCTTCAGCTGGTTTGAGCCGGTAAATGATTTTCAAAATTCTACTCCTAGTGTTGCAAATAGGGATATCAAGTGCTTGGAGGATGGGTATCTCAGCTGAGGAAGAAGACCTGTTGTTGACGAGAAGGCCAGACAGATTCCGAAGCCATACTTTGACAGCCATCGATACACTTTCTGCTTGTTCAACAACACCTTTCATCCTTGCCTTACAACGTCTCAGCCAAAGCCTCCATGTGATAAGGCACGGAGAATACGAATGAGAACACCATGTTGAGAAGATTTTTTGATGAAAGAAAACCAATGCAGCACCTCGTCCACCATGAACGAAACAACCGTCTAGGAAGACCCAAAGCATTTTCCACAAACTCCCAGACCTTTGCTGCAATCTCCCCATTAGCCAACACATGGTCAAGTGACTCATAGCTACCCAGTGAGCAACAATCACAATGAGAAACTACAGGGATGCCCAGGGACAAAATTCTATCATTTATTGCCAAACCATTGAACTTAGCTTTCCACATACAAATTGCAACTTTTTTGGGTAAGACAGAGTGCCAAATCCACTCCATCCCTGGTTGTTCAGCCCCTCTCACTCGAATAATATCCCAAGTCGATGCTGAGGAAAAACAACTAGCCCCCGCAGGATGCCACATAATGGTGTCTCGTCCCTCCTTCCCAACTCGTATATGATGGATAATCTACCTAGTGTTTTCTGCACCAACCAAGTCCCTGAGTAGAGCCTCATTCCAGCTTCCGTCCACCCAAACGTCCTTAATGCACAAGCCAGGTTGCTGAATTAAATCGTTAGATGAACACAAAGGCCCACTCGCAAACCAACGATCAAACCAAAAGGATGAACTGCTCTCTTTAACAATAACTCTGGAATGCTTGATCATTTCTGGAAGGACTTGCAATACTAAGCGCCAGAATCTAGAATCGGAAGCCCCTTGTTCTGTAAGCATAAGATGACCATGTCTCACGTATTTTGCTCGAAAAAATTAGGTCCATAACTAGTCTACAGTTAGTAGCCTCCATGCAAACTTCATGTGAAATGATTTTTGAACTTCAGAAAATTTATGAAGACCCAAGCCCCCTTCATAAAGAGGCATACAAATTTTATCCCAAGCACACCATTTCTTGCGCGATTTCCCCTGAGACGCCCCCTAGAAAAAGGTGGACAAGATAGCATTAAGTTTTTTGAAAACTGCCATGGGGACTTTTAAACCTGCCAACAAATGTGTTGCCATACTGGATAGAACATGCTTGAGTAGTATGAGGCGGCCACCTTGTGATAACAACTTCAATTTCCAGCCTACAACCTTACATTTAATTTTAGAAACCAAAGGCTCTAAATTCTGAGATGTAAGTCAATCGGACACCAAAGGAACACCCACGTTAGTGGCCGGGAAATGGCCTTCCACAAAACCTGTAAACCTTATCAAACCTCTCCTCTGAGGACCTGAAATAGTCTTAGCAAAAAAAATTGCTGACTTTTCCTTGTTGATCAATTGGCCAAACCCCTTCTCATAGGTTGTAAAAACATTAATAAGGCGTCTCAAAGATCTTTTCTCCCTATTTGCAAAGACTAATATATCATTCGCATATAATAAATGTGAGACTAAAGGAGCTCCCAAAGGATGTGAAAAACTGCCAATACGTCCATCCACAAAATTCTTCCAAAGGAGCCTAGATAGAATCTCTTGCATGATGATAAATAAATATGGAGAAAGATGGTCACCTTGGTAGAGCCCTCGTGTTGGTTTAGAAAAACCTTTATAAGACCCATTCATCATGATTGAGAACTATGAAGATTTCACACACTCTGCCACTAAGCTGTAAAAGTTAGTAGAAAACCAAAACTATGGATCACCCGAAAGAGGAAAGACCAATCCACCCTATCGTATGCTTTGGCCATGTCAATTTTTATCATACGGTTCCTGCCTTTCACCTTCTTATTCAAGGAGTGAACCATCTCCTGTGCCAAAGTACTATTTTCAAAGATGCTTCGTCTTGGGATAAACACACCCTGTTCATGAGAAATTAATAACGGCAAAAATTGAGTCATCCGTTGAACTAGAACTTTGGAAAAAAATTTATAAGCAACCGAACACAAGCTGATAGGCCTAGTTGTCAAAAATTTTAGGCTACGCCACTTTAGGAATCAATACAATAAATGAAGAGGAATAAAATCATGACAAAAAGGTGCCTGGAAAAAAAAAATCTTTACCGGCCGCCACCACATCCTCTTTAACAATCTCCCAGCAAGAGAGATAAAAAGCCGACCCAAAACCATCTGGGCCTGGAGAACTATTTCTGGGAATAGACCGTAAAGTTGCTAGCGCGTCCTCCTCTGATGGATCTTGGCAAAGAACAGGGTTTTCCTCCTCAGAAATACACTTCTCTATTAGTGAGCACAAATCCGGCTCCTCCACCTTATTCCGTTGAGAAAGGAAATTTTGAAAATAAGAGACTGCAACCAGATGCACCTGCTCAGGATCATTCAACTTGCCTCCATCTTCCCAATCCATGTGCGAAATCATATTACTCTTCCTTCTTTGGTTAACAATGGCATAGAAAAAATTGGAATTTTGATCACCATCTGTGAGCCACTTTTTCTTGGCTAGCTGTGACAACCGGATTTCTTCCCGATGCTCCCAAGTGTCCAACTCCATTTTCATAATAAGCAACTCATTTTCAATATTTTGATCATGGCCCCCTACAGCTGTGAATCCAGATAAATCAATCTCTCTTCCATTGCTTTGATATTCTGCTCCACCATGTCGAAAGTATTCTTATTCCACGCTGGAAGGGCAACTTTTGTTTTTTTTTTTAGCTTTTCCGCAAGGCGTAGGAGACCCCCTGCTTGCACAAGTTTCGTCTAGACATCCTCAACGCATTTCAAAAATTTATCATGTGTGCACCACATATTTTGGAACCAAAAAGGGTGAGGCTCATATCAAACCTCAGGTTGCTAAAACCAAATCAACAAGGGACAATGATCCGATGTCTTCCTGTCAAGATACTCCAAAAACGCTCTAGGAAACAAAGAAGCCAACTGAGAGTTTACTAGAGCATGGTCTAGATGTGCCCAACTGCGAGAGACCCCTGTATGCCCATTGCACCATGAAAGGAAATTACCCACAGCATGCAGATCCCAAGAATCAATGCACCCATTAAATTCCTCCATTGCTGCGAGTGGTCTGGGATTTCCATTGATATAGTCTCCCTCATTACGGAGCACATTAAAATCCCCTGCTAAGAGCCACAGCGAAACCATAGATTTGAAAACCTTGAGACTCGACCATAGTTCACGATGCTCAATTTGGGTGCACTTCGCATAGACAAAATTGATTACTATAGACTCCTGACCCGTCCTCAACCAGCCAGTGATCATCTGCTTGGACATATCCAAAACTTCAAACTCATAAGACACACTCCAAAGAATCCAAAGTTTGCCGTCAACTTCTGCATTGCTACAAAAATTTGGCAACCCCAGAGACAAAGCCAGACGAGGCAAACGGCTGGCCTCTGAAAAAGGTTATGAGATACCAAAAATTCCTAAATTCAACTTCCGAACTAAACTCCGCAATCTTTTCCGAGATGTGCCTAACCCCCATACATTCCACACCATAATATTGTCAATCGTAAGTTAAGTTTAGAGGGACTGGCCGCAACCTGTAGAGATTGTCTAACAGCAACTTTCCCAGAACCTCTCCCAAGCGGCATATCATTTTGTGCTCTAGGATCAGGATCATAGGTTTTCTCTTTTGAGAAAGGTTGAAAACCAACTCTATCCTCACAATCTGACAGATAATCGGAGTTATGACCTTCTTCTGAAATTCCTTCCACCCTTCCTTAAGCCCTGCACTCCATTTCCAGAATAGCTATCATTGTGTCTGTAAGACCACCTACACAACCAAAGACATCTTCAACCTCCACTACAGGCCTCAACAACTCCTCATGGTGACACAATGTCCACTCTGAAGTATCGCCTCCTTTCATTCCACCAGACAGTGAAGAAATAGCCCTGTTCTCAGACTCCAAATTCTTAATATTCACCGCCTCTTCAACAAGAGATTCCTCTGAAGCATCATTAAAAACTCCCACCCCATCCTCCAGAACTCCATCACTATTTTTAGACTTCACAACCCCATTACTTTTGCCCTTTCCAGCTCGATCAGTCTCATCCCCTTCAAGAGCCGATTTTGATTCCATACCCCCAGTTGCATCCTCTGCTAATGGAGCAACCTGAACGGCCTTCTCCTTGGGTTCCCCATCTTCTTCTTTCGGATTTGTTTTCGAACTCCTTTCCTTCCATACCTTTTTTGAAAAATTTCGTGAGGCATCACGCCCCAAATCTCCACTGCTTTTCACCCCCACTCTGCAAATTACTTATGTGTGTCCTTGACGGCAGCATTTGGAGCAATAGAACCCGTGTTTTTCATATCTAACTTCCTGCCTAATCGTCTTGTTATTTGAAACCACAATCAGAAATCCCTGGACTGGATCTTCCTACAAGTCCACCTCTACGCACAGCTTTGCCCCCGATGCTCTAGTCCTGTGTAATGTTGCATTGTCCGTGCCCTAAAACCTCCCAAACCAAGTAGCCAAGAACTGCAAACAATCAAGCCGATACATATGCATAGGCAGATGTGGTAAAAAAATCCATTGAGGCGCAAAGGATGATACTTTCTGCAGATCAAACTCCTTAGTCCATCAAAATAATCAAAAAACATGCCCATCGATCATTCTACCCTCTCTCGCCCATCCATGCACAAAGTCGTATTCAAACTTTAGTTGGAGAAGAACGTGATGATCATCCATAAAACTTATGGTCGGAATCTCCACCAGGCCCCAAGATTTTATAATATTCATCCTGATTGTATCAATGGAAGGCCTAGTCCTCATAAACTTTAGAACAAGTGCAAACCAAAAATCTTATGCCGCCTTAGACAAGTCTACATCAGAAAAAATGAAACCTAGCTCACTGTTCACGTCCACAGGGTAACGCATCGGCAGCTTGAAGGAGGAAACTGCATGGTGAGATACCGCCTGCAGATAAGACCTAGGGCCAACACCATCCTCAGAACACCCCGCCAGTGAAGGATTGACCAAAGGGGGAGGGGCAACTACCATGGGCTAACCAAAAAGGAAACTTTGGAAATCGTGGAGCAAAATGAAAAAGTCCCGCAATACCTAATGACACGAAAAAGCCATTAAAGAATAAAATGTATGTATTATGTACTTATCAAAAAATATATATTGACAATTTATTACGTCATAAAAATTTGATAATAATATTTAAATAATTTTTTTTTTTTATAAATGATATTTCAGTGATCTTATTTACAACTTTGGTATATAAATTCAAATCTTTTGATATTTAAGATTTTTTTTAATTGATGTGATTTATCAATTTCAATTTAAAGTTTTACAACTTTAATTTATTTTTAAATTAATTTATATTATTATATATATTATATATATAACCTATATATAATATAAAAAATAATTTAAATTATATATTATATACAACTGGTCTAATCCGGGCCTAAAAAGCCTAGAACCTGAATCAGACCGGTTCCAACTGGTTTTGCCATTACAAAAACCAGTTTCAGACCGGACTGGTTCAAAATCGGACTGGTTTGACCAGTTCAGGCCGATCTGGTCCGGTTTCTAGGTTTCTTTTACACCCCTGCATCCAGGTTCTAGCACGGGAATGACCTGGGCTAATTCGGTCTGGGTTTCGGCCCTAGTTTGAAACCTGGGTTTCCGGGTATACCCAAGTTCCCAGGCCGAAACTCGAATAAACAATCCTACATATTACTAAGTTTATTCCAATCCATTTGAGCATATATTCTCCAATTAGTTTCTATTTACACTTTTTCTTAATATCATCTTGACAAGATATACAAATTAATTGTTTTTTTTTTAGACTCATTCATTAGAACTTGTTCTTATTTGTGTTGACATTTTCATGTGGTTTAAATTTTTTGGATGAGTTAGTAAATGCTATTGATAAAGTAAAAGGCTTCGTTTGGATGTTGAAATGAGATGAGATGAAAAATTTGTGAATAGTAATAAAATTATTTGTGAATGCCAGTAAAATATTTTGAGTTAAGATATTTTATAGGATTTTGGAAAATGAGAGGAAAATTTTGAATAAAATATTATGATATTTTATTTTGAGATTCAAAAGAGTTTAATTGTTTTTTATGTTTTGTTTGAAATTTTGAAAAAATTGTAATAATTAGACAAAAAAGTTAAAAATTAAAAATTAAAAAATATTTGTATTTAAATGATGTTTAGATGTTGAGATGAGTTTAACATTCAAATAGGTGGGTAGTGCTATCAAGCACCCAAACTCTTACCGTTGGGCTTACCACTAGATGTGGATACAGGACGTGGTTGCCACGCTAGTTAATGAAAGGGATACTGTTATTGTGCCGCCAACAATGACTACTAGGGGTGCCTTTAGGCCAAATGTCACTTTTTATTTTCTTTTTCTTTTTTATTTTCCACATTTTTTTAAATATATTTAAATCTTTTTTAAAAAAAAAAAAAAAAAGAATACGCGCTAATACACTAGTAGTAATTTCCTTAACAATTAAGTTAAAAAAAACTAAATAAATAAATAAATATATGAACATTTGAGGAGAGTCATGGGAAATACTATCATTTCCCTGAGTGAAAATCAACCAAACGCAGCATCGACAACTTGATAGAAGCCTCACTCTCGCTCGCGTGTTTGTGGTGTGTTGGGTGATTGAATCTAGGGTTACCTCAAGGCAACACCAAGATCTGATTGGTATGATAGTGAAAATTGAGACTAACTCGGGCTAGCACGCAATTTCTGAAAGATTGTAAGAGAAAATTCACAGACTACAACATAATTCATTTTTTGCGTCCTTATTATTTGCGGCGTTATGCACGTTTGACGCCAAACTAAGTTGTAGTCGGACCAATTATGGAGATGACAAGAATGACGCTACAAGTAATTTTTTGCGACGATTGGGCTGTCGCCGCATTAAAGATTGACCGATTAGTTCTTTTACCGCATTTAGGCAATATTTCACGGTGATATTAGGTCGACACAATAACTAAGCCATAGTCTAAGCTTCTGCAGCGAAATTAATCGCCGTAAAAGGTAAGGATCATTAATTAACTATATATACAGATCAGAAATCCTTAACTTCTTCCTTCTCCCCCAACCCGATTCCCTACAATTTCAGATTATATTGCCCAAACTGCCCCAAAGTGGCCCGGCCTCCCCACGCCACGCCGTCAACTTCTCGGGTAGGCACTCTCTAGATCGATCTCTCTCTCACTCTTTCTCTCCCCGCACGTCCTGATCATCTCTATCTCTCTCTGTATTTGCAGCAACAAACAACTCTGCTCAATTGGTTTGAATCTGTAAATTGGTCCAAGATCTTTTTCTCCACCCCAAAATCGCGCCCCCAGCAAAAAATAGGTATTCGATAAACTTACTGCTCGCCCTGATTTTCCTCTCTCCCTCTCTATTTCCTCATTGACCTTCATTCGGTCTGTCTCACCCCCATCTATCAGTCTCTATATGTTAATCATTTATGTTATCTTTTGAACTCTTCTATATTTTGTTATTGCAGTGATCGGATTAGATGAAGTAAAAAAATTTCCATTACATGATTTAATTGGCACTTTCAGTTTTTCTTTTTTGCTTATATATAGTTCATGGATCCATCGATCATTAGTTAGGGTCCCCGGCCAGTGAATATCTTGGTCTTTGAGTATGACCAAGCATGACAATTGGGATATGCTATTGCAATGCTTGTGAGTTGAATATAACCAAATATAGTCACATGCAGCTTACTGCATTACAGTGTATTATTAATTTTGAATTTTACATATGAAGAACAGCGAGCTCTCCTGCTACAAGTAGAATGGCAGATTCAATTCCTTCGACCAATTTACTGTTGGCTATAGTACTACTAGTGTACTGTTAGATCGAATTTGCCACCTTAAATTTGTCTTTCATTGAACACTGAAAATATATATAAGCCCCAAACATTCCCATCCTCTGCGTCAATATATTAACTTAGGTATAACTAATATGAATGTTTACCTGCGGAAATTTCCTCATTGAATTTCTGTATTTCTTTATGGTTCATTCACAACTTCATGTGCCCTTTAAACAAATTCACCCACTACCACACAAAGAACACGTGCATACATATATATATAAAGGCATCATTTGGACCAATTATAAAATGTAAACTAGTTCACTTTACCAACAAAATGCACTGTAACCTCTACCTATTTTTGAGAAAAAATTGTGAGTAATAATGACGAAACTGGATCTTTATGCTTTTCCAATGCATTTTGGCATTTTGGACCAATTTCAAATAAAGTTGGCACTAATTGTTAATGTTTCTTATGCTTTACGGTTGATATTTTTTAGCCTTCTCAATATTTCCAACTTCAATAGTGCCCTTCTTAGCAAGAATGGCCGTTTTCAGTTTTACAACCAAACTTGATCCCCTAGTTTCAGCTTCCCATGCATGATATTTCACACTCTATTCCTAGCGTATATAATATAATCCATGCAGTGCCCACCCGATGACGCTTGAATAAACTTTAATTTTGTTGATGCATCATGAATCACCACCACCCTCTAAGCTTCCATGGAGGGGGGATTCGATCCTTGGTTCTCTTAGTGAGAAACCAAGGTGTTTCCAATTGATCCAAAGGATCTTGGTGCAAAAAACAAAAAAATCCTAAAATATCATCATGCATAACTTGCATGCATACATATAAATAAATAGCTCAAATATGTGCCTCTAAAGTGTAATGTTTGAATAGGTATATATAATCGTAATGAAATAGGAATATATAGAAGAGAGTGGGTGATGGACTCCAGGATTATTGCACCTTTCGAGAGATTTTTCAAGTGCATATTGGGATATCCAAAAAAGAATGAGAGAATTGGTTTTAATTATAAGGTTCAAGCTGTTGTGAGAAACAAAGCTGAGCATGCATATTCAGTCCTTGTCTTACTACGTAAATAAGTAGCCAGTGCATGCAAAAGGACAATGAGTTGGGGGGAAACTCTGATGTTTCCTTTGAGAGTTTCCTATTCGGAATTAGTTCAAACAGGAATCCAAACTGCTCCTATATATATTATATTCTCGATCACTTTGATCAATTCTTTTCTCATTTTCTGTGCAATATTTTGGTTTAAGCTTTTGTCTTGGCAATATGATTATTTTGTAAAGGACTTTGGAACTTCCTGATCATTGCAAGGTCTTTAAGTTAATTGGTTATTCTGTTTTTTACGTTTTCCTTTTTTTTTTAATCTGAGATGCATATATGGCGTCTTGTTGTCTATGAAGAAGAACTCATTCAAGCATTATTAATAAAGAACCCAAATTAAATTATGTTTGCCACAAGAAGATTCTTTCAAGACAGTCAATCATAAAATCTAAATTCTATACTTAATATTAGTATAGAGAATATCATTAATTAACCTAGCTAATATCATCTGTCCTACCTTATTTTTTATTGCTTATAAGTTTTAAACTTATATATTAAGCACTAGTGTGCTCTAACATATTTAATGATTAAGGGATGTTTTCACATAAATTTCTCGAAATAATAACTTCTGGTTTTGACTAACTCATCTCCATGTTTGTTAGATTGGATGTCTATGATAATAAACATAGTGTTGAAATATTTAATGTTTCAAATGGACAAAAGTTGGATACACCTCACCGATAGGTTTAGGTCAAGGGAATATGGCGAAGGGGTTAGGCAGTTTCTCAGAATGGCGAGAGCTCATGCACTCGGAAACAACAGTGTGAAGTCCATGCCGTAGATGTCATAATAATTTGGTCCTACCTATAAGCAAGGTAGAACGACATTTATTTATTACGGGCATAGATCCAAGTTACATTAATTGGATATTTCATGGAGAGAAAGAACCCATGAACTTTGGGGGCCAGGATGAAGATGAGCCTGATAATCTTGGTGATAGTTATGTCGATGACATTGACGATATGTTAGGTGACATTCATGCGGCAACCACGGTTGGTGCTGATGAAGACGCAGCTCCACATGATACTACAGGGACCAGCATGGTTGAACCCGAACCAACCACTTTTGAAAAGCTTTTGAAAGATGCTCAACATCCACTTTACGATGGTTGCACAACATTTTCTAAACTATCATTCACTGTGAAGTTGCTCCACATCAAAACAATTGGTGGGTGGAGTATAAAGTTCTTTGACATGCTACTTCAATTATTGAAAACTGCTTTTCCCGAAGTTGCATTGCCAAACTCATTCCATGATGCACGATCATTGGAGTGCGGGTTGGGATTTAGATACATTAAAATTCATGCATGCCCAAATGATTGCATACTATTTTACAAGGAACATAGCAACAAGCAAGAGTGCTCTAAGTGTAAAGCATCTAGGTGGTTGTCCTCCACACCTTCTAAACGACCAATACCCCAAAAGTAATGCGGTATTTTCCAGTAAAACCAAGGTTGCATAGACTTTTTATGTCGAGGAAAACTGCGGTATCCATGAGGTGGCATCAATCAGAAAGGGTATACGATGATAACACTCTGCGACATCCTACGGACTCTGAGGTGTGGACCACATTTGACAGAGAGCATCGTTGGTTTGCTGAAGATGGTCGTAATGTGAGGCTCGGTCTTGCTAGTGATGAATTTAACCCATTCAATAATATGAGCAAACCATACAGCATATGGCCAGTGATTCTAGTTCCTTATAACTTGCCTCCATGGTTATGTATGAAAGATCCGTTCTTCATGTTGTCTACACTAATTCCTGAGCCTAAATCTCCTAGCAATGAAATCGATGTTTACTTACGGCCTTTAGTAGATGAACTAGTTGATTTGTGGGAAAATGGTGTTGATACATATGATGCCATGGTTGGACAAAGATTTCAATTACATGCAGCTTTATTATGGACAATTAATAATTTTCCCGCATACGGTAACCTTTCTGGTTGGAGCACTAAAGGAAAGTTGGCATGCCCCTGTTGCAATCTGGATAAGAATCTCAGTGGCTGAGACATGGGCAAAAACATTGTTACATGGGTCATTGTCGCTTCCTACTAGTAGGTCACATCTGGAGAACCAAGAAGAATACTTTTAATGGCAAAGAAGATCATCGGATGCCACCTACGGAGCTTTTGGGAGAAGATATAGTCCACCAATTAAATAGCATTGGTCATGTAGATTTTGGCAAGGCAAGTAAGAGAAGGAAACGCACCCCTGAGGAGTTAAATTGGACCAAACGAAGTATCTTCTTTGATCTACCTTATTGGCCATCTTTGAAACTTAGACATAATCTAGACGTGATGCACATCGAAAAAAATATTTGTGACAATGCGTTAGGTACTTTGATGAATATTCCAAGTAAAACAAAGATGGTATCAAAGCTTGACGGGACTTGGCCGAACTCGGTTTAAGAAAAGAGTTACATTTGAGAGAAAATGGTGATCGAGTGATAATTCCTCATGCCTATTTCATGTTCCATGGAGATGAGAGAAAAGAGTTTTGTGCATGGCTGAAGACTGTAAAATTTCCTGATGGTTTTGCATCTAATATTTCCAGATGTGTTAACGTTAATGACTGTAAAATTTCTGGTATGAAAAGTCATGATGCCCACATATTCATGCAAAGGCTATTGCTAGCTGCAATCGGAGGGTACTTAAGACATGACATTCATTTGGCATTGATGGAACTTAGCACGTTTTTTAAGGAATTATGTGCACGAACATGTAAGAAAGAAGTAGTAAAACGTCTTGAGACTGACATTGTCCTCATAAGATAGAAATGATATTTCCTCCAAACCTTTTTGACGTAATGGTCCACCTAGCTATCCATTTGTCTCGAGAGTTGTTACTTGCAGGGCCAGTTCAATACAGATGGATGTATCCGTTCGAGAGGTATTTGGGCAAATTTAAGCGGTGCGTGAAAAAAAAAAGCCCGCCCAAAAGGATCCATTGCGGAGGCATATATTCATGAAGAATGTTTGACATTCTCATCAATGTATCTACATGATGTACCAACTAGGTTCACTCGAGAGGATTGAAATATTGATGTGGGTGTGCAAACATCCGAGCTTTCTGCGTTTAATGTTTTTTTTCGAAAGTACGACCACTCGGTAATTCAACCCCTATCCACTTAGAGAAGAAACTATTTAAAACTACCAGATGGTACCCCCTCAATAACTGCGCCAAGATTGTCCAGTATTTGGAGTAAGAACTCAACATTGAAGTGACTTGATTACTTTGATATACCTATTCGAACTACCATTCAATGGGATCGATTTTGCACGTTGCGCTGCATGCTTAAACATTTTATTACTTATTGCAGGGAGTACTATAACATCTTGAAGGAGCTAAGCATATCTAACATTGAAAGCAGGCACGAAACTGAATTTCCGTTGTGGTTCAGGAAATGTGTAAGTGGCTGTTTATTTGAATATCTATCAGACCTTAATTAGCACGCTGATCATTAAACCATATTTTTGGCATTGCCTTTGCTTGTCTTATGGTCATCATTTTAGATTCAAGCGCTACATGCTCTGGATCCACAAAGTGTATCTGAGGATATTTTTGCAATAGCTTGTGGATCAGACCCTTGGGTGAGTTCATATTCTGGGGGTATAATGAACGGTATACGGTTTCATACAAAGCATCGGAAAATGAACCGTATGACACAAAATAGTGGTGTATTAGTTACAAGTGAACACCAATCCTTTATGGTTGACTTCTATGGGGTTCTTAATGATATCTTTGAGGTGCGGTACATGGGATGACGATGAGTTTGGTTATTTTCTTGCGATTGGTTTGATGTTGGCGATACGATTCGAGGTATCAAGATTGGTGACCATGTTACAAGTGTCAATATATCCAGAACTTGGTATAAAGATGTGCCGTTCGTGTTAGCATGCCAAGCTTCGCAAGTATTTTACCTCAAAGACACTTCATTATCTGGCTCTTGGCACGTCGTGCAGAAGATCACATATAGGAATGTCTATGATGTGCAACAATTACACTTAGACGATGAAGGGGATGACTCTAGCGACGCCAATGTGTTTCAAGAAGTTCACTCTTCTAATGTTTATAGACATGTCGACATCAACCACAATGACTATCAGTCCCCATGGTTAAGGGCAGATGTTGAGCCGAACACTGTATCCACTGCTGCATTATATGGGGGAAGTAATCACATTCTCGACGGCCAGACTAATATCAACGACATATTAGAGGAGGCAGAGTCTTATTCCAGTGATACTATGTCCAACCCTTCTACTGATGAGGTCCTACTTGAAGACACCTATATAGAGATTGATGCTGAAACTAGTTCCATGGATGACATCGATCGACCATCTCCCTCAAACTAAGGTGGTAATTTCACTTTAACACTTTCCCATGAATCTAGTGTAATGCTTGGAATTGAATATATTTTGGGTTCACATTTCTAGGTGAATTGTTATTGACTGATAAGTGTCACCTTGTGCTCTAAGAACAGAAGTTTATGTTTGAGTCTATGACATTAGACTCTCTAATAACTGAGAGTCTAAAAACTATGGCAAGAGAATTGAATTGTTTTACATGATCACTACAAACTATATAATCTTGTCCAAGTATATATTTTCCTCTTCTTAATGGGTGTTACACAAATACAATATTCCAATTCAGGTTGCACCTCTTTTTTTTTTTTTTTTTGTGGCAAACATGTTTCATACTCCAACTTACAATAATCATATATTCATTAAGCCACATGTTTGGGTCCTCGCCTATATTATATATTTCTCAGTCAAAGAGGAAGATCTAGATGCATTTTTCCTTGATTTTCACCATCACTAAATTTAAGCAACTGGAATTATTGATGATATTACTATAGTCACTAGCAAATTAATGGTTTCTAATATTTTATTTATGTTATAATTCTTAATTATCATTATCATGATCTCATTGCTTGAGTTGAAGCCCAAGGATCAAAATCAGAATATACAGCCCGCGTGTACATCCCAAATTATCATGTGTGTGTGTATCTATCTACACACGCATAAACATACATCCCAAATTATCAAGTGCTTGTGTGTGTCAATAATAAGATATTTTCTTCCCTTTAAGTTGTTTTTAAGCCCTAGTGAAGGTTGAGCAATAGAATGAAGGATGTGCCCCAAACGAAGACTTCTACTGCTTACAATTAAATAGAATTAAAGATGTACCCAAACGAAGTTTTTTTTAAATCTTTGTGAAAGCAAGTCTATTTTACTTGCATCTTAGCTCTAAAAGCAATATGATGCTTATTCATACTTATAATATGGTTTGTAGGCTGGGCATTCGTGCAGATTTTTTTGTTGGAAATATCACCATATCGCGAGAAGAAAATCACAAGTTTAGAATTCGAAATTCAAAGGATACAACTTGCAATGGATACCCAAACAACTCGACATCGACTAGAAATAGAGACTGAGAGGCGCAATAGAAACTAGTATGAGAGATTCAGTGTACCTTTAGTAATTTCAATATCGTGGGTACTTTGTTTAGGCATGTTTTTTGAAAAATTCTGAAAAATTTGATGTTGGTTGCTTCGTATGTAGATGTAATATATGACTCTTGTCCCATGGTTACTTTTTGTAATAGTAACAAGTGAATGATGTATCACTTTGTTGGAGTAGATGTTATTTATACTTTGGTTGGTTAACTAAAAGATGTATAAATTTAGTTGGATACTTTTTGTAATAGTAGAAAGTAAAGGATCGTGTATAGATTCTATGATAATGCAGGAATTTTGGACACACATTTTGGCTCAAATGTACCAGTTCATAGCAGGAAAGCATAGTCAAGTGGGAATAGACTTTCATATGTTATATTTATTGTCATATTTTGATTCCACTTCGTTAAAGACATATCCACCACTCATGAAGGTCATAATTAGGCCATTGACTGAAAATAATCATAGAATATTATTATTGTGGAGGTAGAGGTAAATTATAAGTAGTAATAGATGGCTATATATTACTGTGATTATAAGAGGCACATATATATACTATCGGACTTTTATTTTCTATTTTTTTGCTTTGAAACTCTGATTTGATTGGAAGTCATATTTCATGTGGATGAGTGTCAAGCACTCATTTTTTTAATGGTAAAAAAAAAAATATATATATATATATATATATATATATATATATATATATAGTGATAGGGTTATTATTTATTTACTGTCTATTTATTATTTATAATGTATTTATTATTTTTTTATTTTTTTAAATATTTTTTAACATCTTTAATTATTAAAAAAAATTTAAATATATAATTATTTAGTAAACAAATTTATTCCAGATGTATTATAAAATCAATAATGCTAGAGTCACCACGTACGAGCTACCGCCGGCTCTAATATAGGTTTTTTATGTGTATTTTTTTAATTATTTTTTTATATAGATATTTTTAACAATTTTAAATATTTAAAAAAAATAAAAAATATTCATAATATTTTTAAAAAATATTTTCTTAATCATAAAGTAAAATAAAAAAATAAGTATTATAATTTTTTTATTTTATTTCATGATTAAAGAAGTATTTTTTAATTTTTTTTACTTCGTGATTAAAGAAGTATTTTTTAATAATATTATAAATTTTATTATTGTTTAAAAATATTTAAAATTGTTAAAAACGTACATCTATATAAAAAAAATTAAAAAAATACATATAAAAATAGAGTCAACAGTAACTCCCAGCAACGGCTATAACACTCCTCGTTATAAAGAGAAATGCTACACAACCTTCTCAATTTCTATATATTATATTTTTTAAAATTTTTAAATTTTTTAATATTTTTTTTAAATTTTTTTTTGAGTTTATTTTTTTTAAATTAATTTAATTTTTTTATTTATTATTTATATATTAAAT
This sequence comes from Cyclocarya paliurus, assembly GCA_029856935.1. Lineage (NCBI taxonomy): Eukaryota > Viridiplantae > Streptophyta > Magnoliopsida > Fagales > Juglandaceae > Cyclocarya > Cyclocarya paliurus. The sequence goes on from CM056949.1 coordinate 10,401,336, forward strand.
ATTTGATAAAAAAAAATAATGTATAGAGATTGTGTAAATAGTAAGAAATTAAGTAAAATCTTTGCGTTATAAAATATATAATGCATGGTGTCAAAATGAGATTTTTCTTCACAAAAGCCTGCTGTACCGCGTGTAACATAAACTTTGGTTGCTTTTGCTTTTCAGAAGAGGCAGCCTTTTCCTTGCCGAGTTGATCAATTAACGCATACCACGCACCCCCGTGCCTCAACAGTTCGAGAAACATCAATGCAAATTAATTTCTCAGCTGACCATGATCTGCCATTCAAGCCTAGCTAGACTAGTATTCACTAAGCCACCGTACGTACCAAACCCTAGCCTCTTCTGTGTTTGCTGTGGGTATCGAAGACCGGCCATTGACCTGCTTCTCCCTTTCGCAACTTTTGAATCAATTTCGCTCTCACGCTTCAACCAGGCCTGACAGTATAAGACCATTGATGAGAGGTTGATGAGGCCGCGGGTACCGCAAGCACATTGACACCCCTGCGAGGGAAGCCGGCCAGTTCTGATCACCCGTGCTTGGTAAGTCCTTCATCCCAGCTCTGCCCCCGTTGTCTAATCATTAATTTTATAAAACAGAAGTTTACCCATTTTCCAGATAAGACCATTGAGATTTTCGAAATCTCTTCAACAATGTATAAATTGGCTGGTGATTTTTCGCTGATTTATATTATAAATACACCATGCCGAGACCCAACAAACACACCAAGAAAGCTCCTTGCAAACACTGCACCCCACTTCGCGTGATTAACCATAAACTCCAGGGGAAATATTCTATCACTACGACGGCACCAAGGACGCGCTCCTTCCAAGTATGTGCATTTATGTCCCTGCAAGTTGCATTGCATAATTGTGGGCTGTAAATTGTTTGATGCTTTGATGTTTGTATGGTTTGAGTTGGATATGCATTGATGTTAACAAATTATCTTTGTCATAGAAGTTAGCCTTTTATCTGGGCAGTGCTCTGCCAATCATCCCCTTTTGGAACCTATTCGATCCTCTCCGCAATTCATTAACCAAAATGTAAATTAGCTAGGATAGCAAATGATCTTCAAGCTGGGAATGTAACAGATCTATGATGTTCAACCTAGTCTAGAAAGTGTGTGCTTCTTTACTGTGGTAAGATCTTCCGTTTTGTAAGTAGACTGCATGTATGTTTCTGTGTTGTAAAACAAATAAACACTGTTTAGTCCATAGAAGGCGCTGGTAAGGCATTTCTATGAGTCTCTGACCATACAATTTTCTGGGAAAGCCAAACAGCCTTCCAAATTTGATTTTTTTCATTCTTTCATGGTTTAATATGTATTTTTTAATTCATTACTGCATAAAGCTTTGTCTAATACTCTGGTCTTTTCTGTTTTGGTAGCGGTACTACTTGCGCTCTTCCCATACACATCGCCCATCGCAACAGGTATGAACTATATTTGCCCACCACAAATATTTGTGGTATTACACATTTCGCTACTAAACTTTTATTTACTACATCAATTATGAAATTGATGTGCAATATTTGATCACCAGTTTTCCTTTTTCTAGTCTTGTATTGCAATTTAATTCATGCAAGATAACAATATTATATTTTTTTTCTTGTTGAATGTCACTGCTTTGACGTCATCACCATGTTACAAACAAATACATATTTTGCCATATTATCAATTTCTTAGTTGTTCAACATGGATGATCCGGAAAATATGATGGTTGATCGTGCACTTTGGGGTGAGGGAATGGAGGATGTCTTTGTTGACATGTTGTACCAGGACGCCCTCTATGGTAAATTAAGGAGTGGAAAGATCATGAATAGAGAGCATACAATGTATGCTGAGCGGCTCACTGCTCGTGGTAAAAAGGTGTTTGATGCGAACGAAATTCGGGGCAAATTGGCTAGGTTGAAGAATGCCCAGCGCCTATTCACCAATCTAATCAACCAAACCGGCATGGGTTGGGACCCCTACACAAAGACGATAGTTGCAAGTGATGAGAGCTGGGGAAAATGCTATCAAGGTATGTGTAACTTTGATTGATAAGTAACGTACAGTCTTTATTTTCCTATACTCTTTACAATTACATTAGATTCTTATTGACGTGTTTATCATGAAAATGTTAGGTAAGAAATAAATGGGTGAAGTTTCTCAATACACCTTGCCGACACTACGAGATGTTGTGTACCATATTTGGTTCCTCTGTTGCATATGGTACAATGGCGCATGCGTCAACACAACTACCCCCAGATAGTGATGAGGAGTAATGGCTTGACCAGGAGATGTGCAGCTGAGCTCCTAGATCCGCCAATCGAGAGCGATCGGGCATTGATATTGACTATGACCCACAGGATGTGTTTATGGGGATGGGGTCAGCTTCATGTGGTGTACCTCAACATCCATCACATAGAGGTAAAAAAGAAAAAATGAGCCAGGTCGATCGAGACATTTCTGACTGCCTTGAGGAGGTGAAAAAAACTACCATTGCTCGACGCAAGAGGTATGAGTTAGAAGAAGGTATGGGGTCAGCGAAGCGCAGCAAGGGATCTAGCATTAATACTGCTGATGGTAGTGATGGGGGTTACAATCCGTTGAGTAGCTGTATCACTTTGCTGACCAATTTATCCCCGAGGATTGACGGGGATGTATGGCATCGTGCAGTGAACAAGTTACTTGATCCTGTTATGCAGCAAGCCTTCTTAATGATGGATGCGGTTGGGAGGGAGACATAGGCCCGACATTGTTGAGATTAGTTAGTAATCGAAATATTGAGGATATCCGCTTTTAGTTATTGTGATTAGTTATGCAGCTTTCTATGTTATTTGACATTGCTACTTTTTATGTTAAGCCTAACACTTATCTATGAATTATTTATGAGTTTATGTTATGCATTTTGAGTTTAATTTTCCATGATATGCGTTTCTAATTAATGAGACTAATGGTTGACTTCCAAAAGATATTGACCAATTTAGTTATGTTTCTAGTTGGCATATTTAATTGATAAATTAGACAATTTTATACTTCTAACGCTTTTTCGAAAATAGTCTAGTAGAACGAGCAGGGACTCCATCTATGGACGCGAACGGAGATGCTTCAACATATTGTTTGATGAGGGTTCGGGTTCTAGTGAGGAGGAGGAGATTATTAACATTGCCAATATTCTTAATGCACATCGTCGGCGGGGACATAAAAATATTAGGATGCCGCAACATAATATTGGTCTCCACGGACATGAATATATTTGGGCAATTTTAAATGGACATCCTTGAAACTGTAAGGAAATATTCCATATGGAGGTTGATGCATTTCGAGCGTTATGCTCAATATTACGGAACAATGGTTTTCTTAGAGATTCTAGACGAGGAGTGATTGTCGAGCAACAGGTTGGCACGTTCTGTAATTTAGTGGCGCATGGAGAAGCACAATACATGGTCGGCCAGCACTTTCAGCATTCGTCAGAAACCATCAACCACCATGTAAGGAAAGTGACCAAGGCCCTATGTGCACTTGGGACACACATTATCACACCAACACATGCAAGATGGGGTGCATCCTTACATATCAAACAATACTCAAAATAATCCATGGTTTGCAGTAACCACCTAACCTAACCCCTCATGCAATAAGTTCTTGCCATACCATTTTATGAGGTTTATTTTATACTATAATATTTGAAAATATTTACAAATAATGAACACTTTAGTTATTTGTATGCAACGATGTATTGGTGCAACTGATGGCACCATGATAGAAGGCATCATCTCGGCTGATGTACAAGAGGGATTTTGCAACCGATATGGGCGCACAACCCAAAATGTCTTGTGTGTATGTAACTTCAACATGAGGTTCACATTTGTCTACACTGGGTGGGAGGGCACATCACATGATGCTCGAGTGTTCATTAGTGCATTGAGTCAACTGAGAAACCAATTTCCAATGCCGCCTAATGGTAAACATTGGATAATATTTATTTTTTCACTTCCTATTTCCATTATTATATTTTAATTGTTTTTGGTTAATATGTAACAAATCTTTTGGTTTAAATGGGTTAGCAGGTTGTTACTATGTTGTTGATTCAGCGTTCCCATGCTTTAGGGGATTTCTGCCCCCATATCCGAGTGAACGATATAGTAGAAGTGACCGCCATGGTGAACGAAAACTACCCAATTATAAGGATTATTTCAATCATCGCCATTCATGCGTTCGTAATATAATCGAATGCACTTTTGGCGTATTGAAATCACGTTTTAAAATATTAATGAGAATTCCTAGATATTCAGTTGTGCAGCAGGGAAACCTAATAAGAGCCTGTTGTACATTGCATAATTTTATTCGAACGGCGACTCTGGATGACTGGTTGTTCGAGGAATGGAAAACCAAATGTCTCAGTCCAAATGGTCGTGCGGTTAGTGAAGCTACAAAATTGTATCATCCTGACATGAGCGATGAATCAGCCCAAGCTATGGCAGCAGTTCGGGATGAGATTGCGATCGCGATGTGGGCAGCACATGGTGGTCACTGAATATTATTTATGTTCTATCGCCAAGAACGAACAAAGTTATTTAATGTATAAAACAATAATTATTATTTATATTTCTTATAATATATATTTTCGATATTTATAATTACGGCTTCATTGGATTGATTCCTTTTTAATCAATAATTTATTAATGCAAAGAAAAATGTATTATTGTAAAGAAAAAAATATTTAATACCTTGAATAAGTTATTAATTCAAAATAATTTACCAAGTAATTAATTACCATAAATTCAAAACAAGTATTCGATATTCAGATCAACTTGCAGATCAGTCATGAATTTGAACTTTAATTTTGCTGTGTTTCAGCGTAAAATTAGTAATATCCCAGTCCCAAATCCATCATAGGTGGGAAAGTGAAATGAGTTTGGCGGGCTTGGTGACCATCATGTTGAGGGCCGGGGCAAATGTGTAATCCCAGGTGAATGCCAAGCGGTCGTATCATGTTAAAAACAAGCTGCAAACTGATAGATATATATATATATATATATATATATATATATATATCATTTGTGGTAATTTATTGAAGTTAAACTCCCCTGCGTACGTATAACGTCCCAGAAGAACCCCAGTTTGCAAGGAGCACGCGAGGATTAAGCAGATCGACCGACTGTGGTGCGCGTAGCTCCTGCGGTTTCGGACCTCACGGCAAGTAAAATATATATATCCTTACTGCCATATATTTAAGTAGCTTCGATCTAGTACGTAGTTTTTTGGGGATGCTTGTTCATTTATGTCCTTCGATTCGTTGAGAGGTACGTATTAATTTCTTGCGTGCCTATTCTGGAAAAAATTATGTGCCAATTCATAGCAGGGACGTTGTTTTATAGATACCCGTCTCTTGGTTTCGGGGCAAATCGCATATGACTTGGTTGTGTGTTTTTAAGCCAACGATGTAAAGGATTTGGATTTTTGGATGCTGCGAAGTTGATCACTAGTTGCCATATTGGTGGTATACTAATAGGATAGCATCGCATCCTTGTGCGTATGGGGTACGATGAATGTAGGAAACCCATTCTCACAGGCTAGCGCTATAGGTAAGCTGCAAAATTTTAGACCCATTTTGTTGATTTCATGTTTCCTAGGTTTACTTCAATGTTGCGGGACACTAGCTAGCTAATTACCATTCCCCATGAAGAGATGTTCTAAATGTGTCTATGGTAGTTTATAATTGATAGTCATGAGTTTATGAATGCAGCTAAGATAGTAGCAGGGGTAACTGGTTATAAGTGCCATATATAAATGGTGCGAAGTATAAGAAGAGGAGTACGTGGACGGGGGGAGGATTTAGGGGTTCTTTAGTCCACAGGCCAGAAATACAAGATGAGCCATTTCCACCACAAAATGTACCAATACTAAGAGATGACACTGACTCCTCATCGGATGACTCAACCCAACCTCCGGATGGCGTATTTGAAACTGAGTTCCCGGAACAGCAAGCTTCTGGTATAGGTAGAGTTATACAATTTAAAACTGCTTTTTACTAGATCTTGTTGCATAGGATAGTGTTAATAATTATTTGCATCACATAAAACATTGTAATATGGTGTGCACTAATATTTTGTTGGGATATTACATATATATGAAGTGGAATGACCAGTTTTTTGTTGATGTTCTATAAAATTTAGTAGTTGTGAGTAAGAAACAAGGTCGAGGACGGGTAAAGATGACAAAATTTGACATGCTTAGAAAGTTTGGACCGATTCCGTTGCTGATAAAAAATGGGGACACAAAGGTGTCATGCGAGAATGCAAACCTATTTAGTGGTAGGGTCACATGGATCATCAAGCATTATGCTGACATGGGTTACCAACGTTGGAATGATGTGCCAGAAGCTGAACAAGAGGAGTTGTGATTGAGCTGCATTATTGCATATTTTATACATTTAAAATCAATATATTTTTAATTGTTTTATTATTTTATCATTGATTTTAGATGGAAAAATGATTAAGAGACAATAAATCCAAGTTGTGATTTAAATTGATTAAAAGCATAGTTTATGCTTATTTTTATAACTTGTGATTTAATTTGATTTTGTTTCCTCACATGCACAACACATTTTTAATATTTTAGTCTAGTTTTGTTTTATCTTTATTTAATTATTTATTTTCTTTTTCTAGTTTTATTTTTGTTTATTTAATTATTATTTATTCTGCTTGTTTTATTTTATTTTGTTTCATTTCATTTTATTTTTATTTTATTTTATTTTTGATTTTTTGCGCAGGTTAACCGACATGTCGTTTGGTCAACAAGCCAAAACGACATGTCGTTTTGAGTTATAATTGTATTCGGCTTTCTGCTAAACGACGTGTCGTTTTGTCTGTCAAATTTAAGAGCCCCTCTGTTCTAAACGACTTGTCGTTTAGTCAATAGATGTCGTTTTCGTCGTCTTCAACCTCCGTCCAGCTGCATGCAAGCTCCATGCTTACGTTCAAGCTCCTCCACGGAAGCACCACCCCAGCTTGAGCACCTCCATACACGGCCAAGAACCGTTGCCTCGACTGTCCGTTCTCCTCTGAAGCCACCACGCTGCACCGAGACGAAACACATGCCAAGCTATGCATGCACACCATCACCGAAGCATCAAGCTTCCATGCACTGCACCACAGCCGTACCCAGTCACCTCCAGTAGCAACAGAGGACGCCAGAGATCAAGCTTCCACCGCCCAGTGAAGCCCAGCACGCACGAACCGATCATGGCAATGGAAACTATGTGGGGAACAAGCACTAACATGCATGCCGAAAGTACAGAAAAGAAACAAAAAAAGAAAGAAACCCACTACGGATATGCATGTGACGGAAAAGAAAAGGAAGTGAAGAATAAAGAAATGAAAAAAAAATGGCACTTCGGAACAATATGCGTGTGACGCCGAAAGGAGTGAAAAGAAGTGAAGAAATAAAGAAAGAAGGGAGTGAGTGGAAGTTTTCGGAAAGAGGCATTAATAATCACGCCGCACAGCAGATAAATAAAGAAAGTGAGACTTTCGGCTGGAAGCAAGAGAACAAAAAGAATAAACAATAAAACTTTTGGCGTGAATGAGTGGGGGACATGGGCCAGAAGATGCAGAAGAATTTCGGTGGTGGATGAATTCGATCTTTAAAGAAACACATCACTGCAAGTGGACGAATATACAACATTTTCTTGTTGGCTTTTGAAGCCTATATAAGGCTTGTAAACCGCCGAAGAAGGAGAAACCAAATTGTAGGGAATTAATTCTAGAGTTTTATTTGTTGTGTTTGTGGACTATTAAGTTCAAGTAGAGCTAGGGATGAACTTGCACAATTGAGAGTGTTTTTAGTTTATTTTGGATTTATGTGATTGTTCTTTATTAATGCAAACTCTTATTTATCATTCTCTAATTATCAATAGTATTTTTTTTATCTCCAAATAATTTTAGAATTGAATCCTTTTATAGATTTAGTCATGCTTTTTCTATAGAATGGTAAGATCCTTGATTATGTTTGGATTAATTCATTGTCTTTATTGATTTAATTCTTTACTGCAGTATTGCCTCTAGGTATATTGCCGTCGCTGGGTTTTGTCAATAAGGATGATAATTTACAGAGTTTTAAAAAGTAGAGAATGAGTTATCAAAGAGTTATCTTTCGATTAAAATGGTTTTTAATTATATATCTTCCGATTGGGGACTCTGGAGATGAATCACCAATTGAGTAATTCACTGAATCAAGAATAAACATAAATAGCCGATTTGTGCAAGGAATTTCCGATACTTTACTATTTATAATTTGAGTGATCTTTATTTTTCTCTTTGTAATTTTATTTGTTAAATTGCATTCAAACCCAATTTTCTTTTATTGATCATTTAATATTTTCCTTTAATTTGTTTTTATTATTTGTTATGTTTTCTTTAATCTGTCTCCCTATGGAATCGGCATCCCAAAGCTGTGCTACAACTACCGCGTTATGTTTTGGGCGTAATCAAGTTGTGTTCTCACATCCGAGTAAGTAAATTGAGACGTAGACACTTCAATGTGGGTCTTCATGTGGTTCTTTTTGTATACTAATTTAAACCACATTTATGATTTAATTTGTGGGTGTATAGGCTGATTTTATTATACAATGGGAAAAACAAAACCATCGTAAGACGGTTATCGAGCAACTGCGTAGGAGGTTCAATTCTTTCCACTACGACTTACACAAAATCTACCTCGGGTATGGAAGCCATAAAGTTGTTGTTGCTAAAGGGACCTCCGTGGTGGATGAAGCAGTTTGGAGGAAATTGTGCATGCGCTGGGGTAGCAAGGAGTTTAAGGTAAAATCGTGTGATTGGGGCACAGAATCTCAGTGTTTAGTACTGCTAGGTGCTAACTAGAAAATAGCAAATTTCATTTGTATAAAAAGGTTTATATTTTTCAATGATATGTAGAAATTAGTAATTATAATATGGATTTAACTGTGGTGTTGTTTGAAATCTGGACCAGGCCTTGTCATTGCAAAACAAGGCGAATAGGGCACTACAACGAACCAACCATACTGCTGGCAGGAAGTCCTTTGTTCGAATACTTGCTGAGCAGGTAATGCCATTTGTGGTTATGTGTATGAGTCCTAATTTCAGCGTTATATTAGAATTGTAAATTCAAGTATGGCGCCCATAAAATCTGGTCCATGAAATTGAGTTTGTAATTGGTTGTTTCAGCGAAATGGTGTAGCTAATCTGGTGGATTTTTTCAAAGAGACTCGTTAGTCAAAAAAGAAGAACATGTTTGTGACCAACATGTTTGAAGAGCTGTATGTGAGTTACATGTGCTGAACTCGGGAAGAAGCCAGTAATATTAAGTTATAATTAACTTAATATTAACTACCTAGACATTCATCTTGTTTTGTTATTAACTACCAATGACTTAAATTGAACATATTATTTCTCATTATTTTGGAAGGACAAAATGGTAGAAAAGCTGAATGAGACGGAACCGGAAGAGAGGACTAAGGACGCAGCTGCTGCAGTATTCAAGGAGGTTCTAGGGAGAAGATCAGGCTATGAAAAGGGTTTGGGCGAGAAGGTGATGCCTGTAACATCAGGAACAATGAATAATCCCGAGAATAGAGGTGTCTTGTCAGAGGATGCACAGTTTTACAAGACCCAATTTGAGGCACTGAAGGCCAATGTTGATGAAATATTGGTCAAGCAAGCGGAGTTTGATAAATTTATGAGGAACTCAATGTCCCAGCAGCTGCCCTAGGGAGAGTCTCCGAAGGAGAAACCGGGAGCTGTCTAACTTTTGGTACAAGCAACATTTTTGGGATTTTTTGGTTTTTTGAGAGGCAACGGGATGACGTACTAGCAGCTAGTGGGTGGTTGTCTGTGGTAATTTTGTGAGTGGCTTCTCTAGATCACTCGATCATGGTTGGGTGGTTGGCCATATCAAAGAGGAATTAAGCCTATTTCTATTTATCAGCATTGCTGCATAGTCATGATAAATATATGCACTTGTAAGCCATAGACCAAATGGACTGTGCATTATTAACTATATATTGCACAGTCCCATCCAGATCTTGCAAGATACAAAAGATGGGCAATGGGTTGTATGAAATGCTGCTCATGTAGCCATGGACCACTGCAAGAGGCCGGGGGACAGCTTGTGCCATATTGCATGTACTATCAGAATATACTCATGTGAAGTGTGCTGTTGTGGGGTCGACAGCTTTTGAAACAGGTATATATCACTGAAAAACTCCACGACTGACTTGGATGAATTAATTATTTGCAATTTAGGTTAATACTTTGGGCTGCTTCATTCTATCATGCCATGGATAATTATATGGTCTGGAAAATCTTCTATAATTGGAGCCTGATAATAATGCATGGGTATGTACGTACACATGTTCTGATGAATATTTATGTAGTTATATAATATGTTGGCCTTTACTCTGCTTTATTTAACTTGAGGTACCGGTGTTACGATTCTTCTGTAAATTGTAGTGGTTCAATGATATATAGATAGGTGATGCAACTTGGTGTGTATATAGTTTGATACTTGTAGTATATATGAATTCAGAGCATTGAGCTATGTTAGGAAACTGCTGGTATATATATATGATGGTCTTTATTGCCTGCAAAAATTCTATTTCCAGTTGGTAGGCGATCATGTACTCTCTGATTTAGTAATGAAAAGATGTCATATATTTCATGTATACTATAAGTAGAACTAACATACGTTTGAATGTTCTTAGCCGGTGCAGACTTAATTATGTCCAGTACTACATGAACAATAATGCAGTATTTATTAGTTTTGACATATACATTATGGGGTTAAATGAGCCATTGGAAGTTTATTTAACAAGCTGAGAGCTGAGAGCTGATAGGCGTAGTTGTTGATGGTATATTAATTTGATTAGTTAAACAACTTATTTAATGTTGGATTAAACTTGGACTTTCATTCATATATATATATATATATATATATATATATTAATTAGTTTATTTAATTCTTACAAAACATGGATGCAGAAAAAGGTATATTACACTGCCAGCTGATGGGTCATTGCTAAAGAGATGGGATCTAGAGGTTCTGGTTCATGAATTTCATCCCATGGTACTTCCAAGATAGAGAGGACTACTCAAATGTTACTGCCACATGACATATATATAGTACTGTACGTGTATAGCACATATTAATGTTGCCTTGTATTAAATGTGCAAACTAGTTTCATTGAGTTTCAGATCAGTTTGCACTTATTTAACAGTACTACCTGGTGGACTTGTATTTGGTAGATGTATCGAGTGATCGGTACATCACTCACTTGGATGACGAAATTAACTTCTCAAAACGGGAGGTAATTTCTGTGCATGTATAGATCATGGTACTTGGCCTCCAAATGAAATATTGATGTATATCTTTAGTTGAAGTTGAATCTGTTTCAATTTCACAATTGTAAGTTTGCGACCTATATGTATCCACTGCTGCATTCTTCTGCTAGCTGCTACTCAGGTTTTAATTACTCATCATATATAGAATGCGGGTTGGGTTTATATGTAGTCAGGGTGGTCATGATGAGATGAACAGTTAATGATTTGTGCAACACTTAATTTGCTTATTATTGAGGTCTTTATAATAATATTTACAGGTTATAAGTGAAGGGAAAATTAATGATCATGATTAGACAAATTAATCTGTGATGTTGGCAAGTTTAAAGCATGAATATATATTCCAGATTATTTGAGAGGCATCATGCATGTACTGTAATTGCGTCGGTAGTATATAATTGGGACTTTTTGCATAGAAAATATTTCTATTGCCACAATTAAATTAAGCAAGAAGGCCATTAAAAAACAATTTGTGTCGAAGGTACTCAGTTTGTTCAGATGAATTATCTCGCTGCTAATATTCCAAATTGAACTATTTGCGTCCATATATCCACGCCGACATCTATATACACATGCAAAACAAGAGTTTTTGTGACCCATATATAACTAGAGCGGCGCCCCTTGAACTTTACATTTGCGACCCCATACATTACTTTTTGCGGCGTGAAATCTTGTCCGTTAAACCAGTGTAGCAATGGCAGCGATGACCTCGCCAAGAAATGGACGCAAATTGATATCTACCGCAAGGAAAATAGTATATTTGCGTCCCGAAATTTTTCGCCGCAAATGATACAAAATAATTAATTATTTGCGTATTTGAATTTGCGGCGCCAAACTAGGAGCATTTGCGACTCTAATTTTATCGTCGCAAAATTTATACGCCGCTAATAAGTATTTGTGACGTTTGTAAATGGCTGCTATTAATGCCTTCTATGGCGCGTTAAAGCTTATTGTGTCGATGAAAATCAATATTTTGCAGTGCCCGATTTCGCCGGGGAGAAAGCCTCATTCGTGTAGCTCTCCTGGTGCGCCGTTTTAGAGTTTTTTAGACGAGTTTTTTTCTACCATATCTCGGCGAAATGTCTGAGACGGGAAAAGTTGTTTGCGACTCATATTTGAGCTATTGCAGCGATTTTATCCGATGCAAAACATGAATTATGTTGTAGTGACATTCATTCAAAATAGCATAATAATCAATTACAATGCAAAATCGAAATAAATAGTACTAGGGTTCGGCTAGCCTTCCCTCACTTATTCCCTCTAACAACTTCTTCTAAAATTTGAAATCACAATCCGAAAACAAGTCAAACTTCTAAAATTAAGAAAACAATCCCAACAACTCCTAAAATAAAAGAAACAAATTCAAACAAATTAACAAATAGATAATCTCCCTAATTTGAAGGAGATATTCAATCAACCCTCTAGCAACTGCCCAATCTCCTAAAATCAAGGGGTTTGCCTCCTTCCCTAAGTTCAAGGGATTTGCCAACCAACCCTTAAAATCAAGGAATTGGCTAACAATTTGATCCTCTGTTAGTTGACCTTATCTTGGGTGCCCAAGAACCCATCACCCAAGCTATGCATGCACCTCAATGCCACCCTCCTAGCCTAGGCATGCCTAGCCCTCCTAGCGGCATAACGAATGGCCCTTCTTGGATCTTTATCACAACTCCATAACACTCCATAGCTCCTTTCAAAACCGACCCAAACGAGGTCAACTTCCGAAATCGAGTCGTCCAAAGCCAAGCAAGTCGTTAGGTGGCACCAGCACGCACACCAATTTGCAACATCGTCAACCACTCTGTAACACTACCCAACCATCCCTAAATTGACCACTCCATAACGCTACCCAACCAGATATAAACCATTTTTAGCTAACATGTTAAGGAATTTAAAACTGTGCTTTTGTGAAAGCTGAATGTAAGAATCACCAAATGCACATTTTGAACCTTTTTGCAAGAATTAGCTTTTGTAAAATATTTAAAACCATAATTCCACTAGAGTTTATAATATGGTAAGGAATTTGTGTGCTCTTGGCAAAAAGGAAATGCTTCCACTACTGTTTCATGCTAATCTAGGGAAGGGAGGCACAGAGGTTTGTCGATTTGGGGAAGGCAAAGAGAGAAAGGTACAAAGGGAGAGAAAGAGAGGAGTTTTTTTTTCCTTTTTTAAATTTGGCATATCATCAGTGGTAAGCTCAATGGTAATTTTGAATGTACTAAATAGATATACCATGGCTAGGGAGAAATTGAGAGAGGGAGAGGGGGGAGAAGGAGAGATGGGCAAGGTTGTGTATGAGATTTGCTTACTTTATTCACTCTAAGGTTGCGTTTGGTTTCTAAACTCAGCTGAGTTTTCTCTAATTTTAAACTGAGTCTAACATCTAAATACCAAACTTTCAAATTACTAAATTTATCCCAACTCAAAATTTTCTTACACATGGACTCCATAACCTTTTTTAACTTAAAGCTTCTTTATACATAGGACCTATAACATTTTTCAATTTTTCATAAAAAGTACTAAACTCATTTTAATATTCAAATACATTTTAAACTCAGTTTAGAAGGGCCTCACATAACTCTCTCCACTACTCAACTCATTATTATTTATAAATAATTCAACTTAACATCCAAACACAGTATTAGAATTCACCGCTACCGGCCCCTAACCTCTCCCTAGTAGATGATATCATTATATTGATGACTTGGTCATGCTGGGTAAAGAATACAGTCATGCTAAAGCCCAGGAAAAAAAAACACAACCATGTCTAATAAAAGACAAATAGTTTTGGGACAATAATTGCAATGACTTATTGATGACTTTGTCATTCTACAAATCTGATGGCAACAGTTGGGGCCAGACCTCCACAATCGTGGGACATAACCAGTTTGTTTGGAGGGGGTGAGGACTCGCTTGAAGAATTCGTGGGAGAGAGGGAGGGAGAAGGAAGGGAAGGAAAAGACTTTTGGGACGACTTGTGAGATTTATAAATACGAAAGATCAATTTTTCTTTTATTATCTTTCTCAATCCACTGAACCACCCCACCTAAGAAAATGAAAAAAATCCAGGAAATTATTGCTAAATTCATGCGGGAACATCATGCTTCAGTTGTCTTCAGGAACTTTGTAGATTGTTTCTAGCATCCTTCGTTTCCCATTTCCTCACCACTCCTTAAAGAGAGGAACAAATTTTAGGAGTTTCTAAGCAAATATGGCCTACTGTGCTGTTACGTTCCTCTTACATCGCCTGTTGCGGCTGATTGATGAAGAACCACATTTCTTTCGTGGGGTGGAGGCTCAGGCAGAATCAATCCGCATCGAGCTCTCTTGGATGATGCACAAATGCGTCGAGTACTTTGACAAGGAACGGGACGAGCATAAAAGGGTGGAGCAGTATCTCAGGCAAATCAGAGACATTGTTTTCGATGTTGAGGATGCTATTGACATGCTGATTCTCAAAGGTGCGACAGCGAAAAGGAGGCAGATAGAAGTCGTCATCAAAGCAAAAGTGCCCGATGATGTTGTAAAGAAGATAAAAGGCATCAAAGTAGGGATCGAAGAAATAGCCACAAATATAGCAAAGTTCGGTATCGAAGGAGGTGCAGCAAGTCATGTAGATCATATGGCGGAGGACACACGTCAGAGGCGAAAGAGAGACGTCGAGGAAGATGACGTGGTGGGCTTCATTAAACACATAGCTGCAATTGCTGACTGGCTTACTAAGGGGATCCCAAACCTTGGTGTGATTCCAATCGTGGGCATGAGTGGGTTAGGCAAGACCACAATTGCCAGGAAATTGTTTAATAGTGACATGCATCAAAACACATTTTCAATGCCGTGTATGGGTTCCAGTATCTCAATTTTCAGCAGCCCAAGAAGTGGTGCTTAATATTTTAGAAGAGATGCCAATAATGTTGACCGGTTTTCTCATGGAAACATGCTCCCATGTTTTATGGAGCATTTCCCATGTTTTCTGGTTTCATATTTTCTGGAGTCCCTAAGGTGGTCCATGCTCTGTCTCATTAGTGTCACCGAATTATTGTTGGAGTATAACAACCGAACACTTGATGGTAGTTTCGTTGGCTATAAAAATCGTGGCTTTGGTCCCCAAACTCATCTCATCTCAACTCCTTCAGTTTACACCATCTACAGAGAGTGAGAGAGAGTTTGGAAGCACCAAACATTAGTGAAATCGCAGCATCATAGTGACTACATCAATGGCTGAAGGTACTGTTTTTCTTGGGCATTATACTTTTGATTCTGTTTATTCCGCATTAAGGATCATATTATGTCTAACAGTTGGTATCAGAGCCCATTTTATCTCTGTCTTGATATTTAGAGAAACTCTTTGTTCATCTTTGTTTTTGGCCGAAAGTTTTGAGAAAATTAAGTTGTGAGTTTTTGGTGTTTTTAATTCGAAGAAAGTTTAGAAATAATATGAAAATTGTTTTTCTAAACTTTCTGTGATGAAAAACGAAAGTTTTAACGTCAAAAACATCCTCAAATATTCGGGTTTTGAAAACGGGTCTGAAACGGGTCGTAATGACCCGACTGAAGGTTGAAGACAATATATCCCGTGCAAAACGGCATGTAGTTTTATGATTAGTGAAAACCGACATGTCGTTTAGTAGAAGCATTTGAAATTACGTTGGTGTAAAATGACAAGTCGTTTTTCTCCCCTCTTAAAATGACAGGTCGTTTAGTGATGGGTTGTTTTTAAACACAGATTCAAAACGACACGTCGTTTATACATAGTAGAAAAACAACATGTAGTTTAGTGGCTATTGTTTTTAAAGGAAGAGGAAAAACGACATGTAGTTTTTGCACTAAGGAAAAACGACATGTAGTTTAGTTAGTCCAGAAATGTTTTTTGAGGATTTTTTTAAGGATTTTCCTATTTAGGCATTTTTTTGAAATATGTCTAATATTGCTCAATTTTTATGCATATATTATTTATTTGGTTTATATTATATGCAATTTGGATTATTAAATTGTGCAATTTTATTAAATATGCTCACATTTAGTTTGCATGAATTAATTATTTTTGCTCTATATTAATACATGCAATTTTTGATGAGTTTATATTTAAATGTTATGCATAATATTAGAGTTTTAATTATGCAATATTTATGCTAAATTATGAGAATATTTTGTGCATAATAATAACATGTTGGTTTTAGTTATAATTATGCAATTTATGATTATTCTCATATTAAGTTAATTTAATGTCTAGTGATCCATATAATTTTATTGATTAGAGAATAGCCACAGCATCTCTAATTGAATAAAATTATATATTATGATTAATAAGGATCACATAAAGAATATTTAGACATTAATTGTAATTAATTATAATTAATATAATAAATTTTATCCCACAGGAATTTTTATTATATTTATATGATTAATTAGGATAAAATATCAAATTATTCATAATTTACCCACAAGTATTATGAATTAAGTAAATGATTTGATAGTTTTATCATAAAATTTAATCTTAGATAGAATTTTGATGAATTCTATCATAAAGAATAATTGAATCTGCTTGAATTAAAGATTTAACCCACAGGCAATTTTAAGTCTTTAGATTCAATTTTTAAAGCATGATTTACATTGGTAAAGCATGAAATTTTATTTACGTCTCAATTTTTGACATAAGATGTAATCTATAATGCAGTTATACCATCTACAAATTTCTCTGATTTTCATTGTGAAATCCTTGAACTTAAAGGGGACAACTATAAGATATGGAAGGAGAGAGTTCTTCTCCATTTAGGGTGGATGGACATTGATTATGCTATTAGGAAAGATGAACCACCTGCCATTAAGGAAACCAGCACTGTAGCGGACATCAGGCTTTATGAATGATGGAAGCGATCTAATCGTTTAAGCGCAATGTTCATAAAGACTAAAATTTTTGCTGGTATCCATGGTTTAGTTGATCAGTATGAAAATGTTCGAGATTTGCTAAAAGCCATTGATGAACAATTCGTCACTTTAGATAAGGTTTTAGCAAGCATCTTGATTATGAAGTTATCAAATTTAAGACTCACCAATGTGAGTGGTGTGCGCGGGCACATCATGCAAATGAGGGACAGTGCGGTTGAATTAAAGAAATTGGAGGTTGAGATGTCGAAGTCCTTCCTGGTGCACTATATCTTGAACACTCTTCCGTACCAATACGGACCCTTCAAAATTTTCTACAATACACATAAGGATAAGTGGTCAATAAATGAACTCATGACCATGTGTGTTCAAGAGGAAGGGAGACTGGTGATGGAACAGGGTGAAAGTGCAATGCTGGCAACGCATGGAAAGGACAATAGAAAGGGTAAATCTCAAGCTGATAAGAAAGGAAAAGGTAAAATACCTCCCAGAGCTGATATTAAGAAAGTGCCTAGATGTTTCTTCTATAAAAAGAAGGGACACATGAAGAAGGACTGCGCTAAATTTCAGAAATGGCTTGCAGATAAAGGTAATCCAACCTCTTTTGTTTGTTATGAATCTAATATGGTTAATGTCAATATTAACACATGGTGGATTGATTCTGGATCAACAATCCATATTTCGAATTCTTTGCAGGGTTTGCAAAACCTAAGGAAGCCAGTGGGAAGTGAGCAAAGCATCTTATCAAGAAATAAGATGGGTTCACATGTGGAAGCTATAGGAACATGTAATTTGACTTTAAGTAGTGGCTTTGTTTTAAAATTAGAAAAGACCTTTTATGTTTCAAGTTTTTCTAGAAACTTGATTTCAGTTTCAAGACTTGTACCATTTGGATATTCCCTTCAATTTTCAGAAATATCATTCAGTTTATTTTATAAATCTAATTGTGTTGGGAATGGTATTTTGTCTGATGGTTTTTATCGAATTAATTTACAAAACAATGCCACTTATGATTCAATGCATGTTCACACTGGCATTAAGATATGTGTTATTAATGAGGATTCCTCTAAATTATGGCACTGGAGATTAGGTCATATCTCCATAGATAGAATTAAAAAATTAGTAAAAGAATGGGTACTTAATACTCTAGATTTTACTGATTTTGAGACTTGTGTGGATTGTATAAAAGGAAAGCAGACCAACAAGTCAAAGAAAGGTGCCAATAGGAGTTCAGACATATTAGAAATCATACATACTGATATATGTAGTCCAGACATGGACTCACATGGTCGAGATACTTCATCTCCTTTATAGATGATTACTCACGATATATGTATCTCTACATGCTTCATAACAAGTACGAAGCATTAGATGCCTTTAAGATCTTTAAGGCTGAAGTGGAGAAGCAATGCGGCAAACAAATTAAGATCGTGAGATCAGATAGAGGTGGAGAATATTATGGTAGATACACAGAGGATGGACAAGCATCTGGTCTATTTGCAAAGTTTCTTCAAGAGCATGGGATTGTTGCCCAATACACTATGCCTGGTTCACCGGACCAAAATGGTGTAGCAGAAAGAAGAAACCGAACATTATTGGATATGTTGCGGAGTATGCTTAGCAGCTCCAATCTTCCTAAATCCTTGTGGGTTGAAGCACTTAAGACGGCAGTGTATATATTAAACCGAGTTCCAACCAAGGCTGTTTCTAAAACACCATTTGAATTATGGAAAGGTTGGAAACCAAGTTTACGACATATGCGCATTTGGGGATGCCTGTCTGAAGTGAGAATTTATAATCCACAAGAGAAGAAGCTGGACCCAAGGACCATTAGTGGGTATTTCATTGGATATACTGAAAGGTCTAAGGGTTACAGATTTTATTGTCCATCTCACAGCACTAGGATTGTGGAATCAAGAAATGCGAAATTTCTTGAAAATGACTTGATCAATGGGAGCAATCAAACCAAGAATATAATTTCTGATAATGATCATTCAGAATCTCAACCTTCCACCTCAAGTGATAGATTGGTTATTATTCACAGCACCCCTCAAGTACAAACTGGTGTTGAACAACCAATCATTGAAGTTCCACAAGCTGCTGACAACATTCCAGTAGATCAAGTAGTTGAACCACATATTTCTCAGAAAGATAATGGTACAACATTAAGAAGATCTATTAGAACCAAGAGATCAGCAATTCCTGATGATTATGTTGTGTATCTACAAGAATCTGACTACAACATTGGAGCCGAAAATGATCCCGAGTCCTTTTTATAAGCCATGAGTTGTAAAAAATCAGAATTATGGTACAATGCCATGAAGGAAGAGATGAATTCTATGAAGAGTAACGGAGTTTGGGATCTTGTTGAGTTGCCTGATGGTGCAAAAGCCATTGGATGTAAATGGGTCTTTAAGACAAAGAAAGACTCATTGGGCAATATTGAGAGATACAAGGCAAGACTCGTTGCTAAGCGATTTACTCAGAAAGAAGGAATCGATTACACTGAGACTTTTTCTCCTGTATCTAAGAAAGATTCCTTGCGGATTATTTTGGCATTAGTAACCCAATTTGACTTAGAGTTGCAACAAATGGATGTGAAAACGGTATTTCTCAATGGAGATCTAGAGGAGGAGGTATACATGAAACCACCTGAAGGATTCCCCTCTAGTAACGGTGAGCAATTGGTCTGTAAACTTAAGAAATCCATATACGGTTTAAAACAAGTATCACGCCAATGGTATTTGAAATTCCATAATATAATTTCTTCATTTGGTTTTGTAGAAAACATTATGGATCAATGTATATACCAGAAGGTCAGTGAGAGTAAAATCTGTTTTCTTGTTTTATATATGGATGATATTTTGCTAGGAACCAATGATAAGGGTTTGTTGCATGAGGTGAAACAATTCCTCTCTAAAAATTTCGACATGAAAGATATGGGTGAGGCATCTTATGTCATTGGCATTAAGATCCATAGAGACAGATTTCGAGGCATCTTGGGTCTGTCTCAGGAAACTTATATTAATAAAGTTTTAGAGAGATTTCGGATGAAAGATTGTTCACCAAGTGTAGCTCCCATTGTGAAGGGTGATAAGTTCAATTTGAACCAATGCCCGAAGAACGAATTTGAAAGAGAACAAATGAAGAACATTCCATATGCTTTTGTTGTCGGAAGCTTTATGTATGCACAGGTCTGCACAAGACCTGATATTGCATTTATTGTGGGAATGTTGGGACGATATCAGAGTAATCCAGGATTAGACCACTGGAAAGCTGCAAAGAAAGTTATGAGGTACCTTCAAGGAACCAAAGACTACATGCTTATGTATAGACGGACGGACAATCTGGAAGTGATTGGTTACTCAGATTCAGACTTTGCTGGTTGTGTTGATTCACGCAAATCAACATCAGGATACATTTTTATGATGGCCGGTGGAGCTGTATCATGGAGGAGTGCCAAGCAGACTTTGATTGCCACTTCCACTATGGAAGCCGAGTTCGTCTCTTGTTTTGAGGCCACTTCACATGGTGTATGGCTTAAGAGTTTCATTTCTGGGCTTAGAATTATGGATTCTATCTCTAGGCCATTAAAAATGTATTGCGATAATTCAGCTGCTGTTTTTATGGCTAAAAACAACAAAAGAGGAAGTCGAAGTAAACACATCGACATTAAGTATTTAGCCATAAGGGAACGTGTTAAAGAAAAGAAAGTGGTCATTGAGCACGTAAGCACTGAATTAATGATTGCTGATCCTTTGACTAAAGGCATGCCACCGTTAAAATTCAAGGATCATGTGGTGAATATAGGACTTGGTTCCATTATGTAATTTGTCATTATATGGACAATGTTATGAAATTCTTTATTATTGTAATGATTTTCTCATATTTATGTGCACTTTAATTTAATTCTGAGAAAATTCATCTCTGTTGGACCTAGAATAAACATAGGGTTTATTCATTAAGAAATCGTTGACACATAAAGTATAAGAAATAAATACATTGTAATACATGGAAGGTAATACTCGTCATTAGAGGACTTACCGCCATGATTAATGTATTTATTACTTAATGCAGATTATTGATGAGTTTAAGATGAGACATTAATTTAGAAGTGTGAACCAAGTGGAAGAATGTTGACCGGTTTTCTCATGGAAACATGCTCCCATGTTTTATGGAGCCTTTTCCATGTTTTCTGGTCTCATGTTTTCTGGAAGCTCCCATGTTTTCTGGAGTCCCTAAGGTGGTCCATGCTCTGTCTCATTAGTGTCACCGAATTATTGTTGGAGTATAACAACCGAACACTTGATGGTAGTTTCGTTGGCTATAAAAACTGTGGCTTTGGTCCCCAAACTCATCTCATCTCGACCCCTTCAGTTTACACCATCTACAGAGAGTGAGAGAGAGTTTGTAAGCACCAAACATTAGTGAAATGGCAGCATCATAGTGACTACATCAATGGCTGGAGGTACTATTTTTCTTGGGTATTATACTTTTGATTCTGTTTATTCCGCATTAAGGATCATATTATGTCTAACAAATAACCCTTGAGTTGGGAAGGACACTCAACAGACCCCAAAGGAATTACGTGAGATGCTGTCTACATACTTGCTAGAGAAGAGGTATCTTGTAGTCCTGGACGGCATGCAGAGTCTTCTATTGTGGGAGGAGGTAAGATCTACTTTTCCTGATAACTTGAACGGAAGCAGAATATTAATCACAACCAGGGCAGTCAATGTGAATCCACCTGCAAGTTTTGCTAACACTTTATACTCTCTCCCATTGCTTAATAAAGATGATAGCTGGGAGTTATTCCATAAGAAGGTGTTCCGAGGAGAAGAATGTCCTCCCGTGTTGGAAACTCTTGGGAAACAAACGATAGAATATTGTCAGGGCTTACCCTTTTCAATTGTGGTATTAGGAAGCTGTTTAGCAAACACAGAGAAGACATACGAAGCATGGTCGAAAGTGCTTGGTGAAATAAATTTGTCTCCTACAGGGGGAACAACATGGGAAAATTTTTTAAAATTGATCTATTCCCACGTGCCCCTGCACCTGAAGCCATGCCTTTTGCATTTAAAAAAATACAAAGAAGGCCTTGAAATCCCCGTGGAGTTTCTAATTCAAGAATGGATCAGCCTGGGATTCATATAGCAGAGTGGAGAAAGAAACACGGTGGATGTTGCTAGAGACTACTTCAAGGAGCTCGTAGATCGAAGCTTGATCCAAGTGGTCAGTAGGAGGTCAGATGGAGAAGCAATGACATGTAGTATTCATGATCTTGTGTGACAAATACGCATATCCAACTACTTCACCTAGAGCCGTTTGTTTTCCAAACTTTCCACAACGTATCTCAACTCATCTCATATTTATCATTACAACTTTTCTAAATTCTCATACAAAAAATAATAATTTTTTTTTTCAATCTCAAAATAACTTTTTCAAATTCTCACACCAAAATATAATAAACAATTCAACTTTTCAAATCCTAAAATAACTTTTTCAAATTCATACACAAAATATAATAAACAATTCAACATTTTCAAATCTTAAAATAATAATAATATTAAAAAATAATATTCATAAAATATATTATTTTTCTATTTACAAACTATCTCAACTCATCTCTCAATCCAAATAAGGATTTAGTCCTTATTAAAGAAGAAAACAAAGGTAAGGCTATTATAGCTTCGGCTAAACATCCGAGCCCACCACTGAATAGGGGTACCGTCATGATGGCGGGTATTCGGAGTGAAGTCCTCACGTTACTAAAGCAGTAGCTTGTTGAAGGGAATTCAAAACTTGATGCGATTTCAATCACAGGTATGGGTAGGGCTGTAAAATAAACTGACTACTCGACAGGTAACTTGAATTCAACTCGATTAAACTCGAAATCGACTCAAATCGAATATTAAATGGGCCGTTCGTAAACATAGAATTAGGCTCGATTATTAAATGATACAAACTCGTATAAAGCTCAATCGGCTCGATTAATGTTTGTAAACAAACTCGTATGAAGCTCGGCTTGACTCGTGAGCTCGACTCATATATATTTATATATATATATATATAATAGCCAAAATTTATATATATATTTATAATTTATAATATAATATTTATTCTTAAGTATATAGACTTGTCACTAAGTCTTATAGACTTATAGTCTATTAGTCCACTACATATACTATATATAAATTTATAATATTAACTTATAGTCTTATAGAACTATAAGTTATGATGAATATATGAGTCCAATAAATATATAACATTATAAATTTACAAATTACACCATATGGTCCATATTATATATATATTCATATTAGTATATGTATATGTATGTTAGAAAGTTGGTATATTGATATTAGTAATAGTATATGTATGTTAGTATGTTAGTGGTGTTAGAAACTTAGAAAGATGGTGGACCGGTGGTGTTAGAAAGATAATGCATTCATATACTATTATTAATGTATGGTGGTGTATGATATACTAATATGCTAATATAGTAATATTAGTATATTAGCATATTATTAATAAATATATAGTATTGTTAATTTATTATTAGTATAGTGTTACATAATATATAACATTATAAATTTACAAATTACACCATCTCCTTACCATATTAGTACAATAGTATTAGTATATAATAGAACTATAATATTATATTATGAACTTATGAGTAATAAATTATAATGTTTGATAAAATATAAAGTTTTTATAAAACAAATATATAAAGTTAGACAATGTTATCTCTATGAGGAGTATTATTTTTATTTTTTATCTATTTTTAAAAAAATATGAACTTGTGACTATTTACTATTATTAATCTTATTACTTTATATATGATTAATCAATAATCACTAAACTCTAGTAATATTGTATAATTTGTATTCATAAATTATATAAACTATAGTAATATACATGTTTAGTGTTAATATCTATTATTATGTTTTTAATATACATGTTTCTAGAATACTAGACTAGTGTCTATTGAGTATTGTTGTGTAGTGACTCTAGTGACTAGTAGTCTAGTACTAGTAGTAGTAGTTTAGTATTGATTATTACATAATACATATGTATTATAAGTTATAACTACAAGCATAAATTTTTTTTTTTTTTTATAACTACAAGCATAAATATAGTATTATTATATTATACTAATTAATATAACCAGAATATTATTTTATGAGTACTAAATTATAATGTTAGACAATTTTATATAACTAAATACTATAAATAAATATAGTCTTTTTTACAACACTACTTGCTAGTTTTAAAAAGTATAGTATATAGCAATTAATATGTATTATAATTTATAGACTATAGTATTTTTTTAAGTAGAATAATATTTAAATTAATTTAGACATGTATTATTTAATTTTTTACTTAAGGTAAAATGGTAAATTGGTTTTTTGACTGTGAGGGGCTTAGACCGTTGGATCAACCTATAGATATCTTAGATGTCGTTGATTCGATTACCCTAGGGTTACAAACTTAAGTTTAACTTAAACTCTTTGCGCCGTTTCACTCTCAACTCTCAACTCTCAACTCTCGATTCACTCACTCCTTCAGACTTTCTTGAGAAACCCTAGACTCGCACTTCGACTCACTCCTTCCCGAATCTCTTCTCTCCCATTTCTGGAATGATGGAATCAAGTGTTCAATCCTTGATTCTTGAATGCTTTCTTGTTTCAGCCAGGGGCAGGGATTCACGACGGGCCTTTTGTGATACCGTCTGTAACTGCGAGAAACCCTAGCAGTTGCAGATGCAGCCAGCGGCTGTATTTTGAGGGAGCCGTGGCTGTAATCTTAGCCTTTAAGATTGCAACCGGTCCTCGAGAAATGGGTCATTAAATGCATGCATTTATGACTCCCAACCAACTATTTCCCTGATTCTCTGGTTCGTGGTTCTCTAGTTCGTCGATTCGTCCATCTATGAGTCGATTACCCTTGTTACTTTCTTGTTTCTAACTATTTGGTTAGGATTTGGGAACTTGCCAGATTTGATTGGTCTCATCTAGTTTTAATTTATAAATTTATCTGAGTATTTTCGAGTATTCATTCTGGTTCTATCCTAACTCTTTATACATTGTAGTATTGTTAGTTGTTAGATTTTAAATTTTGTAGATCTAGATCTAATCATCTTAAGTACAAAGTATGCCAAACATGCTCTGTGCTCAGTGGTGTGACATTGTTCTACCATACGGTTTTGATAGCTTTGTGATTGTCCAATGTCTATCACTCTGATTAATAAGTTTATGTAGTGTAATCTATTTTTTTATGTGTAATGGTGGAATATGCCCTATTAGTGATTTAGGCTGTGTTGCTAATATGCTATTGTTTACAAAAACAAATATATGTTTCGAGTTTTATCCTTCATATATGATAATTGTGGGAAAACAAAACTCTGAAGAGCTTGCCTACAAATCTGTGCTTGATTCCTTGAATCAACATTTACAGCCTATTGTGAGTTTAACTTATCCCCCTCATACCTGGTGCTATGTTCTATTTATTTACTATAGATTATCAATTTCTCATTTGCTTCTCTAAGTTGTCTCGGGTTATTTGTATATATTGTTGATTCGAGTGTAGAGATTTGGTTCTGGTTGTATGATCTTGCTCCCAATATTTAAATATGTCTTCTTTTAAATGTTTTTGGTTGATTAATCTGAACCTATTTAGTTCTTGCTTAATGCTTGTTGTTCTTGCTTGAAGTATTTAATGATGCTTTATTATTCATGTTTGGTTATTGTTTTGAGTATTGAAAGATGCTTTATTTAACATGTCTTGGTTAATTAATCTTATCCAATCTGTTCTATGTTTATATTCTTACTTCAAGTCTTTAAATATGTTTTCTTGAACCTGTTTTGATTGATTAAAAATTATAATCTATAGTTCTTACTTCAACTAATTAATTATGTCATCTTCAACATGTCATCTATGATTAATCTTTTACAATCTGTTTGGTATTTATGTTCTTACTTCCAGTTTTTAAATATGCTTTCTTGAACCTGTTTTGGTTGATTAAAAATTATAATTTATGGTTCTTAATTCAACTAATTAATTATGCCATCTTCAACATGTCATCTATGATAAATCTTTCACAATCTGTTTTGTGTTTATGTTCTTACTTCAAGTCTTTAAATATGCTTTCTTGAACCTGTTTTAGTTGATTAAAAATTATAATCTATGGTTCTTATTTCAACTAATTAATTATGCCATCTTCAACATGTCATCTATGATTAATCTTTTACAATCTGTTTTGTGTTTATATTCTTACTTCAAGTCTTTAAATATACTTTCTTGAACCTGTTTTGGTTGATTAAAAATTATAATCTATGGTTCTTACTTCAACTAATTAATTATACCATCTTCAATATGTCATCTATGATTAATCTTTTACAATCTGTTTTGTATTTCTGTTCTTACTTCAACTTTTTAAATATGCTTTCATCAACCTGTTTTTGTTTGATTATAAATTATCATATATGGTTCTTGCTTCAACTATTTAATTATGTCATCTTCATCATTATTTGGTTGATTAATATATTTTTTACAATATGTTCTGTGTTTATGTTCTTAAGGTGCCTTGCTTTTGGAGGCATATCGAGCCACCAAGGCAAGAGTTATTGAAACTGTTTGAGTCAAAATTGTTTGACTCTTAACATGTTTTGGTTGATTATATCAACTGTATCAGCCTTGCCTTTTGAAGGTACATTGAGCCATCAAGGCAAGGCTACCAAGGCAAAACTGTTGGAGTCAAATGTTCTTAACTTTAACATGTTTTAGTGTCCTTGCTTTTGGAGGCACTTTAAGTCATCAAGACAATGTTGTTTTCATTTTAGTTGATTAATATAACTTATGTCTTGTATGGTCAATGTTAATGTGCTTATTTTGTGTTTCTGGTTTTGTGTTTTAAAAATATTAGACCTAGCAAATGGATGATCGTATGAATTTACTGGTTGATGCGGTAGAGGAGTATGAAAATGAAAACTCTATTGGGATTAGCCATGTAGAGCCTATATCTAATGATGGTGGAGACACTGCAAATACTGATGTCCCTAATACCGTCTCTATCGAGGGTCCAACAGATGTTCAAACAATAGCCAATGAAAGAAAAAAGAGAAAGAGTTCCAATGTATGGAATGATTTTGTCGAACTTGAACGAGATGGAACTAAACAGCCTCAATGTAAGTGGTGTGAATCTTTGTTTAAAGCATCTCGATCAAGTTCTACAACTACACTATGTAGGCACTTGCTAACTTGTTTGCCATACATGGGGTCTAAGAAAAAATAAAAAGTCTTAGCAGTTGAGTCTAAGGAGAAAGATGGTGGCTTCACTGTCTCAAACTTTACCTATGATCATAGTAGGCTCCGAGAGCTTGCCTCTCATATGATATTTTACCATGAATATCCATTTTCTTTAATGGAGCATGTGCTATTTAATAAGTTCATGAGTGTAAACACTCCATATTGGGAAAAAATGTCTAGGGCTGTTGCAAATAATGAATGCATGATAACTTATGAGACTGAAAAGACAAAGTTAATGGCTTTGCTTAAACCTGTTAATAAAGTTCATATCACAACTGACATGTGGACTTCTTGTAAAAACTTTCATATATGGTAGTGACATGTCATTTTATAGATACTGATTGGCATCTTTAGAGGCGTGTTTTGAACTTTTGCAATGTGCCTCCTCCACATACTGGCATTCTTATTGCTGATACTTTATAAAAGTGTTTCCAAGGTTGGGGAATTGAGAATAAAATAATTTCAATTACTGTTGACAATGAAAGTTCTAATGATGTTGCCATTAGGATCTTGAAAGATGATTTTAGATTGAAGAAAACATTGTCTATAGGTAGGAAATTATTTCAACGTTGTTGTATGCATATTACTAATTTACTAGTGCAGTATGGACTTGGGGAGATTAGGGAGATTGTTGATTGTGTAAGAAATGGTATAAAATATCTAATAGCATCAGAGAGTAGGCTAAAGCAGTTTAGTGAAATTGCAAAACAGTTGCAATTGCCCTCAAAGAAACTGATTTTAGATGTGCCTACAAGATGGAACAGCACATATTTAATGTTGAATACTGTAATTCAGTTTAAAAAAGTTTTTCCTAAATATGGTGATAGAGATAATAGTTTTGAATGGGTTCCAACTGTTGAAGAGTGGGGGCAAGTTAAAAATGTTTGTCAACTACTTGCTATTTTCAATTAAGTAACCAATATTGTATCCGGAAGTGATTACCCAACAGCAAACTTATTCCTTTCTGAAGTATGGAGAATGAAGGATATCTTAGGTAAGAAGAGTAGAGATGAGAATGACTATATGAAATCAATGGTAAGGAAAATGAATGCTAAGTTTGAGAAATATTGGGGGGGGTGTAATCTATTGATAGCAATCACTGCGGTATTAGACCTTAGATTCAAGATGGTCCTAATCCAATTTTTTTTTTCTATTAATTTATCCAGAGCCGGACACTTCTAAGAATATTAATCACGTCTCTCAAGTGTTGCATGAGTTAAATGATGAGTATGTTCATGAATACAATTCAACTCTTGAGGCACAAAGAGAGCAAGAAAGTGCTCGAACTAATGTATCCAATTGTTCCTCAAGTGCTGGGAGAAACATGTAGAGTGGCCAGTCTTTATTTAAATATTTTGTTAGAAGTGTTGATACCGTGCAACCTAGTAAATTAGAACTGGACAATTATTTAGATGAGAGTATATATATTTGTGAAGAGGGTTCAAATGCAAGTTTTGATGCCCTGGAATGGTGGAAAGCAAATAGTCTTAAGTTTCAAATTTTGTCCAAATTGGCCCAAGATATATTGGCTAGACCAATTACCACAGTTAGCTCAGAATCAACATTTAGTGCAGGAGGCAAAGTCATTGATCCTCATCGAGCTTCTTTGTCAACTGAAACTGTCCAGATGTTGTTATGTGGGTCTGATTAGGTTAGAGCATTATATGGGTTTAAAAGATCATCAACAAATTATGTAAGTGTAATCTATTTATTTTAAATGTCTGTTGCTATTTTACTATTTTATACTTACTATTATTAATTTATTCACAAAAATACTAATGCCTGTTTTTTTCTTGTCAATAGAATGATATTCCATTAGAAACTCAGATTCTCTTGCCATAACCATAGGCCTATACAGACCCAGATTCTGTTTTTTATCATGTTTAATCTATGGAGCATTTTTGCAACTTTTTAGTTTTATGATTTATCTGATCTGTATTGTTTAATCTATATAATTTGCTATCTGATATTTGGACAATTTAATATGTAATATTTGGACAGTTTGGTTCTATCTGATTTTGTTTGAGATGATATGAGTCATGAAAGTTCAGGTAATTTCTAAGTTCTAACTTCTCACCATCCAAATTTCCTAAATTTCTTTAAATGGCAAATTAAATTTTACATTGCAAACATCCATTGACAATATTACTAAGTTAAAAGTACTTGAGTAATGATGCAAGGGAATAAAAATTATATTAATATTTTTATATGTATCAGTGTGTCTATGTGTGCAGGTTGTCATGGTGATTTTCTTCAAGTTTAGGAACTTGCTGACTTCTATCATGGTTCACTTAGATTTTGTATAAGTTTAGTATTTTCCTGTCATTATGATTTTCTTGAAATTTGGCAAGTGCAGTCTGCAGCTGGCTATCTGATTTTGTTGGCATTTGGTAAATTCTTGTGAACTTATTTTGATAAAAACTCAAGTTGTCTAGCTTTCATTTTCTGGCTATTGAACTTTTTTTGGTAACTACAGTTGTCTGCCTTGGTTGTCTGGCTAATTTTGTTGAATTTTGGTAACTTGTTGTGAACTTGTTACTCAATTTGTAACTTCTTTGGTAACTTTTTTTGTAACCGTATGTGGTATTAGTATATGCCTATTGAGTATTGCATACTACTGTCTGCTGGTTGGCAAATTCTTATATCATATGGGCCTGTGGCTGGTAACTAAATGTTGTATTAGTCTATGCCTATTGAAGTTGTCAATTTGTCTACCTAACAGTTTGTTGTCTGGCTGAGATGAGTCATGCCTATTGCTGGGGTCGCTATTTTGGATCTGTTTTGTGGTAGTTCATTTGGACCTTTGGTAACTGCAGTTGGTAACTTAGCTGAATCGCTAGGGCCACATATTTCTATCTGATTTTGGGAACTTGCTGACTTCTGTGACTCTGTCATGGTGATTTTCGATTTCAACGCTTGTCTAAATCCTTAATTCACATATTTGTTTATGAGATTGCTTGTAATTTTGTAGTGTAATTTGTGTAATTTTTTAGATATGACATTGATTTTTTACGCAAATTAAGTTTTGCATTTTCTGTCAAACATCCCTTGACAGTATTACTAAGTTAACAGTAATTGAGAAAGGAATTAAAAATCTACCTAACTTTTTCATTGTATTAGTGTATGTAGAGCAACAATGTCAAGATTTCTGGCTCCATTCATCAACAAATGAGGGTTGATTTTGTTTACAGCCCAATTTTTTTTTGAAGTTTAATGTATCTTATATCATAATTTATTATTGTAAAGTATTTTTTAATTCACTAGTTCCATTATGATGTAAAAATTAAAAATGTCAATTAATGTACCTTAGGTCCATAGCCATAATACTCTTGAAGGTGATATATATGATGTAAATTTGTATTTAATTTGTTATTTTATTGATGCATTTATTTTAATGTTATATTACAAATATTAGTCTTTAAATTTAGTCTTAAACGAGCCAAAGCCTGTTAACAGAACCGAGCTCGAGCCAAGCTCGAGCTCATTTCCTCACTACACGAGCTGAGCTCGGACACTATAATGAGCTCGGCTAATAAACGAGCCGAGCTCAAGCTCGATTCGAGTAGTGAATGAACTGAGCTCGCACACCCCAAGCTCGCTCGAGCTCAGCTCGTTTACAACCCTAGATATGGGTGGGTTGGGGAAGACCACCCTAGCCAAGGAGATCTATAATAATGATGCAATCAAGAGTCGCTTTAATTGTCGAGTATAGATGAGTGTATCTCAAGATCTCATAACCTGGGAGTTGTTGCTTCAAATTTGGGAGTTGTTGCTTCAAATTCTGAAGTGTCAGATGTCAAAATCAGATG
The DNA here is from genome assembly GCA_029856935.1 of Cyclocarya paliurus. Lineage (NCBI taxonomy): Eukaryota > Viridiplantae > Streptophyta > Magnoliopsida > Fagales > Juglandaceae > Cyclocarya > Cyclocarya paliurus. Next base: position 10,432,701 of record CM056949.1, read on the forward strand.
ACTTGATAAGGAGCCTCGAAGACATGAGTAGGGACGAATAAAAGAAGAAGCTGTTGGAATACTTGCGAGGGAAGAGGTACCTAATAGACATGTGATGACGTTTGGATAACAGAAATCTGGGATGAGATTAGATCTGCTTTCCCTGACGACTTCAATGGAAGTAGGATATTAATCACTAGCCGCATACAAGAAGTTGCTTCACATACAAATCTTAATCCCCCCTACTCTCTTCCATTCATTAAAGAAGATGAAAGCTGGAACATCTTTCGTGAGATGGTACTCCTAGGACGATATCCTCAAAAATTCTAGGCATACCACTTCCAATTGTGGTACTATTTGGCGTTTTAGCAAACAAAGGAAAGACTCATCGAATATGGTCAAAGGTGATTGCCGATGTAAATTGGTACCAGGCTCAGGCTACAACATTACGCGATGACATTCTGAAACTAAGCTACACCCACCTGCCGCGAAACTTGAAACCGTGTTTTTTGTATTTAGGTGCGTACCCGAAAGACTTTGAAATCCCTGCAAGGCAACTGATCCAATTATGGATAGCAGAGGGACTCATAAATTGCGGTGGCAATGAAGACATTGAGGACGTTGCTGAAAACTACTTGAAGGAGCTCATTGCCCGAAACTTGATCCAAGTGGTTGAGAGGAGGGCGGATGGAGGTGCAAAGACATGTCATGTCCACGACCTTCTGCGAGACCTCTGCATATCCAAGGGTGCGGAAGAGAAGTTTTTTGACGTACCAAATGTCAATCTTTCATCGTGGAAAAAATCTCGGAGGCTTTCCATCCAGGGTAGCACTCTTGATCTATACATGTCTTCAAACACCCCCAGCCCCTCAATTGCTCGTTCTTTGTTGTTCTTCGGCGAAGATACATATGGTGGCTTTGATCCAAACCACTGGAAATGGGTCGAAGAAAACTTCTACTTGCTTCGGGTGCTTAACTTTGGGAATCTAAATGTCTATTCCATTCCCACGTGGATAAAACGATTGATCCATTTGAGGTAGTTACGTGTGCAGTCAGATCACTGAAAGTTATTCCCGCTTCCATTGACAACCTTATGAACCTAGAAACGCTTGATCTTAGAGGTACTTTTCTGAATAGTTTGAAAATGGGGATATGGAAGCTGCGAAATTTAAGGAACCTCTATATGTCTGGGCCAGTGAGTTTACCTAACCAGTCGGACACAGAAATTAAAGCTCTTTCAAATCTCCAAGTCCTCTCCACCGTATCACTTGACGCACAAACTGTTCGTCCCATTGTCGAGGCTAAGCTCCCTAACGTAAGGAAATTAGGAATATGGTTTGCATCAAACGAGAGCAACAGCGAAGCAGGACATGCTTTGGCCAGCCTCCAACATTTACACCGCCTTCAAAAATTGAAAATTATAATCTGTTCAGACATTCTCTGGTTTGTTTTCACAAAACTCTCATCTCAATTTCATCATTACATTTTTCTCAATTCTAATATAAAATAAAATAAACAATTCAATTTTTTCAAATTCATCTCATCTTCTCTCACCTAATCATTACAACTTTTGCAAATTTCAATACAAAATAAAATAAACAATTCATCTCATCTCAAAAGTTTTCATCTCATCTCATCTCATCTTCGAAAACAAACGAGGCCGGAAAGTGCTTAGAAGTGTGCTTAGAAGACGGTGCATGAAAGTGCTGGGAAATCTCGTCAATCTTCAGATTCTGAAATTACAAAGCTGCTTGCTTTCCAGTCAACTCTACATCTTTGGAGACTCGTTTCCTGCACTCATATTTCTTAAATTGGAAAATTTGAGGATTGAAGAATGGAAACAGGGGAGTCGTGCAATGCGGAAACTAAGGCATTTGGTTATCGATCGATGCTTTGAGTTGAACATGCTTCCTTGGGAATTATTTCTACATTCCTTGCGAGAAGTGGAGGTGTTAGAGAGCAACTTGATAGCAGCAAAGAAGGTGCAGGGAATTCAAAGGTTTAGTAGTTATCGGTTCAAGCTACTAATCGATCCACCTCTAGATGCTGACTTTTTTACCAATTAGTTTATGAAATGTCTGCTTGCTTATGCGGTGGCCGGAAACTTCGTCACGTACAGAAATTGTTTCTTCCTTGTCCGTTGGTTTCGTTTGCTTATTTTGTAATGATTTCTGCTTATTGAATTTCTGCCTTAATATGTGGTCGTGTGCCATCGGCCAGCCTATTTAAAATTAAATGTTCGTTTTTACTAACTGTTGTTAACATCCCGGTTTGTAGTTGGCGACACGTCTTTATGTATTAAACCTCCTATGCCAATTCTCGAATAGAAATGCTTTACTCACAAGAAATTTAATTAATATGATGTATATTTGTAATGATGAGGCGAAATCTCAACAATGGATTCGAAAACAATTGTTAAAATTTCAAGAAATTCACTTGGTAAAATAGCATAAACAGTTCAGAATTTATTATTTAAAAATAACCCAAACATAAGTCACATCCCAAAAATGATCTTTTTAACAACTAAAATCGAAGTGATGGACTCTACATGGAAGAAGCTGGGGGATACAGAGTATAGTGAGCAGGAAAATGATATGTAGTCCTAGACTATGTAAGCCTTGCATACTCTTTTTATAATAAATAAGAAAAATTTAGAATCCACGCAGAAAAATCATCATTTTCATGGGTATCCCACTTTTCACAGAAAGAGTGCACGGAATTTGCCCGTCTTAAAATCGTATCCATTGGTTGAGAGAGCATAAACTCTGAATACTAAACTCCTTGGCTACAGCATGATCAAGATTCAAGGGAAACACTAATCATTCCTGCTCCGTAATCACCATTTCAATGTTTATATAGCTGTTTGGAAAATTGAAAATTATAAATTATAAACTGTACAGAAATTCTTAGTCTGCCGACTTCATTTCAAGAGACAATCACAAAGAAACCTTGCGACAAGTGTTTTTTTTTTTTTTTTTTAATAAAACATGGAGGACAGGCCTCATTATTAATGCGGAGGGAAAAAAAACCGTGGTAACAATCAGAGACTCCCTACTCCAACAAAGACCAGCAAAAGCAATAACAAAATAAACAATGAAACCCCCCTTATCCAATCTAATAATTCCTCTTATAAAGGACGGAAAATTTGACACCAAAAACCATGTGCCAATGAGACCTTGAGCTCCTCTTTTAGCTAAACCATCTGCAACTGCATTAATTTCTATATAAGAATGAGATAAGGAAAAGGTGAGACCAGCTAATCGATTTTGGATTTCATCCCAATAATCCTTCATATACCAAAGATTACATCTTTGCGTTTTCAACCAGTGAAGCACGAGCATAGAGTCTAGTTCAATCTCAACCTTCGTCAGTCCCAACATACCAATATGCCGAAGGCCATGGAGTAATCCCATCACCTCTGCATCGTTGTTGGAGTTATGACCTGTAGAGGCTGCAAAACCACAAATCAGATCACCTTTTTCATTCCGAATCACACCTCCCACACTTCACCTGGGTTTCCAAGAGAGCAACCATCCACATTCAACTTCACCCAACCTTTTTTGGGACACTTCCACTCGACCAGAGCTAGAACCTCTTCTGCAACCGATTTAAAAGGCAAATTAAAACACTGTAAAACCCCCTCATCCCGCCGAGTAAGTGACCTTACTTCCTTTAGTTTTAAAGCAGCCCAAGACACCCAATATTTAATGGAACACCAAACCTTCAGCACTGATTCCACCATGCCTTCCATCTTGGCCTTGCAGAGATGCCACCATAAATGCCATGTAATTATCGACGATAGAATACCCAGTAGTTGGCCAGTGACTGCATGAAAGTGCTGGGAAATCTCGTCAATCTTCAGATTCTGAAATTACAAAGCTGCTTGCTTTCCAGTCAGCTCTACATCTTTGGAAATATGTTTCCTGCACTCAGATTTCTTAAATTGGAAAATTTGAGGATTGAAGAATGGAAACAGAGGAGAGGTGTAATGCTGAACCTAAAGCATTTGGTTATCGATCAATGCTATGAGTTGACTTCGCTCCCTTTGCTACAATACGTTATTCCGTTGCTAGAAGTGGGGGTGTTAGAGAGCAACTTGATAGCCGCAAGGAAGTTGCAAAGTCAGATGGATTTTGGGCTCAAGCTACGAATCGATCCACCTCTAGATGCTGACATTTATGAAGACTAACCTGATAAATTTACCAATTAGTTTATGCAATGTTTACTTCCTGTCCGTTGATAAATTTACCAAGATTCAAGGGAAACACTAATCATTCCTGCTCTGTAATCACCGTTACAATGTTTATATAGCTAGCTTGAAGACACTTCCGAGCCATGAGAAAATGACCCTTTGTTGGCCTAAACCAATCTAACAACACCTAAAATTTTAAATCTATTGTTGTTGCCTAAGATCAGCAATTATGCATAAGAAATCTTAATGAGGACATACAAGCCGATTCAAACCACATTCCACAATAATCAAAAGAAAGCAACTGACGAGGAAACAAGAATCTTCTCTTCCCCTCCAAGTCCGTGTAGGGAAGAAAGTTGTAGCAGCAGTTGAAAGGAACACCATTGTCCGAGTCCATGGAAGTTGTCTGTCATCATATTTTAAAAGTTGTGGAAAAGATAAAATTTGACTCAAAGATGAAGCATACCACCACTCTAGCTCTCCGGATGAAGCCACCGGTTATACTGCCCTTCTTTGATAAAAGTCATCATCCGGAGGAGGACAGATGAGCAGATTAAACCCAAGATTCCTCTGCGATTCCTGAAGCAGGGTTACCAATTCCAAGTTGCTCCATAACACCTCCACATCTTGCATAGCATTCGAACTCCACAGTCTCGAGGGGAGTATGTTCAAGTCAGTGCAACGTTTGATGACCAAATGCCTGAGGCATGGCATTGTACGTCTCCTCTGCTTCCATCTCTTAATATTCAATTTTTCCAATTTAAGAACTTCAAGACTAGGGAACGAATCTGCAAAGAATGTGAGCTTACTAGAAAGCAAGCAACTCTGTAGTTTCAGTATATAAAGATTGGGAAGCTTCCCCAGCACTCTCATGTCACGGCGGACTTTTAAGCACACTTGTCTTAAGGTGATCTTGGTGATTGTCGATGGAAATGAAGTCGGAAGACGGGGACCTTCTGAGCAATTTACAACTTTCAATGTTTGAAGATGAGGTAATTGGTGGAGCTCTGCCAAAACCTCAACCGCTCTGCAGTTGCTGTCGTCCGAAGCAAACCATATTCCTAATTTCGTTAAGAGTTCAGATTGAACAATGAGGCTCACATTTTGTGGGTTAAGGGATACAGTCGAAAGGACTTGGAGCTTCCAAAGAGCTTTGACGTCTGGGTTCAAATGGTTAGGTAAACTCACTGGCCCAGACATATACAGATTTCTTAGACTATTGAGCTTCCATATCCCTATAGGCAAGCAATTCAGAAAAGTACCTTTCAGGTCAAGGGTTTCTAGGTGCTTAAGATTGCAAATGGAAGCTGGAATTACTTTGAGAACATCAGACTTTATTCTCAAGTACCTCAAACAGATCAGTTCTTCTATATTTGAGGGAATGGAGTAAATATTTAGTTGACCAAAATGAAGCACCCGAACCAAGCAGAAGTTTTCGTGGACCCATTTCCAATGGTTTGGATCAAGGTCGCCGAAGGTCTGCTTTTTTTTGTTGGATGAGTCGAAGCGAAATTTCTCTTGGCCAAAGAACAACAAAGAGCGGGCACAAGTAGCGTGAGAGAGATTTGAAGAAATATAATGAGGAGTGCTACATTGAACGGAAATTCTACGGGCTTTGTTCTCGGATAAAAGATTAACGTCTCTAAATACCTCAAGAAACTTCTCTTCTTTGCCCTCGCAAATGGAGATGTGTCGTAGAAGAGCATGAATACGACATGTCTTTGCTCCTCCATCTGTCCTACTGGTAGCCACTCGGATCAAGCTTTGATCATACAGCTCGACGAAGTAGTCTTCGGCAACATCCTCTATGTTTCTCGAGCCAGTATGCTGTATGAATCCCTCGGCTATCCAAAGTTGGATCAATTGCCTTACAGGGATCTCAAATTCTTCTGGGTATACTCCAAAGTACAAAAAGCATGATTTCAAGTGCTGCGACAGGTGGGTGTAGCTCAAGGACATACTGTCCTTGCATCTTGTCTTACTACAAAGATAGGAATTTACATTGCCAACATATTTGGACAGTGTTCGGTGTGTCTTCTCTTCGACTGCTGCAAGGCCCCCTAATTCCACAATTGAAAGTGGTAAGCCATCGCAACTTTTTGCGATTTGTCTTCCCAAAGTTTCCAACTGGGGAGGAAGTTTTTCTCCTCGGAATACCTTCTTACTAAAAAGTTCCCAGCTTTCATCTTCATCAAGAATTGGGGGAAATTGGGGAGTGCTAAGTCTTGTATCTGAAGCCACTCTTTTTATACGACTCGTGATCAATATTCTACTTCCGTTAGAGTTATCAGGGAAAGCCGCATTTAGCTCATTCCAGACGTCAGTTGTCCAGATGTTGTCCATGACTACTAGGTACCTCTTTCCTTCCAAGTATTTGGATAACTTCTCTTTCAATTCGTCTTCACTCATATCTCCGATTTCCTTCATCCTTCTCCTTTTTATCCTCTCAGTGTCTTCGAGTGCCGATATCAATTCATCAGACTTCAGCATCGCAGGCTTTAAAATTTCAAGCAACAATTCTCTGGTTTTGAAATGGTAAGATGCATACACCCATATACGGCAACTAAAGTGCCTCTCGACGAGAAGAGTATTGTAGATCTTCCAGGCAAGAGTGGTCTTCCCCGACCCTCCCATACCGATGATTGAAATGACACCACGCTTTGAATCCCCTTCAGTAAGCTGCTTCTCCAATTTTGCTGTCTCAATAGCAAAGCCCACAACATCTTTTTCCTCGGGGACTCTCCTATGTCTGTCCAGTGTCGCGTCCGCCGTTGTATCTGGACTAGATTCCGCTCTGTACTTCTGTATAGTGTCCAGGATTTTATTGATTTCTTGGTTGAAGCCCTCTATCTTCTTTGAAGCATCATGACACATCATTGGGTAGCGAACTAAACGGATTATCTTTCCCATCACGTTCCTTCCCCTCTCTTCTTCGACCTTCAATGCGTCCATAACATCCTCAGCCTCATGACCAATGTCCCTCAGTCGCCTCCTTGCCTCTTTCAGTAATTCATGCTCGTTCCCTTTCCCCTTGGATTCGCTGATGAAAGCATATGCCAGTTTTAGGTCACTATGAAGTGAATCGAATATATAATGCCCTCCGACATTGAAGTATTCTTTTTGTTCAAGTACCCAGGACAATTTCTCTAGCAGGAAAGTACAAAGACTCTCCGCCATTCTTGCGTATGCCCAACTCCCACTTCCCCTCACGGATCCACAATTTTCAGATTGTGTACCCTTTGCCTTTTTCTTTTTCCTTCTCCGTTTATTCCTTTTCTTGGTTGAGATGGTGGTAAATAGAAACAGAGACAGTTCAGAGGAAACTAGTATTCAGATGAAGAAGGAAAAAAGCATTCTGAAAGAAAAAGGCTCGTGGGGCACTCAGAAGAAATAAAGACTCGTTAGAGCATCTTCATTGATTGGAGTACTCATATCTCATATATTCAGAGATAATTATAAGATTTTTTTCAAAAATTCTTTCTTGTCGGATTCTCCATTTTAGAGAAAATATTTAAGGAAGGAGTATTAGTTTCTTATATATACAAAATTACTATTCATTCTTCAAATTACTTTTATTAATATTTTATTCAATTCAATTAAATTAATTTTTATTTCAATCATCTAAACTTTTTCTCATATTCATATTTATTATAATTTTAAATAATAATTTTAAAAATAATTTAAATAACTCTAAAAATATAAAAAAATAATAATTTTAAAAATATTAAAAATAATTTAAATTTTATTTAAAATATTCATTAGAGTAATAGTTTAAAACATAAGAAAAAAATATTGAGTAGTTAAATTTGTAAATAGAAGTGAGAGAAAAAAATAATAAAAAAGAATAGATAAATATTATTTTAATAAAATAGAGATAGAGATGGAGAATGGCATGTAGAAAATTTTTTAAAGATGAGTAAAATTTAAAAAAAAATTTTAAATATATTTTTTAAGTAAATTATAAAAATTTTTATAGAGAATTCAATATGAATGCTGTTAGGTGCTCTGATAAAAAAGAACGACTTTTGGGACAATAAAGTCATGTTTGCAGAAATAAAAATTTTTAAAACTCTCTCAATTATTAAACTATGACTTTGGTCATGCCGTGTAATGACAACTATTGTAGCATTACAAGTTACAACTATGACTTGGTCCTGCCGTGTAATTACAACTATTGTCGTATTCATGACTTGCTCATTTCGTGTCTGTAATTGCAACTACGAGTAAGAATGATTTTTGGAACAATAATATTAAGAGAGTAAGAATGATTTTTGCAACTTGAAGTCGGACACGGTGAATATGGAATTTTTATGAATTTCAACACATAAACATTCTAAGAGAGTAATAATGGAACCGCATATCACAAAATCAATCTCACTCTCACTTTCTACCCCTACTCATTTGGCGTTGTCATTAGGAAATAAATTGGAAAGATTATAGGATGAGCTTGAATGTAATCCCTTGATTCAAGGGTCAATGTTGATTCTAGTCCTATAATGTGTATAGCTCATAATACGTTTACAACATTTTTCTTTATATGTATATTGCATCTCTGTAACGAAGTAATGAATGAAAATATACGTTGATACCAAAAATTGTCATCTCCCTCCCCTCGCAACATATCCCATCTCCGAAACTCTCACTTTCCTACATATCTGTTTTCCGCCCATCGCACCCGAAATCCTCAGTCTTTCTTCGTTGCTAGACGTTGTCCTCAGGGAGAGCCATGGCGAAACATATCGTATTACTGGGTTTATTCCAGTTCATTTGAGCATATATTCTCCAATTTGTTTCTATTTACACTTTTTCTTAACATCATCTTGACAAGCTATACAAATTAATTGTTTTTTTTTTCAAACTCATTCATTAGAACTTGTTCTTATTTGTGTTGACATTTTCCAAGTGATTTAAATTTTTTGGGTGAGTTAGTAAATGCTATTGATAAAGGCTTCATTTGAATGTTGAGATGTGATAAAAAAAATTTGTGAATAGTAATAAAATTATTTGTGAATAATAGTAAAATAGTTTGAGTTAAGATATTTTACTATTATGAAAAATGAGATAAAAAAATTAAATAAAAATATTATGATATTTTATTTTGAGATTCGAAAGAATTGAATTATTTTTTATGTTTTGTTTGAAAATTTGAAAAAATTATAAAAATTTGATAATTATTAGATAAAAAAAGTTAAAATTAAAAATTAAAAAATATTTATATTTAAATGATGTTTAGATATTGAGATGAGATGAACATCCAAATAGATGAATAATACTATTGAGCACCCACATTCTTACCGTTGGGCTTACCGCTAGATTGGAAACAGGACGTGACTACCTCGCTAGTTAAATTAAAGGGGTACTGTTATTATGCCGCCCAACAATGATGGTTGGGAATGCCCTTAAGCCAAATGACACTTTTTTATTTTTATTTTTTATTTTTTACTTTCTACATTTTTTAAAATGTATTTAAATATTTTTTAAAAAACATGTCAATACATTAATATTTACTTCTTTAACAATTAAGTTAAAAAACTAAAAAATAAATAAATATGAGGAGAGTCACGGGGCATACTATCATTTCCAGCATCGACAACTCCATATCACTCCGTAGCTCCTTCTGAAATCGACCCAAACGAGGTCAACTCATGAAATTTCAAAATCCAGTCGTAAGAAGCCAAGCAAGTCATCTGGCGGCACTGGCACCCACACCAATTTGCAGCATCGTCGACCACTCCGTAACACTACCCAATCATCCCTAAATTGACCACTCCATAACACTACCCAACCAGCTACAAAACCATTTTTAGCTAACACGTCAAGGAATTTAAAATTGTACCTTTCTGAAAGCGTGAATGTAAGAATCACCAAATGCACATTTTGAACCTGTTTGCAAGAATTAGCTTTTGTGACAATAAGCCATGCTAAAGCCAAAAAAAAAAAAACACAACCATGTCTAATAAAAGAGATAGTTTTGGGACAATAAGCCAGTGATGTGGTCGTATGTATGACTTTCTCGTATCAAAGAAATACTTATGGCCCAAGACTAGTTTGGATTGAAAAACTATCTCAACTTAACTCGTCTAATCTTATTATTATAAATTTTTTAAATTTTTATACAAAATATAATAAAAAATTTAACTTAAATTTTAAAATAAAAAATATATTCTAATAATATTTTATGTAATTTTTAATTTTAATTTAAAATCATTTCATCTCATTTTACTATACAAACAAACGGGGCAAGTAAGTGATATTGTCGTATATATGAGTTGCTCATATCATGTCTGTAATTACAAATATGATAGATTGATATCTGGGATTATAATTACAACCATGCTAAAGTCCGGAAAAAAAAAAAAAAAACAAACCACGACTAATAAAAAAGAGGTTTGATTAGCATCCGCAACTGTAGCAACACACATAACACACACCTTACGTGGCTTTTTTTCAACAAAACGTGCGTTTTGATTCGAATAAAGATCGGTGATTATTTTTCTTTCCCATTCAAATTTTGCCCCGTGAAACTCCCTCCTCCCTCGATAGCAACCTGCATCGCATCATCGTCCTCTGCCCAGTGCCACCCGGCGACGTCGTCTCTCCGTTTAGCTCTACCGAGCAATGCTCCTCCATCTGCTCAGCGCCGCCACTCCCCGCGAGCTCATTGAACGGAGCAAACCAAATTTGAATCCCACGAAGACCCCCTCCTCACTGGGTTTCATCTTCCCATTCGAAATCTGTAGTTCCCTGGGTTCTTTGGGTTTCATCTCCCCATTCAAAATCTGCTATACAACCTCCTCACCAACCTCTTCTGTAAGGCTTCGTCGCACAGCCTGCAGTGTTGCTTCTCACCGCTCGTCTCCCGAATGGCCCCGTCTGTGGCTGCCGACAATGGCCTATTTCAAAAGAAGGGTTTGTGTTTTTCTCTCTCTCTTCATTTCGTTTCCATTTCCTAGCATCCCGTATCTAGTATTTTTTTGTGTTTTCGTTTTCTTACCTGCAAGCCTTCCAATGCACAATTCAAATCATTCCCCCTATTTTCTTCTCAGCTCATATTTTGGAAGAGTTCAGCAAAACGAAAGTGCTCCCCTCATTATTTTCTAGGTTTTCTTTAGAATGAGAAATTGCTCCAAGTATTTGGTATTCGTAGCTCCATCTCACTTCAAATTCTTTATGAGTTCTCCCCTACCTGAAATTTGGAGGTTGTGGAGTTGAGGCGCCCGAACAAGAAGCAGCAGCTTGAAAAGAGGAACCTTGCTTGCAGGCTTGCTTCTTTGGAGTCTCACTCGGCTGCTCTTGCCAAGGTTTATGAGGTATTATCTGCAACTATTCTTTGTAATGGAAGCATTTGGTGGCCTAACGCTTTATCTGTTTGGTTACTGGGAAAATGTTACATAGGGAGCTTCAATTGTGATGATTTCCTTTATTTTATATTAGGGATTAAGATATTCTAATCATATTATTTGATTTAGTTATGGTATTATCTTTGTTAGGATTAACGGCCAAGAGATGATTATTTCTAATCCTTTTAGTGCAACTTATCTATGCCTCTAGTTTATCTGGGTATAATTTTGTTTATCCTTCTTTAGACGAGTGGTTTATTTTTCATAATTTATCGACAGCGAGTACAGAAATGTTATGTAAAGCTATTCTTCCTCAATTTTGTTGGAAACAATCATGGGGGTTCTTCCTCGATTTCGGACTACCTTTGCTTCAATTCTTTTTCCTTCCAAAGTTTTGGCTTTAAATTCATTAAACTAGGTCAATTTCTTTCCTAATAGTGTGATTTATTGTTGACTGGTAGAGTGACATTGTTGCAAAAATTAAAGCTCAAGCATCTTTGCTAAGGCATTCGTGAAGTGGCTTGATGATGAACTTTGCTTTCCTATGAGTACATTGTTGTCACTTCGAGAATGACCATTTTAATTTCACAATTAATTTTTCCAAATATTGTAAAGAACTTCAGTTTTTTTGGCCATTTCTCTTTACATATATTTTATGTACACAAGTTGTAAATGTGAATTCGACGACAAAGATAATAAATTTAATGCAACAGAAAATTTTTTATATGATTGATTTACATGAATTGTTAATTAATTTTTTTTTGGAATATTCTTTGTTGTGTGCACATTTCTTTGTGAGCAATAAATTTTGAGTAGTAGCGATGATGTGGAGTTTAGTAAAACTAAACTAAAACTTATGTGATTATTCTCTCGTAGTGGTGATTCCTCTGTTTTTATTAAAAAAAAAAAAAAAAAAAGCTGCTTCATCCAGAAACAGGTTTTTGTACTTCTGGAGATGAGGTTGAGAACACATATCTGGCATACAAAGCGGTTCATAATGTCAAAGCTTTGGGGTTTTTACCTTCCTTTGGGTCTGCAGGGCGGGTAATGCATTATTATTATTTGTTCTATTTAATTGACTTTGAGATATTTCATAGTCCATGAATTTGTTCTGTTATCATTTTGGTAGACTTCGTACTTTCATGTAAATTTTTTCCTTTGTTTATCAAATTTTTCTGGAGGAGCCTGAATTGGATGGATTGACAAAAATGTGTATGCCCGCGTGTTTTTTTTTTTTTAAAATCAGTTTGTGTATGTGTTTTAAGCTTCTTTTAGTTCTCTTCCGTATACGAGGGACAATGTATCTAACTTTTACTAGCTCACTTAGATTTTAAATTGTATTATCATGTAGAGGAAGAGGTGCTAGGGCAGTCTTGAAGTGGTTTAAATATGGGGTCCTTGTACATGACGCAAGCTATCATGTTGCTGTCCAATTGGATGGTCTTGAGGTAAAAAAGAATAAAATTTGTAGCTCAGACTCACAGTAGTAGTACTGTTTGTAAGTTTGTAAAGAACCTTATTAGGGTTAGAAGTAATGGAAATAATTATTAAAAGGTTTGAAAATGGCTGATCCATTTTAGTAAATTGATGCATGCATTTATGTTCTTGCATTAATGCATGCATGCATGTACCTTTTGATCATCTTTTGCAAATTCTCATCTTGTCAAGGAAATGCATGGATATGGTGAAAAATGTTGTATGTGTACGTGTGGCATGATGTAGTGGTAGCTGATTTAGATGTACTAGATTTCAATGGTTGGCACCAGGACGAAGTAAAACATTATTATAATGCGCAATTAACATGATGCATTTTGCCTTTTTTTTAAAAAAATTGAGAGGGATTTTCCTTTATTTAGAGTAGTTATGGATGACATCTTATGTCTAATGAAAATATCATTGATATTTGCCAGATGCCATTGTAGTTCATGAATGCTCCTGCTCATATCTGCGGGCTTGCCTTTAAGGAACGAGCAAGAGTTGAGAAAAAGAGAGGAAGAGACTGTAAAGAGGGAGTTGGGAGGCCATTCATGGACTGATTCAATATTCGAGAGCAACAAGCAGACAAATGCAAGAGTATTTTGGATGTATCTATTGGGAAATTTCTTTATTAATTTTTTTGTAATTGGTACGATTACAGTGAATACCAATTGAACGAGAACTTATGTATAAATCTGAACACTTGTGAAATTGGGAATTTGCGCTTTAGAGTAGTAGTTCAGGGTTGGGCTACAATATGTACTGCAAGATTGTAATTATCTATTTGTTGAGTATTGTGGATCACGTGGGACACTACTTTTGTGACTTTAGCCATGTGTATCAATGAATGTGAGTTGTGATTCTGTTTTCGCATGACTTATATTGCATTCAATTGGACGTGGGTAGGAAGTATGGGTGTTAGTCAATTCAAGCTATTTGACCAAGTGTTGAAACCAGATATTACAAAGCTTACATGTGCAAATGCAAACAACCCCCCATGCAGGGTACTCTCACCAAAGTCCCACCCGCCAAACCATCATCACCACTCCCAAATGCATTAAAGCTTTAATGCAGCTATTTGATTATGTTGTAATGCTTTGTTCTTAGGTCAAAAAATGTAATATTACATTGAGGGAAATGGCAAAAATGTAAGAGAGCTGAATTTACAAAGTTAATTAAAATGGCAAATCATATTACATTCTAGCTGGTAGATGATTGACTCTTTTCCAAATTACGTAACTACATAAGAGAACCGAGTTTACAAAGTTTGTATGAAATGCAAAAGTTGTTTTAATTACACAGGTTGCTTCCTCAAAATATTGGAAGTACATACATGGGTTTTCATCAAAAGCATGAAGACAACCTATTTCCACTCAAAACTCATCTAATCCATTTTCACCCCCTTTTTACATGAAATTATCTGAATCAAGCAAATAATATTACAAAGGTCACCACCAAGTACAAATACAATAATTTTCGCTGTTGAATTTTCAGATTCTTCGCTATCTCTCTCACTTTATCTTCCCTTTTCTGAACGGCATACTCGCGCACTAGAACATTCTCTTTTCTACGAATGTTCTTCTCTAGTAAATGAAGTAAATCCGTCCAAAAAAAAAATTCACACTCGAGAGGAATGAATGATTCCGGCTTTTTCCAAGAAATATTGGGTTGCTTTAATTTGGACCTGAAATCAAAGAGACAAAATTAAAAGATGGATAAAAAGTTGCTTTAATTATAATGTGTCCTGTGTATTAATCAATCACAAAGTATCATCATGTACTGGGTAGTTCTCAATCGTACTATTGCAAACTCGTTTGTTATCTTGCATAAAAAATCATATTTTGGCATCCTTTTCCTTGGTTTATCAGCTGAACATGGGCTTAATCCCTTTTTTTTTTTGTTCTACTGCCATTTTTGCCTTTAGTTATATGCCTTGTATTGAATGTAACTTAGTCTGTACACATTATAATATAATAAAGTGTGATTAATTACAAAGTCAGTGGGGAAGAATGAGCCCATCAACCAGCTCATGAATTCAGAAAAATGAAATGAAAACAATTTGAGAAATTAACCTAACAATTAAGAGTTGATCCCATATTTTTCAGAGAAAAACCATGCCAAGGACCATTTTTAAGAGAGGAGATATTGTAGTTGTACACCTTTGTATATGTGACTACAAGATGATCCAAAGATTCCAAATTCACCAGGATTTAAATATGTCAACTGTAAATGTGCAGGTGAAGAGGGCTAGGAAAAAGATGCCAAGACTCCCTTGTCCTCTTGCATGCTACATCATGTCATTCTATGTCTTGTTATTTTAGAATATATTATTATATATGGTATTGCCTCAAGTGTGGAAAACTAAAAGCCATTATATATCAGCGAAAGAGCCAGGTTGCAAGTGCTAATTAAACACTTGAGAGGAAATGGCTCTGCTACCATGCTTGCTACACTCATGGCAAGAGTTACACGAAATACCAGTCAATCCCTTCCTAGAGTCTGGTTTTTTTTTTTTTTTTCCCTGAATTTGTTGCTACAACATAGAAAGTAATAACACATGGCATTAAATTCTTATCAAAAATCTATACGACGGGTAAAATATTTTGAGATGATCTCAACTAGCAACATCTACGTTTGAGGAGTGTTAACAAATTCTTTGACTTTGAAGCTGTTACATCTACACAAGATCATTTTTTTGTAACCCCAACAACAGAACAAAATACACAATCACTTGTCACAAACCCAAAAACATTGTAAGAACAATTTGAATAGAAGATTCTTAGGACAGAAAATTATTGTACCGTGGTGCAAATCTGGACTTCGAGGCGGGTTCTCTTCCACAGATCTGGACGCAATACCCCTCGAACTCGAACAATATTCCGTGTTTTTCCTAGAATCACAAAGAAACAAAGAGATGGAGTAAAGAGGAAGAGAGGAAGGAAGTGAGAGAGGAGCGCGCAGGGCTTTGCCCTAGAATCACAGAGAGACGAGTAAAGACTTACGAGAGAGGAACACGGGAGATCGGTGATTACGAGAGAGGAGCTACATGAGGAGATGAGAATGATGCTGACTTTGTGCACGAGGAGCTGAAGCACGATGAGCAGAGGAGGAGATGAAAGTTCACAATAGGAAGGTGAGGGCCTCAGGCGAGAGAGAAGATTGAATCGGTTTTTTCTATCAGTGAACCGGTTTGCCACGTAGGGTGTGTTTTGGCTGATGCCAAACAGCGGCTGATGCCAAGAGTTTTCCAATAAAAAATAGTTTTGGGACAATAACTTCAATGATTTAAAAAGTATTGATGACGTGGTTGCGCCGGGTCAATAACTACTACTATGACCGATCAAAAAGAAAGTTAAAAAAAAAAAAAAAAAACAACTCTAGGACGACGTCATTGATGACTTGTTCTAGTTTGTTTTTATAAATTATTTTATTTTATGATTATAATTTTTTTATATTTTTAAATAAAATATAATAAATAATTTAATCTTTTTAAAGTATTATATAAAAATAATATTTTAATAATATTTTTATTTATTTTTATTTTTTATTTTTTTTCATATGTATAAACAATCTCAAAATAGTCGATAAAGAATGATTTCTGGTACAATAATTCAATGATATAATAACATTCTATGAATTGATCGGTCGATAATTGGTCGGACAATAATTTAATAATTTATGGCATGACTTGTGAGATTTATAAATATGAAAGGTCAATTTCTTTATCATCTCGCTCTATCGACCAATGAACCACCCTAGATAAAAAAATGAAAAAAGTCAAAATTATTGCTAAGATTCGTACAAGAACACCAGGTGTAAGGAGATTTTTCTTCCTATCATCATATAGTAAGTCCATGAGAGATCATTGAATAAGTAAATCAAAGAGTTCAGTCAAGTCTAATCAAGCCTAACGACCTTCTTTTAAGAGAAGTTAGTGAGCCTCTGCAGAATACTCGATCCATGAGCAAAACTTACTTACGAAGCAATCCACACGTAAGAAAAATAGACGATAGGAACATATGAGACTCGCCAGTAAAACAACGGCATCAACAATAAAGTGACCAAAAGAATTTAAAACCATACTTTTGTGAAAGTGGGAACGGAAGAATCACCAAATGCACATTTTGAACCTTTGCAAGAATTAACTTTTGTGAAAGATTTAAAACCGTGATTCCACTAGAGTTTACAATATGGTAAGGAATTTGTGTGCTCTTGGCAAAAATCAAATGCTTCCACGATTGTTTCGTGCTAATCTAGGGAAGGGAGGGATAGAGGTTTGTCGATATGGGGAATGAAGAGAGAGAGAGGTATAGAGGGAGAGAGAGGATTTTTTTTTTTATTTGGCATATCTACATCAGTGGTAAGCTCAGCGGTAATTTTGAATGGACTAAATAGATATATCATGAAAAGAAAAGATATTTACAATCGTAAATTGTGTAACTGTCGCGGAATCGTTTTGAAAAAAGTGAATAAAATATGAGGCCTATATAAAAAAATTAATTTTTTAATAATAAATATCACTTTTTTTTAAATTGATTATATAGTGTTTATGTATTTTTTTATTGTATATAAAATTTCTCTATCAAATGAGAAGAAGAGCGGGAAGAGAGAGAGAGAGAGGGGCGAGGTTGTTAGAATTCACCGCCACCTGCCCCTAGCCTCTCCCTAGTAGAACCTTGTCTAATAAAATAGAAATAGTTTTGGGACAATAATTGCAATGACTTATCGCATTGATGACTTCGTCATTCTAATCAATAATACAACTATGACCGATCGAAAAGAAAGATTTTTTGGATAATAATTTCTGCACACCGTCACTACTTCCTCCTATTGTACTTTCAATTGCGATTAACAACGGTTTTTGAGACAATAATTCAATGACATAATAGTATTCTATGAATTGGTCGGTCAATAATTACAATTATGAGATTTATAAATACGAAAGGTCAATTTTTTATCATCTTTCTCAATCATTAAACCATCCCAGCTAAGAAAATGAAAAAAATCCAGGAAATTATTGCTAAATTCATGCGGGAACATCACGCGTCAGTTATCTTCAGGAACTTTGTAGATTGTTTCTAGCATCCTTCTTTTCCCAATTCATCACCCCTCCTTACTAAAGAGAGGAACAAAAGTTTAGGAGTTTCTAAGTAAATATGGCCTACTGTGCTGTTTCTTTCCTCTTACATCGCCTGTCGCGGCTGATTGATGAAGAACCACACTTCTTTCTAAAAGAAATAAGACTACAAAGTGTTTGATAAAAAGCTTCAGTCACCGTGAGTGAACTGAAATCTTCCTCTATCATTTATAGAATTCATTACAACAAATACAAGTAGTGTATTTTACATGATAAAGTTGTTGCATGCCGTTGCATTGGAGCCATTGCATAGAGGGGTAATAAGTAGTGATTATGATTGTGGATCCTCTTGTGTTTTTGTGTTGGTTGGTGGATGTTTTTTTTTGTTCACTTTTGTTCACTGTTATTTGCTGTTAATACGCCCCCGCAAACTGTGCCAAGGTACGAGACCAAGTTTGATGCAGAGAGGAAAAAGGACCGGACGACCCAGGGGTTTGGTAAAAATATCAGCAAGTTGTAAGGAAGCCGGTACATGTCAGGTATGAAGGAGACCAAGAGCAACACGTTCACGTACATAGTGGTAGTCGATCTCAATGTGTTTGCTACGAGCATGAAAAACTGGGTTAACAGTCATATAAAATGCACTAAGATTATCACAAAGTAATAACGGTGGTGCATGTAGCTTAATGTCGAGATCTCGAAGAAGGAAGGAAATCCATGTGAGTTTAGCAGTAGTTTGAGCCATGGCTCTATACTCAGCTTCAGTACTTGAGCGAGATACAATGTGCTGTTTTTTTGCAGACCAAGAAATGCAGTTACTACCGAGAAAGACACAATAACCTGTTGTGGAGCGTCGAGTGAGAGGGCAACTAGCCCAGTCTGCATCAGAAAAGGCACAAAGATCAAGTGTAGAGTTGGAAATGAAATTAAGACCAAAATTAATTGTACCTTTCACATATCGAAGAATACGTTTAACCATTTTAAAATGAGCTTCAGTAGGTGAGTGCATAAATTGAGACACAAAGTTAACACTATATGCAAGGTCAGAGCGAGTAAGCGTAAAATATTAAAGCGCACCAACAAGACTGCGATAATGAGCTGGGTCAGAAAAAGGAGTTGTAGATTTGAGACTGTTGGTCTTAGCCATCATGGGTGCGCCTCAGGGTAAGGCCATCAGTTGTGTGAGTAATCTGAATTCCTAAAAAATAATGAATGGGACCCAAGTCCTTCATGGCAAATTGACTACTAAGAGTTGAGATAAACTCAGAAAGGAAATCAGTGAAGGAGCTAGTGAGTAAGATATCATCAACATATAAAAGTAATATAAGACACCCACGAGGGGAATGATGAATAAATAAAGAGGAGTCGGCGGTGCTACAATTAAAACCATAACTAAGTAAGAAGCTACTAAATTTGTCAAACCACGCGCGTGGGGCCTGTTTTAAGCCATACAAAGCTTTATTTAATTTACAAACATGAGAGGGATAAGTTGAGTGAATAAAACCTGGAGGTTGTTCCATGTAGACTGGTTCATGGAGTTCACCATGGAGAAATTCATTTTTTACGTCCAGTTGACGAATATCCCAGTGATTGACCAGAGTAATGCTAATAACAGTTTGAATAGTATTTGGTGGAATTACTGGAGAAAAAGTTTCATGATAGTTAACACCAGCTATTTGATGGAAGCCTTTTGCTACTAGATGAGCTTTCAGTCGATCAAGGGTGCCATCTGCATTGAGTTTTGTTTTAAAAATCCATTTGCAACCAATAACATCCATAGATGAATCATGTTTAACAAGGGTCCAAGTATTGTTAGTATATAAGGCTTTCAGTTCATCACGCATAGCTTGGGTCCACCCGAGATGATTAAGAGCAGAGCGTACGGTTTTGGGTTCCTTGGGTATGGTGTTAAAATCATGAAAATTTGCATATTTGAGATTGAGTTTTTGAATACCGACACGTGATCGGGTAATCATTGTGTGTTGAGGAGGCGATGGTGGGGTTGGTGTAGATAAAATACATGGAGGTGAAGGAGAAGGAGGGATGTCGAATGTGTCTGTTGTAGGGATGTGAGATTACGGCTCAGGAGCGGAAGAGAGAATGGTCGGTGGTAAGGGAATATGTAGGTCCAGAAGAGAGGATGGAGTAGTAAGGGAAGATGAGGTTGTGGGAGGTGTGATCCAAATGTCAAATATAGATAAAGTTTGGTCAGAAGGTGGTGGAAGGTGAAGGTTCCTAGGATTTTTATAAGGAAAATTGAGTTCATAAAAAACAACATGGCGAGAAATGTAAGTTCGACCTGTAGAAGGATGATAACATTTGTACCCACGGTGGTGATTACTATAGCCTAAAAAGACACATGATAGTGTTTTGGGATCAAATTTATTTTGCTTAGTGTCCCAAGTGTATGGATAACATTTGGAACCAAAAACAAGCAAGGATTGATAATCAGGGAAGGTGTTATTCAAAATAGAAAAAGGTGATTGTAAATCCAGAGTAGATGAGGGAAGACGATTTATTAAAAAAACAGCTGTGGCAAAAGCTTCAACCCAAAAACGTTTAGGAACACTATTTTGAAAAAGCATTGTCATACCAAGTTCTCTAATAATACGATGACGACGTTCTACTGTTCTATTTTGTTCAGGTGTATGGGGGCACGAAAACTGATGAATAGTGCCCTGTTATTGTAAATGTGAGGTAAACAGTGTGTTAGCAAACTCTCCACCCCCATCGGTTTGAAAATTTTTTATTTTTTTATTGAATTGGCGTTCGACATATTTTTCAAAAAGTAAGAAGGCCGGAAAAAAATCAGATTTTTTTCGAAGCGGTATGAACCACATAAATTTAGAAAAAGCATCAATAATACATGCATAATAAGAAAACTTACCAACAGAAATAACAGGGGCAGGACCCCATAAATCATAATAAACTTTATCAAAAATAGCATGTGTTAAACTAGTAGAGGGTAAAAAAGGAAATTTGCTAAGTTTTCCAAGCTAACAACTTTCACAAATAGTCTGTGTTTTGTTGGTGTCAAAGATTTGAATAAGTCATTTAGATTTAAGGACTTGAATAGCAGAGGCCTGAGAATGCCCTAACCGTTGATGCCAAACATTTTCAGGAACCCGTCTGAATCGAGTTGAAAAGTGAGCTTCATACAGAGAAGAAACAACATAGAGATTACCCTTCCGTCGTCCAGTCAATAATACACGGTTTGTCTCCCGTTCCTTAATAATAAAACTAACACCGTAAAATTCACAATTATACGGATAATCAGTGGTGAGTTGCCCGATAGATAAAAGGTTTTTTGCCAATGCAGGTACTAATAAAACATCACTTAATTTGATTTTAGTAGTACCATTATTAAGATAAGTATCACCAATATGAGTAATAGCATGAGAACTACCATCTCCAATAATAACAGTATCATTGCCAAAATAATGATGTAAATTTTTAAGTATACCTGGATCGCCGGTCATATGTGCAGATGCCCCAGTGTCAACAGTCCACTCAGCATTGTGAGAAAAATCCTCAAGTGTCATTGTAGCAAGAGCCTGGGGAATATCCTCAGGTTGATAGGAGTGATTGAACCGGTTCCAGCATTTAAGAGCAATATGACCTTTTTTTCCACATATTTGACAAGTGGGTGGTGGATCACGAACCTTGTTGGGCCTTTCAGTTGACCCAAATGTTGAAGAGGGCCCATGCATAAATGTAGAAGGTGGTCCATTGGAATTATATGTTGAAGGTCCGTGCGTAGAGGAATTAAAATTTGAAGGCCCGGGTGATGGATTTCCGTGTGAAAATGCAAGCCCGTATGAGGGCCCGTGTGGAATACCCATTGAGGACCCGTGTGAGGGCCCGTGGGATGCGATTGTTGAAGACCCGTGAAGTTCTTCTTCTCCGCGTCGCATATGGGTAGCAGGGTAAAACCCTCGCCCCCGTGAGGTGAAGTTTCTGGGCTGCCCACGGCCATCGCCACGACCACCACCACGGCGATTCTTGAAGCTCGATCCTGTCTGTTGTCCATAGAAGGCCACGGTTTGTGAAGTTTCATGAGTTGTTGTCCGAATCTCATATCCTTGAAGCAGGGGGATGATTTCGGCATATGTAGGCATGTGGGGTTTGAGCATTGAAGTGGTGAATGGCTCGTAGCGAGCTTCGAGTCCGTTCAACAGAGAAAATACTTTCATTTTGTCCTCAACAGGTCGTCCAATCGAAGCCAAGCTATCACACAGACCTTTGAAGACTCAGAGATGATCTGCAAGCAACGTTGATGAGTCCTTTTTGAGGTAATTGAGTTGCTGGGTAAGATGAAATTCCCTTTCTTGTGATTCATGAGCATAAGCTGACTTGAGTGCCCTCCAGACATGGTGGGCTGAGTCCATCCCTACGACAAGCCCGAGTGCTTCTTCCGAGAGGGTGCCAATTATCCACCCTCTGAGAAGTCGATCTGACTTTCTCCATTGGATGTATTCTGAATTTTTTTCTGGCTTTGCCGTGTCTGAAGTTCCAGCAGTAGTGAATTCTGGACGGGCAGAATCCTCACAAACGAGGTGCTCTATCAAGTCTTGGCTCTCAGCCAAGGCTAGTAATTGCTCTTTCCACAGAGGATAATTACTGTTGTTTAGGCGTAGAGTGAAAAAATTCCCTACGTTGAGAGCAATGGTGGCCATAGAAGAAGACTCTCTTCACTCACACAGTTCTTGATACCATAAAAGAAATAAGACTACAAAGTGTTTGACAAAAAGCCTCAGTCACCGTGAGTGAACTGAAATCTTCCTCTATCATTTATAGAATTCATTACAACAAATACAAGTAGTGTATTTTACATGATAAAGCTGTTGCATGTCATTGCATTGGAGCCGTTGCATAGAGGGGTAATAAGTAGTGATTATGATTGTGGGTCCTTTTGTGTTTTTGTGTTGGTTGGTGGATGTTTTTTTTTGTTCACTTTTGTTCACTGTTATTTGCTGTTAATACTTTCGTGGGGTGGAGGTTCAGGCAGAATCAATCCGCATCGAGCTCTCTTGGATGATGCACAAATGCGTCGAGTACTTTGACAAGGAACGGGACGAGCATAAAAGAGTGGAGCAGTATCGCAGGCAAATCAAAGCCATTGTTTTCGATGTTGAGGATGCTATCGACATGCTGATTCTCAAAGGTGCGACAACGAAAAGGAGGCAGATAGAAGTCGTCATCAAAGCAAAAGTGCTCGATGATGTTGTAAAGAAGATAAAAGGCATCAAAGTAGGGATCGAAGAAATGGCCACAAATATAGAAAAGTTCGGTATCGAAGGAGGTGCAGCAAGTCATGTAGATCCAACGGCGGAGGAGACACGTCAGAGGCGAAAGAGAGAAGTCGAGGCAGATGACGTGGTGGGCTTCGTTAAACACTTTGCTGCATTGGCTGACTGGCTTACTAAGGGGATCCCAAAACTTCGTGTGATTCCAATCGTTGGCATGAGTGGGTTAGGCAAGACCACAATTGCCAGGAAATTGTATAATAGTGACTGCATCAAGACACATTTTAAATGCCGTGTATGGGTGCCACTATCTCCATCTTCAGCAGCCGAAGAAGTGTTGCTTAATATTTTAGAAGAGATGCCAATAACCCTTGAGTTGGGAAGGACACTCAACAAGACCCCAAAGGAGTAAGAGGTATCTTGTAGTCCTGGACGGCATCTGGAGTCTTCGACTGTGGGAGGTGGTAAGATCTGCTTTTCCTGATAACTTGAACGGAAGCAGAATATTAATCACAACCAGGATAGACAACTTTGCTGCAAGGTTTGCTAACACTGCTTGCTCTCTCCCATTGCTTAATAAAGATGAAAGCTGGGAGCTATTCCACAAGAAGGTGTTCCGAGGAGAAGAATGTCCTCCCATGTTGGAAACTCTTGGGAAACAAACGATAGAATATTGTCAGGGCTTAGCCTTTTCAATTGTGGTATTAGGGAGCTGTCTAGCAAACACAGAGAAGACATACGAAGCATGGTCGAAAGTGCTTGCTAAAATAAATTTTTCTCTTACGGGGGAAAATTTTTTAAAATTGATCTATTCCCACCTGCCCCTGCACCTAAAGCCATGCCTTTTGCATTTAAAAAAATACGAAGAAGGCCTTGAAATCCCCGTGGAATTTCTAATTCAAGAATGGATCAGTCTGGGATTCATAGAGCAGAGTGGAGAAAGAAACACGGTGGATGTTGCTAGAGACTACTTCAAGGAGCTCGTAGATCGAAGCTTGATCCAAGTGGTCAGTAGGAGGTCAGATGGAGATGCAACGACATGTAGTATTCATGATCTTGTGCTACAACTCATATCCAAGCACGCCACTGAAAGGGCTATAACTAGTAAAGGAAAAAACAAAGCTAAGGCGTTCAGAACTTGGGTTAAACTTTCGACCATGAGGCCGAGTATTCAAGGGATTTCTTCCCAATTTTTTAGGAGTGAAGTCGTCACATTACTAAAGCAGCTTATTGAAGGGAATTCAAAACTTGATGTGATTTCAATCTCAGGTATGGGTGGTTTGGGGAAGACCACCCTAGCCAGAGAGATCTATAATAATGATGCAATCAAGAGTCGCTTTAATTGTCGAGTATGGATGAGTCATGTATCTCAAAATCTCAGAACCAGGGAGTTGTTGCTTCAAATTCTGAAGTGTCAGATTCCAAAATCAGATGACTTGATAAGGAGCCTCGAAGACACGAGTAGGGATGAATTAAAGAAGAAGCTGTTGGAATACTTGCGAGGGAAGAGGTACCTGATAGTCATGGATGACGTTTGGATAACTGAAATCTGGGAGGATTGCCTGAAGAATTCCGAGCTGATCTAGGGAGACAAATAGCACAAGGGTGTCTTGGCATACCACTTTCAATTGTGGTACTATGTGGCGTTTTGGCAAACAAAGGGATGACTCATCGAATATGGTCAAAGGTGATTGCCGATGTAGATTGGTACCAGGCTCAGGCTACAACATTACGCGATGACATTCTGAACCTAAGCTACACCCACCTGCCACCAAACTTGAAACCGTGCTTTTTGAATTTAGGTGCGTACCCGAAAGACTTTGAAATCCCTGCAAGGCAACTGATCCAATTATGGATAGCAGAGGGACTCATAAATTGCGGTGGCAATGAAGATATTGAGGACGTTGCTGAAAACTACTTGAAGGAGCTCATTGACCGAAACTTGATCCAAGTGGTTGAGAGGAGGTCGGATGGAGGTGCAAAGACGTCATGTCCACGACCTTCTGCGAGACCTCTGCATATCCAAGGGTGCGGAAGAGAAGTTTTATGACGTACCAAATGTCAATCTTTCATCTTGGAAAAAATCTCGGAGGCTTTCCATCCAGGGTAGCACTCTTGATCTATACATGTCTTCAAACACCCCCAGCCCCTCAATTGCTCGTTCTTTGTTGTTCTTCGGCGAAGATACATATGGTGGCTTTGATCCAAACCACTGGAAATGGGTCGAAGAAAACTTCAACTTGCTTCGGGTGCTTAACTTTGGGAATCTAAATGTCTACTCCATTCCCACGTGGATAAAACGATTGATCCATTTGAGGTACTTACGTGTGCAGTCAGATGCACTGAAAGTTATTCCGCTTCCATTGGCAACCTAACGAACCTAGAAACGCTTGATCTTAGAGGTACTTTTTGAATAGTTTGCCAATCGGGATATGGAAGCTGCGAAATTTAAGGAATCTCTATATGTCTGGGCCAGTGAGTTTACCGAACCAGTCGGACACAGAAATTAAAGCTCTTTCAAATCTCCAAGTCCTCTCCACCGTATCACTTGACGCACAAACTGTTCGTCCCATTGTCGAGGCTAAGCTCCCTAATGTAAGGAAATTAGGAATATGGTTTGCATCAAACGAGAGCAACAGCGAAGCTGGACATGCTTTGGCCAGCCTCCAACATTTACACCGCCTTCGAAAATTGAAAATTATAAACTGTTCAGAGATTTTTAGTCTGCCGTATTCATTTCCAGAGACAATCACAAAAATAACCTTGCGACAAGCGTGCTTAGAAGACGGTGACTGCATGAAAGTGCTGGGAAATCTCGTCAATCTTCATATTCTGAAATTACAAAGCTGCTTGCTTTCCAGTCAGCTCTACATCTTTGGAGATCCGTTTCCTGCACTCAGATTTCTTAAATTGGAAAATTTGAGGATTGAAGAATGGAAACAGGGGAGTTGTGCAATGCCGTACCTAATGCATTTGGTTATCGATCGATGCTATGAGTTGAATTTGCTTCCTTGGGAATTATGCAATTTGATTAACTTGCGAGAGGTGGAGGTGTTAGAGAGCAAATTAGTGTCGGTAAAGGTGCTTCAGAAATTGCCGAGGAAGGCTGAGATTAAGGTACTGATCGATCCTCCCTTAGATGACTTTCCTGGTGAATCCGCCGATTGATAGATTTACCACTTGTGTAATTTATCTAGCTTTATGTTTTCTACTATTACGAGTTTGTCCCCTCGAGTGTTGTTGTCTTGGGTTGCAGCCAAAGCAAACAAGGGAAGGCATGATCTTTCGTTGTCTAAACTCCAAGTCCTTTAAACTGGAAAATTTGAGGATTAAAGGATGGAAACAGGGGAGAGGTGCGCTGCGGAGACTTAAGGCATTTGGTTATCGATCGATGCTATGAGTTGACTACGCTCCCTTCAGAGATATTCCGTTGGAATTTCTTTGGAGAGGTGGAGGTGTTAGAGAGCAACTAGATAGACTACAATGTTGCAGGAATTTCAGACGACGTCTAGGTTCCAGATCTTTGGAGACGTGGTGGGGTAAGAGAGCAACTCGATAGACGCAGAGACGTTGCAGGAATTTCAGAAAACGTCTGGGTTCAAGCTACTGATCGATCCACCTCTAGATGGTGATTTTTATGGAGAAATCGCAGCGTCAAAATTTGAACATTAAGTTTAATTTTTCTAGTTTTATGTTTCTGCAATGCTTGCTAATGTGGTGACAGGGAACTTCGTCACGTACAGAAATTGTTGTTTCCTAGTCCGTTGGTTTCGTTTGCTTATCATGTAATGATTTATAGTAAAGGAATTTATGCTTTATGTCGAGGATGTCCTTTTAGACGGCGGGCCATTGTCAATCAATTCTCAGATACGAAGTTTGTGGTATCTAAGAGCATTAAAGCATTGGCATTCGCTTTAGTGCATCTTCAAAATTTAAAGAAATATAGATAAAATTATTTACATTAATTTTATTAAAATGCAAAAATTTAAACTTTGAATTACAGTATTTTTAAGTACATCTTCAAATTTGAAGATATGCTGTTCATCATCAAAAATAATATTTTATTACAAAAACTAAAATCAACTTATTTCCTGCGTAAACAGTATACAACAATATAATAGTTTGTTCTTTAAATAATAACTCAATTAAATTCCTATAGGGTTAATACTATAGGGTTATAGCTAGTCATTTTTATTTGTTGTAATAATATAATATTATATTATTAGCTAAAAACTCCGATGCTCCCATCTAATTCAGGCCAACAAAAAAATTGCTAATGTTATTTAGGATGTCTTCTCTTTAATCTTTGATTATTAATTGTTAGGCTTTCTTTAGATACTATAATTGCAAAATATGAAAAAATAAATTAAAAATATTATTATTAAAAAAATAATATTATATTATTATTTTGATGAATTTAATAGCTAATTCAACGTGGAGTTATGAATTGAGAGGTTCTGGAATTATGAAAAACTCAAAACACGTAATTTCCATCAAATTTTGAAGATGGCTTTGATTCTCTATATGCATATGCAAATTCATATTTTTTAGAGATTGATTTTGCATATCAAGAAAAACTCTCATATTGGATTATACATCTTTGAGACAAAATAATAATAAAATATTATTATTTTATTATTATTAATTTTTTTAAAAATTATTATTTTTTATATATCTTATAATTAGCGCCTACTACATTTGTAAAATAATATTTTAATAGTTAATAATAAAATAATATTTTTAGAATGAATAGCAAAACAACATTTACAGTAGGAGAGAGAAGAAAAAGTAATAAAATAATATTTAAACAGTAAACAGTAGATCTTCACATTTGTAAAAATACTATTCATAGCTATTCCCATGCAGATGCAATGCTAGTGCCCTTATGATTGAAAGAAGAAACAAATATCCATATCCCTAAATTAAAACAAATATATAGAAGAAATAAGCATCAATAATTACTCTAAAAGCTCGTAGTAAAACCTTTTTTTCTCTTTCAAACTGCAACAACCTTGATGTTGTCTTTATCCAACTTGAATCCTGCCATCTCTGCCTCCTTGCAGACCTCCTTACACTTTGCAAGCCTCCCAGAAACCATGTAGATTTTAGTCAACTCGCGATACATGTCATAAGTTGGAGAGAAACCTGCTTCTTTAAGCTTCGAAAAATATCTTACGGCCCTTGAGATGTCATTCAGAGCAACAAAAAGCTTTATCACCACACGATAAGCTGGAAGATCGAGAAGACAATTAGAAGCTTCCATTTCCCAGACCAAAGCCAATGCCTCCCTATATTTTCTCTCAGAATAATGGCTGTGAATCAGAGTAGTGTACATTACCACACTTGGTTCGTACCCAGACTGTTTGAACCAATTAAACAGACCATCCACAACGTCAAATTTCCCGAGCCTAATGCAAATTTTCATTATAGCCGTACAGTCCTGCTGGCTTAAATTCAAATCCTCTCTTTCTCCCAGCTCATCTAGTAAGCTCACAACGAGTATGTGTTTATCTGGGTTCTTCCCAAGCTCCAATATCAACTTCGCATAAATGCTTGGGTCCAACATTCTTTTGCCATCCCTGGCAACGGATAGAAGCTTCCAGGCAAGATGCAAGTTTCCTCCTCTTATGAACCCTCTCACCATTGCCTCCATCACACCACGACTTGCCAAACTTGTAAACTTTCCCAAGTTGAATGGCACTTTTAGCTCATGGTTCCTGGCCAGAACTTCTACTGTCGAAGCCAAAATCCGGTCATCTGGGAAGAGTTGAGGCTGTTTCTGCGCCCAGCAGAATGTCTGCAAAGCTCTCTCAGGAAGACCCATGTGACCCAATTCCCGAATTGTCAATGACAAGGATCCCTTCCTCAGAAACCTAGCCCACTTGTTGAGAACTACAGACACGTCTTCCTCTGAACTAATCACCTTGATCTCTCTGGCTATACCAATAAGGACACCCGGGTTCTTGTACACTTGCTTTGAAAGGGATGCACGCGAAGAAACAACCAGCGGAGAAGCTGATTTAACATGTTTCTTTGGCGTTGGAAGTCCTAGAGGTCGAAGCTTATAGGGAAGAGGTAGAGGTAGGGGTCTCTCTCTATTAAACTTTCCAGGCTTTTGAGGCACTCTTCCTTGGAAAAGAGATGAAATTGCTTCAATCTCATCTGAATCCCAACAAATACCAGCTTCTTGTCGACCCTCTTCTTCTTCAGTGTCTTCTTGTTCTTGTTCTTGTTCTTGTTCTTCTCCCTCTCCTTTTTTTCCAGCTAAACGTGGTTTTTTACCATCTATCAAATATGCAAGTGATATGTCTGTAGAGTTCGTGCTTGTCTTCTTCAAGAATAAATTAACCCCAAAGTTGGGAGGACTCTTGGGGTGCCGTGGATAACGGAGGTTCTTGGGCGGTCTTCTCCTAGTCTTTGAACGCGCCAGCAAAGTTACCCTTCCAGTTGTTGTAAAATTTCTGTCTGATGGGATGGGATACAGGGTAATGGTTGATAATCTGAAATCCATTGTTGGAACTGGACTCCTGTGAATCCGAAAATGTGCCGCTGTTACTGAGACGTATTTTTAATGGCAAACAGAAATTTCAGCAAACATCTGGTCTGCTAAAATTTATATATTTCCATATGCATGGGACATTTCAGTTTCCGTTCAGCTTGGTTGAGGTAAGCTTCTCACTTTCCTCAGAACACTAAATAAGCACGAAAACACGCATTTCACTGTTACCCACACCATCTTTCCCTCCGACGATTTCTCAGCACCCAGACAGAGGTTCAGAATTTCTGATAATTCAAAAAAGCCAATCAAGAAGCCGTAATAACAGGAACGAGATTGATAAAGTAACCGTGAGGACCGTTCAGCCTTGATTCGATTGGTGAGAGATAGAGAGAACCTGAGAAGCAGATCGGGAAGAGAAAGAGGTTGCGGAGTCTCTTGAAACAGTCTGGAGAGCGGCTCTAGTAATGGTTGTGTTTTAAGCACGCCAAAAGAAGACGACGCTGCATAGTGTCTTTTTTTTTTCTTTTTTTTTTAAACAATGACGCTGCGTAGTTTTTTTTTTTTTTAATAAATAATTCATTTCAATTAACTTAACCAGTTACAAATTGTTCAAACATGGAGGAGTTTCCTCCAATTCTACTATGTACTCTGATGTAAGCAGTGCATTTTTCCCAACTTATGAGCTATAACATTGGCTTCTCCAAAAACATGTCTAACAATACAAGTATCAAAACACTTGACCCTAACTCTAACCTCTGAGATGATCAATCCATAGTAGCTGTCATCTTCCTTTTGTGTTTGAACATCTATGACTGCTCTTTTGGAATCACCTTCTAGAATTACTCTTCTCATGCCAAGCTCCTTTCCAAATTTTGTTGCTCTAAGAGCTCCTACAACCCCAACTATCAAAGGATCAAGACACATAGATTGGTTCTTCCTAGTTGCCAAGAAGTTTACTTCCTCATCTTTGATTGCAATCCCTATACCAATCTTGTAATTTTTGCTATCAACTGCTACATCTCAGTTTATCTTACAAAAATTAGGAGGGGGGAAATCCCAAGTTGCAATTCTTTGTATACTGCTTCGAGTGTTGGTACTGGATGTAGTTTGTATCCCTTTCATATCTTGTTGCATATGTTGTACTCTCTGTAGGACTGTCTTAGGATCAATGAGAATGTTATTAAAAACATGTTGGTTCCTTCTCCACCAAATGTTCCACAAAATTAGAGTCAATTCTTCCATTTCCTTTTTCTCAAGCTTATTGAACATATCTGTCAGCAACTTCTTCAAACTTTGACATGATGTCTTGCTTTTCTGAATTTGTTTGGAGCTTTTTTCCAAAATGTCATTTGCAGCAATGCATTCCCATAAATTGTGTTCTGTGGTTTCTGGATCACTTAAACACAAGGGACAAGTATCATCAGTCAATACCTTCTTTTTGCACAAATTTACCTTGGTAGGTAGGATATTAAGACATGCTCTCCACAAGAAATTTTTTGTAGCAGGAGGAATGTGTAGGTTCCATATCCTAGTCCACTTTTCATTTTTTTGTGGACTTTTAGAACTTTGCCCCTTTTTTCTTTCTTGTAATTCACCTTGTAGATAATATGCACTTTTGACATTGAATATTTCATTTGGTGTGCCTCTCCATATCAGTTTATCAGATCTGTCACTATGAATGAGAGGTATATTCCTTATAATTTCTTCTTCTTCTTGTGAGAAAATAGCATTGATCAGGTTCAAGTTTCATTCCTTTGTGTCTTAGTTAATGAGATCCTTAACCATAGTTTCTGAAAACAGTGGATCAAGACCACTTTGTGGTTTGAAAGAGGTGGGATTTGGTAGCCACTTATCCATCCTGATTCTGATTGATTTGCCATTGTCTATCCTCCAAATTGTTCCTTCTTTGAGTAGAAATGTAGATGATAACAAGCTCGTCCAAATATGATGGATTATAACCCAGTTTGGCATTCATAAAATCAGATTTAGGGAAATACTTTAAATGTAGTATTTGTGCAGCTAGAGAGTTGGGAAATTGCAATAACCTCCACCCTTAATTTGCTAACAAATCCATATTAAAATTTTCAAAATCTTTGAGCCCCAAGCCCCCTTCAGTTTTTTATTTCCCCATTTCATTCCAATTAATCAAGTTAAGTTTCCTCTCTTGATTGATTTGTCCCCACCAGTATCCTTTCATCAGCTTATTAAGTTCATTCAACAATCCTTTGAGAATCTTAAACACTGCCATTGAATAGATAGGAATAGCTTGAATGACTATTTTGAGGAGATTTCTTTGCCTGCTCTCAAAAGGAACTGATATTTCCAGTTATTCATTTTGCTCTTCACTTTATCAATCACATTTTGAAATGAATGCATTCTGGATTTTCCAATCAAAGCATGTAAACCCAAATAATTCTCATAAGAATTAGTAGTTCTAATACCTGCTATGTCTAGAATGGATCCTCTTGTGTCATTGCTTGTATTTTTACTAAAGAAAATGGATGACTTCTCTTTGTTCATTCTTTGACTTGAGGCCATTTCATATTGCTCAATAATTAATTACAATCTAGTCCATTCTATGGGGGAAGCTTTACAAAATAGAAAGTAATCATTTGCAAAAAGCAAATGATTTATTGTAAGCTTCCCCCTTCCCATTGGAAATCTTGAAAAGACTTTCATCCTCTTTGCATTGTTGAGACTTAGAGTGAGAGCTTGTGAACACAGAGTATAAAGATAGGGTGATAGGGGATCGCCCTATCTTATGCCCCTCGAGAGTTTAAAAACAGGTTGTGGGGTTCCATTTATTAGAATGGAGTAGGACACATTTTTTATGCAATTAAGAATAAGTTGTATCCAACTATTTGCAAAACACATGTTCTTCATTACAGCTTTTATAAAGTTTCATTCTAGTCTGTCACAAGCCTTGCTCCTGTCCATTTTCACAACCATGTATCCCTCTGCACACCTTTCAATTTGGTCTGCATAGACTGTTGGATCTCGAAAGCTGCTATGACATTGTCTACAATTTGTCTCCCATGCACAAAAGCACCTTGATTTTCTGAGATTATGTTTGGCAGAATAATCCTTAATCTGTTGACTAGCACCTTTGACATTATCTTGTATATCACATTACATAAACTGATTGGCCTGTAATCAGACACTTGATTTGGATTTTTCATCTTTGAAATGAGAACCAAATAAGTGTCATTGATTGAACTCTCCCAATTGTTATTATTTAAGGCCCTAGTTACAGCTCCACATATATATTCTCTGGAACAATACCAAAAATATCTTCAACTAATAACTTCATATCTTTATGTGAATTTAATTAATTGGAGACCCATTAAGTTCTTTAGATTTTTCTTGAAAATCACACTAGTTGCGGTAAAGTATCTCTACTTTCGCTAAACTAATGGTGCTTAATCCTAGAGCTCTAATCACAAATCACCTATCGGTCTCATTGTGATTCAATCAATCAAACAATAGTTAGCTAGAAAATTGCAAGTGTTAAGAACAAGGAATAAACACTCAATCCTGAAAATATTGAAAATAAAATAACTTAGAATATAAATTGTGTTCAATATTAGACTGCATCAAAACTCTAGAAAATAGAATTAGTTTATAATGAAACTGAAAAGAAAAATACTAAAACTAGTGTTCTTCGTTGGAGTCAGTTGATGAAGAATGCAGCTCTCGCCTTTGCTCTCCCAAATCTGTCTCCTTGAAAGAAACTTAAAGAATAAATTCTGGACTATCGAAATCTAAAACTCAGACTCTCTGATTCATCCCACAAGACGGAATTAAATAGATGTCAAAACTCAAATTCGGAGACATGATAAATGCGGCTACAACTAGCCTAAAAATCTGGAAAATAGTTTCTAAAGACAGATGATAACATAAAAGAAAATTATCCTAAGAATAATGGGATTATCTAAAATGGAAGATTCAGTGATATGCGGTTTGAATTGCAAAGCTCAGGAGGATTTGGTGGTCAACAGATTGATTGTGAAACTCGAAAGAGTCCTACCAAGTAGATGCCGTGTGCACTGAATATAACTGGTCTCCTCATCTACCGAGTGGAAAGACTCCCAATCGGGATGATAGAACCCTCTCGCCAATCTATTGAGCGGTAAAACTACTCACCTTTTGTCTCGTTGTTGTCCAAGATGTCATTTAGGTTGGTCGCTTAAGTTTGTCGTTTAGACTAGTCGCCCAACCTAGTCACCCAGAGCCTTGCGCCAAGTCCTCGCACCCAGGAGGTAAAATATATCGCTCAGAGCCTAACTCTTGTCGCCAATTCTGGTCACCATTCAGTCTTTTTCGCCTAAATCTCCTCGACTCTCTTCAGATCTCGCTGCCTCTCGTTGGTCTAGATTCGTAGTCTCTTCTTTTGTACCAAAATGCTCTCCTTTAGTACTAAATCTTTTCATCCCTTCAAATCCAAAATAAAGAAAATATAAAACAAAATCAATAGTATTTGAGGGAGAACTGACACTTTTCATAAATAAAAGAGTAATAAAAATCACATAAAAATAACACTTATCAAATACCCCCAAACTTAAGATTTGCTTGCCCTCAGCAAAGAAGAAAAGAAAGACAATTAAAACAAGCATTGGTTTGATTCATAAAATTTATTTCCTCAAAGATTGTTTAAAGTCTATAATTCAAAGGAATCATTCAAGATCAATAAAGTCCAAAAGTTAATTCAAAACTCAATTCCACCTCATTATCCATCCCCACATTCATGCATACCCATCATTCTCACTTCATCATTAGCTCTCCGGATAGTTTTATGAAACAAGTAAATAAATAATGGATCTCTAAACACTCCATAGGCTTACTTTTCAAAACACTCTCCACTAATATAGAACAGAAACTATCATCAGGGATAATAGGTCTTTAGTAAGCTTGTGATGTAAGGCGAGGGTGAGGGCTACAAAGAAAAGGTAAGATTCAAACAAAGCAAGAGAACTTACGTTTGAATACCAACAAACAAATAAAGCATTCTCACTTCTAACATCTCTTCTCAATCATTGTAAATCTCTCAACATACCTCTCTTTATTACACTTTCAATATCTCTCTTTACCCCTCTATTCAGCAGGTTGGACCCTTTCTTTTCTTTTCTCTTTTTTTTCATCATGGAAATATTCCATTTTTTTTTATTACCTTTGTGGATGACTCTCGTCGACCTTTTCTTGTTGGCCACACAGTAGACAAGTTGAATTTTCACACCCCAAAACTTATGATTTTGATAATATGGCTATAATTAACTTTACTTGTAGACCTTCTACCTCTCTTACCTTTCATGCTCTTGTGAGTCTGTGATTTTGTGTAAACTTAGTTCTCTTGAAAGGTAAGAAAATCAGTGTTTAAGCTCAAATAGGGTAGGGAATATGAGGTTTACAAGAAAGAAAAATATAAGGCCAAAATATAATTCAATAAAGCTAAAATGGGTGGTTAGGGATAAAGAAATTAAACAGGTAAGCTTGAAAGACTCAATCAGTCTAAAGAATGCCTTAATCATTTCCCTAGTAATATTATGTCTAGGACTTCACCTCGAGTGTAATCAAACAAGTTCTAGAGTAAGTTGAGACCATAGAAATTCACAAAATTCACATAAAATTTTTCTAGGTACTCAAAATGATTAGTGATCATAAGAAGCATTCATTGAACATAGAAAATATCAAATTAAGTAAAATCAAGTAAAGAATTAACAACTAGACTTAAGCAATGAGAATTTTTCCTAAAAATTATAATCAATTTCAATCATATTATTATCATAGGCTTTTTATTCATCAAACCATATTGCTTTTATCATTATCATTATTGTTATTTTTTAAATAAATAAAATAATATCTTTTCCCCCCAAACTTAAATATCACATTGTCCTCAATGAGAAAAATGAAGAAAAACTAAAGCAAAAAATGAGAGAAGGTAAAGAGATGCTCCCCTATTTTTTTTTTTTTTTCTAGTCTTCCAATTGAATATTTTTCTTGAAAGTATAGCCGTGTACTCCTTGGAGATCTCTTCGCCTCTTCATTCCTACAAGATGAAAGAAAATGAATAATATTAAGCAAAAATAAAAATTAATAAAATAAAATAAAGTATATAGATAGACATTATCCTTTCATCATTTATCACTGGCAAGATCAATGGAACACTTTTCTGAGTTAAAGTCTCCATCCACATAGAGTTTTAATCTCTGTCCATTTACTTTAAATGTGTCTTTTGTCTCGTGATGGACTTCAACCGCCCCATAGGGAAAGACACAAGTCACCACAAACAGTCCCGACCATCGAGAGCGCAACTTTCCCGGGAAGAGTCGAAGTCTTGAGTTAAATAATAGTACTTTCTGCCCAACTTCAAGTTCTCTTCTCAGAATATGCTTGTTGTGCCATCTTTTATTTTATCTTTGTAAATCCGAGCATTCTCATAAGCATCATTGCCGAACTCATCCATCTCATTGATCTGCAATATTCTCTTCTCGCCAGCCGCTTGT
This sequence comes from Cyclocarya paliurus, assembly GCA_029856935.1. NCBI lineage: Eukaryota > Viridiplantae > Streptophyta > Magnoliopsida > Fagales > Juglandaceae > Cyclocarya > Cyclocarya paliurus. The sequence goes on from CM056949.1 coordinate 10,469,010, forward strand.
AAATCAAAGTTCAGCGTTCTCGTCGCCCAATAGGTGTTGTGTTCTAGCTCCACGGGTAGATGGCAAGTTTTCCATAAACAAGCCAATAAGGTGACATCCCAATCAGAGTTTTGAATGCTGTCTGATAGGCCCATAGCACATCATCTAACTTTCTCGCCCAGTCTGTTCGAGAGATACTCACAGTCTTCTCCAATATGTGCTTAAGCTCCCGATTAGACACCTCGACCTAGTCGCTCGTTTGATGATGGTATGGTGTCGCCACATGATGGGTAACTCCATACTTAGTCAGTAGCGCTTCAAATTGGCTATTGCTAAAATGCTTCCAGCCATCACTAATTATGGCCCTCAGAGTGCCGAATTGGGAGAAGATGTTCTTCCGCAAAAAATTCACTACAACCCTCGCATCATTGGTTGCCAAGGCGATTGCTTCCACTCATTTGGAGACATAATCTACAGCCACCAAAATAAATTTATTAGAATATGAGGATGGAAAAGGACCCATGAAATCTATACCCCAAATATCAAATAATTTAATCACTAAAATATTGTTTAAAAGCATCTCATGTTTCTTAAAAATGTTGCCAACCCTTTGACAATGATCACATAAATTAACAAAATTAAAAGAGTCTTTAAAAAAGCCTCATTGTAAAAAATTTGCTATTGTTTTTGCTCCACCAAAGTGGCCCCCTGCTTCCACTGAGTGGTAGTGTCTGAATATGCTCTCCGTCTTCTCCTCGGGCACACATCTCCTGATTATCTAGTCCGAGCAGTGCTAGTATAGAAAAGGTTCCTCTCAAAAATAATATTTCAAGTCTGAGAAGAACTTCTTCTTTTGTTGATATGTCATCTCGGCCAGTAGAATTCTGTACACCAAATAGTTTACCACATCGGCATACCATGGAACAACTTGTATAACCATTAATTACTCATCCGGAAAGGTCTCATTAATTGGAAATTTCTCCTCGCTTGCCGTCTCTTAAAGCTCAAGACGAGATAAGTGGTTAGCCACTGCATTCTCGATACCTTTCTTATCTTTTATTTCTAAATTGAACTCTTGTAATTGCAAAACCCATCTTAACAGTCTGGATTTGGCATCCATCTTCGACAGCAAGTATTTAAGAGCTAAGTGATCGGTGTAGACGACCACCTTTGAACCTATCAAATAAGAACGAAATTTGTCAAAGGCAAACACAATTGCTAACAATTCTTTTTCAGTAGTAGCATAATTCAGTTGAGCCTCTGTTAAGGTTCGATTTGCATAATAAATAACATGAAAAATTTTATTTTTTCTTTGCCCCAAAACAGCCCCTATAGCATAATCGCTAGCATTACACATTAATTCAAAAGGTAAATTCCAATCCACTGATACAATGATAGGTGCTAAAATTAATTCTTTTTCAATGTTTTAAAAGCATGCAAGCATTCATCAAAAAATTCAAACCATGTATCTTTAATCAACATATTGTAGAGAGGTTTAGTAATTTGGAAAAAATCCTTGATAAACTGACGATAGAACCCGGTGTGACCCAATAAACTTCTCATGCCCTTCACATTGGTCGGTGGTGGGAGTTTTTCGATAACTTCTATCTTTGCTCAGTTGACCTCAATTCCCTTGAAGGAAATGCGATGGCCAAGCACTATTCCCTCCTCAACCATGAAGTGACATTTTTTCCAATTTAAAACAAGATTTGTCTCCTTGCATCTCTTCAAAACCAAAGATTAATTAGATAAACAATTATCAAAAGAGTGAAAAAAAACCGAGAAGTCATCCATGAAGACTTCAAAAAAATTTACCACCATGTCCAAGAAGATGGACATCATGCATCTTTGGAAAGTGGTTGGCGCATTGCAAAGACCAAAAGGCATGAGCCTATATGCAAAAGTATCATAAGGAAAGGTAAAATTGGTTTTCTCTTGATTCTTGGGTGCAATAGCTATTTGATTGTAACCGGAATATCCATCTAGAAAATAGTAGTAAGCGTGGCCAGAAAGTCTTTCTAACATTTGATCAAAAAAAGGTAAGGGAAAATGGTCTTTCCGAGTTGCAACATTCAATCATCGATAGTCTATGCATACTTGTCATCCCATGACCGTCCTCATCGGTATTAGTTCATTGTTGTCATTCTTGATCACGGTTATCTCTCTTTTCTTTGGAACGACTTGCACTGGACTTACCCATGCACTATCTGAGATTAGATAAATGATCCCGGCATGTAAAAGTTTCAATACCTCTTTATGCACCACTTCTTGCATCGATGGATTCAATCTCCTCTGGGGTTGGATGATCACTTTAAAATTATCCTCCATTAAAATCTTGTGCATGCATATTGAAGGACTAATTCCTTTGATGTCCGAGATGGTCCAACCCAAGGCCATCTTGTGTTCCTACAAGACTCTTAGCACCTTTTCTTCCTCTACATCACTCAAGGAACTGTTAATAATAACTGGAAATGTAGAGTCTTGGTCTAGAAAGCATACCTTAAATTTGATGGAAACGGTTTGAGTTCAAACTTGGGCGTTCCTTACTTTAAGATGTCAGCTGAGATGAGTTTAGCTCTTCCACTTTCAATTTTATTGAAGGAGGAAAGGATGGTGTAGCCTTCAAGTATCTCTCACACTCCTTCACCTCTTCATCTTTGGATTCAATAGATGTAGAGTGAGTAAGGTATACCTCAAGTGGTAGCTTTGGAAACTCAGCTCCATAAGTCTCATCGGTCATGACCACGTCTCGGTCGCTTATTTGAAAGCAAGAATGTACCTCGGAAGGGAATTCCATAGATTTAAATACGTCAAAAGTGACATGCTCCTCACCGACCCTCAAAATGAGTTTCCTTTGCTGGACATCAATTAAAGTTCTTCCCGTCGCAAGGAAAGGTTGGCCCAGTATCAAAGGGATCTCCTCATCCTCCTCCATATCGAGTACAATGAAATCGGCCGGGAAGATGAACTTATCAACTTTCACTAGTACGTCCTCAATGAGTCCTCTCAAGAATTTAATAGATTTGTCAGCCAACTGTAGAGAGATGGTAATCGGCTTTACTTTTCCAAGAACTAGTTTCCTGAAAACAAAGAGAGGCATTAAATTAATACTTACCATAAGTCACATAAAGTTTTATCAAAATATGAATTTTCTATAGTGCAAGGGATCGTGAAACTCCTCGGATCTTTCAACTTAAGCAACAGCTTCTTTTGTAAAATTGCACTGCTCTCCTCGGTCAGCATTACAGTCTCATGCTCCTCTAACTTCCGCTTGTTTGATAATATATCCTTCAAAAAATTTGCATATTTAGGCATTTTCTCTAAAGTTTCAATGAGAGAAATATTAATATGCAATTGCTTAAATATACTCAGAAATTTAGAGAATTGATTATCAATCTTATTTTTTCTTAATCTTTGTGAAAAATGAATTAGTGGATCATAAATTGAAGGAGAATAAGTTTTAGAAATAAACTCCCTAACTTTCTTGGGTTTTGATTACGCCCAAAACATAACGCGGAAGTTGTAGTATAGTTTTGGGGTGTCGATTCCACAGGGAGACAGATTAAAGAAAATACAACAGATAATACAAATAAATTAAAGGAAAATATTAAATGATCAATAAAAGGAAATTGATTTTAATATGATTCAGCAAGTAAATTAACAATGATAAAAATTAAGATTACTGAAATTGTAAACAGTAAAACATCAGGAATCCCTTGCACAAATTTGGATATTTCTAATTATTCTTAATTCAATAAATTACACAATTAGAGATTTATTCAAATTCCCCAATTGGAAGATATAGAATTAAAAACCATTTTAATCAAAAAAATAATTCTTTAATAAATCATTCACTACTTTTAAAAACTCTGTGATTTATCATCTTTATTGAAAATCCAGCGACGACAATATACCCAGTAGGTAATATTGCAGCAAAGAATTAAATCAATAAAGACAATAAATTAATCCAAACATAATTAAGGATTTTAACCATTCTATAGAAAAAGTATGACTGAATCTATGAAGGGAATCAATTCTTAAATTATTTGGAGATAAGAAAATAACACAAATAATTAGTGAATGATAAATAAGAATTTACATTAATAAAGAACAATCACATGAATCAAAAATAAATTAAAAACACCCTCAATTGTGCAAGTTCATCCCTAGCTTTACTTAAGGACTTAGCTGTCCATTTCAAGAATTACAACAATTCTTAAAATAAACACTAAATCTGAAAACTCTCTCAATTTAATTCTCCAATTCTCTCTCAAAAATCTGATGCTTCTCTTCGTTCATTTGAAGCCTTTTTATAGGCTTCAAAAACCAACAAGCCGTAGCCCACTTCTGTTTGTTTATTTCTCACTTTCGACATTTCATCTGTAATGCATTTCCTTTCTTCTCTTTTTTATTCCTTTGCGCCTACTTTCCAGCCGAAACTCGACCGAGTGTTTGTTATTTTATTTCTTTCTCTGCTTTGCGCCGAACTCGATCCAGTGCTTATTATTATTTTTTTTTTCTTCCAGCCGAAGCACTGAACTCATCACATGCTTATTTTTCTTTCTTCTTCTTTTCTTATTCTTGCTTACAGCCGAAACCGACTGCACCGAACTGCACTTTCTTTTCTTCTTCTTCTTATTTGTTTTTATTTTTTTTTTTCTTTTCACTGCTTGCGCCGAAACCACATGCACCGAACTCTCTTCTCTTTCTATTTTTTTCTTTCCAGCTTGCACGTAGTGATCTGCTTCCTTTTCTTTCTTTTTCTTGGTCCGTTCCCTTTCTCTTTATTTTATTTTGCTTCTAGCCCAGCATGCACCGAATGATCTACAGTTTTCTTTTCTTCCTCTCTGCTGCACCGAACATCACATGCACCGAACATGCATCTCTTTCTTTTTCTTCTTTCCAGCTTGCATTCCAGTGCATCTACTTTCTCCGTGCTGCGTGAGTGTTACGTGAGTTGGCGCTGTGCATGCTGGTTCATGAAGGAGTGCTGTTGGACGTGGCCGAAGGTTAAGGATGACATGAATGTTGGGTTGCTGGCCGTGAGGCTTCTGGACAAGGCGAGGTGGTTCATGGCCGTGTTCATGGTGTTTCTGTGGTCGTGCGGAGTGTAGAGGACGGCTCACGGTGGTCGCTCGAAGCTGCTGTGCACGGAGGTACTGTAGCATGAAGACTCAGGCGAGAGGTTGAAGATGACTTCAACGATGTGTTGTTTTTGTCTTTCGACGAAACGGCACGTCGTTCAGCTCAGACGACAGATTTCAAACCAGTGAAAAACGACATGTTGTTTTTGTCAAACGACATGTCGTCTACCTTAGACGACAGTTTCGAATCCCCTTAAAAATGACATGTCGTTTGTTGCAGACCAAACGACATGTCGTTTAGCCTGCGCAGAAAATCAAAAATAAAAAATAAAAATAAAAATAAAAATAAAACAAAAAAAATAAAATAAAATAAGACAGACAAAATAAATAATAATTACATAAAAAAAATAAAACTAGAAAAAGAAAATAAATAATTAAATAAAAATTAAACAAAAAAAAAACTAAATTAAAATATTAAACGTGTATTGTGCATGTGAGGAAATAAAATCAAATAAAATCACAAGTTATAAAAATAAGCATAAACTATGCTTTTAATCAATTTAAATCACAACTTGGATTTATTGCCTCTTGATCATTTTTTCATCTAAAATCAATGATAAAATAACAAAACAATTAACAATATATTGATTTTAAATGTATAAAATATGCAATAATGCAGCTCAATCAGGTTTTTCAACCCCTTTATTCTCTTTAGTCTTCTCAGCTTGATGGTCGGTCGCATCTCGCTCTGCGTCTTTCACCTAGTACTCGGTTTCCTTCTTCTCGGACTCCACATTTTCGGCAACTTCTGCATCTCGCTCGGTATTTACTATCTATGGCTGGTCATATGTCCGTCCACTTCTCAATGTGATAGCTTTGACATGTTCCTTCAGATTGGTCACAAGGTTGCTCGGTAAAGTCCCTGTTGTCCTCTCGATAAGCATGTTTGAGAGCTGACCGATTTGTGGCTCAAGATTGCGAATTGAAGCCGAGTTGTTTTGGATCACTATATCATTCTTTTACATGTACTGCATGAACATAACTTCAAGTGCCGGCTTCTTCTCTTGCTGTGGAAATTGTTGAGGTAGTCTAACTAGCACTTGGTTATTGCTCCATGAAAAGTTAGGGTGATTTCTCCATTCGGGATTGAACGTGTTTGAATAAGGATTGTTTTGACGTTAGAAATTGGACACATAATGGGCTTGTTCATAACTCGATTGGGCAAAAGGATTCCTCACTTGCCAATCTACACTTGAATGATTTCCTACGCAATGATCACAAACAACATTAGTTTGAATAGCATTAACCTTCATTTTACCTATTTGTTTGGATAGATTTGCCAACTGAGCTGCAATTGAGGACATAGAGTCAAGCTCAACGATGCTGGCCGCCTTCTTTGGCATTGCTCTCTCTGTGGCCCACTGATAGTTGTTAGACGCCAACTCTTCCAAAAGTTCATATGCGGCTTCAAGGGTCTTACTCATTAATGCTCATCCTGCAGCTGCATCAACCATTGATTGATTTTTGGGTCCCAAACCATTGTGAAATTTATATACTTGAAGCCAGGCTGGGAGGTCAAGATGTGAACACTTGCGCAATACATCCTTGTATCTCTCCCATGCCTCATATAATGATTCACCCTCAAATTGGGTGAAGGAAGTGATATCATTCCTTAACTTCGCTGTCTTGGCCGGAGGGAAATATTTTGTAAAGAATTTTTGTGCAAACTGCTCCCAGGTGGTGATGATGTCCGGCGGCAAAGAGTTCAACCAAGCTTTTGCTTTTTCCCTAAGTGAAAAAGGAAAAAGTCCTAATCGAATCGCATCATCTGTCACTTCGTTATGTTTAAAAGTATCACAAATTTCTAAAAAATTTGTAATATGGACATTAGGATCCTCTTGTGACAGCCTCCCAAACTAGACGATTTGTTGAATCATTTGAATGATAGTCGGCTTGATCTCGAACTTATTGGCTTATATAGCTAGCCGCCTTATACTAGATGTTGCCCATTGGCAAAGGGCATTGCATAGTCTCTTAACGTCTTGTGCTCCTGGTCGGCCATATTAAATTTAGATGTAGTGACCTCTTTCTTTTTCTCTTTATTGATCAAACATAAGGTTCTTTCAATCTCGGAATCAAAAAGTGTATGCTCTAATGATTTAGATTGGGACATGCACTTCTATTTCCTGAAAAGAAAAATCAAATTAAGATCTAATTTAAACCAATAAAAAAAATCCAAAGTAGTAAAAATCTAACTAGTATCAATATCAATAACAAAAAACTATTCCCCGACAATGGCGCCAAGACTTGTTTGTATAAAAATATATCTGCAAGTGTACAGAATTGTAACAAGTAGTAAAGTGTTTTAAAGAAAACAGATGTCGAACCCACAGAGAATAATTATGCTATTGAGTACTGAAATTTACTAAATTAATTACTATTTGGAAAACCGAAATTTGAATAATGGATTATCTAAATTAAACTGAAGAAAATAACATTAAAATTAAGATTTTAAATATAATAATAATAGATCCAGAGTGTTTGATTTCACATAGCAAATCTCACACAATTTATTCTTCCTTGTTATATAATTCCAATTATCCCAAGTTGATGATAAAAATCTCTTGACTTTTCAATAATTTCTCTCAAACAATACCAAAAATATCTCCAACTAATAACTCCATATCTCTATATGAATTTAATTAATTGGAGACTCATTAAACTCTTTAGAATTTTTCTTGAAAATCACACTAGTCGCTGTAAAGTATCTCTACTTTTTCTCAACTAGTGGTGCTTAATCCTAGAGCACAAATCACCTCTCGATCTCATTGTGATTCAATAGATCGAACAATAGTTAGTTAGAAAATTACAAGCATTAAGAACAAGGAATAAACACTCAATTCTGAAAATATTGAAAATAAAATATCATGGAATATAAATTGTGTTTTCAATACTAGATTACATCAAAGCTCTAGAAAATAGAATTAGATCATAATGAAACTGAAAAGAAAAACAATAAAACCAGTGTTCTTCGTTGGAGTCAGCTGATGAAACATGTTGCTCTCGCCTCTGCTTCCCTATATCTACCTCTTTGAAAGAAACTTAAAGAATAAATTTTGGACTATCGAAATCTAAAACTCAGACTCTAAAATTCAGACTCAGACTTAGACTATCCGATTCATCCCACAAGACAGGATTAAATAGATGTCAAAACTAAAAAAATCTGGAAAATAGTTTCTCAAGATAGATGTTAACATAAAAGAAAATTATCCCAAGAATAACAAGATTATCTAAAATGGAAGATTCAGTGATATGCGGCTTGAATTGCGGAGTTCAGGAGGATTTGGTGGTTAGCAGATTGATTGCAAAACTCAGAAGAGTCCTGCCGAGTAGATGTCGTGTGCGCTGAAGAACATAACTGGTCTCCTTGCCTACCGAGTGGAAAGACTCCCGACCGGGATGATAGAACCCTCTCGCTAACCTATCAAGTGGTAAAACTACTCGCCTTTTGTCTCGTTGTTGCCTAAGATGTAGTTTAGGTTGGTCGCTTAAATTGGTCGTTTAGATTGGTCACGCAATCTAGTCACCCGGAGCCTTGGCCAAGTCTTCGGGCCCAAGAGGTAAAATATATCGCTCAGCGCCTAACTCTTGTCGTTAATTCTGCTCGCCATTGAGTTTCCTTACCTAAATCTCCACTGCTCTCTTCCGATCTCGCTGCCTCTCTTTGGTCTGGATCCGTAATCTCTTATTTTGTACCAAAATGCTCTCCTTTAGCACTAACGATAGGTTTGGATAGTGAGATGAGAATTTTTAATTTTAGATGAAAGTTTAAAATATTATTTTTTTAATATTATTATTGTTTTGGGATTTGAAAAAATTGAATTAGGATTTGAAAAAATTGAATTATTTATTATATTTTGTGTAGAAATTTGAAAAAATTGTAATGATGAAATGAGATGAGATGAGATGATATGAGAATTTTGTGTCTCATCTTGGTTGCCAAACCTATCCTAAATCTTTTCATTCCTTCAAATCCAAGAAAATAAAAAAAATATATAAAATAAAATCAATAGTATTTGAGGGAGAGCTGATACTTTTCATAAATAAAAGAGTAATAAAAATCACATATAAATCACACTTATAACTAGGAATTTGTGATTCATCTGCTCAGTTATTTTCTTTTGCAAAGGTTTCAGACTCTCATTGATGCCATTAGGATCAGAAGTTGTGAATAGATTGTTGTAAAAACATGATTATTACCTTGAGAAGATGTTTGAGTTTGTCTAATTTCATCATTAATGCCCCTGATTTGATTTGTTTTCCTTCTTTAGGAAGCACACTTGTGAAAATAGCTTGTGTTTCTGTCTCCATATTGCAGCCAATTTTCTTTAGCTCTTTACTGCCATTTAGAATTCTCTTCTTCTAGAATCTGAGACACTTGTTGCTTAATCTGGTAAATTTCTTGTAAATCCTCATTATTATTACTTTGTTGCATGAGAAGCAGCTTTGCCTTCTTTGCTTCCATGAGACCTCTCTTAGCCTCCTACTAAAATCTAGTCCAACTAATGAGTTTGTTCCTACAGTTGTACAGATTATTTGTGACTTCCTCTAATGAACTATCATTTTTGGTGCCTTGAATCCATTCATTAGAAACTAGCCTTTGACATTCTGTTTTTTTCCCCCACCTATACTCATAACTAAACATTCTTCCCTTTCTTCTGTAAACTGAGCATTGCAATTAACATAGAGGATATTGTGATCTGAAGTACAAGCAGTAGTATTGTAGACTTGAATGTCTTGATACAAACTGCTGAACTGATGATTTGCCAAGACTCTATCCAATCTCTCCTTGGTAAACTCAATACGCTGTCTATTGTTGAACCAAGTATACTTAGGACCTTTATAACCCATGTCCAATAGCTCACAGTCTTGTAAAGCTCGATCAAAAGACTTCATTTGAGTATATGGTCTCGAAGCCCTTCCAACCTTCTCACGTTGGTACAGTATTTCATTAAAGTCACTTATACAAAGCCAAGGTTTATTATCTACTGGTTTCAAAAGCCTTAGCAGTTGCCAACTCCCCTCTCTAAACGTTGTACAAGGGTTTCTATGGAGCCAATTCTTCACAGTTTCTTGAACTGTAATATTCACAGATATATGGTTTCTAGTGTAGGAATCCAATTCAATTTGATCATCAGAGTTCCACATCATAGCAATTCCACCACTAAAATCTTTACTATCTACATTAAAGCTTCGGTCATACCCCAATTTGTTTCTTACTCTTTCCATTTTCTCCCTTATGCATTTGGTTTCCATAAAAAAGACTAAATTTGGGTGCTTTTGCCTAGATGAAGCTCTTGAACTTATCGAGGGTTCCCAAGCCCTCTACAGTTCCAGTTAATACACTTCATTTTTGTGGGTAGTGCTGCTCAGCAGCCACCACCTTTTGTTCCTGAGTTAAACTCTTTGCAGGATTGAGTGTATTTTTGTGTTTCTTGAGAGGACCCTGTTGAACCACCTGTATCACTTATGTTATATATCTTTTCTTTAGAACAGTTTCATGTTGTGTAGTATCCATAGGATCCATGTCAATTACCCTGCTCATGAATGATTGCCTAGCTCTTTTTTTCCAACCTGTCTTCTTAATCACTATTTTATCTGAAACTGTAACTGGATTGCTTGGTTGAGCTAATTTGTTTTCATTCTCTGGACAAGTAATACTAGTCTCTACATCTTCCCTCTAGGAGTTACTAGTCTCACCTTCCCAACCTCTCTTGTTAAATATTGCAGTTAATTGAAGGTGATCATCTGATTCCTTTTCAACTTGGTCTTTATCACTGTTTTGATGCGGTTCCATGAGACTGAAGATATTTTCTGTTATGCCTTTGCCACTTTTAATCATCTGATTGTCAAAATTAAGCGCACTAGTATTTAGCTCCTCTTCTGATCCAACCTGCAGTTTTGACTGAACTTGCTTCATTCCTCTTGGTCCAAACCTTTTTCCTCCCTCCCCATTATAATTGCTATTAGAGGCCCTCAACCATTGACCATATTGAGTTGTACCCTTTCCTGTGAGATTTTTTCTACTTTTTTCCATAGCACAGTTTCTATCAACCTGTTTTATAGCACCACACAAAACAAAACAATGGTAATCTCTCATATTTAAATTCTATCCACCTTAGTTTTCCTTCCACCTTAATCATTTTACCTCTAGGAATAGGTTTTGAGATGTCCAACCTTACCCTAACCCTTAGGTATTTTCCCCATCCCACTCCTTCCTCATCAATATCCATTATCAATACCTCTCCAATTGAGTTCCCAATTATTTCCCCCTTCATAAGTCATAGCAGCAAAAGGCAACCCATGAAATTGAATCCAAAAAGTTTATGAATTAAAATTCATTTCATTAGGGGATATATTACTATCGAATTCTTGAATATAGATTAGGTGTCTATCAAAAGTCCATGGTTTTCCATTTAGTACCCTTTCTATATCCATAACTATCTGGAATTCCACTATAAATTTGTTATTCCCTACCTCTTTGAAGCTTATCCATCCTTCTGGATTCCACAACTTGGTCATGGTTGCTTTGAAAACTTCCTTGTTAATGTTTTTAGCCAAGCAATTCTGACCTCAAGCATCTGCTCATTTTGTTTGTTCCTCTGTCAAACTCACTTCTCCTTGTTCTGTATTTGTCAATTTTAATCATGCCCACATGATTTCTAGTTCATCTGCCATCTTACTATACTTTAGAATAGTTATCTAACTGTATTTCAAAATACCCTAACCCACTACCTTACCTTTCACAAAGAAAGAAAGGACGCTACCTCACCCTTCTACAGAAGGAAAGGACCTCCGACGCTGCGTAGTTTATAATAGCATATGATTGGATTAGGCATTTACTATAAAGTTTAAAAATTTGCCTAATATTACATCAAAAACCCGATTACACAAGTTCAAATAAAATTGGATTTAAGGTACAATATTTCACACCTTGAGTCATATTTGACTTATTATTATAGCTAGACCATATGATATTTTATTCTTTTATTTCAAGTTACAATGGTCAGACTCTCCCTCTCTTCCTCAATTTTCTCTCTTTTCCCTATCCTTTGCTCTATAGCTTCCATTTCCTGGCATTTTCTCTCCATTTCCCTCAAATTCCCAATCAAAACCTGAACCAACCTTTCTCTCTCTCTCTGAGTGAGTTCTCAACCTCTCCCATGGAGTCGTCTATGCAACTTACAGAGTATGAGCTTAATCGCCTCAGTAATATTCACTGGAATGATCAACTTATGTAATTGACTTTAAGGCTGCCAAGCTCTCCACTGCTTCCAAGTGCCAAAGGTTTGATGGAGTTAAACCCATCTCTGTATTCTAATATAAGCGAAAATCCATCATTATAGTCACTCGATATTGAAAATCCAATTCTCATTTTTGTTCTTTTAATGGCAAAGTTGGAATCAAATCGTACAAAGTGAGCCCAAAGAAGAAACCCAAATATAGTCCTTGCGTACTCATGGGATGCCACCATATGACTCTGATTCCAAAGGTCTAGGCACTATTGTTGAAGCAGCCGATAAGGTTGCCAAATCTCCAACCTTGTAGAAGCCTTCGCGGGGCACTTTGAGACCTCTTAGTGTGAGAGATGCGTATCGTGGAACCAGGTCTGATAAATTACTGATTGAAAGAATTTTAAAAGGTTCATAGAAAGGCCAAAAGAAATTTGGTGATAAAAATGCTGGGGATTTGATGGAAGGTGTGCATGAAGGTGGGAGTTGTTAGGAACTGGAATCCTTGATATTGAATCCGGAGAATATCGGGCGAGTCATGCCGGGGAAGATATTGAATGTTCAGTTTTTTCCTTATAGTGACAGAAGAATCATTGTGGCAAGGAACAAGTTTGGGAATGCTTTTCCTTGTAAAAACAGGTAGTCTTTTGCCAAGAATTCAATGTTGTTTGGCGACGAGACTCTCATGGGTCAGGTTGAACATTTTGTGCAACATGGCGGTGGGTGTATTTTTGACACTATTACTAAATAATGTGTGCAACTTGGGAGTGAGTTTATTTTTTATCTTGGTAAATGGCCTTAGGAGCAAATGGATGAAAATTTTGTTAAGCTATAAAAAATGTTCAATGCTATGTGTAAGGAAATTTTCCCCCAGGAAAGGCCCAAGGTCCGGCCCAAGAGCTCCCATATATGTGTAGAGGACAGAACGTCTACCAAGGATGGGTGTCGAATAGTCAATAAGACAGATCGGCCTAACATTCTACGGCCGCCTTTAGAACCCAGAGATCTGCGCAAAACGCAATGGGAAACGCGAAAAGCCCTCAATCCATTGGCATCAGGTCATCTACTGCTCATATAGCCCAGACGCAGGGATAGAGAACCACGCCGCACTAATGACACTACTGCTAAGTAACATGCCACATTTATGGAGACGACGCAGAGCCATACCGCATTAAAGAAGGTCTGACAATAGATACAGAAAAGAAGGCACGAACTTTGTGGAGAATAAGACTATTTGCACCCTCTCCCAGGTTACGGTATAAATAGCCAACTCCAGGTACCAAAAGTATCTCTGATCCCTAGACTCTCTTGCTTATTTGCTACCCTCCAAGAATATTTACTAACTTTGACATCGAAAATTACCCAGCCCCTAGGCCGCCCTCTCAAAGCCGCAGTCTTTTCAACCTTTTGTAGGGCTCGTTTTCGAAGACCTGAGTCGTCAGAGCTTGGCCCAAAGGTGTGTGAAATACAACGTTAACCGAAGCTATCCAAGGCATGGAGATAGGCCAAGCAGAGAACCAAACACGCAAAAATGGAAAGATCACGATGACAGAAGACCATGCATACGCAGATAAAGCACGACACATAGTGAAGGATATCGGCACTCTGCCTCCAGCCCCTGATTGCACGGAGGTTATAAGCGAAGTTTGAGATGAGTAGGAGTTTTGGAAGGATAAGCCAATCGAATCACTGGAACTCGTTATCCTCCACCCAGATCCACCAAAAGCTACAGCTCCTCGTTGAACATCTGGATGTGGTCGCATGGAACCATGGGGACATGCCTGGGATAGCACATAAAATTATACATCACAACTTGAGTATGGATCCAAAAGCCAAAGGGGTACGACAGAAGTGCTGGACAGTCAGCTCAGAAAAGAATTGAGGAGGTAGACCGACTGCTAAAGGCAGGGCTCATACGAGAAGCTCACTACCCAGAGTGCTAAGACCGACTGTGATAAATGGTTAATTATGTAGTATTAATACTCTTACATATCTTGGGTTAAAAAAGCTTTTTGTGTTAAAATGAGAGTATTAATTAGATAATGTGATTTAACTTTGTTTAACATGTGAAATGATTTTCTTGTCCCTAATTAAATTTAGAAAGACTCATATAGCTTATGTGCTCCAGGATTTATCAAGAGTTAGAGCTGGAAAAAAAAAATCATCGCAAGGAGGCCCACGTACAAGCACTAAAGCACATGAGAGGAAGCCCATGAAAGATCAAGAGCATGCCTCACGCCTAAGTGTTGCGCCTGGGAGAGAAAAAAGAAAAAGAGGCTTAAATGGAAGTGAACGTGGGTTTGCTGGGGGAGGAACGCACGGGAGCCTAGGGACCACGAGGAGAAACCATTACAATGGAGAGGCTGAAATCCATGAGAAAGAGAGAGGATTCCGGGTATAAAAGGAAAAGGAATTTCTTGGTGATGGCAGCTAGTTTTATTCCATTTTCATTAGACTTTCTTTTTCATTTTTTCTTTATTTCTTCATACGAGTTTCATTTTCATTTCCTAGGATTTATTTTGGTTCTCCTTTTGGACAACGAGAGTATTGCGGCTTTGTTTTCCAGCATTTCTTCTTTTTTTTTTATTTGGCAAAAGTGTTTTCATTGAGAAGCTAATTTTTTGCATTCTAGGGTTTAACCCATTTGGGTCTTGATTGAGCTGCATTATTGCATAATTTATACATTTAAAATCAATATATTGTTAATTATTTTATTATTTTATCATTGATTTTAGATGAAAAAATGGTTAAAAGGAATAAATCCAAGTTGTGATTTACATTGAGTAAAAGCATAGTTTATGCTTAATTTTATAACTTGTGATTTAATTGCACAATATTTATTCACATGCACAACAAATTTTTAATATTTTAGTCTAATTTTATTTTATCTTTATTTATTTATTTATTTATTTTCTTTTTCTAGTTTTATTTTTTTGTTTCTTTATTTATTATTATTTATTCTGCCTGCCTTATTTTATTTTATTTTATTTTATTTTTACTTTTATTTTTATTTTTCAGCGCAGGCTAAACGACATGTCGTTTGGTCAACAAACCAAAACGACATGTCGTTTTGTCTATCAAATTAAAAGTTGCTCTCTTCTAAACGACTTGTCGTTTTCGTCATCTTCAACCTCCTGCGTATTACCCCCATGCATACAGTGCACCACCAAGCTCCACCACCGTAGCATCAAGCTGGCACCACTACCTCACAACAACACTACACCACCAACCACCATCCACCGTGCTCCATCGCTACCGTCCGAAGCTCCCATGCACAGCCCCGGCAGCACCACTCCACGGTACATAGCATTTCCATTCACGGCCAAAAGCCGGTAGCACTTCCAAGCGCACTGCACCATCTTCATGCACGGCTTCCAACGGCAGCAATATTCATGCACGTCCCTCCAGCCTCCATGCACCTCCACGTGAAAACCGGCAAATAAATTCCTCTATTTTATGAAGTGAAAACAGAGGAGTTTATTTCACTTGGAACCTCCATTGCACCTCAGCCCAGCCGTGCCCAGCCTCCTTGTTAGGGACCCCGGTCTTGTCCCTAAACACTAAGTCCATGAGCTCGCTTTGGTAATGATGGTGACCGAGTGTCAAGTCTTCTTGCTTGGCCTTTGCACGTATTATGGCAATGATGGGTTCTTAAGTTGATGAAGGTATGGTGTTTAGTAATGAAAATGATGATGATGGTGAGTTTGGGTGATCTAAGTGATGTTTAGGCGTGTTTGAGGTAATGGGGAATGGCTTAAGGGTTGCTCTTGATATTGGGGCCACTTGGATGATATTTAGGGTTGGAATGGTAAAGATAGGCTAAGGTTTGGATGGTGGCTAAGGGGAATTTCGAGATTGGAAAGAGTTGGCTTAGGGTTGGAGTCTAGGATGAGATGCTAGGGTTTGGAAGGGTGTGGATGAATGAGGCTAAAACTCCTAGATTGATAGAGTCTATTTGGGAAAGATAGGAGTTCGGTTTAGGTAGGAGAGATGGAGATGGATGGTGTTTGAATGAGTTTAGGGTTGTTCCTTGAGTTTAGGGATTGGCTAAGGTAAGATGGGATACGGATATGGCAAGAGGTTGGAGGTCTTTGGTTGACTTGAGTGATTATAGGAATGAGAGATTTGTGGGATTGGATATGGAAGATAGGATTTGGATATGGCAAATGTTTGAGAGTCTTTGGGTGTCTTGAGTGATGGAGTGATTTTAGGGTTGGAGTCATTCTAGGGAAGTTCCTAGAATCAAGGGATTGGTTGTGGTAAGATAAGGAATATATGGTTTATATGATGGGTGAGGTGGCTAGGGTCAGATTCTAAGTGATAAGATGTATGAGAGTTGTTGGTAAGTTGAAGTTTGACTAAGGCAAATGATGTATTTCGAATTTAGAGTGATTGGAAGATGGAAGATGAGTTCCTAACTTGTAGAGGATGATTTAGGGATTGGTAGGCTATTGGCTAAGGCAAGGGAAGAAGTGATGGGTTAGGGTTTCAATGATTCAAGGGTAGTTCCTTGAATTAAGAGATTTGAGATGGAAGATAGGATTTGATTGGGATGAGTCAACTTTCTTAAAATTAAGGAAGTTGCCAAGTGGGACTCTTGAGTGTTGGCTAGGGTTTATGGAAGACAAGGGTTCGGTTAGGGCTTATGTGGATGTGGGAAGGCTAATTTTGGTAAGTGAGGCTTATAGTGTTTCGGCTAGGGTTATGGAAATGATGGAGGCTAGGTCTTATGGTAGTAATGTGTATGGAAAGTAGGGCAAACAATATGTTGGTCAAGATATGTGAGTGGGAAAGATCAAATGGGTGAATGGATTATGTTTGTGATATGGAAGGAGGCAAGACAATGTATGAGCAATGGAAAAGTTATGAACAAAAGATGAATAGACTCGACAAACGAATATGAAGACTCTCTTTATGGTTTTTATGGATATTTTGTGAAACCAAAGAATACTAAAATTGAAGCTTAGGATATCTTTGATTTGCAATAAGTAAAGATGAACAAGATGGAAAACATAAGAACAACTAGAAAAGATAAGAACAATGTATTTTTGGGTTTTTGAATATAGAATGGAAAACATAGACAAGAGATTGACAAATTGAATGAAACAAAAGCAATCTCATAAGATTGATAGATAATTCACCATCGATTCACGAATTTCACGATGATGAAATAAGATAGATTGAATCACACCTATTCACGAATTTCAAGGTGATGATCCTCTACTAGGGATTTACGAATTTCACCCAAGTAGCCCAAGTGCTAAGCACCGAAAAGTGATCTCAAGAACAATAATCTACCCACTTAGGAATTTACCAAATTGTCAAAAGATGTAAAATGAAATGCCTAAAAGTCCTATTTATAGAGATTACAAAGTGGAAACCTCCAATAGGTCCCTTGAAATATAATTAAATAAAATAAATAAAGATAAATAAATGATATGGTCTTGCATGATCAATGTGGCCCGTGATATGTCTTGGCCCTTGGTTGTCCTTGGCTAGCCTTGATCCTGGAAGTAGCCCGATTTTTATTGTCCATGCATGCCTAGGACCTTGATTCAGGGCGTTTTTTGATGGGGTCCCAACACTCCTCCAGTGCACGTCGTCTCCATCATTAGGTGCACCACAAGCCACATCCACCCAGCCACCTCTCGGGCTCTCTCATTTCCATTACACCGAAAAGAAGAAAAAAAAATGAAAGAAAAAAATAGGTAACATGCATATGGGAAACCGGATGAGCTGGGAAGGAAACATGCACATGGACAAGAGTTATTGCTGGTGGGTGTAGCAAACAAGAAAAGAAAAAAAAAAAAAAAAAAAAAAAAGACACCGATCAGTGGACGCCGAAAGGAATGAGAAGAAGAAATAAAAAGAAAAAAAGTACTAATATGTACGCGGGACACTGAGAGATATTCACATGCACTTTCGGCTAGGCTGGGCATGCACACGCAAGGAAGAAATAAAAAAAAAAAAAAAAAAAACCCACGAACATTTGCCGAATACAGCTTGGCGTGAAAGAGTGGGGAACATGTATAATGGACAGAAGGTTGGCCTAAATAAATTTGGTTCTTAAATTCATATTGGCAGACAAAGAGGTGGGTGGATGAAATAAATAAATGAAGAAGAAGTGCACACAGACCATTCACGATCCTATATAAACACATGACTTCGGGGAGTGAAGGCAAAATTGAATTTGAGAGAAGAGTTTCGGACTCAGAGTTTTAATAGAGCTCACAGTTCGGTTCTTTTATAATTTTGTTGTTCTTGTTCAAATGGATAGCTAAGTCCAAGTAAAGTTAAGGATGAACTTGTACAATTGAGGGTGTTTTTAGTTTATTTTTTATTCATGTGATTGTTCTTTATTAATGCAAACACTTATTTATCATTTTCTAATTATCAATAGTATTTTCTTATTTCCAAATAATTTTAGAATTGATTCCTTTCATAGATTCAGTCATGCTTTTTCTATAAAATAGTTAAGATCCTTGATTATTTTTGGATTAATTCATTATTTTTATTAATTTAATTCTTCGCTGCAGTATTGCCCCTAGGTATATTGTCGTCGCTGGGTTTGTCAATAAAAATGATAATTCACAGAGCTTTAAAAAGTAGTGAATGATTTATCAAAGAGTTATCTTTCGATTAAAATGGTTTATAATTCTATATCTTCCAATTGGGAACTCTGGAGATGAATCCTCAATTGAGTAATTCACTAAATCAAGAATAAACATAAATACCCGATTTGTGCAAGGAATTCCTGATACTTTACTATTTATAATTTGAGTGATTCTTATTTTTATCATTGTAATTTTAGTTTCTAAATCACATTAAAACTAATTTTCTCTTCTTGATCATTAATTATTTTCCTTTAGTTCTTTTTATTATTTGTTGTATTTTCTTTAATCTGTCTCCCTGAGGAATCGACACCCCAAAGTTGTGCTACAACTACCGCGTTATTCTTTGGGCGTAATCATGTCTCTTTTGCTCTCAGATTTTGTGATGGCTTTATTTAGATTGATTTTTACGGCTAGAAATACCATGTGTAGCTAATTTCTGAAACTTTGGTTGCGGTGAAAGCTTTCTTTTATCTACATTATTTGCTAGATTTCTACAGAATTCAAATTTCATACTTTACTTTGTTGAGACCAAATTTTGGAAATAGAAAGTTGGATAGATCCTTTTGCTCTTATTCTTGATCTGTTGTTGACATAAGGCACGACAGGCCCTTAAATTAATCAAGGTTTCTATCAGCCAAATGTTATGAGATTGGTTGATGCTTTAGAGAGGATATTTTTGTGTTAAGAACTGACACATATACTTTGAGTATAATGTCTTTAATCTATGATATGTTAATACCTTGATTGGGTTAATTGAAGATAAGTAGTGCCCAGAACTCTTGTGAAGTCTAGAAACAAAAGAAGCCTAAAACCGTGACTCAAGTGTTTGTTAAATCATTTATTTGGAACTGTTATTTTCAGCTTTATATTTAATAATTATGTTTGTTACTTGTAGGAATTAAAATTACAGTTTTTCATCTTTTAGAATATTAAATTTTCAGCAGCTATTCCTTTTATGATTTAATCCATTTTTTTAAGATTTACAACACTGAGATCCTCAAAGTACAACCATATATTCCGTTTTCATTAAATCTTTCTTTGTGAATATATTAAAATCCATTTTGATAATTGTTTATACATACATAAAAAAAATACAAAAAGAAAGAATTGTATACTTCATTTTATTTCTTCACACTTCTCATACATTATTATACTTTTCAATTAAATTTCACAAATGCTTTGATAACCCTTTATCCTTGTGCAATACGATCATGGACTTATCCTTAATACAACTTGACACTTCTGCACTTGGAAGCACATTTTAGACCGAGTCAGAATGCTAAGGCCGCCCTCAACAGATTTGTTTCAAGATCAACCGACAAATGCCTATCGTTCTTCGAAGTCTTGCAGAAAGGAAAGACATGGGATGGTGAATGTGACCAAGCATTCGAAGCACTTAAGAAGTACCTCACGAGCCCTCTGCTCCTTAGTCAACCCCTGTGCAGGGAAATATTGTCCTTGTACTTGGTCGTCTCCCCCCAGGCGGCATCTTCAGCGTTGGTACATGAGGAAGAAGGGGTCCAAAAGTCGGTTTACTATGTCAGCTGGGCATATCGAGGAGCTGAAGCTCGATACCCCTGTATAGAGCAGTTAGCTTATGAGTTAGTGGTAGCCACGCGAAAGCTACGCCCATACTTTCAGGCTCACCCGGTACGAGTCCTCACTGAAACTCCTCTAAAGAAGGTATTGCATCGACTGGACGCCTCATGAATTGGGCGGTGGGGCTGAGCAAGTTCAATATTGATTATGCGCCTTGAAGCACCATAAAGGGATAGATGTTGGCAGATTTTATTGTCGAGTTCACCAGGTCCCAGCAAAGGATGATGGTGCACGTCCTGTAAAGCCCTGGCAAGTATTCGTTGACGGCTCGTCTTGTTGGGTTGGAAAGGCAGTGGATTGCAGCACTTGAAGGAGAAGAGCGCAATTACAACATTAAATTGGCATTCAAAACAACAAATAATGAAGTAGAGTACGAAGCGCTGGTTTCAGGATTACAGGTAGCCAGAGCTCTAGGAGCCACCGAAATTAAAGTGTGGGCCGATTCTCAAGTGGTAGTAAATCAAGTGCGACGGGAGTTTGTTGTGAAGAGTGAAAAGTTAAGGAGATATCTGTCATTGGTGGAGGTTGAGTGCCCCCACTTCAAATACTTCCAAATTCAGCAAGTACCAAGAAAGGATAATTAGAAAGCAGACAAACTGGTGCGCAACATCTGGACAGGAGAACTCCCCCTGCCAGAAAATACAATGATTAGAATAATGGAAGTACCCGCTGTCGAAATCGAGATAATGGAAATACGACCCAAGACCCCGTATTTGGAGGGGGACATAATCAGGTATTTGGAAACCAGCGAGGTACTAGAGGACTGGCAGGAGGTAAGAAAAATTAGGAATAGAGCAGCACACTACACAATGATCGAGGGGATCATATACCGATAGGGTCATTCGGCGCCTCTATTAAGGTGCATCTCCCCGGAGGAGGAGCAATACAAGTTAGTAGAAATACACGCGGGAGTTTGCAAGAACCATTCAGGAGGACAAACTCTAGTCGGAAAGGTGATGAGGGCGCGTTATTACTGGCCTCAAGCCTTATGAGACGCCAAAGAATATGCATGGTTGTGTCGGAAGTGCCAAGAATACGCCTAAGTCTCCCATTGCCCTCCAAAAAAGTTAACGTCGATCACATCGCCTTGGCCATTTGCCCAATGGAGAGTCGCTTTGGTCAGCCCACACCTTCCGGGCAAAGGAGTAGTCAAGTTCGTAGTAGTGGTTGTGGACTACTTCACCAAGTGGGTCGAAGTTGAAGCCTTAGCTATTATCACCGCTAGCAATATCATGCGATTCCTATGGAGGTCAGTGGTTTGCAGATTTGGCGTCCCACACACTATCATCTTGGATAACGAAAGGCAGTTTGATTCCGACCACTATCGAAATTGGTGTAGAGAATCAAGGGTCGAGTTTCGATACTCGTCCCCTAGCAATCCTCAGTCTAATGGGCAAGTCGAGGCAACTAACAAGACGCTAATGAGAATACTCAAAAAATGACTTGACAACATAAGGGAGCATGGGTCGAGGAGCTCCTAGTCGTGCTATGGGTGTATCGAGTCATGGTGAAGACACTGATTGGGGAAACTCCCTTTACCCTCACATATGGTCACGATGCAATGCCGCCAATAGATACTCCCCATGTACAGAGTTCAGCACTTCGAGCAAGAATCCAATAGCGAACGACTAGAAAAATAACTAGACCTGTTGGAAGATGTCTGACTGGAAGCTGAGATAAAGGCCATGGCCAACAAAAGAAGGGCCAAAAGGTGCTTTAACAAGCGTGTGCGGTCGAGAACATTCAAATTTAGGGAACTAGTACTCAAGGAAACAGGAACAACAACCCCGGACGAAGGAAAGCTAGGCCCCCGGTGGGAGGGCCTGTAACACCCTGCCTAAAAAAAGACCCTTAGGCCTTAACCTTAGTAGCCTTAATCTTAGTTAATTAGGAATTGAGCTATTTGAGAATAAGAATGTTTTGGATACTTGATTTGGCAAAAAGGACATATACTTTGAGTTTAGAAGAATTATTAGGAGATTCTAGTGTAATATTGATTTTTGAGGAAAATGAAATTCTTGGAGGTTGATTGGAGAATTTTTATTGATTTATTAATAAGAAGCCAAAAGGCCCATAAGGAAATGACACATGACACATTGGATGGTTGCCACAACAATGGGCTAAATAATTTGGGTAAAATTCTTGATGGACTTAGGAAGGCCCAAGAGATTGGTTTATTAAGGCCCCAAGCTTTTTAGGTATAAAGGCTTAGAGAAACACTAAGGCATTAAGCCCAACTTAATGGACACTAGGCCTAATAACTTGATGGTCATAAGACTTTAGGCATCTAATGCACTAAGAATGCGATAGGCGAAGGTTAAGATGTTAAAAAGACCATAGGTTCAACTTGAGAGATACAGAGTTTTAAACCTTTCTTAGAGCACTTTAGAAAATAGGCTCAATGAACAGCACATAAGGCTATTGGGCCTAACGTAGTAAGAGTGGAGGTATTAGGCTCTTAATTATGGGTTAATTACTTACATTAAGGTTGATAGTGGGATTAGCATTAATCATGATACTTAGTATTAATGAGCTAAGAATTAGAGAGGCAAGCCTATTAGTAATTTTGGTGAGGCTTTTTAGGACTTTAGAGTATTCATGGTCCAAGCCCAAGAAAACTTTGAACCAAGCCTTAAGAAATTCAAGACTAGTAATGGCCCAACTATAAGGAAGGCATAAGGCCTTTGGGCCAAACTTGGTATAGAATGGACCCATGGCCCAATTAGGCCAAGTCAAATCTTTTCAAACCCAATTTAGTGGATCTTAAGATTTCTTTTTAACCCTAAAAATATGTAAAATAAGGTCCTCTCATTCAAAATCCAAGAGCCCTTAAACCATGAGCCCATACATTTTGCCCTTTTAAGCCCACACGACCCAAAACCATGTTTGAGCTCATTTCACCATTCAAGACCAAAGACCCAATACACCATACCATTGGTTTCCTTAAGCCCAAATCGCACTCAAAGTACCCAAATTAAGTTTTAAAAATTGGCTAAGGCCATTAACCATCATGCTTGAGGTTAGTGCACTTTAAGCCATGCTTTGGAGCTTAATTGTGCTTAATCTTTTCTTTAATTTTTTTAATTCAAATTTTCTTGAATTAATGCTTCCTTAAATCTTGATTAAGACCCTATTAATGACCTAGCTAAACCAACCCACATATCATTATGAAAAATTTCATAACAAGCCCAAACCATGCTTCAACCGGTTTTGTGCAATTGCCCTTTGTAATGCTTGGACTGTTTTGCCCTTGGGCCCAACATTTTTGTGGTTTTTCCTCAAGATTAATATGATCCTTAAACATCTCATGAGATCCTCCCAAATTCAGTTTGAGCCTTGGATGAAATTACTTACACAAACCAATTCCTTGAACCAAGCCGGGTGCACCTTGGTCTAGTTTGTGTAGGAACTATTTAGATTGAATTTGAACCAGCCTTCTGCCATGGTTTGCACCACCACCCCATGCCACCTCCTTCTCCACCCAATCACCAAGAAATACCATGACCATCATGAATGATTTTGACTCATTTTGGCTGTCCAAAAAATCCAAAACCGAACTGATTTTCTGCCACCCCAAAACCACTTCCATTGACCTATTTTCAAGGGTTGTTTGATGGTTTTTCTGCCACCCAAATGATGCCCCACGACCATACCTACCTTCTAGGATCAATGTAGCAACTGTGGAGAGGTAATCATGGTGGTTTTAGGCTACTATTCCCCCTGCACAAGCTGACCTAAACTCATGCAAGCAAATCTGAAAATTTTCGAGATTTGAGCACCTCCCATTTCACCCAATCACCAAGCACCCAAGCTAACGCCCCTCATCCCTTGGCCTCCTATAAATACTTCCCTACCCTTCTCATTTCACTCACACCACAACTCCAAGCATCCTCTTGAGCCTTGAGAGCATTTCCCCCTCTTAGAGATCATAAGAGTGCAAACCAAGTGAGTTTTGGTGAGTTCTTGAGTGTTCTTGTGTAAGGCAGTCTAGAGTGTTTGGAAGGTCACGAAATTTGTAAGTTTTCTTCATTTTGATCTTAGCTAGAATTTCAAGCTTTTTTTCAAGTGATGCTACAAAATTTGGTTGAGTTTTGAGAAGGTTATGATGCTTAATGTAAAACTGTGTCAATTAAAGGAAGGTTTGAATGATTGAATGTTTTAAATAAAAATTTAGCTATGACATGTACTAAGCATGATTTTATATGATCTATCATTATCCTAACATGATTATGGAAGGTTAAATTTGTGGTTAGAAGCATACCATGATAGGTTTTAAATCTATCTTGTTTTGATCTTCAAGCATGGATCGGTTTTAAGCATATTGGTGATTAAAGATTTCTTAGCTTTGATTAAGGGTTGGGATGTACTTGATTACTCAGGTATTAGGCTTAATAATGTCTCTAAAGATGTTAGTGATCATTAGTGATTAAATAAAATCTCATATGCATGCATTCATATGGATCAATAGTTGAAAATACACATAGGCATCAACTAGGATACATGCCACGAGTTGGAACTAATTGGATAAGTTCCACTTTGAATTTTGAAAATCAAAGTTCATAGATGGTTTTAGAATACCAAAAATATGAAGTCCATAAATTTTGGTTAAATTTGGAGTTCATTTGCAATTAGTGAAAATCTAAGGCTTAAATGACAATTTTTGAAAGTCTAGGGATATTCTTGTAAATACTCAATTTTTGAAGGCTTTGATTTTTAACCTATCCATAAGAGTATTAACCCTAACTTAGTATGCACATGATTTACGCAGTTACGACGCTAATTTTAAATTTTTCCATAAGTTTATAAGTTGGCTTCTAACTTACACATTGATAGATTATTTATGAATTATTGATAAATGCTCATTTCATACTTCAATTATCATTTTTAGCATAAATTATCATGTTATATGCTACATTGAGTGCATCCCTACATGACATGTGACATTTTTATCATTTTTGCATATTACATTTATAAATGTCATTTTTGCATGAAATTTACTACATACGTACATATCATGAGAAATATTTTTCGAAGCATAGCATGAAAATCATTTTGTCACGACCCCAAAAGCCAAGATGGGGAATTATCTTGGTAAAATATATCTGTCTACTCTGGAGTGTTTAATAATGGAGTGGTAACTCCTGGGTTGACGAAGAACAGTCAACAGGTTTTGAATGGGTTCTTTTAAAAGAACACCGGAGCGAAATCAACATAATGACACCTAATGTTGGTAGGTGTACACGTTATGAATTTTATGATGTTATATTATATTTACCAATGCATTGAGAACGAGTCTATAGACAACGTAGTTTCAACGTGAGTTGTACTACGGTCACCGACAAGTACTCACAGTACATATGAGGAACTGTGACATTACCACACATTATGTTATTAATTAAGATAATGATGTAAGTCTATGATGATGAAAGTTTATGATAAAATTTTTATGAAGAAGTTATGTTTTCACAAAAATAATGACGAAATTACTTACTGAGTAAAAACTCGTGTCTCCATATTTTCCAAAGAAGTTGAGAAATCTGGATGGGAGACATGCATACTGATTTTCTACATCTTATGCATTGCATATTTATCATTTTTCATGATTGATTTAACTTTGTGCCAGTTAATTGTTTAACTTACTGAGATTTCAAGTAAATCTCACCCTTTTATGGGACCACTATCATTCCACTCGGAATTATAGAAGTTGTGTCAGGAATCGACCAGGACGAGATTGATAGAGCACTGGATCTACATGTTTGAGAAGAAGCCAGATTTTATGAGGAAGCTAGATTTAATGCTGATATTTATAGCCCAAGTCCTTCATGTTTTAGATCGCATGAAAAGGATGATATGACTTTGTATATAAGTTTGTGCTATATTGGTATTTTGAACATGATAATTTTCTAATGAAATTGGGATGTTTTTAGTTATTCTTGCATATCCTACATTTTAACATTTTATTTTCGCTGCGATTATTGCATACTGCTAGTTGCATACTAAGGTGCGTTGCATATTAACTGTCATGTACGGAGGTATGTAACCTTGTGTTGCATGTCCCAACGCTCCAAGTCTATGTTCCATCCCAAGCGGAGATTGGGGGAGTCACAGGGCTCCTACATGGTCATTGTTACAAATTGGCAGGGCTCCTATCGCCTTAAAGACTCCCAGGGAAATGAACTGCCACACCCGTGGAACGCCGAGCATTTGCGGAAATATTATTGCTAAGCTGGCCTTTTTGTCATAACTTTTGCATGTCCCCATGCGATTGTTATCGGTCATAATTAAAATATGTTTGTCTTGTCTCAATGATTATTTCAGGAACATAATGTAATGCGCCAAATGAACTTTCTTCTAAGCAAACCAATCTACCCCTCAACAAAGTCAAATTCGTTAAGTGAAAACTCCAACAATTTACCTCCCCGTGAGGAAAGGAAAAGGTAGGCTTGAAAGGTTACCTTATCCCTCTTGCGGATGAGGGTGGGTTGGTCTTTGGCCACCCGAAAACAAAAACTTACATTCCTCATAAGCGTCAACAGACAAGAGCAGATCCAGTAGCAAACTGCCTAAACGAATTACCTCATTACGGGATATCATCGGGAAATGTAGGCCTAAAGGTTGCTTTGTCCCTCTCGTAGAGCAGAGTTGGATCAGCCCAACGGTTCCCCGAATCAATTACCTTGACCTCCACTATGACGCAGTGTGGGATCAACGTCAACCTGATCCAAATTTACCATTTCCTGTGATGTCAACAGGCAGGAGCACGTCCAAAACAAACTGCTCGAACAATTTACCTCTCCGCGAAGGATGATAGGCGAGCAGGCGACTCAACCTTCTCGTCTAGGAGAGTGGGACCTACCTCGAGGTAGCCCTAATAACTTACCCCGACCCCCATCAAGAGAAAGGAGCGAATCAGCCACGTCACGATCCAAACTACCTCCCTATGGGGCAACAAAGGGAAATGTATGCCTAAAGATTGCCTTATCCTTCCCACAATGGAGTGCAGATTAGTCCTCAACTAACTAAAGGAAAAAGCTTTTACCTTCTTTGTAAGCGTCAACTGGAGGGTGTAGGTTCAGTAACAAAGTACCCGAATGACTTACCTCCATGCAGGGTACTATAAAGAAATTTAGGCTAAAGGTTACCTTATCACTCCTGTAGAGGAGAGTGGGATTAGCCTTGCTACTACCCGAATAACTTACCCCAGCCTCTGCAACGACGAAGTGTGAGATCAGCGCCAACCTAACCCAAAGTTACCCTTCCCCATGGTGTCAACAGGCGGGAGCGGGAGCGGGTTCAGTAGTAAACCATCTGAATGGCTACCTACCTATGAATATTATAGGGAAAGGTAGGCCTAAAGGTAACCTTATCCCTCCCGCAGCAGAGAGCGGGTTCAGCCCCAAGACTACCCGAATATCTACCCCAACCCCCACCGTGGCGAAGGAGTGGACTAGCCACATCGTTGTCTAAATTACCTCCCAGGGAGTGAAAGAGGCGATTTGGTGTAAGGCATTCTGACCTTTCCCCAGCAGAGAGCAGTCCTAGTCAACAGACTGCCCAAACAAGGAAGTAAGAAATGAGGACGTCATCACCATAAATGACGACAGCACATGACGGACAACATCAGCAAGTGCCACCCGGCGTAGGCCATGAAGCTCGAGTTTGTAACACTAATTCCTATGACTAGAAGACGTGTAAGCAAAGTTTTCAATACCGTACCGGACGCCGTACCGGTCAAGGCACTGGAATGAAATATTTCAATACCGGTATCGTTTCGTGTACCTTTTCGAGATAACATTTCGGTACCAATATCGTTTCAGAATAATTTATACTTGTATAAATTATATGTATACAAGTATTAACTGTCTTCCAAAATAACAACAAAATAAGTTATAAACTCAATACTTCTAAATACAAGTCTTAAGTTTTAAGTTACAACTAACATAAACATCAACATTATCATGATAAAATCATTAATGTCACCACCATCATAAAAAATCACTCATCCTCATCAAAAAGACAATAATGATCAAGATTTGGCATGTTAATCAAAATATTTTCATCAACGTCACCACCGTCATCAACATCAACATCAATATTATTATCCTCTTCCTCATTTAGTGAGGCTAATGGCTCTTCAATACTTGCCCAATCCAAATCTTCTCCATCAAGAAGCTCAAATTCTTCATCCACCCATTCTTCCATCAAGTCAATGTTTTCAAGATTGATTGGATTTAAAGCATCTCTTCCCTTTTTTATGCTCCTGTCAAAATAAAATCAAATATAAGTGAAAATGTTATATATTTTTCAACAATGAAAAACATTAGTATTAAAAAAATTTACCTCTCTCGCAGCTTCAAGTTATAACGAACAAATTTTAAGTCATTCAAACGTTTATGCACTAATCTACTTCTTCGAATGAATAAAATCAAATGAGCTCCAGTTTCTCTAACATCCAGTTGCACTACAACATTGACTTAGTACTCGAACAGCAAACCTTTGAAGCGTTGGAACCTCGCAACCAAATTGGGTCCACCATGCAACTATAACAATAATGCAATTATAAATTATTAATTAAATGCAAGTACAAATAAAATAAGATAAAATAAGTACAAAGTTACACTATTTAACAAATGATATTGATAAATGATAATACTTGGATTAATCTTATCACACTGGCGGATTGCTAAAGAATATCCAAACTCACCTACTGTATTCTTATATAAGTCAGTTCTGCAATGATCTTGTCTTGATTATCGGGATCAAGTTCCATCTTCATCACACAGTTGTTGAAGCCTCTTACAACATCATTTTTACTCTTAAATTTGGGGCTTTAGTAAATTCCAAGGTTAAGAAAACAACCCGCCGCATGTAATGGATTGTGAAGCTGTTTATCCCATCTAGAATTAATGATCCTGGTGAATGAACTGAATACACTAACTTTGTTATTGCATCTTGCTTTTATGTTCTCCTTGGCTCTTTCCATTG
Organism: Cyclocarya paliurus; assembly: GCA_029856935.1. NCBI lineage: Eukaryota > Viridiplantae > Streptophyta > Magnoliopsida > Fagales > Juglandaceae > Cyclocarya > Cyclocarya paliurus. The sequence goes on from CM056949.1 coordinate 10,498,563, forward strand.
CATCATACAAGTATCCCATTGCAGGCTTCTCATCCCCGTCAACAAGTCGTAGAACACGAACCAAAGGCTCACTAATTTTAACAATAAATTGACATTGAGCCCAAAACTCTTTATCTTCTACAACGATCCCTGCTATCTCATTCCCTATATTGCTCTTAGAATGACTTAATGCAATCCATTTATCACAAGTAAACATTTGTCTGAGTTCTTTCTTAAACAAGAGCAAGTATTGGATACTTAAAAAATTTGTCACAAATCTTGTAATTGCAGGACGACACAAATCATGACCTTTGGTAAAGTCTTTTCTCATCAATGTTAAAACCCAACCATGGTTATAGATGAACTTTATTATCTTTTTTGCCTTTTTTATAGTATCATCAATAAGAGGAAAATATCTTGGATCAGAAAAATTCTCCAACATTAAGTCTATACAATGAGCTGCACATGGAGACCAATAGAAAGAGCCATACTTCTACTGTAACTTTTTTCCTACAGCTTTATAACTTGCATCATTTTCCGTTATGAACTGTACAAGATTCTCAGCTCCAATTTCTTGAACAACCTCATCAAAGATATTAAACAATATTTCAGTATCTTTTCTAAGGCCAGATGTATCAACAGATTTCAAGAACATTATACCCTTCCGAAAATAAACTAGAAAGTTAATTATTGATTGTTGCTTCTGGTTTGTCCAACCATCTGCCATTAGTGAACATCCAGTCTCATTTTAAACCTTCTTAATTTGTTGCAAATAATCTTGAACCTCATCCACGGCCATTTTTAACAAATTTCCTCTTAACTTATATAAAAAAGGGCCCTTGAATCCTAACCCGATGGCAGTCATGGCATCGATAGCTGGTTGATAAAATTTGAATTGAGCTGCATTGAAAGCAGATTAGCATCATACCACCAGCGTGCTACAGCCATCTTTGCTTTTACAATCATCTCCTTTGAACACATAGAACTCTTAATTGAAGGTTGGGCCCTAGGAGTTGTTTTTGGAGCAAAAAATCTACTCAACCCCCCCCCCCACTGACTTTCCAGTTCCAGGTTCTTTCAACTTTCCCTTATCTTTTGAAAATTAAGACTATCCCTCCATACTATTACTATCATCAATATCATCAGATGTTAAATCTATATCGTCTCCAATCTCTAACCTTATTTTTCTTTTCTTTTCTTTGTTTTTTTTTCATTTTATCAAGCAACTCCTTCATTTGTCATTTCACATCTTCAAAGACCTTTTTACATTCTTCTACATCGCCTAGAATCCCAGCTAGATGATGGTTCAACCGATTAATCTCGCCATCTCTAATTACTTTATTACAATATAAACATTCAGTATTATTTCTTGTCCCTCGCTCTACACGTGCATGGGCCCATGCTGGACCTTCTAATCTTACAGGAGCAAGTTTTGGAGTTGAAGTCATATCACCAGTTGATTGACAACTATATATTTTTAACTATTAAAGTATAAAAAATTAATACTTATAAAGTTATAAGTAAGCAAAATTAAAAAAAAAAAAAAAGTCAAAAGAAGTAAGAAACTTAGAAAGATGAACAACAACATTCAACATTTGAACTAAAATAATTAAAAGCTAATTAAAAGAGAAATGAACAAAGGCCAGTTTTAAAAATTATAAGATTAGAGATTAGTTAATGATTAGAGATTATATTTTTAAAAATAATACAAAATCATTTTGTAAATTTGTAAAAAGATTCTTGAATTTCTTAATTTTCACCCTCCTTAATTTCACAGATTTTTTATAATTAACATCACCATCAATTTCATTAGATTTCTTAACATCGAATATTGACAATTAACATTAATGTCATGTAAGATCAATTAGTAATTGAGAGCGAAGATTGAATCACAGATTTTTATCATAGATTTTTTTTTTATCACAGATTTTTATCACATATACAATGTAGAATTTAAAAACAAACAAACACTATAAAAATATAATCTAAAATATCTTTATGATTAAAGAAAAAATCAAATTAATAAAAAAAATTACTCAAAGCTCAGCTCATAGACAATGGCATCACAGATTTTTTTTTTTTATCATAGATTTTTATCACAGATCATAGTTTTAGGAATGATAATCGTCCAAGCCATAATGTAAAGTTAATTTCTTCACTTAATGATGTACACTCAATGGTCCTTGTCTCAATTACTATCTCTTGTAATATTCTTTTCAGGAAAATTCTAGTGTGTCAAATTATTATGGAACATTAACACAAAGGTGGCAAAAGAAATAGTAGAGTGCTTCACTAAGTACACTTGCTCTAAAGATTAGGTTTACGAAGCTTTGGTATACCATTCCTTTTCATCAGGGACATGATAATCAACTTGCAAAATTAATTTGTCAATGTGCAGGAATCGAGATTTTCCTCAAATTTTTCAACAGTATTAAATGTTAGATAATTATAATCTTTATATTTATATATTTTATTTTATAACGAACGTTAAACGCTTGGATAAAAATTTTAAAAGATCTCTTAACAGTAGCTCAAAAATGAAACAAAGAGAAAGAAAGTGGAAATAAATCAAATTATCAAAAGCTCTGTTTACAACAGTTGTTGAGGCTTTTGTTTGTTCGTTTGTTTTGTTTTTTTTTTTTTTTGGTTAGTTATGGTTGGTGTGAGTTATAGAGGAATCAGGATCCCTATGTACAAAATCTACAAGCCAACACAATCCAACAAGAAAAACTCTTGGGAGCAGCCCCTGTTCACGCATCTTCTAAAGCATACCTTACGTTGCTATTAAAATTGACACATTTACCCCTAAGCAAATTGGCAAATCCCACGAAGCCCCCTTCCCCCCGCCCCCGAATTCGAAAAGTTGAAAACAATCCATTGCTACTGGGGGCATCTGAGCTGCGATGGAGAGAGGTGGAGGAAGTTGCCGTGACTGGGGTTCGATGGTGGTGGCTGGGCTAGTGTACGATGCTGCATGGTGGCGAGAGAGGGGGAGACCCATTTCGGGTTGGGCTGATCTGAGCTGCGATGGGGGGTTAACGTGACTTGGGTTCGACGATGGGGGTTGCCGGGAGGTCGTGGGGCTCGGTGGTGGTGGCTAGGCTGGCATATGGCGGCGGCATTTCGAGACTAAATCCGTGTGAGACCCATTTCGGGAATGGAGAGGACGTTGCACGTGGGGGCTGTGCGTGGAGGCTCGAAGGTGGCTGGAGGGTCGCCGGTGTGAGGGGGAGCTGGTAAGGTGGTCGGTGGCGCTGCTGGGTGGCCGAGAGCGGCGGCGAGAGGCCGAACGTGATTCGGTTGCTTGGCAAGGAAGGAGTACGCGGCGCAGCGACGGAGGAGTACACGAGCATCAGCGGTACCGACGATGGGGCTGGAGGCTAACGATGGTGGTGGTCGGTGACTGTGGTGGCGCACGGCAAGGCTAGGTGGGCTGATAGAAGGAATTGGGTGGGGGTAGAGGCTGAAATGCATGGGTTGTGAATTTTTTTTTTTTTAAAAATATATATATATATTTTACACCTCAGGTGTGCTACAGATCAGCCGTGAACAGTGGCTGATCCGTAGCACAGCTCATCCAACAAACTCTCCCTCGCTGGTTAGTTTGAGGAATAGAGTATTTTGAGAATACTTTATTATTATTTATTATTTTATTATTAATTTTTACTTATTTTTTATTAATAATAATTATTATTTAATATTCTATCATTATTTTTTTATTATTATTCATAGAATATCTGAGATCACATCACTACCCAAACGCAACAACCTTCGACACAAATCTCACAAACGTTAATCTTCTTCTGAAGCATAAAAAAATATCACTTTTGACACTTTTAGTATTCTTAGATTAAGTTTGGATAGTAAATTGAGATGAGATAAAAGTTGAATAAAATATTGTTAAAATATTATTTTTTAATATTATTACTATTTTAAAATTTGAAAAAGTTTAATTCTTAATTAAATTTTGTGTAAAATTTTATAAAAACTATAATGATGAGATGAAATGGATTGGGAGCTCTCTCTAAATCCAAACCAAGCCTTAACATTCGATTACCCCTTTTGAAACTATCTTGTTTGTTTTATTCATATCATCTCTGCTTCTGGTGCCCTTCTCCAAGCTAATTAGCGCATCTTTTGGGGCATGAATTTTGCAGGTTTTGGTTTCAAGGATGTGAACAGCAGTGACATTTGTACACCAGGTTTTGTGTCTACGCCTTGCTTTTGCCCCACTCTTTTCCACTCGACAGTGCAGTTAAAGCCAGGCGGAAGAATTATCAAGGCCACCCTTCATGGGACTTGCTAAAAAATGAAACAAGACGGCCAATAAAATAACTAAAATCTAGCCACTGTAGCCAAACGGTGTCCCTAATGGCTAATCTTTTCAGATGTCCATCAAATACAAAATTACTATAATTAAACATAATTAGATGACCGTAATAAGAATACTACTATTATATCTCTTTAATTTGCTCCATAATTTTGATCGTTCATATATTTATTTATTTTTTTTAATTTCTTAATTATTAAAAAATTGACTATTAGTATATTAATATATATAATTTTTTTAAAATGTTTAAACATGTTTTAAAAATATTTGAAAAAAAAAAGAAAAAAATACAATTTACACTAGGAGGCACACCAATGAGCAAATTGAAGAGACATAATAACATTATTCCCGCAAATAATGTACCCTTTTATTTTATTTTGGTAATATTGGCAGTCCTTTTACGGAAATCAAAATATGGAGAAATTTCGTTTTCTGGAGTTTAATATATTCAATCCCATACATTTTAAGTGTTTTTTTTTTTAATTTTTATAACCGAAAATTGGATAAATTTAGCTCTGAGTACTCAAGAGTATTGACATTAGTTTAATCAAAGTAAGTCTAAAATTTGGTTAAAAATGAAGGTTTTGGTTAAAATTAAAGTTTAATATTATATTTAATAATATTTTATTTTATTTTTAATAAAATATTTTATCTCATCTGAATTAATCTAAATTCGTTGTGAAACTTTTGGTCCTATACATCAGAATTGGGCTTTTTCAGGAGCAAAGAAAATGTAATGGAATTGGGCTTAGACCTGGGCTTGGTCTGACTGCAATCCGAGTCCGCCAGAGGGTTGCTGACCGTCGGAGGAAGAAGAAACACAAAGGAAAACACAACAAGAGTCAATGACAGAAGAGAGAGATCAAAGGACACGCTTAAGATCTACGCAGAGCCAATACCGTGAAAGCACAAGGATCGATGACTTGGCATAAATTTTCAAATCCCGCCTAAACCCCCAAATTTCATTTCGTTCGCAATTGAATTTCAATTTAACCCCCCGAGCTTAATATCTCCGGCTTTTGGCTTCTCAAAGCCCCTCACTTCCAATCAATCCCACTTATCCCTTGTTCTGTCTCTCTCGCTACGCGTTGAAACCCTTGCCCCAAACCTAACCCTAACCCTACTAACTAGGTCACCAACTCGTAAGTCCTGTTGGTTTCGATCAATTTTCGACGATTTTTCACGTATTTCGATTTATTTTCGCTGATCCGATCGTATATATGCAGGAATCATCATGAAGGGAGCAAAACCAAGGTCTGAGCCGAAGAAAGCTGATGCCAAGTAAGTTTTGTTGTTTTCGCTAGCTTTTACTAAGAATCCGTCGCTTCTTTGAGTGTTACGAGTCATAAACCCGTCGATCATGGTGGCTCAAATCTCAGATCTAGAAACTGACGAAAACAGCCTATGTCGGTGAAATTATATGTTAGTTTGTTCATTTTTATCGCATGGTTTTGTATATGATGGTAGGCTCTCCGTGAATAAGAAACGCGGTGCTTCCACGAAAGCGGTAGGGGCATCGACTAAGAAGGGAAAGGCAGCGAAGGACCCTAACAAGCCTAAGAGGCCTGCCAGTGCCTTCTTCGTTTTCATGTAATCATCTTCCTGACCCTCAGATCTCTATTTTCAACATGTTATGTTTGTTTCGATGGAAAATACAATGTTCTCCGATGAAGAAAAAAAGGGGAAAAGTCCGCGCAATATATTTAGAGGGACGCGTTATAAGATAGATATATATATCTTTATATTTATAGGGTCGAGTAATAGAAGAGAGGAGAGGGGACTGGTGTTGTGGGAGCAAGCAGAGCCTTGTTGCCTACAAGGTGTTAAAAAGTATATGTGAATTAAGTTGCTGTTTTCCGTCAAATCATATGTGTGAAATATCTTCATTAGGTAGCAAAGTGAGGGCTATGACCTAATTTATGATTCTTAATAATCTTAATTCCTCACATTCTTTATTTCCCTAATATGATCGTTGCAGGGAAGAATTCAGGAAACAGTTCAATAAAGATCACCCTGACAACAAATCAGTCTCTGCTGTAAGTCTTGTTGGTCTTCTCTGGGTTGGGCTGGGTTGGTTTGGAAATTGAAACGATGCCAATAAATCTGAAATCTGTTAATTTTAAAACAACCAGGTTGGTAAAGCTGCTGGAGCAAAATGGAAGTCTCTGTCTGAGGCCGTAAGATATCCCAGCATGAAAGTCCTTTATTAAAATAATGCATGGATAAATGCATTAAACTAAAGTGGTGTTTATATTTTAGGAGAAAGCACCATATGTAGCAAAGGCAGACAAAAGGAAGGTCGACTACGAGAAGAACATGAAAGCATATAATAAGAAACAGGCAAGTCTTTTAATGTATATTCTTGTTTGCCATCGTGTTTGTGTACCCTATAAATGATTGACATGCTTGTCTTTCTTGTTGAATCAGGCTGAAGGTGCCAATGCAGCAGAGGAGGAGGTAGAGTCCGAGAAGTCAATGTCTGAGGTGAATGATGATGAGGAAGGAGACGAAGAGGGCAGTGATGAGGTTTGTTTTATTTTATTTTTCTTGATTCTGTACAATCAGATTTGAATCATCATTTTAATTGTTTCTTTTCTATTCCGTTCTTTTTAGGAAGAGGATGACGAGTAGAAGAAGATGGAATGAAGTATAGGATAATCATTCAGGCTGTCAAAATGTTTGGTCATCCCTTGCTAATGGTTCAACGATCTTATGTCTAGACTTTTGCTTTCTTTTCTGAGGATATATATCCATCCTTCCCTGTCAATTTGTTTTGCCCTTCCAGAAAAAAATGGGTAGTGATAGCTTGGAAGTTGTCCTCTATTGTACTTTTATTTGAATTCTAATGATTAGCAAAGGTGTTTGATCTATCGTAGGTTGTCACCTCCCTATCTCTGTGCATTAGCTCTTGGCGATAATGCATCGTCTAATTTATGTTTTGTTATATATTAAGTTTTTCTTTGTTTCCCCTCTGTGTTGTTGTATGTTTCCTTTTCCTTTTTTTATTTTTGAAGTTTTGACACAATTCTTTTTCTTTATTTTTGAGTGGAAGTGAAGTTGGTTTGTAGTTGGTGTGTAATTTCGATAACTATTTGATTTGGTAGTTTCTGGGATTTTTGTTTTGAAGATTCAAAAAAATCATATAATGGGGAAAATTCGTCTTCGTTGTCGACTCATATATCCAGATGCCGTTGGTATTATTTATTTTTCTTTTTGTTATCCCCTGTTCTGCCATGTGTGGTTGGAGTTGATGTGTATGTAGTTTTATCTTGCTAGGTTTGAGGATTCATATTCACCTCGCCTGCCCCGTTTTTCAATTTCCTGACTGTGGGTTTGGAATTTATTCGCATTTTATGTTACTTTTCTGTGCCTCTTATTCTGTTGTGTGGACTAGATTTGGATTTTCTATTTCTAAAGATTTTTCATCCTTCAGAAATAATTCTTGTTCCTTTTGATTATCTGGGAGTTCTGTGCCAATTAGAGCTCTAGGATTGTTGACTTGGATATCTTTGGGTGCTGGTGAACATTGCAGCAATTAACATTACATTGTCGTTGACTTCATCTAATCATGGTACACGTGGTCAATGAAATTAAACAATTTTTAAGTTCTCGTTGAAATTCACGATCATCCTGCAAGACCCTATATATATATAAAACATTACTAAATTATAGTGATGTTCTGATTATTTTATTTGCCCATACTTTTTTAAATCTTTGAAAGAAGACAAAACTTTCATTTTTTGCGTGTCATCAATTCGAATTTAAATCAATTGCATCTAAAGTTTCATTGGACCAATGCAACTAATTCATATGGGCTGCTAATTAATTCGTACAGATTAGATTATTTAACTGGCAAATCATAAGAAGTATCTCCTCAGTCTCAGATGGGATCATGACATATTCCCTCTTGTGGGAGATGACTTTGATCAAGTGAATCGTCACATGTGAGGTGTATTTTTCCATAACGAACAGTCGAAAATTATATAAATATATATATTGTTTAGGGCACCCAACTTTATCATTAGCTTGCTTGCCTCAATCTAATCAATCAAATTAAGTGCAACTCTGTCTTTCCCAGCTCTCAGGATTCCTTATGGTTAATCTTCTAGATGCGTTGTCAATCTAATTATTCTTTCTATTTTTCTTCTTAATTTTTTAAATATGCCTTGGTTTGAGGTACCCTCCCTTTCTGTCAAAAAGAAAATATAAGACTTAAAAATTTTCAAAAACATCTTCAAATTTTAATATGTAAAAAAAGAACAAAAAGTGGAAATAAAATAAAACAAAAAATTGAGGAAGCTAGAAAAGTATCAACTTAAAAAAAATTAAAGAGAAAATATAAACATTAAAAAAACAGCACTGGGAGGGAGGGACTAATAAAACATGAAATGCCCTCCATTGACAGTATTGTTATAAAGAAGGTTGTGTTATCTATCATTATTCATTTTATTAACACGACATGTTACGAGAGGATAGAAGTGAGATCCCATCTGAATTCCAGTGGTGCTTAATGAGTTTTCAGAGTTTTATCTTGAAAAAGTTGAGCCACGTTCACATCAAGAATAATAATAATAATAATAATACAAAGTGAAGCATATATATTCAGTACACAGCCAACTTGGCTCTGGCATGGCCTCGGTTTATTTGAAATTGTTGTGTAATGCCTAGATGCGCCATAAGAAGCCAGACATGAGTGAGGAGCTCCCCACCTTTCATCAGCTGTTGAGCATGATAGTATCCTCTGCATTGACTGGCTGCGTAGCCTAGCATCTCTATCCACACGTCACAAACAAACTCCCACTTCTTCTCTCTATCCATTTCAAGCAATTCATGTGCAAGCCTGCATCCATTGAATAGCACAGATTTGCTCCTGTCCCCTTTGACCTTAGTTGGAAGAACTTCAGTACTCACTTCAAGCAACATCTTGCAGAGTTTCGTCTTGTGACTCTTGTCTTTAAATGACAAACCTTTTTCCTTGTAAAATTGCTTGGCCTCCTCACAAGTGTCTCGAAACCTGATCATCCCAATCCCAATGGGCAGCATGAAAGGACACATGACTAAAAGATATAACATGTAGTCTGATAGGTTCTTGCTCCAACTTTTGACAGCTAAGTCTTCAACCCCATCTGAGTGATAGCAGATATCTGTAGCAACATGCCAGACAAGAATGCTTTGATCGAATTCTAACTCAGTTGTCCATTTGAACAAGAGAAAACAGTTATTCTGTTCAAAAACAAGATTGCCTCTCGCACGACATAAAGATGCGATGACCTCCTCTGATTTGTCTTTGTTGTCCTTCTCTGTGGTGAACTTTGATTTCCTCAGAAAGTGCTTGAAGATCCAAGATTTCAGTTCAGGACAGATGTTGCAACGATATCTATGCAGGCGCTTCTCCCATGGTGGTATATGTTTCACAATCTTTAGGAAAAGATCGCATTTATCTTCCAGACAAGGTACAAGATTATCTTGAAGGGCGAAGCTTAGCAAATTGTACTGAGACAAGGAATCTGACCACTTCATTTTATTAGAGGGTAGAGAATAAGATAACATTCGAGAAACCATAGGTGGAAAAAAATTGGAAACTGGAGAAACCATACATTGAAAACCAGAGATTAAGCGAGAAAGTATTGGTTTAAAAAAAGAAATTAGTCGAGAGACCAGTGATCCAAAACAACATATTTTTGGAGAAAACGGAAATTCATGCTTACTCCACCATAGCTTTGTCCTGTCGGAGTAGAGTAGCAAAATGACAGCATAGAATTCCAGAATAATAGCTCCGATCAGCAGTATATAAGTAATGGCCAGATCAGTCATGAGATGATTGCCCTTATCAACAAACAGGAACACCACCAACACTATAATGGTTAAAGAGGGACTGATGAAGCGAAAAATGCATCCCCATGTAGTATATATTATAGGTGCTTTGGTATAGAAAACATCATATGCGAATCCAAGTTCAATTTCAACTAACTTGAAACCAGCTTCCGAAGAGAGATCCTTGAAGTAAGACTGGCTATGGTCACGGTCTTGGAAGCTAAGAATAAGATCTACAAAGAGCCGCTTGAAAGTCTGGAAGAAGTTGTATGCGGCGAGCAATAATGTCCGACTATTAGCAGCACCGTTGTTGCCATTGCGGGCATGAGACTGGTCAGCTTCCTCAATCACTTCAATGGCCAAGACACTAAACCCTTCACACTTTTTCAAAGTGAATTCCTCCATGAATTTAGCATAATTGGGGCCAGGATCGGGAGGTTCAAGCAAGGAATCAAGAAACTGCTCCCGATTTGCTGACCTCAAGGCTAATGACCTTTCTCCATACTTTATCACCCCTGTAAAAAGCATGGGAATTGTCAAGAATGAGAGCCAAGTTCCACTCCAAGCCGTGACTGTGACATACAATGCTACAAGAGTTTGGACAACTAGTCCAAGAAAGTGCCTTATCCACAACTCATTGTCTGCTAAAGCATAAGCAGTAATCGTGTCTGGGCCGCCGAGATGCAACAAGAGAAAAGGTGCCCAGAATGCCATGAGCTCCTCATCTATAGTTTCGGTTTTGTTGGCAGCACAGGTACAGGAATTTCCTTGCTTATTGGAGAGGACACCTAGTGCAACAGTTGCTACCCAGTCTGCCATTAGGTATGCAGACCAAATGGAAAATCTGAGCCAAGTTCCCGGATTGTACTTTCTGCGGTTGCCCATGACAATTAATAACATTTGCAAGGTAAGGCTGATCAAGACCATTATTCGTAGCTCCCAATCGTTCCATAGTTTCCGCACAGGTTCTGGGAACACCTGGACAAGCCTCCTCTTCTCCACAAAAAGCAAGCCACTCAAAACTGAAAGCAGAAAGAATACACACACACACATGACGCTTAGACAAGAAGACCATATATATGGTAAATACAACTAATAAGGACAAGAGAGAAGTTCCATGAGCTCGATGTTTCTGGTGACTTACTTGTAAGTAGCATCCTCAGTTCAGCTTCTGAGATCCCTAAACTGCATTTCTTGTTAACAGATTTCAGGCATGGTGTAAGCAATAAACCCAAAAGTGTAAGGTTTAAATATGAATTGCTTTATGGCTCCGTAGGGAAAAAAATTGTTTTATGGGTTGACAGGGAAGGAAAATAGAAAAAATGGGGTTTGCTTGCCAGAAACCTAACTCGCCTCATTCACATTCATTCAAGTTATCGTATAGGGAAAAGCTTCAGGCCGGATGGGTGCCAAACAAGTATTCCCACCAGCAAATAGAAATATACCACATAGGCATTCTATAGAAGCCTAAAATGAAGTGAAAAGCACTGGATCAAAAAATACTTCCCTCTCTCCCTCTCCCACCCGAATCTGGGATGCCAAACACAAAATCACCTCTCTCGATGGAACCCAGCTGCTGTGCTCCACTCCACCACGCTGAAAGTCTCAAAAAAAATCTGCAAGTTGAAAGGTAAATAAAATGAAAAGTTGTAACATAGTTTTTTAGAAATGAATTTTTCAGTCTTTGAAAATGGTGTTAAATACTATAATAGTTTTTTGATATTATTTTATTTTTAGTTTTTAATTTTAGGAAACTAAAATTAGAAACTACTGTGCTCCACTCCACTACGCCAAAAACCAAAAAAAAAAAAAAATCTGCAGGTTGAAAGGTAAATAAAATGAAAGGTTGTGACATTGTTTCATTACTAGAGCAAGGCTTGGGAGGGAGAGGGAAAGAGAAGAAAGAGATGATTTTGTCTTGGGTGAGATCTGAACTCAGATTCGGGAGGGAGAGGAGGAGAGAAGTATTTCTTAATCTAATGCTTTTCACTTTATTTTAGTCTTCCATAGAATGCCTATGTGGCATATTTCTATTGGCTGGTGGAAATACTTGTTTGGCACCCATCCGGCCTGAAGCGCGACTTTATCGTATATGCTCCTGATGGATGTAATCAGAACAACACTATTCTGATAATTTCGAAAAGTCAAGTCAACTTGTCTTTATTTTTCAGAGTCCTGCTATAGAGGCCCCACTGTTTTACTAAACACTCCATATTATTTTGTTTTTTTTCAACTTTATGTCAAAACCCATCACCTTCACCCACAACCTCTCTCTCCTCTCAATCTCTTCCCCCGACCTCTCTCTCCTCAAGTTCTCCACGGCCTCTCTCTCTCCTCAAGCTCTCCTCGACCTCATCTCTCTCCTCAAATTTTGTTAAAGAGAAGAGGAAAAAAAAAATAACGATAAAACCCCACACACGTCAGGAGGTATGGGGTGTGGGATCAACAACCGTTGCTAATCCAGAGTTTTTCAAATCCCAAAACATGTTATTCTCAGATCTGCTTGAATTTTGGTTTGATTACTGCAAGTAGTTGAAATTATTATGTGACAGCTATAATAAACCCATCTGCGCATCCGCTTGGAAATAAAGAAAGACCATGCAGAAACCCAGCAGCAGAGAAGCATCAATCTCAAACTGTCTCAGAGGGAAGAAACGTATATTTCTGACCATGCACCATTAAAGAGAAGGTCTTTCTTGGTCTAACCCGAAATGAAGAGCCACTGTGAGAACTCTTCCATGTTGTAGATGAACTGACATCCTGGTTGCCAAGGTAAACTGCATCCAAAGAGTCCACAGGGGAAAAAAAGAAATGTAAAGATTACGATTACTTTTCCTTTATGAAGACTACAATTTTTTTCTGATTTTAAAATGTGAAAATCGAGACTTCTCAAAACCTTTCATTTTAAAAACCAATAATTGCTATTTTAATAAATAAAACTACATTCATAACCGATGGTAATTATAGGAGGGTGGGTGGTAAATGAGATCATATATTATCTTGGAAGGAGAAATAGTTTATAATGATTTCCAGGTATCACAATTTACCATTAATTTTCAAATTATTAGTCCAAATAAATGCATCTGACTTTCTTTGAATCGTTTGCAAGCTTCTCATTCCAACTGATGGTCCCTCGGTAGATGAGGGCAGCTCTAACTCATTAAATCCTACGTACCCTTCCAAGTAGTTTTTTATTTTTTTTTCAAGTGGTGGTTGTAGTGATCAGGCAAACCATTTATTAATCATTTGCTTCTCTCTCCCGCTTCCAACTTCAACGGTATGTTTGGGTATTAATGTAATTTTAGATGATTTGAAAATAATCATAATAAATTAATAAAAAAATATTAAATAATAAAAAAATAATAATAATAATAATAATAAAATATTAAATAATAGTGATAACTACCCAAACATAGCTAAATGTTACCAGTTGTCTGTCAACATTGGATATTTGCACGTGCATCAGCCAGTGTTCTCATTACTTATTTATTGCTATTCTTTAGTATTTTGTTAAATGATGCTGCGTGGATTTAATTATTGCATGTAGTTAGGAGTAGTGTAAATGAACCCATCTATCAGGTAATAAAGGACTATGGAGAAACCCAACGACTAGGAAGGATGCATTTCTTAACTGCATTTCTTGATGATATCTGGCCTCATTTGTTTTCAAAAAATATCTCATCTCATCAAATCTAATCTCAATTTCATCATTATACTTTTCTCAATTTCAATACAAAATAAAATAAACAATTCAACTTTTTCAAATTCATCTCATCTTCTCTCACCTAATCATTACAACTTTTTCAAATTTCAATACAAAATAAAATAAACAATTCATCTCATCTCAAAAGTTTTCATCTCATCTCATCTCATCTCCGAAAACAAACGAGGCCAGAATGTCAGCACCGGTTGAGGTGTAGACACAGAAAGCGGAAAATTTTGAAATGTGAATTGTTTGACTATCTTGGAGAGCCTGCATTTGCATTGGGTGGAAAATATTAGCTGGAAAAAATAACACCACAATTAAAACACACCCACCACAGAGCTACTACTAATAAAGAAAAGACTACAGAGATAACATTATTTTGCCTGGTTTTCTTTAACAGGAAGGTCAAGGCCATCTGTACTCATCCACAACCAGTACTCAAACAATGAATCACCTTCTCGAACCACCATTTCTGGTTTGGCTGTGGTAAAGCAAAAGGATACGAAGAGGAAAGGCTGAAGACAATCAATGGATGTTTGGGCAGTTGTCTCTGTAGTCATAAGGAAACTTACTGACCTGCTCATTCAAGAATCAAACATCTTCAAAGAGGCGATAGATGTGGAGCAAGTCGAAGAGGCGATAAGTCTAAGACAAATGAAGAACTTCTTCATAGATGAAGAAGATATGAAAGAACGCGATGACGCCGTTACGAAGTGGATGGAAGAATTTCTTGCTCTTGTTTACAATGCAGAGGATGTCATTGAAACATTTTTCCTGCAGAGAATGCATGGCAGGAGAATGAACTTCCCTAGGAAGTACATCTGCATGCACAAGAAGTTGAGGCATGGTGCAGACCTTCACAATGAGGTATAGAATATCAACAAGAAGATTGAGAAGATCAAGATAAAGATCCAGAAGATCAAGGAGGAAAAGCCTGGCTCAAGTTATCAAGATGAAGGGCCAACACAAAATCAGCAAAACAGTCAAAGCCATTCTTTGGATGAAAAATCATACATCTTTGGCTTCGAAGAGGTTAAAAGCAAGCTAGTGACCAGGCTAACTGACACTTCATTCCGAGGTCTTCCCTTCATCTCAATCGTAGGTGTGGGTGGCTCTGGCAAGACTGCCCTTGCAAGGACAATATGTAACAGCAGTGAGATTATAGGTCATTTTGATTGTCGTGCATGGGTTTCTGCCTCTGAGAACATTAGAGATGCCTTGCTGAGCATTTTGGAGCAGATGGGCATCGTAATAGTTGATGAGAAAGCTACTGATGAAGAATTGGTAGCCAAGATCCATGAGAATTTGCAGAATAAAAAGTTTTTGGTTGTCTTGGATGATGTGCAGTCACTCGAAGTTTTGAAAGGCCTGCGTGTTGCCTTTTCAAAAGAAACTGTTGGTAGCAAGGTGCTGTTGACTACTAGAAACATAAACATAGCTAGGATTGCAAATCCAAGTCGACCGCCTTATCAACTCATGCCACTAAACGATGAAGACACATGGAATTTGTTTCTGAAACATGTATACTTACCGAATGACGTTCGGTCCTCTGATTCGGAAATATTGAGCAAGCTTAGGACAAAAATCATAACAACATGCAAGGGCTTACCTTTGACAATCATACTACTCGGAGGTTTTCTGTCTACTAAAACTGCCAGCTATAAGGAATGGCTGAAAGTTCTTGACCATCCAAGTTGGAAGGTTGATATTCATAAAGATTTTTCTTATTCTTGTCAGCCTAGCCGTAAGTTTTTTCAGGGTAATGAAAATGAAGTTGAGGTCTCAAAAATCTTGGCCTTGAAATATAATTCTCTGCCCTTCCTCTTGAGGCCTTGCCTACTTTATCTTGGGCTTTTCCCAAAAGGATACAAAATCCCTGTGAGGAGGTTATTGCGTTTATGGCTTGCAGAAGGCTTTGTAGAGCACTCACGAGACAAGACTCCAGAGGATATGGTGGAAGAGTATCTAGACGAACTTCTAAAGCAAAAAATGATTGAAATAACAAGGAGGAAAGATGGGAGTCCCAAGATATGCGTTATTCGTGAAGAGTTACACGATATCATCTTGTCAAAAGCAAAATATGTTAGCCTTTTCCACATCCATAGAATATTGTCAGAGGAAAAAAATGATTCTCCCAAGTCAGATAAGGAAACAAATGATTCTCCTATGCCCAGTGTTCGTCGAGTTGCTGGGCATGGAGACATCATAGACTATCCATGTAAAGAACCGTCATACATTCAACATCTACGCTCTTACTTGTCCTTCAATATTCAAAAGAAAGATATACCTGCAAAAGAAATAAGGAACTTTCTCAGCAATGTCATTGGTCATCAAGGCTTTGGACTACTCAGGGTGCTTGATCTAGAGCGTGTTTACAAACCTCAATTGCCCGAGAATCTGGAGAAACTATTTCAATTAAGGTACTTGGGATTAAGGTGGACCTTCTTGGATTCCCTTCCCCACTCTGTTGGTGAGCTGCCCTACCTTGAGACCTTGGATATGAAGCACACCTATATCAGTTCTCTACCGAATTCTATTTGGAAGATGAAACACCTGCGACATCTATGTCTGAATGAAATACGCCTTGATATGTCTGTGCAAAAACATTGCTGTTCTCTTACCCAGCTCCAGATATTCTGGGGATTATTTGTGGACAAGAAGAGTCTGGTGAAGAATGGTTTGAATAGGTTAACAAGTCTCAGGAAACTAGGTCTGACATATCATCTTGACTCCATTGAAGAATTAAATGAGTGGATTGCAAGATTATCAAGTCTTCAATCTTTGAGGTTAAGATCCAAGGATGAAAATGGTCGGCCTTCAAAGCTTGCATTAAAGCCTCTGTCAAGCCTTGAGAATCTCACTCACTTGTATTTGCTTGGAAACTTAGAGCTACATGATGGATATAACTGTCAAAATATGGTCTGAATACCCTTTCCATTGGGTTTGTACATTAATATATAGAGTGAAGTTTTACACAAGTGCCAGATTTCCTACCATCTATTCTGGTCAGGTTTACTGGCGTGTTTCCTGGTTCCATGTTTCTAGGATTACATGTTTCCAGGTTTCCTGGCTTTTTGACCAACAACTAGAATTATTATCATTAAATCCTATCTTAGTGATATATACAATTGTTAGTGGATGTTATAATAATTAAGTAATCCTATCTTAGTAACATCCCCCCTCAAATTGATGCTGGGGAATCGATAAGCATCAATTTGTCAATCAAGAATTGATGTCGATGTCGAGAAAGAGCTTTGGTGAAGATATCAACCGTTTGAAGTGTGGTGGAAATATGAGGAAGAGTAATCACATGCTTGTCAAAAGCTTTACGGATGGAATGACAATCAACTTCGATGTGTTTCGTGCGCTCATGGAAAACAGGATTAGCAGCAATCTGGATAGCACTGGTATTATCAGCATGGAGAGGAGTGGAATGAAGCTGAGGAAAACCAAGTTCTCCTAATAACCCACGAAGCCATGTGATCTCAGAGCAAGCAGAAGACATAGCACGATACTCAGACTCAGTGGAGGATTTGGAAACTCTGTCTTGCTTCTTACTCTTCCAAGAAATGATCGCATTGCCTAAGAACATGCACCATCCAGTAATAGAACGACGAGTATCCGCACAGCCAGCCCAATCAGCATCACTATACCTCGCCAACTGTAAGGAGGATTCTTTAGAAAAGAATAACCCACGTGTAGAGGTGCCCTTTAGATATCGGATAATACGACGGACATCAGCTAAATGAAGATGTCGAGGCGCTTGCATAAATTGACTGACTTGCTGCACAGCAAAAGAAATGTCAGGACGAGTAATCGTCAGGTAGTTCAAGCTCCCAACTAGCTGTCGATACAAGGATGAATCTGAGAGAAGCTCGCCTTCTGCCTGATGAAGCTTGAGATTTACTTCCAAGGGAGTAAGAACAGAGTTGCCCGATTGGAGACCAGCCAATGAAATCACCTCCTGTGTGTATTTGTGCTGGTTTAATAATGTACCGGTCGGAGTAATCTGCACCTCAAGACCAAGAAAGTACTGCAGGGGACCAAGATCTTTCATGTGAAAGGAGGCCTTGAGATGCTGTTGTAATTGTTGAATTAATTCAATATCGGATCCAGTAATCACAATGTCATCAACATATACTAGAAGTAAGACAATTCCTGCAGAAGTCTTGCGAAGAAAAAGAGAGGAATCATACAGACTCTGAGTAAAATGAAAAACAAGCAGAGTAGAGCGAAATTTATCAAACCAGGCACGCGGAGCCTGTTTCAAACCATACAATGATCGGCGTAGCCGACAAACCTCTGAGGAAGATGTAGCAAACATGCCGGGAGGTGGAGACATAGATTTCTTCCTTTAGATCCCCATGTAGAAAAGCATTCTTCACATCCATCTGTCAGAAAGACCACCCTTGCGACGCAGCAAGTGCCAAGATAGTTCTCACAGTAGTCATTTTGGCAACAGGTGCAAAGGTCTCTTCATAATTAATTCCATACTCCTGTCGATTCCCAAGAGCCACGAGACGGGCCTTATATCTATCTAGTGAGCCATCAGATCGAAACTTGACTGAGTATATCCATTTACAACCAATGGGTTTGACACCAGAGGGACATGGTACAATTTCCCAAGTATGATTGTCTTGAAGGGCTTGGATTTCTTCTTGCATGGCTTGCTGCCAGCATGCTTGGGTGGCTGCTTGGGCATAGGAGTGAGGAACAGAAATAGTGTTAAGTGTTGCAGTGAGCGAGGTATGAGGAAAATTATACCTATCTGGTGGATGTATAACCCTGGTGGAGCGCCGAGCTACAGGAACTGCAGAATCAGATGTCGGATTAGTGTCTGGAATGGGCGTTGTAGAAGGGGAAAGACGTCGATGATACACCATACCTGGTTTAAATCGCTAAATAGGAGAGGACACATCATCAAAAACAGGTAGAAAAGTAATAGGAGGATTAGAAATAACCTGAGACTGAAAGAAATATTGATTTTCAAAGAAAATCACATTCCGGGAGATTCTGAATTTGTTTGCATGAGCATCATAACAAACAAATCCTTTTTGAGTAGGACTATATCCCATAAAAGCACATATGACAGACTGGGCAGCAAGCTTGTGACGCTCAACAGGTGGCAGATGAACAAAACAAACACACCCAAAAGTATGAATGGATTGATACTCAGGAGATATGCCAAATAGTCGAAAATAGGGGGAATCATAATTGAGAGTGATAGTAGGCAAACGATTGATCAAATAGACAGCAGTAGATAAAGTTTCAACCCAGAATTTAGAAGGTACAGAAGAATCAATCAACAAGGTACGAACAACATCTAAGAGATGATGATTCTTACGCTCAGCGACTCCATTTTGTTGAGGTGTATAAGGACAAGAACGCTGAGAAATGATCCCTTTTTGCTGAAGAAAGGCTTGAAAAGAGTGAGACATGTATTGCCCCCCTGAGTCGGAGCGTAAAGTTTTGATACAACTACTGAACTGTGTCTCGACAAGCGCAAGAAATTTTTGAAAGACAGAAAACACATCAGCTTTAGAACGAAGAAAATATATCCAAGTGAATCGACTATAATTATCAATAAACGTCACAAAATAACGATACTAACCATGAGAAATAACAGGACTCACACCCCAAACATCAGTATGCACAATCTCAAAATAATTAGAAGCACGACTACCATGCGCAGGAAAAGGTAAAGTTTTACTTTTACCAAGACGACAAGTAGCACAATCAAAAGATATAGAAGAAGAAGAAAAAGATTCTTTATTGCCCAAACAACCATGTTTCATAAGATGAGTCAAGACAACAGAATTAGGATAACCTAATTTCTTATGCCAGACTTCATTTTTATTGGTAGTAGCCATACAAGAAAGAGAAACAACAGTAGGAATAGAAAACTGTAAAGGAAATAAACGTCCCACTTTAGGCCCCTTCGCGATCACCGTTCTCGACACCTGATCCTGCACAAGACAACCACTACGAGAGAAATGAACATCACAGTTATTATCTATCAATTGTCCTACAGAAATCAAATTGGTAGACAGGCCAGGAGAGACAAAAACATCGCGAAATGAATAGTCCAAATTACCAACAGCAGTAATAGGAAGGGTGCTACCATCAGCAATCTGAATATTTTGTGTCCCTTTATACTTACGAATGTCATGAAGACCCGTCATATTACCAGTCATATGATTAGAAGCACCCGAATCAACAATCCAAGAAGTGAAATTAGTACCCGTACCTTGCAGGCCTAAGGCCGTAAAAGCGGACACAATCATCTGTTGGACCATTGCTGGTGTGAGAGCAGATGAATCAGAGCTTGCAGAAGAAGAAGATGGCTGAACAGTAGCCTGAAAAGCTTGGGATTGACGATTTTGAGGCCGCACTCGACAGTCTTTGATAATATGGCCCGCTTTCTTGCAATAGTTACAAAATTTCTTAGAACAGTTGTGAGCAATATGACCAAATTCCTTGCAATTGAAGCATTGCAACTGGTTCTTCCCTTTCCCTTGTGCGACATAAGCTACATTCACGGCATCAAAAAAGACTTTATCAGAAGTCATACTCATTTGCGTGGATAATCGTTGTTCTTCACATAATAATTCTCCCAAACAAGTATCCAAGGACGGAACCGGATTTCGATTCAATAAACTGGCTCGAACATATTCAAATTCAGGCCGGAGCTTCATCAAAAAATGATCGCGTTGACTCTCAGCATGAATTGCTTTAAGAGCCACAAGTGCCGTAGAGGGAACCTTTGCATGAATAATAGCAGAATATTCGCTCCAAAGGTTAATGAAACTAGAGTAAAATTGCTCAATGGTAAAATTACCTTGCTTGTAATTACTCATTTCCAACTCCAATGAATTTTCTAGCACTGTGATTTTGATGGTAAATACGGTGGAGATAGTCCCATATAGCCTGGGTTGTAGTAAAACAGAAAAAATTGGTCACGAGATGAGGCTCAATTGTCCCCAACAACCAAGATGCCACCATGGCATCCTTGACCTCCCATTGTGCAAATTCTTTCTCAT
This sequence comes from Cyclocarya paliurus, assembly GCA_029856935.1. NCBI lineage: Eukaryota > Viridiplantae > Streptophyta > Magnoliopsida > Fagales > Juglandaceae > Cyclocarya > Cyclocarya paliurus. The sequence continues at coordinate 10,519,432 of CM056949.1, forward strand.
CAGTGGGAATTTTAGCAAAATCATCAATGTGGTTTGATAATGCTTTTCCTTTCAAGAACATTTTAAATTGAAATTCCCACGTAGGAAAATTATTTCCAGTAAATCGAACAATAGTATTCTCAAGAGATATGATGGAAGTAACTAAAAAAAATTAGATGGATAAATTAAATATTCTTAATAGACCCACTGAAATAGCCTCAGATACAGTAAGACAAATAGATGGGCCAAAGTAAATAACTTAAACAGCAAGCCCAAAACGTGAAGACTGTCCCCGAGACCACTGAAATACCCAATGCAAACCCACTGAAATACCCAAAAACAAACCCAACGAGATATACCTGCCCAGCTTCACTGCATACCAACGGAAGCAGCAGCCCAGCTTCGATGACCAGCCACAACCTCACACCAGAAGTGGTCGAGAAGCACTCGGCAACCACCAGAAATTGTCGATAGCCACAAAGGAGCACAGCCACCACGAAAAATGCAACACCGAAAGAAGTGGTTTGCACCGAAATGGTTGACTACACTAGGAGAAAAGGTCGATGACCAGCTCCGTCTTTTAGCCAACCCAGAAATGGTCGATGAGGACTTCGGCCACCACAGACAACGCCGACAGCAACACACGGCGCCGACAACCACACACCCACTCACAGAAACTGCCGACGGGAACACACCCACCTTCAAATGACGCCGACAAGCACCAACAATGGCCGGCAGATTCTCAAGGACTGCGACCCACAACCGAGAGGTTTGATTGCACACGGGAGAACAGGTTTGAGTGCAACCAATTTTTTTTTTTTTTTTGCTGAAACTAAAAATTACACTTCGTGATTTATCAGAGAAGTAGCTCTGATACCATGTCAAAATATGGTCTGAATACCCTTTCCATTGGGTTTGTACATTAATATATAGAGTGGAGTTTTACGCAAGTGCCAGATTTCCTGCCATCTATTCTGGTCAGGTTTACTCGCGTGTTTCCTGGTTCCATGTTTCCAGGATTACATGTTTTCAAGTTTCCTGGCTTTTTGACCAACAGCTAGAATTATTATTATTAAATCCTATCTTAATGATATATACAATTGTTAGTGGATGTTATAATAATTAAGTAATCCTATCTTAGTAACAATAACTTCCCCCCGAGACTTAGAGTTCTTACTCTGTCGGTTTCAAAGCTGACAAAAGATCCCATGCCAATCCTAGCGCAGTTGGCAAGCCTTTCTGTCCTGAGGCTGTTGGCTGATTCCTACACCGGGAAGAAGATGTTGTGCCCTCGTAAAGGCTTCGGTGAACTTCAAATTCTGCACCTCTGGATGCTAAAGGAATTGGAAGAATGGACAGTGGAGGAAGAAGCAATGCAAAATCTCCGAGAATTAGAAATCCGATGTTGTCATGAGCTAAACGAGATTCCGGATAGGTTGCTAAATCTGAGCACCATTGAGAAAATAATTTTAACGAACATGCCAGAGGAATTTGCAGGCAATGTTCAAGCCGACATGCACAAGAAACTAATCATCACCAAAACTCTGCAGTTCTGACAGGGATGCCATTCGCTATGGGGGCAATGTAAAACAGGTTTGTTTCAATCATTCTCTCATTTACCAGTGATTGCCAAGTTTTTTCTCATCTCTTAATCTCCTTTTGTGTTTACTTAACAAGACCAGTTTGGCACGTAGTTGGGGCACTCATATATTTGCTAGGAGGAGATACATGGCCAGTCTAATTAAAAGCATATATAGAAAACAACCCGAGTCAAGGAGCAGCCACCTGAACACCAGTTCGTTGATTGTTGTTTTTGTTCCTTCCACTGTCGTTGTGTCGCCCCAGTTGTTAAGAGAGGGCTGTATCATGTGCTTGTATCAGACTTATTATCTGTAGGCGTTGTATCAACGCTAAAACACGTCGACATATATAGTCATTCAAAGTTTTAAAGCTTGTAGATTTGGACATATACTCGATCCATATGAGAGACTAAAATTTGTTGTTTTTTAAAATCGCAGGGCGTCAAACTCCCAACAATACTCGTAATGTTCTTCAGCGTCTTTCGGATTTGTTTTTTGACATATGTATTATTCGGAAACGATGCTATATATAAAACTATCGATTTCCCACTTTAAACAAATTAAAACTTTAAAAAGAAAATACAACGCTTAAGAAAGGACTGAGCATTACCAGTTATGACTTGCAATATTAAAGCATTTGAGATCTGAAGAAGTACATCCATGCAGAATCTGAAACGGTCGGTAACCTGGAATGGGATTCGTTGATGAAAATTCAGCATCGGGGACGATTGACGACGGATGAGAGAAGTTTCGAGCGTCCAATAGCGACTACAAATCTCGCGCTCAAAAAATCTAATTCGTTTGGTACATTTGGATACCAAGAGTACTATAAGTATTCTCAAAATATTTTACTATTATTTATTATTTTATTATTATTATTTTACTATTATTCATTATTTTTCACTATTATTCAATATTCTATTATTACTTCTTCATTACTTTTTAAACTTGGGTTAAAAAATGCCAATGCTCCACATGCATGCTAATTCGTCTACAACGTTAGCTGGACCTTATTGTCGTGCAAAACTAAAGATGAACTCATGGCCGAATCCAAGTACGCATCTACTTTGTGTTTGTTTACCTGAGAACACAAAAAGGCCTAGATGGGCCCGCAATGTCTCACTACTTGAATGAGAGAAAATTCACACCTCTAATCTTAATCGTGATTAAAAGCTCTTAATCTGTAAAGTAATTCCAAAATACTAAAAATACAAAGCCTTAGTTTTGTTGATATAAACAAAAGGCCAGATACAAATGCTGAGCCCGTTTCATAGCCGTTTAAATTAGAACCAGAAAAAAGAAGTTTGCCCAATCCAACTGGCTTTAACTTATAATGAACTGCAAAGCCATGAATCCAACATGCTTCCAATTCATCATGATAATGCAACGTGAAATACTTCCTTTAGAGACATTGGAAGATTGCTCCTTTGCTAGATCAGCTGCTGCCAGGTAATTCGCTAGTGGCTTCACTTCCAGAACTATAACAGAAAAACAGATTACACCTGTAACCCAATGCCAAACCTGTGCATTATCAAGGCAGCTGCAAGTGACGCTCATCAACTGGAAATTCAAATTTCAGAAGCAACTTCTTGTGTGGAGAAGCACATCATCTCCCCAATACACATAATGTGCAACCAAACGTGCATTTTGAAATCCTGTATGCTTTCAGCATCAATCCTCTGCACTGGAAAGCAGGCCTTTTTTTGGTAGTCTTAACTGCAACATTTCAAACAATAAATCTTTTTGCTTCTAACCAAGTAAATGTCCCAAAATCAAGAGCTCGAGACAGCTATAAATTTCTACCTTTGATTTTGTAGTCCTCCAGCCTTCCAATTTCTGCTGGGGGGAGTATGAGAATTTATCAATGGAACTCAAGATGGCCATTTTTTCCATGCCAGAGCCACTGACCGGCAACAAATTCTACAATCATGAGGAGAAATTTTATTTTCCTTTTCGGAAGGGAATCATGAAATTTTTACTTCAAGTAACTTGTGAAAATGTAAATTTTTCGGACAGATTGACAAAATAAATCTTCTCTATTTTAATAAACAGCCAAAATAACACTTTTACCCACCAAACCTTATAGGAATGGGAATCTTGCTATTTACTACTACTAAAAAATGCCCCTGAACAAAGAGATCCTGGAATTTCAAACTCATTGTAAATTTCACTTTTTTTCCTGTTATTCATCTGCTTACTACAATGCAGCAGGCAATAATTTCCAATTTTTAATTCCTAATATATCTTCTTCACCTTAGAAACTCAGATGCACCTCAGCACAGGGGGCACATTTTGACAAAATATAAATCGATACCCACTAAAGCAGTATAGCACAATCTTACCTTTCCCTTTGTAACCTTGTCCCTTGAAGCTTCAAGATTCTCAATTTCCAAACGCTCAGGGTAAAGCAATATCTGCTCATGATTTTTACTCAGAAATAAAATTCTACTTTGAAGTGTTAACTAAATCAGGATGGATGGCATAAAACAAGTGCAAGTATCAAGCACAATCAAATTACCTATAAGCATGAGTACAATGAGATACCTTGTTAAGTAACTGAACATTTGATGCATCAGTTGCCACAATCTGCACACCAAGACAAATGCAATGGTTCCTGCAGAAAGGACAGAAAATAGTGTTGAATACGCATCCATCTTCTTCGTGCCAAATGCCGTGTCCTGGAGCACCTTCAATAGTTCTGAAGCAGAGTTCAGGATGAACAGATGATGTATCTGTCATGAACACTTGTATGCTTCTAGGTGTGTCCGTAGAACATTTCATATTTTCATTTAAAAGAGATGCTGGGTAAGATTTCGATGATGAAGTTAACGAGCACATTACATAGAGATCGTTTTCAGGAAGACCCAATGGGCTTTTGCAGAGTGAACAAGAAACTTTTAGTCTTTTCTCCATCACAGGAACAGAAGACATGCACGGAGTGCCATAATCATCCTTTGTGAGCAATTGAGAAACATTTGAAATTTTCGATTTCTGATCTGCACAATTAGACTCACAACCAAATTCAATTCTGCGATTTGAGTCTCTGCTAGCCATTGAGCTTCTCATGAAACTCGAACAGACAGGAGTTTTAGCATTGGGGTCATCAGACTGTTCATCTTGTGTAAGGTCAATATGAAGAGATGTCATGGACTTTCTCCGTTTTTGGGTATGAGAATTGACACTCAAATTCAAATAAGATTCTATTTCCGGCGTAAGGCTGCAGGTGTTCATAGTGATATTTTTATCAGGAGTAACTACAACTGAACACTGGGTTTCAGAAAGAGCTTTGCCTGGATAAGATAAACAAATTGAGGGAACCGATACTTGATCTAAAAATTCTGTAGAAGCCTCAATTATGGTTGAACTAGAATAATCATCCTTAAGGAAGGATCCTGGACTAGCTGTAGTACATGGGGTTTCTTTGACAAGAGAAACCTCTGGATCTTCATGGGAGAAAGACATGGATAAAGCCTCTGTACACCTGCAAAAGGATACCTCTTACCTTGTAATGGAGTTGTAACTGGAGACACATTATTATTACACCAGGATGGAAGATGTTTCATTAACTATCCAGCTATATACTTAAAAAATGAGATTTAGACAGACGATGCTGAAAGGCAAGTCAGGGGCCTAAAAATGCATTCAAAACCCCTCTGATCAATGTTTTATATTTTTATACATAAAGATAAGTGCGTGAACTATGTTAATGTGACTGGTCAAATCCCAAAGGAGTAGAAATAAAATTAATTCACAAAATGCATTGCTCCCCTAACTTCAATGAAGTTCTTACTCTCTGGCTTTCAGTATTACTACCTTCTGGCCTTTTATTTTACCCCCTTTTGGATGGTAGCAGGAGACCTTTAAACCTTCTGCAGATGCTAGTTTCATGCTCATCTATTATATCTAATTGAATTCAAAAATTTGATCCAGAAACTTCAAAAGGAGACAGCTACCAACCATTTTACCAGAACACCACTGGCCGGTCCAATTATCTAGAATATGCTAGTAGTTAATAAAATGAACAGTGGGATTCCAGAGCTACCTTGTTTCTTTCTGAAAACTGCATCCAAGATCAATATATGCAAAGTTAGTGCCCTCATCCACTTTCAGAGATGCATGAACTTCTACATCTCCATGAGATTTCTGCCCACAAGGGGAAGCGTCATAATTTTTCACAGAAATTACTTTTTGTCCACAATGATCAGACTTGTTCAGTTTCCGGCTTTCCTTTCTTCTAAACTCTTCACTTTGACCCTTCACGATCATACTTTCAGACTTTTCTTCGTTATTGTCAATATTCTGCAAGACATTTATTGTACCCTTCCCTATCCGTTCCTGCAAGCACGTTAACCGCTTAGAATTTATAGTTCATCCAACAACTTAACTTATGAAATAGATTAAGAACCAAAAATGGCAAGTACCTTGACATCCTTGAAGAAAGATTTTAATCCCTCCATTGATACTTCAAATCTTTCATATTGTCTAATTGAATTTCTGAGCCACTTTGATACGTATGCTCTATTCCTTTCTTCGTGATACCGCTCATCTGCTTGCAACAAATAATTCCCTACAAAGTCAACACTAACTGGATGGAAAAAGGGATTCAATTGACATGCAAAATTTGCCATCAAAGAAATACCAATCATGGAATATTTGCCTCACCAGAAATGCCCAACACAAATAGTAACAACATCAATTAAATTTGAAGACAAATTCTGAATTTAAGCTGAACTAGCCAAACATAAATATAAGTAAAATAAAATGCTGGTTGCCTCAGCAGCCTGCAGAAGCGGTCTGGTGAAGCTAAGTCTGCCAAGAGTTCAATACAATAAGACTTTTTAAGAAATCTTATCACACTTCCTGGTTGGACATAGGCAATATCTTTCTGGATACTGCTTGTTCCCATGGGAAATATTTCTAGGAGATATATTCCCAAGAACATATAAAATCTGGATGTGCTCAAAACAAGTGTAAGGATCGAACCCTTGGGTGCAAACAATTTCTAGGAGCCATCGGACAGGGCAAATTTTCCCTTAAATTACCTAAGGAAGTTGAGGGAAACTCCTTGCCGAGAAGGGCTTGTGCACCCTTGAGATTAGTCAGGATTTAGTTCCAGACACCCAATGCAAATAAATATATAATCTGGATATATATAATTACTAATGAAGCCAACTAAAAGGACAAAGAAATCAGTAAGCTCAAAACATTTACCTAATAGAATGATGGCTCCGTAATCAAACATATGTCGTATGCAACGTCCTATAGAAAGTAAAAGGCAGTTATTATCATGATAAATTATCAACAAGAGTAAGAATTATTAGATATGCATAGAAACTTATCATTTATGTAAAACAAAAAAAATTCAAGCAAAGTATGATAGCAGGATAAATATAACACCTCATATCAAATTCAAGATAGAAACATTGAGTTAAAACCATGACAGAGCATACCTGCAGCTTGATTTAGGGCTCGGAAGGCTTGGTGGCAGTACCATTCATTCCCACTTAAAAGACTTTTGGATGATTTATGTGTATCATTATATTTCTTCTTTAATGCAACTTGAATATCATTTCTGATAAGAACTTCAATCAATCAGAAAATCACGGCTTGTATAATAGGATATTTCTTCCACACAGAACTTTAAGAAAGGAAAGAACCCTTACATGTTTGGAAAAGGAATTCCAACAATTATCTGAGATAGTCAAGATCATACGTATTCAATAGTCAACAATCATTTTTCACATGTATCAACAGTTAACAATCATAAAAGCTGAATAGATATGTTTCTAATTTAAATGAATGCATTTACTTTCTTTTAAAAAAAAAAAAAAGCTGTTATCAGATAGACTAAACAACAGGTGTCAAAGGGGGCTAAAAGGATACAACCACGCGAGCATTATCATCTGAGAAGTCAATTCCCTCGGAAACCTGCAAGCATAGTATAATGACCGAGCACATTCAGACACAACAAAAGGTCATATTCATACATTGTTTATAAGACCAGATGTTGGTTTTTATAATGATAGAATGACATGGTCCCCTTTGTCTTTGATAATAGAAAAACTTTTGGAATTCCTTAAAAATATTTTTTGGGGCAAATGAATAGAAAAGGTTCAGTGTCTCATGGAATCCATCTCCTTCAACGCACCCCTGCCACTCTACATTTAAATTTCCAGTAGTACCTTACCGCATACCATTCAACTACATCTGAATCACATCAAACTAGCTGCCAAGGCATCAAACAGCTAGACCACTTTTTGTTATGTACAAATATGGGCATTGTGGCTCCAGAACATAAGTTGCAAAATTAACTAAATACAGAAGAAGATCAAATTGGCCCGGAACTTTCATGTTATTACAGGCATTAAAACTGGCATACAAGCCAAAATAAATACATTGGAGTGGAAGACAGCGCCAACCATTGCTAAAATTCCCTTTTTCCAAAGTGAATAAAATATAATTATGTACCTTTCCTCGGAAAACTGCAAGAAATGCAGCTCCTTCCTTTGAATTTTCAGGGGACTCGACTGCATTTACGTGACTAAGGCCTATGTTCTTAGCCCGTTGTTTTCTCCCCAAAACAGGTTTAATTCCTTGACGAATTGAGTCGTAATAACCTTTCAAAACATGCTCAAAATCATCTTGGCTTCCTCCTCTTGGCTCTGCACTAACCAGTGCAAAATAATATAACTAAAAATATTATTAAGAGACAATAAAAAAATCAAGCCAAGTATGATGCAAGTAAGATGAACTCAACTTTAGCCTCACCCCTAAAAGACAGCACACAGGAACTTAACATTCTTCATTAGATTTTCTAAAGGAATATTTGCATATTATAAGATAATAAGCATGAGGAAGAAAGGGAGGTCTTACCAACAAAAAGGGATTTTTTTGCATTTAGTTGTGACCATTGGCCAGTTTCACACCAACGCTTGCATAGTTTCTCCATTAGCTTATAACTTGGGAAGAACACTAGACAGCCACCTGGAACAATCTTAAAAATCTCCTCTAAAGATTTTCCGACTGCATCCTTAAAATCATAACAGTAACTTATGTACAAATGAGATGATATAATTACCAAATCAATTAAAAATCAACGATAATCCACAGATATACCTGAAATGCATATGCATCTGCTGTCTTATAACTTGCATTCAGTGGATAATTACCCGGGCCAGTAGAGATTATAGCAGGCCACACCTGCAGTGACAAAGTTAATTCCATAACTAGAACAGCTGTTGAACCAATGAACAGTACAGGAGCAAAGAAATGTCATTTGAACCTGTGACTCAACATCAATTACATGTGGAGCTTCCAGACAAGTACCAAACTGAACTCCAAGCTCGGATGAAAAAGAATTCATTGGTGACAGAGTCCTAAATCACCAAAACAAACTAGCTAAGTAATATTGTAAAAGAGAAATTCTATGGAATGGTAATGACAATGGAGCAAACTGCACGGAACTGAACAGAGCAAAATCAACAATATGTGAGCTCCCCCCCCTCCCCCCCCCCCCCCCCAAAATTGCAGCACAGTATGTGGCATCCTATATGTCTATTTGCTTTTGAGAGAGATTGGAATTAAGTGTGTGTGTGGATAGAATTGTTCTGCTAACTGATTGAATTGCTGAGGTCCTACTGGTAAGAACATGACCACCCAACCACATGTGGCCAGAAAGCTATGTTCAAAAGAATAACATGAATTTGAATAAGCAGCAAAACCCATACTGTGAAATGGTAATTAAGGATCACCACCTCAAACACAGTTAGAAGCCAGGTGTGCTAAGCAGTATGCTTACCCTGATGTTAACACGACTGACAATGAAAGATCAGCAATATCTCTAAAAACAACAGCTGGATTCAGGCACCACAAACTTAGAGAGTGTGTCCAATTGCCAGCTTTTCCTGATACAGTATCAAAACCAATGATAGTGACATGACAACAAAAATAGCTGCAGCTGTAACTAATCTCACGAAATTTTTTTATAAAGAGACAGAATGGTAACTGACCAAATATCTATAGCAATAAGAACAGAAAAGTGGTTTGGGAAAGAAAAAAACCATAAAAATTACTGGGACAACAGCCAATTATTTTTCAAATTTTATGTATCATCACATAGTTAAGGTTCAGAAAAACCTATGAAATATACCACTCACCAGCATCTCTTTTAACATATCTCTGTAAAGCCAGCTGATAATCATAAATGTGACACCCCTTTCTAGAGAAAAAATAAGTTAGAGAAGAGAATAATCCTGCACAGCATTGCCAAAAAAGGTAATCAGATGGGAAGTTTCAATGACCGGTAGACAAGCTCAGGATACATAAACATGAATATATGAAGCCTGTACCTTCCAGGGTCATCACCGACATGCCACTTAAATGTGCTACATCTGATTCTGCATCTGAAGCAGCTTTGATTGCCTTGAAAAAAAATATATTACATTTCAGCAAAAACTTAAGAATCCAGAGCCAATAAATTTATAAAAACTCAAGTATTCAAAATACCTTCGTGGCACATTCTAGCAAGATTGGGAAGCACTGCTGTGAAATATTAGCTTCTTGGAGCTCTCTCAAAGCCTTACCACCGGTCCAACTATGACATATATTAAGCAAAATAAAAATGAACAGATCAATACTTATGATTCTCTTTTACTTTCTCTACAATTGGAATGATGAATCTTTATTGAACACAATGACATGAATGCAATGGTGAAAAGAAGACAAAATAAATTGACTATTTTCATGAGAAAGATATCATTAAGGGTTTATCACATAAGTACAGAGTCTCTAGGACATAAACATACTTGATAAATATTTCATATCAAGTTTAAATACCGCTCATGGTTTAAATATTCAGATACTGGAAGTTACACCAACAGACTCTCCCGTTGTTTCACTGGTGGTTTTGCCGGCATGTTCAAATCTGAAGGTTTTAACTGGGACAGAATGTGACGATGTCGCCTTCTCCTCTGCTCCCCCTAATCTCAAAAATTTATTGGTAAACCCAGTATGTGTTTCTGGATGTAGTGGTGGAGTGCGTCAGGATGAGGACTCTCTCTAATCTGATGGTGGAAGATGAGTCTATAATTTCAGGGGAAGACCATAGTTGTGCTGAGATGCAGTTGGTTTTAATGGATATGGAGAATCTGGTTTTTAATCAGACCGAAATGGAAAAGATGGGTGATCATCTGCTGCCCTTATGTACTCTGCTCCCAGGGGTAAATTTGGCTGGGTGCTCTTCAAAATGGGTCCTCAAGAAGGTCCAAGAAATCCAGGAGTGCTTGGGGATTTCGTGAGGGTTTTGAAGACCAATTCAGTGCCTTACTTATTGCCATTGAAGGGCCATCATTCGTTTGCTAAATCAGCATCAAAAAAAGAAAGAGAGTTGAAGAGACTTACCTGTACAATAAACTATGACGCAAAGGAGGGGAGTATAAGTCGTGGAAGGAATAAGGGGAGGGTATTTAATCTTGCTTTATGACACCCAAGATTCTTTCAAGAGTGTTGTGAGGTTGTGAAGGGGGACATTGTGAGCATTTTTCATGAGTTCTTTGCCCATAAAAGGTTTGAGATATGTCTCAAAACCACTTTTCTAGCACTCATTCCTAAAAAGGCAAGGGCGACGGATGTCAAGGATTTTCATCCTATTAGCCTTATAAATGGGGTGTACAAGATTAGGTCCAAAGTTCTTCCTAACTGTATGAGTACGGTTATGGAGAAGATTATTTCAAAACCTCAAAATGCTTTTGTTAAGGGACGTCAAATCCTTGGTTTGCTTCTTATTGCAAATAAAAGGTTTGAGATATGTCTCAATACCACTTTTCTAGCACTCATTCCTAAAAAGGCAGGGGCGACGTATGTCAAGGATTTTCATCCTATTAGCCTTATAAATGGGGTATACAAGATTAGCTCCAAAGTTCTTGCTAACTGTATGAGTACGGTTATGGAGAAGATTACTTCAAAACCTCAAAATGTTTTTGTTAAGGGACGTCAAATCCTTGGTTTGGTTCTTATTACAAATAAATGTTTGCAGAATAGATTGAGAATGGGAGTGCCATGTATTTTATGTAAGCTAGATATGGAAAAAGCTTTCCATTGCTGACTAGTGTGGCAAATCAAATTGAGCAGATTTTCCAAGCCTTATTGTGTGGAGGAAATGGAAAGGAGACTAAGGAGATGCTTGGAGAATGAGATGAGATGAGATGAGAATTTTGTGAATAGTAGTAAGATGGTTTGAGTTGACTTGTTTTATTGGGTTTTGGGAAATAAGAGAGAAAGTTGAATAACAAGTATTATAAAGTTAAAATATTGTTAGAATATCATTTTTGTTTTTAAATTTGAAAAAGTACTCTTTTTTTTTTTTAAGTTTGGGAAAGTTGTAATGATTAGGTAGTGATTTGATGAAAAATGTTGAAGATTTGAAAGTAAAAAGTGTGTGTTTGAGAAGAAAATTATGAAAAATTTTGAGATGAGATGAGATGAGATTGTTTCCCAAACATGCCCTAAGTTCCACTTAATCATGTAGAATAAGGTATGTATATCGATCTCTAGTGGAGGGTTGAGAATTTGTAATTTGAGAATCTTTTTTTTATGACAGGGGAACCACTCCACGACAGAGCTCTTAGGACTCACCCATGAAACCTAAACCCCAGGGGAGACTAGCACAGCAACCAACCGCCATGACCTTCCACTTGAATCGAAGTTTGATCCCAGGGAGAATCGAACCTGTGGCATGAGACTCATGCACATAAGTTTGCCCTTACCACTTGGGCTACCCACAGGTGGGTATTTGAGAATCTTTAATAAGGCACTTATTAGGAAGTGGTATGGATGTATCATCAAGAAAAGGAGCCTTTATGGAAGACTATTATTGAGTTGAAGTATGAGAGTCTGCGAGAGTGTTGGTGTTCAAAGGAAGTGAGAAGTGTGCATGGTGTTGGTTTGTGTAAGAATATTAGAAATGGATGAATGATTTTGCTCTATTCATTAATTTTGAGGTTGGTGATGGTGCGTTGCTCTGTTCCTGTCCAGAAAAACATTCCAACATTTCAGGGTAAGCCTTTAAGCCTAAGGGCTCATTTGGAGAGTAAGATGAGATTAGAATTTTGTGAATAGTAGTAAGATAGTTTGTGACTAGTAGTGAGATAATTTGAGTAGAGTATTTTTTGGGTTTTGGGAAAGGAGAAGAAAATTTTGAATAAAAAATATTATAAAGTTAAAATATTTTTAGAATATAGTTTTATAATATTATTTTGGTTTGAGAATTTGAAAATGTTGAATTGTTTTCTATTTTTTGTTTGAAATTTTAGGAAATTGTAATGATTAGTTTGAAAAAATTGTAATGATTAGTTTAAAAATTTTGTATTTGAATTATGTTTAGGAATGAGATAGAATGAGATGAGAATTTTGGGATGAGATCTATTTCCAAACAAGCCCTAAATCTTACATGCAAACAATTGTCTTTTCTTAAAAGAAGCAAATAATTGTAGAAACTCTTAATCCATGAGCTAACAACAATGAGGTGGAGCAAAAATACATTTTATATTAAACCATAGATAGCGCCCTTGGACAGCAAAAGCATAGAAGTGGAAAAAGTTGAAATTAAAACTGTCTTATTCACTTTCACAAAACTTCTCAACTCATCTCATCATTTCAACTTTCCCAAATTTTCACACAATAAAATAAACAATTCAACTTTTCAAATCTCAAAACAAAAATAATATTAAAAAAATATATTATAACAATATTTTATTCAACTTTTATTTCAACTCATCTTATCTCATCTACGAAAACAAATGAGACCTAAGTAATCGAACCATATTTTATTGGAGCCCACACCTCATATGTGTACCTTAAAATAGAGATCCCTCAAAATTGATAACATAAACACGACCATAATGCATTGCATTGTGAAATTCCAAAATCGTAGCAGCCTATACTTAATTGAAGTACATGATGAACGTCAGCAAAATGTGATTAAGGGAAGAATGACATTATTTTATTCTAGTAGAAAGAAGCCAGTGGAGAAAAGTAGAATATATCCCTTAAAGCAATAGAATATCTTGGGCTGATTGAATGTTTATATTGAATTTTTTGAACATCAGCTTCTAAGGGATTTAGACGGCATCACAATTATTGAATACCTTGAAATAAAGAATTTCAGAAACAAAGATTTAGAGGAGCATAAAACAAGTTAACTCACCAGGAGACGTGATGTTGAAATTCACGCTTTTCTAATGTGATTTTCCTCCGCTCAATCCAATTAATAAGGTCCTAGAAATTACTGGCACATTTAGATCATTTAATCATCAATGAATTGGGAACAAACTATTGTCATATTGCCCAAGCAATTACCTGTGTCATTTCATATAAAGGTTGATAAGTTAAAACATCAATTCCGCAGAGTTGCTCTAGTTCCATCTGCAATTCTTCCAAAAGGTACTACAACTATAAGAAACTAACTTATAAAATCATGAAATAGAAAGCATAGTCGTTTCATAACCTCATAACCTACTATGCAAAACGTCTTCTTCAACATCCACACTGCCAGCATCACGAGCAATATCCTCTATATTGCTGTAAACAAGTTAAACCAGTTCAGAACTACTAGAAATATCCTCACATCTCACCTTATTCATGTATCAGGTAATCAGAGAGAACTACTAGTAATATTTTTTTTATAAGTAGTACTCCTAAAAATTCAAAAACATACAAGGCAACAAAGAAAGAATTGAAAATCCCAACCGACAAACTTGCCTACACTTCCAAAACCAGTGTGGAAAAATGACATTTCACATTTTAGAAATTCACCAACTATCATTCATTTTATAAATAGTCCAAGTAATAAACTGAACTTACCATTTATTTTATTTTTCTACACATTCAACAACCAGAGAGAAGATCATAAAATGTTAAACTTAATCCAGAGAGTTTATAAAACATACTGGGCTTCATCAAGAATCACAATGGCTCCTTTAATATCCACTTCCATTGCTCCACGGATGACTGGATTAATGATGTAGTTGTATGGGCAGAAAACTAATTGTGCATCATCTGCCATTGAACGTGCTGCATAATATGAACAACCTAGACAAGGAAGAAAAGATGATGTAAGATTTGTTAAAAATAGAAATATATATATATAATACAAAATACAATAAATGAACCTTTCACAACTTGCCCAACTTTTACAAGATCTTCTATATCATGGGCCTCATGGCAACCTCCTTTCTGAAGGGACGGATGACCTTTGACTTTGTGTACATTTCTGTTGGTAATAAAATTATCCGATTGCCATTATGACAACTTATTACACCAGTGTAAACCAAGATAACTAAGATGAAGAAAGCATGTGATAAGAGATGTAACTCACTTAAATTCTGGGCATCCTACTTCTCGATTACTCAAAAGCAATTTGCTGGATAATCCCAAACCATTTTCAGAAAGGAAAAATGGAAGGTAATTTTCTCACGAGCAAGGAAAAAAACAAAATACAAAGGAAGCCATAAGTTCAGAAGTGCACCATTCTTCATCAATATTATCTTTCCCACGAATATGCTTGTTTGTGCAGTAATGCTTTCGTGATGCCTGGAAGGGAGAGAGACAAAGAAAGAGACAACATTAATATGCGGTCATTGTAAGCTTGAACTAGGGAAAGACCATGCAAAACAAAACATTATTCGAGAGTGGGAGTACATGTGAATATACGTTAGTCCAAAGGGTTCTCGTTCAAACAGCTATACATCAATTTATTTTTTTATAAGCGAAGGGGGGCTTCATTGAAAGCTGTTATTGACTCAGAGTTTGGTGAAGCATGGGGTGGATCGTGCTCGAATGATGTGTGCAGATCACATGGGGTGGGTCTTTGGAAACACAAAAGAAGAGGATTGGAGACTTTCTTTAGACTCACGCATATTGAGGTGGGTGATGGCTCCCAGGTCACGTTTTGGCATGACATATGGTGTAGTGATCAAAGCCTCAAAGACACATTCCCGAGTTAATAGAAAACACAAGAGCTAGTGGCTCCCCTCAATGGAATGTCAATTTCACCAGAGTAGCACATGATTGGGAGTTGGATGTCATCATTGAGTTCTTTGTTTTACCATATTCCACAAGAGTGACAATAGGGGCTATGAACAAGATCAATTGGAGCCTCTACAAAAAAAGGTCAATTCACCATTAGATAGTACTATCATAATTTGACTAGCCAACTCAATAATTCCTTTCTGTGGAGGAAGAAGATCAATTGGAGCCTCTACAAAAAAAGGTCAATTCACCATTAGATAGTTCTATCATAATTTGACTAGCCAACTCAATAATTCCTTTCTGTAGAGGAAGATATGGAAGACTAAAGCACCTATGAAAGCAGCTGTCTTTGTCTAACAGCTTCTTCTTTAGGAAAGATCCTTACTATAGACAGCCTAAGGAAACTTCAGATCAAGTTGTTGGATTGGTGTTGCATGTCTAAGAAGAATGGGGAAATGGTAGATCACTTGCTTTTACACTGCGAGGTGGCCAAAACCACATGGAATGATTTTTTTGTGGGAATGGGTTTAACATGGATTATGCCTAGAAGGCTGATGGATTTCCTAGCAAGTTGTAGCCGTCTCCAAGGCAATCCACAAAGTGACTGCAACATGGAAGATGGTCCATATATGTATGTGTTGGTGTATTTGGAGGGAAAGAAATGATAGAAGTTTTGAATATTGCAAGAGACGGTGGATGAATTGGTAACTACTTGCTAAGATATATATTATAAATATATAATATGAATTGCAAACAAGTTAAACCAGTTCATTACTACTTAAAGTTTTGAATACGCTGGAATTAGTCATATTGGGCATCCCCACCGGGCCGGGGTGCGGGGGGGGGGGGGGGAGAGTAAATTTATAGGCATATCATATATTAAATGACTAAATAACATTCCAAAAACTTTTTGTGGTCAAGAAAATTCCTAATTTAGGGTGCATTTGGATACCAAACTCATCTCAACTCATCATTACACCTTTTTCAAATCCCAATACAAAATATAATAAACAATTCAACTTTTTCAAATCCCAAAACAACTTTAATATTAAAAAATAATATTCTAACAATATTTTATCATCTCAACTCAACTCACTTCAACATCCAAACCCACCCTTAGTCGACAACTGCTAACAAGGACAGCATATCCCAGTTAATGATTAAATGTTTATTTATTTGTCCAGGACAACATAAGGAGAGCAAAATTGATCTCGACTGTTATTCAAACAAATACGACCATTTCCAATATATATTAAGCAATAACAATGTTTGTTCCATAGCCAGATTCAAGGCCCAATCTAGAAAATTGCTTGAAAGTGTCAGGCATGTGGCTACCATTAGCATGCATTCTAAAAGAATCTAGAAAAATGATTTATTCGCTAATAATGAAAGTTCTCTTAGGTTGATGACCAGGTCACATTCGAGAAAAAAGACAATTTGCAAGGGAGGGCTAGTAAAAATTTTCCAGGCTGTAAGTGAAACATGAATGTGTGGGCATGTGTGAAATTTGTGATTGCTGAATAAGAACTGAAAAGGAAAAAGGCAAACCTACCAAAACTGCCATTGGCACTCGATAAGCAGTTTTCCGGTATTCACGAATCACTTGAGAAATTTGTGAATGTGTCCTCCTTAAAAAACAGAAGATAGTTTATAATACTTTGAGAATTGAATTCAACATTTGACAACCCATTAAGCGATTTATTTATACTCTTGAGATTGTAAGATCTTAAATCTTCTTTCAATGTTCACAAATAATCAAATGAAAATTACAAAATGGCCGATTTCACTTGACCTAAATAATTTATAATGTCTAGTTTCAGCTAAAATTGTTGCAAATAATAATCAGAAAAGAAATAACTCGCAACCAATTTCAAATTAAAATAGTAAAACCTGAAGAATTCATACTATAATTTTACATTTAAAAAAATCATTATCACAACATTCAAGTAATATAGTGAGGCTATGCCTACTTTTCTCATCAATAAAATTCTTCTGTACTGATAAAAAAGCATTGAAGTAAGTGTTGAAATCAAGTATTTGACTAAATAAAGTAATTGAATACAACCTAATATGGGAAGCTATACTATGAAGTTGATACTTTTCATGAAACGTAAGATCATAACATGGAAAATAAACTAAATAACTATTACATTTTTGCCTTTTGTAAATACTAAAAAGAGATTTCATTGTCACTATACAGATTTTTTATGAAGTGGTCGTCAGATGCTTTTGTGGAGTAGTAATAGATAGGATAGAACTGCATATATTTAATAAAATTCCTATTTACTGATTAAAAAAAAAAATTAGGATAGAACTTTACGATGCATAATAAATGGTAGGTGTTGTCGGTTTCTTTTGGTTCTTGGTTTTTGCTGCAGATTGAGCTGGCTCCACAATTTCTGACCCTGGGTTACCTAATAAAAACTGTAATGTCAGTGGCATAGTGCATCGACTAAGAAATAGAAATAGTGAATAAAGGATTGTTTGACCATATTCACTCTAATAATCAGAAACCAGAATAATCAATTAGAAACTCCTTTTAAAAAAATTCATAACGCAGGTTTCACGCCTGCTTCGAAACCACAAGGTAAAAGGACAGTAAGAAAGGTTTTACTCTATGTTCCTTCTTCTAAATTTGCAATAACCAAACAAAGATCCAATATTAACGCTTTAGGTTTAATACGAGGGGCTAATTTCTCACTTTCTCGGAATCCCTAACAGCGTGAGATATATATTATAATTATGCAATATGAACGTATTAGGGTTTAAATTGTTTATAATATATATTTCTTTGATAATGCATTAGGGTTTAAATTTGATAATATCATTTTGTTATGATGTAGTAGGGTTTAAATCAATCATTAAATTCTTGATTTACCTGAAGGCTCCACTTCCGGAACAAATCCGCCACCGTAAGCCAGAGGATCCGTGACCGCCTCCGGAGCAGGCTTCGACTGAGAAGGATTCCCATACTGATTCTTCAACTTATAGTTCTGCTGCCATGCGAGGCTCGAGCAGAGAAGAGATAGCGATTTGCCGGTACCGGTCGGGGACTCTAGGAGCGCATGGCAGTGGCCCTCTCTCTGGGCTCGATCCAGCGTGGATATGACGCGGCCCATGAACGCAAGCTGCGACCCGTACGGTCGGTAGGGGAATTCCACTTGAATGCCTCCGATGTGGTACACATTCTTATGGTTCGGTCCTGAAGTTGCAGAGGCCATTTCTTGGCGCTCTGGCGATGATCTTTAGAAGAAGAAAACGTTTTCAGGCTTTTGTCGGTGGGGTTTATAAGACCAATCAGAAAGTTGGGAGAGTTTTGGCGGGAACTTGGATTTTGTGGGATTTGATCAAGGCGTAACTTGCTTTCGAAGCAGTGCTTAACCTCGCAATCAACGGTTTGTGACGGTTGCACGTATTAATTACGATTCAATTTTTATTTTTCACCATTACGATCGATCTTAGAAAAATAATTTAGCGACAAAGGAGTTACATTAAAATAAATCCACGAAAAGATGTAGTTTGATGTATACATTAGATTGTCAAATTATTTTTTTTATAAAATAAATTTAATAAATCACATGATATCATGTTACTTTATAAATTCATTTTTGTAAAATTATTTTGTATTTATAGCACTTCTCACTTATACATCGAAAATATTTTTTCTAATCTTTTTCCACATGGAGCACAGTGCACTTGTAATGTTGTAATGCAACTGAATTCTCTATTCTAAGGTCTCGTTTGGATAGTAAGATGAGATGAAATTATATGTAAATAATAATTAAATGATTTGTAAATACTAGTGAAATGATTGAGTTAATATGTTTTACGATATTTTGTGAAATGATTTGTAAATTATTTGTACTTGTCATATTTGGATATTGAGGTTGGATGACTTAGCAAGACTTTAATATCCAAACCAGACCTAATTGTTGTTTTTGTTTTCGCATTCCTGATTTATCTATTGGGCTAGTCAAGTTGGTTTTAGAGGTGTTACCCAAACCCTACAGGACGGGGTGGGGGTGGGATTTTTCCCTCAACACCCTCCCTGTACATGGGGGGTGGGGTACCCCATCCAAATGCCAGGGTGTGGGGCGAACACCTCATCTAAAAAATAATACAAATTGTCACATAATTAAAATAAAATATGATAATACAATAAACTATCAAGGGACAAATTGTAGCAACATTATAATTAAGTGAATTAAGATAAAACTATTACAAATTCATGTAAAAAAATATTACAAATTGTCACATAATCTAAATAAAAGATGATAGCACAATAAACTAATAAGGGACAAATTGTAGTAAGATTACAATCAGCTGAATTAACACAAGAATATCATTTTAATCGGAGAATTGACTTTGACTGTTTGACATTGGAATTTGGGATGACCATGGTGGTGGAAAAGTTAGTGAGCTGTGCTATGACACTGTGAAATCATAAAACATGAAACATTAATAGGAAAATAAATTAGAATTACAAACAAGAAACGAAAATTAAAAAATACAAACATATATTAGAAATGTAAAAATTACAATTATTAAGTTGTGTTTGGATAGTGAGGTGATCTCAGATATTCTATGAATAGTAATAAAAAAGTAATAATAGAATATTGAATAGCAGTAAAAAATAATAATAAAATAATGAATAGTAGTGAAGTATTCTCACTACTCAAACTAGTTATAAAAGTACTAAGCAAGACAAGATTGGGATGAAGATAACAATAAGAATGAGATCATTGGGTCCTTGGGATCGGAATTGGGCATATGATAGTGAGACTATAAAAAGTTAAAAGAAAATACAAGAAAAATAATTAGATTTACCAAAAATTATATAAATACAAAAAATAATTAAGGAACAAATTGTACAAACCAATGGGCAAATGGCAATAGCAAGTCCAATAGACACAAAGTTATATTGCAACAGAGGTAGACGCCGTCTCATGTATTGTTACAACAATTAAATTTAAAATTAATACCAGTTAAATGAATATAAATAAATTAAAATAACAAAATGAAACCCACGATTACCAGATTCAGATTGATCACCACCCTCCTCCTCCTTGACCTCTTCAAAGTCGATAACATCTAGAACATGAATGAATATCATGTTGATCCAATTCTGCGTACAAATTAATGTCTCCACAATGATAACAGACAATGAACTCCAGAATGGATCTAATATGCGTCTTCTGGTACTAAAAACTAACGGTGAGGCTACGGTACTAATAAAGATGGCTAAAATACTGCATGTTATCTCTTAAATGATGAGATACTTCAAGGTATTGGTCTTCCACCAAAATAATATATCAAAGTCTCGTGTAAATGGATGAAAATCTGTTGCGAAGTATCTATCTACCTTCGGCTGAACCTTTGTAGGATGACGAACTAGGTGGATTTTGTTCCAATCTCTCACCCCATTTCAATCTACGCAATTTCCCAACTTCGGCTTCTGAAAAACCCCCGTGGGGTAGTGTAGGTACTGGAATATTACCACCATTGAATACAGTAAACTTATCAAACAATCTAGCAATAGTTTCCTTAACTCTTGCCGCAATACGCTCTGCCAATACATTCCTGTGTGCCAATCTCAAGCCATATACCATGTCATCAATCTTGTACTTAGGGGTCAAGAGCAACAATCACATATAACAAAATATTCACCCTACTTAAATCTCTCAAATATTTGTCATATTTAACTCTCGACATCAATTTCATCTCCAGCATCCTAATATGGTCACTCGCGCACATTTCATCCAATTCTTATTTCACCTTACATATTTACTGATAGAAATTATTGGATGTAAGGTACAAAGAACCAAATAGCCTTGTTGTGAACTTGTAGAAAAGCTTCAAAAAGTCTACAAAAGTAACAATAACCTCTAAATCATCATCAGTAGGCTTGTCTAATTCCTTGTGGTCATCAAAATATCTGATATATTGAATGTTTTCATCACCCAGTAACGCAAAGGTTGACTTATATTATCAAGCCGCCTCTAACATTAAGAAGGTTGAATTCCATCTTGTAGAAACATCTTGACAAAGGCCAATCTTGGATATTATACCTGCAACCTTCACATCAACCTTTAATTTTTTCAATCTCACACAGCAGTTCTAACCCATGCAACCGAGTCATCAAAATCTTTCAAACCATCACTAATAATTAAATTTCGAATGTGTGCAGCACATCTCACATGTAAACACTCACCACTCAAAATTGTCTTATTTGTCTCTCTAAAATAGATCTTAAGATGCCCAAATATGGCATCATTAGACGAGATATTGATAACTATAATTGTCACAACCTGTGCCAACCCCCATTCATTTATTGCGATCTCCAAAACTTTTCCAACCGTCTCACCCTTATGATCGAAAATTTGACGAAATTTTAAAATTTTATTGTTTAATTTTCAATCACAGTTAATAAAATGCACAGTCAAAATCGTATAATTATAATTTTGGACGGATGTCCATGTATCAATAGACAATGGTGAGACAAACTCTTTGACCCACTAATTGGCCCCTTAACAAATATTTTTTTGTTCTGTAATATTTTTTTCTTTCTTTTGCCACCGTATGGCGAGAATGAAGGTTAAAGCTAAGTTCCAAGTACTTAGAATATACTTGAAACATTTTTCCCTCCATAAATTGAAAGGGTAGTTGTGGCGCCCCTAACTTCCATGCACGGACACGCACGGAAATCGAGACACTCGGGATGATGACAACACGGTCACGCACCCCAACGACACGTGCCGAGTGTGTGAAATGCAACACGTGTACAACAAAAGATACGCAGCGGAAATGTTAAGTCAAATAACTAAGTACTAGAGTTAATACAATACAAAAATAATACAGAAATCCACAAGTCAACATAATACAATTTTCTTGTTCATAAAACAATCTCAAATAAAAATACAAATACAACATAGAATATAGCCAAAAGTTCCTACTCCTCAGGTGGAGCTGCATCCTCGGGTTCAACCTCTTCGAAACCTGCGTCAAAATCTGCAGTACCAATAAATGGTACCACAGGTAAGTAAAATAAAAAAATACTCCAAGATAACAAATATAAAAATACAACAACCACTATGCATGCACATGATGACCCAAGTGCAAAACCCGAGAAAAACACCATTTCTCGAAAATCACAAGTTTTTCCCACGCACGCCAAAAATACCATTTGGCAAAATTAATATCCAGGAATAGTTACTTTTATTCCAATTTTAACTCGTATGCACCATGGTCTCCCCTAGGGACCATCCACATACCCTGGCTCCCTTCGTCACCCCACAGGTAGCGACCATGCGAGTGATACAACACGAGTGATGCCCAGTTCCGTGCCCACCGCGTACATAGCCAAGCATCCTCTGATCTCCGCCAACACAAGAGATCACGGAGTCGGATCGAGAGCGCTACCATCATGTCCAAGTCCCGAGCAACAGCTCCAGGGGACGACACTCAGTATATTTCGCTCCCGAGTGCCCAGAGGAGCTCCACCGAGATAATACCTCATTTCGACTTGGGGGTGATACACACACACCCGAAAAGCCATTTTACAAAACACAGTTTCCAAAAATATACACACCCACGCATGCGTGCACAATACCATGAAATCAACCAATTACCAACAACCAACAGTTACCAACAATTTTCCAATAACCAACACAGTCTATCAGATAACCAATTCACAGTTTATAAAACAGGTCATTACAAAAATATATTTAAATCTTAAAAGTCTTTTGGAGAAATACTTACAGTGCTTTAAAAATAATTTACGGAGGATCCGAGGCACTGGAAAACACCAAAGCAGCAAATGTCACAGTGTAAAAACACTGTGGCCGAAACACAGTGAAATTGGAATTTCACACGGGTTCAAACGAAGACTTGAAATTGATAGGGTAGGGCCTTTGGAAGGTGGGGAATCTAATGATGGTGGTGGTTGGCCGAGAATGGCGGCGGAAATGGGTGGTTTACGGCCGAGAATTTCAAATCGGAAGTGGAGCTCGCACGGGCGGCTCCGGCGACGGATCGGGGTCGGGAATGGGTGGAAAAGCTTGGTATTGGGCCGGTGAAGATGTGGTGAAGAAATGGTGGCCGGACGGCGGCGGAATGGAGGAAGAACTACCGCGGGTTCGATCGGCCCGTGGCGGCTAACGGTGGCACGAGGCGGTCTGAGATTTTATGGGGGAGGTCGCCGGCGCACGGGGGAGCCGATGATGCCGGCGGTGTCGTGCACGACGGTCCGGAGGCGGCGCAGCGAAGGTGAACCGTTTCACACGGTGGAGAGAAGAGAGAGAAGGGAGAGGGGGTCGGGCACGCGGGGGAAAGCAGGGGAAAAAGAAAAAATAAAAAAAGAAGAAAAAAAAGAAAGAAAAGAAAAAGAAGAGGGAAAAAGGGAAGATCCAGTCTTTCAACCTGGGTCCCGAAAAATTCAATGAAGATGAAATTAAAACTGAAAACTAAATAAAATAATCCAAACTCAGTGAAATAATTTAAATACAACAATAAAATTTTAAAACCCAAAAATAAATCATTTTAAATTAAAAATCATTTTAAATACCAAAACAGTAAATAAAATCTAAAAAGCGCATAAAAATAATTTTCACAACATAAAATATTAAGAAATAATATTTTAAAAACTCCCAACATTTTAAAATAAGATAAATAATCACAAAATAAATTAAATAAATCTTCCATTAAAAATACACTAAAATCTGGGATGTTACAGTAGTTCATCTATGATGACCATACGAACTAGGTGTCTCATAAACTCATCCGTATCATACTTAATATACCTATTTAATGTTGTACCCCGCCAATGTTTTGAATATCGTACCGGACACCATACCGGTCAGGAAAGAAATAATTCGGTACTGGTACCGTTTTGGAATAGTCGATATATGAATAAATTATATATATATATATAAAATTTATATTCTAAAATTATAATCTCTATATGAATAAATTATATATAAATACATAGATATAAAAATTATAAATAGCCTAGTCTAAATTGGAGGTCAAAAAATGAGATTGTAATTTGAAAAAATAAAAATAAAATTAAAAGTCAAAATATCGGTCAATATTTGGGCCGGTACGAAATATATAAAATATCTGTATCGGACTAGTGGCCGATACGGTATGATATTTAAAACACTGACCCCCACTATTTTCATCTGCCATTTTTTTAAAGTCAAATAATCTTTAGAGTAGATTGATTATTCTCTTATAAAGATTTTAATATTTAACTCTTCTTGCATTGTTCTTCTAGGTAAACATTTAATTTGAATGTATCATATCTTTTATAGTGACATCTATACACTTTACTACAATAGTTACATTTAACTTAGGGGTTATTGAGGTCACCACCTTCTAATTTGATGAAGTGAGTCCAAACTATTGAAATCAGTTTCTTACGTTGTGGGGGTAGCGGTAGAGGTAGGCTCGGTAAGGTTACTGGCAGGTGTAGAGGTAGGGTTCATAGGGTTAGTAGCAAGTGTAAGGTTAGGTGTTGGGATAGGAGTGAGAGAACTAGCACTAAAATCTGACTGGTTATCTATTTTTCAAAACTCACAAAAATTTGAAATGAAGCAAAGATCACAACAACAATTAAAACTATGCACAAATCACCCAAAACAGTTTTGGGTTTTAACATCAAAACCCTAAAACAAAACGGGGTTTCATATCGAAATCCCAAAATAGATCGAGGTTTCGATATTAAAACCCCTAAATTAATTTAGGGTTTTGCAACCCCTAACATAATTAAGAGTTTCATATTGATACCCTAAATTAATTTAGAGTTTTAATCCGAAACCTTAAAGTGACAATTTTACATGCACAATTTTTTTTACACAACAACCAACACACATGCACAATGTCCACACTCCACGACACACAATTCACAATTTCATCATCCAACTCTTCAATTTAATTCCATCTTCCATAACTTAAAAAAAAATATTTAATTTCATCCCCCATAACTTAAAAAAAAAAAACATAAAAGTAAACAACGTGCATGGAAACATACCTTCGACGATAGACTAGGCATGCGAAGAAGATGGAGACAGACGGTGTAAGACAGACAGAGTGGGAGAGAGAGAGACTAGGGTTTCACGAATCACAGAGAGAGATAACAGAGAAGTTTGAGGGTGGGGGTTTCGAGGGGGGGGTCGGCGTCGTTTTGATATATGGGGGGATTTTAAGTTAAAACTTATCAAAACGACATTATTTTATTTATCCCAAAACGACGTTGTTTTGATACATGGTGGGTTTTTTTTGTATATAATATACGTATATATAAATTTTTATATATGTGATGAAGGGGGTGAGCTAGGGGAAAAGCGGTTCAAGGCAAGGTCACCCACCCCCCGCATCTAGCGATTGGGGTAAGGACATTACTAATCTGGAAAATAAGTGGCAATGAACTTAATCTCTTGGCTCTTTTTTTTCTTTTTCTCTCCAGGCATTTCGCTCTCAACCAAAACCCACGTAAAGATCCCATCCTTTCCGCCCGAGAAGGGGGGGTTGAGCACCTCCCTCCCTCGTCCTATTTGGCTTGTCTAGAAACTGTGCAGCTTATTTCTTTATGATTTTTATTTTGTTTTTTGTCCATAGCAAAAAGAAGTGCCGATCTATTACTTTTTGGAGCCCAGTGACCACCATGCACCCCACCGCAAGACTCCTTAGCCACCGATCCTTCAAACGGCCGAACCAGAATGTCGAACGAAACAACGCATGCGTCACACGTGCGAATCAAAAGCGTTCGTAAGATTCACACGTTGTCACATTGAGGAGTGCTTGTTGCTGCCACGCATGGCATTTATAGGGCCAACGACATCGGATTCTTTAGTTCGACCAACCTCAATTCTTCTAGTGTGGCATGTGGCCTCCATGCGCCGCCACAATCCCTAACTGTCGTCTTCTAGAGATTCGGCTAATCTCATGTTTGTTATCTACCTATGTTTTGGAGAGAGAGAGAGAGAGAGAGACCTGTCTTGGACCGTCACTGTTGATGGTGGCTTTTGGGCACAAAGGGAAGAGCTTGGGCGCAGAGGGAGAGAGCAAGAGGGTTGGGTGCGAAGAAGTGAAAATATTGGGTCTTAGCTTTCTAACGCTTGGATTTAAAGATGAGATAAAATGAGTTGAGATGATTTGTGAATAATAGTGAGATTTGTGAGTTAAAATTTGTGAATAATAATTAATAGTAATGAGATGATTCAATCCAAACCCGTTGTCCTTGTTTGTTTTCGTATATGAGTTGAAATGAAAATGAAAAGTTAAATAAAATATTATTAGAATATATATTTTTAATATTATTTTTGTTTTGAAATTTGAAAAAGTTGAATTGTTTATTTTATTTTATATGAAAATTTGAAAAATATTATAATGATAAGATGATATGAGATAAGATGAAATGAACCGTTACTAAATCATTTCCTATCATTGTAATTAAAAGAGAAAAATATTTTGATTAGTTATAATTATTAGGTTTTGTTTGTTTTCGCAGATGGGATGAGATGAGATGAGATTAAAATTAAAAAATTAAATAACATATTGTTAAAATATATTTTTTAATATTATTTTTATTTTGTGATTTAAAAAAGTTGAATTATTTATTTTATTTTATATTAAAATTTAAAAAAATTGTAATGATTAAGCCTTGTTTGTTTTTAGAGATGAGATGAGATTAATTGAAATTAGTTAAAAAGTTAAAAAAAGTATTGTTAGAATATATTTTTTAATATTACTTTTGTTTTAGAATTTGAAAAAATTGAATTATTTATTTTATTTTGTATTAGAATTTGAAAAAATTGTAATGATTAGATAAGATGAAATGAGATGGATTTGAAAAAATTGAATTGTTTATTTTATTTTGTTTTGAAATTTGATAAAGTTGTAATAATTAGATAAGATGAGATGAGATGTAATGCTTTTCGAAAACAAACGAGTTAATGCTTCATTTGTTTTCGGAGATGAGATAAGTTGAGATTAAAATTAAAAATTAAAATAAAGTATTATTAGAATATATTTTTTAATATTATTTTTATTTTGAGATTTGAAAAAATTAAATTGTTTATTTTATTTTATATTAAAAGTTAGGAAAGTTGTAATGATTATGTAAGATAAGATGAAATGAATTTAAAAAAATTAAATTATTTATTTTATTTTATATTAAAATTTAAAAAAATATAATGATAAAATTGAAATAAGATGATATAGTTTTTAAAACAAACGAGGCAATGAAATGAGACGAAAAGTTTACTGAAACAAATGAGGCCGGTTGAATCGAAGGAACTGGAAGCAGCACAAGAATCGTAATACGCTCATGCGTATTTGCAAGAAAGAGAAGGCAGAGCTATCCATCACTGCTCTTTCATTTTCCAATCTCCAACCGCCAAATTCACATTAAACTAGCGCTCGTCTCCCCTCGACCTAACCATCATATTCAACCAAGAAGCGGTCCGACGAAACCAAATCCCAGCTCTTTCTTACACTCCTTCGTCCACTACTACTATTTCGATTTTTATTTTTCACCTTTTGGTTTCGCATTTTCTTTCTAGTTTTCTGATTTCTTGATCGAATTTAGAATTCTTGATCTGCGGGAATCTCAATTGGAAAAAAAGCGTTTGGAAAATCTTCGTAAAATATAAAAGGAGATGGCGGGGCAAAATCAAGGGCCCAACATGGATCAGTTCGAGGCGTACTTTAGGAGAGCGGATTTGGACGGCGATGGTAGGATCAGTGGAGCTGAAGCTGTTGCTTTCTTTCAGGGATCCAATCTGGCCAAACAAGTTCTTGCTCAGGTTGCTCACTTTTTTTAACCCCCAATTTCCATTTCATGATG
Source organism: Cyclocarya paliurus (assembly GCA_029856935.1). NCBI lineage: Eukaryota > Viridiplantae > Streptophyta > Magnoliopsida > Fagales > Juglandaceae > Cyclocarya > Cyclocarya paliurus. The sequence goes on from CM056949.1 coordinate 10,547,863, forward strand.
AATTTTTATGGATAATTAAGTTATTTGTGCCTCGAATGTGAATGAATGATGGATGGAGTTTACGTTGGAGCTACCTCTTGGTCGATTATGTGTGTCTATGTATATATATATATATATTGATAAGTCGATATATATATATATATATATTTTATAAGTAATCAAGATATAGTTTTCATATAAACAGGCAGAGCCCAGGTACACAAGAAGTATACATGAAAAGCGCCTAGCTAGAGGTTACAATAGAAAGAAGAAGATCATGGACCCTAAGTCCGTTACAAACTATAGCCCCTGCCCATAAGAACAAAGACTTAAGAAAGAAAACTTTAAGCTCCTCCAAAGTTCTCTCTTAATCATCAAAACATCTAGCATTTCTTTCACTCCAAATACACCAACACAAGCATATTGGTACCAATCTCCAAATTGCTGCTACCTGAGAATCTCCATATAGTCCTCTCCAGCTTGCGAGGAAATCCACCAATCTACAAGGCATAACCCAAGACAATCCGACTCTTGAGAAAAATTCATCCCATATAGCCTTAGCCATCTTGCAGTATAAAAGCAGGTTATTATAGATAAATACATGTTTCCTAATTTGGTCAATGCTGCGGTTTCTGATAATTATTTTGAATACTTGCGGTCTATCATAGTGAGATTTGTTGGTTGCCTGATGGATGCTCTCTCATGAGTCGTCAATGACCTTTAAAGTTGTTTTAGTGGTCTCTTCTTGTTAGCTTGACTAAAAGGCATTGAGATCAATCTTATAGAATGCAATAGTTTGCTGTAAGTTCTCTATCTACTATGATCTGGTTTACTTATGCCAATAAATGTATGTTTGGGGGATAACCTGTATAAGGATGCCCTTAATTTATACTCATTAAAAAAACGAAAGAAATAAATTAGTATGTTAATGTTTGCCTTTATCAGTGAATATTGGATTGACTGACACGAGGGAAGACTTCTACTAGTGATTCTTATCAAGCGGTTATTTTTATCTTGGGAGGATCATAGTTGCATTGAGCATTTGGTGCTAAGCACGAGGCATATCTCAGATCTCAGGCGTTTGAGTTGGAAATCTTCAACAGGGTTCATGAGATAGTCTTGTACTCGTGTACTTAAGTAGGTTTAATTTAATTCTGTGTTGTTACTGTGCTTTTGCATAATGTGGAAGTTGTTTGTTTTGGTGTCTTTTATCTTTTAGTCTTTTTTCTTTTCAGTGATATCTTCAAAAAGTAAATTTATCTGTTTATCTTTCTTTCTCGAGGAATTTTAAGACCTTGTTGAACATGACTTGCATGTTGATCAAAATGTTAGGGATGTACGTTAATGAAAATGTTTGAGATGACTTGCAGATATGGATGCATGCTGATCAGAGCAAAACTGGTTTCCTTGGTCGTGTAGAATTTTATAATGCTCTCAAACTTGTAACTGTGGCACAGAGTAAACGAGAATTAACCCCAGATATTGTCAACGCAGCACTCTATGGTCCGGCTGCGGCTAAAATTCCTCCGCCGCAAATCAATCTTGCGGCCACATCTGTGCCTCAATTTAATTCAAAGGGTGCTGCATCTGCCCCACGGATGGGTGCAGTTGCACCAACATCCTCTCAAAATCTTGGCTTTAGAGCACAAGGAGTGCCAAATCCTAGTATGAACCAGCATTATTTTCCTTCTCCGCAAAATCAGTCCATAAGACCACCTCAAGTTATGCCATTACCTTCTGTTACTGCTTCCCACCCATCACGGGGTACTGCTAGTCCAGACCTCACTAGGGGAGGTAATATGTTAGGTCCCAATGCCCCAAACTCAAATATCTCAAATGATTGGCTCAGTGGACGGGCTGGTTCAGTTCCTAATGGGCCCAGAGGTATTGGTCCATCAATGCACTTGCAGGCTTCACAGCCGCAATCTCCAGTTTCTATGACCTCCCAGCCAACAGCTAATGCCTCTAAAGCATTAGTTGTTTCAGGAAATGGGTTTGCTTCTGGGCCAAATTCAGTTAGTAGTACTCCTGCCCCTTCCGCCATCACTCCTGTTTCTGCTGTACCTCAACCTTTGGGTAAGCAGAGCTCACTCGATTCATTGCAAAGTGCATTCCCAATGCAACCTGTTGCTGTACCTCGACATTTGGGTTCAACGATGACAGTCTCAGCTCCAGGTTCTTCCTCAATCACATCATCTGGGATTTTGGTTGGACTTGAAAATCCTACTTCTGACAATACGCACCTTCATTGGCCAAAGATGAAACCATCTGATGTTCAGAAATATACAAAAGTTTTTTTGGACGTAGACATTGACAGGGATGGGAAAATCACTGGCGAGGAGGCACGGAATCTATTTTTGAGTTGGAGATTACCAAGAGGTAAGGATCCTTCAATCTGGAAGTTTGGCTGATATCTCCCTGTGTTGTTGTCTATTACTAAGTTGGCTGATTCTGAAACTGTTTCTCATGTTTATTTCCTAAATATTGCTGTGACGCCACCAGTATTCCGTGTTGCACCCAATACTTCTTAGTTTTATGAGAAGTTGTGGGCAAAACCCCAGTGCATAAGATGTATACCTATTTAAACATGACTGCCTCTAGAAAGTTGAAAAAGGTAGGATCATGATAAAAAAAATAAAGGTCTCAGAACATTCTTCCACACTCCAATAGTTAGATCTAAATTCTCGAAAATCCTTAAATTTTGTTCTAAAAAACACAACACCCTATCATTATTAAAGCTTTTTACTGATACACAAGTGCACACATATATAAAACACGACTTGTTGCACCATATAGTTTTTCACCCAACCCTCCTGATCATGTGCATTTTGATAAATAGTTAATTAAAGTATTATCGTTAGAAATAGAGCATTAAAAAAGAAAAAGAAATAGAGCATCCAAAGTGATAAAATAATAGTGGAATTATATTGTGTTTCAGACTTTTTGTACTTATGCTGTGTTTCAGTACTAATAAGGATATTCTTCATTGATTGATATATATTTTTTTTTTTGCAATTGTTATCTCTTTACATAGCAGAATGTGGCCTTTTCTCCATGCTACCTCAAGTGTAGTGCATAGTTTAGGCAAATTGAAACCACAGAATTATATGTGGCTTGTCCCCAAAAAATTATTTGGATCGTTGTTCAACAAATATTTTTTTGGTTACTAACTCCTTACAAATTGATTGGGAACAAATGATTTTTTTTTATAAGTAAAGGTGCCCCATTTTATTAAAAAGTGCTGGGGTTACTACTTTAAATATTCTTAATTTCTCAGGAGATGTAAGCCTTGTTTGGGAACCAGCAATTTCAGAAAAAATATCAGTTTTTTTTTTTTTTTTTTAATTTCACCTTCTATCCAAACATCTTTTACATACCAAAAACATTTTATCATCTCTCAAAAATAATTTTCATCTAGTCATTTGTATTTCTTTCATGATTTTAAAATATAGAAACCTAAAACCCAAATCAATTTTCACAAAACTAGAAATATCTCACCAAAATCTCTCTCTCCAAACATCATTTAAATGGACCACAGTTTTTTCAAACTCCAATTTTCTCAATCCAAAATTTCTATGGCCCATTGACTTTCCCAAAACCCCACAAAACTCATCTCTAAAAATGTATTCAAAGATTACAGAATTTTTCAGGAAAATCTTTAATCCAAACAAGCTTGTTGTCTCTATTTTCAGGTATTTGGTAAATGCAATTCACTTTTGCTACTATCTTTTGGCATTTAAATCCTGCAGTTCCATTTAAATTGCTTGGCTATTGATTTGTATTATGAAGTTTTATGTATGTTATGAAGGGAAATTTAGGAATGGCCAAAAATTTCATCTTTTTGCTAAGACATCTGTTATGCCTTAGAATGAAGGTGCCACTAGAATGTACTAATGATTATATTAGATGAATTCTTCTTTACTGGACTTTGTGTTCTTGTAATGGAGCTGATGTGTACTCCTGTACTTCTTCTGAATTCTTCTCCTTGGACAAGCTTACTCAGGACTTGGTTGTAGTCTAGGATTACATATGCTCAATAATGTCTTTGTTGCCTTTTTCAGAGGTCTTAAAGCAGGTGTGGGACTTATCCGACCAGGATAATGATAGCATGCTGTCTTTGAGGGAATTTTGCTTTGCTCTCTATATGATGGAAAGATACAGGGAAGGTCGCCCTCTGCCAGCTGCGCTGCCACCTAATGTCATGTTTGACGAGACACTGCTGTCTATGACAGGTCAATCCAAAGTCCCTTATGAGAATGCTGCTTGGGGCCCCAGTCCTGGTATTAATTAGAACTGCTTTAAATATTCTTAATTTCTTCTCTCGTGCCATACAGATTTTTCTTGATGAAGCATTTGGTTCTATTCTTAGGTTTTGGACAGCAGCAAGGGATGCAAGGTGCCCGGCCGATTGCACCTGCAACTGGTTTGAGGCCTCCAATGCAGGTAAGTGCCCCCCAGGCTGATGGTGTATTGCAATCCAATCAGCAGAAATCTGGAGTGCCTGCATTGGAGGATTCCTTTGTAAACCAACTTGATACCAGAGGACCAAATTCAATGAACTCAAAGCCTCCAGAGGCAACAACTGCTGGGAAAAAGGCATCTTTTCTGTACTTTTGGTTGCCTTACCATAGAATTATTTGAATTATGAATGTTTGTGGTGAAAATTATTCATGCCTTACAGGAATAGTTCTTAAGAAAAATGCAAGAAAATAGACACCACTTTTTTTTTTGACAAGTAATAAGATTTTCGTTATAAGCGCGAATGGCGCAATCCAAGTATAACAAGATTTGTACAAGAAAACACTTTTAGCTTAATGAACCAAAAAATATGGCAATGGTACATTCTCATTGTAAGAAAAAATGATGTGGAAGCATGTGTATTTTTTATTTTTTTTATAAGTAAGAAAATTTATCAATCCACATAATTCCACAGGAAGTATACAAGAGAAAACACCTCACTACAAAACTAAAGCTGGAAAAACTGCAATAAAGGCATTAAGACTAGTCCCATCCAACACAATAACCGAAGCCCAAATCAACAATGTATGAAAGAAAAAATCTCTAGTCCCTCCCAACAAACATTCTCTATTGTCAAAACAACCCCCACTTCTCTCATTCCAAATACACCACATAAGGCATAGAGGTACCATCTTCCAAACAGCCGCAATTTGTTGATTGCCTTGAATACCTCTCCAACAAGCCAAAAGATTTGCCACCCTCTTGGGCATCACCCAAGCAATGCCAAGCCTAACAAAAACCTCATCCCAAAAGGCCTTCGACACATTACAATGGAAGCATGTGTATGTAAGCAATTACTTTAGGATTTCAGTATAACCACTTTTTAAAATCAAATTAACTCAGAAAGTGCACTCAATTTTCTCCCATTGAAAAAGAAATTTGTCAAAAAGATTGTTTTAAGATTGTAGTTATTTTTTTTTCCTATATCATCCCTCTTCTTCTGCTTTCTTACTGGATGGTTTAGATCAAGATGTACTTAAAGTTGGTGACTTCTGCAACTTTTTAACTTCAATAGTGATTTATTATATCGTATGTTTTTTTAGAGCTTTTAGTGTTTTTAGTCTACTTTTCAGTATTCGTGAACTTTCTTAGGGGTACGAAAATACTTTCTTTATTTATGGTAGGTTGAAGAAACACAAAACATGATATTGGATTCTAAAGAGAAGCTCGAGTTCTACCGCACCAAAATGCAAGAACTTGTGAGTTATTTTTGTCTTATTCGTTTGCTTCTAGTTTTTTTCATTAATAATCAACTGTTGTTTCCTTTTTATATAATTGTGGTCAAGAACTGGTTCAGGCTAGGCCTGCAGGGAATCGGAAAGGCGTGATGCTTTACTTTATGTGTGGAATGGTTGGTGATGCTAGAACGTCAATGTAGGTTAAGTTAAATAAAGAAGTTTACAAAAATACTCAACCAAGTTGCAGTGACAGGACTCTGTACCAACTTGGATCTTTATTCCAAATTCAATGGGAATGATGAAAAAAGTTAAAATAATTGAATCAAATTGCTGAAATTACTGTTGGAATTCAATCATGAAATAACCACTTTGTCATGACATTATTGGGAGCCTTAATATTTTCATGTAATTTGACCTTGTATAGTTACCCCAGTTACGTATACCCTTAAATGGTGCAACCTTGAAGCTATTGGTGAACCATTTGCTACTTGTGTTTTCTTTTTCATTCTCTTAGTTGTCTTTGTTCATGTTTATTCTTTTTTCATTCTCTTAGTTGTCTTTGTTCATGTTTATTCTCTGGTATCAGGTTCTATATAAAAGCAGATGTGATAATAAACTAAATGAGATCACAGAAAGGGCATCTGCTGATAAGCGTGAGGTACCCTTTAAGATGTAAAGAATTATGCTGCAGTCATCTGACAAGAATTAGATTCGTATTGTATTTATGTCGACAATGTTTATTGCAGGCAGAGTCTCTGGGTTCGAAATATGAAGAGAAGTACAAGCAAGTGGCAGAGATAGCATCTAAGTTAACCATTGAAGAGGCTAGATTTCGTGATATTCAGGTAAATGTGTAATCTTCACTTTTATATAATGAGGGCCTGGAGTTGCTTATGAGATGGTGTGACTATGGGCTTATTGAACAGCCAATGAGTTTTGTTATCGATTGTACTTATTTTTAATGAGTGATCCAACTGAGCCCAATAAAGCATAGTTATGAACATATGAGATACTACAGCAATGTGTTTTTGTCTCATTGCTCAATTAGAGCCATAGTTGCTCCTACATCAATGGTGGTTGTGGTGTTTTCCCTGACGGAATTGATGGCCTTTTCAGCTCCCTCTGGTTACTCTCTCTCTCTCTCTCTCTCATTGGTAGTTGAGACATTAATTTCTTGCTAAGGTGGAACTCAACTTGTATCTTATCATCTATGCTTAATTTGTCAGTTTCTTCTTCCACTCATTATGCTCATTTTATTGAGATGATTCTCTTTCATTTTTGTTTAGGGCTTGTAGAAAGAAAAGGATTTTTCGTTTGGGGGGGGGGGGGGGTGGGATTACAAGTAATAACATTCATGGATAACACTGCTAAACATACTAATTCTATCTTGAGCTGCAGCCCATTGGCGACATTCATTCCCTGATCAAGAATTTGTACCTCCTGAGTCCTTTAAACATGGATTTTTATTAGAGTTTTATCTCTTAAGGAAGTTTTTTGCATGATTTTGTATTTTACTTGATTTACTTTTAGGAGAGGAAGGTGGAGTTGCATCAAGCAATTGTTAACATGGAACATGGAGGCAGTGCAGATGGTATCCTTCAGGTATGCCTACCCAAATTTCTGTGATGAGTCAATGGAGACTCTTTTTACCCATTTGGATACAAGAAGTTTTTCATCTCATCTCATCTCATCATTACAACTTTATCAAATTCTCACACAAAAGACAATAAACAATTCAACTTTTTCAAATCCCAAAAGGATAATAATATTAAAAAATAACATTCTAACAATATTTTATTCAACTTTCAACTTTCATTTCAACTCATCTCATCTCATCTCAACTCACTATCCAAACGGCACCTTAATCTTGTCCAACACCATTGCATTTGCTACTTATATAGGTGCGAGCTGACCGTATTCAATCAGATCTTGAGGAGCTGCTGAAGGCTCTAACTGAACGTTGCAAGAAACATGGATTGGATATTAAGTCGACTGCGTTGATTGAGCTTCCAATTGGTATTTTTAGTCCCATGTTAACTGTTTGTTTAGACTCATCGATGCAGCTTCTTTAAAAATACAATTCCATGCCTTTTTCAATGTCTTGATATTTACATTTAGAACACTTTGCTGCTGTGCCGAGATATACGATTCCTTTTTATGTAACCATAGTAATCCAAATTCTTGAAACCTGTTGTAGCGCACAGGTTTTATTTTAAGTTAATTATTTTTCCAAATAAAAGCATTGAATAGGATACAGGGTTCCACAACTTCCATTATTGTTTAACTTTGAAGACTTTACAAGAGATAATATTACTTAAAGTGGGTTTTAATGATCGGCCACCATATCCTGGGCAGAGTTTTGGGGAGAGGAAGATTGTATTATTTTTTTGCATATATGGATTTCTGGATTTCTCCATGAAGTGTGAGGATTTCATCCCCCATATTAGTATTTGATCAGAAATGTACACCTGAATGACCTTTTATATAGAAACCTCTTATTGTTTCTCCTTTGCCGGTTCAATGGGTAAATTCTCTGGGTTTTTGAGGGTTTTGACACAACTAGCTCCAATTGATATGCATGGTGGGCCTCCAAGAGAAATAAAAAAAGTAGTCAATACTGTGTGCGGGTAATGTTTGTCGAATATGTTGAGGAAGCTAATGTCCCACGTTGCCATCCAATTTCTGAAGTAGGCTACTTTGTTGTTTCTAAAACCCCCGTTCTCTCTCTCTCTCTCTCTCTCTCTCTCTCTATTTGGGGTGGGGGGTGGGTGTTGGTAGGAGTAGCCACAGTTTATTGCCATTGCTCCTGTACTTAAGGGCAATACTTTTGTGATAAACTGCAAATCATATATGGTCATTTTGCATGATTAATTTTGAAGGTTGGGAACCTGGAATTCAAGAAGGAGCAGCTCTTTGGGATGAAGAGTGGGATAAGTTTGAAGATGAAGGTATGCCCCCTGCTTCCTACCTTTTTAAAAAACAAAGTAGTAGTTGCTTACTTTTTCTGTCTCCAGTTAATGCCATCAGCTCTGCGTATTATTTTAAGAAATTAAGTAATTTGGCATAGTTATTAAAAAGAATTATTTATCAATGTGGGTATACCTTTTGAACTTTCAGGTTTTGTTAATGATCTCACTCTTGATGCAAAAAATACTTCTGTCTCTCCAAGACCAAAATCTGCTGCATCTGTTCACATAGAAAAATTGTATGGTGGTGATAGTTCACCCCATGATTTATATGCTAATGGAAAGCCAGGCAATTCTTTGAGCCCTGAACCTGCCTTTGAGAGTGAATCTGCTTATTCCCACAGTGAAGATGAATTGGCCAGAAGCCCTCAGGATAGTCTGGCTGGAAGGACTCAATTAGAGAGTCCATCTCAAGAATTTTCAGATGTTCATTATGGAAAAGGTTCCGAAGCAGATGCAGAAACACATAGGTATAGGCGTTGATGCATGCCTTTGTTTCACCTAATTTGCAGTTTCATCTCTTTCTCTAGTGCTCACTGTGTTCACTCATATATGGTGACAGAAGTTTTGATGAATCGACGACATGGGGTGCCTTTGACAATAATGATGACGTGGACTCAGTGTGGGGATTTAATACTACCACTACCAAGGTGAGCCAAAACCTCCTTTAGCACATGGAGATGTGTTTGGGCATTTTCCTATTAGGTGTGTCTAATAAGAGCAAAAGGTGAAAAGATGTGTGTCGTTTATAAGCTTCCTAGGATTTTGTTATTTTATCAAGATTTTCCTTGAATTTATGCAATAACTTAAAATTTCTCTGTAAGGCATGCAACGGCCACGCCCAATGGAAAACTGTTTCTGCCATATCAAATGGAAATACTTGGACATTTCCAACAACATAGGCTTCACCACAATGTGATTTTATAATCTCTTAACATTCAGTGCTTAGATGGATCTCATACCTCAATCTATACTTGCACTTGACAGATGTCATTTGTCCACATAATATATGCTGCCCTCCAATATATGGCACATTGGAAAACCTAAAGTTTGCACCTAGGTTAGGTTTGGATGTTGAGATGAGAATTTTTAGTTTGAGATGAAAGTTAAAAGTTGAATAAAATATTATTTTTTAATATTATTATTGTTTTGTGATTTGAAAAAATTGAATTGAGATTTGAAAAAGTTGAATTGTTTATTATATTTTATGTGGAAATTTGAAAAAGTTGTAATGATGAGATAAGATGAGATGAGAATTTTGTATTTGAAAAAACTTCCAAACCTAACCCTAGAGTGCACACTCATCTACATTCTAACTGGTCAATAATACATTAGGATGCTTATCTACAGTTGGGGATGTATAGAAGAACTTGCCTTGCTGTATAATGCATCAAAGGATTCATCCCTACTTATTCAGAATTTGTTTATGTTCTTGAGTTGACCTGACTTCTAGGCTGATTAAGATCAAGATTCCACTGAGGGAAAGGGTTTGAGGTCAAGGAAAACTAACTATTTAATACATGCTTTTGACTGAAAAAGTGCTTTGGTCAACATGTAAAACAGTTTCAATGCTATTGATCTATTCCATTAGAAGCCACAACACGCTTCTTTTATCATTGGACAATCCAAGACTAGGAATGTATTTGATTCTTGACTGTCTTATTCCAAAGCTTTATGCTGCTACAGTGCGCTTTCTGCATTCCAACTGTACAAGATGCTACTTTCATGGCAGACTGCTTGTTCACATATTTGCTGTCAAACCACTTTTGTTGCATATGGTATCTTGTTATAATGCATGATGTTTAATTCCCTGCCCATGATTCCTGCAGTACTCGGATAATGAGAAGCACAAAGATTTGTTTGGATCTAGTGACTTTGATGTAAAGCCTGTAAGAACAGGATCCTCACATGCGGAAAGCATCTTTCCAACAAAGAGCCCAATTATGTTTGAAGATTCTGTTCCTGGCACTCCGATGTCCAATTTTGGCAATTCTCCAAGGTACAGTGAGGCGGGGGATCACTTCTTTGACAACTCCACAAGGTTTGATTCCTTTAGCATGCAAGACGGCGGATTTTCGCCACAGGAGAGGTTTACAAGGTTTGATTCCATGAGCAGCAGAAAAGATTTAAGCTATGGTGGTGACAGGCTTACAAGGTTTGATTCTATGAGCAGCACCAAAGACTTCAGCCACAGTGGTGCATTTACTTTTGATGACACAGACCCGTTCGGCTCCTCTGGCCCATTTAGGGTCTCATCAGAGAATCAAACGCCAAAAAGAAGTTCGGATAATTGGAGTGCTTTCTAGCTGGCAATTTACCTTGCTTTTGTACTGCCTCCCTTCTTTTCCCCATTTTTTATTCGAGGTGTTAATGGTAGCCATTTTTTTTGTAGTAATGTATAGCTTGGAACTAAATCCCAACAGTTGTATTTTTGTATGGCATGGCCTTATATTATGTCGAGGACATTCTGCCTTTGTATTTTTTGGGACGAAAGAGCGCACGAATTGAAAAAGAAAAGGAGAAAAAAAAAGCTTGTTTCTTTAAGGTTTAAACGACCAACGCTGGATGTCGTCGGATTATGGTACGCTTAACACCAACTACTACTGCTTTACTATGCGTTCGACGTGTCTTTTTCTTTTCTTTTCCTCTCTGTTGCTTCACTCTATTGCTAACGCCTTTGACTTGAATTTCTGAGTAGCTTTTGCTCCCAATTGTCCCAGACTGATCCTGTTAAAAGCGCAAAGCGAAAATTTTCAATGTCGCGCCAAAACAACCCGAGCCCCTCTTTCAACCCTCTTCTCTCTCTCTCTCTCTCTCTCTCTCTCTCTCTGCGTTGCATTCATTCCTTACCGCTTGAACGACGTTTATTTTCCGTTTGTTTTTTGTGGATTGCCACCATCGAGCCCACCCATCGATCCTAGATGACATCGAGCCCAAATGACGTTGAGCTCACCGCTCGAGCCCAAACAGTGTTCGTTTTTTGATTGCCACCGTTGAGCCCATATGACATCGAGCCCAACCCTTGAGCCTAGAAGATGGCGAGCCCACCGTCGAGCCCATATGACATTGAGCCCAACTCTTGAGCCTACCTCCACAACGCACCGCCTGCAGTTTTGTCTCACTTTCGTCATGCCTTCATGTTGCACATCTTGCAATATGGAGTAATTAGTTGCTTGTGTAATGAAATTCTCATTTTTACTTATGTAATCAGTTGAATATTTACAATGAACTTTCTGGTATATTTGCCACTTTTACAAGTAAATTTAATTTGTCATTGAAATGAGGAATTCTACTCATTAATTATTGTTCATTCTACACTACACACCTGACGTGGCTTTTTTCACTTACTTGTTGTCCGCCCCTCTTCCTCACTCTCTCTCTTTGCCTCGCAGCCTCTCTGCCCTCTCACGCGACCACGGCCCATGTCGTTGCACTGTGCACATCTCGTCGTCGACCTTTTAGCCTGAGTCCCCTCTCTCTTGCCGTCGCCCCCTCAGAAACACAGACCCGCTCTCTCGCCGTTGCACCTCCCCTCACGGCCTTACCTCTCGAGCCGTTCCCATCACGCACACAACCCCTCTCTCAATGCTGCGCTGCCCTATCTGTCTCTCACCGTCTCACTCTCACGTAGCCCTCCCATCTCTCACGCAGCCGGCAACCCCTCTCTCACATCTCTTTGTCTTCGACAGTAATTTTTCATACTTTTTTTTTCATTTCACTTATTTAAGTTATTTGAAATTACTTTGAAATCTGGTATGAATCATATGACCAAGCTTTGGAACAATCTCATATGTGTATATCTCATACCATAATCAGACTTTATATATAGCTAGTGATCTGAAATATCTGTATATGTATGTGTATATATATATGTAAGTGTTAGTTGTTTTTCATGAACTTGGATACAACTTTTTATAAATGTTTGTATTAATCCGATGTAGTTTACATGGTAGCCCTTCAAATTTTCAAATTGCAGGCTGCCTATATTTAGTTATTGAGGTAAGTTATTTTGCTAATAACTCTTTTTACAACCCTGTTCCAAATGGAGGGTAGTTGTGTAAAATTTGAATTTAAATAAATTTGAATTTTAATGCTTTTAATGAAATGAAAGTATCACATTAAGTTGTAAAATAATTATATGAATATTATTCTTATTACTTATGTAGCAATGCACAACATTTTGAGGTTGCTAGGAATTAATTTCTACAAGTTCTAAGGTTCAAGTAGGAAATGTTTAACCATAAACATGAATGTTGGATTTAGTTTACTGATAGAGAGAAGATCTATGTACAGCGCAGATAACAACATAACACTCATTCCATACCCTCCATCCATTTCCATACAGAACATAGGCCCTCAACAGTCTCAACAAGTCTTGGTCTTCAAACCAATTCATAGAGAGGATCTAGCTAGCATGTTTTATTGCATAGAGAGGATCTATTCATTTGGATTTATCAGGATAAGCTAACATCTATTCCCCTAACAATTTAAACATGTAGCTTGCTTATATATGTGTGTGTATGTATGTTTAGACAACATATGCTATATAAGATTTGACCTTTTGTACTGATCATGCATTTATATTGCAATCTTCTGAGTTCCTTTAAACATCAATCTTATGAGTTTTTTGTACTGATCAGATTTTGGAATAAAAATATAAAACAGATTTTTTTAAAGCAGTTTTTTTTTAATAAAAAATAAAAAACAGATTTTTTTACAAATTTGAATTTTATTAAAACCGAAAAACAAGACCGGAACCTGAAGTACTGGTATATACCGGGTAATCGATGTGTAATCAGTTTTTGAAAATGCAAAATTGGTACATACCGGTTCAATCTTAAATTTTGTCCAAAACCGGACCGGACCGGTTACACCCCTATGAGAGAGATTTTATATATGTGATACAAGTCACTTATCTAAAGGGGCTATGTAAATAGCCCCTCTAAGTGTAACCCCCGGCTGTCCATTAAGGGCCAACCATCACATAGCTCCTCTAAGTGTAACCCCCGGCTGCCCATTAAGGGCCAACCATCAAGGCTCATGAAGTGACTTGGTAGCTACTTCATAACCCCCAAGAGAAGGGGAAGGGGGGTATCCACTATGGGTGCCCCTATCTTACATCATCTAATTATTAAAATTTTTCCAAACTTCCACACAAAATACAATAGATAATTCAGAACAAAAATAATATTACAGAATTGATGACTTGCATAATTTAAAATATTTTATCATTTCTTAACTTTAAACTTTAGTCTAATTTTATTTATTTTTGTTGATTTTAAGTTTCATTGTCACCATTTAAATTTATTTCAAATTTGAAGAAAATAAAGACCTAATTTCACAAGCCTATCATTTAAGGACTCTCTCATTTAAATGAACATTTTATTTAAATATAATAGCTGCTAATATATGTTGGGTTCTCTTGCACGTTAGGCGCATGCAGCAATGTTTGACTTGATTGGATTGGCATGCATTATGAGCTCTTGGAATGCTACGGATATTCAATGAAGCGTTTGACTTGGCTAGTGTTATCATGCATGGGATACTTCACTTGGACGTAGCGAGACGCAAGGCTTTACTTTTTGGTTTGGCTCAATCAACACGGCATGAAAGAGTTTTCAAATTTTAAAATTTTGAATTCAAAAAGACACTTCGACTACAGAGGAAAGAAAAATAGGAAGGACCTGGGACGCATGGGCTCACGTATAGGCACGAACACATTGAGATTTTAATTTCCATTGATTTGGACGCTGCGACTGGAAAAACTTTGGCTGCAGTCGCCTCTTGCAAACGCGGGGCAAACGACTCCTTACAGGCACAGACACATTGAGATTTTAATTTCCTTTAGTTTGGACGCTGCGACTAGAAAAACTCTGGCTGCAGTCGCCTCTTGCAAATGTGGGGCAAACGACTCCTACATGGCGTAAATAAAAACACACTGTTTCATTGAAGACAATGCTTCCTTCTCGACATTTCTCTCCCTCGAAACGATTTCCCTCCATCTCTTTTTTTTTTCTCCCTCGAATCCCATCCCTTTAAACCCTTGCTGCTAGGGGATTCACTCAACTCGGAGTCGAAAACAATGGCAGATCCTCCCCAATCCGACGCTCATCTACTCTCTATTGTTGGTGACATGGCCATCATGCATGGTGCAGGGCTACTAGGGATCATTATCTGAATACTGAAGAGTTCATTGATGCTGTCGCGACAGAACTTAGAGTAAGACTTTCTGCCTAAGCATAGTTGTATGTTAACGCACTAATTTCATTCTGTGCACTAGAATGATGTTTTTACTGAAGATTCTGATCTGATTCAGAAAGAACGTTAAAGAAAAAGGGAAAATGTCGCCATTAAATATTCTTATATCTCTCTCTCTCTCTCTCTCTCTCGGTGCCCCGTGCATTTCTCTATCATTATTTTTCTCTAGGGAGTGTGAAGCAGATTCTCTAGAATTCCTACTTCCCACAAAAATCAAAATTGCATTCGTTTCTGGACCCGAAAAGAAAACGAGTAGGAACAATAATATATAGGAGAAACCGACTTTGTAGGCTTGACCGGTTTCTTGGGTTTTGTTTTTCTTTTTTGGGTGAACTCATCGTGACTCGTTGCTAGTGAAAGAAACAACTAGCTCTGCGACTTGTTCGTGCTTCTGTCATCACCAAGATTGCACATTGGTTTGGTTTTGATGCATTTTATGTTCTGGGTTATATATATATATATTTCAATTATTATCAATGTGTAATTGTTGTTCCTCTCGTTTTACTTTGTGTTTCGTTTAAGCCGTTTACGTGGGAGCACGTGGGATTAGATCCAAACGAGGTAGTAAAAGAGAGTTACGCACTTAAAAATGAGACACAGACTTCATACTACCTGCCTCCTTACCAAACAGGGATTTCTTACCAAGCCAACCTAGACAATGACGTCA
The DNA here is from genome assembly GCA_029856935.1 of Cyclocarya paliurus. Lineage (NCBI taxonomy): Eukaryota > Viridiplantae > Streptophyta > Magnoliopsida > Fagales > Juglandaceae > Cyclocarya > Cyclocarya paliurus. Next base: position 10,563,429 of record CM056949.1, read on the forward strand.
AAGAATGCAAAAGAAGACTAAACGCAGAAGACCAACGTTTTTCCCAATTTTTTCCACTTTCTTTCAACAATCAAAGCACAATGTAAAGTGAGAAGAGTCCATTCCAGTTTTTCTTCTTTTCTGCCGAGCTCATTTGGAAACTTGAAGAACAAGCCAACATTTTCATCTTTCCCGCATTTCTTGTTCATCGTTTTTTTTTTCTTTTAAATAGAAAATAACGACTAATGTGGCATAAATGAAAATGGCCAACTGCACCCCGTTTGCAAGAGCCGACTGTCCCTAGCAGAATTGCTGCGACTGAGAGGCTAGCTGGGGACCTGCAAGGAGCATTTTAATTTTATAGTGTTCATTTTCTTTCACTCTTTTCTCATAAAAATTATGGTAAATTTGTTTATTCTGAATTTAATTTTTAGCATGAACTAAATTTCTTTATTCTAGAAAAATGATGTGATCTAGTTTTGAACTATGCTTGTTTTTCTATATTAATTTAAAGTAATTCTCTTTCATATTTGTCTGATTTATTCTGAACTTATTGCTTCTAATTAACTGACCATTAATTAGATGATTTTAATTTTGTAATTTGTTGTCGAAAGAGTGAATTATAGGATAGATCTTGGATATTTCGGCCTAGGTAAATATAGAATATTAAAATCATTGATCTTATTGATTTATTGCGTTATTAATTTGCATACTCTTGTATAAAATGATGAACAAGAATAATTTTCAATTGACTGTCGAAAGAGGATTTTGGATGAATTAGAGATTTGAGAATTAAATTCAATTAGTTAGATGAGTAAAGTATAGTGAGTGATTAGGTGAAATCAATTTCCTAGAAGTTTTATTCCTCCATTAATTTGATCTTTGAATAACAGTTTTCTTTTCTTTGAATATTTTCTTGAATTAATTTTATTTTAAATTATAATTACAAAACTCTTAGTGATTTTTCTAAATAAAATCGAGATTAATATAATTTTGATATTTGTCAAAAGTAAGTTATCAATTTCTGAAGACGATATTCTTCTTATCACTTTATTATAAAACTACGATACTATACACTTACAATTTTACACTAATCAAAAATAATATTATAAAATTATTTTATTTAATTTTTAATCTTCACCTCAACCATAACAAAAAGAAACCTTAATCTCGATGACCTTCGAGTCTTATTTTTACTCGAATACCACCTGTAGATTCAGCTCTACAACACACTTGTTAGTTTTGAACCATACTCGGTCTATGCCACAGGTCCGTAATTTCAGATAACTTTCGGGGACTCAGTTGTCATTGCATAACATGAAACTGGGTCGGGTTATAGTATTTTCGGGTTAGGCCCAAGGAGCGACTTGCGACGGCATTCCACTCCACGACTGGTTGTACCCTGAAAAACAAAGCAATGAACGGACTGAAAATGGCACTGCCGCTTAGGCTAACTCAGTCACTCTGATTCTCTCTTTATTTATTGTGTTATTTTCGGCAGTCGGAGACAGTCATGGAGGCGATGGTGAAGAAATATCAGCAAAAATTCAGAAAGGTTAGGGACGAAATGAACCGTTGGGACGAGCTTCAATCTCGCTTAATTTCACAGTTCAGGAACGCCTCCTCCATCATCGAGAGGCTGCAGGTCATTCTTGCGCCAGATGGTTCCACGTTTTATACACTAACTTTTTTTTTTTTTTTTTTTTTATCTCAATTTTGTTTTATACAGAATGTTAAATTTTGGGCGTTTGTTGTCTGCGATCAGGTGCTTCAAGACCCTAGCAATTATGGTGCTCTGAATTGTATCGACGGCATCAGAGACGAGGTGCTGAGAAAGCAGATGGAGTCTTTAGAAATAAATTTGCTTTCTATGAAGAGAACCATGTGAGTTGCCCCCCTGCTTTTTTTTTTGTCAATTCGTGTTTAGGCGACTGATTAGCGAGGATTAAAGATGGGTATCAGTCGTTTGATAGATGTACTTAGAGACCATAGGAGAGAATTGAGCAACCACTTTGTATGCCTTAAACTTCTAGCCACTATATTTAATTAAATTGGTCAGAGTTTGCTACTCAGCATTTACCCTAGAGGATTCTTATTTTTGCTTTATTCATTACACCTAAGTTCTATAATTGTTTTAGGGAAGAGTTTCATGGTATTGTTTTTTCAATTGAGAAGATTCATCGAGACAGTAAGCAGCAAATTAAAGGTGGTTCCAGTAAGCCAAATGCAAAGCAACTGCAGCAACGAGTTGGCGTAAAACCCAGCCTTGTTGATTGCTTGGATGGGCTTTTGGTTCTTTATGACATGCATCATTCAGAGTATGGAACTTTTCTGTCTGTGAACTCTGGAACATGTCCTTTATGATATTTATGGTCCTGTATTGCTGCTTGATAAAGATTTTGATTATCAATGCTTGCCTGCTTTTTGTTTACAAGGTACCGTCTCAAAGCATCAGTGGTTTCAGCACTATCACCACTTACCTTGAAACCCAGGTACGAAACAGAAAAAAGAAGAAGCTCTAAATATATTTGTTTAACCCGTTCATAATTTATCTGTTCTAGATAATTAGATCTGCCATATTTTTTCTCAACTATTCTTTATCACACTTTTGGCTGATGTGTTTATGTTAGCTTGTCTTGACTTGTTTTCAGTTGCGTGCTCTGTGTGTGTATTCTATTGTTCTTCGGCTTTGACATGTATATTGGACTATCTACATTGCAGTGCCAGTGATCTATGTGCTCTCCAGCAGCTCCTGGTTGATCAGCCTAATATCCCCAAAGAGGAAGGTATGCCAAGGACAAATGAAGAACATGTCATAGAATAAGGAGCATAATTCTTCTGGTTCAATGTGCAACACATTATGCCCATTTAATAAAAATTTAAACAAATCAAAGAAACATAGGGACAGGATAGATGGGAAAAGATAAATACTCCTTTGGCCTTTGGTGGGTTCTGCTGGCTGGATTGCTGGGTTTTTGACGTTTTTAAAGCAATCCAGCTGGGAGAACCCACCAATGTCGAAACCAGAAAAATTTACTTCTGCTCAGGGGAAAACGTATGGTTACTTCACCAACTTTTGCAGTTTACTTCCATCATCTGATTGCAGCATTTTTCTTGCAGTTCAATTCATATTTGATATCATATTTGCTGAAGAAATCTGTTGATTCCACCGTGGTACAAAATAGCTTATCTTGTACCAGAAGTACAAAGTGAAATCGTTTTGAGGTTTACTACGGTGATCATCTTGCACATTTGTTGCCTGGTAAGGAGACTCCATAAAAGCTGTCTGCAGAGAGAATCCTCGAGAAATTGGTGCTTGATAGCACAAACAAGGCACTCAGAATTCCGTTAGATGACAATCTTATGTGATGATATCCCGGGAAGTGGTGTGATATATAGGTGTATATACAAGGGAGGTGTCCATGATTTTCATGTATCGGTTGCAAATTGTACTTAGGTCTCTCTTGTATAAGTTGTGTGTACATGCCACATGGGCTATGCCTATTATTCTTATCAACAAATTATTTGTTAGTTATAGGTAAAACTTGTTTCTGTCAAAACAAACATTGACTTAAAGAAATCCGATATTGATGAGCTGGGAGCCTTTATATAGTACTTCATTTCGACATGTTTATTCTTTAGTCTTTATCATTCGTTTTATCGTACTGTAATCATTATGTAGCAAACCTTGACCAACAGGTAGCACCGTGGCAGGTTTAACTTTCAGCCCTTGACATGTTTTTTTTATCAGCCGCCCAAATAAGATTGAGGATAGTTTTGGAAGTTTCATTTCACACAAAATTCTCATCTCATTATTACAATTTTTTCAAATCTTCATATAAAATATAATAAACAATTGAACTTTTTTAAATTTCAATACAACTTTTTTAAATCTCAATTTTACTTTTTTAAATCTTAAAATTAAAAAATAATATTTTAAACTTTAAAACAAAATATAAAATTCTCATCTCACCCTCAAATCTAACCTGAATCTTTGTCTTTTTTTTATTTTTTTAAAAAAAGAAAATTTTTGGAAATCAGATTTGGTCAATACAAGGTTTCATAAGGAAAACCGAGCATCTCTGACTTTCAATGAAGGTTTTTTCTTTATTGATGTCCAGTCAAAATAATGAACCACGTTTGAGGCATAATATTTTTCGAGAAAATTAAACGCACGGAAGTGATAAGAAAAAAGTCTCTCTCTCTCTCTCTCTCTCTCTCTCTCTCTGGTTAACATGTAGCCATCATTGGATCCATTAGTTAGTTTATGAAGTCAAAGCAATACTTGTTATAGGTTCTGAGGCAAAAAAAAACAAAAAAACGAAAGAAAGAAAACTTGGGGAACTGGACGAGATCATCTTTGAAAGGGGACTTCAAAGTTGTGGTGCTGCTTCTCAGCTTTAGTACATGACATCGTCGTACATAATTTAGATCAATGTAAAGCTTAGGCTATGTTTGGTAAACGGACTACTCTGAGGTACTCTGAGGTACTCTCACTAGCTTAGTTGTCCAAGCACAGCCTTAGTCATGACATGATATCTGATATCTGGCCAATTTTTGTGCTATATATATTCAATGGCAAGCGTAGGAGGATTAAAAAATGATTAGCTTTTGAAAAAGAAGCTAGAGAAATTCCAAAAGGTGTGAGTTCTTTGTTATCAAGGTAAACAAGTTTAAGAAGATGGATGGAGTCTGGAGATAACACGTTGATATATACTGATCATCTGTGTATAGACGTAACTGTAGTTCAGTAGCATTTTATATCTGAAGATGAACCCATAGAGTCGCATTATATAAAAGAAATAGTACACATTAGTTTCATGTTTTTAGCATCGAACTTGTTGAAGACTTTAAATTTCAACTCCCAATTATCCAAACTGAATCAGAGGAAGGTTTTTACCGTCAAGTGAACGCCTTTAATGGAACAGCCGCGGAAGTCCCCTCAGGGTCAGTCAGTCAATGCAGTAATCTTGCAATGCACCAGTTTTGCAAGCTAGTGTAATAATAATAAATTAATAATGGTACATCCGACAACACTACGCAACAAATTCTATTTGCCATGTCTTTCATCGAAACACCGGGTTTTTGCCTGTCGGTACCAACGTGGAACTGACCTCCATTCCCTGCCGCCCGTCTTCCCTCTCTCATTCTATTTAAGTTCAACAGCCTCTGCCAGCCTGGTTTTTGGAGCTTGGTGGGTCAACCGCGATGTAAACCAACCTGGGCTCCACACACACACACACACACACACACACACTCTCTCTCTCATACGACTGTTCTTGTCCAGTCGACCCTCTTACATCTTCCACGAAATATACGCGCTGTATTATGATATTACTTATCTGGCTCTTTTGTTCTGTAGCGTTCGTTGCTTTCCTGATTCACCACAAAGCCCCTCCTCTTTCCTTTTTCTCCATCTTTAAAACATCCCACTCCCAGCAACAACAGTCTTTGATACTTATTGCTCTCAGCGAGTTTAAAGTCAATTCTTATTTATGGGACAAGTGCTCCGTATCGGAGTCTTCTCTGCTCAACGAATCCACCCAGTGATCATTGCCTCCAAACTGTGAGACTATAATTAGGGTTTCCTTGGAGGCAAGTTGTTCAAGAATTTCAGAGTAAAGGTATGTTCTTGGTATACCCTTCTTATCGTTTCTTTGTATTTATCTCTTTCCTTCTGTTTTCTAATTCTCTATCCCCGTGTCTTTTCCTCCTTGTGCTTCTTGGGTTGCGTACGATCGCTTTGAAAGAGTGGAAACAAATTAGGGATGGGTTTAATCTGAATTGTCCGGAACGCACCTTGACGTGAATCTTTGAGATTGAATTGGTTGCGTTTTACGATATTGATTAAAACTTGGTCATTATATTTCGATCAATTTGTGAGGGTTGGTTGCTTAAATTTAGAAAAGTTTGGGATTTAATTTAGAACGGGTTAAATTGAATCTTAGGATTAATACCATGCTGTTGTTCTTGTGGTTGAATATAGTTAGTACTTTTGGCAAAGTTTGGCTCAGTTTTCTTGGTGTCCATATATTTCAAATGATGCTTATAATTCAGGGGATTATAAGATTTGCTTTTTGGTTCAAAATTGGATAATATCTGGCCAGATGTACGAGTCTTAAATGAAGAAGGGGGATTTGGAGTGGTTATTCGAAGTTTGGGAGTTTGGGTCCAACATAGTATTTACTTGGAACGAGCGCTTCTAGGGTCTTATTTGCTTACTTAGTGCACACTGGCTTAGTGCCTTTCTCTACGAAGTGTCTGTTTCTGTAACATGTTGCTTCTTAAAAGAAGCATGACCAAATTCTGAACTTTCCATGTCTCACTTCCCTTGATGAGTTGATGGTTGATGTTATTGTAAAGCAGCTTCCTTTTTTCCCCTATCACAAAAATGATTTAGTTGTATCTTCTTGCATTTCTTCTCTAATGACTTTCTAGACTGGTTTTACCTTATCTTTGTCACAGGGGATAATTTAGATGAGATGGCTGATAGCTGGGATGGAAGTTTTGACCTTGGCAGCCAATCAGATGAGAGCAGTCAATTTGAAAGACTATACCTTGAGCCTATTTATGATGCATTTGTCTGCCCATTGACAAAGCAAGTTATGCGTGATCCTGTTACCTTAGAGAATGGACAAACTTTTGAACGAGAAGCAATTGAAAAGTGGTTCAAGGAATGCAGGGAGAGTGCAAGAAAGCTGGTGTGTCCGTTAACGCTGAAGGAATTAAAAACCACTGATCTGAAACCTAGTATAGCTTTGAGGAACACTATTGAAGAGTGGACTGCTAGGAATGAAGCTGTTCAGATTGATATGGCTCGTAGGTCATTGAATCTGGGGAGTTCAGATAGTGATATTCTGCAGGCTTTGAAGTGTGTCCAGTACGTCTGCCAAAAGAGCAGATCCAATAAGCATATCCCACGTAATGCAGGGTTGATACCCTTGGTTGTTGACATGTTAAAGAGCAGCAGCCGTAAAGTTCGGTGTAAAACTCTGGAAACTATTCGAATTATAGTGGAGGATGATGATGAGAATAAGGTTTTTATTGGTTTATGTTTCTCTAAATTGCTTTTATGGAATGGAACCATTGGCATGGATGGGCTTAGTGCCTCTTGTTAATGGTTTCCTTTTGTTTTGCAGAAAATGTTGGCTGAGGGAGACACTGTGCGCACTATAGTAAAGTTCTTGTCCCATGAACTCTCCAAAGAGAGGGAGGAAGCTGTATCTTTGCTGTATGAGCTCTCCAAATCCGAAACATTGTGTGAGAAGATTGGCTCAATTAATGGAGCAATTCTTATCTTGGTTGGAATGACAAGCAGCAATTCAGAGGATCTTTTAACTGTTGAAAAGGCGGATAAAACACTAGAAAATTTGGAGAAGTGTGAGAACAATGTGCGGCAGATGGCTGAAAATGGCAGACTGCAGCCTCTTCTGACGCAACTCCTTGAAGGTGCTTGCACTGTCAGTCTTATTTTGTGCTTATTTCATTGATTACAAAAGCTCCTTGGCCAGTTTATTTTCCCAAAACAAACTGGACTACAAAAATGTTGCTTTTCATGTGTTTGAAGTAGAATTTATGTCGAGCTATATCCATGTCTCACTCGATTACTGAGCTCCCTAATTTCTTTTATCTCTATAAGTACAAATACATAAATAGATATTATTCTCACTATTAGAAAAAGCGCAAGAAGCATAAACTGATTGTACAATATTTATGCCCTGAGATTTGATAGTTTTAAGAAATCTTAGAATTACAAATTTTGGCTGGACTTCTTCTTTAGCCAACTATGTAGGTCACGCTGTAGTTCAGACATGTCCTGCTTCTTGCCGGGGTAGAGCAAGGAATATTTTGTTTTGCTTGCTGAAGTTAATTGTTAAAGATAATGCATGAATATGCAAGTCAATTATAACTTGATTCAAACCAAACTTCTACATATTGCCAAGTTATTAGCTAAATAAGGTAGCTAAAATATTTTACGTAATGATTTTGCTATCTTTAATTGATTTTCATCTTTTTACTTGAAGAGGGGTTGATGTTTGGGTTGAATATAGTACGAGGCAATCCAAATGCCAAACATGATATTCTGAAATGAGAATTCGACTATTTCTTGTATGAGATCTGCAATCCTTTCTTCTAATCATTATTGGTTGGTAGCTGGAGAAGTAGAGTGGTGGGTCCACCTTAGCAATTTAAGAGTTCAGATGTGGTAGGATTATTTTTTTTTTTTTTTGAAGTAACAGTTAGTTAAAGAAATTCCAGATTAACTCGGTTCCCTTGTGCTGGTTGCAGGGCCACCAGAAACCAAACTGTCCATGGCTGCATATCTTGGTGAGCTGGTCTTGAACAATGATGTAAAAGTCATTGTGGCCAACACTGTCGGTCCATCTTTGATTAGTATAATGAGAAATGGTAATATTCAGTCAAGAGAAGCTGCTTTAAAAGCTCTAAACCAGATCTCATCTTATGAGGCAAGTGCCAAAGTGTTGATAGAGGCTGGGATACTTCCCCCTCTTGTGAAGGATCTCTTTGCTGTTGGTTCCAATCAGCTTCCCATGAGACTAAAAGAGGTTTCTGCAACAATTCTTGCTAATGTTGTGAGCTCAGGTTATGACTGTGATTCTATCCCAGTTGGATCCGACCACCAGACTCTGGTCTCAGAAGACATAGTCCATAACCTACTACATCTCATTAGCAACACAGGTCCAGCAATCGAGTGCAAGCTTCTCCAGGTTCTTGTTGGGCTCACTAACTCTCCAACTACCGTTGTTAATGTTGCTTCTGCCATCAAAAGCTCTGGTGCTGCTATCAGTTTGGTTCAGTTTATCGAGGCTCCACAGAGAGATTTGCGTTTAGCTTCCATTAAACTTCTGAAGAACCTCTCCTCACTCATGGGTCAGGAATTGGCTGATGCCCTGCGCGGCTCAGTCGGCCAGCTCAGCAGCCTAATTAAAGTCATATCAGAAAATATAGGAATCAGTGAAGAGCAGGCTGCAGCTGTTGGCCTTTTAGCTGAACTTCCGGAGAGGGACTTGGGCCTTACCAGGCAGATGCTGGATGAGGGTGCCTTTCGGATGATCTTCTCTAGAGTTGTTAGGATCCGTCAAGGAGAGACTAGGGGCAGTCGATTTGTCACTCCATTCCTAGAAGGGCTTGTACAGGTTCTTGCGAGGGTTACATTTGTCTTGGCTGATGAACCTGACTGCATTGCTTTCTGTCGTGAGGAGAATGTCGCTGCATTGTTTATTGAACTGCTTCAGGCCAATGGACTAGACAATGTACAGATGATCTCTGCCACAGCGCTGGAGAACTTATCACTAGAATCCAAGAATTTGACAACATTGCCCGAGTTGCCACTACCTGGTTTTTGTGCCTCAATCTTCACATGTTTTAGCAAACAGCAGGTCATAACTGGATTGTGTAGGCTTCATCGAGGAACATGTTCACTAAAAGAATCCTTTTGCCTTCTGGAAGGACAGGCCGTGGCAAAGTTAGTCGCTCTTTTAGACCATACAAATGAGAAGGTGGTTGAGGCAGCACTGGCGGCATTATCTACTTTACTGGATGATGGTGTTGACATTGAACAAGGTGTAACAGTGCTGTATGAGGTAGAGGGAATCAAACCTATACTCGATGTTTTACTCGAGAAACGAACAGATAATCTGAGGAGGAGGGCAGTTTGGGCTGTTGAAAGACTTTTGCGAACTGAAGATATAGCCTATGAAGTTTCTGGAGATCCAAATGTGACTACAGCACTTGTTGATGCATTTCAGCATGCTGATTACCGAACCCGGCAGATTGCCGAGCATGCCTTGAAGCATGTTGATAAGATACCTAACTTCTCTGGAATCTTTCCAAATATGGGATAGGCCATTTCTTTTAAGTTGATGAGTACAAGTACCCGTATGTAACTATCCTTTTGTGTGGAGCATTCTGTTTCAATGGTGGCCTGGAAAGCATAAAGTTGAAGGTAGATATTGTTGTATACAGATTTTCTCATTTTCCCTTTGTTGAGGTTTTTGAAAGCTGCTTATTTGTTCTGAATGATTCTATTCTATCGACTTGTAGTGCACAGCGCTTGAGTTGAGAGTGGGAAGTTGTTAAATTCTTTTATAGGGAGTCTTTTCCTTTTTAACAAAGCATAAACGGAGGGATTGTTATGGGGTTCCACCAACACAGAAGTATTGATCCCTAATGCACCTTAATTATCTTTGAGACAACGTAGGCAATTGCCGTGTATATGCGTTCGGCCATTATCAACATTGAAACATTAGTTAAGATTTAGGAAAAAGTTCCATTTTGTGCTCTTGAATTGCAACCGTTCTCCAATTTGTATCATAATCTAACAAAATTAATACTTGCTATCTTTAAATTACTGAATCTTGACCCTTAGGAATTGGCTCAAATGGTAAAGGCTTTGGGCTTAGGGATATGCTCCCCCTAGGTCTAGGGTTTAAATCTTCTTGAATGCAAACAATCTCTAAGGGCATCGGATTGAAGGATTTTTCCCTTGAATTACCTAAGGTGCAATTGCGGAAACTCCTTGCTGAGCAGCCTGTGCACCCGGGATTAGTCTGTTCCGGACACCCAGTGCCAATCAAAAAAAAAAATTACTGAATCTTGACAATTTGCACCTTCAGCCAAAATCTGACCATTAAGATTGTGCTGTATATTTTATTTTTCATCGATGACTAGGGGTGTAACCGGTCCAGTCCGGTCCGGTTTTGGACAAAATTTTAGACCGAACCGATATGACCGGCTTTGTATTTTTCAAAACTGATTACACACCGGTTATTCTCTTAAACTGGTACTTCCAGTTTTACCGGTTTTCGGTACGGTCCGGTTTTTCGATTTTTTTAAAATGTAAATTTGACATTAGTATAATTTTAGACTAATAGTATTAATATTAGACTATTAGTATAGCTATATAATACATGATCAATTACATTTTCATTTTTAAGATTAAACTTTTATTTTATAATAACATTATCTTATATATAATTATATTAATAGAATATGATAAACAAATTACAAATGTTCATATTTAAGATTAATATTTTATATTATAATTTATAAATTATAATATGAAATTATTTCATATATGATATATAATTATATTATATATATATAAATTTCACATATAATTATAAATTATATATAAAACTTATATATTAATATATATAATATTTTGTATAATTTTAATTTTTAATAAAACTTATATATGAAATATTAGTTTTTATATTTTTTTTTTATCAACCGTTACAGTCCGAAAAATCCCAAAACCGGAACCGGACCGGTTCCAACCGATTTACGTATTTTAGAAATCGGTTCTGGACCGGACCGGTCCGGTTTAAATTTACACCCCTATCAATGTCCTTGTGTAAAAGGTTAAAAATTGGTAGCTTAAAGTGCCAATAGATAATTTTGGTAAATGTATAGCTTGTCCATTGTACTCAATCCTTGGGGTTGTATTTTGTATGTAAGAATGGTTTTTCAGGTTTTAACGGAGGTTGATAAACCACAATTTGAAAACAAAGCAAAAGGCAAGTATCATAACCGAACGATTAGCCTTTCGATCGAACAATGTGAAGTTACTTCCTCACAAGATCATGCTATGATAAGCACCGTTCGTGAGTGCATGGGAAATGTTCTCCACTGCCACAACTAGAAATGCCCAGAGCAATCTCAATGCTCTTTCCGTTTCACATACCCAGCAGCCATTACAAAGAGAGTAAAACAACACTCCCTTGCTGGCATTACATCAGTTCAATCAGAATAAAACTACTGTAGTCGATGCAGCCCAAGTTCCCTCCTGCATCTACAGAACCAATTTCATAGAAAACACGAGGGGTTGTCCCGGTCCTATCAACCAGACTTATCATAGAATTCAAAAAGTTTTTCACAAAACATTAAAACACAACTAAGGATATTGTTCAATTGGACTGAACATTAAACGGTACACCTGAGAGAAAGGTGGTTGTGGCATAAAGGTTACAGACTTTTAAAGGTATGGTCCTTCATGGTCAAGACACGAATCTCTGTGCATATGGCTTAGAATCTTTTAGCTTCTTGAAACAACCATGAACCTAAAATCTTAAACTCTAAAACATAATGTAGCAAACTAGGTCTGAAACAACATGGTCGTTTTATGAGCGATTGGTCATTTACCTATAAACTTATCGCCGATCTTCTTAAATTCTCAATCACTGGCCATCTAATGTTTGTGCTCAAATGATATGTTTTTGGGCGATATACATCATATGCTTAATACCAAAGTACATTTCAAACAAGTTAATGACAGATAATAAAATACTTCGATTCAGCGACTTTATACCCATGAGGTTCTGAAGGGCTATAAATTGAGCTGAAACAAAATCCACAAATTGGACGTTTTACAGGAAAGAAATATACTGGTGCAATATATGCAAAAGCAAAAGTACAGAATCAATTGTATGAATGGTGGTGGAATAAATTACATCAAATGTTACACGAGCAAGCCATACCTCTCTAGTCGCTGCTGGAATCAGAAACTGAGACCAGATGTGTAGTGTCCAGGATTATGTCCAAAGAATTCCAAACAGAATTTTCCCAGTTGTTATGTCCTCTCAGAATGACCATTAGGGATAAGGACGTCTTTAATTTTCTGCACGAGTTGTAGTTTACAATAGGCTTCACAGATGTAGCACTGCCAGTGATTTTGTTGTGCATGAAGAAGCATCAAATTCATGAGTTACATGATTCCTTGTAATATGGCTCCATTTAGCCCCATGATCAGACACGTCACATACGGTCAAGAAATCCAAGACCTGACCAAATATTTTGAACATTTCAACCCCAAATATCAGGTTTCTGTCCCCGACAAATGCAGCATTCCAGTCCATTGGAGCATCAGGATGTACCGAGGCCTCAGTCCATGTAAGATACATGAGATCCAGTTCCCACAGTTTCCTAACAGCCTTGTTTCGTCGGCCTATTTGACCGTCTCCTTCACACCAGGAGACAGAAAGCATGAACAGCCGCCCATTACAAGATACAAGTTTTGGATGGTACTCGTGAACATAGGATGGGAAAGGAGTCATTTGGACCCGAATCCAGTAACCCCTTTCTATGTCATATCCTGCAAGTTTATCAGTCTCAGAATATACATAAAAGACACCTTTACAAAAAACACCAGAACAAACAATTCCCAAATCTACAGGCATCCTCTGGATTTCTGTCCATTTATTTGATGCAGAGTCATAGATTTCTCCAGAATCCAAAGGCTCATCCCAAGATCCAAGACCTCCAACAGCAATCAGCACAAACCTTCGACAGCCCTTTGTGCCCAACTGATCACTTTTTTGCCTAGTAAATTTGTATGACTTTTTATTGGGCAACAATGAAGTCTCGTTTTCTTCCAAAGCATTTCGGCATTGTCTTCTTAGTGAAAGCCTGTGAGGATCCTCATAAACATCTGAAACCCCACCAACCCGTGATCTGGAAAAGCGTCTATCATGCCGATTTTGATGACTTTGATAGATTGAAAAATCTGAACTGACCTTGGAAACCCCTAAAATAGGCATTGACCTCCCATACTTCATAGATGCAGCTTTACGCCATGATTTAGTCAAGGGACTAAACACTAGCACCCCTTTATGTGTCTTGAATGAGCTCCTGTCCAAAATCCCAAAGTTGGTCAAGCTGGAACAACCTCCAACGATATATATATCATCCTGAATGCTGGAAACAGAGAACATGAACCTTCCCTTTAGAATATCAGCATCTATCCTACGCCATTGGTCTAGAGAAACATCTAATGCATGTATCTCGCCAGAGCAATAGCCATCTTTAACAGCACCAAAAAGAAACAACCATGGATTCTGATGTGAACCTTCCCGTCTCATATGCAGGAACCTAGGAGTGGTAGTTAGGTATCGCCATTTCTTGCAGACAAGGCGGGCAGTCATAAGACTTGTCAGTGGGAGCCTCACCAAGCACATTTCCAGAATATCATCTGGAAGAAATATGTGCATTCTACTGTTTCTTACCGATTCTTCAAGTTCAAAATCCTTTTTACTAGTTTTCTTCCAAAACTTCTCCTTCACCCCATATGAGAAGCAATCCACTCCAGTTTCCTCAGTGCCACATATCATTTTGTATCCCTTTCCTTCTTCACTGGAACTTGACCTTCTTCTGCTACTTGGATCCCGAAATTCACCACTAGTGTCAGCCCCCACTTTGCAACCCCCACCTCTACCATATAAAGTAAGACATCTCAAAGAAACCCCCCGCACATCATCCTCTTCTTCTCCTCCACCTTTGGACTTCTTCTTCCACTTCTGGCTTACACTTCTGAAGAGACGTTTTGACACACTCAAAGCCTCAAAATCTTGACCAAGAGATTCTTCTCCAGTCAGTTTCTCAGAAAACATTCTGTTCTCTAGTCTTTTGCCAGAAAAAGCACATACCCACTCACTATCTCGCAAATTGCAATGATACCCATCACTAAACTTGCCTACCGGCATTCATCTGAAACAGAAGAACCAAGAAGCATTAGGCCCAAACATTAACGAAGATGAAACTATGACCGAAAAGACATCTGCTTCAAGAGCACAAAAGCATATACAATTTATATAAGCACTGAGCAGAAGTTGAAACCTTTCCTGATTATTCGTGCACAGAGAAATAAATCACAAGTTAAGAGAAACTAATTAGCCCCAACATTTCAATAACCCGGTGAGTTTCTCCTTTAATCGAAAGGCTAGAACAAGGAGTTAAGCACGACCCAATTCAAGAAATAACAGAAAAACAACAAAATAAATGGGTCTCATGAAGATTCGATTCTAAACCCGAAAATTTACCTAATTAATCGGTAGAATTTACAGATCCGCAGCATTGAGTGCATAATTAAGCTAAAAAGAAAACGTTTATAACAGGATATGTAACGGTCTTTCATAACACTGTATATCCTAATTCATCAAATTTCGGAACTGTTCAAATTTGTTTTACATAAATGTGGAAAACCAAAGGAAAAAAAAAACCGCAATATGGAATCGGGTAGAACTACACGAATCACGTTCAAATCAAAATCTTGAAAGAATTTTAAAGCGAGTTGTATAGAGATTCAAAAGCCAAGAACGAAGCAAGAAAAAAAATGAAAGAGAAAACGCCCCGTTTGGTTGTGGAGAAACAAAAGGGGAAACTCGAAATCTAGAAACGGAAACGTACTACGGCAACAGAATTCAAGTTCCTTCTCTTTCCTACGAATCCTCGTCGACCAAATGTCGGAAAAACGAAGTCCAAAGCCCAGAAAACACAAAATTAACCCAAAAACTCACATTTCGCAGCAATGTGAAAGCGCCCAGAGAAACCAAAGCAAATCTGAGACGAGATTGGATCGTTCGAGCTCAGAGGAATGGGCGAATAATCTTGTGATTATCTTAATGGAAAGCCAGACAGGGATCGATCATAGAGGGCCTGAAAAACAAAATTCAAAAAACAAAATGTGGGGTTTGGTTGGTGTCGGAGGTGGAATTTAGTAAAGCGACGCAACGCTGATCCAAAAAGCGACCCAACAGCTTCGGCTCCTCCTCTCTTTACTCTTTATTACAATTCCATTTGCATTTGTGCATTCTTCACTGTGTTTCTATCTGCTACGACCTTGCCCACGGAGATTATTGTGCTACTCATATCTCTCAGCCATCCGATTTTATCGCGGGAGTGGACACGTCGGCACTGGCCTTTGTTGTACTTTTTGTTTTTTCTTTCCCTTTATAAATTTGCTGGGGCTTTTTGTATTGGCACGAGTGTGAACGGTAACACGTGCGAAGTGAGAATTTTCTTCAGTAGTTGGTGAAGCGTGGAACCCATCATCCTGTTTCCATTGTCTGTACTTTTTTCCTTCTTTTGGGGCCGGGGTGAGTTTTTTATTTGCATTTTTTTATTATTAATTAATAATTATACGTATAAATGTTGGAAGAAGAATTATATTTGCAAATAAATTCTATAATATAAATATTATAAAAAAAAATCTATTCATCATCTATTTTTTCATCTTCTTATCATTTTATTATATAGTATTAGATGGCAGGTTCACAAATAAAATATAATAAATAATCTCTAATCATCTAATATTACGTTTGTAGATGAGTCTTTTCCCGACCCGTCGAGTATCATAGGTCCTGGCATAAGGGGTGACTCACTAGAAAATAAAGTATGAGAGAATGAGAGGGGACAATAAAATACTAAGACATGGGGTGTCAGGAGAGTAAAAGTATGGAGGAGTACAGTGTCATGAGAGAAAATAAGGAAAGTGATTTAAAACAAATAAGGGATAGAAGATAAAAGAGAGGAGGAAACCTATAGAGGGGGGTTTCCTTTTGAGACATTTCTTCACTTTTAGGATCGGATCTTTCGACTTCTTAGGACTTGGTGACTTCTTCTTAATCTAGAGAATTCCAGAAAGAATTGATTCTCCATAAAATGACTCTACTACTTCTATTGTACAGAGAGAAGTGAGAGACTATAAGAGATTATAAAAAAAATTTATTATAGTGGAATCTCTCCTCCTCAAACCCCTGTAGACGTAGGCCTAGTGTTGAACTACGTAAAATATGTGTATTAATCTCTTTATTTTGTGTATTTAAATAATGTTTATCGTTAATGATGTACAAGTTGACACCGCACAGCCGCATTGGAACACTGTCGGAGGCTCACACACATCACCAATCGAGGCCTAACTCTGAGGATACGAGTTGTCGGAACTTGACCTAAAGGTGTGCAAAATACGACATCATCAACGACGTCATAAGATATGAGAGTGTGATAAAAATTTAAAAGTTTGGATCACTTGATATTTAATTATAGGTGTAGGGGGAGGGTGTGGGTGTGGTCCAAAAGCCACGAATACTGTACCGTTTAACAGAGAGAGAGAGAGAGATAACTGCGACACGTAAACTTGATTCTAAGAGTTGACCCTACTACAAACACTACTAGTTAGATATCAAGAACAGCATCTAATATCCATGAATTTGTTAGACTGTATCTATCCCCAAGAATTTATAGTCTCACATGGAAAATAAAGTGGATCTTGATCTGTGTATCTATATTGACATGATTTGTCAACACCTTATATTCATGGCTCACCAACCAAAAGAAATGAGGGTGACTGTGCATGGAGCAATTTGGGTGCCAAAAAAAAAACAAAAAGGTTGGCTACTTAGCTGAATATGTAAGAACTAAGAAGGGGTCGGGGCTGGGGGACACACAGAATTACGGGGTTTTATGTCAAGGGTTTATGTATTTTTGTCCTTTTTTTAATTCTGGAATATAAACAAAAAATTAGTCTATTACCTTTTTTTTTTTTGTCTACAATTTCTCACTTTGTATGTTGTTGTATGTACTTTCCTTCCTTGAATCTTATTCAACATGTTGTCCCCCTTTCTCCTTCACTTTTTTTAATTAACAAATATTATTTTTATCGTTATTTTTTTAATTGATTTGTTATATTTTAAGTAGATTTTATTTAAATAATTGCCTTTTAAAACTTCTAAAAATACATTCTATGAGATTAAAAAAAGAATAAAAGTTCTTTGTATCTATAAATAAAATAAAATATCTATTACTCCAATCTTAAGGGGCCGCTTGGATATAAATATGAGATGAAACCATCTCATCTCATCTAGTTTTAACTAATAATTTCACTACTATTTACAAATTATCTCAACTCATTTCATTATCTAAACGGATCCTTAAGTCTTGTGAGGTGGACTACAATAGTTAAAGAAGAAAAATGATAACTACACAACCTTCTTCAAAATTCTTTATATAATCATATTTGAAATAAATGATATTTTTATGAAATAATTATAAAAAATATTATCATTAAAGAAAGCCCATCGTTGATACAATTCTATAGGCCCATAGAAACCGGAGCCTAGCCAACCTACATTGGCCTTCAAATTTTCCAACTAGTGGAGGGGGAGAATAATCTGTTGATCATCATGAAATCCCAAAAGACAAGCGTATGAAAATAGATCTCATGTGAATGCATTATGAATATAATTATGAGGATTATTCTATTTTTAATTGAAAGAATGATTATCAACTTTGGTTGATTCTTACCACATGATCTTTAATCATGGGTATGAGTATGGTGTGGTACAAACCTATCATGTGCTACAAATTCTTAAAAACTCTTGACTCTCTCTTGAATTAATGTTAAATTATCAATTGTTTCATATTTTTAAATTGACGAGAATATGTAAACTTAATGAACATAAGGTAAATGGTAAAGTCAAAGCTTGAACTCATGACCTTGTCTGATATTATATTAAATTATTATTTGTACGAAAAGTTTAAGATGATAAGAAAATATAAATTCAATTATTTAATTATGATAAAAAAAAATAATGTGAGAAAATTTACAGTATTTGAGATGTGTTACTTGCCCCACTTCTTCTAATAGCTAGCTCAAGTTCAAGAAGCTGCATCAATCAATATTTTGAAGAAAAACATCAGGAAGGCACGTGAATCTCTTGCAGCACATATGATTTCCTGCTCACGAAGGAAGTGGTATTCATTTGAATAATACTCAATTGGAAGCAACCAAGTTGGGCTTTTGATTTTGATGGTGAAATACATTATGAGGTTAGAACTAGTGCTATTGCAAATTTGCTTAAAGAGTACTCAATTAATTGTAGAGGAGCTGATACCGAAACCTCAAGGTATAATTATACATTCTTATTTTATAATCGAGAACTGTTACAGACACAAAAAAATTATACAAAAGAAACTCACAAACTGATGTGGGTTCATGGAATCCGTTAGATTTACTTTATAATAAAAGTAATTTTACAATCTGACCTACTACATCAAACCACATCAGTTTGTAGATTTATTTTTGTATAATCATTTTGTGGGTAAAATATTTTCCTTTACCTATAAGCAACCACACATGACACTTTGTTTCATCGTTAAAAAAAAAACAAAAAACAAAAAACTCCAAAACCAGCATAAAATAATTAGAAATTATGGGAATCAAGCACGTGTCTTGTATGATAAATGCACAAGAAGCCCGAGCATATTCAAAAGCTATATCGTCTTATTGTGGAAGGTGAGAGGTTAAACAGTACTGGTACACCTCCTTTTTATGGTCTGAAGTCGATCTTGATCTTGGTAGTTGTCCATGTTTGCAATGGGACAGGTTACTAGAGGAAACAGAAGATGATGTAGCTTTTGATGTTCTGCATTTCGATTTTGACCACAATTGAAGGTCACTTTTGTTGATGCATTGCATACAACCATGTCAGTTTTACCGATCCTTGCAGTTGGCAGACTTGATAAAGAAAGGATCTGTCAAAGTAGGAGATGTAAGCAAGCACTGGAGTCAGACTAGGTAATGTTGAACTTTAAACCTGTAATCCAACCCACTTTCCTTTTTCCAAAAATACAAGTTACAGGAACTTTGGGCTGCATGCTTTAGCCGCCTCTAGTTTGTGCCTACTTACCAAGCAAAGCTTAGATATAGAGTGCCTTGAAGTAAGCCTATGAATTGGATTTCATGTTTTATTGCAGTGGCTTCCCAGACGTGGTTGGCACCGATCATGGATTAGATGGAGAACTCCGATCAACTTCAAGAAAAAAAAAAAAAAAAAGTTCCTGCATTTTAAAACTTGTCAGCATCAATGCATCACTACTCAGATTAAACTTATGCTTAACTTGTAACCCAGAAAATTTTTCTCCCAATTGTTCTGCTAGCTGGATGTATCAATGTGTTAAAGTCACAAAAGTTAAAAATACCCGATCACATGTTTGAAGAACTCAATGACACGATAGTTTGTGTTTCTGTGCTTGTTCGAGATCATCATGTACTGGAAACTGGGTACTAGATTAAAATTTCCTTCATATGCTAAGGGATGATTGTTCTTAAAATAAAAAATGTCATTTTGATCATTTCAAATCTTTTCTGGTTTGTCTAGGACAAGGTGGAGAAGACCATCGACGTGGTCGTCTTTGTAAAATCAAATTTCCAACCGCAAATAACTACACATTCAACGAAATATATAATTCCCTATCCATTCATCAATATCAAAGTATGCTGCTGACAAACAACAATGCCTTGTTTGGAGCAAACAAAAGGTTCTGGTGAAGAAAGATGTGCAATTCAATGGAAGATGAGAATAGCAACAGTTTGTGCTAAACCTTACCGGGCCATAGCTCCTAAGGAGGACGGCCAGGCTACAGATAAGCAAGTCCGGCGAGGCACAAAGGTCGTCAAGCAGTTGCTTAAAGAGTGCAGGGTACAGTTCACTTTGTACTAATATATTCGCCAAACTCTACAGTCACTAATATCCTCAGCTACGAGCGCTGATTTTTCTATATATTTCTACGTTTAAATCGCACCCCTTCAAAAGCCTTGGTAGAGTTATGATAGAGAAATGAAAATCGGGTGGGTAAAAAACGATGACTTCTTCTGATATGTACAACATAAACTATGAATCTTCCAGTTGGTACAGCATAACTATTCTGTGATGTACAGGGTTTTTGTTCTTTGATTAGTCTGAGATGTTCAGGATTCAGAACTCAAAGAGATGAAAATCAATCCTACATAATTTTATTTCTGTGAATGAGGCTGAATGTCAGCCATCGAAAAGGGGGCAACATAAAGAACAAGAGCAACAAGTGCAGTGGGAGTAGCCCAAGTAAATGGCTGCAGCAGCAGCTCAGGGGCTAAAATGCCCTTAACCAATAGTCACCTCAATATATGTACATCAATCTTTCATCCATTCCCCATCCTAATCATGAATTACAGTCCAATACGCCTTTGAGTAAATTCAATCCTTCCGCCGATATACTCCTCCTAACTCGGGATTGAGGTATCTCTATCCGAGGGGGAGGGTCTGAAGAAAAACAAACCACAATAACCGTTAAATTATCACAGGTGTTGCGCTTGAGTGCCTCTCTGACCAGCTCTCTTGAGCATCTTTCAGGATCATTGTGGAGCATCAATTCTTTCCTCGCCATAGTGACAGCACACTGGCTGCTCATTACATCCCACAGGCCATCACAACCCATTATCAAGAACTCATCGTCCTCAGTCAGGCATGTCTCCAGCAACTCTGGTTCTGCACTTAAAGGGCAAGCAGAACCTTTGGGGCCCTTCATGTGCCAGTCTCCTAACGCACGAGCCACAGATAATTGACCATTGAGGTAGCCATCATATATGACACCACCAAGTTTCTCAATTCTTATTCTTTCAGGTGTGCAATTGGGTTTATGGTCCTTCGACATCTCGATTGCCCTACCTCGCCTCCCGAGAACTGCACGACAATCCCCGGCATTTGCAATTATCATTGTCCTAGAAGAGTAAAAGTTTGTCAGAGGTAATCCACAGCTGACTCTCAAGTATAAGCATTTGAGAATGGAATATTAGAAAACCTAGATTACAATGTTTCCAGCCATTCAAGAACATTGATGCAATAGTAGACTTGCATTCCAGCAATTTTCCAAGGTAACAACACCACTGGTCCACTCTATAACAAAAGCTTTAAAGCCTGCAATTCTATTCACTTTTTAAGACAATAAAACCTCTGATACTTGTAGAATATTGGAATTTTCAAGCATCTCTTAACTTTGTTTCCACAAAATGCATGATAATGCAGAAGAAAAGGCAATGTGTTAAACTCTCATTTCCCAACATAATATAATCATGTACAATTAATAATGTTATTATGCCATGTACCATCACAATCTTTAGGGGTCACTGACTAAATATGCTGTATGTCTGACAGGGGAGCTACACATTGTGCCTAAGGCCTGCAATTCTATTCACTTTTTAAAACAATAAAACTTTTAAGCACGATTGATATTTGAATCTGCATCCTAAAGCAAAATTAAATTAAAAGCAGCTCCGAATATCACCTACCTGCCAAAAATAAGTGCAGTTAGAGCAGTGGTGCCAGAGGAGATATCAAGAGAACTGGCATCAGCAAATGCATAATCAGCTTTAACAAAAGCACTCTTAATTGCCTTCTCCACACAGATTGGGAATTGGTAGTCCTCAACTATCAATCTAAGGATGTTATGTCTGACAAATGATGCTGCATCTGTACCTCCATGGCCATCAAACACCTGTCGATAGTAATTAAAATCAGTTAGTGAACATTTTCAACTTATGGTAACAACCTTCCAACACACTGTATATATACTACCACCATTTGTCAGCCACTTTATTCCAACAATCCATAATCCCTCCAAAATAATTTTCAATGCTTAATGGAGGCATTTTGAAATAGCGAGGTAGAACGTCAGGATATTTTAGGTCAGTGGTGTGACAGAAACCTGAAGTGAGTTTGGATATCTTCAGCAGTTTAGGGTACTTCTGAATGATTGCATTCATATCTTACTACATCATAGTCCAAATTACGAAGTTTTAGTGAAAGTGACTATCAGGTAGATCACATGCTTTTGATTATCAACTAACAATTATGCCATATGATATAAAGGAAGTGCGTGGTTATATGCCAAAATCAATGCACGTCTCCCATTAGCTAGCCTTTCATGGAAGAGGAGATCCATTGATAAGCTATTCTCTAATCAAGGAACAGAAGTACAAAAGGGTTGGTAGAAAAACAACATGCTTACCCCATAGAAAGCCCCAGGAGAAGGGAAGTCAGCAGTTGCACCTAGATGTTCAATAAGATTATCTACACATATGTGCTCATCCTCCATGTACTGTTTAGGTCCTCTTTCTGCACAGCTCCCTGAGCGGAGCGTGGGTAAGAAATCTGACTTTTCATCAGAAGGAGATTTACTGGAAATAATACTGACATCCAAATCCTGGAGAAGGATATATGGAAAAATAGTTTAAGTGCATTTTGCAGAAATGCAGTAACAAAGAAAAATATATGTGGCTGTTGCAAACAAGTTGCGAATTCAACTCCCCTCCTTTAGGATAAAACTTCCTAAAGATCTACAGATAAGAACAGGATCGGATTATCAACTTCTACTGATTATAGGCCAAGAATTTTGGGATTAACTTACCAACTCAGCAGTGGCCAGCAGCCTCATCGAGCTCATGCTATGCCGCATAACTGAAAGATGCCGTGGAGGTTTTCCATTTGTCATTTTTTTCAAATTATTCAAGCTCTCCGAGCTCTGATCTTCCATAGTTGAGACATTATCCATGTTATTGTAACCACCTTCTAATATAGCAAATGGAGGCGAAAGATCCATACCCGCAGCCATAACCCGTTCCAAATCATAAATTTAATTACTCAGCACAACACCTTTAACTCAACCAAACAAATCCCTTTGCAAGAATCCACGAATAACCTAAGTTTAAGACGGTTCCAAAGCAAAACCCACTTCAGTAATGTTACGTGGCAACCAAATTCCAGATCAAGCAACTCAAATTCGTTGGATCTGTCCAGAATGGAAGCTCCACAAGCAACCCAAATTTGCAAACTTCACTTTATTAAAGTCCTTCAAGTTATCGATCAACGGTAGAAAGAAGAATATCTAGCAAGCAAAGTAAACGCTTCACGAAATGCGCAATTCTACCTTTATCATAATTTGCAGTTTAGAGTTCCTTAAAGGTATCCAAAAAGTCAGAGAGAATCACGAAGTTTACAAAGCAAACCTCAAATTTCGAATTTTTAAAGCTTCCTAATAATTCCCAAATCAACTAGCAGATCAAATCCATCAACCCCCTGACAATTTACAAAAATGTCTCGCAAAAAATCACAGCAAATTAAAATCTTGAACGAAAATCGAAGGCGGAACACGAGACAATCAGGGAATCTCACAGACGACGATGACGATGACGATGAAGATTCGGATCCTTTTTGCTTTTCTCTTCGCTGACAGGTAATCGAAGAAACCCTAAGAAGAGGTCTCTATGAGAGAGAGAGAGAGAGAGAGAGAGAGACTCAGAGACAGAGGGACGAGACGAACTTGTTGGTATGTGGTTGGCCACCGGGGATTCCAAGTAATCGGATGGACCTAATAGCTGCAGGGGTGGGGATGGGGTACCGACACGTGGTGATTTTTGGTTGGTGGTTCTCTGGCTGACCGGATGGAATTCCTGTTAGTTCGTGGATCGGTGCCGTCAGAGCCTCCCAACCGTTGGATCTCTGACGCATCAAATGGACCGTCCAGCGGGGTCCTCTCTCGGCGTCCTTCCAGAGTCTGAGAGGTCAGTTTCGTTAACGGCCGTTAAAGGAAGGATCCGCCTCGGATTCCAAAGTACACGCGTCCGTTATCAATTGGGAGAAAGTGGTTTTCTTGCTAAGATAAGGACAGCTCCCTTCGGTTTTTTTTTTTGGCCTTTTCCCAGTCTCCACTTCTCAGGCCTCGGCTACTGGACAATTATCGAGAGTGCTCACGACCACGTCTTGTTCCGTGTAGCCGTCTGGAAGAGTAAAATTGGATTAGGGCCGTGGTCACAATTCAGAGCATTGGAATTGAATTATACAAATATAAATAAAATAAATAATTTAGTTAATAGAAGATAAAAATATCCTACATTAAATTATACAAATATAAATTAAAATGACTTTCAGCTACAGTAAATCATATTTTATGGTTATATTTGACATTCATTATAGCTTAACCAAATCTATTAAACAATTATTTTTGAATACTCTCTCTCTCCTCCCACTATTAAATTGCATTTTAGTCGAGAAAATAACCTTCCCGTGCAAGATCTATGCGCGTGCTCGTCCCAGTCTTTTGCTAGCAAGTAGCATTTTTACCAACCACCAAACAAGAAAATGTAATTCTACGGTTTACAACTTTACCTTGTGCCGCAATTGATATTTATGGTTCTACTTTGTGCTCATCCTAAGTGTTTTTTTTAGATGAAAATGTAAATAGATAAGTTTTTTTTTAATGGTATTGTATGAAATATTTAGAATATATTTGCTACACTCTAGGATCCATCCACATTTTTATCCAAGTCTCATATTATATAATATAAATATTTTCATATAGCTCTTACTTTAGAAAAAAAATTAATAGAGCAAAAAAAAAATATTAAATTTATAATATTTTATTATTATTTTGACTAATATATACATAATCCAATGTGGGAATAAATTTTAAGTGAAATAGCTAAATGTAAAATCATGTCATATTATGCAAATTTTGTATTTGTATATGCATAATCCAATACTAATACTCTCACAAGAGTTACGGCAAGTTTAGTACCTAATACATCACTTTCAGTATATTGAATTATATTTATAAAAAGAGTTTTAAGTATCAATATATATATTTTATTTAAGATAATAATATGATGAATTTTACATCAATAATATGTTTAATGTGTCAATAAAAAATAACAGTGGTATTCTCAACTTTGGTTATGCTTCTACGTCATAATTCACTTAAGAATGTGATTTTTTTGGAATATATTATAAGGTGTATATCAATTAAAGTTATCGATTATGTAAATAATTTCAATTACCATGTTATTTTGTGATAGAACGAGATTATCATGCAATATATACTTTGAAAGTATCTAACAATTCTCCATTCAAATTTTATTTTCCTCATGGACACTCTAGAAGTCTCAATGGTCACTTATGTAATTAAGGAATTTGAGTTGCTTGACTTTGAGTAACAAGCGGAGCAATCTTTGGAGACAAGAGTGTAACGAGAGAATTTAAGGACGATAGAACGAGATTATCACGTGATATATACTTTGAAAGTATCTAATAATTTTCCATTCAAATTTTATTTTCCTCATAGACACTCTAGAAGTCTCGATGGTCACTTATGTAATTTAGGAATTTGAGTTGCTTGACTTTGAATAACAAGCGGAGCAATCTTTGGAGACAAGAGTGTAACGAGAGGGTTTAGGGACGTGTCCCTTAAAATAGCCAAAATAAGTTGTTAATGTCGTGTTTCGTACCATTTTAAATCAGGTTCTAGCAATTCAGGTCTTCAAAGTTGGGCCTGCGAAAATGAAGAAGAAAACAACTGGAAGAGGGTAGCCTAGGTGTCGAGGAGTATTTGATACTAAAGTCAGTAGAGTATGTTGGAAGTTTGTAAATAATGAAAGAGTCTAGAGATCAGAGTTTTTTCATACCTGGAAATTGTTATTTATATCGAGAGTTTGGGGAGCAGATTATCTTGCCCCTGTGGGACTTACGTTCTTACTATTGTTTCATTTCTTAGGATCCTTTTAATGTGGCGTGCCTCTGTGACAATGTTATTAAAGTGGTGTGTTGCTTGGGTAGTGGTGTCATTAATGCGGCATGGTTCTTCGATTTGCCTTATTCTGCAGGTCCTATTGACTGTCTATCGATGTTCCATTGTCAGAAAATCAAAGGTTCTCCGTCTTTCTCATTCTGCCATGTACGAGTCCCCATAAGCGGGATGCGGCCGAGCAGCGTCAAGCCAGTCTATCTTATCAACCATCATTGCTTACTTTCCTTTGCAGGTGAGTTGCTTCGTGGGCAAGTTTGAGCCCTGAGATAGGGTATCGGAGCGAGGCACATTACTCTAAGCCGAGCGCCTAGTGGGCTTATAAGTCAGGGGAAAATCCCCTTACAGTTACCCGTCAATTCCTATCGTCCAATGGGAATTCTTCCTTTCCTTCATTGATTAATTAATTTTTGCAACTAGGGCTATGCGACCTTTTCTTTCCCGAGATGGAGAGTTGTGGGTTTCTTGGTGTTCACATGTCGCACTTCTACTTTCCAGTCATATCCGAGTGGCCTTTTCATCTTTACACAATAGTTGGCAACGGTTCGCCTTCAGCTTTTATGATTGTATTTTGATGGTTTCGATCTGCATTAAATGATGCCTCTTCATTCCCTTCATCACTATTTGCGTCAAGTGGTTACTTCTTTCCCACGTCACACCACTGGATATGCGTTGTTGGAATCGCGGGGATTGTGGGATTCTGGTACTCCGTGGGGCGCATGGGTTCCTACTGCCTCGGGATGTCAACCGTCGAGCTTACCTATATAAGGCCACCTCTTTCTCAGCAACGGATTACTTTGTCTATTCTCTATTTTTCTGAATATCATGTGTTCCCATTTCTCTTTCAAGCAATTTTACTTACGTTGTTTTTTTTCATTCCTCCTTGGTTGCTAATGGTCCCCAATAAATCTTTACACCATTTCGGGCTTGCTAGATCTCCTAACTTCGTCCGTGCTGCAAATGGGCAAGGTGACATCGTTCCAGAAGAGTCCGCTGGCTTCTCGTGACGTTCGAAGGTGACTCTCGTTAAGTTGGAGTCATTGAAGGAGATCAACATGATTCCTCGGACCGTGGAACTCAAGGTGCCTCCCCTACCGAAGGGGTGGTAGATTTCAAGGGTCTTGCCTCCAGAGTGGCAGTGTACCCCACCATGTCCTTTAGCAGCCTTAGATTGCCTTTCTGTCGTCCAGTGTGAGAAGTGTTGGATCATCTCTTGTTGATGCCTGCTCAGCTCCCTCCTAATGTGTGGAGGATCCTTGTGTCGTGCTGCGTCATTTGGCATTGCGTGTTGGAGAAGGTCAGGCTGACTACCAAACCTCACGGCGCGCAAGTTCCTCCTCTCCCAAAGTTCACCCTCATTTTCAAACTTAATCTTTGCACACTCCAACACGCAACAATTCTTCTTAAGCTCCAAAATTACCCTTTTATCATCATCTTGCCCTCGTGTCTTCACCTCCTCCAACAGTTTCCCATACCTCTCCACAATAGGTGGGCGACTCTTGGCAACGTCTTGGCAGTTGTTGTCACTGCACGATCTAATTAGCTACATTATTACATCTCTTGTTAATTTTTTTCAAGGTAACCTTTGGCGTTATCGACACATCGTAATGATGGAGATCTTTATCTGCCACTTCTACTAGAATATGATCTGATCAGGCTTCAGTTTGCTCGTGCCCCCATGACTTTCTGTTATATCTAGTAGACTTATGGTGTATGTCATTATAAGCTACTGGCTTCACGTTGTAACTTGTCCATTGTAAGCTTGCGGCTTCAACTTGTCGCCTCACGTTGTAACTTGTTCATTGTAAGCTTGTGATTTCATGTTGCCAATAACATTATCCTTTTTGTTTTCTGTTTATCTTATGTGGTCATTCACTTTTGGGGTTTCCCTTTTTTTTCTTTCTTCTTCTTTTTTTTTTTTTTTGCCGGCTTGGGGGTTTCAACGCAGGGAATTGTGGGGTCCATGTTGGGTGGGAGGATTGCTGTCATCCAAAGCTTAATGGTTCACCTTGCCAACTCCGAACCAATCCTTGACAACCCCACCAACTGATGGCTTCCTACTTATATTGTCCTCATTTGCCTTCATTAGTCAGTTATCCTCTTGGTGCCTTTAGTGATATCATTGACGAGACCAATTTCCTTTTTTTTTTTTGCCGTCGATCTCTCGGATGCGCTTTATCCTACCTAGTCTTTTAGTTCTTCCATTTTTCGTTGTCATGCTTTATTTTGATATGCAACTAAAAAAAAAATCAGCGTATGTCGACCTTCATCCCCTAATGTCGGGTTGGAGGGGATGGGTGAGGGCTGACAGTAGTGGATGAGCCGTGTCAGGGAGATTCTGGTTGCCTCCTCAGGGGAGAAAGGCTGGGAAGCGTTTGGCTAACCAGCCTCTATGTCCCTTCGAGTAGCACCGTGGTTATGGAGTCGAATTAATTCAGGCTGCTCTTTGCTGCAATGGGAGACGGGATAAGTATTTGGGTGACCAGAAGGCCGGACCCGCTCTACATCACGGGAGGTACAGGGCGGCCTCTGGCTCGATCAATCCATTTTGTCCCTGCAAGAGGTAGGTTGGTCAGGCATTTTGAAACTAGACCTGCTCCCACCCGTTGACATTGTGTATTTAATTCTTGATTAAAAAATAAGCAGGCTATCATAACTTTATCCTTAGCTTCGTAGAAGTTAGACTTCGCAAACTTAGGCCCTTTGGCCTATGACACGATGTGCTTGCCGCTTTTTACCATGTTGTTGATGTTTGCATTTCTTATTTCGGCATTCGGGCTGTTGAAGGAGTCGACCTGCACTCCATCGGGGAGGGATTGAAATACCTCAAGTCAAACCGCTCTTTTACCCCCTGAGGAGGAAGTTCGGACAACGATGTGATTGGTCCGCTCTTTCGCCGCGATGAGGGTCTGGGTAAGTTTTCGAGTAGCCTCGGGGTTGGATCCGCTCTCCGTCGTGGGAGGGACAAGGTGGCCTATGGCTCAACTTATCCCCTTATTTCTCGTGAGAGGTAGGTTGTTCAAGCAGTCTACTACTGGTAGGGGTGAATTCGGTCCAGTCCGATCAGTCCCGATGAGGTTTTGTGGACCGGACCAGACTGAATAGGCATAAGGATTGGTTCGGTCCTTCGATCCAGTCCAATTACTATTTTTTATTCCTTTTTATTCTTTTTTTTTTAAATAAGAGAATAAAAAAAGTTATTTAAAATACTAAATTAAAATTAAGTGAATTATTAATGTAGATTATGTAACGAACTTAATAAAAAAAAATATTTATATAGTCAATGATAATAAATTAGATGAAAATTACACTATTAACTTGTGTAATTACTATATAATTAGTTAATTGATATTATACATTAGTTAATTGATAGAATATTAATTTATTAATAACATATTTAAAATTTTATATTTTTAATGGTGATAGGTTAGATGAAAATTACATAATAAATTATACAATTATTATATAAATAATATATAATTTAATTTGGTCCGATCTGGGGTGGAAAACCCCTAAACTAGGACTGGACCGAACCTACTTCAGTCCTCTATTTCTTAAACCAGGATTGGACCGGACTAACTTCAGTCTAGTCTGGTCCGGACTGAACTGGTCGATTTCTTCGGTCTAGACCAACCGGCTAAAACCCCTAGCTACTGGACCCGCTCCCACCCGATGACACTACAGGGAAGGGTAAATTTTGGGTCAAGCTGGTGTTGAACCCACTCTTTGTTGTAACAGAGGTCGAGGTAAGTTATTCTGATAGTCATGAGGCTGATCTCTCTCTTCGCTACGGGGAGACAATGCGTCCTTTGGCTCAACCAGTCTCCTTGGTCTACGAGGGGGTAGATTATTCGGACAATCTGTAACTGAACCCGTTCCTACCTGTTGACGCTTATGATGAAGGTAAGTCTTCATTTTCGAGTAGCTAAGGACTACTCACACTCCATCGGGGATGGGTCAGAATGCCTCAAGCCAAACCGCCCTTATGCCCCCCGAGGAGGTAATTCTAACAACGATGTGGTTGGTTCGCTCCTTTGCCGCCATGAGGGTCAGGGTAAGTTTTAAGGCAGCCTCAGGGTTGGACAAGGTGGCCTCTGACTAAACCCGCCCCTTTGTTTCCCTTGGGAGGTAAGTTGTTCAAGTAATCTATTACTGGACCCGCTCCTGCCCAATGACACTGCATGGAAGGGTAAGTTTTGGGTTTGGTTGGTGCTGAACCCACTCTTCATTGTAGTGGAGGTCAAGGTAAGTTATTCAGGTAGCCGGGGGGCTGGTCCCGCTCTCTGCCACAAGGAGACAATGCAGCCTCTGGCTCAACCCTTCTCCTTAGTCCGCAAGAAGGTAGGTTGTTTGGGCAATCTGCTACTGAACCCATTCCCGCCTGTTGACGCTTACGATAAAGGTAAGTCTTTGCCTTCAGGTAGTTGAGGTCTGACCCGCACTCCACCGCAGGAGAGATAAGATAACCTTTTGGCCTACCTTTATCTCTAATATCCTGCGAGGGAGGTAATTCTGGCAGCGATATGGCTGGTCTACTCCTTCACCGTGATGGGGGTCAGGGTTTTCGGATCGCTAGGGGGCGGGTCCCACTCTTCCGGAGGAGGAGGTTGAGCCTCCTGCTCACCTATCATCCTCTGTGGGTAGGTAGACTATTTGGACAATTTAGGACTGGATACACTCCCATCGTTGACATCGCATGAAAGAGTATGTTTGGGTTAGGCTGGCGCTTGATCCCACACTTCATCGTGGTGGGAGTTAGGGTAAGTTTTTCAGGTGGTCTCTGGGCTAGACCCGCTCTCTGTCGTAGGAGGGACAAGCCGGCCTTTGGCTCAACTCCCCCCTTTGGCCCCGTGAGAGATACGTTGTTGGGAAGTCTGTAACTGAACCTATAATTGTCTGTTAACGCTCACGAGAAAGGTAAGTCTTTGTCTTCGGATGGCCGAGGGCCGACCCGCACTCCTTCGCAGGAGGGACAAAGCAGCCTCTGGTGTGACTCGTCCTTTTGTTGTCCTGCGGGGAGGTAAACAATTGATGAAGACTTTGTTGATGGAGATAACGTTGATGAAAATTCTGTTGATGGAGATTACGTTGATGGAGATTTTGTTACATTCTTGAAACTTTACATTGAAACATAACACATTTTCCAGGATTTGTAGTGTATGCATAAAACAAAAAATTACAATAATTAAGCTAGTTTTAGCAATAAAATTTTCGTAGGTATTCGGCATTCTAGGGGTGTAACAACTCGTTTGCTTGGGAGTTTTGGAGTCTGTAGAAGCTTGAGCGATTGGTGCGGTGACCATGTAAGGGCCTTCCCTTTGAAGGCCCAGCTTTCCCTCGTCTTGCATTGTTGTTCCTGTTTCTTTGAGTACGAGGTCTCTGACTTTGAATGCTCTCATATGTACTCGTTTATTGAAATATCACTCGGCCCTTCTTTTGTTGGTGATGGTTCTTACATCTGCCTCCAGTCGGACTTTTTATATGGCTATGTTAAGGCCTGAAGAGTGTATTCGGCATTAATGAAATTGTCGGCTTGCTCCATAAACTCCCATAGTGTTATAGGAGTTTTTCTTACTAACTCGGCCATGAACATGGATCATGGCCAGACCTCTCCCAAAAGTATCGGTAGGGTTATCTTTTCATCTTGGTTATCGATGGTCATGTGCTCCCTGTTGAACCGGGACAAACACGCTTTCAGACTTTCCTCATTTCCTTACTTAATGGTAAGGAGGTACGTTGTTGAGCGTCGTTTTCTTCGACTTGACACGAACTAGGTCAACAATAGTTGAGCCAAATTGCAAAAACTATCTACAGAACCGGGTGCCAGAGACCAGAACCATACTTGTGCTGGCCCCTTTAAGGCCAGCGGGAACGGCCTACATGCCACCTCTCCCGAGAAGCCATGCAACATCATGTGAACCCTGAAGGTTTTTAGGTACTTAAGGGGGGCCCTTCCCCCGCCATGCATCTCCATGGTGGGGACCCTGAACTTTGGTGACAAGGGCACAACTATCACTTCTTTCGTGTAGGGTAGATTGCTTGTGAGAGTTGGTCCACCGATGATGATATGTCCACTTCTTTGTAATCTCTTCGTATTTCTCTATGAGATTGTGGAGCTCGTGTTGCATGTTCTTCCTCTCCTCCTCCATGGTCGCTCAAACTCCCGTGTTTTAGGATTCCTTGCACTCGTTATTACTAGGTTCCACCGCTTCATTTTACTCTTGCTGAGATTTCC
This sequence comes from Cyclocarya paliurus, assembly GCA_029856935.1. Lineage (NCBI taxonomy): Eukaryota > Viridiplantae > Streptophyta > Magnoliopsida > Fagales > Juglandaceae > Cyclocarya > Cyclocarya paliurus. Next base: position 10,595,830 of record CM056949.1, read on the forward strand.
TGAACTCCTCATTCTCCTCGTGAAGTTTTTGAACCTTGCTGGTTAACTTTGTTGCCCAGTCCTCCATAGCTTTCAGTCTCGCCTCAATGACAACTTCCTCTATGCCCCCCCCCCCGGGGGAGTTGTTTGGAATGGGTTGTCGCAGACATATGAAGTATACGCAAGATCTACGAGAATCTCACAGATGACGCCACTGTTAACATCGTGCTTCGTACGCCTTTTGACTGAGTTCCAGCAACTCAGGTCTTCAAAGCTGGGCCTGCGAAAATGAAAAAGAAAGCAGCTAAGAGAGGGTGGCCTTGGCGCCGAAGTGTCTCTAATGCCAAAGTCAGTAGAGTATTTTGGAAGTTTGTAAATAATGAGAGAGTCTAGAGACCAGAGCTTTTTTGTACTTGAGAATTGCTAGTTATACCGTGAGTCTGGGGGCAAATCGTGCTTGTCCCTGTGGGACTTACGTCTTCACTATTGTTCTCTTTGTCAGGATCCTTTAATGCGGTCGTGCCTATGTGACGGCTTCATTAATGTGGTGTGTTGTTCAGGTAATGGTGCCATTAATGTGATGTGGTTCCTCGATTTGCCTTATTTTGTATGTCTTACTGGCCTTTCCATTGATGCTTCCTTGTCAGTAGACCAAAAGTTCTCCGACTTTCCCGTTCTACCCTGTACCAGTCCCCATGAGTGGGATGTGGTCGAATGGCGTCAGGTCTGTCTATCCCATCAACCATTATTGCTTACTTTCCCTTGCAGGTGAGTTGCTTCATGGCAAGTTTAGGTCTTAAGGCTGGATATCGGGGCGAGACTCATTACTCTCGGTAGAGCACCTAATGGGCTTATGAGTAAGGGAAAACTCGCATTATACAAGTAATTTGAGTTCAAGTTAGATTTAGGCCATGTTTGAATAGTGAGATGAGATTAAATAGTTTTAGAAGAAAATTGAAAATTGAATAAAATATTGTTAAAATATTATTTTTTTAATATTTTTATTGTTTTAGGATTTGAAAAAGTTAAATTATTCATTATATTTTGTGTGAAAATTTGATAAAATTGTAATAATGAGATGAGATGAAATCGTTTCTGTATCTTAACGGGGCCTTACTTCAATCCAAGTAACTGAAGTAGTAAATAGTTGATGCAGTTATTTGAATTTAATTCCAAGTGTGGACTTAAGGCTTGTTTGGGAAGTGTAATAACCTCATCATCTTATTTGAAAATTGCTTATAATTTTCTTAAAACACAAGTACTTTTAAATTTAAAATTTTTGATTTTTTCATTTAATCATTACATTTTTCTTAAACTTACAAACAAAACATAAAGAATAATACTACTTTTTTAAATTTTAAAATAAAAATTATATTAAATTTCAAAACACAATATTTTAATTTTATAATATTTTTATTTAACTTTTTTTTCTTTTATTTCTTAAAACTCAATAAAATATCTCAACTCAAAATAATTTTACTATTGTTCATAACTAATTTCATTATTATTCACATAATTTTTATATTCTCACTTTCCAAACTTGCAATATTTCGTTAATCAATATAAGAATAGTTCAGACTTTATCTAAGTTATTAATTGCAGTCTGAGAAGGATTTTAGGATAATTTTATCAAATCCTGTTTGATTACGGAATATGTCTTTTCCTTTTCCCGAATATGAAATAAAAGGAGGAGGAAAAGAGAGAGAATAGAAAAACAAAAAAAAACAAAATAGGCTCAGGTCATGTGCTGTACTTGTCACGAACACCAATCGTGTATGTCCACTTTATTCTTTCCTTCACGTCAGAGTCAATGGTGATGATAAAAGTTAAGTCACGGTCATCTCAACTTTTCATGAACGAGAGTGTTACTGTGATAAATAAATCAAGAATGTTACTGCGATAAATATAAATTTATATAAATTTATAATTTTTTATATTATATTAAATTATTTTAATTTATTAATTTATTTTATATAGTTAAAATACTTTCTCTTTATTATTAACTTTTATTTATTGTGAATTGACTCAAAAGACACAATATCGTTATGAAAATTATTTGTGCAAAGATTTTAAAAAGATATATGGATAGATGAAAGTATTAAAACTATATTCAAACATGAAAAAAATGTGATAAAAAAAACTATATTAAAACATATTCTGTAATAATTATATCTGACAGATGCAACAAAAATTTAAAATTCATATATTTTCATCCAAACATGATGCCAACTGCCAATACTTCAAACTCCAAATTTAAAGCTCTCGACTGTCCGATTTAAAGCCCGTTCGATAGTGAGATGATGTGAATTTTAGATAAAAATTAAAAATTTTTAAAAATATTATTATTATGTTGATATATGAAAAAATTAAATTATTTATTATCTTTTATGTGAAAATTTTAAAAAATTATAATAATAAGATGAGATGAAACTATTTCTGAATCTAAATAGATTTTTAAAACTTCACTAATATTCACTAAAATAAATAAATTACCCATATATATATCATTGTGTTTTTTAAAAATCTATAATACAGGGATAATCATTTGTAAACAGATTTAGGATGCGTTTAGATGTTGAAGTGACTTGAATTGAATTGAGTTAAAATGATAAAATATTATTAGAATATTATTTTTTAATAATATTATTATTTTAAGATTTAAAAAAATTAAATTATTTATTATATTTTATATTAAAATTAAAAAAATTATAATAATAAATTGAGATAAATAGAAATAGATTTGATAATAAAACGAAGCCTGACCAAATTTGAAGCAAGTGCTACTATATTCTCACGTTCAGTGCACGCTATCAAAGAATCGCTGAAATAGTGAAAATCCTCGCATCACGAATGTTACGAACGGCGGGCACCTCTCGGCCCAAAATTGTCGTTGTCATGTCAACCATGGTATGATGGTAGCGTGCGTCTCTTTTGCAATTAAATTCCTAGCTTTTTTTTTCCATCAAAAAAAAAAATTCCTAGCTTTTCTTTTTTCCCACGTGAAGCTCGATATCTGTCAGTCCTTCTGGCCGCTTTCTCCTCTTACTCTAAACAGTGTGTTTTTTTTTTTTTGAAAGAACTAAACAGTGTTTAATACACTCTTGTCGTTAATCCGAGCATAACTCATATTTCTTGGCAGAGGGTGAGGTTGGTGATTGGTCCTCCATTTATCCTTCTCAGGTAAGATTGTTTATCTGGGTCTTTATTTTCACCTCTATCGTTCTTCTTTCTTTTATTTTTCTGGGGATTATGCCTTATGGTACTTGGCTCAATGGGTAATTTTTTTTTTCCTTTTTCCAGTAATTTATTAGTTTTAGGCTTTGGTTCGAGGAAGAGAATCCGATTTTTTTTTTTTAAATAATAAGTATAAGATGCTAGCTTTCTTTTGTTGCTTGTTGTTTTTTTTTTTTTCGTTGTATTGATTGGTGATGAAAACTGAAGGAACGGGAATTTCTGAAGTATATGGGTCAGTTTGGTTCTGATTTTCAGATGGAAGCTAAATGAAAAGCCTTTGCCACCTAACCATGTATCAGTGTAGCGCCTAGTTGAGTTGAGGTGTTTTGGGTCCCTAGTGAGGATATATATTATATTTAAAAAGAATTGAACATCGTTTTCCCCCTGCCGACTCCCGGAAAATCCAGTTAAGCATCAATGTTGAATTAGCTAGCTAAGTTTTGTTTGTTTTACTATATTGTGACAATATTCTGTCAGGACTGAGGCTCAGTCTCTGGGTCTTTAATATGTTTTTGCACACATATGTTTTCTTTCTCAGATGGGAATCAATTTTTATGAGCTCTGATGGGTGATTCTTTGTTCTCAATTCTGCACAAACTCTGTGGCGGAAATTGTGCTTAAGATCGATCTTTGGGCAGGTGAAGAAAATTATCGTGCTTGATCAAAATGAATCTTATTTGGTTTATTTTGTCACTATTTATCTATTCTGGGCTCCCATCTAGTTTTAGTAAGAATGCTTCTTCAAGACCAGCTATTGTGAATATTGGAGCTCTTTTTACATTTGATTCTACCATTGGAAGAGTCGCCAAGATTGCCATAGAGGAAGCTGTGAACGATGTCAACTCTAATTCCAGCATTCTCCATGGCACAAAACTCGCTGTAACCATGCAAAATTCCAATTGCAGTGGGTTTTTGGGCATGGTAGAAGGTACTTTATCTTACCAAGTTTCTTGCTTTATTTATTTTTATTTTTTTCTATTTTTATTATAGGCACGTATTCAATTCTGAGAATAATCTAATAATCCTAATCAGATGTCCTGACTATTATGTTTGAATTACAGCTTTGCAATTTATGGAGACTGATATAGTGGCCATCATAGGCCCGCAATCTTCTGTAGTTGCCCATATTATATCCCACGTTACAAATGAACTCCGAGTTCCTCTATTATCATTTGGCGCCACAGATCCCACTCTTTCTTCCCTTCAGTTCCCCTTTTTTGTCAGAACAACACAGAGCGATTTGTACCAAATGACAGCAGTAGCCGAGGTTGTTAATCATTATGGCTGGAAGGACGTAATTGCCATTTTCATTGATGATGACTACGGACGGAGTGGGGTGTCAGCATTAGATGATAAACTAGCGGAGAGGCGCTGTAAAATCTCCTACAAGGCTGGAATTAGCCCTGCATCTGGAGTTAATCGGGGTGACATTATGGATCTTCTGATCAAGGTTGAATTAATGGAATCTCGGATTATTGTTCTGCATGTAAATCGTGATGCAGGATTCATGGTTTTCTCTGTAGCAAAACATCTTGGAATGATGGGAAATGGTTATGTATGGATAGCTACGGACTGGCTCTCATCTGTTCTAGATTCTGCCGCTCCCCTTCCATCAGAGACCATGGACTCAATGCAAGGAGTTCTTGTCTTGCGCCAACATACAGCAGATTCAGATAGAAAAAAAGCCTTCTTCTCTAGGTGGAGAAAGTTAACTGGTGGTTCTTTGGGGTTGCATTCGTATGGGCTTTATGCTTATGATTCAGTTTGGCTGGTTGCTCATGCTATTGATGCATTTTTTAACCAGGGAGGAGTTATTTCATTTTCTAATGATTCTAGGTTGCAGTCTATGGGAAGTGATAATCTTCACCTTGAAGCAATGAGCATTTTTGATGATGGAGTTCTCCTGTTGCTGAACATCTTGCAGAGTAACCTTGTTGGTTTGACAGGTCCTATTAAGTTTAATAAAGATAGGTCTCTTATTCTTCCTGCATATGACATCATAAATGTGGTAGGATCTGGGTTTCGAAGGATTGGTTACTGGTCAAACTATTCTGGCTTATCAGTTGTGCCTCCTGAGATGCTCTATGCAAGGCCTCCTAATCGTTCGATTGCAAACCAGCAACTATACAGTGTTATCTGGCCAGGAGAGACATCATTGAAGCCCCGTGGGTGGGTTTTCCCTAATAATGGGAAGCAACTGAGAATTGGTGTACCTAATCGAGCTAGTTACCGGGAGTTTGTATCAAAAGTGCGAGGGACCGATATCTTCAAGGGTTTCTGCATAGATGTATTTATAGCTGCTGTAAACTTGTTACCATATGCTGTTCCATATCGATTTATCTCTTTTGGAGATGGCCATGAAAACCCAAGCTACACAAAGCTTGTAAATTTGATCACAACTGGTGTGAGTACGATGTTACAAATCTGAAATTATATAAACTTTTTTTTTCTTTCGCTGGTTGAATCTCATTTCCCCTTTGCAGGATTTTGATGCTGCTGTTGGTGACATTACAATTGTCACAAATCGGACAAAGATTGTGGATTTTACACAGCCATTTGCTTCATCTGGACTTCTTGTTGTTGCCCCATTCAAAAAAATGAACACTGGTGCTTGGGCTTTCCTGCGGCCATTTGGTCGAAATATGTGGCTTGTCACTGCTTGTTTCTTCCTTTTCATTGGCATTGTTGTGTGGATTTTGGAGCATAGAATAAATGATGAATTCAGGGGCCCTCCTAGAAAACAACTTATAACCATTCTATGGTGAGTTATTCAGTGCTATATTAATTAGCTGTCCATATATATATATATATTATTATATATACGTACATGCATAATTGCGTATGCACATAAAAATATTAATTAATTAGGAGAGTACAGCTCTTAATAGCGGTATATTGGATGGAATAGTTGGTCGTAAATATTATTTTAATGTTGCGCAATGCCATAACATCTATTCAGCATATCTGCTAGATAATACGTAGACATAAGACATCAATTGGGTGGATGGTCTGGGTGGCCACATTCTGCAGACACTTATTGTGCATTCACCTTACTAGATGTTAAAAGCTTCCTTTGCTATTCTCTATAAATTTCTTTTTTTAAAAAAGAAAAAGAAAAAAAACCTTGTCTGGCCATGAATATTGTGAAAAATTGGTCTGTTTTCTGAAGATATAGAGATATGGGGAAGCTGAATTGTTCATTAGACTGAGAACTTTCAATTTCTGATACAAAAAAAAGGCTCCAGTATAATGGAATTTCATGTAGGTGTCTTGGATGTTGGGAAGTGGGGTTTATAAGATGTACAGCTGAATTGCTAATCTTTTTCTCTCTTAATACCATTGAGGTGTATTAAGGGGCCTCTAAATTATGTCACGTGGTTTTATAGAATGTTTTAGATTAGTCACCTTCTAAACACATAGAACATCATTGTAATCTAAATATTTTTTTCTGATCAATCTCTTGTTTACTAAACTTGCAGGTTTAGCCTCTCAACCCTGTTTTTCGCCCATAGTAAGTAGAAGTCAGGTCCTTGATTCCTTTCATAAACTTAGTGCAGTGTTTTTATTGTATAATTTCTCTCTATCCCTTTTGCAGGAGAAAACACTGTGAGCACCCTTGGTCGAGCGGTGCTAATCATTTGGCTTTTTGTGGTTTTGATTATCAACTCAAGCTATACAGCGAGTCTGACATCAATCCTCACAGTGCAGCAGCTGTCTTCTCCTATTAAAGGGCTTGAAAGCTTGAAGAAGAGTGATGAGCCAATTGGGTACCAAGTGGGTTCCTTTGCTGAACATTATTTGGAGGAACTTGGCATAGCCAAATCTAGGCTTGTTGCCCTCGGATCACCTGAAGCATATGCTTCAGCCCTTTTGCATGGTCCTAAGAAAGGTGGTGTTGCAGCAATTGTTGATGAACGTCCTTATGTAGAACTATTCCTCTCTAGCCAGTGCAAATTCAGGGTTGTAGGTCAAGAGTTCACGAAAAGCGGCTGGGGTTTTGTGAGTATCTGTTCTGCAGAAGCATTCTTAATGAAAAGTTCAATAAATTTTCAATTAAAATAGTAAGAGATATATTGAAGAAATCAGAAAGGGCTGCATGCAAAACACTCCTTTATATGGTCACTGAAAAATGTTATTTACTTGTCTTTCTCGTAACAGGCATTTCCACGGGACTCTCCCTTAGCAATTGACATGTCAACTGCAATTCTACAACTGTCTGAGAACGGTGATCTCCAGCGTATCCATGATAAGTGGCTGATGCGAAGCCCTTGCACTTTAGAGACTACTGAAATTGAATCAGACCAGCTTCAGCTTAAAAGCTTCTGGGGCCTCTTTCTTATTTGTGGGATAGCTTGTTTCTTTGCTCTATTAATCTATTTCTTGCAGATAATACAGCGGTTATGCCGAACTGCCCCCTCTGATTCTATTTCAGATGGTTCAACTAACTCGGTTTCTAGGCGTACTGTCCGGAGATTTTTATCGTTGATGGACGAGAAGGAAGACCCCTCAAATAGTGTAAGTAAAAGAAGGAAAGTGGAAAGATCAGTCTCCGCCAATGATAAGGGCACTGAGCTGGGAGCTGGCAATCTCAGGAGGCAAACAGAAATGACTTCTGGGACCAACATTAATAGCTAGCTCGAGGGATTGACAATATTGATTTTCATTACATGAGAGTGACTAGATTATTATAATTGTTTATGATCATGTGGCTGTATAACATATTTTACTAGCACCAAAAAGGGTGCTTTACTTTATAGGAATATATAATGTGCTACCTGGAAGCTGCATTTTGCGTGCCACGATTTTGGTTCAAGGGATTTCGATATGCCAATGTAAAGCCGATTTTGAAATACACTTCAGATTTCCGACTGTCAGTACTTGATCTGGTCTAAAGATCCGTTACATGATTATTATAATGTCTATGGCTAGCTAAACACGCACACATTGAGAAAATAAAAAGGATAACACACTCCCATGCATGCATGCCCAATATATATATATGTTGCAGAAAAAATGAGACCTAATACAACTGTGTTTGTTCTTAAAAAAAAAAAAGGTTGTTACCGTAAAATTTGGAGAGTGCTGAACTTCTCACGGCGAGTGAGTACTGCTCGTGAAACGCTTCGAGCCTTTGATGGAATTAATATGCAGTATAAGTTTTACTACATTAGGGGAATGTACCTTTTTTTCACTTGAGTTTAGGACGTTAGTATGCTAATCCACAGTAATGGCTAGCTAGGGTTCATAATGATTGAGCCTGCATATGTAGAACTATATATGTTGGAGTCAGCTGGCTTTCTTCGCGCGCGTTTCGATCGGGAAAAATTAGACATCCATCCCCGTTTTGTCAACTTCTATATATGCTGACCGACCGTTCGTTTAAGAACGGGCCTAGACAGCTTGTAGATGTGAACAAGAACATGAAACAGATTCCAATCCGTTAAAAGAGGGACATCTTTTTCAAACAGAAAAGCCTTTGATTGTGGAGACAATTTTCCTCAACTTGCATCCATCTTTCCCTTCTCCCAATGAAAAGACTCTTTTTTGATTGAATAGCAGTACTCCATTCTTTTGTTTTTTTGTTTTGACACACAAACCAAACCAAATATTCAAAATCCCCCACAAGATCAAAGCGTAGTCCGATTCTTTGAAGTTTGGTACGTAGTGATCTCTAAATCAAGCCAATCAATATTCCTGCTGCTGATCATATAACATATTTCACATCTTACTTTAACTGATAGTACCAGCAATTAAACAATAACAAAAGCTGTCAACCACATAATTAACACCTCTGTCATTCCTTGGTCTTTGAATCACTGTTGAGGATACCGGCATGTTCCATAACCTAACCCCAGTGACAATAAAACAAACCGAAAGACAGTCAGTACTACATAATTAATCAGAAATAATATTTAAATGGAAATCAGAAAGATGCTTTGTGTATTCATCTATAATGGCGCAGCCTAAGAAATTGGAACTGCAAGAAGCAGAAATATATTACTAATGTCGGATCTGGGTTGGATCGACGATCAAAAATCTTGTGGTGGAACTAACTAAAAATGGAAAAAAAAAAAAAAAGTGATCATAAAAAGAAAATGTAGCTCGATCGATCTGATCATGTACTTACTTGGATCACTGAAGGTAACAAGCCCAGTACCCTTGAAGTCACAGTTCCAGTAGTTCCTTCCATGCATCTGATAATAATTGTTCATGGCATATGATGCATGTGCAAGAAGCTTGTTAGGCTCAAAGCAATCTCCACTCTCATAAATCTCCCTGCAGTCCACACCACCAGGCCCACAGCAAAAATCCAGCACAGCTTGAAGTACCTTCTCATCAGCATGCGGCTTGGCAATGCACCAGACCGATGGACCTCTGGCTCCTCCACTGGAAACTTTCTCACCAAACCCAAATGTCCCTCCGTTGCTACAAAACTGGCAGCTCAGGTCCACATCGTATACCTTAGATCCATCCCCATTAAAGATCCCAAAATTTCTCTCACTCGCACTCCCTTCTTTTTTGTTCTCATTGAACAAAGCAAACACAAAGATCTCAATCTTGTCTTTAGGCTTCATGGGTGTCCCTCTATAAGATTGTGCACGGTCTATCAACCTAGTGTTGTAAGTCTTTGCATTTTGTGGTGTGGCCGCTATATCGCCGTGGTCACCCTTAGACGGCCACCCGGACTCCGATACCGTTATCTCAATCGTCTGGTTTCCAAACCCTAAAGCAGTGATGGCTGACCTAATAGCATCAATCTGTGCATCCAACATGTTTCCGTAAACATAACCTTTAGGGTCGCGGACGCCGTGGGTTGCGTTTCCCAGCAATGCATACTCTAAACTGATCGTTCCCGGGTTGTCCCGGTACGCGAAATATGGGTAAGCATTGACCAAAAAGGGTGCACCCGTGTCCGCTAGGAAGCCAACTATGGAGGTCATCGTTGGCATGAGATTCAGGGCAAAAGTTGAACCTGAGGGAGGAAACGAAGAAGCAAGAACAGCCATGCCATGTGGGGTCGTGACCTTGATTTTGCGGTCCAGCCCCCTCGCTACTAGCACTGCATGGACGTTCTGCATGGCTTGGACCAACTTCTTAGGTTCGAGCTTCTCATCGTCCGTGGTTAAGTACTCGTTACCAACGCAAATGGCGACAATGGAGGTGGCCGGGATGAAGGGCACGACACGGGAGGCGAGCCACTCGTCTGCGGTGGACACGTCGGAGCTGATGTTAGCCACGTGGTAGTTCTCGACGGCAACGATGAGGTCGATGCCTGTGTTTGAAAAGGCTTGGAGGATCTCAGGGTTGGTGTCATAGATTTTGACCTTGTCAATAAGGGTAGATTGGAGGAGCTGGGCTACTTTCTTGGGTGAGGGGAGGTTGTTTCCGAGGGTACCGTAGTTGATACCGACACCAGAAACGGTTAGCAAAGGGTTGAGAAGCATCAGGAGGAAGAGGAAGAGAGGAAGCTGGAGGAGGAGGTGGTGGGCTGCGGCCATGGCTTCGTTTGAGCAAGTGGTACTTGGCAGTAGTGTGGAATTTGGTCTGGGAAGGTGAGATATATTCTCTTACGACACACAATTCTGATAACAAAAATTCTACTCAACCTCCTACTATTCACACAATATCCACGTACCATATTTTTTTTTATCAAATATTTAATATATAAATAATGAATAGAAAAATTAAATTAATTTAAAAAAAATAAACTAAAAAAAAAAAAATTTAAAAATTTTAAAAATTTTAAAAAATATAGTGTGTGGAGGTTGGGGAGGTTGTGTAGCATTTCTCTTCTGATAATTACATATCCACGTTCAAAAAATCTTCACAACTTCTTACTATTCACTCACACTCCACACACCACATTTCCTTTTTATTTTATTTATTTATTTTCTTTTATCAAATATTTATTATATGAATAGTGAATAAAAAATTTGAAATAATTTAAAAAGAATAAACTTAAAAAAAAATATTAAAAAATTAAAAAAATATGAAATATGAAGTGTGGTAAAAGTTGTGTAGCAAAATCGTCCATATAATATATATATATATATTTATATACAAATAGATGAAGAATCGTACAATTGGACTATTCTTTTTTTCTTTTTGGGATTAAATATAATATCCTCTATTTTTAAAAAAAAAAATCATTTATCTCATATGTTTTTGCTTGAATTCATATAGAATATAGTGTGAAAATTACATACACCTTTTTACTCACAATATTATTTAATGTTGGAGTACTAGTCTCCAAACTTTTTTTTTTTTGTTTTGTCTTGTGTCATATATGATTCAATATTCAAGTCTATCCGTTAAAATTGTGGTACGTAACGTGACAGATTTTTGTCAATTTTCATAGAGATATACATATATATTTTATGATCCGTACGTAGATGTCAGTTAAAAAAAATAAAGAATTAAGGATGTAATTAATTGGTCTTAAATCGATGTTAATAATATGTACGTACGTGGATCAAATATATAAAAATGTGACATGAATTCTATTCACTCCCATGCACCGATCTCTCTGTTTAATTGTATTCTTATAATCATCTCGTATGAAATTTTCTTTAATTCCAAGACTTAAATTAAAACACCCTGTTTTTTGTGCCATACTTTGGGGAACAAAATGATAAAAAAGAGAGAGAGGGGATAGGCCTACTGCTACATGACCTGCTTTGGTAGTGAGGTCACAGTAATTGAAAAAATAAAATAAATAAATAGGAAAGGTCGACCCTACAGGGCGGAAAGACTTCAAAGGAGAAACAGTAGTGCATGTGTAGTTTTGTCAAAGTCCAGATTAAAGGTGGCAACTTTACAGTGTAAATGATGATGCGGCTGATCATGATCATGATTGCCTATATATATCATGTGTATCACTAAAAAGAGGACAAAATAAAAAAAAATGCCATTTTTGTAGCACTCTAAAGTTCCTGAAAACGCGTTTTCAGATTGTTCTGTATATATATATATATATATATATAGTTCTCCCAGCTATAATCCACTTACAATAACCTATATTTTAAATATTTTATAATAAAATAACACAAAAAGTCTATCAAAATATTTCACATTAATCGACTAAAGTTTATAGCTAAAAATAAATAAATTAAAATGCCATAGTTTGAACTTTGAGGCCAATGCAAGAAGGTCGAGATCAGAGTCATGCAAAAAGAGAGGGCCGGGGTAGAACGATTAACAGAAACAGTCAAAGGAGCTGGTACATTATAATTTGTCAGGAATCTTTTTGAATTTTGAGAACATAGGCTCTCCAAATGCATGACCCTTGACTGCTTCCCAATGTGTTTTGCTACACATTCCTTATTTTACTTCTAATATTGTTCATAGCATTATTTCCAAATTTAAGATTAAAAAGAAAATGCACTCCCTTTTTATTATTTTGCATTCAAGGAATTTTAAATGTTGAAATGATAAATAAGATTTTAGATAAAAATTAAAAAAAATAACATTACTCTATATATTTTTCTTTTCTTTATACCTGCCTTCAATTAATGGAGACATAATTATTGGAAATATGGAAAGAAAGGTTTGCTAGATTTGAAAATAAATATAGGTTTTTGGGTCCTACCAGGCAAAAGTATGTCTGAAAATTTGAAGGGATTACAGTTCACATGCCACTGTCAGCTACTACTACTTGCCCTTTCGGTTCAAACTGCCACTGCCAGCATTGACAATCTCCACCCAATTCAGATGGAGAGGTTGCACTTAAATACGAAATAAATGTGTTATTCTTCTGCATACTATGTAATTATTTATATAAATTTTAATTTTAATTAGATACAGTTTTAAAATATAAAAATCTCATGTACTATGTTTGAAAAGAAGTGAAATTCAACGTTAAAGAAATAATTTTTTCATGTTAGACTTACAAACCCTAAAACAATAAAACAATATAGCAATACACTTAAAATAATATGATATATTTACAATAGAAAATGATAAGAATATTACGTTTTTACTATCTATTTACTACTCTTTTTATATTTGATTTTTTAAAATTTTTTATTTTACTTAATGGTTGAAGATGTGACTATTAGTCTATTAGTAAAATTATATATTTTTTAATTTTTTTTAATGATTAAAGATGTTAAAAAAATACTTAAAAAAATGATAAAAGTAAAAAATGTCTAATATAATATAAGTAGTAAATGAGTAGTGAACCAATTGTAAGGCTATCATTACTCATTTACGATAAGACGAGAGTACTATGCGTAAGCACCTAATAAATGATAAATTTGCCAAGATCTTTTAGATCAATTGACAACATTTTAATTTCTCATTGACAAATCCAATAAAAATTTCCCTCCATTGTATAAAAAATAAATAAATATATGATAAATTTCTTTTACCATTTTCTTTGATTTTAACCAGGCGCCCGTTCAGCAATCAATGGAATGGAATTCAAAAAGATTCTACAGCATTTAAAGCTTCGACAAGAATAGTTGACCCCAAACAATGCAAAATTACAAAGGTAAATTTCAAGATCTTTGAAAATTAAGTAGTGTAAGAAACGCTTTTAAGATCTAGAATAAGAAAAGATAGTACATCTAATTGACAAATGAAACCCTGACCTCAAGTCCATCCTTACTGACTTCAAAGCTTTAGCATGGAGCTAACTTGAAAGAGAAATCAGAATCAGACATAAACATATAAATATATATATATATATATATATATATATATATATATATATATATATAAATGCAAAATCACTTCACATACCTAACTGTATGAGATATGATCTTATTTTATATTCACAACTGTGGAAAGTTGAAATCTAAAAAATACAACAGATGAAGAAGGAAGAACTGGCCGTGGAGCAGTAGCAATTACATTAAAAAGCCATTATACACATTATATATTTCTTAATTAAATTAGATTTTCGTTTATATATTTTCGAAAGAATTCCTCCTCTTTACAGTACCTGTACATCACATTATAAACCTCAATTAAGAGCCTTGGGAATCGGCTTGAAAAATAACTGTGGAACCCTTCAGGTACTGGCCCCAAAATTTCCTGAATTTCTTGAGGAAGCTCCCTGTAATGATTTAATTTGTTCCTTATGACGCGCAATAAGTCGCGTACACTGTCATACTTGTATCGCCTGTAGCGGCCAATGTTATTGACAAATGCAGTTTCCATCTTTTCATCCCATTTCCCTTTCAATGCCGCTGCTGCAGTGCTTTCTAATGCATTTAAAAGCTCAGATTCATTCTCCCTGTCTTCCAATTCAACACGATCACTAACATCTCGAAGAAAAGAGAGTCGCATCTCAGAATCCCAAAAGAAAGGATGATGCAATACGTCCATAGCCCTTGGCCTGCAAAATATTGCAGCCACAACATCATAAGAGGATTGAAATACCCTAATTCACGTTCCAATGACATCAATGATATTGTCGCGATTAGCAATCGGAACTATGCTACTAGTAGGTATTCAACCATTTCTACATCCATAATACAGACAGCAAATCAAGAAGCAGCATCTTGAACACCACCAAAACATGCAAACAGAGGATCCCAGTCATTGGTTCACTAAACTAACAAGATATTTCCTGCTGGTAAAAGATAAGGTGTGTACGAGTGAAATGCTTAAATGAAGGCCTGCAGATAACATTGCTCTTTAGATTTCTCAGGTTAATAGCTAATGATAGAATCAGTAAAACTTCTGAATTTGGAAGTGTGAAGATAAAAGCCTTACCTCATATCTGGGATGGGATGCAAGAGATGAGAGAAAAGATCAACAGCTTCTGGTATATTCTCCACCAAGAATAAGTCTTTGCGCTTGTTCACAATATTGACATCACGTTCAATACTGTCACCATAGGGGTGTTTACCCCCTGTGACGCAAAAAAAGAGAACACAGCCTAAGCTGAACAAATCCACAGCACGTGTTTGGCGCCCATGGAGAAGTATTTCAGGTGCTTGCCAACCTGAACTCCCACAACCTATTGTTAACAACAGAGAAAATTAGACAACAACAATAGCAGGCTAAGCCTGCACCATTAGGAAATGCAGAAAACACAACAGGAAATTGAGAGGCTTGTTGCAACGGTTCACTGATGACACAATGCTAATTCTGACAGTTTGTAGAATCATCAAGAACTTCACATTTTTCCTCAACTCACACCACTTACTAGTGACATTCAGCTAATTGTATTCCTAAACAACCATATCAACCATATGTATGTTCCAGGTGCTGACCAGTTAAACCAGTTAAAAGTTCTTACCAGTAGCATGCTGGGTTAAAGAAGACATGCCCCCACTAAGGCGTTTGCTAATACCCATATCTGAAAGCTTTGCACACAAAGACCTCTCGTTTATTATAAGAACATTTTGAGGTTTTAGGTCTCGATGTATAATTCCAAGCTCATGCAAATGGGCAAGCCCAGAAACCACATCTCTGCAAAAATCACAATTGTGTCAAATTCTGAGCAGTTTCTTTACTTTTCAGATTCTGAGCAATTCATGTAATTAATTCAACTCTTATTTCATAAGGAAAGTAATTATAATAAATAAAAAAATGGGGGCTTTAGTTTTCATGTGTCCAAGGAGAAAATTATAATTGGAAAGGAATATTCTTGTGAAGCTGGAGGCAATTCACATGTAATGAGCACATCCACAGAAACCACGCAATCAAAAGTCAGACTTTTAAGCAAAGTAAGATTGTGACCTTAAAAATAAATAAATCAAGATCTTGTTATACAGTTCCCTAAGGTCACTTGTGGGTCTCAAAAAAATTTTCAGGATCAGAACTAGCCAAGTTGACATTCTTTAAGAACTAACCAGTCCAGCTACTGCTAAAACAGATGCTTAAAAAAAAAAAAAAAACTGCTAAAACAGTTCACCGTTCCAATATCAGACCCAGTTGGCAATCTTCCCTCCAAATCCTCTAATAGGAGGAAAATGGTCATGAAACATAATCAGCATCACTATGGACTTTATAGCGACACTTTAGCCTTTATAAACCTTTTGTATTCACGTGTATGGCAAATACACAGAAGAAAAAGAATTTATCATCACACTCTAGTTCCCTCCCCTTCCACCAAGAAAAAAAAGAAAAGAAAATCAAAGATAAGAATAAACTCCAGGTTATGCCACTGCTTATTGCAAAACTACTACATAGTCAGTAAAGCAATTGAGGAAAAATTGAGACTGCTTTCATCAGGGACTTGTTAATCTTCATTTCTAGGTAACATTTCATAAGATCCTACAATGAGTTCATTGCACATGTTAAAAAGCAGCATTTCTTTCATCAAATCGCTCTCAACCACAACCAAAAATACTACATGTCATCATTTATAATGAGGGAATAGAGCAAGTGGGGCCATCTAACTCAAAGTTAGATGTTTGAGATGGTTGAATGCAGGGTTATACATGAATGAGAAAACGTTAATGGGGCAGTTAATTCAATGAATATCATGTAAAAGTTCAATGTTGTCACCATTTTCTTCTGACGCTGGTTTTTAACCATGAATAAGAAAAAGGGGGTCATCGCAAAAATTGTTGGAACCTTCACACTGGTAAGAGAACTGATATTGCACAACAATCATTGTAGAAACATGTGGAAAAAACTTGACGTACCATATGTAATGATAACGTCTTCAGTAAGGTATATATTTCCTACTCTGTTTAGTTGCTATTTATTTTTTGATAAGATGTTTTTCATTTTTAAAAGGCAGGGATGTAGTCAACGCGAGCTGATGACTTGCACTTACTAGGTGTTTAGTTGCTCTTTATTGAAAGAGCACTACAGAAAAATAAAAAAATTTCAAGTAATGCTATACACCCCACTCTCACCCCACTATGTATGATGTAGCACATTTATCACCATTAGATGATAAATAAGCATCCAATAAAAGATCGTCCAATGGTAATAAATGTGCCACATCTTATATAGTGGGATGATAGTGTGATGTATAGAATTTTTCAAAGCTCAGAAACTTTGATAGAAGAAAAAGGAGCAGGTAAGGCAGGCAGTAAACTAACCTCATTAATTTCAGCAACTGGGGTGTAGGGTATCCGTTCTTCTTCCACAATTCAATATCCTTTTTATTTTCCTTCAGCGACTGTAATTGGACATCAAACTCATTCAAGTTCGAATCCTGATCCTTCATAATTACTTGACTTTGAAAAGATTCAGAGCATGAGAAAATCAAATCATTTAAGCTACAAGTACAACGCTCCAGAGAGAGGTAGACAAAATCTTGGTCATACTCCACCCCATACCAACGGACAATATTTGGATGATGGTCGGAAGCAATTAGATTCTGAATCTCTTTCGAAGCCACATCATGATGGGTCTGCACAAGGCGTTTAACAGCTACTGGACGACGATCATAAATTCCCTCAAGTACAACAGTACCATTGCTTCCCTTAGCAATTTCTTTGTTAGAAACTACTAACTTACCGATCCTACGTCCCTCTACATGACCATCTACAATATCATTAATCTTTAGCAGTGACTTCCATTCACTTCCTTCAATGTGTGGAATTTCTTTAGTCTCTCCATCCTTATTCATGTATGAGATGTCTTTTGGCATTTTCTGATTCATGGCAAGTTTTTTATTGTTCCCCAATCTCCGACTTCTCTTTTTTCTGGGAGCCCCTGCTTGTACTTTGAGTTCCTCCCCATGCTTATTTGAGTTAAGCTGCTCTCCAAAGGCTACGTATCGATAAAACACAAAGCCCATAATGGATATAAGAGCCAGAAGAAAGGATATAATATACCTCGTATGAGAACTAGACATAATTTCAGCAGGTTTTCTCGAGATATTAGATTCATTGGCATCTCCATCTTGCACAACTATGATCACAGAGTTCTTATTTTCAGGAGTGGGCAAAGTGAGCATTTTTGTACCTTCATTTTCGCGAGGAGGCAGCTGTAATCGGTCAATTACCCTTGAGAGAGAATTGTGACCAGAAGCAGGCAGAGGGAGTGGTCTACCTCCAGAATTGTCATTTAGTCTATCAAATACAGAAAGAGATTCTGTCAATCTATGATCGCGAATTCGAAAGACAACTGGTGCTAACTGATAAAGCATTTGCGAATCGACATCACCCCCATACTCTTCACTAAGCTCTTTCCCTGTTTTAAGAGAAATCCCACCATAAGAACTCTCAATTTTTGGATACCGAAAAGCAGCATCAAATTCAGCAAATGCCAAATTCCACAAAACTTTGCCATTGTGTGGAGAATAATGCTGCAATACATAATCTGTCCTCTTAATATATAGCGGCTGCTCAACAGTTTCCAAGTTCAAAGCACCAGACTCCACCAATTCCTCAGCATCTTCATCCGATAAAACAGGGTTTTCTTCCGCACCTCGAACCCCTGATGTGGAAGGAGACTCATTCAACTTATATGTATAAACTAATTTTCCGGACTTGAAATCAACAAGGAACACAGTGGTTTTCTTTGTTCCTAATGTGACTCCTCCATCCTCTGATACATATGGAGCATTTCTGACGTATTCTTCAGCACTGAATGCAAGCTTCTGGAATTCAAAAGAAAATGATTGTACATCATTAATTCAATCACACCAGAACAAAAGGCAGAATTTCACGTTCACGCAAATGAAAGCACCTCTAGGCGGGCTTCTCATTCAAGATTTTCTATGATATCTTTCAACTGAAAACATGACAACTGAGAAGTTTGACATATCCCCGATATTCAAAACGGGAACTTCTATGCACCATCAAACAAGAAACATCATGCATAGAAAGGGCAATTTGCGTACCACTTTCCCAAAGCTCTTGCTATGCAGATAGAGTGCCCAATCATCGTCGCAGTCAATGTAGAAGTCATTGTTTGGGTCAGAAACATTACTTTTACCATCTTCATCCTCGAGAAATGCCTGATATGAAGAGTAAGTCGGCCGGCCCGACGCAAACGACCACAGAATTTTCCTTGAATCAGGGTCCAAACAATATATGGTTCCATCCAAATCCGCCACTATTGCTACCTCGAGTTTGCTACAATCAAAGACCAAACACCCAACACATCAATTAGAAAACTCAGGAGACACATACATACCTAAACCCTTTATACTCTGACCTGTATTAACTTTATTAAGTACATATCCATGCATTCGTATGTAAATCCCTGATCTTTGCATGTACTTAAGTGAATGTAAAACACGAATCTATATAAAATGACAGGTACTCACGGCAAGGGTGGCAAAAGAGGGTTGAGGACGTTGAAACCCTTGAGAGATGGGCTGGTGATGGCCGAGCTGCAGAGAACGCCAATTGAAGATAAATATATCCCCGCCAATAACAGAAGAAATACCAGAGCGCGTCTCATTCCTGAGATTCTCAATTTGGACATAAGATCCTGTATCGAATTGATTAGGGTTCCAAATTCTGAGACTTTGGACAGGAAATTGTTTACGGGAAGGCGTGCGTTTATATTGTGGACCCTCGATAATTAACATTCCGCCCCACTTCTCAATTTAATGATTAATTAATTATGAAAAATACTAATTTGTCCCAAAAGTGCCGCATTTTAATTTTTGTCTGCAGTGTCTTTGGTCGTTAAAATTAACTCATCTCGAACGAAATATTATGGGGTTAAGTAATTTTTTAATTTTTCATAAAAAATTTTATTTTATATATTCAAACTTATATCTTAATTTATTTAGATTAAAATATATATTAATAAAATCTATAAAATATTATTATACACATATCAATGCAGATCATACGATGTCACCTCAACATCTAAACATAACCTAAATTTAAAAACGTTACTACTTTATTTTTTTGTATTTTTTTGTTTTTTGCACTAAACTTGTATTTTTTATTTTTTTAAACATTTACAAATAAATCAAATATACTAGAGGCACTTTTAAGTTTTGAGGGGTAACCTAAGTATCATCCATTATTTACTAATCATTTAAGAAAATTCAAATAACAATATTAAATTTATGCAATTTTTTTTCCTTAAAACTAAGAGAAACAAGAATTGCACAATTTAATTATATTGTCCAATTCTTTAAGAATTTTGATCCTTGCGCTTATATTTTGTATTCTCTAGTCTTCATTTCTCTTACATGTATATCTTCATTTTTTTTTTTTTTTGACACCATGTATATATATCTTCGTAAATTCATATTATACAAATTAACTTCATGTTGCTTTAATTCGTTCAAAGTGTATTTTTTTTGTTTCTTTTTTTTCCCTTTTCTCCTTTGAAGGTGCGTTGAAATGAAATGAGTTAGGAAGAAATATGAAAATTAAATAAAAAAATTATTAGAATATTATTTTTTAATATTATTATTATTTTAAAATTTAAAAAAATTGAATTATTTATTATATTTTGTATAAAAATTTAAAAAAATTGTAATAATGAGATGAAACACTTTCATAATTCAAATGAAACCTATTTTAATGAGCTCTAAGGGTATGAGAAACACCACTATCGGGTCGTGTTACGTACAGTCCCAGAACAAAAACTCTCTTGCAGTCTGCATACCTTGGAGAATTTACTAAATTGCCATTGATTCTAAATCCAGAAAAGAGTTTCGGCTTCTGAAAATTTTTTTCCCTCTCTGACACTCTGTGCCCGTCGACTCCATCCTCCACCATCAACGACCCCCTCCACCAAGCTCCTCCAACATCGTTGGTTCTGAAAATTTTTTTCCCTCTCTTAGCACACTCGGTGAGGAGATTTAACAGGGTGTTGGAAATTAAATTCATTCCCATTGTTCCCTACACAGCAGCCTCTCTAACATTTTTCATTGCAAGAGATGGTGTAAATTCACATACACTCATAGTCGGTTCCAAGCCCTGCAAGAAAATAGACAGAAAATTCCGATGGGGATAATGGGTGACCAACAGCTCTCAAAGATGCTGCAAGATTTTTTGCTTTATGGAAATAATCGATAATAGACTCTGCAGTGTGGGTATTTGCCTGAGTGTTGGTTTCGGTAGTGCATGTGCTGATGCATTCTTCTTCTTGGGTGACTGCTTGTGCACTTGGTTTATTTTCTTCCTTAATAAACAGCAAATGAAAAAATAGATAGACAAGACAAGGGTGCGAGAATCGTTCCAGTTCCTGCTACCTGAACCATATTCCACTTACACTTGTTCAAAATCGTTTCTCAAGCAGGGCTAGGGAGGGATTCGGATCTTCAGAACTCAGAAAGGGAGGGATAGGGATGAAGCTCGGGGTGGTGTTTCAATTTCCCTCTAATGAAATGCAACGTTTCATTATATTTCATTAGGCTTGCAAAGCAATTCCCGAATGGGGACTGCAATAAGAATTATTCTATATTAGTACCCATAAAAGGAAGAAAAAGCCAACCCTCTGGGTTTCAGATTATACTCCCTCCTCCGCAAGAGACTGGGTTTCCCAAATGGTTGTCATCTACATTTAACTTCATCCAATCATCCATGGGTCGAATCCTTTTGAGCACATAGAAATCTCTCTACAAGGAATGTGAGAGGTGCTAAGCTGATGACCTAAAAGAAGTTATCAAAACAACTGGCCTTTTGCACCCTGAGGACCACCTGGGCAAGCAGTTCAGAGTCTGAACTTCAGACAGACTACACTTAACTTTGATGATTTTAAGCATTATTCATGATTTGCGTATTATATATTGTTCCAAGAATTTCTATAAATTCATATTTTTTTTTCTCCCTGCCAAAGGTATGTGCCCTTAGAGGTTGAATGTCAAAGGAAAGTAAAGTGATTGCGTGCGTTTTAAATGGTCATAGAACAACACATGGATTATTGGTACCACTAGTGAATTAGCATTTTCACACAACTCATCATTGACAATCGTTAGTTTTGAAAGATTATTACAGAGTGGGAGAACTGGCTTGATATTTTACTGTTCATGACTCTGTTCCTCTCCCTCGACTTTCATTACAACATAATTGGAAAAAAAAAAAAATGAACGATCGATGAAACCTCAGCCCAAGGCAATAAGCCAAAAAGATGCAGCATTGCAGCTAGTCATCTAAGCTTCATAGACTTTGCATTCCTCATCAGCCGGGTTTGTCTCGCAGAAGTCCTCTAATGGGTCTCCGCTTCCTGCTACAGTTGCACCTGGCCACTTGCTTGCTACCAGATGAGCCAAATCAACAACCCTTTGGCTGTAAAACAACAGAATCAAAGTTACAAAACGAAATCACATACTCAAATTCTTCATCGATTCTTCCATACATAAATGAATTCGAAATCAATATACAGCAAGCTAAGTTGTGAATATGCGTCCGTGTGATTTGAGTATCCCCACCTGTATCCCCATTCATTGTCGTACCAGGCAACCACCTTAACCATATCATCACCCATGACCATGGTCAATGAAGAGTCGATGGTGGAAGAAACATCAGAGCACCGGAAGTCTACTGAAACAAGAGGGACATCACACACAGCCAATATGCCCTTCAATGGTCCCTCGGCTGCTTTTCTGAAGGCTGCATTGACATCTTCTGCTGAAATGCCCTTCTTTGCAACGTTCACTACAAGGTCAACAACTGACACGTTAGGTGTAGGTACACGGAGTGCAATGCCGTTGAGCTTGCCCTTCAACTGGGGTAGCACCAAAGACACGGCCTTGGCTGCACCAGTGCTTGTTGGGACTATGTTCAGAGCTGCAGCCCTGGCTCGCCTCAAGTCCCGGTGTGAAGCATCCAAGAGCCTCTGAAAGATACACAATGTAGTTGAAATGAATATAACACTTGGAAGGACAGGTGATCTCAACTCTTTAAAATATATATATATATATATATATATATATATATATTTATATATATAACACTTGGAACTCAATAGGATTTGTTATAGGAAGTGAAGGACTTCGTGTTTGATTGTATACCTGGTCTCCGGTGTAGGAATGAGTGGTTGTCATGGTTCCCTTGACAATGCCTACAACATGAAAAAATTCATAGGTTTAACTCATCTCATAAAATCGGTTCAACAAGAGAGGATTGCTCATTCCTTATAAACATGCCTAAAACCTTGTCAACAAGCAATGTGAGATTATTCCTTAACACCCTCCCTCACGTACATGCTAGTATTTTTCTCGATCTTTGTCATGGGGTAAGTAGTGTAGGTCCCCATTCGTCCTGTGGTAGATTCTAATACCATGAAGAAATTATTAGGCCTAACTTATCTCATAAAACCAGTTCAACAAGAGTTGATTGTTCATTCCTTATAAACATACCCAAGACCTTGTCCACAGGAAATGTGAGATTATTCCTCAACACAACATAGGGCAACATTAAAGATGCATTTTTACAAAATGGAGAATTAAGTGCAACATAGTTTTTGCCGATAAGGGTTTTATTAGATTGATGAAGCCTAATTTTATGAACCCTTACCAAGTTCTTCATCCATGACCTTCACGAAAGGAGCCAGACAATTTGTGGTGCAAGAAGCATTGCTGCAAAAGGGAAACAAAAAAGAAAGTTAACCACCGTTTGGAGTATACCATTATAAGAGGTAACATAAAAAATCAACTAGCTGAAGCCAAATCATAATTGTTTCCATACCCTCATAGGACTCTACGTGAATACTGACCTTAGAATATTAGCAACCTCATGGGAGTAATCCTTTTCGTTTACCCCAACAACATAGGTTGGAATGTCAGCACCTTTAGCTGGAGCAGTGATGATGACTTTCTTAGCACCAGCTTGGATGTGTTTCCCAGCACCAGGGCCATCTACAAACACTCCTGTTCCCTGTTGGGCAAATTATTCAATAAACTTATAAGGTCTGTCCAAGGTAGAGCCAACTTGAAAAATACTCCACTTGAGTTACAAAAGTATTGTATACTGGACTTAAGAAGACTCTGATAGTTGAGATTTGAATGTGACTTACCTCAATGACAATGTCGATGCCAAGCTCAGCCCAAGGAAGCTTGAGAGGGTCCCTGCTAGAGACAACCTTGATGGGCTTACCATCAACGGTGATGGTTTCATTGTCCTGTATTTGCACATCTGCTTTGAAAGTCCCCAGCATAGAATCATATTTTAGCAGGTGTTTAGCCTGCATTTACAAAGACAAATTATGCTCATTAATACTAACCAAGTTTATTCCCCAAAAGCATGGCAATAAAGGCACCCAAAATTTGTAAATAAATTAAGTATCTTACGTTCTTGACACCACCGCTGTCGTTGACAACAATAACATCAAGAGGTGAGTTTTTACGGCCATGCCAGCATCGGAGGAAGTTCCTGCCAATGCGTCCAAATCCGTTGATTGCCACCTTCAGTTTTGCCACTGTTTCTCCTCTGACTGGAGCTGATCCAGTTGTCTGATTTCAAGAATATGTTGAAAGCATTAATTATTAGTGAAAATTCAATTGTGAAGAAGGTTGATTTTGCTTATCACAAGGTGGGACTAAGGTTGTAAAACGAACCAAGCCACTTGAACTTGGCACAAAATAGTTTCGATCATAAGTAGCTAGTCAAACAGCCTATACTTTGGTTCAACTTGGTATGGTTCTTTACTCTTTGAAAAGCTCAAATAAAGCTTACGCAAGTTTGAGGATGAACTCTTCGATTAAGCCAAGAAGGAACCATTTTTGGGGCTTATAACATGTTAAAAAAACCATCTTTGGGGCCTATAACAGGATAGGCGTGAAGTAATACCCAGAAAGAATCAGATTTATGAATGGATTATTAACTCAAAACAGCAATCTAATCAGGTCTAATCTTTAAACATACACATATCAATCCAGAAGGAGTAATATATAAGAGAACCTTGGGAATAAGCTGGGCAGCCACAACATCGAAGAAGGATGCATCCCTACCATTATTGGCGTAGGTCATACATGTACTGGCTCTAAGGCCAGAGTACTCAGCGACTTCAAGCCTCTGCACAACCAAGATGAATTGAGAATCCTAACAAAACCATAAAGAAACAAAAGGAAAAAGAAAAAACACGTTCTCTAGCTTGAATTCTATGCACTAGAGAGAGATCAAGAGAGACCTTGGAGAAGCATTGCGTGGGGACAGAGTGGGAATTCTTGGAGGGCAACCTTGTGTTGATTGGTACTCTTGAATAAGCTAGAGCTGCGTGGCTGGCCATGTCTGCAACTAAAGCTGCGTGATACAATTTCCTTTCTATTTAAACACTAGAATCATTTTTTTTTAGTTAATAAATTGAATTTCATGCACAGAGTCATTGTTAAGTTCATTTGTAAACACAAAAAAAAAGGGAAAAGAAAAAGAAAAATTATGATCGAAAGTGAGTTGAAGGAACGTGTGGTGAGAAGGGTACATGAAGATATATTAGATAAGGTACTGTTTGAGTCTGCAACTTCATAATCTGAACCACAGATTGATCACCCGTTAGTTTCTTCCAGCACTGCCCTTGCATTTTTCAAAGGGTACAACATTCATGGCTGGTCGTGGACAACGTTCAACTCAACGGATTATATCTGTCATTCAATCTACGAAGCAACTGATTGGTAGTATGACCCACAGGATTGACATTTCTTCGAGTTTTTATTTTTACTTTTTTGTTTTTACTTACAAATTCGGATAAATTTGAGTCTAAAATAAAATATATAAATATTATAAGATCCACTTAATGAGTTTATTTTCATCCTACTTTATACTATCCAAATCGATAAAAACTCAAACGCTTTTTTTCTTGATGTCCAATTTATAGCTGATTTAGATTCAGAGATAAGATGAAATGAATTTAGATAAAAATTAAAAATTTAAAAAAAATTATTAGAATATTATTTTTCAAAATTATTATTGTTTTAAATTTATTGAATTAAAAAAAAAGTTGTAATGATGAAATAAAATGAAACACTTTCTGAATCCAAACGAGACGTAAATCTTTTATTCATTGAAATTCATTAATTTCTTTTTCCTTTCCTAAGCTAATGTTCACGATTGTATGTAGAATTACTCTTTGCAATTAATTAAGATGTCTCAAACCTCGTCCTTTAAGTAATGTTGCTGGGATTGTTTTAAGAAATAATGAAATTATTATGATCTTCTCACAAAAGAAAAGGGGGAAAGACCCATCTTTTGGCATTTTGTTGATGCTGCAGGAGATGCCATTAAAAATGCCACGTGAAAGTTTGTGAAGTGAACTCTAAAAGGTTTCTCAACCACATGAGCCAACTATTTATTGTACGAAAAGCAACATTTTAAACATCGATGATGCTTAATATGTAGAGACCTCCCAAGTCATTTTCAACATTTCCCTGTCTAATAGGTTGCAATTAGTAAAAATATATTGCAGAATTAGTGTAGTTTGTAATTTGTTAATAATCCCCGCTTGTTTTGATAAACATAACTAATAAAAATGGAACATTAAAAGACAACATGAACCACCTAATTATAAATTGGTGCCGACATTTTATATGCTAGCTGATACAGATGACTTCCATATTATTCGTGTGCTGTATATATTGGTAAATAGGCTCAAACATAGGTTTTTTCCCAATGATTTTCTCTCTAGGTTCTTTGCCTTTGGAATTACGAACCATCAACAACATGAAAAATGGGTTTATCTGTTTATGACCTAAAGGCTAGGATCTACAATCTTATAGAATATACTCACGGGGTAGATATCATCAAACCGGCCGGGTCCCTCAAGACTACAACAAAACACAATTAACCGGCGAAGGGGTTAACTTGGGAGAGTTGCAAAACAAAAAACAAAAAATGTAAATTTGTAGCAGCCTATGGACATATCAAATAGCAGTTGATATACATGATTCGAACACACGTTTAGAATCATATTGTTTTCAAGTGGACCCAAATACTGAACAATTTTACCAGAATGGTACTTGAGAAAATATGTATACCAACTAAAAGCCACCATGCTTGAAGAAACAACTACACCAAATTAAACTATTATTTATTAATCAGTAAGTTACTGGCAGAGAAGGCCATTTATACCAAAATGTAATTAAGGTAATTACATGGCAGCCTCAACTTCATCTGAGTTCACTTCGAGACCATTTGGTTCTTTTTCTGATCGGAGCTGAATAGAAACATCATCTATAGCAGAGTTCAGCTGTGCGATTTTCTCGGCCAGTACTTTCCTCGTTTTCTGCAAAAAGAAGGGCTATTCATAATCAGTTTGGGGGTTGATAACCAAGGTTTCAGAAAAGAAACAAAAGCAGTTTACATAATTCTAGAGAAAGAACAATTTAACATATGAAAATTGAGCATAGGGAAAACATGTCAGCAGAATATAAGTAAAGCGGCAAACAATGATGTTAAATGATTATCCATTAAGAACAAGCAAAGGCTTTTAAAAGATTTATCCTGATAATTGATCATAGACAAAGAGCAAATAGAGTTCTGATGCAAACCCAAATTGATATGGGTTTGCATCAAGTTCAGAGCAATTTTTCACCTCCAAAGCTTTCTCTTCATCATATATGAATTTGGGCAGTTTCCTCATTAGATCCTTCCGGTCAGCTCCAGTAAGTGTTTTGCTTATCTATTAGAGATAAATAAACACCACAAACATGGTGAGAAAAAAAAAAAACCCTAAATTGCCGCATGCAACTGGAAAAGAGAGAAGCATAGGGATCCACTACTAATAATGATTTCTTCCATTTGCAAGTGAAGTTACAGGTAAATAAACACCAGACCTGAGGTGCATATACACAACCAAGTGTTCCAACTACCAGTCCTCCCAAAATGAAACCACCTACAAAGATGCTTGCACTGCTTGGCTTTCCATGATCACTGAAATTACACAATATAAGTATGATGTTGGCTTTAAGAATTTCATTTATACAAAAAATGAAAAAAAAAAATTAAACATATACATTCAAAACCAATAATAACATAGAATGAAGCAACTCACTTCAAACTAACAAAATCAAAAGTATTGTGCACTTTTGTGCCAGAAGTAGCATATTAGGATCTTGTAGAAATGGAAAATATATTACCTGTACCCAGCTTGAACTACAATTGATCTTTTGGATGTATAAAGTTGTAATTTCCCTGTACGATTGGTTTTAAGTGAAAAGTTGGTGGGGGCAGCATTTCCATGAAACTGGTTTATTGGCTTTAAAGAAAATCCTAGAAAAGAGAACACGAGAAGAGACAAGTAAACAACATTTTTAAACCAAACATGATAGCTGAACAGAAATCATGCTCAACAGTGCAGGAACCATTACTTCACAGCCAGAGACAATGGACCAAGAGGGACATATAATCCCAAAAAGAAACATCCAAAACAAAGTAAAACCTTCTTACATCAGTTTGAATTGATTTATTCCCTAGTGAAATGAACCTCCATCGACTGTCAAGTATGCCAGCCATCTATATTCAAGAGCCATTGCTTCCCATTGGAATTTGGTTCAAGACATGAAAAGGTTAAAAAAATAGAAGCAATAACATATTCAACTATTTCTGAAATAGCAAGATCATGACAATATTAGATGTAAAAGTGTGTTTATACGTCTGAGATGGTATCGTAAGATTGAGGCCGGAGGGGGCGATGCCAGCATGTTAGATGGAAAAGACAGGTAAAAATAAACTTCCCAACCAACTACTCTTGGCAGACCCTGAAGAACCTCAGAAGCCTGAAAGAAAACTGAATTACATTTCTGAAACTCAAGGTGCAAATGCCAAAATCCCCATATCCAGCAAAGAACTGGCTATAACGATGAAACTTTACCCAGGGCTCGATACACTTAAGACCCAGTTTTGCTTTCTGATTAAAAGTTAAATTCAGACGTTTTCCATTCTAGTGGGACTTTCTAAGACGAGCAAAGTCATTATCCGACACAACAACGGTACGATATACAAATCACTCTAACAAATCCTCTGGCTTCTTTATCTCATCGCCAAGAACCACACTAAATTTCTAAGCATGCAAAAACCCATTTGAGAAACTGAAGTTGCAGATTTCCAGATCAAAAGTCACTAAGACGTACAAAGACTTAATGGTTAGGACTACAGCTGAGAGAAGTAAACACCAGCAAATTCGATAAAATGGATGATCGCTCTAATAAAAACCTTTCCCCTCGATTGAAGATCTTTCAGACAGATTTATTAAATTCAATAACACCAACAAAGAAAGAGATATAGAAAGATAAAACGAAACAGAATGAAGCAACTGGTGCATGATAATCTGAAGAAACACGTACAATGTTAAATATACAGTCGACGAAAGAAAGAAATGGGATAGAAAAGCTTACCAGGAGAAAACTGGGTTCGGGGATCTCTAATCGAAATCAATGAATTCGAAATAGCAGCCATCTTAAGAAAACAAAAAACGCACTGAGAGAGAGAGAGAGAGAGAGAGAGAGAGTGTGAGTGTGGGAATGGAACCGAGACGGTTTCGATAAGCGTGAAAGGAAAGGAAGGGAATTTGAGCTGTTCTGGCCTCTGGGTTCGATGATTACTAAGCTTTGAGGCGGAAACTTTTATTAATGGGTAATGATATATTAATATACAAGATGATATATTAATATACAATTTATTTTAGTACTTAGAAGTTTTGTGCATTTTTTTAAAGTGGTTCTGAAATAATTTTTTAGATAAATTTGATTTATTTTTTAAATAAAGTATTCAGTTTTAAATATTTTAAAACTGTAAATATTATTTTATTTATTTAATTGAATTATTTTATTGTCATTAGAGCGTATCATTAACATTCATTTGTCAGATTTAATTTTTTTAAAATTAAATTTTATCATATAACTATTTTATTAAATATATAAATACTTATATACGACGCGAGAATATATTTTTCTTCCGTACGGATAACAATGGACCCACGCACGTTGCAGGTCTTAATATTAGGATTCGTTAGTTATAATGGTTAAGCTTTTACAATCATCTCTTGTTACCTGTTTTGGTACTGTATTACATCAGAGTTTGTGATCTCAAGTCAAGAAAGACATAAAATAAATAATAAATCTTTTCAACTTTTCAACACTCTACATTCTATCTTTTTTAAAATTTTTTTTAAAATTTTTTTATTAAATAATTTTTATATGAATAGTAAATAAAAAATTTGAAATATTTAAAAATAAATAAATTCAAAAAAAAAATTTTAAAAATATTAAAAAATGTGGAGTGTGGAGTGTGGATGAATAGTAGGAGGTTGTGTAGCAAAACCCTAAAATAAATTGAGATGCAGGGTAAGAGATGATAAGTAAAATGTTTTATATTATAAATAAAAATAAGGGCTATGTTTAGTTGTTAAAGTGATTTCAACATATCTAAAATCAATCATTAATAGGACTCATTATTTTTTTAATATTTTATAAAAAAAAGTTAAACTTATTTTAATCTATTTTATATATTCAAAAACATATTTCGACTATTTATATTTAAACATATTTTAATGGAATCCATAAAATACTACTATTTGTATATTAACTTAAATTATCTGAAATCATTTCAACATCTAAACGCAGCCTTAAGATGTCAAGAGACTCCAACAATAGTACGGCCTAGTTTGGTTACCAAATTATTTTATCTAATATAATTATTATAATTTTTTTAAATTCATACATAAAATATAATAAATAATTTAATTTTTTTTAATTTTAAAATAAAAATAATATTGTAATAATATTTTATTTAATTTTTAACTTTTAATTCTCATCTCATCTCATATCATCTCTTTTTATCTGTGTAACTAAATGAATAAATGTTCTAAAACTTTTCTTATGTGTTAATAATATGTTTTTATTTTTATTTTTTTACACTAGGTGTACTACTGTTGATTGGGGTCTAATAATGACCGAGTTCTTACCAGAACATTGAGCAAGCTGGCTGATCTCTAATCATTACTTTCTTCGCCCTTCTATGTTTATCTGCATTAAAGAACTTCTCCGGGATTGGGCCCATATATTGAATTGGAACCTTAAACCAATGGGCCTTGGTTTTGCTTCTTTACTTTAGACCGAACAATATTTAGGTTTGCTCACCAAACATCCTTTTTGAAGCACCGGTATTCTCGATTTTCTAGTTGTTTGAGAATATAATTGCTTACAGATATTTTTATATTACTTTACAATTATTTATAAATTATTTAATATTATTTGTAAACTATTAATTATTATTCAAAATTATCTTAAATTCTCTGAATATCTAAACATAGCATTACTCTCTTGAAATCAGATTGTAACAATACAAATATCAACTATCATGAATTGAAGTATCATTCCTGTGATTATTTTCCTTTTTGCAAAGGGTAAAAACTTACCCAAATTTTGAGAAGTTGTGTTTGGTTATATAATTACCGTTAAACCAACAAGTAGTCAGTCCATTTCACAGATACCAAATCTTAATTATTTTATTATTTTATTTTTTTATTTTTTAATCATTGTATATAAGGTGACCACTTCTTAAAAATAGAAGATTTTTATTTTTATTTTTTATAAAGCATATTTTTCATTAAAATACCGAAAGATTGCATAATCTGTCTTTCAAAATAAGACTAGAAATAATATCAGGACTCTCTTCCATCCACCAATGATCCCCTTGTTGCTGTAAGGAAAACTTTGCTAGTTGATGACTTTATGGCATGCCAAAAGTTTAAGCATATAACCCGATTCTTCAAATAGAAAATCTCTAAGCATATCGACCTTTATATATGGATCGGTTCAACTAGATTATCGGGTCGGGTACCCCCCCATCTCTAAGCATGTTATACATTTATCCAAATTGTCAAGATTCACTGTACTAGCTACTTCCAAACCTTTCATAAAATAATTTTTATTGTAGTCACCCACTTTTTTGAGTCTTTCAAAGACTCCAAATGCAAATTGAGTGACCACATATCTATATATGCTTACATTTATTTAATATTATGCTTATAATCAACGTAACATACATTTGAATCCACTGCTTTTTTAGTCTATCTTTAGTTGAGATAAATATAATAACATATATAAAAGGAATCAAAACCATATATAAGAATCAATGGAATATTTTAATTCAAGTCGCTTTCCAATGAAGGAAACTTCGAATTAAACAAACAAAATAAGATTCGAAATCATTAGCTACACAATGCATCCATCCTTCACATCTAGGGCCCACTAGATTATTAAAAATTAAAAAAAAAACAGATTTATCAGCATAAGGACACAAAGCATATGGACAAAAATCAAATTCCATCTTAGAAAAAAGGGTCATGATTTAATAAGATATTATGGTAGTTCTTTCAATAGTCGATGGATCTCACTTAACTCTTTCAAGAACCTATTTTAAGAACCTTAAAGTGCATTATTTTATTTTATTCTGTTTTATTTTGGGGATAAAAAATGTAACAAAATTAATAAAACATACATCCATGTCTTGATCTGTCTCGATTATGACACGACACTACAAATCCGAGGCAACTCAATTGAAAGTCAATGTGCATGCACATTAATTATATATAATCATTGAAAGTATCATCTCCAATTTGGCCCCATTCTAACCAACCATGTTACAAATGAGTTAATTAAACATGCGATATTGTAACTTAACTGCTTACCAACACTTTTTTATTTTTATTTTTTTATTTTATTCTTTTTAAACTTATTGAAATTTTCTACTTATCATCAATATACCATATATTTGGTAAGAGAAATAAATAAATAAAATGTAGTGTGTGAAGATGATAAATAGATTCTTTCAATTATTATATATAATTCTTGATTTTTTAGCGATTGTATTAGAATTTGTAAATTGGATCAAATTTGTGTGATAAGTATTTTTTAGATTTTTATTAAAGTTATTTAGATTTTTATAGACTAATACTAAAAGTGATATAAAAAAATACAATAGTAAATAATAAATAAAGTCTTAGAGTGATATAAAAAAAAAATAGTAGAGTATGCAAGTCCTAAAGTGATATAAAAAAAATAGTAAGTATGTAAGTATGTAAAATAGTAAATACAGTCTTAAAGTGATATTAAAAAAAAAAATACAATTGAGTGTGCAAGTCTTGAACACTCATTTTGAAAAGGATAATTATAGGTTTATTACCTCCTACCACCAATTTACTACTCTATAGTATATTTGAAACATTTATTTATTTTTTATAAATATTTTGTTAACATCCTTAATTATTAAGAAAAAATACAAATTCATTAATAGTCACTTTCTGAATTATTAAATTAAAAAATTAAAAATAAATTTAAAAAATAAAAAGAGTAGTAAATAGGTAGTAGAAGATAGTAAACCTATCATTATCATTTCGAAAAATAGTGAATTTCATTATTAAAAAATGATATTTTTACTTGGACCCCAAATTTGGTCACTTTTTTTAAAAAAATTGTACGAGACTTATGCATGTTATAATTATATAAATTATTTTCTATTTATATATATATTTTTTGAAAACATTGATAAATAATAATAATAATAATAATAATAATAATAATAATAATAGGAACCACCCGTTATCTTTCAACCAGCAATATGTGATAGTGCCATTTGTCTAATTTGAATTTGAATTTTTTATTTATTTATAAATATCTGCCAATTTTGTATAGTTGCAAAAGAATTATGTATATATCATTACTTATTTAGGTTAATGCTGATTTTTCTTTGAAAGGATAATACTTTTTTAAAACCAAACATTTACTCTTCAGTTTTTACCCTACTGCAATTATCTAAATCATTATTAATAAAAGAGTGATGCTCGTGTGCCGTCCAGTTTTGACCTTTGAGCATGTCTATTATACAAATTTTATATTTTATTTTTTTGTTCATTTTTTCATATTTTTCAAACATTTTTAAATATTTTAAAAAAATAAAAAATACATCAATATATTAAAAGTTACTTTCTTAATTATTAATTAAAAAAAAAGAAGAAATAGATGGATCAGATTGGTCACACAAATTGGGGGGACCCTATCTTGGAATATTTGACCATTTAACTAAAAGATGATCTGATTGCCTCTAAAATGTCTATATCAACGGAGTTACCAATACCAACCTGGCTGATCAATCTCATCCCACAAAAAGATAGATTTACAATCTGATGGTTCCCGAGAAAGTTGAATATTTGCAATCTTTGGTTTGTCGTGATCATGTTAAAAATTAAAAAATAAAAATGGGACGGCCTTTTTATTTTTATTTTGAACAATACTGGGACTGGTCCCTGGATGACAATATCCTTGTAATTTGTCAATATTTAATCGCTGTTTTTTTAATAGTATTTTATGTTTATCATGGAACAGAAGCAAGACCATCATCAATCATAAATTCATACACAAGAAATAAACTTGGTAGTACGCCAGCCGGCACATACAGTGTTTGTAAAAGAGGAGAGAGTGTAGGATAAAAATGCTGTGGTGAAAACACGTTATAAAACAAAACTTTAGTCTGATTCTGTTCTTGCTTAGTCCTGTTTCTTTCTTCTTCTTCTTCCAAGGGCCTTTTGATCTATGAATCGGACCTTACAAGCCCTAGAACCACCGAAACCAACTCGATGGGTTGACTAAAAAGCCGTTTTTACCGTCTGGGTAGCGATTGAAACTTAAAGAAACGGTTCGAAATCTTGGATTTGCTTTGAGAAAAGAAGTCCAACAATGGACCGGTCCTGAACAGGGGACTGTGAGTTGGATTTACATTCCGGGGCTGGATGGGGTTGAGGTGGTTTGTTTCTCTTTAATGTGGGTTTTCTTGACGAGTTTGGAGTGAGTTTTTGGTCATGGCTCGGCGTCATGGATGGCAACTACCAGCCCACACCTTTCAGGTGGGGGGTGTCTTTCTTTTTGTTTTGTTTATGAAAGAATGGGGAGGTCTTTGTTGTATATAAAGCCAATGCCTTTTGTTGTTGGGGGACTTTCTTTCGTCAGAATTTTTTGGGGGTTTTTTGTTTACATACGACTTCTAATTATGGATTATTTGGTCGCTAATATTTGTTTTGTTTTGTTTTCATTTAATTCTGTAAACGTTTCCCCCTTTTTCTTTTATAATTTTTATGCTTGTCTCTTGAGTTATGTTGAAGTTAAAAGAGTTCCGGGTTCTGTAAATTTGATAATTCTAAGAAGTTAAATCTTCTGTTCTCGTGTGTTATGTCGCTTTGCACTTTCAAAAAGGTAAGGTCAAATTTAACGGAAAATTTGGGTCGGTTATGTTTTCATAATGCGTGGAACTACATCTGCAGAAGTAGTTTGATTTAACTGTTCACGGTAGGATGTAGATGGTGGCTTGTTGGATCCATGTTTTGGGAAGCCGTGAGAGTTGGTCCACGGCCTGCACCTTTGCTGTGTTTTTCGACCCATTCTCATTTTCTTCTTCTGTTCAGGTTGTGGCTATAACAGTTTTTTTCTTGCTCTCTGTCGCATATTATGCCTTTTTTGCCCCGTTTCTCGGAAAGGAAATATACGAATATGTGGCTATTGGTGTTTATTCTGTCTTGGTAAGCACACAATCCTAATATGTTTATCCTTTTACCTTCATAATTCCATGATGGGTATACTTTTCTTACTTCTTGATTATATTTCAGGCGCTGTCTGTGTTCATTCTCTATGTTCGATGCACAGCTATTGACCCTGCTGATCCTGGAATTCTGCTTGAAGCTGACAAGACGTCTGCCTGTAAATCACCTAATGGCACAAATCTACCTGGTTAGTGTTCTTCAGTGCAATTTAGTTTTAGTTTCAATGTACTTGAAAATACTTGTTAAATGGTGGACCTTATTTAATGTGTTACAGTTATTAGAAGTATATCATTATATAAGGTCCACCATGTAACTAGAATTTTCAAGTAGAATGGATTTATAATTAGAAAATTATAACACACTTGCATTTACATATTGGAACATTAGAAGAAAGGAATATCGATTGACGTTTTTGAACATTGTCTCGAGGGAATAGTCTGATCCTACATGAAGCCAATCCTTCCATTTTTTTCTAAAGTAGAAAACTGCTGAGACGTCAATTGTTAGATATTTTGCTACTTTAATGGCAGAAGTGGATTTGTTCCTTAATGAGAATGATCCCAATTTTCTTTTTAGGTATACAATGAGATAAATTTAGGATGTGAACCTCCTTATGCCTTTGCTCTTTGCAATTTCTCATCAAGCTGCATTGCATGTGACTATTGCCTCAGGGAATGCTACATCTCTTGAAGAACCCAGCAAGATAGAATTGAAGTATGGAGGAAAATCTGATTGGCAAGGTCTGAGTTGTTGTTCGAAAGTTGGACACTTCTTTTGTGGTTTTCTTGTAAAAGAAGATTGCCGCAGCGATGATCCTCTACAGCAACAATCTGGAGACGAGGATGCTTTATTCTGCACATTGTGTAATGCTGAGGTACAGGATTCTTACTGGAGAGGCTTATTTTATATATAGATTTTTTTTTTTGGGGGGGGGGGGGGGCAGAAAACAACTTCGTTTTAATTGTGATACATAGTTTGTTTAAACATAGCCATCTCCTTTGTCCCAAACATGCACCCAGAAAAGCACACACAAAGGAGAGAAAAACTTGAAAAAAATAAAATAAAAGAAAGCAAAGAAAAGGTTTTATACAGAACAGCATTCTAAGACTTGGGTAAGCTCCCCATACCTAGTTCAGTTAGTTGCTTACATTTGAAGTTTTTTTAAGTTGATTTAACACTTTTAAAATTATCCATCTAAGGAGGTGATCGTAAGATGGTTTCAGTGTTTTTAGCCATTTGGGGTATGCATGAAGACACAAATGTACTTTTTTTTTTAATTAATAAGAGAATTTTATTCCAAGTAAATAGGCATAGCCCAAGTACACAGGATGTATATACAAATGAGTACACCTAAATACAAACTAGAACAGAACACAACTAAAGCAACACTTACAAATATTCCCATTACGAATGAGATTCTTCACCCAAAAACTTAGTACTAAAGAAAAACTCCCTAAGTTCCCCCCATGGAATGTTCACTGTCTTCAAAGCACCTCCCGTTCCTCTCCAACCAAAGGCACCAAATCAAGCACAAGGGGATCATCCTCCACGCTACTGCACTGCTTCTACTCCTCCCAATACCAGCAAGTTGACACAGCAGTGTACTTGATGTGCTGAAGAAACAAATCAAGGTGTGCACTGCAAGTGTCGTGTGCATATGAACACACTAAGGCCCTGTTTGGATTTAGAGTTGATCTCAACTCATCTCATCTAATCACTACAACTTTTCCAAATTTCCACACAAAATATAATAACAATTCAACTTTTTCTAATCCCAAAACAATAATAATATTAAAAAATACTATTCTATCAATATTTTATTCAACTTTCATCTCAACTCATCTCAACTCATTATCCAAACCTTACCTAAATGAAAAGTGGCAAAAGTTGCAAGCATTGACAAGAAAGGTTATACCTTTAGTAATTTGTGGAATGAAATTTCTTCTCCTGTGCATCTAATTACCCTTCCCCCTTTTGGGGCCTGGTTGATATCTGCCTCTCGAGGATTGTTTGGGGCCTCACCTCATACTCTGCTTTGTATACACGTCTTCACATAGACATTTCGTGCGTGAAAAAATTTCAATTAGATACTCCGGTCTTTCAAAAACAAATTTCAACCTTTGTTTTTGTCTTTTAATGTTCATGGGTGAATTATACTGTTGTACAAGGAGATAATGTGTATTGCATTGTGTTGCATGGTGCTTTTCACTAGAACCTTTAGTTAAAATAATCTTAATTTACAAACAAAATCAGGAAGGAGAGAATTGCTATGAGGTTCACATTATGTCTTTTTTATAGGTACGAAAGTTCAGCAAACATTGTAGAAGTTGTGACAAATGTGTTGATGGATTTGACCATCATTGTCGGGTAAGCTTTAAAATTTTCTAATCTTTGTTCTTGTGTCTCTGGCTTTATTGACTATAAGACCTCGAAATATTTATAAATATCTAGGAGGGGTCTGAAAAAGGACTTTACTGCTTGGATGATTACAATTATGTTACAAAATTGCCATCTTATCCTGCCTATATACTCTGCTGTTGCATTGACACGACTAAAATTATCTTCAACTATGGTGCAGTGGTTGAATAACTGTGTGGGGAGAAAAAATTATATGACATTTGTGTGCCTCATGGCAGTGAGCCTCGTTTGGGTAAGTTTTAGGATAAAAATCTTGTTTGGAAATCTCATTTCCCTTGCATTTATCCCTTGATTTATTTTGTTCAAATCATCTTACCTGAACTAAATTTATTCTCTTTGGATCTGTTGTTTGTGTGCATAAAAGCTTATTGTTGAATGCGGGGTTGGCATTGCTGTTCTTGTCCGATGCTTTGTTGATAAAAAGGGCACAGAGAATCACATTGCTGATAAACTTGGAGTTGGATTCTCCAGGGCCCCCTTTGCTACAGTGGTGGTATGTTTATGAACTTGTGTGCCTTCAGTATTGATTTACATTTATAGGAAAATACTTATGAGTTTATCCTTGGTGTGGGTTTTGTAGATCCTATTAATGTAGTACAATGTACATGCAGTTCAATTTATATTTTTGCCTTTTGAGAACTGCCATGGCCTGGAACTTATCGTCCATGCCAAGAAGTACCTCATCGGACATATCTGCCTGATTCTTCTTATCTTGAATTATTAAAAATAGATATTGGATTCTTCTTGGTACAAAAAAAAGAATCAGAAAATACTTACTGTAGAGATCATCAATTTATATTACATATTAAGTTCTTGTCCAGGGAATCTATCAGCCAGATAAAGTGAGCCTTATTTTGGGTTTTTCTCATATCCTACTGGGTGGGTTCTACCCGCATGGAAGGTCCAACTTGTATATTCTATTAATGGAACTGTTCATAGTTTGGCTGTTTGTACTTGGCAAAAAAAAAAAAAAAAGCAAAAAAAGAAGCTCGCTGGTTTGTTTCTCCATATATGAGTTCATGTGGCTTGATCC
The DNA here is from genome assembly GCA_029856935.1 of Cyclocarya paliurus. Classification (NCBI taxonomy): domain Eukaryota; kingdom Viridiplantae; phylum Streptophyta; class Magnoliopsida; order Fagales; family Juglandaceae; genus Cyclocarya; species Cyclocarya paliurus. The sequence continues at coordinate 10,634,852 of CM056949.1, forward strand.
GTGTGTAATGTGTGCAGCGCTTCTACCTTATAAAGCAAGCTGAAGTAATCTTGCACTGATAACTTTTTCCTTTTGTTGTCTTATTTTTTGGGGTATTGATTAGTGACAACTTTTTGCATCTGTTAAGAGTTGGTTTTGCTTGAAGTTTTTTCAAAATGTTCTCAGTTCGATTTCAGTATATTGCTGCTATAGTTCACTAGTTTTTATGAATAATTAAAGTAGTTTTTACACACTGGGGGTGGTGAAGGAATTGTATAGTCTGAAACAACATGAACTTTATATTGATTTCAGGCCTTGTGCACAGCTGTTTCTTTTCTGGCCACTGTGCCTTTGGGAGAACTTTTCTTTTTCCACATCATTCTGATTCGAAAGGTGTGTTTCTTGAACAACCTACATCCCTCTCTACCCATCTAAACATACTTGTGGTGAGAACCATTGTTGTTTTTGCTGCAGGGTATTACAACATACGAGTATGTTGTTGCCATGAGAACACAAAGCGAACCGCCTGGTCCTTCTCTAGAAGGTGGTGATCAACAAAGTCTAGCATCATCACCAACTAGTTCTGCTGTCACTGCCTTAAGTGGAAAAAGCTCTCTTGGAATGGGCTTGCAATATAAAGGTGCCTGGTGTACCCCTCCAAGAATCTTCATGGACCACCAGGTATGACCACTTCTATTTCTCAAGTTGAGAAGAGAAGGATCTAAATTTACTCTCTGATTATATTTTGAAAAATTATTTCAAGCTGAAGGCATGAATATGTTATCCAAAAATTTGTTGAGAAGCAAATCAATTAGGTTTTGGGCATGTCTTGACATGACTTTTGGTTGTCCTCCTTCAGTAAAGTGAATTTTGTGCCAGAATTAAAAATTTTACGTGTATCTAATGAACAGGATGAAATTATACCTCATTTGGAGCCAGGACGCCTACCGTCCACAGTGGATCCAGATGCAGTGCAGCTGTCTGACATGGGGAAAAAGTTACCCCAGCGTCCAATCCGAATCAGTGCATGGAAACTTTCTAAACTGGATTCTAATGAGGCAATTAAAGCAGCTGCAAAAGCTAGAGCATCATCATCTGTGCTTCGTCCAGTTAGTTCTCGACATCATCCATACGATGCTGATCATTTGTCCAGTAGTACTGTGAGTGGAAGAACCAGTCCAGTCAGCACTGATCAAGGGTTTCACAGTAGAAATGCTAGAGCTGGGGCATCGAGGTTATCTCCTCCTAAGAGCTCATATCCACCTAGTCATGCCAGCAAGGAAGATATTGAAACATGCAATCATAGTATTAGCAACCTTAGCAGTCCTCAACTCTCCAACGTCAAGTCTTCGCTGTTGGAGCAGCAAACTGTACACGGAGATCACTTCAATCCTATTTATCAATCATCAGCAGATCAATCTCCTTGCTCGACAAAACAAAGTGAGCATAACGAAAATGCAGTTCGTGAGAATGTAGCACAAATCCCTTTGAGAAATAACAACTTGGGTCTTTTAGAGAACTCAAGATCATCAGTCTTCTGGGATCAAGAAGCAGGCCGTTTTGTTTCCTCATCTTCCAGAGGTCTTGGAACAGAGATGTCGTACACAGGTCAATCCATTTTCTTCGGTGGTCCTGTTGTGAATGAACAGCCGATCAGAGGGACAAGAAATTTGAGCTCAGTGGCTGCTGGCCTGGATAGAGGTTCTACATCGAGTTATTATCAGCAGAGATCACAGAGGGGCGGCCAGCTTCCTGTATTTGTTCCGAGTGATTCCCGTCAAAATCAGTTCTCTTCCAAATTGCCATGAGGAAGCCATGGATTTCTTCTACCCCAATATATAGATCTGGAAACTGTTTTATTTATTTTTTTGGTAGTTTTTTTTTCAAACTTGATTTTGATTTTACCATTTTGTGCAGCTCTTGGATTCCTATGCCATGTTCACTGATTCATTCTGAGGTTTGACTTATGAGGGTTTTAATTCCCATGCTCACAATGTTTCCACTCTATTGGTACTAGCCAGATAGTAGCTCTTTTTCTCTTATGGTGGCCGCTCTCCTCATTTGGTGATATTCTATAGTTTGACACTATGTCCATTCATAATAATAATGCATTTTAATCCAGTTTATAGGTTGTCTTTCTGTAACCCAAACTCTTGTCATAGTTTCCATTTTGATACTAAATGTCAAAGGCCTAACCATTTATCCAAAAGTCTAATAATGGCTTGGATATTTATTTGGCTAAACTTTTAATCATTATATCATAATAAACCATGTGCATTATGTTATGTTTGTCATTCTATATGTAGAATTTTGAATTAGTTAACCAAAGAGAGGTAAATTAGTTACAAAAGATGAACCTATTTTGAAACTATGGCATTCCTAGCCATGATTTATTCTGCTTTTCATTGGATTATTGAAAATCAACTATGATAGGTAATTTGACAAAGGCTTATATATGGGGTAATTATACTGCAAACAGTTAAATTTATAATCATGCTTTGCACATAGGAAGGAGATCTGTTATGCCAAACTTTAGATGGAAATAAAAGTTTCAGTTTTGGTATTATATAGGCTTGATTTTTGTAAATAGTTACTGCTATAGTTGCTCACATATTGTAAAACTTAGGTGCGCTCTGGATAGGAAGTTGAGATAAATTGAAAGTTGAATAAAATATTGTGAAAATATTATTTTTTAATATTATTATTATTTTAGAATTTAAAAAAATTGAATTGTTTATTATATTTTATATGAGAATTTGAAAAAATTATAATGATGATAGGAGATCAGATGAGCCAAACGGGCCAGTATAGGAATTTTTTGGAACCTTGGTTGGAAACTTTGTAATTCTATGTTTGTTTATAATATCATATTTATCTGCTTTAAGTGAGATTAATAAAATTAGAGTACCCTCTTTTTTTAACAAAAAATAAAAATAAAAATAAAATTGCACCGTTGTTCTTGGTAGATGGAAAGAATCAATTTAGAAGAAAAATAACGATATTATGTGGTACATAAATTAAGTTTCAGAGCTCTAGGGTTCTGGAACTTTATAGCAAAACGTTATTCAGATTATTAATTATATATAAAAAGTTGGGACCCCTAAACACCAAGTCGTTGTAGTATAGTGGTGAGTATTCCCGCCTGTCACGCGGGTGACCCGGGTTCGATCCCCGGCAACGGCGTTATTCTTTGTTTGTTGAAGTCTCAAACTCTTTACATTCCCATTCAGGTCTCCTATTTCAGTACGTATGATGCATGAATGGAATGTTGCATTGTTGGCTCTTCGATCGGAACGTGGATTGAGAGAGCATGTTCTGAAAACCGAGAAATGAAATTTTATGGCCTCATTCAACTTTTTGATTACCCTTCTGATCATCAAATCTACATCTGACATGCATATTTCGAAGTGACAAATTCTATTCATCGTCCAGTTCACACCACATATTATACATAATTTTTAAAATTTTTTTCTCATTAAATATGTAATGTATAGATGATGAGTAGTATAATTCAATTAATTTAGAAATAATAAAACAAAAAAATTAAATAAATTTAAATAAATGTAATGAGTGAAAATAATGAATAGAAAAACTCTTTCAAACTCTATTTAATCAAATATTAAATGCCAGCCATTACGCTGTAAGAATTGTTGAGTAATATCCAAGAAGCACGAAAATTTCACTCTTTTTAAAGAGATTTGAGGCTTCTGTGGTATACAAAGTTTCAAATGAATTGGTGCAATAGATCTTCTCTTAATTTGTATTTTTTAAGATACAATAACTCAATTGATTATCGTATAGGTCGAACCAACTATGCACAGCCCACAGCTCAACCTAAAGAACACATCTCTTTTGTTTGGAAAAAACTCAAAAAAAATATGTACCTTTTTTTTTTTTTCCTTTTTATAAAACTTCTCTCCTTGTGCGTAAGAAAATTCGGCAAAGCTAAAAATTATTGTTCAGTCGTCTGAAGCTATATTTTTTTGAATAATTATATTTATCATCTTCAAACGCTATACATTACATCTATTTTAATTTTAATTTTAATTTTTTTATAATAAATATATGATATATATATGATGAATAGAACAACTCAATTAGTGTTTGAAGATAATAATACTCTCAATTTTATTGCTAGAATTAGAACAACTCAATTTTATTTTTTAAGAAAAATAATACTCTCATCACTAATTCTTATTGTTAAAATTTTTTATTTTATTTTTTACGTGAGCCCTTCGGTTCAGTACAGATCAGTGATCAATGCCGTGACAGCCGAACAGAATCGTGCATTATCTAATGAGGACAATGCTATTAGAACTGACAAAAACATAACTTTTCAGCAAAACAAATAAAATATATTTCACGTAGAAAAACTCTATTCGCAGACTTTGTTTAAATTTCCTAGACAACATAATTTAATTTAAAAGAAAATTTTTAAAATTTAAATCTTAATAATTAAATCAATTTATTAATTTAATAATATAGATAATGTGCTCTATATACTAATTTTAAAATAAAATAACTCACATTATTTTATATATACTAATTTTTTTCAAGTATTCCTCAATAATAAAAGGAAACATTAGTGAATAGAAAAATATATAAGCATTTTGTTTTCGGCCGTGAAGCGTGAACACTTGTTTTGGAACGTCTAGGATAAACTAAATATAAATAAATATTATATCTAGATTATCACCAAGTCGTTGTAGTATAGTGGTGAGTATTCCCGCCTGTCACGCGGGTGACCCGGGTTCGATCCCCGGCAACGGCGCTATTTTTTTATTTCTTGCTCCGATATTTTGCCCTCTAATCCCACTTTGAATGAAAAAAGGGGGAAATTTTCATATTTAAAGAAAAAAAATACCTTTCACCCAAAAATAAAATTCTGACCCTCCATGATAAATTTCGAGCCATCGTCTCTACATTCGGAGAATTTGTTTGGCTGAAACAAATCCCTAATGGCCTTTTGGTTGAGGCTTCGTTCTAAGCTTTTGTGACCGTGCATTAACCTCAATTTTAGGTGAAAATCCCTACTCTCCCTCTCTCGCCAATTAAGTCTGGTTCATGCAATGGCAAACTCGAAAATATATTTGACGGTGATGGGCCATCTCCAACTAATCCCAACCGTCTCTCTTTTCTCTCCGTACGTTCCCGGTTCAATACCGTTAAAGTTGAAACCAAGAAATCACAAACCTTCCTTCCTCTCACACAATGCTAAGCAAATCTTGGATTCCCTCTCGGCGTCGCTGCCCACAGACACCTTTTCTGTTTCCTTAACTTTTTCAAGATTTTACGATGAATGTGTTACATCGTCGGCGTGGGGAGTAGATAGACGACTTGTCGCTTTTCACTGTCTGGAATAGTATTGTTCTTGAAGCTCATAAGTTCTAAGGGCTAGTTTGTTGGTTGAAAATGGCCGGAGGCGGGGCTGGAGGCGGGGGTGGAGGCGGAGGTGGAGGCGGAGGTATCACTCCTGCAAGGGAGCTCGATCAGACGCCCACTTGGGCCGTCGCAGTAGTTTGCGCAGTTATCATTTTGATTTCAATAATTTTGGAGAAAGTTCTTCATATGGTTGGAGAGGTAATAACAAGGCTGGTGCATGAGAAAGAAAATAGGTTCAATCCTTCCAATTTATGTTTTTGTTTTGTAATCTGTATATTTACTTCAATAAACCTTTCTGGGCAATTTGATCTCGTTGGGAGTAAAAAAATTATTTGCCCAAGGAGCTGGATCTTCTGTGATCTGTAAGGGTATTCAATTATGATTTTCGTGATTTAGTTTTCTAAATAGATAAATTTAGGTGAACTTTTCAGTTTCATACGATAGTTGTAAATTCAAGTGCACTGCATAAGTCACAGTTTTTAGCAACATTTTATGAAATCGTCGTCGGCTGCAGTTCCATAGAAACAGTCACAACCGCTCTTACAGATTGTAGTTTGAGAGTTATAACTGCGGTAATTGGCAGTCACACGGCGGTTTAGAGATTGAAAATGTTTAGGTTGGCTTGTGTAATTAAGGTTTCTTACTATGTTGAGTTGTGTTGTGTGATAGCCTTGTTATTGATCCTTGAGATAATGGGTTTGGTTTGAATGTTGAATTGATCTTTACGAAAATTTGCATGGCTGCATATTGGTCTTGCATTATGTAACTTGCTTCCTTGTAACTTCCTAATATTAAAACCCATTAACACGCCGCCATGTTCATTTTTTTAAAGTTTTTTTATGTATTTATGTCTCTCTATAAATACCATTTCTGAACAGTTAATCTATCCTTTTTATCTCAGTGGTTTCAAGAAAGAAAAAAGAAAGCTTTGTTTGAAGCTCTCGAGAAAATAAAAGGCGGTAAAAGCATTAATCCTATTTGTTAGTGTTTCTTTATTGATTTTATATATTTCTATAAGTTTGGTTTATGAAATATTGACCAATGATATTTCTTGGGTCTCCTAGTGATCAAGATCTCTCTTCCTGTTTAATTTTTGCAGAGCTTATGGTTTTAGGATTTATATCTTTACTCTTGACATTCGGGCAAAGCTTCATTTCTAGCATGTGTATTCCCATGAAGTTTGCAGATACAATGTTACCGTGCCCCCTAAGAGGAGGGGGTGACCATCAGAAACCAAAACCTGAGCCTGAAACAGGAGAAGGGGAACATCATCGCAGGCTTCTATGGCATGAGCGTAGACATCTAGCTGGTGGGGGCGCAGGTCCAGTTTGCAAGCTGGTAAGTATATCAGTTTGAGAATGTAATTGAGCATTGAATTTGGTCAGGTAGGTTTCATTTAACATTCAGTTACAAATTAATATGCTAGCAGATACATTATCTGTTATCCACTATAAGAAAAAGCTACATCCTTGATCTTTTATTATGGACTTCACATTCCTTGTGTGCAGGGTTAGATCTTTATCAATCCATTGCTTTAATGAATTGCTATGGTGGAGTTAATTCCATGAGCCTGCACTTTGGATAACTATATGTTTAGTACTGACAAGACAAAATTGAAGAGCATGTTTGGCTTATCAATTATATTGTGAGAGGAAATGATCTTTTCTGTTGATCTAATTGTAGATTGATGAAGTGTATATTTCCATCAGTGCATGGGTTAGATATGACCATCCCATTATAAACTAGCTAAAAGAGGAATTTCACCTTATGAATTAGTGAGGCTAAAATTAGACCAGAAGGTTGGGCTTTAGAAATCAATGTGTACAATAATATAGAAGACAACTTTACAATTAAAAATTACTGGGATTGAATCAGAGAGGTACTAGGGAAAGATAATATCAGATAAAAAAATGCAGTTCAGGAAGCTGAAGGTTAGATAAAGTTGAATTAGAAAAGATATACTGATCTAGGATCTTGTACCCTGAGTGGCATGGCTTTCTACATGCCAATATGTGGAACGGGACTTCCGTTGACCCTAAATTGGCACATGTTAACTGAAAGCATATGAGTATATGTTGAACATATACATTTGATTTTTCATTTGCGGTATACAGGCATGGATTAGATTCAAATACAATCAAATCATATATACCTCTGACTTTTATGGTTTCAACACACCATATTCTTAATTTCATATGTAAATTGTTGAAGGATATATAATACACAGCATGACTCCATATTGTTGTCAATCTTTACATTCTAAAATTAATCTTACACTAGCAGGCAGATTGATAAACCTCTCCAGCTTTTATCTTTTCAATCCAATGACTGACGTAATTGTGAACAATCATTCTTAAATTTCCGCAATCATTCCTTTCCTGGTCATAGGGACTGACGTAATTCTTAATTTTTCATAATGTAGGGGCATGTGCCACTTATATCTGTGAATGGTTTACATCAGTTACACATCTTCATATTCTTTTTAGCAGCCTTCCATGTGATATACAGTGCCATAACAATGCTGCTGGGAAGATTAAAGGTGGGTTCACATTCAGGTTTGCCCATAATTGTTTTGTAATTCCTAAATTTGTCATATAATGAACACCCGGAAACAAGAGGCACAAGGGCCTTTGGATCAGGGAGGAAAGTATTCTCTGGGGATAAACTTGTAATATTAGTGCTCTTCCAGTTCATGGGGATGGCGTTACACTTTTCAAGAGCCATAGGTGCTAATCAATTTATATAGGTGGTTCCAACATAAACCCAGTTGATTACTTACAGTTCACTATTTTTTCAGATTCGTGGGTGGAAGGACTGGGAACGGGAGAGTACTCATGACCATGAATTCATGAATGGTATATTAGTGAATGATGAAAATATTGCCTGCTGTTTGTTGCTATCAAAATTTTGTAGTTTATGCTCAGCCAGCATGGACACTCTAGTCTATTAAAGTGTTGTGTTTACTTATTTCTAAGTGCTGTCTTGGTGTGTGCTGATTGTTCAGATCCTACAAGATTCAGGCTTACTCATGAGACATCATTCGTAAAGGATCATACTAGTTTCTGGACTAAATCACCGTTCTCCTTCTACTTTGTAAGAAATGTGTCTTCTAATCAATGATGTCATTTACTTTTACCTATAAAAAAAATGATGTCATTTACTTTCAAGATTGAATTGAAGTCAATATCATGCTACTGTAATTTCTAGGCATAATTATTTTTGGTGAGCATGAAAATGATTCAGTCAAGTTTGAAGCAAGACCTATAAAAAGAAAAAACAAAGAACGTGTCACGATCTTCTAAATTTGCCATACTGGTTGTGGTCCTTTTTACATTATTTTTTATAAGTTTTTTAACATTATTTTTAAACCTGTAATTGTTGAGGCAATGCTTGAATGTTCCAATATTTCAGGTTTGCTTCTTTCGACAATTCTTCAGGTCTGTTCGTAGGGCTGACTACTTGACTTTGCGACATGGATTTATTACTGTGAGTTCTTCAGATACAAGAATCTTAAGGTCGTCTTTATATGGTAACTCTTCATAAATTAATTCATTTCCTCCTTATAGGTTCATTTGGCACCTGGAAGTAAGTTTGACTTTCAAAAATATATAAAAAGGTCATTAGAAGATGACTTTAAGGTAGTCGTGGGAATCAGGTAAAGTGCCAAATTTTGTTAACATTCTGTTGGTAATTAGCGATTTTCCTTACTGGCATTGAGATTAGGTACATGAGAATAATCCTTTCTTTATCTTGTCCGTATTTCCTTCCAATTTTTTTCTGACCTTTACCTTCACGCTCCTTGCAGTCCACTATTATGGGCTTCCATGGTGTTCTTTATGCTAGTTAATGTTAATGGTTAGTCTTACTTCTTACAACTTCTTTTCTAATTTTGGCAATGGAGTTGTTTTTCTTGAATGATATCAAATAATTTTCATTTTTCACACTAAAAGTTAACATTGTTATAATTGATCTGATCTTATCCTTTTCAGGATCGTATGCTATGGTTTGGGTGTCAATACTTCCTCTAGTGGTAAGAAACTTGTCATAAAATTATATGAATATGTGTTTATATTCCATGACTAACGATTGGGTGGTTTAAAGATGGTATTATCAGTTGGGACAAAGCTTCAAGCTATAATAACAGAAATGGCTCTTGAAATCATAGAAAGGCATGCTGTAGTCCAAGGAATACCGCTTGTACAAGTTTCTGACAAGCATTTTTGGTTCAGTTGGCCTCGATTAATTCTTTATCTCATCCATTTTGTCTTGTTCCAGGTACTAACTAGTTGCCTTCTATTCTTTTTGCATGATATATTCTACGTAACCATATGTGTTACAGCTTTGTAAATTCCAGCTGGGTGTAGAATTAGAGCACATGCTTACTGTTTTCTGAGTGACTAACTTCTTTTTTTTTTTGAGAAATTGCATACTTTTCATGTTAAGATTTATGGAGATTTTCTAACAAGCTGATTCTTGTCCAGAATGCATTCGAGATAACATATTTCCTTTGGATATGGGTAACAAACTTCTCTCCTTCACCTTCATCAAATTATTTCTATTATTCCCTGTTGGAATTCTGACCGCTCAGTCTTGGTGCAGTACGAGTTTGGCTTGAGATCTTGTTTTCATGAGAATTTTAATCTTATTATTCTAAGAGTTGTCCTTGGGTAAGCAATGCCTCTTAGATATCATTCTTCCTAGAAGGTTCCTTCACGGACAGATAATTAACATTGGGCTGCCCAAATTACTTAATGAAATTTCCAATTTGACAGGGTGGGAGTCCAATTTATGTGCAGCTACATCACTCTTCCTCTGTATGCCCTTGTTACTCAGGTACGCTCTTTACATTAACTACATGCTAAAATTTAAGAGTAGCAACTTGCAGAAAGAAGAAATTTTTGGAAAGTTATTATGTTCTAGTTTTGGTAACTATAATTGAGCTAATCTTCCTTAACGCTGCTTTCACCCATTACTATTTCTGTCCATCCATCCATCTATCCATCCACAACTGGCAGTAAAACTTTTTCATCTATCTATCCATCCATCCACATGCTAGCAACCGGCAGTAAAACTTTTTTCCATATTTTCAAAGTGGTGACGAACGGGTTCTTACTTTTTCATGGGGGATATTTAGATGGGATCAACCATGAAGAGGTCAATTTTTGATGAACAAACTTCCAAGGCCCTAAAGCAGTGGCATAAAAAAGCTGTAAAGAAGAAGAATGACGGGAAAGGATCATCTCCACCTCAGACTTTGGGTGGAACCCCTCGTGACTCGCCTTTGCCCTCCCCACATGATCATGCGCATCCTGGCAACCAATTTTCTGATGTGGAAGCAGACGGGCCTTCTTCTAAGAAAACAGCAGACATCATGGCAAGCGTGGACCTATCTAGTGAACAGAAATCCACCAATTATGATGGCTTCGGTGACCTATTAAGTGGACCATGATCGATGTTAGTGATTGTGATGGTCAGTGTGATGAGAAAAATGTGAGAATATTGACGTTATGTTTATGGCATGCTATGGGGCCTTTACTGGAACGAAACAATAAGCGGCGGCAAATGTTCTGCAAGACTGCAACACCAGGGCCAGAGGGCCATATTGGCATGACTGATTTAAGTTTAACATAGCTCAACGTAGCCAAAATTCCATGCTTACTACTGTGTAGAATTCTTCTTCTTTCTCGACCTTCTGTATACATGTAGACTAATAGCCTTGCTGGATTAATATCACACCCTAGAACTGTCAATTCTGCCATTTTTGATGGGTAATAACACTCGCAATGAAATGCTCATAATTTCATACTTGTTTGCCATCTCATTTATGCTCTGTTGGTATATCTGGCAATTGACCGTGGAGGCTTTTGCCAACATCATTAGATTGCACGTGACTTTTTCGGTGAATCAATAGGAACCCATGGCATGTTATACGTGTGTTTGTATGCCATTGCTATATTTTGGTGCATGAAACTCGCATAGTCTACACGGAATATGCCATTTGCTAGGTATGTAGAAGAAGTAGAAGAAGAGCAACTGAAAGCCCATTAAACATAATTAAACAAGGAAAATGTTATTCCAACCTCCTATCAACATAACTAGCATTAATTTTGAAAAGTTAAAAAGGAAGTCTTTTGGCAAGTGAGTTCGCGCATCAATACTGACATGTAAGACATCTATTTCGTGAAATGGCACGAATTGAAAACGAAAATAATTTGTATGAGATAGGACATTTTCTTCTCTCAAAATTTTTATTTTTTTTCAATAAAAAAGTCATACAATATGTGATTTGATGCGCTAAACCGCTTATACTTAAGAAGGCTCAAGTTAAAAAGCAGTTATAATAATTGTATAAAGTATAAATATTAACGATATAGACAAAAAAAAAAAAAAAAACAAAGAAGTAAAAATAGTAAAATTTAATACTTTCAAATGAAATGATGTAACGTATAACAATAATTTTCCTTTTTTCCACCCCAACGTTAATATTCGTCGAAGGGAACGGGATAGGGATATATAGGCATTTGGGCGGTTTATAACCTTCGGCCTGTGTGTCTCAACGGCCATGGCTTCCTTTAGGAGCTTGGACGAATATACCGTTACTCATCTTCGTCGTATTTGATTAACATTTTGAAGTCTGATTTATGTCTTGATTGTGAAAAAAATAATTTAATCGAAAAGTAATAGGCAATTGAGCTGTAACTGTTAGTACATTTGGGTGTTTTGCAGAGAATTTTGTGGCATGCTAGGTCGTTGCTTCAAAAAGTTTGATTTGCAATGGGTTTGTAAATCTCTTTGTAATTTTATAAGAGGATTTCCGTTGCGAGGTTTCACTTTTGTCTCAACTTTTTTACTCCGTTCGTTTTTAAATGTTCAAAATAGTTAAAAAGAGTTCTTAAAACATAAGGGGCAAGGATAAGAACATTGGGGTTAGAATATCCTTGATGACAACGAAGATTGTAGGATTGATGGCGACGGAGGGCCATCTCTTTGTACGAAATGCTTTATTTCAAGTGAAACTAAAAATACTTTCCTCTCATGCCTGGGATATTAATCATGTGACAAACTTTGTTAGGAACTAAGCATATCCAATCGAAACACATCAGTTTGCATGAGTTGATGTGCTAATAGCTGCAATAATTATGGGAAGGAGCAGTTGTGAGCATTCCTAGTTACATTTGAACTTATTGTGTTTGTGCTTTTCTGTTTCCTTTGAAGCAGCTGAGGGATTAAAGTACTATGATGTGGTTGAGGGGAGGGGTCCAATAGCTGAAAAGGGATCAACAGTTCAGGTTTGGTTATGATGTAAGTTGAAGGTGTTTAGTCTTCATGTATATTGGGATAGAGATATGACGTATTGGCTTGTACTTCACAGGTGCACTTTGACTGCATGTACCGTGGGATTACAGCTGTGTCAAGTAGAGAATCGAAACTCTTAGCTGGAAACCGTATTATTTCCCAGGTTCTCATCTTAGCCTTGGTGTGGCATAACACAGCTTTTCCTAACCAAACAGCTAGGATCACTAATGCAAAGTTCCTTGTGCTTTAATTAGCCATATGAATTCAAAGTTGGAGCTCCTCCAGGCAAAGAAAGGAAGCGTGAATTTGCAGACAACCCAAATGGTCTATTTTCTGCGCAGGCTGCACCAAAACCACCGCTGGCTATGTACTTGATAACTGAGGGAATGAAAGTAGGGGGAAAGGTGATAACATCCTCCCATTTTCCTTTTTTTTCAAAAAAAACCATAAGATCTCTGAAGCCAGATTTTAAATTTTAGTTTCTTGTCGGCCTTAGCACTGCTAAACTTATGACCCTTTGTTTTCCTTCTTCAAAACCGTCTCGTATTGCAGCGAACTGTGATTGTTCCTCCAGAGACTGGGTATGGACAAAAGGGGATGAACGAGATCCCAGTAAGCTCTTTAATTGATTTCTTCACCCTTTCTAACCTGTTACGCATAAACTATAGCTAGCAGCCTAGCATTATTCTCTTATACTGTGTCTTTCTGTTGTCGACAGCTTTAATTTATCTTCTACTCTAATTTTTTGTCTCATAATTTGGGACAAAGAAGGCTAATTACTGGAACACGGGCATGGTTGCTATCATTACACAAATTTTCCTCATTGTGTATTAAGACACGGGAAGTTTGGCAGTGAAATAAAAAAAAAAATTGTCGTTTCAGAGAAACAAAGCAAATCAATTTGCCGTTAGTATTGCTGCATAATACTATGCTAGTGGTTTAGCATTGCTGCATAAGGTTAACTAAAGCAAAATGCTAGCTCACCAGCCAATTTAAAGTGGCATCCTGCACCGCCTCAAGCTCTTAAATTAAGTACTTAAAGACTTACACCCAAGTAAAATAGTACCAAAGTGCTCGTGGCATCTAAACCTCATTGCCCAATTCAGAACCACCTCACCATATTATTTCGAAATTTTGAGTATTTCCAATATTATATTCATGTTTATTCTTATATTATAAATACATTCTTTCTTACAGTCTAGCCGAGAAAAATCCATGATTATGACTTGGGCTCCCTAAACTTATTGTGAACTTTTGCAGCCTGGAGCCACATTTGAACTAAATGTTGAGCTTTTGCAAGTATTACAGCCTGAAGGAAAGTAAGCCGATTTTGCGTATGTAAAGATCATGGTAATTGAGTTTCTCATCATTTTTGTTGGAAACGGTTATAGTTTCAGCTAATGATTATTTTCTATGTGTAATGGGCCCAACTCTTATATGATCTTGAGAAAGAAGGAGGTAAGGAATTGAGGAAGAAGAAGATTAAGTAAGAGCAGAAGAGAGTTGAAAACAGAGAAGAAAGAGAGAATTCAGAAGAGAGAATCAGTTTGAATAACCTCGTTGCCTTTCCTTCTCATTCATTCTGTTTATATAGTTACAGTGGTGCAGCACGACATCGTTTCACACTTATATTAAAACGTGCGTTTCAGTTATTTCACTTATTAGCTAAACGACTGGTAGCACTTATTGTTTCTATTACAATTAAACATAAACGGCACTTATTAACTCTTAACAAAATTAACTAACAGCTTCACAGCTTCTTCCCTTCTTGTACACACGGTGCCTTCACACAGCTGCTTTCCCAATTGTCCAGACCATTACACTATGAGGAAGCATTGTTTCGCCACCGGTTCAGCCCACCTACAATTTCTATTTTCAGTTGAGATAACTGTTTTAATTTGCCATAGAAGTAACCACATAAGGTTTTGATTGAGGTTCCATGTTAATATTGTTAACATTAATCGATTATTACCACTATCACTTAAAGGTTGTGACCTTCTTTCGCATGCATTATACCAAGTTTAAATGTTCACTTTCCTTTTTTGACTGTTAACGCATCCTAATTTCATGAGTTTGAACTACTGCAATTCTGATTATGTGCTTCTTTAATCCTTTAGTTTCTCCATATTTGCCTGAGTTTTTCGCAGTGCTGCTGTGTCCGCAACCCTGCAACTGCACTCTCCATAGGTGGGTTGGGAATTTATTTGATGGTGAAATACACAATAATATAACAAAAATTACAATTAAATTAAAATTAATACGAAGCCAGTTTGGACTGAGGCATGGAAATATCGTTCTCTTTAAGGATATTCAAACTCTCTGCTGTATACAAAATCTCAAATTAACCGGTGCAGCAGAATTCCTCTTGACCTGATTCCTCCAGGATACAACAGCCCAACTGATCGTCGTATAATCCGAACCAATTCTGCACAAGTGGTTAGTCTAAAACTCCACTCAAATAACACCATTCTATTATATGAAAAATCTCTCAAAAAATATATACATACTTCGTCTCTCTCTTTTATTCAAAGAAAACTCAATGTTTCATCTGATAAAAAAAAAATAATAATAATAATTTCACTCTGCAACCAACACCATGCTATGTACGCCAACCTCTCTATTCAATTTAAAAAGGAAGTTAAACAAGAGAAACGGCACAACAACATTCATTACCAACTTAAAAGTAAAACCGTCTCGCAGATAATATTTAAGAGAAAAAAGTTTAAACGTTAAAAACGTTAATGGAAACGTTTATAACGAACATCACTCGAACGAAACGTATAAAGGCCATTAAGTCGGTTTTACCAGTTGTTTAAACAAGACTAAAAGTAAAAAAAAAAAATAACGGCAATAAAGTAATTAGAAACCAACGTTACTAACCAAAGCATTCGGCTACTGCAAATCATAAGAATAAAAGCAAGCTTAATAACGTACAAGCAATAAATCTCATAAATTCTAATAATTATTTAAAAAATATCAACATTCCTCTACTATTTTTTAATAATACTAAAAATAATAATATAAAAAAGATACTTCCAAATAAAGAAGGATTATTATGCATATGAATGTGTGCTCTACATTGAACCCTCACTTAGTGAAATAATAACCTTTACTCCAGAGTCAGTAGTGATCTTAGACTTGAGCTATGATTACTTAAGGGAAATAAAAAATTATTACTCACACATAGTAACCCAGGTGTTGACATAAGCTTTATTAGTCAGCACATTACGGCCTTCTGCTCATCCCAATTTCATGAGTGTATTTGAGAATAAAACCAAATCTCATAGAGAGCGGCCCCACTCTCACACTCACTTAGGGGAAATCTATCAATGGTGCTCCTGTAATTCTTACACTCTACTCATAAGAGCTACAGAATTTCATTAAGAGTTTTTCCAAAAACCCATCCTCCACAATATTACAGGATAAATGCACTCATATCATATGAATGAGAAATAAAAAATAGTGTATTTTTTACGACTATCATATGATTTGTTTTTCCCATTGAACCCAGTTCTCAGGATCTCTGGTTTCCAGATTGGGTATCATCATACATGGCTTATGAATTTATAGATTTTAATCTCATTCCTCTCGATGTATTCTAGATCATTTCTCTTGTCAAAATTTTGTTTAGTGGATCCACATTAATAACACCATCAGTAAGAAAATTTTTACAGTACTATGTTTTTCTTCTAAAGGATCTGGATTTACCATTATTATAACGGTTTTGTACTCTACCAAATATAGTAATACTATCACATTGAATTAATTGAATTTTTTCCATAAAGGAATAAATCTCTCAACATACGGCAGCCAAATTTATCTCAGGATAACGAAACCAAATCTCAACACTAAAAACTTTCGGTTATGGCACTAATCCAAAATAAATACCATACGTTTCTAAAGAAAGCTAACGGCAATAAAGATAACGGATGTATCCAACGTAAATATAAAACCGTTTTGAAAAATTTCTGCGCAAGTTAAATGCATTAAACATACGTGAACGTACATTTAATACCAAATAGTTAAAAATGTTCGGCTTTACTCCAAAAGGCTCAAAAAAAAAAAAAAAAAACTTGAACAAAACGTTGGGGGCTAAATCTTTTTTAAAAAAAATATTCTCTTCTAAAAACTTAACCCCCACTAATTTTAGATTTTTAAAAAGAAAACTGTCTTTTCATAAAAAAAAATACAACTTACTCAAAAATGCCTTTATTCCAATATGAAAAATTAGACTGTAATTTTTTATTCCATATTTAAGAAAGACATAAGCATGTGTGCTCAAACATTTAAAGACTAATGCACATAAAAAGAAACATTTTATGCTTTATTCTCAATATTTAATTTAAACATCCAATCACAAGCATAACCTTTGCCCACAAAAATCCCATTTTTTATAATTACATATTAATCAGATTCCATAATTTGTTTGAAGCCCGCTTTGTTGAGTAAAAAACTCGACATCAAATTTTTCCTCATAGATGATGTATAGAGCACATATTTGAGCATTAATATACGTCCAGAGGTGAATTTTAACTCAATCTCACCACTCCCAAGAACCTCAGTTTTACCTGAATCACCAAGCATAATAATCTTATCTTCTTCAAAGGAAGTAAAATTTTTGAACTAATCTTTATCATAGCAGACATGCCTATTGGCACCAGAATCTGCCCACCACCCTTCAACAAATTGAACCAAGTTTATATTTATGATCATTGCTACAAACGACTCTTCAATTATGTTAACTTGATGATTATTTTCTCGCTTCCGAAACTTACAAATTCGAGCAAAGTGTCCAATTTTGCCACAGACAAAACAAGTTTTATTTTGTGAAGGGGGTCCTTGGTTTTTATCATTTTGGCTTTGAAAACCCTTTTTGTGAGGTCTTACGAAATCTTTTCTTTGCGGTTTCAAATAACTATTTCTTGTATTTTGACGTTTGGGCAAGCTACCATTTTCAGAAATTAAGTTTACCTTTGTAATGGAATCCCCATTACCTTTTTGAAATACCAAATCATCTTGGCCTCTAGCTTCCTCCTCTACACTAATATGCGTGATTAAAGTCTCCAATGATATATCATTTTGTTTATGGCGTATCGACTTTTGAAACTCTCTCCACAAGAGTAGTAGCTTGTTGATAATGCCACAAAAAATTAAATTGTCTCCAATCTTGATGCCTTTGAATCTAACTTCAGCTACAACTATTTGAAAATCTGGCGCTTGCTCCGCAAAGGATTTTTCATCTACCATTTGATATTGAAAGAAGCGACTTGCCACATAGTTCTTCGCTCTGGCTTCTTCCGTATCGTATTTACTTGTAAAACTTTCCAAATTTTCTTTGTAGAGCTTTGGTATATTTTTCAATCTTTTTTTTGTGAGCTTTCACTTGTGCTTTAGTCATGTTCTCAGTAGTGATCTTGCTAGGATTCTTTGCAGTAAGAACATAAGAGACGTTGAGAAGACTTAGATAGAAGAGCACCATGCACTTCCATCTCTTGAAATGAGCTCCTTTGAAACGGAATGGTTTGTTGAGATCTCCAATGCTTTCCGTAGATTTTTCAGTTGTAGGATCCATGTTGAATTCTCCTTAAAATTAATAGTGAAATACACAATAATATAATAAAAATTACAATTAAATTAAAATTAATACAAAACCAGTTTAGACTGAGGCATGAAAATATCGCTCTCTTTAAGGAGATTCAAGTCCTTTGTGGTGTACAAAGTCTCAAATTAATCGGTGCAATAGAATTCTTCTTGACCTGACTCCTCCAGGATACAACAGCTCAACTGATCATCGTATAACCTGAACCAACTCTGCACAAATGGTTGAGCGCAAAACTCAACTCAAAGAACACCTTTTTATTATTTGAAAAATCTCTCAAAAAATATATACATACTTCGTCTTTCTCTTTTATTTAAAGAAAACTCAATGTTTTATCTGATAAAATAATAATAATAATAATAATAATTTCGCTCTGCAACCAACACCATGCTATGTACGCCAACCTCTCTCTATTCAATTTAAAAAGGAAGGTAGCTATTAAACAAGAAAAACGGCACAACAACATTCATTACCAACTTAAAAGTAAAACCGTCTCGCAGATAATATTTAAGAGAAAAAAGTTTAAACGTTAAAAACGTTAATGGAAACGTTGATAACGAACATCACTCGAACGAAATGTATAAAGGCCATTAAGTCGGTTTTACCAGTTGTTTAAACAAGATCGGAGTTGTTTGTATTCACAACTCTATTCAATCCATCTCAACTCATCTCAATTTTATTATTATAATTTTTTTTAATTTTCACACAAAATTTAATAATTTTTATTTTCAAATCTTAAAATAACTTTTTTAAATTCTCACATCAAAATATAATAAACAATTCAACTTTTTCAAATTCCTATACAAAATATAATAAACAATTCAATTTTTTTAAATCTTAAAATAATAATAGTATTAAAAAAATAATATTCTAAAAATATTTTATTTTACTATTCACAAACCATCTCAACTCATCTCTCAATTCAAATGTCTCCTTAAAAGTAAAAAAAAATAACTGCAATAAAGTAATTAGAAACCAACGTTACTAACCAAAGGATTCGGCTACTGGCAAATCATACGAATAAAAGAAAGCTTACTAATGTACAAGCAATAAATCTCATAAATTCTAATACACTACAACAAAAATAACATTTTGGGACGATTTTATTTTGGGACGGAATAAAAATCGTCCCAAAAAGTGAGATTTAGGGACGGATTTTAATTTTCGTCCCAAAAAAAGTTTTCCGTTCGAACGCATAATAAAATCGTTCGAACGTTATATTTAGGGACGAAAAATTGCGTCCCTAAAAATGGAAACATTCGAACAGTGACGATTCAGCGTTCGAACGTATATATTATCGATCGAACGTAACTTTTGACCGTTCGAACGGTGAGCATTTTTTTTTTAAAAGAGAATTATATTTATATTAACTAGTAATTATAATAAATATATTGATTAAATAATATGAATAATATAAATCAATGATTAGTTCAGGAAATATAAAATAAGACTATTTCATAAATAAATAGTGAATTTACAAAATATTAAATATTGTCCATTCTAAAAATAAAAGAATAAATAAATAAAATATAGAAAATACTAAGATCCCAACTCTTTGCACAGATCCTCGACTGCATCTAAACGTTCCTCTATCTGTGTCAGTCGAGTACTAATGGTGATCTGAGTCGCAGACATGGCATCAACCCTCGTACGTAACTCAGAGATGCTACCAATAATCTCAGTACGAAAATAAGACATAGCAGAACGGACCTCAGTACGCACTGCATCAATCAGCGCTGATGTCTGTCCGCTGATCGCTGCACGCACGATCTCAGCCATGTCCTCACGTGCAGCGCTATGTACTGATGCCTCGACCTGTGGTCCATGATCTCCTGGCTGTGCATCTCTCTGAGGATCAACTGGGTCTGGATGCTGCCCACGAAGACGCAGTCTCGAGTGTCCTGTACTGCGTGAGAGGGTAGTGCTGTTGATCGGTCCCATCAGCTGCCGTTTACGCTCGGCAATATCAGGCACAACACCAGCAAATAATAGATATCGGGTGATCAAGATCCCGAATGGTAGTATATCTGTAGAAATGTACCGGGACTCTGATCGAATCCTATCAAATATATATCCCACCAAATCAATAGGAATGCCACGAGCAACCCGTATCATAAATTTTGTCCGCTCAATGCCAACCTCTGTTTTGTGCTGCCGAGGGTCGATGTTGTTGGCGATTATCAAATTCAGGATCTTAAAGAACGAGGATAGATCTGCCTGCTTGATGCTCTTCGTCCCGTCATACAGGGGAGCATCTGGACCAACAACCAAATCCCTCACCTCATGATCAGCAATGATATCGACCTCATCTGTATAATGGAACGATGCATCCTCCTCAGCTGTCTCATCCTCAACTGAAGGATCAGACTCTCTAGGCACCATGTTCGGATATGCATCTGGCAGCCTAGGAATATGAAGATACTCAGATAGTCGATCCCGTGAAAATACAATCGGAACTCCTCGGACAGACATGCTATATGCCCCTCCATCATCTGGGCTGGCACTACCGAGCTCTCTATAGAACTCAGAAACAATGTCGATATAAGCGATAGTCTCAAATGAGTCGTCTGGACTATCTAAGATAGGTCCCCAACCACGATCTCTGAAAACTGACGGTAGGGAATGACCCTCCCAGACAAGACTCTCAAAGTCAGAAAGCTTCACCTGTCGTTCAAGTGAAACAGTCCTCTCCCTAGCAGGAGTACTGCTAGTCTCTGCCTGACTACGTCGCTTACGTCCCGTCCTAGAAGAAGACATAATAATGAACCTGAAATTTACAATTAATTATTAACTCATCAATACAATATTAATAATAAAAATATTTAATAAAATGTTATTAAATGCTATATTAATTTAATTATAAAATAAGACATATTCTTGCTAAGAAATAATGGAACAACAATAGTGAATAAAAATACACATAATTTATACCGTGTGAACGTGTGAAATGCATGTTTGGCTAATACCTTAGCATGTTTGGCCAAATTAAGTGTAATTAATTTGTTTGGCAAGTACAGTTCGAACGAACAAAACCACGTTCGAACGGTATAGACCACTACCGTTCGAACGTGGAAAAATACGTTCGAACATGATAAATGTAATTCCTGTTTGGCAGAAACCGTTCGAACTCTTTAACCACGTTCGAACGGATTAACCTTTTTTGCTAGTACCGTTCGAACTACCAAAAAAGTTCGAACGGGCTAAATGTAATTCACGTTTGGCTAAAACCGTTCGAACTCTTAATAAACGTTCGAACGGATTAGCCTGTTTGGATATAACCGTTCGAACTAAATAAAAAAACGTTCGAACGAGTTAATGGAATTGCTGTTTGGCTAGTACCGTTCGAACGACCATACAAGTCGTTCGAACGGTACTGAGTCGACTCAGCCATTGAAATCCATGGAATCCTTCGATTCTTTGGATTTCTCAACAAACAAAACTAAACTAAACAAAATAAACCTTCCTAGTATAGATTTAAACAAATCTACGCTGAGTATTATGGATAAATTGATTTATCCTAATTTAAACAATAAATCCATAAAAACTTAAATTTAAACGGTAAAATAGTTAGAAAATCAACATACCGGTGAACGGGGGTTGGAGGCTTCGAGTGGGCACTATTCACGACGGCAACGACGTCGTTAAACGGCGGAGATTGAGGTTTTTAGGGACGGTTTTAAGTTTTGATTCGATTGTTTCGGTTGAAATGACCGACGGGGATGAGTTAAATATACAGTATCGTTCGAACGGTTAGTTTATCCGTTCGAACTTATTGTTTATGGGTTCGAACGTTTATGTTTAAGCGTTCGAACGTTGTTCGTCATATATTATATATATTTTTATATTTTAGAATTTATCTTATTATAGATTTATTGTAATATATATTATTATATATAACACTAGTGATTGCTGTATATATATTTTATATATATATTATATATATATGATGTCCATAATTAATAAATATAAATAGTACTATATATTCATGTATTACTATAAATAGTACTAACATTATAATAAAGTACTAATATAGTATTACTTTAATGTATTACTAATATGTATCATATATATTATAATATATATACTAATATGTGTCATATATATATTGTAATATATATACTATAATTAATAAATTTAATTAGTACTATATATTCATATAAGTAACTATATTAGTATGTTAGTAATCTAATTAAATGACACTAGTGATTGCTGAATATAGTAATTATTGAATATGATATTACTGTGTTTGTAAACTATATTATATTCTAATATGTCTATATATATTAGAACTATTATTTTATGTAATAGTATAATGTTGATGATTAATATTCATAAAAATTTAGCAATGGTTCGAACTGTAAATAATTAGGGTTTGAACGGTTTGATATGAATCATTCCACGTTCGAACGTTATGTCTATTACGTTCGAACGGGAAACTTTAGGAGGGAAATTTCCCGCTAATTGGTTATACGTTCGAACGGTTTGTAAGTAAAATTCGAACGGTAAACTTTAGGAGGGAATTTTTCCCGCTTCATGGTTTCCAGTTCGAACGGTTTGTAAGTAACCGTTCGAACGGGAAACTTTATTCAAATGTTGATTACAGATCTCAGAAATTAGAATCTCCCCCTTCTCTCACTCTCATTCTCTCACAAATAAAGCTGCGTCATTCTCTCTCAATCTAGTCTCAACACATTATAGGTATGTTTTTTTTAATATTTTTACTTTCTCATACATCCTTACTTTGTTGAAAATTTGTTAAAATTCTTTGATATTGTTATTGGAATTCTTTGATATTATTATGTTGTTACAGTGTTGTTACTACTATATTAGAATTCTTTGATATTGTTGTATTGTTACTATGTTGTTACTACTATATTGGAATTCTTTTGAAAAATTGTTCATCTATTTTTCGTAGTTCATCTGTTCTCCGTAGTTGAAGGAGATTGGAAATCTGGAATGAACACGTTCGAACGTTTCAGACGTTTCGTTCGAACGTATATTAAGTTCGAACGGTTATTAAACCGAGTTCGAACGGGAAACTTTAGAGGGAATTTTTCCCGCTTCAGGGTTTCCAGTTCGAACGGTTTGTAAGTAACCGTTCGAACGGGAAACTTTATTCAAATGTTGATTACAGATCTCAGAAATTAGAATCTCCTCCCCTTCTCCCACTCTCATTCTCTCACAAATAAAGTTGCGTCATTCTCTCTTAATCTAGTCTCAACACATTATAGGTATGTTTTTTTAATATTTTTACTTTCTCATACATCCTTACTTTGTTGAAAATTTGTTAAAATTCTTTGATATTGTTATTGGAATTCTTTGATATTATTATGTTGTTACTGTATTGTTACTACTATATTAGAATTCTTTGATATTGTTGTATTGTTACTATGTTGTTACTACTATATTAGAATTCTTTGAAAAATTGTTCATCTATTTTTCATAGTTCATCTGTTCTCCGTGTGTGTTGAAGGAGATTGGAAATCTGGAAGGAACACGTTCGAACGTTTCAGACGTTCCGTTCGAACACATATTACGTTCGAACGGTTTTATTTTACGTTCGAACGTAATAATACAGTTTTTAATACACAAACAACCCAAACCAAAACACAATACACAAACAAACCAAAATACAATCAAACTGAGAAAAATATTAACTGCAAAAGATAGGCCGTCCACCCTAGTAATCTGAGAAAAATTTGAGACGCTTGGTCGGCTAAGGTCATATTTTGGTTAGATTTTGGAGTGTTCGGTGAAGAGTCAAGAGGTTAATGACTTCTTGTTGATATTCTTATAATCAAAATCACATGGAGCTCTCTTTTATAAACTTTTTTCGATTTGAAACTTATCATTGAAATTGAAGACCCTCATTCCATGCAAGTAACTCAATCCAATCCCAACTATACTCAAACTAAAACTATTATTTCTATTACTTTTTGTGGAGTTGCTTCGTAGTAGGGATTTTAAACCTTACGTTCAAACGGGTTATGTTTTACGTTCGAACGGCATGGTTCAAAAGTCATAATTAATACATAATTAATACACAAACCAACAGCAACTAACAAATCATAGGAATGCATAAAAACCATAGGAATGCATAGAAACTGTTCAAAAGTCATAGGAATATAATACAAACCATAGAAACCATAGGAATGCATAGAAATATATAAAGTCATAGGATTTATTTAGAAATAAATCCAACCGTAACTAACTCTTCAAAGAAAGCATTAATTCTTGCATTTTCCTCAGGGTTGAGTAATGAACTTCCAGAATTTGGTAGTGAACTTTTCGTCATCTCATTGATATCCCTTGCAGGAAACTGACTTTGGACATCATGAGTTGGATTTGTATTGACAGAAGGATATGATAGACAACTTGGTTCTGTCTCCTTCATTGAAGTTGCTAGTTGAGTTTGTAGATTTACAACCTGTAGAAAACAAAGTAGAATGTCATAAGAGACAGAGCAAACAAAGTAGTAAACAAAGTAGAATGTCATAAGAGGAACCTGCTGTTGAAGAGCAAAAAAATAACTGAGAAAATGCCATTGATAGGATCTTCGAGTCTAGCTTGCGCTTCATATATAAGTGTGGTAGACGCTTCATAACGCTTATTGACGGGATGCGAGTAAGATCCTCGCTGCAATTACCTGCTCCGAAATCTTATGAACGGCACCAAATTGGATATATCCGAGTGGACCACTGAAATAAGGAAAAAAAATACATAAATCACGTGTACATTTCCTTCTAAGAAATTTGCATGCTTCACAAGGAGATTGAGAAACCCTGGGCATGATGTACAATTGGGAGTGATTGGTGCTCAGATAGCATTTGGGTTTAATGTATATAAACGATGCCTCAGATAGCATTTGCCTCGAATTATTGGTGGAAAACATTGATGGATAAAAGTATGAAGATGCCTCAGATAGCATTTGCCTTCGAGCCCACCAAAAGTATTGATGGTATCGATGGATAAAAGATACCATCCGTTCGAGACAAATGTTTGTTGACGGATGGTATCGATGAAGGCGGACCTTGGTCAATGAAGACGGATGATGAGACTGATTGGTGGAAAACACACCATAAAACTGGGCATAAATTTGAGGCATAAATTTTGCCTCAAGCCCACCAAAAGAATTGATGGATAAAAGATACCATCCGTTCGAGACAAATGTTTGTTGAACGGATGGTATCGATGAAGACGGATGGTATCAATGAAGACGGATGATGAGACTGATTGGTGAAAAACACACCATAAAACCCGGGCATAAATTTGAGGCATAAATTTTTGCCTCGAGCCCACCAAAAGAATTGATGAAGACATCCGTAAATTCTGCCTCGAGCCTACCAACATTTCTCTTCAACGGACATTTCTCTCAACGGACATTTCTCTCAACTCACATTTCTCACAAACAACACCGATTGCTCTCAACTCACATTTCTCACAAACAACACCGATTGCTCTCAACTCACATTTCTCACAAACAACACCGATTGCTCTCAACTCACATTTCTCTCAACTCACCACCGATTGCTCTCAACTCACATTTCTCTCAACTCACCACCGATTGCTCTCAACTCACATTTCTCTTCAATTGAAATGGCTGGCCATCGTCCTTATAATTTTTTACTTGATTTGAATCGAGCACCATTTTCCACAAACATTAATCTTCACTCCGGACGCTATCAATGCCATGATAGCGACAGATAACTATTTCTTACACAAGAGCGATGCTGAGGTCGTGGATGGAGCGAAAGTAATGACATCTCAATATGCAGCTATTGTAACTACCATGAGCCGAAGGTTACTCCTCAGGGTAAGTGAGATAGAGATGCTTAAAAAACAAGTAAGTGAATTGGAGAGTAAGCTTGCAAGAAAACGAAAAAAAAAAACAAATATTAAAAAGAGAAAATAAGAGGTTAAAGATATCCATGGATTTGTATGCGAATTGTTTGGAACCAAAAGTAGCAGTGCTGGAGAGTATGCGAAAACAAATAGATGAACCATCAGTAGCAGAGCTGGAGAGTATGCGAAAACAAATAGAGATGCCATCAGTAGCAGAGCTGGAGAGTATGCGAAAACAAATTCTGATGCCATCAGTAGCAGAGCTGGAGAGTATGCGAAAACAAATAGATGGTTCAAAAGTAGCAGAGCTGGAGAAGGAATATGCAGGGAATGTCCTCAACCCTGAGGATATTGCGATCAGCCCTCCTATAAATTTGCTTGGACCACCCTGAATTTGCTTGATTTACGTTTTGATATATGTATGGACTGTATGTTTATTTTATGTGTGGACCACCCTGGATTTGCTTGATTTATGTTTTGATATATGTATGGACCACCCTGAATTTGCTTGATTTATGTTTTGATATATGTATGGACCACCCTGAATTTGCTTGATTTACGTTTTGATATATGTATGGATTGTATGTTTATTTTATGTATGGACCACCCTGGATTTGCTTGATTTACGTGTTGATATATGTATGGACTGTATGTTTATTTTATGTATGGACCACCCTAGATTTCCAATATTTATTTTATTTTATGTTTTGATATATGATGCAATAGAATATTAGCCATGGATAAGAGTTGGATGCGAGTTAGAGATCGGTTGGGTGAGGATTATAATGTATACGCCCAAGGAGTTAAGAAATTTTTGGAGTTTGCATCATGTACAATTGGGAGTGATGGTCGTATTAGATGTCCATGCCGAAATTGCAAGAATTTACGTTCTCATAAGATAGAGTTGGTGAAAGAGCATTTGTTTGTTAAAGGAATTGACCAAGGTTATACTGATTGGGTCTTACATGGAGAACCGTTTCCAACATCATTCGAAAACATCGATGAAGATGTACATGTAGAGGATGTTGGTGACGATCCATCAGAAGACATGGAGCAAATGTTGGGCGACATTAGTATGAGAGTGTGTATGGATGAAAGTGGAACAGATCCATATAATTCAAATGATCTGTGCCATAGCAAATTTACCCGCTTATGGAATGATTCACAACGTGAGTTATATCCAGGGTGTAGAAGATACAGTAAATTATCTTTTACAGTTAGACTACTTCATATAAAATCCATGTGCCGAATATCCATTAAGGCTGTCAATATGTTGCTGGAGCTGTTTGGAGAGGCACTTCCATCAGACAATATTTTACCTCGCAACTTCTACGAAGCAAAACAGTTGAAAAAAGGACTCGGATTTGATTACAATCTAATACATGCATGTAATAATGATTGTGTATTATTTTGGCGAGAGAATGAGCAGTTGAACTCATGTCCTATTTGCCATGAATCAAGATGGACAACTGAGAAGCAGAATGTGCCGCGGAAGGTTGTACGTCACTTTCCATTGACACCTAGATTACAACGATTATTTATGTCACGTTCAACGGCTGTGGATATGACATGGCACTCATCATCTAGAGTCAAGAATGATAATGTCATGTCACATCCTACAGACTCTCAAGTTTGGAAGGAATTTGACTTGGAACACCCATGGTTTGCTGAAGAACCTCGTAATGTTCGACTTGGGTTAGCAACAGATGGATTTAATCCATTTGGAAACATGAGTACTAGTCATAGTACTAGGCCAGTTGTACTTATGCCGTATAATCTACCACCGTGGAATTGTATGAAAAATCCATATTTCATGATGAGTTTACTCATTCCAGGTCCAAGATCACCTGGAAATGACATAGACATACACCTGCAGCCACTGATAGCAGAATTGAAAGATTTGTGGAAGAATGGAGTATTAACATTTGATTCATCAACAGGCAAGTCATTTAAGATGCATGTTGCGGTCTTATGGACAATAAATGATTTTCCTGCTTATGGAAACTTATCAGGTTGGAGCACTAAGGGGAAATTGGCATGTCCGACTTGTAACAAATATACCCAATCTGAATGGCTTACGTATGGGAAGAAATTATGCTTCATGGGTCATCGTCGATTTTTACCTGGTGACCATAAATGGCGTAGAAATGGTAGGATGTTTAATGGTTCTGTTGAATGGGGGCACCCTCCACCATTCTTGTCTGACGACGATATTATTGCACAGTTTGCGAATGTCAGAAGTAATGATTTTGGTAAAAAACAACGGAAGAGAAAACGAAGTGCATTAGAGTTGAATTGGACAAAGAAGAGTATATTTTTTGAACTACCCTACTGGTCAACGTTAAAATTGCGGCATAGTCTCGATGTTATGCATATTGAAAAAAATATATGCGAGTCCGTGTTAGGAACGTTGATGTCAATTGAAGGTAAAACGAAAGATAATATAAACTCACGGAAAGATCTAAAACGGTTGGGAATTAGACCGCAAATGCACTTGCAACAAAATGGCTTGTCTGTTTACATGCCAATTGGATGGTATATATTGTCAAGGAATGAAAGGGCTACATTTTGTGAGTGGTTGCAGAAAATTAAATTACCAGATGGATATGCCTCGAATCTAACAAGGTGTGTGCGAACGAATGATTGGAAAATTACTGGACTAAAAAGTCATGATTGTTATGTATTTTTACAACGTATATTGCCTGTTGGAATCCGTGGTTTTTTGACTAGAGATGTGCGGGTTGCATTAATTGAGTTGGGTGCCTTTTTTAAAAATTTATGTGTGAGAACATTGAACTTGGAAGTTTTGGATCGTATGGAACGAGAAATCGCACTAATATTGTGTAAGTTGGAGAGTATTTACCCACCTTCATTTTTTGACATCATGGTTCACTTAGCCATTCATTTGCCACGTGAAACTCGACTTGCAGGACCAGTCCAATATAGGTGGATGTATCCTATTGAACGATTTCTTGGAAAGTTGAAACGCACAGTGGGTAATAAGGCCCGTCCAGAAGGATCAATTGCAGAAACATATATTGATGATGAGTGGCATACATTCTGTTCCAAATACTTCCATGGGGTTGACACAAGATTTGATCGGCCAGAAAGAAATTTTGATGTTGACCAAGCAAGACAACGGAATGAATTTTCTGTATTTTCCCAACAGGTACGTCCACTTGGTGCTCAGGGTGGTTATGATTTGTGTGAACGAGAATTTAAGAAAGCTCAATGGTACGTGCTAAATAATTGCCCAGAGATAGAGAGCCACTTGAAGTAAGTTTAAATTAATTGTTAATTAATCATTAAATTTACTTATTAAACATTTATATAAACATACTTATTATTGGTAATTTTTAATTTTAGTGATCATATTAATATGCTCAAAGAATTGGGAGTAAATGCTATAGACCTGAGACATGAACAGGAGTTTCCGAAATGGTTCGAACAACGGGTAATGACATTAATATCTTATTGTAAATTTATTAGTTATTAAAATATTACTATTGTTAACGGTTGAATGTTTATACTTTATTTAATATGTAGGTTGTACAAATGCATGCAAGTAATCATAACAATATATCAGACGAACTATATGCACTGGCGTGTGGTCCCTCAAGACGTGCTGCTCGATATTCTGCATGTATTTCTCGAGGAAGTAGGTATCACACAATTGATCGAGAACTTTATAGGAAAACACAAAATAGTGGTGTCCTTGTCGAAGGGAGTCATGATGGAGACAATATTGATTTCTATGGAGTTATCGTAGATATAATCGGATTGAGATATGTGGGGGAGCTTGTGGTTTATATGTTTAAGTGTGATTGGTGGGATTTAAGCAATTCTCGAAGAGGAAAATGCCAGGATGAATATTTTCTGAGTATTAATACATCAAAGAAATGGTATGAAGATGATCCTTTTATTTTGGCTTCCCAAGCATCTCAAGTATTCTATTTAGACGATCCACAGTTAGGAAATCAATGGCAAGTAGTACAAAAATTTTCTCCTAGAAATATTTATGACGTTATCCCTGAGGCGAAGGGACAAGATGAAGAAGACGATGATACCTCTACTCAAGAAGCATACCAAGAGAGTCAACCTGCCTTTAACTTATTTGTAGATTTGAGCCAGTATGAGATGATCCCATTACATAGGGAAGATATTGAGGCTGATATAGTTGAGACGACAGTTGATCAAAGTGTTGAGTCATCTGAAGTATCTATAGATGATGAGACTGAATCTATAGATGAAACTGATACAGATGATTGACCAGTTTGTGTTCACATTATACAGTATCTCGCAATTATGCCACCAAAGAGGAAGGAAGTTCCCATCCCATCTCCACCTGTTTCTAGCTCTCCGTCTGACTTGCCATTAGAGACTAACTCTACGGAACAAGGTAAATAGCTACTACTCATTTTTTCAATTAAGATATATGCTAATTGATACGGGGTAAATAACTAATATTATTTTATAGAGATAACAGTACAATCTCGTCGTGGACGAGGCATTACTAGAGGTGTGACATTGGAGAAATATCGTAAAGTAGGTAAGATTAAGGTTAACATTCTTGATGAACATACCGGAGGCCAGGGACAGCAGGCAGCTTGGCTTGCATCACATGTGGGTGCTCTTACACGGACTTATGCACCTTTGGCTACGAGTTCATGGCATAAAGTCCCCAAAGAGCCGAAAGAGGTTATAAAAAAGCGTTATTTGGTACGTAATATTTAAATAATAAATTTATATGGATATTATTTAATATTCTAAATGATAATGTCTTTGTATATATCCTCTTTTAAGGATGACTTTGAACTAAATTATGGTCGGAGAGAGGAGCTTAAGACTGTTGAAGAGTTGATGTGTAATGCATTCCGCAAGTATTAAGGCGAGGTGTCATGAGCATTACAAGAAGTACGAGAACAAGGAAGAAGCACGTGAGCATCCTTTTCAGGATGTCCGACCTGAAGAATGGAAAAAACTTTGTGACATGTTTGATGATCCATCATATAAGGTAAAATAAATTAATTATTTATGTATCATATTTATAATTTTCACTTACTAACTTTTACAATTTCTATGCAGGAACGAAGTTCTATAAACAAAATGAATAGATCAAAGTTGAAGATTCATCATCGCGCAGGCTCAAGATCTTTCCATCGCCTCTCTAAGAAATTGGTAATGTATTTTTTTTCTTTTTTTATTCTATATAGTTTGTTTTTAATATTAACTTTATATCTTAACAATTCTCTTGTAGGAAGCGTCAGACACCAATTATGATCTAACAAAATTATATGCTGCATCACATACTAATAGTAATGGAGAGTGGACTCATCCCGATGCTCGTGAAAATTATGTAAGTATTATAATTTTTTTTAATTAAACATATTTAAATTATTGTGTCAATATTAAACGTATGTGTTTTGTGAAGGATAAAATGCTTGCCATACGTGCTGAAGCTGCTTCAGATCATAATTCATCAACAAATGATGTTGAAATTTTTACACAAGTTCTAGGGCAACGTTCAGGATATTTGAGGGGTTTGGGTCGTTGTATAAAACCTTCAAGCTCTTCATCAATGTCAAGCACTACTGCTATTGCGTTAGAAAATGCAAATTCTACGATTCAAGTATTGCTTACAAAACAGCATGAGTTAGAAGCTCAATTGACAAAACAAGCAGAGATGGAGATTACAAAACAACATGAGTTAGAGGCTCAATTGACAAAGCAAGCAGAGATGGAGATGCGCATGAAACAACAAGAAGATGAACAAAGAGAGATGAAGCTTCAAATGCAGATACTTATGCAACAATTCAGGTCTCCAAGCAATTAATTTTCATTAGAAGTGGTTTGCATATTGAACAATTATATATCATGTACTGAGAATTTTATTAGTATTATTAGTATTTTATTGAACAATTTGTATTGTATTTTTAAATTATAAATATCTATTTAGTTCTAAATTAGTATTGATTGTCCATAAAAATAATAACCGTTCGAACACTCATAAACCGTTCGAACGTATTCAAATCGGACATAACCGTTCGAACATAATACATTATCGTTCGAACTGAAAAAGTTGCTTGCCGGTCAAACAGAAAATTCACTATCTGCGTTCGATCTTCAATTTCTCCGTTCGAACGTTTCTTCATGAATTACCCGTTTGAACG
Source organism: Cyclocarya paliurus (assembly GCA_029856935.1). NCBI lineage: Eukaryota > Viridiplantae > Streptophyta > Magnoliopsida > Fagales > Juglandaceae > Cyclocarya > Cyclocarya paliurus. Next base: position 10,667,120 of record CM056949.1, read on the forward strand.
TTATTTACTCCGACCGTTCGAACAATCACATATGTTTGAACGTTATTTTATATGTTTGAACGGTATTCCAAGACGAATTTTAATTCGTCCCAAAAAAACATCCGTTCGAACGATTTCGAACGATTACAGTTAATTTCGTCCCAAAAAATATTTTTTGGGACGAATTTGTGATTTTCGTCCCAAAATATCTTTTGGGACAGTTTTATAGGGACGACTTTGCGACAATTTTTTTTCGTTCTAAAAAATATTTTGAGACGAAATGACAATATTTTGGGACGAAATTTTTCGTTCCAAAAAATATAATTTGTTGTAGTGATAATTATTTAAAAAATACCAACATTTCTTCGATCTCCAACCCCAGAAATCATGCATCCATGCTATTTTGAACAACAAACTCCTCACTTGTCTTAGAAGTGTCAATTTGTTATAAAGCCATTGATGCTGATGCAATGTCGCCAACAATGGTATCCTACTAGGGGGCTTGGGGGTAGGGGGATGGGGACTTTAGCTTTCTAGCTTCAGAAAGAGGATGAATTACCTAGGAACTTATACACGGTCATTTTTGGCACAGGGAAAAATGTGTGGAGCAGCTGCATGCATAAGCTGCCTGAGTGCAAGCAACGAGAGAAGATCACATCCATTGCAAATAGAATATATTATTCACATTCTCTCTTCCATTTTTCATGTCTGGTTCTATTTGCGGATTATTTGTTAGCATCCCAACGTTATTAACTTAGGTCTTGTTTGATTTCACAAATCTTTAAAACCATCTCATCTCATCTTAACATCTAAACACCAATTTCAAATTTTCATCTAATTATTACAACTTTCCCAAACTTTCAAACAAAATACAAAAAATAATTCAACTTTTTCAAATTTCAAAATAAAAATTATATTAAAAAAATTATATTCTAACTCTCTTTTTAACTTTATTTTTTTTATTCAACATTTTTTCTATTTTCTCAAAATTTCATGAAAATATTAATTCAAACTATTTTATTACTATTTATAAATTATCTTATTATTATTTACAAATTTTTTATTTCATCTATATAACCAAACGAGACCTAATCTAAGCAATGCAAAGAATCACTTTTGGCAAGAAAATGAGTGATAATAACGGAACAATTTGGAAGTGGGAAGGATGCTCGACAGCTCAAATGTAGAAGTTCCAAATTGGAAGTTTCCGACTACATATGCAAAAGCTTCTTTTAAACGAGTGAATTGCTTAACTTTACTCATAAACTCAACAAGAGTGTTGTTTGTTTGATAAACGAATTAAATTTGAAAAATAGTAATGTTAGATAGGTTTCAAGCCTTGCGCACCATTTGAAAAATAATAACATCTATTATTAAAAAGTATATTTTTTTATGTAGGCCTTAAATTTTTTTATTTTTTTTTTAATAAGAGTGTACAAAATTTGCATTGTACTAATCATTTCTCATGAATGAAAATTTAGACATTTGTTACAAATAAATAATATATACAAATTTTAAATGTACAAATTTCGCATAGGCCTCTGTCTTGTCTCTAACATCACTTTTTGTTAAATAAGTTAAACTGGTATAAACTTGGCTCGGATAAGAGGAAATCATGATATTTAAAATTAATACAAGTTTTGACATATATAAGTACGAAAAATGTTAATTGTACTTAATAAATTTTTTTTTTATAAGTAATACTTAAGAAAAATTTATGAAAAGCTTATTTTTTCACGTATTATTATTAAAAACTCAAAATTGATTTATAGAAACTTGTAAATAAAGTGAAAATAGTCTATGATAAAAAAAAAATTATAAATGGTTAACTACAAAACTTAAATAGTGGTTTTTAAGAAATTTTATGCGACACAGCTGCTCTTGAGGTTTTTTTTTTTTTAATGATTAATGTTAGATACAGTTTTAAGGTGTTAAAATTTTACATAATTTATTTTAAAAAAAGATAAAATTTATTATTAAAATATATATTTTTTCATATGAATTATAAATTTATCCTAATTTTTTTAAGAGGTTTGCTACACAACTTCCATCACACTGCACACTCCACATTTTTTAAAATTTTTAAATTTTTAAATTGTTTTTTGAATTTATTCTTTTTAAACTATTTCAAAAATTCTCTTCATTATTCATATAATAAATATTTGATAAAAGAAAAAATTAAAAAAAAATGTAAAGTATAAAGTATGGTGTAAATATTAGGGCTGAGCAGAAATCTGAAAATCCGACTCCGAATCCGGCTCCGCTCCGACTCCGACAAGTCGGAGTCGGAGTCGGATTTTTTTTCCTCTTGGAAGTCGGAGTCAGAGTCCATGATGAACCGACTCCAACTCCGCTCCAATCCGACTCCGACACTCCGCCTCCGAATCCGAATCCGACTTGATCATCCGACTCCGCCTCCGATTTTATACATATTTTATAAAAATATATTTGTTTTTCTATATATTAATCATTTAAATTTTATACAATTATATATTATATATTTAGCTAAACTCAATAATACACTAGTTAAATAATATATTTATACTATAATATATATATATTGACTAATAATAGTTTAGTATATGACTATAGGTAAATATCATACTATTACAAATTTACAATATTACTACCATGTAACACTAAATTATTAATTTATAAATATAATAACATGTAATACTAATGTATATATAATATACTATAAACACTAAGATGCATAATAACATCAACATGTAATACTATCCAATAACTAAATTATTAGTTACTAATACTATATATATAAATCACTATATAAATCACTATAGTATTAGTATTAGTATAGTTATACTAATATTTAGACTAATACTACTATATAGTTATACTAAATTAAAATCAGCATAACAAATACTAATTCATATAGTTATGCTAATCACTATAACTAATACTAATATAGACTATAGTTATAACTTATAGTATATCTATACTAAATCATTATAACTTGTACTAATATATTATATAGTTATACTATATCACTATAACTTATAGTCTTATACTAATATAGTTATACTAAATCACTATAACTATATTAGTATATATAACTATATAGTATATATACTATATAGTATATAGTATTAATAATAACTAATAATAATATAACTATTAGTATAACTAATATCACTACTAGTATAACTAATACTAATACTAATACTAATATACTAATACTATTAGTGTATAATGTATTACTAATATTTATATATATTAATATATATATCAAGTATAAGAGATTAGAGATTTAATATATATATATATATATATATACATATTAAATCACTAACATACTAATAGTATGATAGTATAGTATTAGTAATTAATAATTATACTATAAGATATAGTAATATATATACTATATTATATATAAAATAGGCCATAATGGTGTGGATTAGTAATAGTATAATTAGTATTAGTAATAGATTCAGTTGTTATAGTAATTAGTATTTAGTAAATTAGTTATTAACTTATTAGTATACTACAGTCTACTATACGGTGCCGTTTCACCTCATGATTCTTTGAATTAGCCTTTAGGGTTCCTGAGTTCCCGAGCTCCCCCAATCCCCCTCTCCCATTTCAGAATCCCTCTCGCACAGCCCCTCTCTCGGATAGCCAAACTCTCACGCAGCCCTCCCCTCTCTCGCACAACCCCTCTCTCTCGCGCAACCCTCCCCTCTCTCGCACAACCCCTCTCTCGCACAGCCACACTCTCGCGCAACCCTCCCCTCTCTCGCACAACCCCTCTCTCTCTCTGTGAAGTCCATAGTTGTTCGAAGTTCTCCCATTGCCTAGGTCCCTTCGTCGCCGTCGATGGCCTCTTAAGGTGTAGTGCAGCTGTCTGTTACACTCTCAATCATAGATTAATCACTGCCCATTGAAGATTCGAAGTCGGTAATTACCCAAACTCATGTCTCTGTTCTTTAATCAAATATTTGAGGTTGCTAGTGTTGATTTATTTCTATGGTTATTTCCAGATTTGGCTTTTGATAGTGCTCCTTCCAGATCTTGGTTCACCACAGTAAGCTCCTAAACTGCCCCTGTCATGTACTGATTTATACAGTTAAATGATTGAGTTTTAATTTGCTGATTAGTAATTTGGGTTTATTTTGCTGATTAGTAATTTGGTTTTAATTTGCTGATTAGTAATTTGGGTTTATTAGTGGTGTTTTAATTAATGTTGTTGGGTCTGATTGTAGTGATTGTAAGATGAAAATATTGTTCTTGAAAGGATGTTAATGCTTTTGGGGCTGTGTTGGCTGTTTTAGTGGTGTCTTGCATTCATGTTGTTGGGTTTGCTTTTTATTTTTTTATCTGTTTTTTATGGAATCTGTTTTTGTTGAACAAATAAAAATTTTCAAATATATTTATGTTTTAGTGATTGTAAAACATCCACAAGTTGAGTTAATGAGTTTGTATTGTGTTTTTGGGGTTGTGTTGGCTGTTTTAGTGATTGTCTTAACCTATTATATTGTTTGTTTGTTGTGTTTTAGTTATTAAATCATGAATATAGAAGGCACAAGCACTCCTACATCCACAACTACATCTTGTCCTGGGATCCCAGAACAGCCTATTGATACTCCCAGTCCCATAGTTGAAGAGTCTAGCGGACCATTCAAATCTTCAGTAGGCACTCCTGCTGGCTTTTGTTCTAACCCTCGCCCTCCACCTGGTAGTAGAGTTCCTAAGAATAGGTCTTTGGTATGGGTCCACTTCACAAGAGTGCCTGATTGTGATCCCGAAGAGCCTATAGCTACTTGTAACCATTGTGGGAGGCAATGGAAATGCCATCCCAAAAGGCAAGGCACTTCAGCCATGAAAACACACATCCAACTTCGCCCCAAAAATCGTAATAGTAAGTTGGATAAGACTCAAACATTCTTGGTCCCGGAAGCAAAAATTGAAGGCCAAGGAGAGAAGAACTTAGGGATGACTAAGTACAATGAGAAAAAAATCCGGGCAGCTCTTGCTAGAATGGTGATAGTGGATGAGTTACCCTTTAGGGTTGTTGAGGGCCAAGGGTTTCGGGAATATACTAAATCCCTTGATCCTAGGTTTCCAATTCCTTCTCGATTTACAATAATGCGTGACTGTATGAGACTATTTTTTAAAGAGAATGATAGTTTGAAGAAAATGTTTTTGACCACTAAACAAAGAGTGTGTCTGACCACCGACACTTGGACTTCTATCCAAAATATTAATTACATGTGTGTGACTGCTCATTTTATTGATAGTAATTGGAAGTTACATAAGCGGATCATTTCATTTGTTCGGATTAGCGACCACAAGAGGGCAACGATTGGGAGAGAGTTGGAGGAGTGTATGCTTGATTGGGGCATTGACAAAATCCTCACAATTACGGTGGACAATGCTACCTCTAATGACTCTGCTATTGATTGGTTGAGAACAAGGAAAATAGGAAGTGAGGATTGTGTTGCAGCTCACGAGTTTATTCACATGAGGTGTACGGCACACATCTTAAACCTTGTTGTGAGTGAAGATTTGAAAGATGTTGATGACTCGATCATAAGAGTCCGAAATTTGATTAAGTATGTGAAGTCTTCTCCCCAAAGACTTGCCACTTTCAAGTCTAGTGTTGACAGGTCGAAAGTGTCATGTTCTAGTTTCTTGTGTCTTGATGTGCCCACTAGATGGAACTCGACTTTTCTTATGTTGGATGTGGCTGAAAAGTATCAAAAAACCTTCCAACTTTTACTTGATGAGGATCCCTATTCACGAGTTTATTTGTCTGAGGATGAGCATGGGAAAAAGGGTCTAGGAGCTCCTCAGGCTGATGATTGGGAGACCATAAGAAACTTTTCGAAGTTTCTTCATGTATTTTATAATGTCACCCTGTGTATTTTTGGTACACTATATGTCACATCAAATTTGTATGTTCAAGAGCTTATTAATATTCATAGAAACTTGAATGCTTTTTGCGACAATAGTAATCGACGCTTGAGTTCAATGGCTTTGAGAATGAAGATCAAGTATAATAAATATTGGGGTGATCTTGAAAAAATAAATCGATTGTTGTTTATTGCTGCCATTCTTGATCCACGGTACAAATTGGTTGCTCAAGCATATTGGTTCAACAAAACATTGGGCGATGAGAGGGGTGAGGAATTTGTTGTACTCCTCAAGAGGGATATGGAATATTCGTATGAACAATATGTAGGGTTTTGTGGTGGCCGCGTAACTGGGTCTAAGTCAACTCGGAGTCGGAGTGGTGAAGATAGTGCATCAATGGGAACATTGGGGAGTAGTAGTAGTACCTTGAATGATGATGATCCCATGAAATTTTTGTTGGGATTCCATAAAGACCGGAAATCAGCATCCTTGATGGATTGTAAGTCTGAACTAGAGCGGTATTTGTTGGAGGATGTTGAGGTTCCTACGGAAAATTTTGAAATTTTAGTATGGTGGAAAGTCAACTCAAGCAAATATCCGGTTCTTGCTCTAATGGCAAGAGATATCTTGGCCATTCCGATCACCACCATTGCATCTAAATTGGCATTTAGCACAGGAGACCGCATCTTGGATCCATTTAGGAGTTCTTTGGCTCCTAAAACTGTAGAAGCTCTTGTGTGCACGCAAAACTGGTTAAAGTCCACTCCTATATGCTTGAGTCAAAATTATACGGATGCCATTGATGATGCGGAGAGTTATAAGTTAGACTCAGGTAATGTATTTAGAGATTTTTTTAAGTTGTTATATATGTTGCTTTTGACATTTTGTGATACTAACCTCCTATATTTTAACATCTTAATGTAGAATTAATCACTGGTATGGCCAATTTACTTCGTGAAGATGATTGACATCTTGACAGATTGAGCCTTTGAGGTTTGAATTACTATCTAAAATACTAAATGCTTCATGCTTAATTCTCTTTACTTTTCTCTTTACTTCTATTTTGTTTATACCATATTTATTTAAATTTTAGAGATCTCAGTTCAGATAAGCTAAATGGATCCATTCCTCCAAATAGGCTTTTTGAGAATATATATTACAACTATGTAAGATTCCGCATCTTCCTAATAAGATGTAATATACATGCTTTTTATGTTTGTTTAAATTTATTTTTTAGATGTAATTAAAGTTGGGTTGTTTTCCTTACTAATCTTTTCATTTTTTTTTTCAGGCACATTATGAAAGTTGGAACATTTGGAAGTTTGTAACATTTAATATCTTTTGGTTCATTTGTTGGGTTTTTGTTACAATTGTAATTTGAAAGTTTGTAATTTATTTTATTTTGGTTCATTCGGACAATTTGTATTTAAATGTTGTTGGGATTTAATTTGGTTGGCACTTAGAAACTTTTGGATTTCTTTTGTTGTTAGAATGGAACTTAGAGAACATATATTGTTGTAGTGGTAATATTATTATAATGGGTGTGGATGATGGATGGTAGGTGACAGGTGTGGTCCTTGTGTTTATTGTAGTGATTATTTGGATCATGGATGTGGATATGGATGATGGGAGTACATGTAAAAATAGGACTTTCTTTTTATTTTTAAATTTTGAATGCATGTTAGTATGTTACTTGTTTTATTTAGTTGTATTTTTTTGTTATAATCAAAAAGTTTAATTAGTTTAGATTATAATTTTGAGAAAATTGAAATTTGAAAGCCTACAAATTTTTTTTTTTTTAAAAAGTGGGTCAAATATGAAGTTAAAAAAGAAAAAAAAGTCCAAAAATCCGACTTTGCTCCGACAAGTCGGAGTTGGAGTCAGAGCGGAGCCTATACACTTCGGAATCGGAGTCGGAGGTTGGATTCGACCTCCGACAAAGTTGGAGTCGGAGTCGAAGTCGGAGGTTGGGCTCTCCGACTCTGAATGGATCGGTGCTCAGCCCTAGTAAATACTAAGAGATTATGAAGATTTTTTATTTTTTTTAAAAAGAGTGTGAAGACTGCAACTGTCATTTCTTTTTATTTATGATAAAAGAAAATCCGTAGGAATTGAAAATCCACGAAAGTGGTAGCAGCCAAACGACTGCGAATCGTAGCTCCCAAATTTAAAGCCCTAGAACCCCATACGGGAAGGCGAAGACGAATATGGGGTTTAGGTTCGATCTGCTTCTGTTTACGATCGCTTTACTATCGGTCCCCGTGCTATCCGATCTGATCCTGTCCAGGGTTGACAGACGCGTAAGTCATTCGCGCCGCGATCTTTCTTAAATTTTTTTTTTTTGGTTTGGCAGTTTTCCTGAGTTTAGGGTTTTGAGTGGTCTTTCTTCTTTTATTCGATTTAGGATCTGTTTCTAGGGGGTTTGAATTGTGGAATCAGAAATTAAAGATTGCATTGCCGGTTCGTGTACGAGGCTGTGTCTAGATGGTTATGTGACATTTTAAGATCTGCGCAAAAATTTGATGGATAGCATTGAATCTTTTTTCTTTTTTAAAAAAAATTATATTTATTTCTTATCTTCTTGCCAATTATGACTTTTGTTAAAGATTTTTGTTTCAAATCGATATAGAGATTTACTAGTTCAGCCCTTTACGTTTCAAGGACAACCAAACAGGCTCTTGGTGGACGAGATTCCAAAACAAACCTGCTGTAGCACCTTTGCAAACTTGTTATTTAGGCCTTTAACTTTAATTTCGGTAATGCGATTCCAAAAATATTGTTATGTTCCTCGAGAGGTTTCTATGTTCGGATTTAGTTACATAGATTTGCATCAAGTCCGTTTGCTCAAAGAGTACTTGAGGTTTTTAGGTCATGAAGGTAGTTCTCAAAGGTACAATTCTATGTATGTCAGTTAGCAGTCTGTTTTTTTCTTTTTCTTTTTTAAATATCCATATATCCAGCTTGTCTTCCTAGGCTGTGCAAAAATTAATCTCCGTAATAACATAGTACTCATGCCTTGCCGAGGACTTCAAGCTATATATCCTAGTTAGTTTATTTCTATGATATTTTTTCCCGGTATCAAATATTGACACCCACTATTGAGTATATTTGTTTCTTGCTTGCCCGTCTGTGTACTTTGCTTCACCTTTTTAATAAAATTATTATTTACTGATAAAAAAAAATATTTGTTTCTTGTTTGCAGATTGATTTGACATCGCAAGTTGTGCGTATCACTTCAACATTAAAGGTACCAGATATGCCCCTTTTCTTCATTGTATTTTTCCTTGATATAATCGCAAGCAAAAAAATCAAAGTTTGCTCCTTTTTCTGTTCTCTTTCTTTCTGTCTAGCAATGTGTTAGAGATTGGCAGTATATGTTTCTGAAATATCGCGATATTGCCTTGAAAAAAATAGACAAAATCCTGTAAAAAACAGGGGGTGTCCTAAGATAACCTGGACATATGTGGGATTAAATAAATAAATAACTGTTTGTCTGTACAAGTGATTTTATAAATTTGACTTTTTTACCCCCTCCTTCCATGTTTTACAGGTGGAGAATGCAGGGAGTGATTTGGTTTCTGAGGTTTTATTGGCCTTTCCTGATAGCCAGGCAAAAAATTTGGCATATTTGTCAGCATCATCTACTGAAGGGAAAGGAAAAGCTAAAGGGTCTGCTGTAAGCTTCCCTGTTGAAATTGTCCACCCCAAAGGGATGCCTCCTGCCTTGACTTTCTACTCAGTATCTTTACCTAAGGATCTCGGTAAGGGAGACAGCTTAACTTTGGATGTCTTGGTGGTTTTTAAGGGCGCATTGCAACCATTTCCTGAGAAAATTACTCAGGCTGAGATACAGCTCGTTGTTTTCTATGAGACTGCATACTATCTCTCTCCTTATGTGGTTAAGGTCCAATCACTCAGTCTAAAACTGCCCGATGCAAGAATTGAATCTTTTACAAAAATAGAAAACACAAAGATCCATGGTTCTGAGATTAAGTACGGTCCTTATGAGAATCTTCCACCCTTTTCTTACTCACCTATAGTTGTTCATTTTGAGGCAAATCAACCCTTTGCAATTGCTCAGGAGTTGGTACGGGAGATCGAGATTTCCCACTGGGGCAATGTGCAGGTGACAGAGCATTACAATCTTGTCCATGGTGGTGCTCAAAGCAAGGGGGAGTTTTCTAGGTATGCCTGCATTTTCTTTCTATGTTTGTATGCTTTCTTCCGATTACTATGTTAGTTAGAAATTTCATTGTGGATTATTTTCTGCTGCAGGCTTGACTTTCAGGCCAGGCCCCATGTAAGAGGTGCATCAGCCATTAGGCACCTTGTTGCAAAATTGCCTCCAAGAGTTCATTCTATTTATTATAGGGATGAAATTGGTAACATTTCAACCTCTAATTTATGGGGTGACCATAAGAAGGTTGATATTTCCTCTCATGTTGATTGATCATTTGAATTCTTTTTTTGATGTTGACTGTGGTTATCTCTCTAATTGCAGACAGAAATGGTAATTGAACCTAGGTATCCAATGTTTGGTGGTTGGAGAACGGCTTTTACCATTGGATACAGCTTGCCACTTCAGGACTTCTTATTTCAGTCAGAGGGAAAGCGCTACGTTAACATCTCTTTTGGTTCCCCTGTGAATGAGGTGGTCATTGACACTCTCATTGTGAAGGTAAGTTATAAAATAATGCTTTGGGATTTATTTGTGACCCCTTTATCACATTTTTTTTCTTTAGGTTTAGGAAGAGCATGGGGCAAGTATAGCTACCAGCTTAGAAAAGTTACTGTCTGATAAAGCTAGCATGAACTCAAACAATGTGGGTACAGGATGGGCAACTAAAACGAGTGGAGGTAGGGTTAGTAGAGTTTCTTGGGAGGCTGCCTTAAGAATCAAGTATCTCTCATGCCTATCTTACAATCAATAAAATCTTGTGTATAGATAGAAAAAAAAAAAATAGAATCAAGTATCTCTCAACTATAAAGTACATTAACTACCGATAAAAAAAAAAAAAAAAAAAACTATAAAGTACATTAACCCTAAACATGGAGTATACTGCTATTTTGTTATCTATTGATAAATTGAGTTACATAGATTTTTCATGCATTGGCCTTGTGGGTGGTAGGGTTGGGTTTTGCTTTTCCAAGAATGGAACAATAGATTTACTTGTAAAAACACACGGAGAGTGCCATAGAAAATTTGTGGGAGAGATAGTATGCTGGATCCTCTCCCTTCCCCTGAGTGCATTGTGAACTTGTTTGCAGCGCCACAAATTTTGGGGGCTGGTGTCATCCCACTTCGCTTTCTCTGTAATCTCATGCCATTTTCATATGTTTGTCATTTTGGTATTCCATTTAATTTTATTTATTGCATATGGTGATTTCAAGCTGCCATCACTGCTCCCTCCAGCACCTTCCCTTTCATTTTTTTTTGAAGTCTTTTTTAAGCTGCTTGTGAACTACAGGTTGTTTTGCCCGAGGGTTCTACAGATATCTCAGTATCTGCTCCATTTCCTGTGAAACAAGGCCAGGAGGTATTATAAGATTTAAGTTCTGGTTATGCCACCATTTTTTATTCCTTGTTTCTTAGTTTTCTATGTTTTCCTTTTTGAATTATTTGGATTTTCTTTTCTTTATTTTTTTTACTTCTATTTGTTCACATGATCCATCACAGACAAAATCTTCCCATTTGGATCTTGTTGGTAGACCAGTTGTTGTGCTGGAGAAGACCAATGTTGTGCCAGAACATAATCAGCATTTTCAGGTATTACTGTCACCTAATCAAAAGGAACATGAAATGCCTAAAATGCTAGTATTTGAAACAAAGCCTCTATGCCGGTGTAAAGTTACTATCATGGCATTTTATTATTTGTTTATAGAAAAAGGTTAGATACAATATTGGAAGTGTTATAATTTTTTCCTTATCGAAACATTAGATCCATACCATTCCAAATCAAGTAGTTTATATTATACATTGTTTTAAGTTTTCACTATTGACGTATGGATTTAAAAATTGATATTCTTATTGCTCTTGATGATATTGACTTAACATAGATTGTGAGACAGTGGTAGCGTGCCCTATTGCAACTTATACTTAGATATAATAGTAGTTTAACCAAGGGTGTGCTCCTTAGAAACATAACTTGTTACTTTTGCCTAATAGTCTTTATGCAATACCTCTCCTTTGTGCAAAGCAGCTTGTGTTTTTTAAGGTTGAAATACCTATTTGACGTAGGATGGCCTTTGTATTATTCAGTTTATTATTGTGTTTCATGATAATGGATGGTGGGTTATAATTTTAGAGAACTGAATGCTGGGATATATATATATACTTATCAAATATATATATAAGTAAATGCTGGAATTTTTCTGGCAGCAACGATTACGGATTTGAAGCTAGGTTTGGAAGGGTTAATTACTGTCCAAAAATTGAGAAAAATCTAGGGTTTATGGATTTTGAAAATTATGAGAGAAGGGACGTGATCTACTTATCAAAAAAAAAAAGAGAGAAGGGACGTGATTTAGGAAATGACGGGAAGAAAACACAGAATGTTAAGCTGGTTGAACAATTATGTGAATGGGACTGACCTGCGAGATGTTAGGAAAAGACTGAAAGGAGGAAAGAAAGAAATGCCTTTCCTAAACCCAAACATTGAATTTTTTTTTGCTCAACTCTGAGTTATTTTTTGGTAAGTTGTAAAATATGTAACAAATTTAGATCTTAGTATTTCCTGATAGGATTAGAAACTCCTAATTTTTCTAATAAACAAACTCCTAATTGGATTGGACCAAAGCCCATGCATAAAAGCCTAAAACTACCTAAACATTAATAATTTCCTTTTTGATAAGACACCTGTTAATGTGTTGTAGGCTTGGGTTATAATTGATTATTTAACCACCCCCAGCGCCCATGTATATGCTGTGCCCTTTGTTATTTTTAATAAATTCTCTGATCGTTCCGAATTGTTATTGGTTAATTTGCAGGTCTATTACAAGTTCAGCAGTCTCTCCATGCTTATGGAGCCACTGATGTTGATTTCTGGATTTTTCTTTATTTTCGTTGCTTGCATTGTGTACATGCATGTGGATTTGTCAATCTCCAAGTCTTCTCCATCTTATTTGGCAAAGTTGCAGTGGGATGAGGTAACTAGGTGGTAGCATCCTATGTAATACACTTACAATCAGAAAGAAGCTTAATATATATATATGGATATAGACACACAATGTTATATTTACATATATGTCTTGCCATTATTTCAGGTGCAAGCAGCCGTTCAGCAGGTCCGAAATATCATCAACCGATGCTTAATGATACATGATAAGCTGGAGGCATCATTACGTGATCTTTCAAGGACGGGAGATGTCCAAGCTTGTAAATCTGCTCGGAAAGCATTTGATGGTTTGTTGAAAGATCTCTCAAAAGATTTGAAGCCCTTACTGGCATCTTTGCAATCTTCGCAGCAGGCTGTTCAGATCTTTCCGAAGGTTTGCTGTTTATATGTTGCTGTTGTTGTATATTTACAATTGCTGTGCAATTCAAAAGTGAAGTTTAGTGTAACAATTTTCCTGCACTAAAATATTGGTCCAGTGCTCAACTTGTTGGACGTTGGAATGCTCTAACAACTCATAAAGCGGTTCCATGTTTTAGTACCCTAGCACGGAGAGCTGGAAAGCTTCCATATGTTTGGATCTATCTGTTGGAACAAACCCTGATATACATGGCTGCATGGCACCTTTACATTTTTCTGTTTTACTGTTGGTAGTTACGAAGTTTTTGGCTGTTTATATAATATAGGTGGAGGAGCTGGTTGGCAAGGAGAGAGATTTGCAAGAGAGAATGATGGTGAAACATTCAGCCGTGGTAGACAGCTATGAGAAGAAGTCTAGCGGACGGGAAATTGAGAATCGAGTTGCGTTGCAGCAGCAGAAAATTACAGCCTTGAGGCAGGAGGTCGATGATCTTCTTGATCTCATTGACGAGATATGACAAAAATTAAAATGGGGGCGGCATATCATTGTACGAGTTTGAAGTGTTTACAGGGCATTTTGGTTTTTTGGCAGACAAAGATACGACTAAGAGAAATACCTGGTTGGGATCAGATGTTATAATGGTCAGGATTTTGACGTGACGTGGTCACTCACTTGGTTTATGTTCTTTTAGTTCGTTTTGCTAAACAAATTTTATGTAGGTATACAGTTTACTATGTTATATTTATGTAATTGGCCATGGATTTTAAGCTCCACCACACCTATGCCTGTTTTACAGTTTTGAAGATATCAACGTTCTGAACACAAATTCATATACCAATTTTCATCTTGCAAATGATTTATACAATTTTAGAATGTGTAATCCTTGCAAATGATTATACAAACGAATTATATAAAAGTAATCTCATAAATTGATGTGATTTCATCTGATTCGTTAAATTTACTTTACAATAAAAGTAATTTTATAATCGAACAAATCAAAACTACATTAATTTGTAAGATTGTTTTTGTATAATTTCTTTATAGTTAGAATATTTCTTTTAAAAAAAATGTGGGCACACTTGGAATACACAATAAAATTTTATTTTTTATAGTGGGTTTTACATTTTCTAAAGGGACCGTTTGAGATAGATCACAGAAGTGTAGAGAAGTTCTTAAATTAATATATATTTAGAATTTTAAAATTATTTTAAATTGAAATTAGGTGTTAATGCAATGAAATTCAAAATTAAAATTGATAATATAAAATGGGATTGGACAAAGCCAGACACGTGATTGTCATTGCCGGCCCCGTGCGACTGTAGCATGAAGATAAATAGCAATTGGGTAGAGTGAACAAGACAAGCCGGCCGTTTTCTTCCTGATGTTCTCTTCTCTATTCTAGAGTCTGTAATTTGGGGCTAGGGTTTTTGCATTGCAGCAACCACTGCCAGAAGTGGTTTCGATTGTTATCTTCATCTCACTCGCAAAATGGAGACCTCTCTCAGATTCGGTGCAGATTCCAAAGCTCTAAGAATCCACGCCAAGGAAAAGCTCCCCATCGACTCCAAAACCTACCTGCAGGTACTCTATATCTCTTCCTTTTTCTCTTTTTTTATTTTTTGGTTTCCCTGAATATGCAAGGAATTGAGATTTTACTGATTTATGCACCTCTTTCGAATAATCTCCTCTCCATTCTATCTACTCATAATACTCCGTTTGTGCGAGCAATTGGGCTAATGATTATCCAATTACATATCAATATTTTTCTCTTTTGGACCCGTATTTTGACTTCATATATTTACTTTGGTCTTTAACTCTGTGCGTGTCTCTGAGTTTTTAGGAAGTCTTGGACCATAGTTTTTGATAGAATTCCATGCCTTACTGCCTTTGATGTGTTGGGACCAATCAAATCTGGTCATAATGTTGAGGTTTATTATCGAGCTAAGATTCTTGGAATGCTTTCAACAGACATGGGTTTATGGTATTAGTGTGCGAAACTGTTTACACCATACTTATCTCTCTTTTCTTGGCTTCTTTGTGTGTCTGCGTGTGTATGTTAGATACATGGAGAGCTAGATACAAAGTTTGGAGCTCCGACTTATTTTAGTGCGGTGATGAGACACTTCTACCCAAATGTATGTTCACTTTATGATTGTTGCGTTGATATCTTTAAGATCATTCATATGGAAAACCTGTGTTCCTTTGTTGAAGGATAATCGACTGTATTTTAAATTACTAATTGTAGTTATCAGCCAGCCTTGGCGTTGGATTGCAATATACTAAGCGTGAGAAGCTACGATATAGTGTACGTGGAAAAAAGTCATTTCCTGTCACAACTAATGGCCTGTTAAGCTTCAATATCAAGGGGCGATGTGATGTGGACAACGAATTTAAAGAGGTTGGTGCTTTATTCGGGCTTTGAGATATTTTTTCGCCATTATGGTGCTAAACTTTTTACGAACTGTTACCTATCGGGAAAAAGAAAACTTTGTATGAACTGTCAATATAGTTGCTGAAGTAATAGGGTGTGATAAATATGTCCTGATGCCAATTTTTGTTATGCTTTGGACAGAGGAAGTCAACTGGAGCTGCTGAATTCACTTGGAGTTTATTCAATTTTCAGAAGGACCAAGATGTTAGGGTGAAACTTGGTTATGAAGTGCTTGAAAAGGTATATTCCTTTTTGTTAGTGCAACTCAAGGATGGATGTTACTGGTGCACCTTTTTGGAGCCCTTTATTTATTTATTTATTTTTGGGGGGGGGGGGTGGAATTTACAGTAGTACTGTATGCTATCCCATGATTCTTGATGCTTTGTTCTTTACTCAATATTTTTTTTTATGTTGTTCTCGTAAATTATGCCATTTTTATATATTCTGCTGTCCCATTCTTGATTGTTTTATTTCCTTCGAGACAATTTTTAGTTTAGATTTCTTGATGCAGAGCAAGCACATGATTGTGTTGAAGTTTTTTCTCTTTTCCTTCTTCAGATTTCTGACTTTTGAAAGTATAATTTTGTACAAAATGGGTTCAAATGTATTTCCATAAGTCTTCACCATGTGTTTTCTTAAATTTGAAGGTTATTTTTTTGAATTCGTTTTCTGATGCTGTTGGTTTTTTTCCTTTCCAATCTTTGTTTCAGGTTCCATATTTGCAGATCAGGGAAAACAATTGGACGTTCAATGCCGATGTTAATGGTAGATGGAATGTGAGATATGATCTGTGAGGAACAGAACTATTTATTTTTTGCAGGTGGGAAATGTACCTGCATAACAGGTTATTTCGTGTTCTGTTGGGCAGCGAGAAGCAGACACTGACTATTGATTAATTGAACTGCAGTTTCATAAGCCCAATGATCAAAACTTTATTCCTATTTAATCATTTAAATTTCCACTGTCAATATTTCAACCTCCCATAATAGCCTCAGTTTGTGGAGGATGGGGATTTGCCACCCATCTAGGAAGGGTCCTACTTGTCACCGAGATTTTAGGTTTGGGTCTTGTTAGAAAGTGACAGTACAGGGGGGACCTTGAGATTTGAGAAAGATATTGACAGTGATGTTGAAGATTGAGTTAAGAGACACATAGGATCCCTTGGCAAGGACATGCATCATAGTGATATTGATGTTGGTATGTGCTGTTATTCAATTGTACAATTGAATAATGATGTAGGGCAGTTAGATGTACGCATTAGCGGCATATCATTAGAGTTGAGACTTCAAGACAACACCAAGAGACAGGGGAAAGCAAGTTTGGTCCCATCTTTGGGAACCACTATGCATAATATATTACCCCGGCCTTAGAGTATCCATTGAATTTGGACTTGGAAGCACTACACGTACATGTCTAGCACTGCCATTTGCAGTAGACAATAAATTAGAAGCGGCTTTCCTGATTTGGAGGATTAGTATAGCATAAAAGCTTCTTCACTAATAAATATTTTAGTGTAATCATGTTTGTCCTTGCATCTCTTTTTCTAGGGTCCAGCTTTAACCTTCCCATCGTACCAAATAGAGCTGTGGATCTCCACTAACAGGAATACTGGACATGCGTCACGATCACGAGAGGGATAAAACTAGGGAATTTGTTAAAGAGTTCTGCTTCTTCAAGCTGAAGTGTAAGCATACTAACTTATTGTGAAACTTATTACACTAGAAAAAAAGAAGCCAAAACACCACTATTTTTTCAAAACATCAATAAATGTGCTTGCAAATAGATATATTATTTATTTTTATTACAAGTTTTCACTAAAGTTGACATGATACGTGGTGCATGGTAGTTTATAAATCTAGCTAATTATCTGCCATGGAACATCTTTATAGACTTTATTCGGGAGTGGTATTTTTGTATTGAAAGTGCTTGTATTCAATCTTTGACCAATGCATATATCTTCTTTCTGGGAATCCCTCTTCACAACTTTGGGCCATGGCAATCAGGTGCTCTCTGATATATATAATGTACCAATTCTGACCTCCAACCTCCCTCGGACATCTTGACTTTTATGTCACCCACCATCGTGAATATTATATATATAAATAAAAGGAACAAACACACACGTACATATTATTCTTCGATTGACGCATCAAATATTCTTGTTTGAGTTGTCGTGAATACTGGACTCGTTTGGTTAGGATAGTAAGATGAGATAAGATGAGATAAGATAGTTTTAGATGAGATGAATAAAATATTATAAAAATATTATTTTTTAATATTATTATTATTTTGAGATTTGAAAAAGTTGAATTGTTTATTATATTTTAAATGAGAATTTTGAAAATTTTAATGATGAGATGAGATGAGATGAAATTGATTGAGAGTGATATCCAAACGGTACCGGTTTCTACTCCTTTTTGTCTACCTAAACAAGAAAATTAGCTCTCAGCAATTACAAATTTACAAGTGGTTCGAGTGACAGTGGTAGTTGAGATTAGGTATCCAACGGTTCAAGGTCTTTAACACTACCACGTCTTGATCTCTCCCGCTGCCCATGTCGTCTCAAACTCAATGAAGAAAAAACAGAAACAAATTTACAAAACAATAAATCAGAAAGTCTTATAGTTATGTAGGAAAATGCTAAGCGAGCTACCACTTGCATTAGTATGTGTTTTTTTTAGTTCTTTTTTTTATATAGATTTTTTTAATAATTTTAAATATTTAAAAAAATTCACAATATTATTAAAAAATATTTTCTTAATCGCGAAGTAAAATAATAAAAAAAAAAAGTATTTTTACTTTGTGATTAAGGAAATATTTTTTAATGATTTTTTTTTACTTTATGATTAAGGAAGTGTTTTTTAATAATGTTCTAAATTTATTTTATTTTTTTAAAATATTTAAAAGTATTAAAAAAATCTATGTAAAAAATAACTGAAAAAAATAAAATAAAAAACATATGCTAGAGCCAGCGGTAGCTCCCAGCGAGAGCTACCAGCGGTGGCTCTAGCAGTACTACACCGATATGAGAATATTATTTATTTGTTCCTATCCATCATGTTGCACCTCCACCGTGTCCACTGTTTGACGGCGTAAAAAACACGATGCCAACTCCTTCGCAAACTAGGCCAAACGAACTCCCATTCACTCTCCCTTTGTGGCCCCAATGCTTCAACATTGATTCTGGCAATTTTGATTAGAGTCAGAATTTGTTCCAAATTCAAAGTTGGAACTTAACTTAGCCTGTGACTTCGGTCGGAGTTGGGCATTCTGACTTTGTTGGAGTCAGAGCCCAACCCTAATTTCCATTTTCATCTGCAAACTTTTTAGACTAAGGGGTTTGATCACGAGATTTTATCTTAGGATATGGGCTTCATTCATATTTTTACGAAACTGTGTATCTTAGATTAAGTATTACTGTCTTTTTATAATAGGACGTGAGTAAGACATACATAAGGATGTAAAAAAAAACCGATAATCGGTAGAATCAGTGCGGTGCAGTACCCGTTTTCATCTTTTGAAATACGGTTTAAACCAGACCGGTATATATATATTTATAGTTTTTTATATTATATCATATATATTACACACTAATTTGCTAATTAATATAACATGAATTTCTAATTTTATTATTCAAATATATTAATCTTATAACATAAAATTAATATAACATGTGATATAATATAAAATTAATCTTATAATTTTTAATATAACATAATTTTAATCTTAAACATAAACATTAATCTTAAGTTATTAATGTAAACTTACTCTTGATATATATATATATATATATATATATATATATATATATATTTATATCAAGGATAAATACATTTTTGGCATAATAAATTATAATATATATTCTTTTTGTAAATACATTTTTACACATAAACTTATATGGACTATAGTTAAATTTAATACTATACTAGTATGTGTTAATTTTTATAAACTAATGAACTTATACCATAATATAAATAGATTAATAGTTTAGTATATGTAAATATTATATTATTACTAACATAGATAATTCTTAAAATCGCAAAAATCGGACCAAAACTGGAAGTAAATCGATCTGGTATCGGTTCTTAAATTTTCAAAATCGGTGTATACTGGTTCGGTTTTAAAAAATGTATAAAATTGAACCGAACTGAACCGATAACACCCCTAGACATATGTATACCTCAGCTCACGAATTCAGTTCTAGATTTCTGATTCTAATAATATTTTAAGGATCAAAAAAATAAGACAAAAGTTTTAGCAAATAAAATTTATAAAAGTAAATTTATAAAATAACAAGATTTGATATAGTATATCAGATTGTAAAGTTATTAAAATAGATGTAAAAGATCAATTAAAGGCATGTTGATTTATGAGTGTATTTTGATGTAATCTTTTTATGATTATAATATTTCTGAAATAATAATATTCTTTATGTATTTTTTTAAAGTAATTGTTATATCAAATCTTTTTGAAATCCTTGGATGATGGGAGAGAATTTAGTATGCGGTTAAAATTGAGAGTCTAAAAAGATGGGGGAGTCCAATGGACATAAACAAATTGGACCGAAAAAGTCCATTCGAAAGACAGAAAATTCAAATAAAAAAAAGACCAATTTTGTTGTTGTCCTAATAGTTCTAAGCAACAGACTCCTCACTATAAATAAAATAAAGTCATTCCAAAATCATAATAATTGCACAGAAGAAATTGAAAACGTTACGCGCACATATTACATACACTCCCAACTGAACCACCTAAACACACACACACATCCTTTCCCTCTTCCCCTCTATCGTCTCCTTCACAATCACATGACTCGTCCGTTCCGGTTCCTCGGCCAGGCCAGCAGCTCTTTCAACGCCACTGCGACCGAGTCCGTCGACTCGGTCACCGTCGACTCTGACTTCGTGGTGATCCTCGCTGCCCTTCTCTGCGCCCTCATCTGCGTCCTAGGCCTTATCGCCGTAGCTCGCTGCGCCTGGCTCCGACGCCTCTCCGCCTCTCGAGCTGTCGCCTCCGCCATCGCCTCTTCTTCGCCTGAAACCGAAACGGCGTCGACTGCTCCATCTTCGGCGGTGGCGGCTGCTTCTTTGGCCAACAAAGGCCTCAAGAAGAAGATCCTCAAGTCCCTCCCGAAGCTCACCTTCACCGCCGAGTCCGCCGCTAAATTCTCCTCCTCCGAGTGCGCGATCTGTCTGTCCGAGTTTGCTGCCGGCGACGAGATCCTCGTGCTGCCTCAGTGCCGCCATGCCTTCCATGTGGCGTGCATCGAGACGTGGCTCGGGTCCCACTCCTCTTGCCCCTCCTGCCGCCAGATCTTGGTGTTCGCCAGGTGTCATAAGTGCGGTGTACCTCAAGCCGAGGCCAGATTCAAGGAGCAAGTAGACGATGCCAATAGGTTCCTGCCTTAATACTAGTTTGGGTTTTTTAAGCTCAGGTTACTGATAATAATATGAATATATTCCAGGATTTTAGGACTTTGCAAACGAAAATCATCAACATGATTTCTCTCCTTGATAATTTGATTCGCAATCTATGCATTTTATGTACTCGTATGGTGTATATGAGGGTTTCTACTATGTTTCATTTCAAACCCCCCCCCCCCCCCAAATGTTGTTAGTAGTTTTCTTTGGGGTAAAAAAAAGTTAATTAATTAATTAATTAATGAAGTTTTAAGAAATTTATCCTGATTATATTCTTAAAATTAATGGAGGTTCTGGTAATTTTGCAGCATTTTGCATTGAATTGACTGATCTAATGAATTTAACTTTGTTTTTGCCACTAACTATCATCAGCTATTGAAGTGCCCAAAAAAAAAAAAGAAATTGAAATTGAATGATGGTGGGAAATAATGACTAATGAATGACCTATAATTATTTACTTTAGTGAGGGCCATGGAATCAAGACCAGTAAAATGGGACCCATTTAAAAGAATCCATCAAAACTTCTTCTTCACTACATGGGATTTTGCCCAATTGTCAAAACACAATCCTTTTACCTCCACCAATTCTATTTTTGGAGTTTTTTTTCATCCTTATTATTATTGATTTTTCAAGTCCTTTCAAATCTTCAATCTTTATGCATAAGATATGATGAATTCCTGTTAGAATGTAGGAATATGCCAAGTGCCAAAGTGAAATAACTATAAGAAAGATACAAAAAACCATTTTGCATTTAGGAAAAAGGTTTCACATTAGCCATTATAGTGTGATAGATTTGAAAAATTAAAAAGATGACCAATGCATTAAGGGTAGATATTGCCATATATAGCAAAATGGGTTGTTTGAGTTCATAAAGAAGCCAAATTGTTCTAATTTAATGGACCAAGTGATGGTAACAAAGGTCTGTAACCCACTAACCAACTACAAATAGACTAAAGACTATAGATATCATTAAATATGCTTCATGATCATCTTTAGAAGTGTCTTCATAAAATGGAGGTCTTGCATTGGGGAGGTCCCAACTTTTTTCTTTTTAAAAATATAGCATTTTCTTTTTGGATTAGTATTCATTGTTTGAATTCTTGATTTTGTTATAGAGCGAAAGAAAGATAGATACATACATACATGAAATTATATTTATATCATTTACTCACTCTATTAATTTATCTCTTTTCTACTAAAAAAACCCTATAATTCAAGTAAAATTTTCAGAAATCCATACTTGTCTTGACTCGAAGAAGTTAGTGTTGGACCGCCTTGTTCTAAAAGATAATTATTAGATATTGATTTACCTCTTATTCCTTTTTCTTTGGACCGTCCAAAAAACAAACATGGGTGGGCCACCCAAGTACCCTAATAACCAGTTAAATGGGCATCGTGTACTTATGAATCGGATTTTATTTCGAGTGATCAACAAAGCACAACTTTATAAGTATTTTTTAAGAAATATTGTTGGTTACTAAACCCCTCTTTTGTATGGTTTAATAATAATAAAACGTTACTGTTATGGTGGCTCTGGTCCTCAAGACCCACTCTGTCAATGTGGTCTGTACGATGGTGACAGTTTCAAGATATTTTAAACATATAATGCGTCACTAATGCTCTAAAGCGAAAATGATATATTTTTCAATCTTGAAAGACTGCGAGCCAAATAATATAAAGAAGAGTTACATTGGTCAAGTAAAAAAGGCATGCAATTTTGATGAGTTGGAAAGGCCTTTACATTGAGTAATCTCCTCCACTTCCCCTTATCTTTTGTGGGTTTGGATGTATCTCACGCAATAAACACGCATGCTTCATCTTTATCATCACTTCCCACCATCAATTTGCCGGACATCTTGCCCCTAAAAGGAAGGGTGGTGACATTAGGCCGAAAGGTACTTATCTATTATGTCAATAATATACTTATTATAAAGAGGACTTCGCATTAGTGATGACCGTAGCCTCTGTTAATCATAGTCACTTCTATCCATTTTGACACATCCTATGTAACCATTATTTTCCTTATTTGGAAAATTTGACCTTTTCATCTCGTATTTTGACCTGTACTTTTATTACTACATCAAACAAGTACGTATTTAAAAGAAACTCATAAGAGGTGATGACTTTTTTCAAAGATAAATAATTTAGTCGCAAATGAATTTTATAAAAATAAATTCATAAACTGACTTGATTTGATGTGGTACTTTAGATTATAAAATTAATTTTATTATAAAATAGATCTAATGTACTACATCAAATCATATCATTTATAAATTTTCTTACATGAAATCTTTCTGTAATTGTAGCATTATTTTGTTAAAAACAATTGAACTACTAGATTTATCATGACCTTCGAAGTTAAAGGATAGAATGGGCTAAACAAAAGATTCGATTCAAGCATACTGTTATGTCTATCTTAGATGTTAGTGTTGTAAATGAAAATTTTGGGTCTCGCAGGCTCTTCGGCTTCTTCTTGACTTTTCTTTTGTAGCAAACTCTTTGGTTTATTATAGCTAATAACTATTGAAAAGATCACAAGTATGATAATACTACAACAATTTCTCTTAGCTATTATATGAATCATAATGAAACCATGAGTTAAAAAATGAGAATAGGAGACACAACAAAGGATTTCGTTGAGGTTGATAATCTTATCCATTTCATTAAGAGGACTACTAGGGGGATCGAAAAAGTGTACCGATCAATATATTTGTTTTAAAACATTTGTGTGTTTTTTTTAAATACTAAAAAAGCACACATGTACAAATGCTTAAAAAATACTGATTGGTACACTTTTCGATACACTCCTTTGGTATACCAAGTATTTCTCTTTCATTAAACGTGTTAGATCCATCATTTTTTAAACCATTAATTTAGTGATGGATTTTCGTTTCATATAAAAAGTCGAAGAAACCTTGAGATATCACAAGTTTTACGTACTTTACAAATTTATTTGTTTGAAAATAAAAATTAAGATCAATAAATAAGTCAAATTTATATTTATTATATTGGTGATTGATAATTTGTAAAAATTTCCGAATAAAATTTATAATGTGATTAGCAGCTTTCTAAGAAGAGGATTTCATACCTGTACCAACTTCTCGTAGGTTGTCAAAACAGGCGATTTATCGCCTTGATACGTAGTAAGAGTTGTTACTTGTTAGGGAAAAAAATTGGAAAATTTGAACCCGACGTGAATCGAACACGCAACCTTCCGATCTGGAGTCGGACGCGCTACCATTGCGCCACGGATCCACTTGTTGTTGGACCTTGATCTTAATTTATTTGTAGTATTAGTATCAATTTTTCTCGCCAACCTAACGACTCCCCAGGAAGAACGAGTGAAATTGAAATGATCGATAGTTCTGAGATCTTTTAATTTTTCACGACGGACAAATCGCCCCTCCTGTGGTAATCCTCAGAAACCCTATCCTTGAATCACTGTATAGGCACTGTAACTTAATAATGGCATCAACCGGAACTCTTCAATTCCATCCCATTTCTTTCCGGGTAGGCACTCCCATTTCCTTTTATTTCTTTATGGAGTATTTCGCTCGTAATATTACCCATATTCCTAATTTGGTTAACTTTTCTACTAATCGTGGCTGCGAAGCAGCCAGTTTGGGGTTCGAAGCGTTCGAATTTAGTTGAACTCAGAGCAGATATTGGGCTAAGTAGTGGTAGGCCGAGCCGAAGCCGACTAAAGATCCACCGGAAATTGTTTGTACTGAGAGCGGTTACCGATTCGTCAAGTTGCGGGGGAGAGGACCACAGTGACCGAGATGAGGCGGTGATTAAGAGTGAGAGAATTGCCGTGATTGTAAAAGACCGGGTAACCAAATTTCAAGGGATAATCAGCTCTTCCCCTCCCGTTGTTTTCGTGGTAACACTTTGTCACTCTCTCTTTCGCTTTCAATTCTTTTTCATTGAAATTGAAAAACCAATATAGGAACGTTGCTGCTCCATGCCTTTGTGGAATATTCAATTTCACGAATCAATGGTCGTATGAATTCTTTAAAGGGCGCTGGTTACCGGATTCTTTGTGCTTGGTATTGAGTACTGATGAAGCCGTGGCCAAGAAAGGCAGCTGTGGGATGCCTATAGGTTATAATGTTGTCAAAATCTTTTTTTTTAATTAAGAAGAACTATTATAATTTTAGAAACTCTACAACAAAGTTACCCTAGAAAACCTAAAAGTTCATAATCCAATTTATAATACTAGCAGCCCTATTAGTTAATGAATTAATGGATCAATTTTTAGATTGTTTGAAAGTATGGAGTGGGTTGTGACTAGTTGGTTGATTCTGTGTTGGTAAATGTGGTAGTTTCGAGGGAGATGGTTTATGCATGTGTGTTATCAGAAGTACTTGGTACTGTTGATATTGAGTTTCTGCCATGGGAACTTCAGTCATTTTAAGATTTTATTTATTTTTTCTTTTTGAAGAGTAAGTATTGGCTATTCGTGCATACATTTACAGGATTTCTTTCATGATCTCAGATGAATAGATACAGAGGGAGTAATTTTGCTATAGGTTTATGTATTGTGACTGCATTTTTGGTAATCGGTGTAAGATTATATGCCACAAGGAAGTCGAGGGACAGCCGTCCTGGCTCTGTAGCTGATCTTGTCAGACGTGGCCAGCTAAGATCTGATAGAAGAGGCATGTATGATCCTAATCCTTAACACCTTCCTTCTTACCCTTGGGTCATTTTGTTTTTGAGCTTTCAATTGTAAAAGTGGTATGTATGATGTGATCTTAAGAGGGGTTTTTACTAAGTGAAAATGTACCTGTAACTTTTTGTCTCAATAAGCTGGTTTTAGATCCACTTCCAAGTTTCTAGTTATGACATCCTCTTTGCACAAATAATGATGCGCCTTTTCTTGTGGATTTCACTCAGTTCAAGGCCTCTAAAGTATGAAGATCCATTCAATAATCCGTTGGTGAAAGTTGGGAAGGGCAATTCAACCATCGAAGTGTGTGGAAAGGTTTATCGTTTAGCCCCAGTAACTTTGACCGAAGAGCAACAAGCTATCCACCAGAAGAGGAGGTCACGAGCATACCAGTGGAAGAGACCTACAATTTTTCTTAAAGAAGGGGAATTGGTGCCTCCTGATGTTGACCCTGATACGATTAGATGGATTCCTGCAAATCATCCTTTTGCAACGACAACTAGCGACATTGATGAAGACTTGGCACAAAATAATGTGTATCAAAAGCATGGTGTTCCATTCCGTATTCAAGCTGAGCATGAGGCATTGCAGAGAAAGCTTGAAGCACTGCAAACGGTAAGTACTAAGGACTATGGTTACTACTAGGAACAGGGAAAATCTCAAAGTTCTATACCTTAATAGATTCACCAACTTTAGGGGGGTGGTTTCTTCCTATTGCATTTCGAAATGATATGCAGTATCTTGGAGTTTGCAAACCTAGGTGTAGTTGAATAGTTTATAGGAATAGCTAAAATGGCCATTGTCAAAAGCATGTTTCGATGCATATATTAACTCACAGCTCTACCCAGCATCCATCTATAGGTATAGTTGACCATTGAAGTTGTTTAATTAGCTAGGAACTTGAATTTAATTGTATCTATTCTGCGTTATATCTTTGCATATGTAAATTGACGGGAGATCGTTGATTACTAGGGAGCATAAAATGCCCTTCCACCATGTTCCTTTCTGATTCTTTGTTTTATTTTTTATTTTTGGTTTATGGCAGGAGCAAAAATTCAATAATTTAGTGATAGATCCTAGAAATGCTAAAGATTTTGAGAGACCATTCAAGGACCAGTCAAGGCCAGATGAGCAAGTAGAACAGAGCTCTAATAATCAAACGGGTGATTCAATGCCTCCCAAAGCAAATCGTGCCCCAATTTCATTTGAAAGCAACTCATCCTCCGAGGAAACGCAGAAGCTTTAAGTTGCATATGGCTTGTACGAATACTGCGGTCACTTTCCAAGGAGAGTAGCTATGCGGCAAACTGAGATTTTACCGAAGACAAGTCCAGATATTTCTATGAATTTTCTTCCAAGTTTTGGACTTTATGAAGTCTGGTCTGTAAATAGGATGAAACTTCATCGCTATTCTACTTGGATTGCAATCATGTATTTATTTTGATAGCCTTGCCTGGTGTTTGAATCCGGGATGAGACAAAATACAGGGCCGCCTGTAGGCACAATTGCACAAAATAATTAATATTCCGTATCAAATAATTGCAGATAGGTGGCTAAAAAGTTCGAACACGTTGTTAAAGGTGTGAATCATCTACATAGGTGGAGACTGTAGTGTTGATGTGTAGGTAACTATTATGATTCATGTTAGGGAAGATCTCAGAGCAAAGGCCCATTGGCCATGACGAAACAGCAGAAATACATCTATCGGGCTTGATACATGATGAAAGATATCTCAATTTTTTTCCTAAATTTGAGGATTTTAAGTAAAAAGGAGATGAAACTTAAAATAAGTTACACTTCATTGATTAATGATTGGTGTGGATTTTTAGACAACATTTGCCGATGACATGTAAAACAATAAATGAGCCCTCTGGCAATTGAATTGCAGGAAAACTCAAGGGTCCATGAAAGAAACAAAGAGAGAAGAAAGAGCATGAGAAATATGGTTGTTTCTACAACTGCATGCTCTGGGAAAATGAAAATCTAACCGTCAAAGGGAATTATTGCAGTCGAAGAGACCATTAGCTAAAGAAAAATGTTATTTGTATTTACAGTTTTTACTTACATAACTATATGTACTGACATATTAGTTATTGATATGTTGAAAATTATTAAAATTGAAATGAGAGTTTTTAACTATGTACAGCTTACCAAATCCGTTAATCCATGAAGAATGACCCAATATCCCTCCACACATCACATAATATTCTCGTGAGCAATGATTTGTGCAGTCTTAAGTTGTATAAACTCTACGTACTCATTTAAAAATATAGGTAAATTTGACACCCATTTTTTTAACAATGGGCTTCATTTTTTGAAAAGAAAATGCGGACCATAACCCTATTCCCAAATGCTAAAAAAAAAAAATATAGCCTTCGGTGTTGACACGCCATGCACGTTGTTTCCAACTCTCTTCAGTTTGCACAGGCATCGTGATATTTACTCCTCGTACTTGTTCGGATTTCACGCACCATAAAATTATGATCCAGTACACTTGAAGAATCTTTTTATTCTTCTGTTACCGTAAGAAAAGATAGAGATAAAATGACTATAATTATGAACATTCCCTTGATTTTGTTAGGCATAGGTGCTTTTCTTATAAAAGTAATTTTACAATCTAGCTTATCACATCAAGTGATATCATTTGTGAGTTTACTTTTATGTAATTTCTTTATGACTAAAATATTTTCCTTAATTATTATGTGCCCGTCTAGTGCCTTGTAACACAATGGTATCTCTCAAACATGTCAGCATTCTGGTCGCATCACGTAGAGTTGTTTGCTCGGGTTGGGATGTTAGAGCTGGCCCAAAACTAGCCAAATGTTTTCTTAACAATACAAGAATGGAAACAAAAAGTATACAAGATATGCATTATATTTATTGATTAACTCAATATTAATAAATTTAAATCACTTTATTTCTTGAAATAAGGTGCATTACAAACTTAATATATATATTACAAATGCAACTAGATTGTGTTTCCTATTATCAAATGGGATTGAGATTCTCTATAATTTCCTGACCCAAATAATTCTATAATTTGAGAGAGATAAATATATAGATTATAAACCCTACGGTATTATATGTTGCCCGTGATTAATAAGGAGACGATATTAAATACAGTAAAGTTCATATATTATGTATCTCTCTCTCGAATTATAGAAAGTTTTTAAGTTAGAAAATTGCAGAAGATCTTGATACATCGCAATGTTGACAGAAATCTACTTACAAGCTGCATCAAATCTCACCATCTCTAATTTTTATCGAATTCCTTGTGTTGGGAAAAAGAAGCGATGTTGCTGATCATGGCATTGGCAATGAAAGGAATTTGCTCTATATGTATCATGTGGAGTTAAAGAAGAGATACTCCTACTGTTCTGCAAACTTGACGTCTGGGTTTCTCATGGGTTTGAGCCACATGTCGGCCATCACTCGTGAGGAAATGCTCCAAAACAAATCTTGCCCTTTTGCCTGCACATGTTTTCCTTTCTTCCCTGCTTTCCCCAATCCTTGTGCAACCAGCCACTGCATTGCTGTCAGCCTCTGTTTCTCTGTATCCCATGCATTTCTTTTCCCACTCCTCCTTACCTTCAAACCCCCAACATACAAATTTTTTATTTTGAATCTCTTTTCATCATCATAGTTATCTGCCTCGGTTGCCGCACCAGTGGCTTGAACAAGTGCAATCACAGGCCCTCCAACTTCCTCGTGCCGCCTTATTGGATCCCTCAACTGGATCAGCACTGCTATTATGATATCTGCCGCTCCATCTCCTGTCTCGCCATAAGAAGTAGCCAAGCTCTGTTTTTTAATCCAATCCTCAAGTGGTACAGCAGAAGCCAGGGGATGGTTTTGATCATTTCCAACAGTAGCAGCCTTGCTGTTGAGTGGAGAAACGTCAAATGGAGCTTCTTCCTCGGCCATTTCGGCCTGAATTCTCAGAGCTTCGACTGCCATGGCCTCGATCTTCTGCATTGAGAATGCCAGAACCTCCTCTGCTGTTAATGGTTCCTCATTCACATTCCAAATCCCAGTCGAAATCCTTTCTTTCCTACCTGTACTCATCGCGGTTGCCATGAGCTTTACCGCAGCGATTGTACGAGCAGCACTTGAGCTAGCGCCTTCCTTGTTTCTCCCTTGGATGATTGCAGAAGCAATTCCTTCAAAAGCTATCTGTTCTGAAGTTTTACCCATCAGATCATCCAAGGGCATCAGAGAAAAGATCTGAGAGCTAAGTTCATCAAACCCCATAGCTGCCATCCTCAGGAACAATTCAACCCCACTTGTGGATTGACATGCCGGCAAGACATATGGTTTTGATATTTGCATGGCTAGCTTTGGAGAGTCTTTCCTCGCAACTTCAGTATCAAGAGGATTCATGGCAGCTAAGTAGCCTCCATCCCTTGTTTGGACCACACAGCCTAAGCCCTTGCCAAGATCTGGGAGGTACACTTTGGATTCGGATTCTGTATAATCCGCGGCTCCTTCAAGCTGGAGAGGGGGAATTTCATCAGGTTTCTTGAATTTATAATTGCTAGTTTCCTCCTCCTCAAGCAACTGAAGAAATTCCCTAGTCACGTTTTCTTCGTCTGCGTCCAGTCTTTGCGAATCTGTTTCTTCCTCTGTCTTGACAATTTTTTCGTCTCCCATCATAGACTCAAGCGCTTTTATTTGTTGAGCAATTGAATCAAGTTCGGTCAATCTTATGAGATGTACCCGATCATGCACAATCTCTTTGACAACCTCGCTTGAAACTGATTTTGCTTCAGTAGACTTTTTGGATTGCCCGTCTGCATCATCCTCTCGTTCTTGAACCTCAACGCCTTTATCCACGACTTCAAAGTCAGGAAGATCAAGATCTTCCATCTTTGTTTCTGGTTCTTCCAACTTTGGAACAGAGGGAGCGGGAGCTGGCTCTGGCTCTGGCTCTGGCTCGTCGAGATGAAAATCATCAATTCCTTGAAGTTCTGCCGTTGCTGCTGTCTGTGAAGGAGTCCAAGGTTCCTTTCGGCTTGACAACCTTGGACTAGGGACACTGAAGGATGTCTTCGACTGCTTGCGTGCAAAAGAAGAAGCATTCTTGGCTTTGCCTGACCTTAATTCCTCAGCCTGACTATATATTCCAATCCCTCCATCTTTCTCCATAATCTGGAACCCCAGTTTCAATACCAGTTCTCCTCCTTTTGCCTTCCCTGAAAGATTGAAACTTGTGTCCCACTGCCGAACTCGTGTGCCTTCGTAGCTCTTCTCCACTGATTCCTGAATTAGCTGGCTTAAATCCACAGAGCTTCTCCCGAAATCAAGCTCCACAGCATCAACTGCAAACACATATATCCAAAATGGCCGTGGCTCAAATTTCAGCGGCTTTCCGGCACTCCCCGAACCGCAATAGACATGGCACCTAACGAACAAGGTCTCTTCAAAATCAGCAGCTCCCTGAGAGACCCTTGATGGCATTGTATGAACCGCTCCATCCTTTGTTTCCTTCTTTCTAACACAGACTGAGAGCCGAAGGCCATTCATTGAAGCTGGAAGGCCCTGGACTGAGACAACTTCGACAGAAAACAAGCAGCTCAATTTATGCATTCCAATGTGAGAAAGAGCTCTTATTGGTTTCCAGTTCCATATTCCCTTCTTCTCTGCCGACGAAGTTGCTCTTTCATCCAACCTCTTGACCTCCGGCTGGTTCGCTATCTGGGCTATATGTTTATTCTCGTTTTCATCATTAGGCTTTGGCCGGGAACGCCATGGAGACAAGGACATACGTCTTCGTAGCTTGTTACTGGGTTTCTCCTCGATTTTAGCCGGGGCAGTCTCATCAGCAGATGGAATTAAAGGAACTGAACTTCGAGGAAGAGCGAGGGAGGCAGTTCTTCGAGCGGTGGAAATATGGGATTGGTAAAGTGATTGGCTGAGCTCCTCAAGTTCTTCCAAGAGCTGATTATTGGCATTCTTCCCGCCGGATAATTCAGCTGCCATGGTTGAAGAATAGGCAAGCAAAGAAGACGAGGATGATGCAACAATAGATAGTGTTGACAATATTGAAAGTTCAAGCAGAAAGTTAGAAACTGGACTGGAGGAGAAGATATGCGGTTCAGAAGGTCGAGTGGTTATGAGGTGGAGAAACTGCCATAAAAATGGTTATGAATGTGGCAATGGTTGGCTCTTTTATGAACCAGGAAATTGTGTGAAGGATAAGAGATAAACGTTAGTGTTCCCTCTCTCTCTGAAAAAGACATGATTGGAATTAATTGCCCATCTCCTCACACACATTTTATTTGTTTGTTTCTGGTGCATTGTATTTCTTGCTCATATTTCCAGCGAAGCTTCCTTCATTTATTCGCTATTATCCTCCCAAGGGTTGTTCTGTTAATTATCTTGATTTGACAGGGCTTTACTTCCGAGTTCAAAGTTTTTTATGCATCCGATCGGTCTGTGTTTTAAATAATTTCATTTTTTTTTAATCACTCATAACCAATAATTCACGTAGGTTTCCAGATGAGGTTCACACTAAGTTGGCTGCATCGAGTGGCAATAGACCACCCAGCCAGATCAGCGTCCCTTCAAATACCATACCAGTTACTATTTTCACAATTGAAACAACCGTAAATATTCATTATTGTAATAAATAAATGCCCATGTGTTTAATTTAACAACTTTCTTTCGGATCCATGTCAAAAGGAAAATTTTATACACTACATTATCATCTCATTTTTATCCTATTAAGTAAGATGTATATTTATCACCGTTGAATGATCATTTATTGGATGCTTATTTATTATCTAATGGTGATGAATGTGCTACATTTTATTTAGTAGAATAAAAATAAGATGTGAATGTGATGTATAGCATTACTCATTTCAAAATAATGTTCTTTTGAATCTTTTCCTTTGGTTTCGATAGAGAATCATAAGCTGTTGTAAGCATGAGATAATGATCCCTATAGAATGTTGAGAATAATGCAAAAATTTTTGGCACTTCTGCTGGACATGGATTTGTCGGAGTTAATCATGATATGCCGTTCTCCTTTTGGATGTGAGAGAGCAGAAAGCTTGGACCTAGAGGAGGCCATGCTAATTAAACTGGTTTGAAAAGAAATTCAGTGCACAGTATCCCAGAAAGCCAGGAGCTTTCTGATAAAAAATGG
The DNA here is from genome assembly GCA_029856935.1 of Cyclocarya paliurus. NCBI lineage: Eukaryota > Viridiplantae > Streptophyta > Magnoliopsida > Fagales > Juglandaceae > Cyclocarya > Cyclocarya paliurus. The sequence continues at coordinate 10,700,113 of CM056949.1, forward strand.
AACCAGGTCTCTAAACTTTCTGATAAAAACTTTGGGAGTAGAGAGACCACAGGGAATGGTGTAAGAACAAACAAGAGAAAGCAACAATGGAAGCTGCCTCTTGAGCAAATTGTGTTAGTTTAGAACAAAAGAAAGCTGCCTCTTGAGATCAGTTTAGACCCAAAACGTGTAAAGGTAGTGCGATTTGGAGAGTGGTCCTCCGCTGTTTTTGGAATTAATGAGAATTTAATGAGATCTCGTGCGAGTGGGTGAACAATGTGTTTCCCTTGAGAAGACGCAACATGGGACTCCCAATTAAAAACCCCATCATTCTCCAGAGGAAGTTGCAGCATTTTAGTGGTACATGAGGGAGGTGACAGTCGACTTTCATTGAATATATAAATTTATGAAGATTGGACTACCACATGTTTGATATTATTCCTTTTAGTTTCATGTAACATATGGTCTTCGGTTTAGAATATAAGACTTGTTGGAGGAGAGATTCTGTCTGATGCGTCATGTTGTAAGACATATCTCTCATCTAACATTTCCGATTTTTACAATAACTTGGTCCAAACAGATCAACTTAAATCGTATAAGCTTTTAGATTAGTAAACAATATCATAGAGATTATTCGGAAAATAAAGATTGAAATTTTAAAATCACAATTTTTTTTTTCAATAAATGGTTTAGATGAATATTTTAAAGACGATAAAATGACATTAAAAGCTCGCTTTGAGTATAGCGGAAATAATAATGATATATATAAGTCTCGTACAGGTTTTTTATATAAAAAATACATTATAACAGAAGAAAGTAGAAATTTTAAAATTTCAATTTTATTTTCAATAAATGGTTTAGATGAATATTTTAAAAATGATAAAGTGGCTTTGAAAACCATTTTAAATATAGCTTTTTAAATATATAAATTTCGTGCAATTCTCTTATATAAAAGTAGACTATATTATAAAAAAAATGTAAAAAATTTAATTTTTATTCGTAAAAAATAGAGTCTTTCTATTTTTATAAAAAATTTGCGTAAAACTCGTCCATTTGTAACCTGCCCCTAACCTTACTCGCGAAACTGCGAAAATGGCTCGGGCTTTGCTTCAAATTGGGCTTTGAACTTTTATTTTTTATTTCTTAAATTTCTTTTTGGGAACGGCGTGGGTTGTACCATCCAGATTCGATCCGATCCAATACGCTGAAGTCTCTGTAGAAAGTCGAGATCGAACTTGGAAGAAAGAGCGAGCAATAGCAATGGCGTTTATGAGGGGCGAGCCACTGGTGACGAAGCTGGCGGTTTTGGCCAAGTACGTGGTTCTTCCGGGAGCCATGGTCGCTGCTCTCATCTACTCTCCTCCAGATTACGCGTCCTCCTCTAAGTCCGACAAGTCCCAGAAATAAATTAGTCCCCCTTTTCTATTTCAGCTATCGGTGCGTTACTTGCCTTTATCTCCTCCTCTTCTTCTGTAGGGTTAGGGTGTTGTACTTTTATTATGCGAATATGTTACGATCTCACGTCGACTAAGAATGAGATTGACTGGTAGTTTATAAGTGCATTTTTTCCTTGTAAGTTGGTTTTTAAGAGTAAGTTTTATCTAGTGAATTTATAACAAAGAGCCATCCCAAGTAAGCAGTCCATGTTAGCACGGTTGCAATCATGCGGCACTGGGCTTGATGCTGGCATGATAGTGTTCATCCGGGGCTAATAAATACCTAGCGCACAACCAGCGCCAGGACTGCCGTGGACGTCGGCTGCGGAGCGTAGTGGTTGTTACAATCCCACATCAATGTGATTGATTGGTGGTTTATAAGTCCCTAGCCACCCTTTCCTTGTAATCCGGTTTTCAAGGGTGACTTCTATCTAATGAGTTCATAACAGAATACTTCCTTTTGCTGATTAATTCCAAGATTGATTTGAGGCTCTGATTGTGTGGTAATGGATATTGTGGCCCAAGGTGAGGGCTTTGAATTGAGCATACACGCACATATGTTGGGGATTCTAAAGAATTGAAATCCGTAGAGAATTGAAAGTGAAGCCGATGTGATTTTAGTTGCTACTTATTTGATAGAATTTTGGGTTGCCCTCGTTCACATTATGCCTTGTATTCCCAAGTTGTAGGCATATATCTGTATAGTCGCAAATGCTTTTTTTCCTGTACAATCGCTACACTTTGTGCTGATGAAATAATCTTGTTTTGGTGAACCGCATAGAATGGGTTCTTGATAGTATTTGCGTTGCCTTGCCCTTGTTCATAATATGGCGCGGTATTCTTCCTGAACCATTTCCTTATTGACCAGAGGTTTTTCCACGTTGAGGAATGTAAAATCTTGAATTATTTCTAACTCGCTGACTTTAAGAGGTTTCGGTAGCATCCTAGCATCAAGGCTTGATATAGATAGACCTACCTTTTACCTTGTTGGTAGCGTTGAACTGCTCATCTCTTACCTTGTAAGGATATGGCTGTTCAATCCAACTGTAGTATGTCTTTAGTGATAAAGACAGACTTTTGCTTCCTGGAATCATGTCGATGTAGATTTTTGCATCGATCTGGACCGCCAGGTGCTTGTTGTGGTCAGCTGCACTGATTAACATATCTGTATGTATATCTGTGTATGCTGCCCCTGTATACAGGTTAGTAGACCAAATACCAAGTATTTGTTTTTCAACATCTACTATCCTTGTGTCTCTTGCCACGATAGTTAGTGTTATGTTGAGACCTGTATTACCTAACCATTTTGCCATAACTTGTACAGCTGCTAGGTGGTAATATCCACTTGTCTTGGAGAGATCATTTTTCTCCCAGACTGTTGTGGAAATCGATCATCGCCACTATAATCTCTCGTAGTAGCTTTGTAGATACATTGCATTCTTTCTTTCTTGATACGGGACGTATCATACAGAATTCTTTCACTTAGTTGAGGTGTCCTGAAGTTGCTAACTTCATCAACTTCCTCAAAAGTGATTTGGGCGTTGGCCTGATATTTAGGCTTTTCGACCTTTCTGAGTTTTACCTTGTCGGCGATGCTCTTCCAGTTCATGACTGCTTGCTGCTAGAAGGTTTGTCTGGTTGGTATAACCATGACATGTCTACTTTCTCTTGGGTGATTGTCCCAAAAAGAGAATTTGGTTGGGCTTTTGCTTCAACCTTGATCTTTTCCAATGATTTTTGGCACTGATCTAGCTTCTTGCCTTCAGACATCTTTTATTCTGAAAACTGCTTTATCAGATCATCTACCTTGCTTTTGTTTTTGGCTTCAAGGGCTTTGTCGAGATCCATCTTGAGCTTTGTGAACTTTTCTTCCTCTTGTTCACTGCTGTTCTTTAGCTCTCTGACTTGCTTCTGCAGTCTATCCAACTGTTCCTGCAAATTAGAAACTTTGATCGAGATGGTCTTCATCTCTTCAGGGTGGGTTTGGACATTAGCACATAATTCAATAATCATACGCTGATTTGTCCTGGTTAATAAATAACTCTGGTAGGCTATAGTAGCCATAGTCGCATTTTCTGGACTAATGAGTTAATTCCACTAAGCTTCTCTAAGATGGTGGAGAAAGAGGCTAATGAACCCAGCTATGAGCTTGCTTTTCTGCTGAACACACAACAAATTTTGTTGAGGCATTCCCAACTCTGTTGCCACCTGCCAACCCACATAAGGTAAAAAAATATTGTTTTGATAAGTTATTGATGATTTTATTCAAAAAGGAAAATTGCAACAGGAAAACCTAATTAGACGTAGGAAAAGATACGAGAAAATCATAAAAATCAAGTCCTTTAAAATCTATAGCAGCTGCCCAAAGAAACATAGTATTGAAGAGGAATATTTAAGCTCTTCCATCGCCAATCCCCAAAATTTCTACCCTTCATTTCCCTCCAAATGCATCACACTAGGCAGATTGCTGCAATTTGTGAGCTGTCGTCATATAGCCTCTCCTACTTGCTAAAAGGTTTCTGATCCTTCTAGGTATAACCCAAGCCAGTCGAATGCTACAAAAAATCTATGCCACAAAGCTCTAACAATCTCACAATGAAGCAAAAGATGCTTTCCTTGTTCATATGATGAGCATGACACTAGTTCATACTAGATAACAAGAAATTAAGACATTAGAAATAGCAGCATTTGCAGCCATTTTAAGAATCATGTTCTCATGTACTTCATAGCCTGCAAAGATATTTTGCGGATGACAGATCCAGAATTTCAAGAATTATGCTGTGAACCATTGGAATCTTTGGAATTATGCCTTGTATTAGGATTAAGGGCTACTCAAACACTGTCTTTCTACTTTGAATATGGAAAGCGTTTTTCACTTTCCAACCGCATTTTTATTTGCTGCTTACTGTTTCATTTTTCTTTATCTCTTCTTTGCTCTACAATGAAAGGCCTCTTGCTTTGGATGTGGGGAGCTGCTGTCCCTTTTTCTTTTGTTTTTGTAAGTATGCAAGTATTTCTGGTTTATGATTCATGACTCTGTATTTTTTTTTTCTTTCTTGCAGGGTCATCTTCATCACTTGGCATGCATGCTTGCGAAGGTCCACTCTCTTAGACGAATGGGGTATGTAATAATTTCATGATAGAATAATTGTTGAGTTTTAGAATGTAGTTATTTGGAGTGATGAACGCATCTAGCTTTTGTTTGAAGAACTTTGAGAAGTATCTTTGTTCTTTCCTTTGCTTTGCCCGCAGCTAAGCATTATCCAATCAGTACAAGTATAGCCAGGCTCCATTTTAACATTGTGGAATATATGTGTAATTATATAAGATGGCCCGATTTTAACTTTGCAGAATGTATGAGAACTTAAATATAATAATCGTTTTGATTGCTTATCATGGTAGATGAATATAAGTTTCTGTGGAGAGAGTAGTTTATGCATTTTCAAATATTTGTAATGCTTTGATATTTTAATAAGTAGCTCAGGCATAGCCAGTATGAGTTATGACCTACTGATAAGTGATAACACTATTTTTTAATTGAAGCATGTGCATATGGCCGTTTTGCTTTTAGCATGCAACAGTACCTCATTATTTGAGTTAGTACGTGATACATCCGCGATCTTAATGATAAAGCTTTGTTTACGTTTTCAAACCCAAGTTGCCTTTTTTAGGTTCTGTGATCTCAGGGTTCTTCTGAGTATGTAATTCGAAAGTGGCAAACTTCGGAGTAGCTGAAAGCTATTGGTAGGACGCACATTTGGATTCATTTCAATACTATATTTTCAGGAGAGGAAACTTTTTCCTTTTTATCCCAAAAAAAAAAAAAAAAATTAATAGGGTTGTCAAATGGCATGCTTCTTCACAGGAATATGTGAAATGAAGCATTGAAAAAAAATGCAAGGAATGGGGGTGCTTTCATTATTTTTGGATCCGACAGTGCTTCACATTCGTCGTGAATATTGATAGCCTGCCATTTGAAAATCTGTCTTAACTATTTGGGTTGGAAGGCTAACCAATGATTTTAACCGTAGAAAAATTATACCCATCATTCTTATACTACATATTACATAATTTTTTTTTTTCTCACCAAATGTATAGTGTATGGATATTGAGTAGAAGAATTTAATTAGTTTAAAAAGAATAAAAAATAATAATTAAAACATAAAAATAAGTGTGGTGTTCGTGTGTGGGAATGTTAAATAGCAAAGATTTTTAACGGTAATTTCAATTACATTGATCAGGGTCAGAATCAATGGGCTGAGTTTAGTCGTTTAGTAGTGCCAGCTTGATGAATTAACGAAGGAGGCTCTTCGGTGTCAAGACAAGCATAGCGCGCATTCTTCCAAACGCTTTTTCCGAAAATGTCTTCGGCGACTATATTATTGTGTACGTATGAATTACTCACCAGCAAAAAGCAAAGATCCTGCTAAGCTGAACTCGTCTCACATTTATGTAAACTAGTTTGTTTGGAACCCAAGCCCCCTATTTTGAAGTCCCAATGATGTACTCATTTTGTCACTAGGTGATCAAGCTAATGCCACCATTACTACCAAAATTGGGTTACCTTTACAATCTCTTCAGTCACCACACATGCACGTGGAGATCATGTGAGGTTTACAGACATGGCTTTTAAGCATGTAATGAAAGGGCAAAAGCCCGCCGGGGCTCATGCCTGGTCTCTAATAACCGTAGGCGGGCGTTACAACTGAGATCTTGCGTTAATGGAATCTCCTGTTACGTTGCGTAGGGTTAAAGGAGACCTCTAGAACACCTTTAATCCCATCCATGCATCACATCAAACAGAACCTGTCCCACTCCAACATATATGGCACAGGGTGTCGAATATCCAAACCTACAATGTCGCCAAACATGGAGAAAATCTGAAAAGGAATCGATTTTTGTACAATAATAGTAATAAAACAGCGCTCCTCAATCTTCAGCTGCAGAACTGTCCAATAATACATTTGGGTGCGCATGGATGGACACTATGGAGTTGGCTCTCTACATATATATAGAAACAGTACATACACATCAGACTGATAGATTCTGTAGATACTATATGTATTTCTAAACTAATAATATAAAAGTTGAACTAGAAGAATTTAAGCACTGAAGCCCAAGATTCTCCGGATCCTGTTTGGATGATCCTACATCAGCTAAAAGCCAGTGTTGTTGAGAGCAACTGAAGTGGACAGGGCATTAACAGGGGCGTCTATAGAAGGAGCAGAAGCAAATGCAGAGAGCCCCAACAAGCCACTATCAATTTCAACGAGCAAGGAATTTTGATATTGATTTGTGCTTGTTTGAATCCTGTCCATCCATTGCAAGTTTGAATCGGCTGGCATTTGGAAGTGGGAAAAGTTTGCCTCTGTCTTACACTGTTTCTGAATAGTGATCTGTTCCTTATAAGTACTGCAATCTTGATTTGAGAGCAGGGACTTGAAGAGTATCGAGGGTAATGGTGACTGTGATGGGCTGTTGTTGGTGTCTGTGTTTTTGGTTGTTGCAGTGGTACTGGTGTTGGAAGAGAAGGAAGGTAGGAAACCATTTATTGGGAATGGGTTGGATTGGGAGACAACTGGGTGTATTAGGCTTTTGAGGTCATCATCTTGGTTATTTATCAGAAGTGAGTTTTGGAGATCCTGCAATTGACATTCTAATAATGTATTTGGAGCTTCTTCAAGCAATGGAGGCAAGGAACCACTGGTGGCCGATGAAGCAGCTTCCAAAAGGTAGCTTTGTCCTTGAAGAAGCGGGTTTCTCTTCTCCCCTTTTTTGTGAAAAATCCTGCAAATCACCCATTCCTCCTGCAAAATGACCATTTCACAAACTGGAAACTACTATCAAACAGAAGATACAAAAAAAAAAGGTGGGTGCTCCCTGAATTTATTTCCAACACACTTATTTAAGTAAAAACCCAAAATGTTGCTTCAGTTCTTTAGCATGAAAATGTCTAATGCAGCAGCACAGAATAAAAGCCAGTCACATTAGGGCATAACATAACATAAGAAATTGTTGCTGTTGACGCCAAATAGAGCTTGTTAAATCAACCAAGTCACTTCAATTGGGGGTAGACAATCCAACTCAACATGGTCAGATAGGCATGCATGCTGGTACGAGTTTCAACAAATGAAATGGCAAAAGGTCAACCCAGAAAGTGACAAAAGAGAGAGGACCCATTTGCAGGGTGATAGCTTGTTTCCCACGGCGCACGTGTGGGGGAAAGTTGTGGGTAGGGGTCCATTTATACCTTACACGTGTGACGGTAGGAGAAGTCACCATCAAGGCGGTACTCGTGCATGACCCACTTTGTCTTCTCGCCACGTGGGGCTCTGCCCTTGTAGAAAACCAGGGTCTTCTTCATCCCAAGTAGCGCTCCACTGGACGCACTGTAAACTTCCCTGTCTTTGCCTGTGGCTTTCCAGTACCCAGCTCCGGTTGCTCTGTTCGTCCTTAAACCGGTCGGGTACTTCCTGTCCCTCAAGCTGAAGAAGTACCACTCTCTCTCTCCCATCTTTGCCACATCTGAACAAATAACAAACCAACGCATCAGACATGTTAATCACAGTTCTGAAGAACCGGCTACCGCATTAACTTTCAGTCCACCTCTCTCTCTTTCTGAATGCACATTTATTTTTGGTTGAGATATGCGTATCAGAAGGTGAAAGAGTTTTGCAGATGGTCTGGCCAATAATATATGGTATAGGAAATTAAGCTTAAACGGCAGGACGGTCAGATTTTAGAGTTAATGGTGTGTGTGTGGGAATGATAAAATAAACGGGCAAAACCTCGTCTTAAACCACTACTCTAATCTATGACTCTTCACTAACTACAAACAAATATTTTATTCTACAGTTTCCTTAAAAGTGAGTAATTTATTAGGTCAGAGTTAGCTCTTAAAGGGCGATCGAATTTTGAATAATTTTGTGGGATTTGCAAGACTAACGACAAGGATCAAATAAGATCAGGACGTTACTATAGACCATGATAGTAAAGCTTAGCACATATTGGTCATTTGATTATTCTTACCTACACTTAACCCAGAATGAGAAAACAATTATTCCAACCAAAAGTTTAGAAAAGTACTACTGTATTATCTTCAAAATACTCTCATGGTAATATGATCAGGAGCTAATCATGCAAGAAATATACATGAAGAAAGCTATGACTGCAATATCATAATTACCCTAGGGGTATTTATTTATGCGTATATATATAGCATGCGTACCTGGAAGCTCCCAGGGCTCACATCTGTTGAGGTCAACTTCTGCAATATTTACGCCGCAGAAGCTACCATTAAACACCTTGGAAGCAAGATAAAAGGTTATGAGCTCTTCGTCGGTTGGGTGAAACCTAAACCCCGGTGGAAAACCTTGCTCGCTTATGTCTTCCCCGGCGAGCTCACACAGAACCTCTTCCATTGTCAACATGTTTTCACAAAGAGGTTTTGACAGCGTAGTACTACAGTATGTTTTGCTGGTGAAAAAAAGAGCGATATTTATGAACGAACGAGGTGAAGGGAAATGCTCTTAAGAGACGTAATATATAGGAGGAAGAAGCGCTGGAATCGAAATAGAAGGAAAGTTAACTGCGGGAGGAAGTCATGAGAGGGATGGATTTTGCATTCATAAAAGGATTGGGGGGGGGGGGGGGGGGGGGGACCTAGAGAGGCGCACCTGAAAGGCTACCCAAATACGGGAAAAAAAAAGTTGAAAAGCTGGGTGAAAAATGCAATAAGCCGATAGATTTTGGCGTTCGTACGTGCGTGTGTCACCCTGAGTGTGTGTGTGTGGATGTAAGGGTGTAGTAAATGTAAAGTTGATTGCAGAGATGAGATTTATGCGTGCGTATGTTAGCATATATATGTTTGGAGCCTTGGAGTTATAGGGTCAGGCTTTCTTCCAGAGAGGTAACACAAGGGAAGCTACCATTCACTCGATCTGAACAGTGAGATGATCATCAGCTTCACCAAATTATCCTTTTCATTATGAAATCTAATAAAAATAGGGAAATGATATTCCACCCAGAAATATGACAGACAAAAGCTACCGATTGGCTTTTTTAAAATTTATTTAATGATTAAGAAAATATTTTTTAATAAATTTGTAATTTTTTTTCTAAAATATTTTTCAAGGGATTTACAAAAATATTTGAAAAATAAAATAAAATGAAAAAGAAAAAGAAAAAGTTGGCCAAATCGGTGGGGAGTTTCGGTGGAGTCATCTCATGTGGATGTAGCAGCACCTATAAAAGTATAAGATAATTACTGTATAAAGGTAATAAAATAGTAAATTATCGCCAGAAGTTCATTGTGGTTGCTCTCAAGAGGTGACGTCATCAGACGGAGCAAAGTTAGCCAGGACTATGGTTAATTGCCCTTCTTCTCGATGCACATGACTTCTCCACATTCCGTGCCAATTAGAGCCGATCGAGCTATATATTCTCCATTTTTTATTCCCTTCACATGAAACTTTGAAGTCATTTTTGTTTATTTTTATTTCATTACTTTCATTGTTTTCTAGAACTAATGACGAATATCCATGCATTCTATTACTGGATGCGTGTGAGCTCCACGCATTGGTACTTACCACTCTAATCTAAGTTCTTCAAACGATGATAAAACTAATTAACTCCGATCCATGTACCCATGAAAAATATATCGCCATCACTCTCTCGATCGATCGTAACTCTTCGCCGAAATCCATCTACCCAACCATTTTGACTAGTTGACCATGAACGCCAGAGTTATAATAAGCTGATTCTTTCAGGATGATAATATATAGAATTAGTTTCACGACACGGTGACGTTGCATGCACGATGGATCTTAGTCTTTGAATTGTTTCTCCCCAGCTAATAAGAATAGTCAACAACATGTCACGTCTTCTGTTTAAAGTTGCAGAGTTGGAGATTTCTGGATCGCTACAATTCCTTCAAAATCAATGTAATTCTATTTACTGCAACTAACTGTGTGTGACTGCTGGAGAAATCCTAGCTGGGTAGCACTGATCTTAAGGGACTACCAACTCAAATAACCCTTCAGGAGGTCACTACCATTAATCTATTGATCCATATATAGAACATGTGATAATTAAGATAATTCCATTAGTTCTGATTTTACCTAATTGTCTTCTTTCCTTTTACATTTCTTTTGCAGTTCGGTATGTAGATTATTAGAAATATTATGGGACTATTGTAGGGGCCCCCAAGTGCCTTAGAATAATATTTATTGCCTTTGAAAAGACAAAATAGGACAATATTATTTGGTCTCAATTTGCTCTCCAAAAAAGGCATTATTGCATTTGAACCACTCTCAAGCCTTCCCGGCCTCATGAACTGGTACTTCTGTTTCTTGGCTAGGAATACCTTCCATCACATGACTTTCCAGGACCTTCATCATGTCCTTCAAATTAATTTACAGAAATGTTTAAGAGATAGAAACCCTGCAATGCGCACTATTTTCCTGCATATAACTTGTGCAACTTGCATATATAACCCTGTGCTTCATGAATTGGAGAAACAAAAATAGTGCCATGCAGTTACTGTCACTCATCATCTCTTTCACCTGAACTAGAATGGCTCTGTACATTGTCAAGTACTGGCCCCAAAACACTTTCTTTTCTTTTTTTTTCCATTTTTTAAGATTTTGGTTCATGCATCATGAACAAAGTCGTAGCTAGCAACTTGAATATTGAAATTGTACAGTCATATATCTTTCCACAGAGATGTTCTATTTGTTCCCATTACCAAGAAAGTAATAATTTGATTGAGTAGAATCAAATCATCGAATCTTGGTTGGATTTATATAGAATCTAGCAGCAGCAGTAGCTGCTTATAGATATAAATTGCTCAGACATCATGTATTATCCCTGCTGCATGTTAAACATTGCATGCAGGATCGTTCAAGCTGATAGATACCATCGGGTTATTATTTAAGATAAAAGGAAAATTGTAAGACGAATGATGATCATGTAGTACTGTAAAAGGAGGAATAACTTAACACAGATTTTATAACTTGCTCCCTCTTTTGACGGGAACGTAATGAAAGGCGTCGGCGTTGCACGTGTACGTAGCATGATCAGGTAATTAATAAAATCGTCTACATTTTTATTGACTCTGCCAAGTAAAAGATAACAGCCCCAAGGATCGGTCTACCGCTCGTCTAAAATAAAAATCTTACATAAGCCTACAATGCCTACCACCTCTGATTGATCCTGTCCTGACATTTTTTTTCTCCTTTCGGATAGGGGCCTAGCACTCTTTGTTGAACAGTACGAGACCCTTTAGACCTTAGACCATTGATTGGTATTGGCCTCGAGATTTGCACATAATAGCAATATATTTCAAGAGCTATCTCTCTTGTTTCTTTGTTTTCTCGGAAAAATAATTGTCTAGAGTTATCATCCCATTGTTTTGAGGATGTCACCGAACATATATATCATCATATAGAAGGGTTGTATCGTGAACCTCTTAAAACAAAGATGAAAACATGAAATATTGTACGTACGGCATAATATATATATAGATGAAAACATGAATTTAAGATCATGTATAAAGGAAATTGAATAGTAAATTTCAATTAGATTTAATATTGTTAGTAGATGAAACGAGAGAGTAAAAAGTTAATTTAAAAGTTTGAAGATTCACTTTAATATAATTAATAATTTTAAAGACACGTTATAAACTGTATGAAAGTTGAAAGGACAAAACGTAACTAATCTAACTATAAAATATAGCTTCGGGAAGAGAGCCCTAGCTAAATGTATGGACGCTTGTTCGTTACGGGGCTTATTGAGCAGAGCAAAAACACCACCGAAATTACAATATTTCGTGGACATGCCATGCAATGGTAGAGCTAGGTAGCATTAAAAACAAAAGGATGAGGGTTTGGTTTGCACATGCAACAGCAGGTGACTAAGATAAGGTAGCAATAAATATAAGAGGGTGAAGGTCAGGGTCATTGCACAGGCGACTGGCCTGCAGGCACCACCGACCTTCTCTGAGTCTCAGTCTCAGTCTCAGTCCTCTCCCTACCGCCCTACGACATTAGGGTATAGATGTAGAGGCATGTCCACAGAGGCCGTGTTCCTTTCTTATTATAATTTTCTTTATTATTATTATTAACGAAGATTCAACAAAATACCCAGAATAAAATTCAATCATCGACCTCCCAAATATGTTTCTGTGTTTTCTGCATGGGGTACCCTCCGTACGTGGGGTGCAATATTAAATACTACTCAGATTTGTGACGAGGCTTTAGACTTTTATTTGCAAATATACATGCAGTCTGCGTCTGTGTCATGAATATGAGAATTGAGAAAGATTGTGTTGGCCTGGAGCTGGGGACCGAGGGCTTTTTTCATGGGGATTCTAACTTTTATTTTTCTTTGGATAATCACTTCACTTATATATATACATAATACACGTACCTAATTAAGGCCGGAACCGTAATGAAGCATTAATATAAAGCATGTATGCACACGTGAGAAAGCTAGCCAGGGGTGTGGCACTGGTTCTTTTGGGTGAAAACGACAGGAGAACTCGTACGCACCGGCGCAGGCTGCTGCTGCTGCTAATTGGGATCTATTTGTTATTTATGAGGGTTGGCCCTGGATCATAGCTAGGTTGGGAGTTGGGACCACGCCAATATCCTTTTGTCGTTTAATACCATTTCGTTCAAATCTCTCTTCTTCTTTTTTTTCTGTATTTTGATTTACTGGTTATGTGTGTGGAAGTGTACAGTACTGCATCCAGCTGCAGATCGAGGAAAGTCATAACATTTTATTGTACCGCTACTATCAATTCAGACGATAGAGAGTACTACTAGTACCTAGCCATCGTAGACTGGACCCACCTATATATCTGAATATATATATATATATATATATGTAAAAGATATCTATTCAAAAACAATAATAAGACATGCATGGAATGATGTTTTCTTTTCGGTAGTCATGATCGATGAAATTCAGTCCTCTGATCAATAAAGTAGGGAAGAAAGTGGCCGGTACTGAGCTTTTAATGCTTATGGCGACTAATGTACAATGAGTTATGACATTTATTTTTTATTTTTTTTGTAAGGAAAAGGTTGAACTAGTCCACATCCAATTAGTTTCAATTCATTGATTAAGAATTTACAGAAATGCAATTCTGCCGCACTTGACCGCTCAAGTGTACTGTTGTGTAAAATTTTTTTACTTTATTAAATAATTAAAGAAGTGATTTTAAATATATTGATATATTTTTTTATTTTTTAAAAATATATAAATATGTTAAAAAAATATGAAAAAAAACAACGTGTAGTATGATGGAGCATATTTGTAAAAATTATTAAATAATAAATTTTAAAAATATTTAATGAACTCATCACTAATCTTTTCATGTATTCAGAACTTCATATAAAAAAAATTTATTTATTATTTATATTTTTTTATCATTTTATGATGTGATATTAAATAATAAATTTAATAAATAAAATATAATAAATAATTTTTAATTATTTAATTTTATATTATAAAATAATAATAAAATTTATAATGTAAAATTAAATTGATGAGTAACGTTTAAATTAGTCCTATACTTAGCATAAAATTAGGAAAAAGTGTGTTGCAGTACTGTGAAGTCATGATGAAACTACTAATAATGGCAACTAACTTTTGGTCCCAACCTATTCCTTCAATAATGGTCTCAGCTATAAAACAGTGGCTAATTATCATAAGACAGACCACCGCGTACGGGAAAAATAGCGTATCATTGGGGAGAAAGGTTGGGTGTTGTGTTTATGGTGTTCGGCACTCCTAAAAAGACGTGTAATTATTATAGCAAAAGCCTCTGGAACAGTAAATTGGAAAACAAAATAGGTGACGGGCTTTGCAGAATGTTCTGTGATTCCCATTGTTAAATTCCGCAGTAGTTGTTCAGAAAGATGATAGTGATTTGGATGCATTAATTATCGCGTAATTTTTAGTTTGTTTTTTAATATTTCTGTCGGAATATGCAGCAGGTAAATATATCAGTTGAAAACACACCTGCCAACGTTAATGACTGCATGTCTTTAGCATGTTCCTGATTCCAAGCAAAAGAAATCCAAATAAAAAGTTTCGAAAGAGAAAAACCTTGAGGATTATCTTATAGCATGCATGATCAGAAGGCAATATATCTGTATATAGTATGTGGATCACACTTTATTTGTTTTTTGCAAGGAAGTAGTTGCAGTTGCAGTTGTTTATGTATATATATATATATATATATATATATATATATATGCAGGGAAGTAAAAGCTAATTGATTGTGACAAACCCTACAACAATGGCTGCAACAGGGGCTTTGATCATGGAATTACTACCGGCCGTTTGAAAGAAAGGATTGGCTGTCAGATGAAAAAGGTAAGTTGTGAGAGCTTGCAATAAAGCCCTAATCTTAAATATTGGACCTGTAAATTTAGTGAAATTGATCTTTTTGCCCCAATGAAAAAAAAAATGTGGTTGACTCAGCAAATGATTCATGGTAAACTCATATCTGTTTCATATCTGATGATTCATATGAGAAGGAAAATGATTTGTAAAGTCTCAAAGTATTCAAGTTTCGTAAACTTCTTTTTAAAAAAATAGACAAATATAAAATTCACTTGAAAAAAATTTATTTTTTAATAGTGAGTCTCATTCTTTTTTAAAGATAGTACGTGCAAGATTTACATACCTAATACCTAATATTATATCTAGCAAGAATTAATACTTGTACTGTATTAAAACGTGCAAGTATCGTAAACATATATGAAACTTACATAAAAAAAGTTATTTTTTTATATGAAAATCCTATTTATTATCTCCTACACTATATATCAACATGTGATTTTTTAATTTTATCCTTTTATTTAAATACACATATTTACACATCACATGTTGGTGTGTAATGTGATGATGATATGTAGTATTTTTTTTTTAAAGAGAGTGCATAGGATTTACATACATAATACTATATCTAGCAATAATGATTGTACACCCTAAAGCTGAATCTAATATTATTTATAATATCAACTATCTATATTTTGATGCAACTATCAAGTATGCATGTAGTATGCTAACAATTAGGTAAATTGTGCATGTATATATTAGAGAATGAGGAATGTTATATACAGTCATGGAGTGCGTAGTGCCGCGTAATCATTTTGAAAAAGAGTAAGGTTCATTATTAAAAAATTAATTTTTTTTTATGTAAGTTCTATATTTACTCAATTTTTTCAAATGGATTGCATAACATTTGCGCATTTCATGATTGCAAATATCATTTTTTTTAGAAAATTAATATAATTTAATAAGGATTAAATTCGCTATTCTCTATCTGACTTCATTTAAAGCACAACAAATGCGACTTGTATAGTCGGATTACAGGAACACAGAATTCTGTTTTCTTGTTTCCTCATGGAAAGTACTAATTATTGCTTAATACTCTGTTTTCCTTTTTCTTCTAAATTTCTGGTTTTCTTCGGTACTTATGGTGAATCTTTCTTGTGATTTCCTAAAGAACTAGGTTTTTTTACATGGTTTCGGAGCTCTCTCTCGATTAATCAATTTTCGATCCACCCTATTTAATGATTATGGATGCTCCTTCTTCTTCTGCTGCTGTCAGTCCTACTGAAGATCTTTGAATCCATTGTTCTCACTTCACGATGAAAATCTTGGAGCGTGCTACTCTGGTTTCACAAGCTTTTACTGTTAAAAATTTTCTATGCGAGACAGCCATGAGGATGGCAATGAGCACAAAGAACACAACAAGCATTGTAGATGGATCGATTGCTAAACCATCCAATATTGCAGATCCACTTCACAAACCTTGGAAGAGATTCGAAAATATGTTTCTATCTTGGATTTTGAACTTTGTTCCAAAGAAATTACATCGACTTATGATTTTATCAAAGCAACAGTTCTAGAGTTTTCAGCTATTTCTGCACCTACGCACACCCCACATACACAGGATCGAAATTCTGTTCGCACTTATTTTTACTCAAATTAAACAGTTTGTGGGATGGAACAGATCATCATGAATTAAAAACCACAGCTAGCCTTCTTTGTACTTGCAGAGCCTTAAGATTTTAATCACAGCTGCAAGATACTTTGCTACCGTTCAACAAAAGTCTCTTAACTTGTCTTACAAAAGTAGAAGCAACGAGAAATCATGATATCCAGTAAATTACTGCTCCAAATTTGGAATCTGTCACAGCTTTGATTACCAACCCAAATAGTCCAATTCAGGAACTCATGCAAAATCTGCCACAATAATAATAATATGTCAATAGAAAAGACAACCCTATATATATACAGCTAGCCATTGTAGTTACAATGGATAAACGGTACAAACTCACGGGTATCCACCAGGTTCTTTTAAGTCAAATAGAAACAAGACAAGAATGAGCACAGTGAATCCAGTGACTGCAGCTCCAGTCAATCATGGCAGCATTGAAGTTCCTCAACTCTCAAACACAGTGGAACAATGTCAGCAACTTGGTATCAGAATAGAAGAGATAATTATGACTTTGCAGGGCATATCTGATGGCCATGCATTAGCATCAAAGAGCTTTGGGTTACATCATTGTGAAGGATTCGTGGGGTCCAAAACGGCGAGATCTAGAATGAATAGAAATCCTAGGAAGCCTGAAGAGCTTTGTGGACTGAACAGAATGCCTTCTAATAACCCAATCTGGCTAAAAACTAGTAAAAGAAGGAACAGCGAAAGACTTGGTTTTATTTTGATGCATTGTTTAATCGTTTACTTGCTGGGCTTTGGATAGTCTGTCTTGAACAATGCGATTTCTGGCCCTAACGATCTTTTGGTCCAGGATATGAGCCGAACCATCTCCCTTTTTTGTAATTATAAAATCTGTGTGGATTCTAATTCACTCGCTATAATAGTAGTCAAGCTGCTTGGAAAGATATCATAGTATGAGAGCTCATATATATCAACATTGATAAATTATATCATCTAGATTCTGTGATCATCTGTGATAAGGATCTTGATCTCTTGCTTACATCTCTTGGTGGACATTCATTGGCCCATAACAGTTTTAACTTGTATACATGAATTTCCTATCTGCACACAAAATAACAGGTTTTCTCCAGTCAGAAAGCTCGATTCTAGAGAGAGTTTCTAGCAATTCAGCTAGCTATAGCTCCTTTCACACAAATCATTTTACCATGACAGAAGATAGAGAGTCAGTCCTAAAGAACGCTTCTTTTTTTTACTTTTTGGCATACAATGATAAAACACACACCCCAGTTAAAGCTTCTTGCTCTCTAGGCAACATGAGCAGCTTCATTCAGAGCTTCATGTGACCGCATACTTGTACCCGAAAGAGATCTGCCCAAAGGAAGTTCATTTATAAGTTCATCATCGTTCTCGTTCTCGTTCTCCTCCAATGATCTTCCCATTGTCTCACGTGTGAAAAGCAATGTCACCACCAATCCCACAAGACAAACTCCGGAAAGTATTATCAATGAGGGAGTCATTCCAATTGCTCGAGGATAACCATGCTCTCTTTTGTCATGTGAAGCCCACAAAAATCCAACAGAACCAATAATCGCCCCCAGCTTCCCTGAAGCCCCAGAAATTCCATGACAGGTGGATCTAAATCTTGCTGGGAAAAGCTCCGCCGGGACTATAAAGGTAGTTGTGTTTGGTCCGAAATTTGCGAAGAAAAAGGTGAGGCCATAGAGGATCATGAAACCTGCATTTATGTCTTTCCTCCAGTGTTTCTCATAGGGTATCCCAATTGCTAAATAAACCAATGCCATGCAGAAAAAACCCGTTGCTTGGATTCTGACTCTTCCAATGATATCAATGAAATAGACGGTGAACCAGTATCCTGGAATGGTGGCACAGATTGCGATGATTGCTTGGAGTTTTGCAACATTAAAAGCATCTCTATAGGCATTCACATCTTTTTCTCTGGGGAGAAAGTGCTCGT
The DNA here is from genome assembly GCA_029856935.1 of Cyclocarya paliurus. Taxonomy (NCBI): domain Eukaryota; kingdom Viridiplantae; phylum Streptophyta; class Magnoliopsida; order Fagales; family Juglandaceae; genus Cyclocarya; species Cyclocarya paliurus. Next base: position 10,718,486 of record CM056949.1, read on the forward strand.
ATATCTGAGACTGGAAGAGGTTGCTGCTGTAGAAAACAATGTCCAGAAGAAACCATGAACAGGAGCAAGCCATTAAATCACGGCCATGGCGACGAAAGAATTGCTTGGAGAAGAGGGGATATGGTGGTGGAGTAGGGAGTGGTGGGTTCTCTTCGACAATCTCACTCATCGAAATCTCCAACACTTTCTCCATGTCCTTGGCCGCTTGAACAACATTCTGCTCCACCAAAGCTGTATATCTGGAGAGAAACAGATATATAACTGAAAGAGATTACCAATTATCCATTAATTTAAATAATATCCGAGTCTCCATATCCCGACCTCTTTTCAATCTTGAAGCAAAAAAATGTCAATTGGCAATGCAAACAACAGTTTTGATTAGCATTGATTCAGCTGCGCGAATTCAACAACAATTATAATAATATCTAAATCATGATGAGTGGATGCATTGTATGTGGGAAAATCATCGTTGACCTGCAAATAGATTTGACCCGTAGATATTAATCCCTCGCAAATTTCTTTACCATTTTAGTTTGATTTCATTTTTTCAGTACCGATACCTATAACCGTCCGTGATTTTTGCTAAGATTACTAGTCACCACTTCGAACTATGTTTCTACATTAAACGAAAAAAACTATGTAATTTCTTATCAACTTTAAAATGGGTTTAACATAAAAATTAAGGTTGTGTTCTTCTTTCAGCTCATTAATTAGTTTTTTGCCCATTACACTAGAATTCCAAAGCGATCTCTCTTTATTTGTCTTTTCCATGGCAAACCACGCAAGTCTATAAAATAATATTTATAATGATTTCATCTAAAATTCCTCTTTCTTTTTTTATACATCAGGGGAGGAGGGTCCGATCCATGATCTCCATTTTAAATATCATGTAACTAGGTCTTATGCCATTAGGTCATAGGCATATGAACATTCCTTTTCGTATAGAGAAATGTTACTCATCATTTCACACTACACACTTTACATATTTTAATATTATTTTTTATTTATTTATTTTATTTTATTTTTGTTAAACTAATTGAGTTGTTTTACTTTACTATTAAAAAAAAACTGAACTTTTCTAATTGTCATTCATACACCACATATTTGTTATAGAAAAAAAAATTAAAATAAATATGATTTGTGATGTGTGAAGATCATGATAAGTAGTGCACTTTGCTCAAGTTGAATAACTCTCAAACTTTGGTATTTTTAAACTTTGCTAATTCTGGTGAGATTTTATTGCGTTATAATTATTCTGGGATACGAGGGAAATATATAATATATAATATATATATATATATATATATAAAAAGAGGAATGTTCAGTTAAGAAAAATTATATATTATTTTATAAATTGACATAATTTGATGGACGCATTTATTATAAGTAAATTTAATGTATTGCATTAAATTATATTATCTTGTATATTTCTAATAATTCTATTCTGATGATAATAACAGTTTGGAAGAAAACAAAAACATAAAATGAAATATAAATGACAATTAATTGAGGTACCTGGCAGTTTCAGGCATCGACATACGCCAGTAAAAAGTAAAAGCAGCGGGAACCGCACCCAGCATCAGTATTATCCTCCATGCAATATCGGCGTCTCGCGGCGTCCGATCTTCCGGCAATATATTGGATGCACGGTCAAATATGGCACACACCATCATCGTGACCGTCGAAGCGGTCAAAATCCCAAAGCCCTGCATTGAGAACACGGCCGCTATGAAAGCTCCGCGTGTCTTCTTGCTCGCGAACTCCGACATGATCGTCGCCGACAGGGGATAGTCCCCACCGATCCCCAGCCCCAGAGCGAACCTGAACAGCCCCAGACTCACCAGCACGCAGCTCTTCCTCGTGCAGAAGGAGAACCCGCATCCGATGGAGCTGAGCACCATGATCGTCAACGCTAGCCCGTACACGCGGCGCCTACCGACTAAGTCGCCGAGCCTACCGAAGACCAGTTGCCCGATTGCTGTTCCCAGAAGAGCGATGGCCACCATGGTCGAGGCCACGGCGGGTGGGACCCTGTACTTCTCGTCGTCGGACTCGATCTCGTTCTCGTAGTACACCCGTCCGATGAGGTTCATGATCGGAGGAATGCAGAAGAGGTCGTAGGAGTCGGTGAAGAGGCCCATGCCGGCTATGATGATCGCCTTGAAATGGTACAACTGAGTTCTCGCAGTGTCGAGCGCAGACAGAACTTTTAACGCCATTGTTGGAGATTTTAGAAAAAAGCTCAACGGGCTTAACTAGACTGTCTACATATATAAGAAGAAAAATGCATCGTGGGTTTGGAGTTGAATCTATATATATACATCTATATGTATTGTAGGGTTCGCAGAAACAAATTAGCAGAAGATGGAATCTAGTAGTTTCGGTGATGGCTGACGCCGAACTATTGACTCTCTGTGTCGATGATTCCATGAAGATGCGGATCGAAAAACCATGTTGCCATATTTAATAATATACACAACAGATTTTTACAACACAATTGACAATAATATTATAAGATGAATTTTTATAAAATGATATTATTTTTATAAGATGTTTTATAAAAATATTTCTTATTTAAAATATAATTGTGTAAAAGTGTTATGAAAAATATTATATATAAATTATTTTCCATTTAATAATGTTGAATTGCAGTTTTGGTGCCAGAGGCAGAAGAAACAGATCAAACAGCGCGCCCCGAACCCATGTTTCCTCTTTCTTTATTGTTATGATATGAATTTCAGAACTTGGGTTTTGAGGGTATATTTTTAATTTTTAATTTCATTTTATTTTCGTTTGCGTTGTTATAATCCTGAAAAACCCTTTAAATTCTAATTTTTTCTGATAAAAATTTTGGGGACCAATTAGTCATGTCATTTAGAATTAAATGGCGTTATGATCGATTTTGTACTACATCATACGAAATAACAGAAAATGGTAGCCATCATTTTCAAAGTATAGATATGACGTCCTTTTTTTGTATTATAAGATAACATTTGGTCAATTTTTTTTAATAATAAGTTGATCAGATTTATATTAAATAGAAAAATATTAAGCTTTGTGAATGTTTTATTTCATTATTATAATTTTTTTAAAATTTTTATATAAAATAAAATAAATAATTTAATTTTTTAAAATATCAAAATAATATTAATATTAAAATATAATATTCTTATAATATTTTATTTAAATTTCAACTTTCATTCCATCTCATATCAACTCATTATCTAAACAACATCTTAATTAAATATCTCTTATACGGATTCATTTTATGTAGGCATTGTGATTTAATATAGTTTACTTAAAACTTTATAAAAATTAACATTCAATTTGTTGCCGAGAAGTTGAAATACAATTTGTACAATCTTCAAATAAATAAATTATGCGCATATCTTTATAAAAAGGTAGGCTCTACTTTAAAAAGAATGTAAAAATAAAAAATTTATTGAGACCCACAATTTTACAAAGAATTTTAAACTTATTAATTTAAGATTTATACCTAATATTACTAGAGAAGTTTAGTGCCCGGATGTTGGTTGTCCACTGAATTTTGGATATGGTTATTGGTGACCATTGGGTATAGGATTTTTTGAAAGAAAATAAGGTGGTGTGCAGTGATTGGATGTGCCAGCAGAGAGAAATACGCTTGGAAAACAATATGGAAAATGCCGTAGTCACCGATAATGTCTGGTGGATTTCTACCGATTTGTTATTTATTTATTTATTAATTTTTTTACTTAATGATTAAGTAAGTATTTTAAAATAATTTAGTTCGTTTCTGTTAGGACAGGTGTCCATTAATCTTGCAATTGTTAGTTACTAGGTTCTCTATATAAAGCAATGTAAAAGTACTGAAAAGAGGTGAGAGGAACGAAAACAGAAATATGAAAATATGATTTTCTCTTTTACACATTCTATCGAGCAATTGATTTTCAGACTGAGTTGTAATCTCAATATGGCATCAAGAGCTTGTTGAATGACCATCATCTTCACCAATTTTTTTTCTCTCTTTCTTCTTTTTTTCCATGGCATCTGAAGACTCTTTCCCCCATCTCCTCCGCACAGAACTCAACGCCCACCATCAACCCATCCATTCTCAACTCTGCAACTCACTTCATCACTATTAAGCTTTTCATAGATAATTATCTTCCATGGAAGGCCCAAATGGTCCCCTTCCTCAAAGGACACCAATCATTTGGTCATGTGGATGGCACTTCCACTATGCCTTCTCCCATGATCGACGATAGCCCCAATCCAGACCATACTCAGTGGCTCATCTTAGATCAACTTATACTTTCAACCCTTAATTCTTCCTTAACACCTCAGGTCCTCTCCCAAGTGCTTGAATGCACTACTGCTCGTGAAGTATGGACATCCTTGCAAAGCTTGTTTGTTGTGTAATCCTCTGCACATGTAATGCAGACACAGTAACAATTAGCGGAGGCAAGAATCTTGGCGACGAACTCATGATTCAAGCGAGACTCTGTGAATGTTTTGGTGCTGATGATTCAACAGAGGCTATTGGTGCAAAGATCAGAAGCTTGGCGATGAACTCATGCGAGTTCTAGACCACAAAGTTGTTGTTGCCGTCGCTCCAGGAAACCACCGAGTCGGTCTCCGGCTCGTCCACATGGCGTAAAAGCTTCCTCAGAAAAACCATTCTTCTTCTTCTTCCGTGCTCCTCCCTCGCTGAAGACGACGAAACGTTGTGGCTATAGAAACTAAGGAAAGACGAAACTATGGGCCACCTAGTGTAGGTCTCATAGAACCATCACGACACTAAGGGAGGGAGGGCAGCGGCTTCGAGGGGAGGGACGTGCCGTCCTCGACAGAGGTGCTTCGAAGGGATGGAATCACCGTCTTCAATAGAAGGGTAATTGTGGAAGGAAAAAAAATTTGAGAGAAAGGAGGCTGTGGAATCGAAACGGAACGGTGGTGCATTTCAATGAGGAAAAAAATTTTTGAGGAAAATTTCTAAAATCAAAACGATTCAATGAGTCCACATCAACAGCCACTTGCGTGGCATTTATTCAGGCGACTGAATATATAATTTCTCATATATATTGAGTCATGCTACACCGGTCCCAATAAGCCATTTAGCTTTTTTTATTTTTTTATTCATTGTTTTATACCCTTATACATTTTTAAAAAAATTATAATATCATTCAAAAACACTTCATTAATCATTAAAAAAAGAAACGTCAAAACCCATTTATCGGGACAAGTATAATTATTCTTATGTATTATGGTGACTCGTATTTTTTGTAGCAATTGCTTTGCTTCTATTTGTTGAAAGTGTTGGAGTTCTGGATGGCTCTCATCACATATCACTCTATTGATAATTTGACACTAATAGGAGGTCGTTGTGTTCCCTTTCTCTCCGAGATTTTTCTTAAGCGAGAAAAAAGGGTAGGAATGGTTGGGGAAAATTATGGCTGGTCTCTCTAGTTGGATGTGTCATAGTAGCACTTTACTTGCTAGAAATTGAATAAGAGAAGCTTATTAATTAGTTGGTGGAAAGCCACCAGCGCTCTCTTAAGTTGAGTTTGAATTATAGTTTAGATCCTAATTTCACTAGGTAATTCAATAAATTCCTAGGCGACTGATACTAGTAGCCTCATGCGTACTTATATTCAAACTCAAACTTAAGATTTAGGTTATGTTTGGTAGATGAGATAAGATGAGAATTTTTAAAAACTTTATGAATAGTGTTAAAATGAAAATTTAAAATATTATTTTTAATATTATTATTATTTTAGAATTTGAAAAAGTTAAATTGAAATTTGAAAAAGTTGAATTGTTTATTATATTTTGTATGAAAATTTAAAAAATATATAATGATGAGATGAAATGAAATGAAAATTTTGTATTTTGTTTTAACATCCAAACCTATCCCCGGAGTAACTAAAAAACTATAGATCTATCAACTTTGGTGGTGGGACAAGTTGTTATATGGAAAAATTATTAGATATCCTCTAATCATGAATGATATGATATTCTCATTTTATCATAACACGTCATATTATTAAAATTGTTTACATGAGCACAAATTTTTAACAATATATATCTTGCAATATGATAGAAATACCACATATTTATACTCTCAAAATACTTCATAATTACTCGTAAATACGTGTGAACTCACATGGAATTAAATTCTAAATTATTCCAAATAATCAAATATACTATGGACGAATCTACATGGGGGCCAGAGGGCCACATCACTCTAAAAAAATGTTAAAATTAATATATATATATATATTTTTTAATTTTTTAATAGTAAATCTCATTCTTTTTCAAAAAGAGTAAACGACGTTTCCACAACTTATAATTATATCTAACATTACTCTTTTATATGTGCCACAATTTTGGGGTTTAGATTTTATTTTCTTTTGTTTCTGCTGATTTTCTGCAATGTCACTCTATATGTAGATTAAGAACACAAGTTCATAATTTTGAAATTACTGATGATCGAATCATTTAAATATTTCTCTTTTACTTTATCATATTTTATTAGTTGGCAAGACTTTTTATAGATGTTGTTAGTATTCATAAAATCTCGGTAATGATCAGTTGTTAATGGTTTTTTTTTTTTTTTAAATAAAAGATTTAAGCCCAGTTGGGATTCAAAAATCACTCCAACTCATCTCATCATTACAACTTTTCTAAATTTTCATACAAAATATAATAAACAATTCAACATTTTCAAATCTCAAAACAATAATAATATTAAAAAATAATATTTTAACAATATTTTATTCAACTTTCAACTAAAACCATCTCACTATCCAAATCTCACCTTAGGCTGAACAATATGGGCAAAGAAAAAAGAAAAAAAAAATGCATGTATTTTCACAAGTTGAACCTGCTTCATTCTACTACCAATATTGAGTTATATCATGTTTTTTATTCAAATTTTTACATGTAAAGGTGTGCAATTGGACTGAAAAAAAAATTTCGGTCCAGTCCAGAACCCACAAATCCGAGTTGCTAGGATTACACCTGGGCGGGTGAGAAGAATTTGAATCTATCATTCGTAACCGAGTCAAGCCCTCACTGAAGACTAAATCACTCTTGTCGCTAGACTACACTCTCGAATCACTCTCATCACTCAACACCATCTCACCCTTTCTCTCAAATCATCAATCATTCCATTGTCACCGGTGAGAGTTTCCCTATCACTCTCTCTCCCCACTTTGCCTTTTCTGTCTCTCTCAAATGTCGCTACTATCGGTATGATCATCTCTCTACTCTGAAATTACTTTTTACCTTGCAAGTTAGGATTGGAGCTTCAATGATAATAGACATTCAGTGGTAATAGCATGTATAGAATTGAGTTTGATTGCTTCTAAGTATATAAAACATGTAGTTGTTCTTGAATTGAGTGGTCACCAATAACAAACATGATTCAGAATAGACCTAGTTGGCCTTGATAGACTCATCTTGTGCTGGAAATGTTGCATGGATTTGATATTTTCGTGACTATCACTAGCCGACTACGTTAGCTATTGATTTTATTTTTATTATGTTTAAAACAGATGAGAGATAGTTTTAGTGGTACCGTTGGTAGTTCTAGTTCAGCTCATATTTTATTGAATATGGAGGAAGACACTAAATTTTTAATGCCTTCCTCCATGAATACCCCAAACCCGCACTATCTCTCCCCCCAAAGTCAAAAAGAGCCAAGAAGGCTACTCAATCTCATGAATGGGATCATTTTACAAAGATTGAACCTGTTGATTCTATTGCGCCTAAAGCTCAATACAATTATTACTTCAAGATTTATGGATGCCATTATAAAAATGATACTTCATCAATGCCACACCACCTAGGATATGCTTGTCTGAAATCTCCTATTAGAGAGAATAAAAAACTTGGGAAGGATAAATTACCATCACATTAGAGTTATGATGAATAGTAAAGGATCTAGGCCTTGAATGTTAGGACAATATGATCGTAAAAAATTAAAGGCGATGATTTTCAATTTGTTTATTCAGAGTGAATTGCCATTCAAGGTTATAGAGCATCCGACATTTGTTAAACTTTTAGATTATTTAAAGCCTAGACACACATTGTCATCCTGAATCACCTTTTAAAAAGAGTGTATTGGTTTATACAAGGAGGAGAAGCAAATGTTGAATGCTTTGTTGAACAGTTAAAGAGTTTGTTTGGCCACCGATATATAGACATCGGTGAAAAACAAGAATTATATTTATGTCACGTGCCATTATATTGATCAAAGTTGGGTATTACACAATAAAATCATAATGTTTTTCAAGATTCCTAATCATAAGGGTGAGACTATTGCTTGGATGTTAGAGTCTTGCTTGGCGGATTGAGAGATTAATCGTCTTTGTACAATCACTATGAATAATGTCTCATCTAATAATATCGTTATTGATCATGTGAGGAACATAAGAGATAAGGAATTTACAATTTTGGGAGGTGAGTTGATAAATGTGTGATGTGTTGCACAAATTTTAAACCTCATTGTATGTGATGGTTTAAAAATTATATTTGATGTTGTAAATAAGATTAGAGAAGTAATAAGATTTGTGATGTCCTCACCGGCAAGAATTGATCTGTTTAAAACGTGTGCAAATATGCTGAATATTGTGTGTGAAAAAATGGTGTGTCTAGATGTTCTTATTAGATGGAACTTAACATACCTAATGCTTAGTGTTGCTGAAAAATACGAAAGATTTTTTGTGCTAATAGGAGTGAATGAGCCATAGCTTTAGACACCTCCGTTTAGATTGACAAATGGCTTAGATTTTTATTAAGTTTCTAAAAGTTTTTTTATGATGTCACTTTGAAAATCTCTAACTTATTGTATGTGGCCTCTAATATGTTATTTCAACAAATTTATACAATTTAGAACATTTTTAATAACATGGGTCAGAGTGAGAATGATATGTTGATAAGGATGGTGTCTACTATGAAACTTAAGTTTGATAAATATTGGGAGAACACATATAGGATAAATATGATTGTTTATGTAGCTTCTGTTCTTGACCCTTGATATAAGATTACAATCTTGTCACATTGGTTAAAAATGTGCAAAGGGGATGAATGCGGAGATAGAATTGAGGCCAACGTATGATTGCTCATGAATCGTTTGATTGAGCAATACCACAAGTTTCATGGGTTAAATAGTGGAAGATCAAATATGGCCCATAAAAGTTCCTCAAGTATTATTGGTGATGACTCGAACTGTGAAGATTTTGATACAACTCTAGAGCAATATCTTGCGAAGCAAAACAGTTCAGTACTTAGCTCCAACATGGATAGGTATTTGTCGGATGTGATTAAACCAAAAGTACTCGAGTTTGATATTTTGGATTGGTGGAAGAAGAACTCATTTGGATATTTCATCGTTGCGGAGATCGCACGTGATGTATTGGTCATCTCTATTTCCACCGTCGCATCGCATTCAGCACTAGTGGACGTGTAATAGACCCATACCGAAGCTCATTAGCGCCAAAAATTGTCTAAGCACTAATCTGCACGCAAAATTGGTTGACTTGTGAACCACTTAGTTCTTAGGAGGTGGAGGAGCATGTAGAAGGCGTTGACGTCAAAGGTAAACACTTTTATTTGTTAATTTTGATTTGTTATTACTAATTTATTCATTTAACTAAACCTCTATATTTTTTTTATACTTAAGGTAACCCTCTTCCTTCAACTTAAGCATATGGACTACCACCTTATGCACTGAAAACTCTCCTTATGCAATAAGTTAGACTTTTTAGGTAATTTACAGGTGTTCTTGTTCAGTCTCTTGTGTTTGATTGTTAAGCTTCTAACCAAATTTGTTTGTTTCAATTTAAAATGACAGAACCCAAGATGTGCAATATTGCATACAACTCTTGATGCGAAAACTGCCAAATAGAATTTGGAGGATCAAGTATTATGGAAAGGGAGATTAATATTTAATGGGTATAACTTGTATCATAGAAGGACATGAAATTAGTGTTAGTACCAATATCTAAATTAAAATAAATGCTCTTAGTAACAATATTGATGTTCTCAAATCTGCATCAAAATTAGAGTGTTCTAAAATCTGAGTAAATGCAAGCAGATCTTTATTTGTATCTTCATTTTTATCTTTTGGCGGCTGAATTCAACGTCTTTTACATGCTCCTCCACCTCCCAAGAACTAAATGGTTCACAAGTCAACCAATTTTGTGTGAAGATTAGTGCTTTGACAGTTTTCGGCGCTAATGAGCTTCGATATGGGTCTATTACACATCAACCGGTGTAGAATGCGAACTCAGATGCGACCGTGGAAATAAAGAGACCAATACATCACGTGTGATCTCCGCAAGAATAGAATATCTAAATGAGTTTTTCTTCCACCAATCCAAAATATCAAACTCGGGTACTTTTGGTTCAATCACATTCGACAAATACCTATCTATGTCCGAGTTAAGTACCGAATTGTTTATTTCGCAAGATATTACTCTAGAGCTGTATCAAAATCTTCACAGTTCGAATCATCACCAATAATACTTAAGGAATTTCTATGGGCCATATTTGATCTTCCACTACCTAGCCCATTAAACTTGTAGTATTGCTCAATTAAACAATTCATGAGCAATCTTACGTTGACCTCAATTCAATCTCTACACTCATCCCCTTTGCAGTTTTTTAACCAATATGACAAGGTTGCAATCTTATATCGAGGGTCAAGGAAAAAAACTACATAAACAATCGTGTTCATCCTATCAATGTTCCTCCAATATTTATCAAACTTAAGTTTCATAGTAAACGTCATCTTCATCAACATATCATCTTCACTCTGACTCATGTTGTTCAAAGTGTTCTCAATTGTACAAATTTGTTGAAATAACATATTAGAGATCACATACAATGAGCCGGAGATTTTCAAAGTGATATCATAAAAAACTTTTAGAAACTTAATAAAAATATGAACCATTTGCTAATTTTCGAACGGAGACGCCAAAAGCAGTGGCTCCTTCACTCTCATTAGCACAAAAGCTCTTTCATATTTTTCAGTAAATCTAAGCATTAGGTATATTGAGTTCTATCTAGTAGGAACATCTAGACACACCATTTTTCTACACACAATATTCAGCTCATTTGCACATATTTTAAACATCAAGCTTTGCCGGTGAGGACCTCACAAATCTTATTGCTTCTCCAATCTTATTTACAGCATCATATATAATTTTTAAATCATCACGTATAATTTGGTTTAAAATATGTGCAACACATCACACATGTATCAACTCGCCTCCCAAAATTATGAACTCCTCTAACCTCTTATATTCCTCCTCACTGATCAATAGCAACAATCATTAGAAGAAGCATTATCCACAATGATCGTACAAATGCGACAATCTCTCAATCCGCCAAGCAAGACTATAACATCAAAGCAATGGTATCACCCCTATGATTAAGAATTTTGAAAAATATTATGATTTTCTTGTGTAATATCTAACTTTGATCAATATAGTAGCACGTGACACAAATATAATTCTTCTTTTGCACTGATGTCCATATATCAATAGTCAAACAAACTCTTTGATGCTCAACAAAGCCTTCAACATTTGCTTCTCCTCCTTATATAAACTAATGCACTTTTTTTGGAAGTGGTTCAGGATGACAAGGTATATCTAGACTCTAAATAACCTAAAAGTTTAACAAATGTCAGATGTTCTATAACCTTGAATGGCAATTCACACTGGATAAATAAATTGGAAATATCATCGCCTTTAATTTTTTCCGATTATGTTGTCCTAACATTTGAGAACTAGATCATTTACCATCCATCCTAACTCAAGTGTGTGATGGTGATTATCATTCCCAAGATTTTTATTCTCTCTAATAAGAGAGTTCGGACAAACATATATCCTAGGTGGTGTGACATTGATGATGTACTATTTTTATAATGGCATCTATAAATCTTGAAGCAATAATTGCATTGAGTTTTAGGTGCAATGGGATCAACAGGTTCAATCAACTCTTGTAAAATGATTTCATACATGAGATTGGTTGATAGCCTTCCTGGATCTTTTTGACTTTTGGGGGAGAGATGGTGCGTGCTTGGGGTTTAGGATATTCATGGAGGAAGGCACTAAGGCAACTTTTGGATGTTGAGCTGAGTTAAATTTTTTATAAATAGTAGTGAGTTGAGATGGTAGAGTGAATTTTGTGAAATCCACCTAAGATGAGTTTAGATGTATTTATGGAAAGTTGAAAAAGATTGTAAATCCCACGTGTAAAGAAGTGTTTAATTGAAAAATATTATGGGTCCTATGTGTAAAGAGGTTTTGAGTTGAAATGAGTTTAGTAATTTGAGAATTTGGTGTTTGGATGTTAGATTGAGTTTAAAATTAAACTGAATTGAGTTGAACTCAAATAAGTTTAATAACCAAACGGGGCCTAAAGGACTAGTCTTCCTCCATGTCTAATCAAATATGAGCTGAACTAGAATTACCAACACTGCCACTAAAACTATCTTCCATCTGTTTTAAAATAAGAAAAATAAAATCATTATAATAAAAGAAAAATCAATAGCTCACATAGTCGACTAGTAACAGCCAAAAAAATATAAAATCCATAACATTTCCAACACAAGATGAGTCTATCAAGGCGAAACAAAAAAAAAAAAAAACATTTCTAGCACGAGATGAAATATGCGCTGATCCACCAACAATAATGTATATGCTTCAATAAAAGTATAGGTTACAACTCTAACATAATGTATATGCTTCAGCATCTTCAAACACCAACAATAGTAGAAAAATAGAAAAACTAAAGGTATATTCAGAGCAACCTTTTGTGCTTTTTATCTCTCTTTTTGAATTCCATAATATTTGTTTCAATATATCACTATGAAATGATTGCTAGTTCACATATCAAAAGAACATAGGAATTGAATAGCTCAAAAGCAAAAGCCAAACCCGGGAGAAAAATAGAAAGAGAGAAGCCGAGGGACAGAGAGAGGGGGGGGGGGGGGGGGGGGGAGCCTTCCCAAGCATTGGCAGGCAGAAAGAGGAAAATAGTTCCTTATTCATTAATTTATGGCGACCAGGGAATGTGTGTTTATTCCAACTCGGATTTGATGTATTTTTTGTAGTTTTACACAGGCTTTTTGGGTCCTTAGGAGCTCTCTAGTATGGGTTAGGTGTTTTCTTGTATACATCCAGTGTACTTAATTACTCCTATTGATATATATAATATTTTTACTTATCAAAAAAAATTATGGCGACCGCAAGTGAAAAAAAAAAAATCTCTCCTTATTCACAAAAAGGATACAACTATTGGCATGGTTTTTTAGGATTTTTTGAGGTTTTTTTTTTTTATCACAACTAGCTCTATTCTGAGACCCAATGAGACGTCGTTTGGACTCAAGTTTTAACACTAGGCAATGAAAATGCTTGCCTGCTAGTTAAGTGTTAAATTTGTTCGATTACTTCTACAAACTCCCTAGAAAATCACTGTAAGCTCGACTATTGTATTTTTCTCTCTCTTTTTTCTTCCTTTTTCATTCTCCTTTCTTTGAAGAAAATGTGATCCTTATTGCGCCGACTTTGTTGAATTAAACTACGACTTTCCCATGTAAAGTATAAAACTGAAAAATAAACTTAAGAGAAACCCATGTCTTCAATTGAGCCAACTGAGTAATGGGAAACTTATTTGGTGCTTCCTAAAATTTCCAAATCACGTTGAGTTAGAGGAATCTTATGTTGTCTTTAACAGACTTTGAATTTGTGAAGCCTTGAACTGCCGAATTTCCAACCAAAGATTGACTAAACTTCCTGAAGTGTGTTAATAAAAGTAATTGAGCCCCTGGACTTTCAATTTCCTACAGGACAATGATTTATTGCAATGACTACTTTTAATGAGTCTAATAAAACTGCTAAAAAGTGATCATAAATTATACTGTATCTGAACTTAATGGTCATCTTTGACATCACAACCACAAGCCAAATCCATGACGTTTCGAGAACAATGGTTGGAGCAATAATGCATAACAGATACCACTGACCAGTCATTCAATTAGCTTTTAATTGAACGCCCACTTAAAACAGAGTGGATGTCGATACCCATGGTTTCTTCAATTTTCAATACTCAATACGGAAGTAAACCATACCTAAGTGTTGTGCAGTCCTCCCAGAGCAAAAAGAATGCAGCTCTTTGTATAAAGCTCACGGAGGTGGGAACCTGCCATCTGTTGCAGGTGTTCTTTGTTTAAAAACTACTACTTCCAGGATGCCATCAGGCCGGAAAGTTGGAGAAGACAATCGGGGGTCCACCGGTCCAGGCAGATTAAAAGAAATGGTGAATGGTCCGGATGGGCATAGTTCCTGGACTTTCATCTGATATACTGTTGGCGAGTCTTTCAAAACTCCTGCACGTGTTATTACTCCTTCTATATGAACCCGACCATCACGTTGGATTTCGCATTTTAATTTGCCTGCTAGAGCAAGCATCATCTAGTTTGTCATCTTTATCTTATACATTATTTTATGAGAAAAATGGAGTTCGTGCCATGCAGTAGCTCTAATGTATTTTTTTGCAACAGCAGCACTTGTAAGTTTTCATAATGCTTTTACTGACACATAAAAAATATGATTTTCATTAATAGTGATTTGCTTGTTTCACATGCATGGCAAAAGCTATGCATGAAAAATGAAAAAGAAGGAAACTTACATTGATCCTTTCGAACTCCGGGAAGTGCAACTCGAAAAAGGTAGGCCCCTTCACTTGTGCCAATGTCAACAAGACCAACGGGAGGCGCATTACTACCTTCCTTTGCTGTTCCAGTTAGAACAACAGATGGCTTCGTTTGTGAATGATCAACAAAACCTTGTACATTCATGCTGCCAAATTTAGCAGCTCTTGTACTTTTCAGCTCTTCTCTCAAGATCTACTTGTAAACTGTAGAAGAGCAATTGATGAAAGTAAGCAAATTGTAACAATCCAAAAAAGTAGGAAATAGTAAAAATTGAAGAAGAAGAAGAAGAAGTGTACATTCATGCTGCCAAATTTAGCAGCTCTTGTACTTTTCAGCTCTTCTCTCAAGATCTACTTGTAAACTGTAGAAGAGCAATTGATGAAAGTAAGCGAATTGTAACAATCCAAAAAAGTAGGAAATAGTAAAAAATTGAAGAAGAAGAAGAATTATATAGATTGGAAAATGGTTACCATACCCTCAAAAATATACAAGCAGTTCTCCAAGAGCTTTGTAAAAACATCTTAATTTTGAAGAAGAAGAAGAAGAAAGCAATCGATTATATAGATTGGCAAATGGTTACCATACCCTCAAAAATATACAAGCAGTTCTCCAAGAGCTTTGTAAAAACATCTTAATTTTTCAAATACATGTATAAGAAATGGAAAAATTTTCATTTTAAAAAAATTGAAGTATCTTTTCAAATTTCAAGTTCGCACAGTAGTGCAAAAACTCAATTCAGTTTTTGTCTTTGCCAATAAACAATATGTCAGGAAAAAAGTTTGATTTAGTAATAACTTGCAGAATAAAAAAGACATGCAAGTAATAAATATCTCAATAAATAGAGAGCACAACTTTGCAATTCATCTCATAGGTAAACCACATAAAATTTGACTTTAGCCTCAGACAAGCCATTCTTCATTATGTTATACGTTCCATGTAACAACAAATTGGACAGGATTAAAAATTCACTAATCAGTCATCATGTTTGGGTGCAAGGGCTAGGTCAATCAAAGACTTGTCAAATATGAGATCTCCAAATATTAGGAACAGCTCCAGTTCCAGAAACAGTGAAAGAATATTAGGAAAAAAAACCCAGTTCCAGAAACACTGCATCTAAATAGGAAATACATGGAGAACCCAAACAATTCAGGCATCATATTCAATAGCAGTGATGTCAAGAAGATTCAAGGTATCAGTCGCAGTCACTAATCTATATCCAGTCCACATTCACAGATGTCGCAACTTAATTGTGTTTGGAGATTTTTATTCGATTCCCCCTTATTTGACCTCGATTGGACCTAGGGAGAGAGCATTGGGAGGAGGGGGCCATAGGATAAGTCCAATGAACATACCCACCCATTCAAACAGGGATGAATTTAGCAATACATTTTGGTACATAAGTGCATAATTTCATGTTTTATTTTTATACTGATTTTTATATACTATAGAGGAAAATGCAGAACTTTAACCTTCCTAATCTAATATCTACCAAATAGGAATCGCTGCAACTGCTATTGCCATTGCAAGAAGAAATGACAGAGGGAAAATACTAGCAATTAAAGACAACTACAAAAACAAATAAATGGGAATGAGAATTTTCAAAGAGAAATTAGCTTCATGTAGACTTGTTGCATGGTGATGTACAAGGAGGATGGGATTAGCATGTAATGAGCATAAATTCGATGTTTAGGTGCCTACAACATTTATGACACAAACACAGAGACAAAAACTGTAGCGCCCCAATGGAAGGTCCAAGTCACATGGCCAATACTCCAAAAGGATTAGTCAATAATACAACTGAAGCCACATTGAAACATTATAAATAGCAAGAACTTATCTTTCTCTAGCAATGAGGGATCTCATACACCACCTACCCACTTATCAAAATGGGATATCAAAATCTCTCCCCCTTATATTCCCAACGTCCTTATCAGGCCAGTCCGTCGTCAGCTCAAATCTGGATCTAATACCATTTGTAAAGCTCCAATTGAATGTCCAAGCCACATTGCCTATATTCTAAAATGACTAGTCAATAATACAATTGGAGCCATATTGAAACATTATAAGGAGCAAAAACTTATCCTTCCCAAGCAATGTGAGATCTTATACACTACCTACCCACTTATCAGAATGGAATATCACAATCTCCCCTTCTTATATCCCGACGTCCTCGTCGGGCTACTCTATCATAGGTGGCACAACTCAAGTCCCACATTTCTGGTTGGAATAGACTTTGATACCATTTTCAACCCTATCAAATAACTACTAAAATCCCCAACGCTTGCTCAACCAAAACATCAACTTAGCAATCACCTGAAATCCCTCCCAACAGTGCTAATTCAACATGCTCAGATTTTTGCCAAATATCAACAATCCAACAAATTCATTTTCTCTCTTGTCCGGATACACTTAAAACCGATCTCCTCAGTCCTCACCATCAATCAACCCACAATATTAAGCAAACCAATAACACGTTCAGCTCAATCGCACACTCCAAGAACAGTCTAATTAATCAACAGCGCCAAACTAACCACAGATGAAATGACAAGTACACGGGCAGAGAGGATACCTCACTAAGCTTGAAGCAATGTTCGACTGGCCTTGGTGATGGAACGGTGCGGGATGGGAACGTTGTCGTCGTACTTACCGACACTGGGGTACGAAGGGACCGGCAGCGACGTGTTGGCCAGACATAGTACAAGGCATGAACGGAGGCAACGGTAGGGAAGATACTGAGTATTGGAAACGGTATGGGCGGCGGCGGCCGACGGACGAGGCAAAGGGGCTAGACGAACGGCGTGACAAAGTGGCGGTGGAAGAGCATGGCGATGACCTGGTGCAATGAAGCATCACAGTGTCGCCGGTTTGGGTGGCGCACAGTTGGGAAGCCGAGGAGGCGTAGAGACGAGAGAGAGATGAAGAGATGAGAGAGAGAGAGAGAGAGAGGATCTGTGGGGAGTGAGAGAGCAGTTATGGAGAGTGAACAGCAGAGAGAAAGACCTCTGCGGGGTAGCCGGTAGGAAAAAAAAAAATGGGGAAAACCGAACCCTAAGTCCAAACGGTGCGTTGCACTCTCTCTCTCTTTTTTTTTTTTTTTTTTTGTTTTTGACTAACCAAGTCTAGGCTTCGTTTGGTTCTCCAACCAAACTCATCTCATCTCTCTCATCATTATAATTTTTTCAAATTTTAATATAAAATATAATTAACAATTCAACTTTTTCAAATCCCAAAACAATAATAATATTAAAAAATAATATTCTAACAATATTTTATTATCTAAACTCAACTTAATTCAACTCACTTCAACATCCAAACGCATCCTAAATTTTGACTAGACTATGAGCTTTTAGCTATAGCCAAAATTTTTGGAGAGATTAGTACTTATTGGATTAGTCATTTTAAATTTAAAATAGTAATATTATATTATATATTTTAATAATATTTTAAAAAAATTAATATTTTGTATTTTGTAATTACACTTGTATTTAATATTTAATATTTTGTATTAATATTAAAATTTAATATTTAATCCACATTTTATGCAATACCGGTTTTACGAACACCTAATTACAACAAAACCTGGAGAAAACAATGTTTGAGTTGAGGTGAAACATATCTAGAGAGAAAAACTGGATGGAAGCGAAGAGCGAGGGAAAGAGAGATAGTTTGATGGAAAAATTATAAAATATTGATTTAGTCCTTCTAAAATGACTCTCCAAATATATCTAGAGATCGAAATTACTGTAATTTAAAATTTCATAAATATGTCTTTGGCTAGATCAATAATGCAAGAGTTTTAACTCAAAAAGTTAAAATTTAGATTTCACTGACATTTGGTTAAGTCAGTGCCAATGCTCTAACAGGCTGAATTTACTCCAGGTTGGTTATATTCAAGCCGAATGAGCCAACTAACACGAGAATAAATCGAATGTTTAGATTCCTTATAAATTTCCTTAAAATTTGGTTAAAAAACGCACTTCTTAAATTTTACTCTTTTCTTTTTAACTTTCTACATCTCATTCCCTATATTTTTTCTATTCTTTTAAAATAATATTTTTTTATTATTGATTTATTATCTTTTTCTCTCATTTTCATTTACAAAATTAACTACTCACTATTTTATATTTTTTTTATGTTTTGAACTATTAATCTTTAGCGAATATTTTAAACAAAAATTTAAATTAATTTGTTGTGGTACGATAATATTTTTTAATTTTGTTTACATTTTTTTAATTATTTAGATTATTTTTAAAATTATTACTTAAAACTATAAAAAATATGAACATAAAAAAAAGTGTAAATGATTGAAAGAAAAATTTATTTTATTTATTAGAATAAAATATTTATAAAAAATCATTTATAGATGAATAGTAACTCTTCATATTTAGGAAGCTGCTGTTTACCTCTCAAAACTGGATGGAGAGAGATTTTTGTCAAAAAGTTTAATCTTTTTTTGTTAAAATTTAGGAAATTATGGGTTTTAAGGCATCCGTGCGAGGATGCTCTTAGAAGCCACATATCATGTCAGCAACACACTTCATTTTTCCACAATACAATATTTAAATTGATAGTGGAAAAAGGGAGGAAAACAGCAACAAATACAAGAGAAAGAGACCTTAACAAAAAGGATATCCTATAACTAATGTAATTCTGAATTTTAATGCAAAGATAACCATAACTTACCATTGCAAATAATTAACTTAAAGCAATGTTAAACGGATTATATTGTTGATATTAATTGGGGATTTATAAAATTTCAACAACAACATACTTAACCCTTGACCGATTCAATTCAAAAAAAAAAAAAAACCCTTGACCGATTGGTGTTTCTGCATTCACATAACATGTGACCAGAAGAGGATGTTTGGTAAAAGACTTGTCAAGAATACAAAAATGAAAAAGTCTGAATACAAGCATTTTCCCGCACCCCTTGTGCACGAAATGTGACCTGGCAGAACAAAAAAATTAAACACTACATTTTGCATTTTGGTGTGGGACTAATCTGTGAACCATGCCTTCTCCAATATCTAAACCACGTCCATTTTCCCGTAGCCGAACCTTCCCTTGTCTTCCTACGACTTTGAGGTCACAAAGTCTTTATATGAATACAACAATATTTCTTGAATCGAGAATAACATTTTGCAGTTCTGCAGTTGAGCAAAGCAAAACAGTGACTCCAATAAACGAGCAAATCATGCAAGGCTAGCGCCCAGTTCAGTGAACGATTAGCCTGAGTTCGAGCAAATCCTTCTTTTGCTCCATCACAAACTCTTTCTTAGTGTTTCACTTTCCCTCGCCCCACAAAATTTCTCTGTCACGCGCGCGTCTTCAAAGAATAGCCTTCCAAAGACTTTTTTTATTTCCACTCTCAACTTTGCTTTTCCAATCTGATTCTCTAGACTTGGCCTAGTTTGGGTATCCAACCATTTTGAGGTACGCTTAAATACTTTTACTATTATTTTTTACTTTATTATTACTTTTTATCTACTTTTTCTATGATTCATTACTTTTCACCTACTTTTTACTACTATTTAATATTCTATTATTACTTTTTCACTACTATTCACAAACATTCTCAAACACTTTCACTACCCAAACCCAGCTTAAGTTTCCCCTCTTCTCTATTAACTTGTTTTCTTGATTTGCTCTGTTTCTCAGACACACACACATATTCATATTTATTTTTCTTCACTATTGTTGTCTAGATGACTAACAAAAAGGGAATAAATTGAGTTGTATTAAAAAATTGACAATTATAAATCAAATACACAATATAAAATATGAACAAAATATGAAGCAAGAGTAAATATAAAGGGTAAAAGTGAGAGATAAGCATATAAAATCACCACTTGTCCCAAAAATTTAAACTGATAGAAATATGTAGATTTTATTATTTATTTTATATCTTAACACTCACACCCACATGTAGTTCAAACTCTCCCTCAATGGGTGGCTCAACATGTGGAATATTTAATTAAATGAGATAGAGTGTATAGTCAGGGTTCGAATTCAGGACCTCTGCTCTGATACCTTGTGAAATCACCATTTATTCCAAAAGTTTAAACTAATGAGAAAATGTAGATTTTATTATTTATTTTATATAATAACAAAGTAAACTCAGGATCTTAACGAG
The DNA here is from genome assembly GCA_029856935.1 of Cyclocarya paliurus. Classification (NCBI taxonomy): domain Eukaryota; kingdom Viridiplantae; phylum Streptophyta; class Magnoliopsida; order Fagales; family Juglandaceae; genus Cyclocarya; species Cyclocarya paliurus. The sequence goes on from CM056949.1 coordinate 10,739,323, forward strand.
ATTTAATCACACTGCCTATGGCCTCGCCTCAAGTTATTCTTTAAGGATTCTCGAATTCACTATTCAACCTCATTCAAGTGAAGATAGAAATCTAATACATTTTTTAGCGGTACCGCTATAAAGAATCCGTATAGAACACTTTCTATACTTACAATCACCTTGCACATAGTGATTCAACTATTTCTTATATAGAACACCTTTTATACGCACAAGAGTTATACACATTTTTTTACTGATATAAGAGTTGATAGTAGGTAGGTTATTAAAAAACACTCATCAACGAGTGAAATAAAAACAATACAGTGCAAACTATATCTCTCTCAAAATGAACAAGGGTTAAAGTTCAATACTTAAAGAAGAAAGATTGAAAGTTTTGAATGAATATTATAAAACTTGTAATTGATGTGTGTATGCTCTTATTGTTAATTTGAAGATCTCAATTGAGCTATTTCTAGGCATATTCGACTTCATTTTCAAATTTAAAAAGATTTACATGTAAAAAATGAGCACCACTCACTTTTCAAAATTTTCAAATCTAATATTTTACTTTTCATATATGACAAAATGAGCATTATTTACTTTTTAAAAATTTAAAACAAAAACATCTACCTTTTGCATATGTCAAACAGAACATCAATCACTTTTTAAAATTTTCAAACAAAATCATCTACCTTTTGCATATGTCAAAAAGAGTATCGATTACTTTTCAAAATTTTCAAACAAAACATGCACATGTGAAATATGACAATCAATCATATTTTAATTTTTCAAAATTCAAACTTTTAATCAAATCATGCATATGTCTAGTATGATAATCAATCATTTTTCAAAAATTCAAATTTCAAATTTTTAATTTTCAAATATATTATGCACATGTGGAAAATACAATTTGATGCTTTATGAGAAAAAATTAATTTTAAACCTTAATCCAATTTCAAATTTTATCAAAAGATGTATAAAATTACTTTAAGAGTTTTATTTGTAAATTTGTTTAATTTCTTGCTCATGTTTGATTCGTTGATGTGTTTGGCTCTATTGTGTATACAACTTGAGTTTGAGATTCTTTTATACTTAAATTTATTTGTTATCATCAAAATACATATATAAATATATAATTATATGAATTTTAAAACCTTGGGTTCAACAATTATGTTCTAATCCAATTCTCCGACCATACCGTTCTCTCGGTTTTGTTTGCTCTTATTCATGGATCACAACTGCATCGTTCTCTTCACTCTTATTTGCTTTATGCTTGCTTCGTTATGGGTTTCCTTTCTGCGGTCTGTTTCAGTTTCAATTCAAAGGCTTGATTTTTATTTATTTCAGTTGAAGGGATGGGGTCTTGATGAAACCGCAGGCCTGGATGGAGGCCTAGTAAGAGCTTTGTTGAAGCCGATAAGCACGAAACCCGAAGGAAAAAAGAGTTTTCGTATTTTCTTCTGTTTGTTTTTTTTAATAAAACAAGCCGACATTAGCTAGGGTGCGCGAATTCGTGCACCAGTTCGTCTACAGGTGGAATTGTACAAAAATATACTCTAAATATTTCATATTTAGGTTTGAATAATGCTAGATTAATAAAAAATTATGCAAGTGTCACGCATTTTTTTAAAAAGAACAGATTGATTATTAAAAATTTAATTTTTTTATATGAATCTCATAATACTTACTTTTTTTTAAAATAAATGCGAGATATTTACGTACTCTATAATAACAAGTAAAGAACGAAAAATCGTATACAAATATTATGATAGTCAAAAATATTACTAGTGAGTAAGGCAACGTGTAAAACGACCGCTTTACCGATCGACGATCTCTTCAGTGTGCACGCGAGAGGAGTATGGTTGTTGGAGAGAAACTACATAGGTCAGTGCAACTCTAACGGATGGACTTAACACAACTCAGTGTTTGCCACGTCAAAGTCCATCTCTTTGATGCTACTTGGCGAGAAGTGATCTCCGCAAATTAAATTAACTAATGTTTTACCCACCAAACAAATTTGTAGCACAATATTTAGAATTGAGGTTACTCTAATTGTTGATAAGACCAAGAAAAATTCTATTCTTAAGTGGTGTGTAGAGTAAATTTAGTAAAATATTAAGATGATATAATTTAATTTGAAATAGAAATTCTAAAATTTGAATCTTACATATCCAACAAGATGCTACTTGGCGGGAAGTGATCTCCTCAAATTAAATTAACTGATATTTTTCCCACCCAACAACTTTGTAGCACAATATTTAGAATTGAGGTTACTCTAATTGTTGATAAGACCAAGAAAATGCTATTCTTAAGTGTTGTGTAGAGCATATTTAGTAAAATGTTTACATAATATAATTTGATTTGAAATTTAAATTATAAAATTTAAATATTACAAATCAAATATTACCATTTAAGTGATATGAATAGTATGTTCTATATACCGACTTTAAAATAAAAAAACTTCTACGTATCATCCCCTACACCACACACTAACATGTAATTTATCATGTTTGTGTAAATGTGTGTTTAAATAAAAAGACAAAAATAACAAATCACATGTTGGTATGTAGTGTGTGATGATAAGTATCATTTCTTATAAACTCTAAAATGAAATAGCTTCAATGGTTAGATGAAGAAATTATTAAAATATTCATGTCAAAATTAATAGTCTTAAAAATTATAAATTTAATTATTAAATATTGTAGCAATTGTTTAAATAGAAATATTATTTCACAATAGTAAACTCACAAACTGACATGATTTAGTATACTATGTTAGATTATAAATTTATTTTTATTATAAAGTAGATCTAACGAATTACATAAAAAAAATAAAATTACGAATATACTTTTATAAAATCCCTAGAACACTTATCTTTTCTAAAATTAAACTTTAGAATTCGACAAACAATCAAGAAGATTTTGTCACAATATTTAATATGAAGTACACATTAATTATGGATAATGTCATGTCGAGTCGAAAATCATGGCCGTGTAGCTGTGGACTTCCCAAGGCAATCACCAAAACGGTGACGTTTTCGATTTTACAAAGGTGTTCAGCCAGTAACAGAAGTACAAGGTATAGTTAAGGATACACAAATGTTGACATCAAATTACCCAAAATCTCCATGAGATAATCGAATAACTAACTTCCCATAAATAAATAAAAAATCGAATAACTAACTAGTATGCAAAAACTGAAAAGTTACAACTTCCACATCATACGCAAAATAGCAAACTATCTACGGTTGGCTTTGTAAGCACATTCTGCATTTTAATAAATCTCCATATTTTTGCTTCCCCTTCTTGAAACCAATGTCCCCATGCAACTTTGCTTTGCATGCTATGATCAGCGTACCTGTAAAATTCTTCAATCTAAGAATTGAAAAACAGAGAACTGAAGAAAGACTTTGAGGAGAATACTTCTCATTCAGTAGAATTGATTGATTACAATCGATATACAAAAGTCCATTTATATACAAGTTCAAGCTAACTATCTGACTATACAAGTAATGACACCTGGCTAACTAACTTAACTGTCAATCCCTTTTTCTTGACTTCTCAAAGACTTCAACTCTAAAGCTTCTATATAAGTTTGTATATTCCAACACCCCCCCTCAAGAGGGGAATGGATATTAATCATTCCCATCTTGCGGATAAGATGATGAAATGAAAGTGAACCAAGGGGTTTAGTGAGTATATCTGCCAACTGATGCTTGGAAGGGATATGAATAATTTTTATAAGGCCTTCTTGGAGTTTTTCTCGAACAAGGTGACAGTCTAGTTGAATATGTTTTGTCCTTTCATGATGAACAGGATTTGAAGCAATGTCTGAAGCTGGTTTACTATCAGTATATAGCAATGCAGCTTGTGGATGATTAATGCGTAAATCAGCCAGTAAATAAATTAGCCATTGAAGCTCACAAGTTGTTGAAGCTAGAGCTCTGTATTCTGATTCAGCAGAGGAACGACTAACAATTGGTTGCTTTTTCGATTTCCAGGATATGAGAGAATCACCAATAAACACTGTAAAACCAGTAACACTTCGTCTGGTATCAAGGCATCCTGCCCAATCACTGTCTGAATAGGCTTTTAAGTGCAAAGGTGATGCTGCAGACAAAAAAATACCTTGGCCTGGTGTTGCCTTGACATATCGAAGGACCCTTTCAGCAGCTTGTAGATGTATTGAACTGGGATTAGCCATGAACTGACTTAATGCTTGCACTGAATAGGCAAGATCAGGTCTAGTTATTGTAAGGTATAACAGACGACCAACAAGTCTCCTATATGAAGCAGGATCAGATAAAGAAGGGGAAGAATCATTTGTACTCAGTTTTAAGTTGGATTCCATAGGAAATGCAACAGGTTTACAGCCAGAAAATCCACTATCTTGCAAAATATCCAAAGCATATTTGCGTTGGCATAGAGTAATACCCTTGGTTGATCGAGCAACTTCAATTCCCAAGAAATACTTGAGTTCACCCAAGTCTTTAATTGTGAAAGAATCGTGTAAGAAACTCTTCACAGTAGCTATATCATGAAGATTATCAGAGGCAATGATAACATCATCAACGTAGATCAAGAGAGCCATAAAACTGTTTGATGTTTGTCTGATGAACAATGATGAATCAGACTTAGCTTGAGTAAAACCAAATTGAAGCAAGGATGAAGACAGTTTTGAAAACCACTGTCTTGAGGCCTGTTTTAAACCATATAGGCTCTTTTTGAGTTTACAAACTCTAGGATCAGTAGGAGAAGAATATCCTGGTGGTAACTGCATGTAGACCTCTTCATTCAAGTCTCCATGCAAAAAAGCATTATTTACATCAAGTTGATGTAAATGCCAATGCTTTATTGCAGCAATAGCAAGTAAAAGACGCACGGTAGTCATCTTTGCAACTGGAGAGTAAGTGTCAAAAAAATCCAGCCCTTCTTGTTGAGTATATCCCTTAGCTACTAATCTAGTTTTATATCTTTTAACAGTTCCATCAGCTTTAAATTTCACACGGTAAACCCATTTGCATCCAATGGCAGTCTTGTTTGGAGGCAAAATAGCAAGTTCCCAAGTGTTATTTATTTCAAGAGCTTTAATTTCATCTGCCATGGCAGTTTGCCATTGAGGGTGTGAAATAGCTTGTTTGAATGATTTAGGTTCAAATGTAGATGAAACAGCAGAAACAAAAGCACTATGTTTAGGAGATAGTTTAGAAGTGGAAAGATATGGTGTGATAGAATAGGGCTTACCAGGAGATGGAAGACAGCAGCTGAAAGATGCATGAATTGCTGAAGATGACTGAGTCGTATTTCCACAATAAAAATCTTGCAAGTATGTAGGAGTATGCTTGACTCTCTCAGATCTTCTAAGATTTGTAGTTTCATGGTTAATTGGAGATAAAGAAGAAGAAATAGTATTTGGAACTGAAGCAGGTACTGATGTATTAGAAGTAGTAGCAGGTTCTGCAGTGGGGTTAACTGGAAAATTATTGTTTGATGGAGAGAAAGGAATAGCAGGTACTGATATAGGTGCTGAAATCGAGTTTATCTCAGAAACTGTGGAGTCAAACACTTGAGGAAAGTTGGGAAAAACAAAAGGTGTATGATTAGTGTTTGGTATAGAAGGAAAAACAGACTCGTGGAAGATTACATTTCTGGATACAAATGTTTTTAGAGTGATGAGATCTAGTACTTTGTACCCTTTGATATTAGGTGGATAACCAAGGAATAGACATTTGGTAGCTCTTGGTTTAAACTTTCCTCGATTATTTTTTATAGTACTAGCAAAACATAAGCAACCAAAGACTTTAAGGTAATTGTAGGCTGGCAATTTTTGAAATAGGAGATCATATGGTGTATGATTATTAATAACAGGTGAAGGAATACGATTGATGATATGTGTAGCAGTTAATACACTGTCACTCCAGTAAGTCAGAGGTAATTTTGATTGAAAAAGAAGAGATCTAGCCACATTTAATAGATGCTGATGTTTTCTTTCGACTTTTCCATTTTGTTGAGGAGTTTCAATACAAGATAATTGCTGAATTATGCCATGAGTTTGAAAGAAAGTAGGCATATTGAATTCTTGGCCATTGTCTGTTCTAATGGTTTGGACAGAGGTATTGAACTGAGTATGAACATAGGCAATAAAATATGTGAGTAGAGACCGAGTATCTTCTTTTGTTTTCATAAGGTAAAGCCAAGTAAATCGTGTGTAGTCATCTACAATTGTTAGAAAATACTTGTGACCAGAATATGAAACAGTGGAAAAGGGACCCCAAATGTCACAATGGATTAATTGGAAGGCTTTATCAGAATGAGTATGTGATACAGGAAAGGCCAATTTCTTTTGTTTGGCTAAAGGACATATCTCACATACATGATTGTGAGTTGGTTTTACATAAGAATCTAGAGTGCTAATGAGTTGTAATCTTGCAGGAGAAGGATTTCCCAAGCGAAGATGCCATATGTCAGAATTGATGGTGCAGGTATGAACCAAAGATGAAGAAGATAATCTGGTTGAGTCAAACAATTTATTCTTTGAATCAGCAGGAATTTTTAGTAAATGGTATAGACCAGATCTAACTTCAGCAAGCCCAATCATCTTCCATTTGCTGAGATCCTGCAAAATGCATTTAGATTGGAAAAAAACAAACCAATGGAATTATCTTTAGTCAATCTTGAAGCAGAAATAAGATTGATATTGAAAGAAGGAACATAAAGGGCATTATGTAAAACTAAATCAGAAGAAAGATTAATAGTTCCAGTAAAAATAACAGGAACAGAATTTCCATTTGGTAGATGAACTGAAGATTGTTTGGTAGGTATATGTATTGAGGTGAAAAGGTGAGGAGAACAGATCATATGATCTGTTGCTCCAGTATCAAGAATCCAAAGAGAATGAATGGTTAAAGAATTATCATGACAAAGAGAAGTAAAATGATTACCTGAAGCAGAAGCAGAATTGACTGCTGAATTGGAATTAATGGTTGAAGTTGATAGGCTATTGGCAAGTGTTAGCAGATTTTGTATTTGCTCTTGAGAAAAAAACATTTTTGGGATATTTGAATTTTGCTCCAAAGAAGAAGCATTATTAGCATTGGGTAATCGTGGAATAACTCCTCCTCCAGATTGTGTAGGAAGAGACCTCTTGCCTTTAGGACCTTTCCATCCTGGTGGATAGCCTATAAGCTGAAAACACTTATCAGCAAGATGGCCAGCATACCCACAATGAGAACAAATCACATCAGATTTTCCTTTTGTTTTGGTGGATTTGAATCCATTGGAAAACACTTGCTTTGATGGTTGTGCAGCAGCCATGGCATGAGAGTCAAGAGAAAAACCAACAGCATTAGTCAAGGAACGTTGGCTTTCTTCTTGTAATAGCAGAGAAAAAACCTTGCTCATTGAAGGTAATGGAGACTGAAGCAAGAGTTGACTGCGCATAGCTGAGTAAGAATCATGCAATCCAATCAAGAACTTCATCACATAATCTGCTTGTTGGCGATCAGCAAGATTCTTTAAGATTGCACAGGTGCAAGTATTAAGAATTCCACAGTGACAAGTAGGAAGAGGACGATAACTAATGTACTCATCCCAAAGTGTTTTAAAATCACTAAAATACTCAGTGATAGTTTTGGAGCCTTGAGAAATAAAACTCAAAGATTTCTCCAAGGTGAAAACTCGAGGACCATCACTGCAAAGATATCGAACTTTAAGTTCTTCCCAGATGTCAGAGGCATTGGTGAAGTAAAGAAGGCTACCACGAATTTCTTTTGAAATGGAATTCATCAACCAAGATAATACAAGGTTGTTTGCTCGCAACCAAGGAATTGAAAAACGAGTATCGTCAAGATTGGGTTGAGGTAGACTTCCATCGATGAAAGCAATCTTATTCTTTACAGTTAGAGCAATGGAGATTGATCTACTCCAAGCAACATAATTTTCACCAGTAAAGATTTCAGAAACAAGAAGAGCTCCAGGGTTGTCACTGGGATGAAGGTAGTATGGACTTGAAGAAACATCAGATGGGTTGGCCATAGAAGCAGAAGTTGCCATAGAAGCAGAATTATCCGTAGAAGCAGAATTTCTGATAGAAGCAATGAAGCTTGGATCTTCAGAATCGTCAGAGGGACTTGCCATAAAAGCAAGAAATCAAGAAAGCAAGAAAGCAGGACAGCAGCGGAAAAAAATTCTTACGATGATACCATGTAAAATTCTTCAATCTAAGAATTGAAAAACAGAGAACTGAAGAAAGACTTTGAGGAGAATACTTCTCATTCAGTAGAATTGATTGATTACAATCGATATACAAAAGTCCATTTATATACAAGTTCAAGCTAACTATCTGACTATACAAGTAATGACACCTGGCTAACTAACTTAACTGTCAATCCCTTTTTCTTGGCTTCTCGAAGACTTCAACTCTAAAGCTTCTATATAAGTTTGTATATTCCAACAGTACCTTTGAGTAATTACACATGAGAACAAAACTCGAGCAACCTCCATCTTCCCATGGCACACAAACCACAGGATCTAAAGCATGCACCTAAAGCCATGGCATCGCGCTTGTTTTAAAATAACAGCTTCAAAAATGCCGTCGGATCTGAAGTTAGGAGCAAAGAGCCTTGGATCAACAGGTCCTGGAAGACTGAATGAGAGCGTCAATGGTCCAGGCAGGCATAGTTGCTGGAATTCCATCTTGAAAACACGGCAGCGTTTCTTTATAGTTCTTCCACCCGATGTTTTCCCTCGGAGGTGAACCTTCCCATTAGATTCAATCTCACAGCTGAACTGACCTGCTACAACAAATGACATTAATCGCATCTGCATGACAGAAATGGGAGCCAGGGACTCTGCTGTTCCTCATCTTCTAGGCAATATTTTATTCTCACTTAGTAAATCTGAGAAGTTGTGTAAAAGAGAGGAAATAATAGATTTGAGAAGAGTGATCAAGCACCTTGGTGTAGTAACATTAAGGGAAGTGTGTCAGTACGATGGTCAACAAAAAAAGAAATTGTTGTGTTTAAAATACCACCCATACCCTGCTGAGAAACAAGGCACACAACACCTATCCATTGAAAATCAGCAATAGCTTGCCTTTTCTTCACACCAATTGTGGAGATGAGAGACAGGTGAGGTCTGCGTTCAAGCCCGCAAGGGCACTTAAAACCCTCAAGGCCTGTCACGAACTAAAGACTATTTTTTATTGATTTTTATATCTAGATATGAACCCCATGACATTATTGGACTGACCATAGGACGTTTTATTCTTTTATTAAAAAGAAACACTTGAGAGGAAATGCTGACCAGAGACTATAAGCATCACGGACCAGGGTACACAGACTAATCTAGAACGTAGCCTCTGCACACATTGGGTGCAAGTCCCATCTCACCTTCTGAGTCCTCAGAGGACATCTCCACCAGGACAACCACAAGGATCCATAATTTATCAAACAAATAATGTGCAGAAACAGAAAGCAGGTGATTTAAATTGCTATATGGTGGATAAAAATAATTCCTCACTGATGCACCCAAGTTATACTAGGTGCACTTAGAGATTATTTTGGGTTTCCCTTACCCATAAGTTCAGAGGAGGTCCCCTGTTAGGATGACCACAAACATAATGCCCATACAAATTACTCCCTATCATAATTATTAAATCTTTCCAGGAATAATTAAAGGGCTATGAGGAGAGAAGACAATCATACAATTGTCCTTCTTGACCCCTGGTAGAGCAACTCGGAATAAATATGCATCTTTGCTGATACCAATGTCCACGGTACCAACAGGTGGCCCAACCATCCCTCCTCTAGCAGTCCCAGTCAAAACAATAGCAGCAGGGGAGTTGCAATCTTCTACATTTGGAATAGAGAGAAGAGGCATCATGACAGGCCCATCCAGTTTATAAGTCCTCTGGAGAGTTCCTCTTTACTTTGATGTTTTGATATGGGAACTACATGGGGAAATGCTGGCATTGGCTGAGGGTCACAGCAGTGCCTTCTCTTGCATTTTTGTTGAAATCTTACTGGTGAATCACCATTGCCATTTGTAGTGTATTCTGAGGCTGCCTCCATACTGTAATTCATGCAATTCTGCTCACCATTGCCATTGCCAGCTCGGTACTTGTATTTGTAACACAAGGCTTCATCCATATCTATCCAAATTATCTAAACCTGATAAGTATTTGAACCTTTCCAGATCCTCCTCTTTCATATGTGCTATAATAGGATCATCAATACGTACAATTCCTTTCGCAATCCTGAAGCTGGCTGGGAACCATATTTGTTTATGAAGATTCAAAGGAAAAATACTTGTGAAGTGCTTATGTTCCTCTATTGACCCAGAACTTAATGAAGGAAGGTTGCCCTTTATATACATATGCAACATATTTGGTTTTAAGACCAGGCCAGGATTAGCATTCCTCAGGATGTAGTAATATAACCTCTCTAATAGAGAAATGCTGACATATGAAGCACCCAGATCACTCAATGTATATGGTGCTAAACCTTTGATTAATCTTTGAGCTGCTGAGCACCTTGGGTTATCAGACTTGACATCGGGGCCAAAGCAAGTGCTCATTATGAAGTTAAGCACAAAGTGCTGGTCATCGAATGATGGTTGGACTGAGCTTTCAGAACTTCCATTTTTCTCTTCCAAGCCCATTCTTTGAACTAGCCTCCTGTATGGTTGTGAAACACGTAAACAAAGAAGCAAGATCAGTATTTTTTTTCCTGTCAAGAAGCACAAGATTACAATTTCTGGTCAATATTATGTTGACTCTAACTGTCATTATTGTTAACTGAAATGCAGCAAAAACCTAGTAGATTATCTTTGTCTCCTTTAACATAAATGATTCTTCTAGGTTTACTGAATGCAATCTTGCAATTATAGAAGAAATGTTATATTGTCAACCAGGTGAGAGGGAAGTTTGGTATGAACCATGGGCCTAAGTGTGACCTGTTAGCCCATACAAGTACTGTGACGAAGTGATGAAGTGAGTTCTATGATTGTTTCAAGCAAGAAACCAGTCAGTCCTAGGCAGGTAAGTAGTCGCCTACATAAGAATTAAGAAAATCAATGTCAGCCATCCATTTGAGATCCCACCTACAATAGTGACGGTACTTAACATATGAAAGTCTTACCAGAGGAGCAAATTTAGGATTGGGAAAACCAACTACACCCCAGTGCTTGATGGTTGTGATCATCATCATCCTCTGCCCTGGGTTTGAACAAGTCAATCCCTTTTGTGTGTCTCACTAAGAAGTAAAATCTGCACTAACTTCATGATCTTAGTCTAAGATTCTTAGATAAAATCTCTCCCTTTTTATGGATAAGTAATCTTTAGATAAAATCTCACCATGATGAAGATGAATTGTGGTACAACTAGCTCTTTAGGCTTTTCCTTTATGAAAATCCATATACTACATAACCACTCATACCAAATAGGTGCAGATGTTAGTGTCAGCTCCCTCTCTTCTTCTAAAAGACACACCTGTTGGCCTACCAAAAACCCAGTTTCTTATGAACCTAGTCAAGTCTATAAAACTATCACAAATCTATCTCACTTGGCAGTATCAAGTTGTGCTTTCACAATGCTCTGCACTAAACTCAGTGGAAGCCAAACTCCCTAGTCAAAGCTATAGTCTCCCTTCACAGACCACAATTCCATATACAAAAGACATAATTCAACACAAAATAGTACGTACACTAACTGAAGAAACTCTCAGCGGAAACGGGCTCAACCTTTTCAATTCAACATTTAGCTATATATCCATGCATTGCAATGATAAAACGGGATTTCAAAACTAAACCATTAAAAAGAACCGTACAAAATTATTAAAATTGAGATATGTAACCTTAAATTTACCGTATCTATAGTTCGCCTATAGATTGGTGAGCATTTGGTTTTGCATTCACGGAATGGGCTCAGAGCGGCTTTGTCTTCGTCCCGCTGCTAAGTTGGAAGGGGAAGCTTGGGTTTTTGCTTGTTTTACTGCGAGAATCACACAGGTTTTGGTCTCTCCAGAAGCTACATGCGAGTTGGGTTTCCGAGTGGGGTTTGTCACGACTCACGACCATATGAGCCTCATGCGGTCCACTAGCGGTTTCCACCATCGGGTCTACTTCAGAAAAAGATTAACATTTTATTCTAAGTTTTACATCAATCGGTCCAGAGGACGCATCGTTGATGATATGATTTTAATTTATAAAAAAAATTAAAAATAAAATATCTTGTAAATGAGTTATTCTATTTTTAAGTTTACGTGCAAAACACGCTATCTATATTATTTAAATAATTAGATTAATTAATTTATAAGATTTAAATTTTATTTTTTTTAAATTAAATTATATCACGTAAATATTTACAATGTGTTATCCAAAATGGATTAAAAATAGGACTTTTTATTACAAATTAAAACTTGTTATTCATGCCGACTTGCAAATAGAAAATATCTTTTAGTAATATTAGATTTTACAAGATTATTTATACTTCATTTGGTTATATAGATGAGATGAGATAAAAGTTGAATAAAATATTATTAGAATATTTTTTTAATATTATTTTTATTTTAAAATTTAAAAAATTTAAAAAAATTAAATTATTTATTATATTTTATTTTAAAATTTAAAAAAATTAAATTATTTATTATATTTTATATATAAATTTAAAAAAATTATAATAATTAGATGAAATGAATCGAGACACTATCACGATCCAAACAATCCCCACTGTTTTACATCTCTCGTTGAATTAGAATATATCTAATTTGAGTGTAGAAATGAAGACAACGTTAATTCCCAATATCTGGTTCAAAGCACATTGAGTTAAGTTAGAAAACATAGTAAACTTTAAGAAACTGTAAGGCCCATCCATTAAGGTACCCCTAATGGAAATGTAATACCCTTGACCATCTGTGAACACGTTGGAAATGTGACAATGACAGCCGAACATAAATATTTTGGAGAAGCTCTACCCTTATCTTTATAAACCCAAACCGAAAACCACCTTAGAGGAGGGGTGGAAGCTGCTTCGTTTATTTTTAGAGATGGGATGAAATGAGATAAAATTAAAATTAAAAAGTTGAATAAAATATTATTAAAATATATTTTTTAATATTATAATTATTTTAGTATTTGAAAAAGTAGAATTGTTTATTTTATTTTATATGAAAATTTGAAAAAGTTGTAATAATGGAATGAGAAGTTTTCAAAATTTTGAGTTTTAGTCTCGAAAACAAACGAGGCTCTCTCTCTCTCCTTCCTTCCAGATAGGGGTGTAAGTTTAAATCGAAAAAATGAAAAATCAGACTAGATCGGATCGAACAGGATATGTTAGTCTGGTTTTGAACTGAAAATCAATTTCTATATTATGAAAACCGGCCGGATCCTGTCTGATCTCGATTTCATAATTTTCAAGACCGGACCGGTTGGAACAAATATATATAAATTAATTTTATATATTACACAAAATATTATATATAAGTTTTACAAAAAATCTTTCCAACCTCCCACTATTTATTCACACTCCACACTCCATCTTTTTTAAAATTTTTTTATTAAATAATTTTTATATGAATAGTGAATAAAAAATTTGAAATAGTTTTAAAAAAATAAATTCAAAAAAATTTTTAAAAAATATTAAAAAATATAGAGTGTGGAGTGTGGGTGAATAGTAGGAGGTTGTGTAGCAAAACCCTAAGTTTTATATATCATATATGAAATAATTTCATATTATAACATAAAATGTTAATCTTAAATATGAACATTTGTAATTTGATTGATCATATGTTATTAATATAATTATATATAAGATAATGTTATTATAATTTATAAAATAAAAGTTTAATCTGAAAGATGAAAATTTAATTGATCATATGCTTTAAATATAAATATATATTAAATTATTAATAACATTTTATCATAAGAAGTAACATTTTATTATATGTTTTTTACATTTTAAAAAAACTAAAAAATTGGATCAGACTGGACCGAAAGCCAGTAAAACTAGAGGTACCGGTTTAAGAGAGTAACCGGGGCGTAATTAGTTTTGGAAAATGCAAAACCGATACATACCAGTTCGGTTCCAAATTTTGTATAAAAGCAAACCGGACCGAATCAGTTACACCCCCAGTTCCAGATGCAGTTTTCTCCCAATATTTAATTTTCTAGTAAGTGGTTTTGGATTTTGCTTTTGTTTTTTCCGGTCAAAGCATGGAGAGGCGGCAGTTGATATTTTTCAGTAGCCAACAACCACCACGCGGTTCTTAAGCCGTCGATCTTTCAGACTGCCAAAGATTTTTCTCTGAAAGGAGCGATGTGTGATCCACACGCGCCATCACACATAGGGCTCTGCTGCCGCCACGTGCGGTGTTTCTGGGGTCAGCAATTTCAATAGCTTTAGGATCGATGGTCCGGCACACTCCTAGTGTGGCACGTGTCATTCACGCGCCATTACAGCCTCCTTGCTTAGTGTTTTTTCACTTGATAGTATATTTAAAGTTTCTGTTTTGTTGTATTTTTATTTTTTCAGGATTTCCTATGTTTTTCTATTCTGTTGTTTGTGTTAGGTAAAAATAAAAAGATATAGGCAATTGGACTTATTGTCCATAGCAGGAGAACCCTTTCCTCATTTGGAGGATGGGGGTTGTTTTCCCTCTCCTCCTTTGGAGGATGGGGATTGATTATCTTGTTTTAACATAATGTTATATTCTCAAACAATCAGGATTGAAATCTCTGTTCTTATAGAATCTCGTATCTCATAAGGTTTTATCATTAGAGAGCTTGTAGAAGTTAAGATAATGCCTGCCACAAAGAAATTTGTGTGCAGGAAGCCCCAAACAAATAAATAGTTTAACTTGTAATTTAGGTTAAAAAAAAAAAGAGCACGTTTGAAATGTAATGCCTTAGGTCTTAAAATATCATTACATTATCATACAACATGAACCATGACGAAACTTTGACCAGGACGCCAGAGATTTGAATTTATCTTGTATCCTAATCTTTCTGTACTGGGTAATTGAAACTTTAGACCTTCATTGCTTTTTTTTGCCGGGAAATATTCAAACCTCATGACTTCCATCTACAAGAATTTGTCCCACGTTTGTTGTGTTTTTTTTCCCCGCACTACTACTAGTTCGTTTAGGAGTGCATCACACTCGTCTGCATTCCCCACAACAGATCAGAATGCGGCGTGTAGACAGCAAGTCGTTTCAAAAAAGCACAAGGTATGACCAACATGATATGATGATGATGCATGCGATGTGATTCTCAAGAAATGTCATTCTAAATTAAAGCAACTCCTTCATTCTTCTTGTTGATCCCAAACTCCCAAGCATTCGGGATTTGAATCTTTGTCGGGCCCTATCCATCCAGCTTTTTATATGTTTCTGATCAATATTATCCCGAGTCGTAGCTTGAAATGACATATTTTATCCTGTTGATCGAAGATTGTTGTAGAGTTACTTAGACCAAAGAGTAATCCCCACACAAGTACATGCAGTGTCTTTAGTTCCTGACTTTTAAGAAGCAATCTGTGTTTGAATGACTATTTCTCATTGGGATTAATGCAGAGAGCCAGAGATCATCTTCTGTTCATCATTGCTCTCTAAGGATACCACAATACCCAAAAATACCAAACTTGCTGTGTAGTTTATTATTTCTTGAGCTTGTTGAAGTTTCTATTCTCTTTTCCTTTTCATGATTTGCCCTTTTCCTTTTTTCCATTTTGCAATGTGGACGATCACTGATTCACTATGTGTGTCATGCGCTGAGTGTAACCCAACAGGGAAATAGTTCACTTTATCACAAAAAGAACGGTGAAGACGTGCCATATTCCATGACTAAGTCGCAACTTTACCAATCTGTTGGCTTAAAATGGATGGATTAGATCATGATCTGATCAGGAATGAAGCATGTGATCTAGATGTGAGTTTATACTTGTTTACATTTTTCCTACAAAGAATCCTAAATTCCCAACCCACAAAGATCCCCAAGAAAAAGTGAAGTTGGACCCGTCAAAGCCAATCATTTCAAATGCTTGAGACTCACATTGCTTTGCGCAGACGCGAAAGCCTTGAAGCTTGAGCTCTCACAAGTACCAAACCCTCTCTCCATGTTAACCGTTTTCTTGTTTTCTGGTTTTTGTGTCTGTCTGGTTGTGATTCACTCTTTGAAAAAGCAAAGCAGACAAAGCAGATGATTTCTCCTAGTTCTAGACTTCTAGTAGCAGACCCCAAAACCAGGACCGACTTTATTGTTTACTCCGACTGCTTTAACTTCTTTGTCTTCTCTGCTATATGTATATAAGGCCCTGGCATTCCTTGTCTATCTCATTCATTAATTCCCCACCTAAGCCTAATCCCTTGTCTGTGTCACTTTATTGCTCCACTCCCATCAGCAGTATCTCATCGACTTACCATATTTCTAATCTAGAGTTTTGAATGGAGGTAAATTATTGCAAAAGTGGAGTTTCACAGCATTTTATGTCACAGTTTACATGCATGTAATACAAGCTAGGATGCGAAACTACTGTGTGAAAGAAGGGTTTTCCTTGATTTTCCCTTCAAATTTGCAAGTAGATGCACTTTTTTCTCTTGTCACTCCACTCAAGACTTTGCAGTGGCCATTATGGTCTTGCATACACTGCATTAAATTACGTTCCACTACATTAATTAATACCCTTTACAATGGTTGTGTCTGTAGCATGCCTAAGTTTAGCCTAATGCATTGCTTTGCAGACTGTAGAATTGAAGGTGGATATGGTCGGCATACATGAGAAAAGACTGAGGAAATGCTTGTCAAAATTGAAAGGTACGTATATTATTCAGTGAAGCGTTTTGAAAACAGCCAAATCATGCAGATAATCAAACTGCATGGCAATCATTTTATTCAAGATTGCAGTCTTGATTTAGCAGAACAAGTCCACAAGCATTGGTTTCATGAATCATTAACTGCCCATTTTGTTTTTTGTTCATCAAATGATCTGGGTCGTGTGCTTGATTGATTGGTGTTCATATGAATAATAGGTATAGAGAAGGTGGAAGTTGATGCAAACAGTCATAAGGTGGTGGTCACAGGATATGCACATCGAAACAAAATCCTTAAAGCAGTAAGGAGAGGTGGTCTGAAAGCCGACTTCTGGTCTGCCCAAAATGAGCTTCTCAGTGCTTATGCCAGTGCCAGTTATGGAAGCTTGAGATTCAACAACTCCAACTTGTTTTAGAAGTTTTTTATTCCCCATTTTCCTTTCTTTTCTTTTCTATACTCTTTGTTGGATCATATACCAAGGTCATGTCTATCTGTGTCTTTGTTTTTTTCCATTTTTTCTTCTTAATATCTGTCATCTTTTCTTTTACAAAAGAACTGTCCCATGTTCAATGAAGATACATAGAGTGAAATGGAAGTCTCCAAGTTTTGCTGCTTTGCCTAGTGATGTAGACCCGATATGGTATTACATTAAGAAGCCTTTTGAATTATGTACTGGGAATTGAGGGATTTTTTATTTATTTAATTTTATTTTTTATGAATAGACATGAAAAGAAGATTTCCGTAGGACAACCTTTTCTCTGGCCCCTCCAGCCTCCGGGTCTTCGAGGACTGCTTTCTCGTGCATATACACGAAGCCAGCCACCTGATGGTTTGGATTTCAAAACCTCACAATTCATCTTATTTTATTTAATTATTCTAATTTTTTAAAATTTTAAAATAAAATATAATAAATAATTTAATTTTTTTTAATTTTAAAATAAAAATAATATTAAAAAATAACTTTTTAACAAAATTTTATTTAACTTTCAACTTTCATCTCAACTCACTATTCATACTACCCACTCTAAATATATACAATAGTGCAAATGATTTTTTTTTTATTTTAAGTATTTTTTAAACATCATTAATCATTAAAAAAAAATTAAAATATAATGAGTGAGCACATTTAAAAATTATACTAACATTTTCCCATACAATATGTCCCTTTTTTCGTATGAATAGACAAAATTCTTAATTTTGTGGATTAATTATATCCATTTTGAGAAACTATCAGATTTCTTAATTAAGATTAAACAGTCTTTATGGTATATAAGTCTAGTATTGCACTCTTTTTTTTTAAAAATTAATAAATTTAAAATTTACATAATTTTTTTTTTTAAATGATAGGCTTCACTTTTTTTTTAATGAAAGTGTACAAGATTTGCATTACTCTAAAATTAAATAAAAAGTCAAAGAAAATCCAAAAGAAAGCATTTAAAAAGACGAAACGAGTCCTAACAAAAGAAGGAAATAATAATCTCATCTCCATACTATCCCTCTTCTTGTGTAATAAGACCATTAGGGTTAAACGTAAAATTAGTCTTTTGTTTTTTTTAAATATTAAAATTGAGCAACTAGTTTTTTATTTGAGTTTACGTATAAATTAGTGCATTAATACATCACTTATAATAGAATTCATTATAATTAAAAAATATAACAGTACTTATTTTTAAGCATTAACTAATATGTAATCCTATAATATATTGAATATGTAAAAAATAAAACTTTTTTAATATAAATAGATTTTTGCTACGTTTAAATGCACATGATCTCAGATTATTTGAATTAATCTGTAAATAATAATATTTTGTAGATTTTATTAAAATATATTAAAATATAAATAAATTAAAATATATATTTAAATATAAATAAATTTAAATATGTATTTAAATATATAAAATAAATTTAATTTTTTTATAAGAATCAATAAGACTCATCAATAGTTAGTTTAACTGAATTTGTGTTCAAAGATTGCGTTTACCTTTCTCATTTTAACACTTCGACTCGAAAATCTACAACCTGGACGACTTTTCAAAGGTGGTAAGTAGCCAGGTGGCGCCGCATGTCTACAACCAACAGCTGGCTCCCCGATTTGTCACGTCTACAAGCGAAGGACAGATACCGTCACTCTGAGTGAGTAAACGGATCTCGCAGAGAGAGAGCGAGAGAGAATGCATTTGAGCGAGAATGAAGGAATCGAGGGAAACACCTTCGTGGTGACCGGTGGGCTCGGATTCGTGGGGTCCGCGCTCTGCTTGGAGCTTGTTAGAAGAGGTGCTCGCCAGGTCCGAGCCTTTGACCTCCGCACCTCATCCCCTTGGTCCCAGCATCTCATCAACCGTGGCGTCCACTGCATCCAGGGTCCGATCCTCTACCTTTTCTTGTTCTTGTTCTTTTCTCTGTAAGCTTTATCCGCCAATTGTCCTGTGAAGCCCTGTATTGATTGACTAGTGACTACTTTGAAATTTACGTCTTGTCGATTTTTTGAGAAATAAAAATTACGGGGTAGGTATTAAATGCTTCAGATTTTGGCTATATATGACTTCATAAAATTCAGGAAGATATGGATTAAGTTGTATGTTGGGGTAGCAAAACCTGAACCTTCGAGTTAATTAGTTTTAATTATTGGAGTTATATTAAGATATCTAGATGATTTTAAGCTGAATTGATTACAGTTTGTTTTCTTGATTACAGTTTGTTTTCTTAAACTTGTATGAAATAATAGCTCTATGGTCTTTGCGAGTCAATTTGACCCAAAATGTTTATAATGGTAATGTAGGGGATGTTGTCCGAAAAAAGGATGTTGATAGAACTCTGCGTGGTGCGGATTGTGTTTTCCACCTGGCTTCATACGGCATGTCCGGGAAAGAAATGCTACAATTTGGTCGCGTCGATGAGGTCAACATAAATGGAACCTGTCATATCTTGGACGCTTGCCTCGAGTATGGGATCAAAAGGCTTGTCTATGTGAGCACGTACAACGTTGTATTCGGGGGAAAGGAGATTGTGAATGGAAATGAGGCCTTACCTTATTTCCCATTGGATGATCACGTTGATCCATATGGACGTAGTAAATCAATTGCGGAACAGTTTGTTATGAAGAACAATGGTCGTCCTTTTAAGTAAGTTTTGTTTTTTTATGCTTGAATTCTCTCCGGCATCCTCATGAGTTGTGCTTGGGTGTGGCTTCTCGGATTTATATGTTGCTATCGGGCAGGCATGTGACTACTTTCAGAGCCATATTCATTTCAAGATTTTTATGGATAATGCACACCTGTCACATTAGTGGTGTTACTTGGCTATTACCCTGGTGGCATTACAAGTAGCATTACTCTATAAAGTAATGAGCATACTTTGTGGTGATACAATTATCAACTGATGATATCGCTGAGGATCGATTTGTAGGAAAGAAACATGGTAACAATTGAGAGAATTTGTATTGTAGCATTGCTAGTATTCTGCAATATCATGTGATGTTGAATACCATTTGTGGGTTATTCCTTCAATTAAGTTGAGTCTTTTATCTTAGTTGCAGTTTTTTTTATGTGTAGAAAAAAGGATGGCAATTGTCTTTATACCTGTGCCATTCGTCCAGCTGCTATCTATGGACCAGGTGAAGAAAGACATCTGCCAAGGATAGTATCCCTAGCAAAGTTAGGTCTGCTGCCATTCAAAATTGGTGAAACAAGAGTAAAAACAGACTGGATTTATGTGGATAACCTTGTACTTGCACTAATATTGGCAAGCATGGGACTGTTGGATGACATCCCGGGGAAAGAAGGACATCCTGTTGCTGCTGGCCAGCCATACTTCGTATCTGATGGTAAGAATCCAATTATGCTCTCAAAGTTTTTTTCCTTTGTTCCTCCAACACCTGAATTAGAACTAGTGGTAATCTAGCGCTTTATCCTTGGGAAAATTTCTCATAAGCTGGAAATTAAAGAAGCTTTTTTTTTTAACTGCATCTTAAGTTTTATACATCATGAGAACGATGCTTAAACTGTGAATGGAAGAACTCTTTTTACAGGGTCTCCGGTGAACACTTTTGAATTCATCCAACCTCTGCTCAGAAGTTTGGATTATGACCTGCCAAAAGCTTCCTTGTCTGTTTCCCATGCACTTCGGCTAGGGAAGATTTTCTGGGCAGTCTATACGATATTGTATCCATGGTTGCATCGATGGTGGCTTCCTCAGCCATTGATCCTTCCTGCTGAAGTATACAAGGTTTGTTCCATCTTTCTTGCTTACTCTAATTCTGGTTCGTATATGGGTCCAATGTGGTATTTTAGTCGTACTCTTTTCATGAGATCTGACTACTCTTTAGTCCAGGCTTCATCTTTGGCTCCCTTTGTAGGTCATAGAGTTGATAAAGCATAATGCGCTAGAATCTAGATTAGGATTTTGTTTCAGTATAGCGTATAAGATGGCCATTATTCTATGCTAACCTGGATGAATCGATTGCTATTGAATGTTGGTAGTTCATATCATTATCCTTCTTCAATATTTAACTGTAAAGATATCATGGAGTTCCTTTCTTTTTGGTTTAGGAAGTAACGATGAATTTGGTTACTGTGCCTGTTTATATTATTTTGACATATTTGCTGAATCTGTCACCCTTTGACAGGTTGGCGTTACCCATTATTTCTCCTTCCTTAAAGCAAAGGAGGAGCTTGGCTATGTTCCAATGGTTACTCCTCGAGAGGGCATGTCTGCAACCATTTCTTATTGGCAAGAGAGAAAGAAGAAAACTCTTGATGGGCCTTCTATATATGCGTGGCTATTCTGTGTCATTGGAATGAGCACACTGTTCTGTGCTGCTTTCCTACCAGACATAGGACCTGTGCCACTCTTCAGAGCTATCAGTCTTACCTTCTTCCGGTCAATGAGGACGGCAAGGTTGGTATTTCTTCTCTCGGCAGCAGCACACGTCGGTGAGGCCACATACGCATGGTACCTTGCAAAAAGGGTGGATCCCGCAAATTCAAGAGGGTGGTTTTGGCAGACTTTTGTCCTTGGGATCTTTTCATTGCGTTTTCTGCTGAAGAGAGCTAGGAAATAAAGAGCACTTTAATTGTGTTATCGTATGGTTATGGACAACCTCGTTAGTTTTAAACATAATAGAAACAAATGTGATCCTCTCGTGATTGACATACATATAAAAGCTGCAGCAGGAAAATCTCATGGGACAGAATTTTGCACCAAATTGGGTTGTTGTAAATTTCCTCCCACCTGTTTAAAAATTTGACATGCCTCTTTAATATGTGAGAAGCGCATGTCTTTATATGAGACTCACAACTATTTTCTATTTAACACATCTTTATAAGTGATATCTATAATTTTTTTTAATTTTTTATAAATATATATAAACTTATTTTACCATCTAAATACATTTAAACTCATCTTAAGTGAACTCTACAAAATTCATTCAATTATCTCAATTCATTACTATTTATAAAGAGTTTAATTCATTTCAACTCAACATCCTACCTAAACTTAAATGGATTATTTGAAGGGAGTTCCTCTTATCTATTTTGGAGAAAAATTTAAAGAGAAAATATTGGCATTAGTCACTATTTGAGATCAGCCACACACACCATAGTAAAATGACCAAAAACACCCTACAATAAAATTTACTTCTCTCATTTTACATTTCATTTTTGCATCGACCACGGACTCCCCCCCTCGCCCAAGGCCTCTGCCCGTCGCCCATCCTCGAGCGTTGACTGTTGAGGTGCAGCGACTGTTGAGGTGCTATCGACTGTCGTGAGATGATGGTAGTGCCGGTAGTCCGGTGGTACAGATTTGACCGTGAGGGAGAGGGCATTTGAGGGAGAGAGAAACGGGCTGCGTGCGGAGGAGCTACTGGCCTCAAGCTGGGGGAGAAGGACGGGCTCGATGGTGGTGGTCGGTGACTACGGTGGGAGGCCGAACCGACAACAGCGATACTGGATCTGGACTGGGATGAGGACACGTGAAGGAGAGGGAAAAACGAGTGAGGAGAGGAAAAAAAAAGATATAGCGACACGTAAGGAGCACTTCTCAAATTTAAATAGATTATTTGAAGGGAGTTCCTCCTCCCTATTTTGGAGTAAAATCCTGTACATTCTCGTGACACATGCATGCTTTATCTCCCACATAAGCGCAGATAGAATTGTTCTGAATTGAGTTCTGCTACTTAACAAACTGGAATGCAAACACGTCATTTATGGTGTAGAGAGTGGTTGTGTGCCAGGCTTCTGTATTAGATGCGAGCAACTCACGGACCAACCCACAAACAAAAGGACAGGCAAATAAAAGCAGTGTCTACGCCACGTTCAGATCGAGAAAATGGGTACAATTTTATAACCATAATAACGAAACACGTGGAAAGTCAATTACAACTGACAGCCAACAACAAACTACATTAACCTAGAAATTCCTAAAAGCAGTAGGAGCTGAGCTTCCCTCTAATTTCTAACTTACAACCTCAAAGTGTGCAAAGGGCACCTGTCACTAACTGGATGGCACTGGCAAAATCCAATAATGCCATGCTAGAAACCATTCTACAGTCCTTATTCTACCAAACTTACTACACAAGGCCTGGGGTCTAAAGGCCTAAAAGTAAATTAAACACAACATTAGAGTCCATGCTTACTACACAAATCAGTGGAAATACGAGAGTTACACAGGGTGTTTACTTCCATGGCAAGTTAGACATGCCCTGCGTGTTACTGTTATTGCAAGCTCCTGTACTTTGGTTATGAGGGCTACCAGGTCCACCAGAGGATTCGCTGAGAGTCCCACGCGATGGTGGGCTGCTAGCCCCAGTAGGCCCACCGCCACCGGGGGCAAGCTTTGATGGGGCATTCAAGGGTTCCATCTGGTTTGACGACTTTGATTCCTTCCTACCATCTGCAATAAAACTCCCCACCACTACCTGCAATGGGAAAGGCTTAATATCACTGGTTCCTTTATAGTGAAAGACCTTATATGCTTAAAGTACATAGGGGCACATAGAACGAGAGGAACTATTAATGGTGTGAATTCTTCAAATTACCATAGCATAAAAATCATCTCATTTGTTATTCGTGTCTCACATGATTTGCAAAATGAGATTAAAAACAGTTGGCACCGCACTAATATTTCTTACAAAGTACACCCAACAATTGAGAATTAAGAAACAAATGAATAAATGAAACAAAAATATAACGCACCTGAACAGGCGATGCAGCCGTAAGAAGGCCTGCCACTCCACCACCTAAGACACGCCCATCAGGCCCAGATAAAGACACACTCAAACCCCCAGTTCTGCTCCGGTGACCACCATTTTCAGATAACAAGAATGAACCGGAGAGGGACAGAATTTCAAATCGTCCCTGCATGGTAGAAAACAAAATATTCAAAAGATGTGAAGCTATTCATCTAGCCATATGCAAACAATGAGCCCCAAACCCCTCATAACTGTAAATGTGTGGCAAAGGGGTCATGTAACTAGAGGGCAATAATATCTAAGTGAAGCTAAGCTAAGGCCAAGGAACTAAAAAAATATAAAGATTTGTTCTACTTTTGACCAAAAAGTACAGGTAAGTTTAACCCTATTTACAGCCATCTAAGTAAAAATTGAATAAAAATTGAATATGCCAATGTTCCGTACAGCCTTTAAAGATACCAAACTCTGCCCAGAGTATACGACGCTTTGGTAACCACGTTTCAAAGACTGATATTGAGACCCCCCCCCCAAAAAAAAAATCCACCCAAAAAAAAAAAGGGAAAAGTACCAATAAAGTAGAACAGATCAGATCAAAGATTATATTTCAACCTTGATTCCAGGAAGGACCCAAGATGAGGGAAAGAATCTTTAAAAAAAACTAAAAACAAAAATCGGTGCTCTATTTACATTTAACAGTATTCAAGAATTTCCAGAGAAACCTATGCGTATTACGACCCTTCCCAAGGAAGATTGTTAAATAAAAAAAAAAAACCAGATTGTTACCAAGTAAAATGTGCTTTACCATATTACGTAATTCTCTTTGTTTTCAAGTTTTCCTCTACTATACACTAGTCTACATCACATAGAAAACCACCGAGGAATATTGTTACCAGGTAAAACATGCTTGGTTATAGAAGTAATGGGTTTGATGATAAAACTGCTTTTGGAGATGTATTGTATGACATGAATATCATTCTCCTCATCAATACCTTGATTTTTTTTTGCCGGTCATCAATAGCATAAATACCAATGCAATTGCCAACTCCCATCAAATATTAGGATATTCATGTCACTTCTAGAAATAGTTGGCAGGTCTAGATGCTGGCACTTAAAAATTACAAGTCCGCCTCATATTAAGGGAAATGCCAGCAGAAAGGTTGTTAGATAGCTCACAAACCTCATATGTTACAGTTCCACCAGAAGTGGCCGGTTGGCGGAGTGTCACATTGGATATGGCTCCATTTGCTGACAGGATGCAGACAGCCCTCGGACCATGCTGAGAAAATGACATTATTTTCGATGATACATCCTGAAAACCAAAATATGCAATGTTGAATTCCCTCTAATTGATTAATCTTTCAGGAATATAAGTACATATAAATCTACAAAATGCAAGCACCATAAAAGATGGAATAAATGAAGAAGTGTGATCCAATTACTCAAGCAGCATAGTAAAGAATTTCCGAAATATACAGAAGAATCACGTGTTATGGAAAACCCATTTATTTTTGCACCTAACACTTGAACAAGAAGAACTTGTCACTGGAATCTGGTCATCACATCACCAATACCACACCCTTAATGATAGAACAAAGAGAATGGTTCAAGCTTCTTCTTTTGCTTGGTTCCAGAATTAGTAAAACTGGTCCTAATATTCGTGAACTAGCAGCACCTAGATTCATTTGTGGAAGCAGTGTGACCTGTAGAAAATACGTTTGTAAGAGCAAAATTTTGAGACATTCTTTTTTCTGAGAAATGTTATTTTGGTTTTAGAAGAAGTGGTGGGGTCTCCTGAAATTGTGTTTGAGGAAGTTTTTTTTTTTTTTTTCAGTCATGGAAACTGTGGCAAAATACAGAGAAAATTTGAGATAATTTTTATGGTACTTTTTCTCCATAAGTAACAACGCCACGTATTAGTGAAAAAGCATTAGGGGCAAAACCCAAAGTACACTGGAGGCATACAGAAGGGAATGCCTAATTTAAGAAAAGTTAGGGAAGCAAGGGCTAGTTGAATCTATAAAGGATTCAAAACAGGAGTTATCATGGACCATAGTCCACTTGTACAAAGAAACTTACACACTGAATTTGCACTATCCCTAGATACAACAGAATGGTATTCTGGTGTTTCCTTTTCCTGTTTCCTTGTTCTTCTTCTTTTTTTTTTTTTTTTTTGGTATTTAGACCCAAAAATTTGCTCAAAGTTGCCAAGATCCACCTCATATTTAACAGTCTAACCCACTCTATAAGACATAACAATCTAAATAAACAATTCACCCATTACGTTTCCTTTTTTTTGGGGGGGGGGGGGGTGGGGGGAAGTATTAACCACATTATTTCATTTGCATATAGTCATTGCTAGTTCCAAAAAATAAAAAACACATAATAAATCAAGCCTTCATCTACAACTCATGTTGATTATATCATGATGTAATTAAGATGACTGAGCTACTAGAAGAAACATATCAAGATGCATATAACAGTTATTTAAATGGCACAGGGCAACATACATGCTCCAATGCAACTTAATAATTAAAGACCATACTTCAATGATGCTCAAATGAAACATCAAAAAGAATGTAAAGATCTATGAAATCGTAGGAAAATATTTTTTTTATAGGTAAACGTAGGAAAAGATAAAAACAGATAAACAGACCTCTCCAGCTTTCACAGTGATAACATGGGGTGTAAACCCAACACCTGCTGATCCTGCAAACAGAAAATCTCAATGAAATATTTAATATGACACAGTAATTTAACAGCCCAATAGCACATAAAAACTATATTGCACTAAATACGAAACCAATAAAGGGGCATTTCGATACATTGCACAAAAAGAACCCATTAGACAAACAAAGATTCCTTATTTTCTGTTGTTGTTTTTTGTTTGACATATTATATTTCTGTATAAATATAAGAGAGCATCTTCTGTCCTTATTTATTTATTTATTATTATTATTATTTTGGTTTGGGAGAGAGATTTTTCAGAGAAGAAAGTTTGACTGAACTCAAAATGACGTCATGTACTGAACATGCTCAAAAACAATATAAGAAATGATCTAACAGAAATTTTTGCAATTAAACAACATTAATTTTAAAAATATTGCAACTCACAAATATCTCTCATATGACACGGAAATTAACAGGAAATCAAGAAAATTCCAATAGCCAAGGGTAGCGAACGGCAAACGCCACACAGGGGCATATCAGTAATTTTGAATTGAGAACAGATCCCAAGCTCCAGCATAAATATATTGGACCATTGGTTTCCTATTTCTTTTAGACAGTCGTGTGCCCTTTACAATACCAACACCAACCATTTCATTCCCTGTCAGAAATCCAACCAAAACAACCAAAGCCAGCTGAGGCGGATAAAAACAAGTAAAGCAGTCAGATAATCAAATTAAGCATGACAGCAAGTCAAAAGGATCAAGTACACCGTCCAAATGAAAGACCAATAAACTGCAAAAGAAACCAAACCTAACAAAAACCAGCATAAGTTCAAAGGAAAACCCATCTAGATTCCCAGAGAAAATATCGCTTACCCAGAGCTTCCAACTGTTGCTTCTTGCTAGAACCAGGCGGTCTGCCCCTAGCTTTCTTGAACGAAGAGGGCGAGGCTGACCCTCCAGAAGCAGGTGGAGCAGGAAGAGCAGGTGGAGAAAAGCCTCCGCTTGACTGGGTTCCGGTGACAGACTGAGGCGCAGGGGCCAGACCCACTGACATGGTGCCATCTGGCCCGTACTTCCTGGGCCTTCCTCTCTTTCTCTTCACGGGTTCACCACTACCGCCCATGCTCCCCACGTTCACATTCATCAACGCCCCAACAGCAGTTACGGCTGGGGCGGACCCACCGTCGCCGGAGGAGGGTTGGTAAGTGGGTGAGGTCGAGGCTGAGACTGAGGGCGTTGCTGACGTTGCGGCGCCTACTGCATTGTAGAAGGCAGCGCCGTCGGTACTGAACGCCAACCGCATGTTCTGTACGAGCGGTTGAGTCTTCTGCTGAAGCCCGACGCTGAAGGCCTCCCTACTCGTCATCACTCCTGCCTCTGATCCTGACATCTTTCCATACAATACTGCCTGCAAACCCTAATCTGCAAAACAGAAGGAGTTGGACATTGCAAATTATTGTTAGGTTATTAAAAGAGAAAACCCTAATTTTCCAAGATGAGGATGATTCACACCGGTAATAATCATTATAAGTAAATAAAATTCACACTCCTGTCCTGTGAGTGAATTTAAACCAGAGAAAGTGGTGGGGGGACGTTAAAGTACTGATCTTTAATTGTAAGATTAAGAATGCAAAGCTCAAACTGAGCTCCGCCATTAAAATCCTGGACGGAGAACCTTAGAGAAAATCTAGTGAAAGCTACAACGAAAATATCCTCATAATTACTGCAAAACTAGCATAAATTTTACGGGACTGAAGAGTTTTTTTTTTTTTTTTTTTTAAATTCACACGAATTTTTTCAACCTGGATCGAGCAAATTTTATTTCAAATTAAAGATTAAAGCAAAGAATAATTGAACATAATGCGGGAAGAAGCTATTTTTGAGAAAATAAAAAAGCAAAATAAAAAATATTTTCATAATTCAGAGTTAAAGAGTCGCAAGAAAAAAAAAAATACAGAGAAAATGAAGGAATCCCTAAAAATAACTGGAAAAATCACTGTAACTCACCAATAATTCCGAGAAAATTAAAAACAGCACAGATCGAAAATTGGAGAGAGAGGATGAAATTCCAGGGCGTTCCTGAACGGAAACGAAGAGGAAGGAGAGCTCCGGAGGGCTTTTTCTAAAAGGAAATGCGAGAATTCTGAATATTTATTTTTATTTATTTCTTTTTTTGTGCCTCTTCTTAGGGAAGCTTTAATTTAAAACGGGCAGGTAAAAAGCAGCCCCCCCACCCCCTAATTTGCTTTCGGACAAAACAAATAAAATAAAATATTCATTTTTGAGTACCATATAAGTGCCTACTTTAATATACTCGCTTGCTTTCAGTGCCACGTTTGGGATAAGCTCAAGGCATCGGATAGAACTACACGTCTCATCCTCCCAGAGCGAGTATAAAAGTTGCGGTAGGCGGAGTGCTGTAGGGTTTCATGTGATTTATGTAATTGGGCTCTTGTTCTTTTCTCAGTTTTTTTCCATTCTAAGCTATCTTCATAAAAATAAATGTTAAAATTTCGAATTAGAATATCAATTTAAAAAATTATTTTCTTATTTAATGAGATTGAAAAACTATAGGAGTAATCAGAATAATAATAATAATAGATAGGGGGTTGGTGATGGGTAGTTGGTCCATAAATCAGTAGGCAAATAATAAAATCATAGGCTAAGAAAAGTAGTTAAAATCCTATACTTATATTGACTTACTAGTTATTATCAGCTGATTCAACAGTATTAAATACTTAATAAATATCGTAATTTATATCTCGATAAAAAAAATAAAAAACGTTAATT
Organism: Cyclocarya paliurus; assembly: GCA_029856935.1. Lineage (NCBI taxonomy): Eukaryota > Viridiplantae > Streptophyta > Magnoliopsida > Fagales > Juglandaceae > Cyclocarya > Cyclocarya paliurus. The sequence continues at coordinate 10,768,752 of CM056949.1, forward strand.
TATTGAATATTTATAAAAATAAAATATATAAATTTTAATTGTAAATTAATTATGATATGACGTGTCAGAATTAGAGGTTTTTCTACATATTTTTTTTTCAACGGTTGTAAATTACAAAATTAGAGGTTTGTTTGAAAAATGAATCATACTTCTTTTGGAAAATGCATTAAAAAGGTGGATTTCCGATAAGTGTAAAAGAGTTTTCCCATGGATAAGTGATTGCAATTAAAGACCAGAAGAAATTGAGGTCGGCCAATTGTTTTATTTTATGTGATGATTACCGTGGAATCTTTTATAGTAGGCCGGAAAAAGACACAAGTAATGGACAATATGACTTTTAATTACTCTTTAGGCTTCAATCCACTTTGGAGGGAAATGTGCTTATTCTTTAAAATAATAAAATAAAGGAATTTGAGACATGAGTAAGGGATAAGTCATTATTTGTTAGAAAATCATTTGTATCATTCTGATTATGCAACCCTTAGCACTCTCACACTGTAAAAAGTTGATAAATCTAGAATCTATGTGAAAAAATTTATTTGATAATAATATATCTCACTTTTTTTAACGGAAGTGTCTAGAAATTGATAAATCTAGAATCTATATGAAAAAATTTATTTGTTAATTGTATATCTCACTTTTTTTTAATGGAAGTGCATAGAGTTTACGTATCCTAAAACTGTATATAGCATTAGTTTTATTTGTTTTGGTTGAGAAAATGCCCACCATGACATATCATGATAGAAAAATTATTTTTATCAGTCACTATTTAATATTCCACACCTTACACTTTATGAAAAAATTCCTACATCTAATAAAAAATACCCTCACATCCTATAAAAAAAATTGTAAGTGTGAGATGTGAAAGTGAATAGTGACTAATGCATAAAATTCCTCATCAGAATAATTCAAATTTCAGTATATAATTTATAAATATTCAACTTGTCATCAAAAGGGGAAAACAGTCGATCTACATTTTTACCATTTTGTTTTTATTTTGTTTAACAACTTGTTGGGGTCTTATTTTATTTAGTGAAACTACTTGCAGCTAAATAGGTAAAGCAAGTAAAAAACATGCTTGCATATAAAAAAATTTTAAGAGAATATTTTTCCTAATTTTTATAGAAGTGATTTTGAGTTTTTTTTTTTTTTTTTGGTTCTTGTAAAGTAATGGGATTTTTCTAATGAAAAAAAAAGAAATTGTTTGTGAAAAATGAAAAGTATTTTGGGTAGACTCTTTAAGCATGCCCATGTTGAAACTTGAAAGTGGAAGGTCAATGAAATCTTTTTAGGTCTGAAATAAAAAGAAATATTAATATTAATATATCCAAAGAAAGAGATCCATATAAAATTAAAACAAAATAGCCAATAAGAAAACAAAGAAAAAAGGGAAGTGCCAACAGAAGCCCATCTAGAAGGCATGGCGTCTGTTTTCTCACAATGTTCTTTGCCCCTGCGACCTTCCATCTCCCACTGGACAGCTTCATCATGCAAGAAAGATCCACGAAATCCGACCCCCGTTACTAATTTACTTGTTCTGGCACGAGGCAGAGCTTCTGAGGTTCCTACTTCGGTTTCTTCAGGCGCAAAACATAATGTGCTTTGTTGCAAAAACAGTGAAGAACAACATCAAAACCAAGAACCGTGGTAAAACAATATAAACTTGTTTCTTATTCAAACCACGTTTGCTTTTTTCGTCTCACTGGGTTTTAATTTTTTCTGTATTTATGTTTTTTTTTTTCTTAGTTTTCGGGTTCAAGAACGATGCGGTGCTAAAAGAAGAGAGTTTGTGCTTCAGACAACAGTCACTGCATTTTCTTTTCCAGCGATCATTTCGCATGCATTGGCTGAGAGCGGTAAAGTTCCTTTCTTTCTCTAAGTCTCTACCTGATACTAAGTTGTTATTCAAGTTCAATCTGATATGGGTTTCAGATGTACCGGAGAATTTTCGCGTTTTTACGGACGATGTGAACAAGTTCAAGATACTGATTCCCCAAGGTGAATTTGTCACTGTTAATTGAGCTAAGAATATTATACGTGTGAATAATGATTGCTGCTGATATTGCTTGAATAATACTTTGTGTTTTCTTTGTCCTCAAAATATATGCTAACCTCTATCATTGGCCCGGGTCTCCCTCTCACGTGTATCATTTTAGTCAAGAGATTGCAATCTTCAATTTCTCTCTCATGGAGACAATGATAGAGCGGACATCTCTCCAAATGATAATTATGCTTGACATTGCTCGTGTGAAATTTAAAATAGACCAGGAGTATATCAATGCAAAGATGTGAGGGATTAAAATATAAATAGGCCAAAAGTTTAGGTTTTGGATATGTCAAGGGCTCACAAAAGCTCATCTCCTTCACAGATTATGGTTCGATGATAACATTGTAGTTTTTATCAGATTTATGTGAGAAAAATGCTGCTACATAAATTATACTTATGGTAAATTGTTTTATCGTAAGGCAATAAGAGCAAATTTTAGCATAATGGTGGATGAAATATTGGTTATGCAGATTGGCAAGTAGGTGCAGGAGAGCCTAATGGTTTTAAATCAATTACTGCTTTCTTCCCGGAGGAGACCTCCAATTCAAATGGTATACACTAGATTTTCCTGATGGATCCATCATTCAGAATTTTATCCCTCTATATTGTAATTGCTTTATGGGTTGCTGCAGTCAGCGTCGTAATTACGGGTCTTGGAGCAGATTTTACCCGGATGGAATCTTTGGGCAAAGTCGATGCTTTTGCTGAGACTCTGGTGGGATTTCACATAATCTAATTTACTGAAGTAGAAAGCTTGTGCAGCTCATTTGCCAACTTTAACAGCCTAAATGTGTTTAACAGGTTAATGGATTGGATAGAAGCTGGCAAAGGCCTCCAGGTGTGGCTGCAAAACTCTTAGACTGTAAAGCTTCAAATGGTAATTGTTAATCCTTTTGCAGCCAAAGGTGGATTTCCATCCTGAATTTATATGTATCATTACTCATCTACACTTGGTTAATGGTCGATAAGACCATTGGTTTTATCGACAACATCTAGACACAATTGTGCACACATACTACACATCATTGCTTACATTAATGTAGTGATTTTATTTCTCAACCTCATTCAAAAACAGGTATATATTACATTGAATATTCACTCCAAAATCCTGGTGAAAGTCGGAGACATTTGTTTACAGCTATTGGGATGGCATCCAATGGCTGGTACAACAGACTATACACTGTGACAGGACAGGTAGATCTGGATACATTGTAGTTTTTGTTTTTATGGAGCTGGCGGTAAAGAACACAGGGCACACTCAACAGTCAACACCAAGTACTGATATTTCAATATTTTCTGCAGTTCTTGGAGGAAGAAACAGAGAAATACAGCTCTACAATTGAGAAGGTGAAGTCATGTAGACCTATAGCTCCCTATACATCACATTGTTTTCCTGTTTTTACTTTGTAGGTTTAAGGCTTTTGTTCTTGGAAAGAAAGCCTGTATCGTGGCCCAGCAATGCTGGATGTCCCTAAGGGAAACTTAGGCAGGTTTGGGGGGTGAGACGAGAATTTTTTATCTCATCTCAAAGTTTAAAATATTATATTTTAATATTATTATTGTGTTGGAATTTGAAAAAGTTGAATTGTTTATTATATTTTGTATGGAGATTTGAAAAATGTGTAATGATGAGATGAGATGAAATAAGAATTTTATGTTTTGTCTTAGATCAAGCCATCCCCAAGTATTTGGGAGCATTTCTGAAAGTTTTGGCATACTATAACCAAAATTTTTCCTAATGTTTAACTGAATTTTTGTTGAAGCTTTTGGAATGACAAACCGCTTCGTAGATAAGATGAAACTGTTGCCAAATATTAGTTGCATAAAGTCTAAGCATTTAGACCCTGTGGGCAGAGGCAGCATATGCGAATTAACAACTGAAATGCATCTCTTATTATTTTGGTTTTGCAGGCAGTAGGATCCTTCAGGTTCATTTGAATAGATGTGTGCCAGAACGCAACAGTTTTGGTTCTAAGTTCTGGCTCCCTGGCTTTTTATATCAAACATGTCAACACCAAATTATCTATATTTTATTAATTGGTAACAGTGAATGATTTTGACTCAATTTGTACACAAATTGCTATTGGTATGCAGGTGATCCTTGATTTGCAATATTGCATACCTGAAGCAGTAAGACTAGACGAAGAACTCCATCTGCGGTTGGGACAGAACACGAGTAATGCACACTCGATATAATTCACAAACAACAAAAACTTTTTGGAATTTGATCAAACGAACAGCTAAACTTCCACAAATTCTAGTGCGTAAATAATGAATCCTAGCGGTTGTATCTCAGTAGAAAAATAGTAATATACATATAACAGAAGGGAAGAAAACTGGGGGCAGACTCATTAGTGGCATTGATTGAAAGTATCATTGTGCCGAATTATTACACAAATAATAAAGGGAAACTCTGAGGCATAGTCAGGTTATACAATCTAATCTCATCTAATAATTACAATTTTTTTTTTACTTCAACACAAAATATAATAAACAATTTAATTTTTTTCAAATCTAAAAATAAAAATAATATTAAAAAATAAAAGACCCAAGTCTACAAAGAGAATTATAAATAATAATTTATACACTTGGAAAAATAAATATCAAATGATTTATGTAATTCCCCTACACGCAAGACTACCCCTAATCCTAACAAAGGAAGATGCGAAGACAGAAAGCAAACACCTAATTCCATTTTCATCTCAATGGGCAGTTTATTACACATTTGGGTTTTTAAGTAGACATCTGCCACCCGCACTAAAAATGGACAAGGACAGGGGAAGAGGCTTTGAAACTACTCCAATTAAACTAATTTGATTTTGAGAGTAAGCTTGGCAGCTCTATTTCCAAATAAATAGACAGCTAGCGCCTAGTCGGGGGAAGTAAAAAATGTATACAGACAACACAAATCATGTAACATCAATCTGTTCTTATATTCTTTTGTTCCATTCGCTCATCAGTCTTTGGTGCAGAACTTCTATGAAACAAGAGGGTGAGCTGATCAACAAAGAGCATGTTCTTCATTTGCTCCAACTGTTGCCATTCTTTCTCCATCTGTAGATCTAGCTCCTCAAAACGAACAAGCTTATCTTGTATCTCTTTCATCTGCATAAACACATAATTTTTAACATATTGGAAAATTTAGTTACAGGAACGTAAAAACAACAAGAGCAATGATAGGTACAACTTATACACAACTAGCATTAAAAATAATTTTTTTACTTAACTCAATAGTTCAAAACTTAAAATAATTATTATTTTTAATGCTAGTTGTGTATAAACAAACAACAATCTAGAAGCATACAAACCTGCAGAGTAATCCCAGAAACCACTCTCTCAACATCCAGCTCTTCCTTGTGAAGTTGTGAATTTGCTTCTACATAAGCTCCTTCTGATGCATCCCGTGCAGCATCACCATTAGATGCAACATCAGCTTCTACAGCACAAATAAGCCATTAATCTTCTGAATGTTGGTTGGTCTCAGCATTGGGATATTCCCCAACTTGGGTTCCCAGTAACACTTACTTCACGGTATTGGCTCAATACATACACCAAAGGAAACAGGTGTCCCAAAAATTTCGTAATCCTTAGAGAACCCCAACACCTTGAATGTTGCTATATAGTGCATACTAGTAAAAACCTGAACATAATTCCAAATGACCAGTCGACTTATTTCACAAATCATTTGGCTAACACCTTTTGAACACCAATTGGAAAATGGTCTACTTCATCTCAATTACAAGGAAACAAACTAAAATATATTATGACCAATCCAACTCCTATGCAACCAGATAAGTAAATTCAATTAAAAAATTCCTGAGACAAGTTCCTGAAAAGAACCACTTATACCTTGCAATTCTGTATTCCTGGCAAGGGTACCATGATGCTCTCTACTTGCTCCATGGTCCACCTGCGAGAGACTCCTAACTGCCGCACGAGCAGCAGCTTCTGCAACGTCCACACCCGCCAAAGTTGACAGAAATGCAGCCTGATATATGTTCCAAGTATAAATATCAAAACTGACCCTTATAAGAACATTGGTCAAAATGTTCTTGAACATTCTATCATTCCTTGAACATGCACAACTCAGTCCCATTCCCATGGAATAACATTTGGAAGACAAAGGCACCTCTAAAGGCCACTTTTTTTGTATGGACAGCCTCTTTGGAGAAGATTCTTACTATAGATAACCTAAGGAAACGTGGCATTATAGCTATGAATTGGTGTTACATGAGTAAGAAGAGCGGTGAGTCTGCTGACCATCTATTACTACATTGTGAGATTGCCATGACCTTGTGGACCAAAGTCTTAGCACGTTTGAGGTTAGCGTGGGTGATGCTGGAAAGGGTATGTGATTTTTTAGCCTCTTGGAGAAGTATTAGAGGCAACTCTCAAAAATTGCATCCATATGGAAGATGTTACCTATTTGTCTATGATGGTGCATTTGAAGGGAGCGGAACGCAAGATGCTTTGAAGATCAAGAGAGATCAATGGAAGAACTTAGAATTTTGTTTTTCAATACTTTACTCCATTGGTCGATTGTAATTGATTTTCATGGCAGGTCTTTTCATGATTTTCTTGTATCTCTAAACTAGACATAAACTTGCTCATGTATATGTCCCGTATACTTGGGCATTTTTGTCTCTCTTTTGATCAATACAAATTTGTTTACTGATCAAAAAAAAGGAAGGAAAGAAAACATTCTACTGCAAACCTCATTTACTTGGATAAGCACAAGTAACATTCAATAAGTTAACATCAATATAAATGTTTTTGTCTCTCCAAGGAGGCCTGAGAGATGATTCTGAATCTTTGATTAAACCCTCTACTTGTATTGATTGATTCGATATCAACAGATAGCCATAAACTAAAGAAAATCACATATTCAAAAAGCCATAATCTCAATCCATCTGATCAAGTAAGGGATCATCCATCTAGACTTCAGGACATAATACTAACATAGGTAGACTAGAAGTGAACCCCAGGTGCACCCATGCCATGCTGCAGATAAGGGTCATAATGAGAACCTTATCATTGTTAATTGTTAGAGAACTTTCATGAGAAAAAGCCTATAGCGAATAACCCAACTAAAGGAAATGTCCTCAGGGACAAGACTTTGCTTCAATGCTCATGGAAAAAGTTACCCTCGGAATGGGTGCTAGCATCTACGTGACCCAAATTGCTAATCCTCAGGTCCCGTTTATTTGAGTTGTAACCAAGTCTTTGAAAGAATAACCCCATACCCAAGGCTGAACTTATAGAAAACCTCATATCATTTTTTTAACTAATGTACCTGAGCCATAATTGGGTTGCTTGCATCTGCAAGGGGTGTGAGACGCATTCTTTTAATGTTGCATGAAGCACCAGAACTTTCTAATGCACATTCAGCAACTTGATCCTTCACTGGATTGTACTTGTTGTCAACATCCCCAGAGTCCGGATATTTAAGATATTCCTCCCCAAAAGGAAGCTTAATGAACTGATTGACACATTCCTTCTCGCTTCTGCCACCAACATGTTTTGCAACTCTCTTCCAGTCATCACCATAATGCATTATAGCTTCCAGAAGATGCAAAGTTTCTTTTTCCGACCAATCTGCCTTCATATCTTCACTGATCTCAACCCGCCTGAAATCTGAGGAGTTGACACCAACCCGGTAGTTCCCACGAACATAGCATCTTGCACAAAGAGTCAGGTCATACTGCTCAACAAAGGGAGATTTTAGGATCAGCAATTTTAGGATCAGCAACCTTAGTGCCATTCCATGAAACAGTTAAAAGGGGGGAAAAAACCCTTAAAAACAGAACAATATTAGTGAACAGATACATAACAAATCTGACTGAACATAAAGGAACAGTAAAGATCAGTAGCAAGCAGGATCTCGTGCATCCACAACTTTATGATTTGCATCAACTAGGGTCACCGTATTCTTGCAACATCATGGCCCAACCTTACACTACAAGCCACATATGACAATGATCTATATTTTATGAACCCTTTTCTTGAAAAGGCTGGGACAAGATCGCTTAGGCTCCACCTAAAGTGGCCGGAGGCTGTAGTAAGGAACCAACAGACACAATTAAGCATACATAATATGCATGTAGGTATACACCAACTATCAGCGAAGTGTTACAAATCTACCGTAATTAGAATCAATATTCAGTTTAGAAAAATCTAATTAATAGTAGCGGTTCATTTGTAAACAATGACTTATGAACCTCCACCAAGAAATCAACAACCTTCACACTTCTCGAGTAACCTACCCTCACCAAGAAAGGAACAAACTTAGGTCAATTACAGATACATTAAGAGTACCCAACGATTGATTGAGATCCAACTCCTCCTAGATAAAGCTTTTACCGTCTATGTATGAAATTCGCAACGATAAGCACATTAGTGATTGAAAGCAGAACACTTTCTCATTGCTAGTAAATGAAAAGCTGCACACATACTCACCTTATCACAAGCAAAGCAAGCAATACTGCAAACGAGCTTGCACCCACTGCACACCACCTTCGAACTCTCTCTATTGGGACCTGCCGCGGAAGAGTCGAGCGGCGCACCACTGCCGCCGCCGCTTTTGGATTCGGACTTGGTCTCCTTGTCGTCCCACCTGAGCGGCTTGTGGTGCGCGGAGGGGGAGTAGTTAACCAGACCCCAAGCCTCAAGGAAATCAAAGACCCTCCGAATTGAGCCCACGTCGCCGACCAGCGTCTTCCTGGCGTCCGTGAAGGTGAGCTTCCTTAAGGGGTTCTCCCTGAACTGCTTGACGATGGAGTTCCTGTAGTACATGTAAACCCCAGGGTTCTTGGAGCGAGAGAGAGAGTCGAAGAACTCCGGGAGGAACCGGACCTCGCAGTCGTGGATTTTTTGCCATGAAAACCAACCTGAGATACGATAATTAGCCAGAACCAAATAAAAATCAGCCTAATCATACAAGACATTCACAAGGCGAAAACTCTTCTCTTTTTTTTTTTCTTTTTTTTTTGTGTTGGGCAAGGTGGGGGGACTTACGGGAGTAGCTGGGAACATGAACGACGTCGGCATCGGAGGATGTCGGAGGCAGTGGATCAGGAGGCTTCGAAGAGGTGGTGGTGGTTGTAGCAGGAGGGGTTTCTCGGGGGATGGTAGTTGTGGGGGTGGGGGTGGGGGTTGGGGTTGCCGTGGGAGTGGTGGGCGTCTCGGGTTTAACAGGCAGCGTGGTGGCTGCGGTGGTGAAGTGGGTTTGGGAGGAAAGGGGAGGTTTGGATGGTGTTCCATCGGAGGGGCCGAGGGGCTCTTTCGGTGGTGAAATGGCCGCCATTGTCTTGGCCTCTGCCATCAGAGAGAGGGAGCGAGGGGGTTTTGAAGTGGGCAAAGAAACGGACCTTGGAAATTGGAATTGGGATCCATGGGTTAGATCTGGTACGGAAATGGGCTCAGCCACCGACCTCTTCTACAATTAGCCATTATCTATTTAAATAATAGTAAAATAATTTATAAATATAAGTAAAATAATTTATATATAATTGTGAAATATTTTGAATTAAACTTTATTAAATCTTGAAAAAGGAGAAAAAAGTTATTATAAAATCAAAATCTTATTAGAATATAATTTTTATTTTAGAATTTAAAAAAGTTGAATTTATTTTTGTGTTTTATATGTAAGCTGAAAAAAGTTATAATAATTAGATGAAAAAATATGATTAGATGGTCTTAACCTATCTCATCTCAATATTCAAATACCATTCAAATACAAACACTTTTCAATTTTAAATTTTTAAATTTTTCATCTAATCATTATAATTTTTCAAAATTTTCAAACAAAACATAAAAAATAATTCAATTTCTTCAAATCTTAAAACAAGATTATATTATAAAATATTTTTATTTTATAATATCTTTATTTAACTATTCCTCTCTAATTTTTCAAGACTCTATAAAACATCTTAACTCAAATTATTTCATTACTATTCACAAACTATCTCACTATTACTCATAGATTTCTTATCTCATCTGTATAACCAAACGAGATCTTAACAAATTAGGTATTTGTTTCATATTCATATATCTCTTCAACCTTCAAACTTAAAATAATATGAACCCAGTATAAACCTAAAATTTATATTAGGGATGGGTAGCGAGAACCCACACCCCGATGTCCCGCTCCCTACTCTACTTACTTACATATATTTTATATAAACGAGCCTACAATTCGCACAATCCGCGGATTGTTGTGTATGAAGGAGAGAAATTTAGAGAGACACTGAATTTTATAGTGAAGAAATTCGAAACGGTTTATAGGGCGGTTTAAAATTACTACAAACACCAAACTACACTTTTAATAATCTATAAATAGTTTTAAGATTGCTTTTTTAAATTCTCACTGAATATAAACAGAAGAGAGTAAAAATAGTGTAATTTATCTATAGATTTTAACAGGATTTAAAAAACACATTCCATCATATAAAGCCAACAAAAAGCAAAGAAAACAAAGACATTTTATAACGCGGTCCGTATTCATATGCAATATAAATAAACAGACATAAAATTTCACATAGATTGAAGTCCAGAAATGATATACCAGTACTCAGCACGAATAGATAGCCTGCCATTACTTCCCGCTTGGGTTGATTTCTTTTTTATATCAGTTTCGAGATTTTCCGAAATGCATTGGGTTTGGTGGACCAAAGCGCGCATTGAGTTGAGATCCACCTATAAGAAAGAAAAGCCATTATTTGCAAAGTTCTCATCTAAGATTAAACAATTCGACTTATGTAGAGAAACCCCACCATGAAACAATCTCAAAACTCTTAGAAAACCGGCACAAAAAGAACTGCTATTCTCATCTTTTACACCGCTTGACTATTTGAAAAATGGTGATAAAAACTGTTATTGAATCATATGGGCAAGACGGTAACTTATAGTATTGGAGAGTTGGTTTGAAGCACCGCTTGCCCATTTGTGTGATTGTCGGTTTCCGTTCTGCAATACCCGGTTCCATTTTCCACCGCTTCATAAATGATCTTGGTTGATGCTTGAGTACCCAAGTAATGCGGCACGAATCAACTGTAAAACCGACAAATGCGATACACATGCCAAGTCAGGAAGTGAACTTGGCTTTTATATAATTAAATAGATATATATGTTAATAGTTTTACCCTATATAAATATAGTAATATGTATTAAGTATAATTTTTACTTAATACTTTGTGCAAGTTATAGTGTGGCATAATGTGACCTTTATATTGGAGTTCAAGACAATACAAGCTTCTCACTTAAATAATGTGATATGTATATTATGACAAGGCAAGACAAAAGTCTCACATTGCTTAAACGAGACTCTTGTATTGCCTTAACCTCCTCCTATATAAAAGTCACACTATGCTACACTATAACTTGTACAAATTATGTACTAGAAAATTTGAAAACCATGTTATTAATTTTTAAATTATGATCTTATTTATAAGTTTAAATTTACAATATGGATAAAAAAAGAAGAAGCATTTTTTGTTATTGTTGAGCCCAAGAATAATTTTTGGACCCAGTAGGCTATAAGCACTATTGGAGTGGGCGGGGGATCCTGCCCTTGCACCTTGAGGGCGGGGAAGGGGAAGGGGCTACCCCTCCTCCGCATGAGCAGGTAGCACCAATGTTTTGAATACCGTACCGGATGTCGTACCGGTCGAGCTACTGGAACGAAATATTTCGATACCGGTACCGTTTCGTGTATCGTTTCGGGATAACATTTCGGTATATGAATAAATTATATTTTAAAATAATAGTCTATATATAAATAAATTATATATAAATACATAGATATATAAATTATAAATAGCCTAGTCTAAATTAGGGGTCAAAAAATGAACTTGTAGTTTGAAAATATGGAAAAAAAAAATTGAAATATCAGCCAATACAGACCGGTACACAGGTCGGTACAGGCTAAAATATCGGCCGGTATGATCGGTATTTCGATCGGTACAAAATATATGGTGTACCTGTACTGGTCCGATGGTCGGTACGGAAAATACCGACCGGTACGATACGGTATTCACAACTGTGGGTAGCACCCCTAATTTATATGCATATCACAAGATGACCAAATATTTTTACTTTTTTAATAATCTTTAAATTTTCGCCGTTGAACTCATTTATCAGTATAAAATGATAAGGTGATAACTCAACATTCAAATTATGTTATAGTTTGCCTATCAAAGAGATCAAACCTCAAAGATCAACTTAAACTTATGTAGAATAATCTATATTTAATACATAATTCAAATTAGAGAACATGAATCGAGCATATAGTCCTTTGCACTAAGGGAAGACCACGACTGTAATATGATAAAAATAACTATAATGTAGTCTTATCATACACGACACTCTGCTCGTACACACTATGCATTATCATTTAAATTTTTGTATAAATAATTATATGATATTTATATTAAAAGAGTAATATGCCATCTTTTTAAAAAAATTATATTATCATGTCAGTGTATAGAATACATCTAAAAAATGTTTACACAATATAATTTGATTTGAAAGATAATTTTAAATTTAAATATTACAAATTAAATCTTATAATATTTTTATTTAACTCTTCCTCTCTAATTTTTCAAAACTCTATAAAATATCTTAACTCAAGTTATTTTACTATTATTCACAAACTACATTACCATTACTCACTGATTTCTTATCTCATCTGTATAGCTAAACGAGATCTTAACAAATTGGGTATTTGTTTCATATTCATATATATCTTCAACCTTCCAACTTAAAATAATATGAATCCCATATAAACCTAAAATTTATATTAGGGGTGGGTAGCGGGAACCCACACCCCGCTGCCCCGCTCTGCCTAGTTACATATATTTTATATAAATATATATGTTAATAGTTTTACCATATATAAATATAATAATATGTATTAAGTATAATTTTTACTTAATACTTTGTGCAAGTTATAGTGTGGCATAATGTGACCTTTATATAGGAGGTCAGACAATATAAGCGTCTCACTTAAGTAATGTGATATGTATATTATGACAAAGTAAGATAAAAGTCTCACATTGCTTAAACGAGACACTTGTATTGCCTTGATCTCCTTCTATATAAAGGTCACACTATGCCACACTATAACTTGTACAAATTATGCACTAGAAAATTTGAAAACCATGTTATTAATTTTTAAATTGTGATCGTATTTACAAGTTTAAATTTACAATTTGGATTAAAAAAAAAAACATTTTTTGTTACTTTTGAGCTTAATAATAATTTTTGGGCCAGTGGGCCATAAACACTATTGAAGTGGGTAGGAGACCCTATCCCTGCATCCCGAGGGCGGGGTACAGGAAATGGGCTACCCCTCTCCCACATGGGCGAGTAACACCCCTAATTTATATACATATCACAAGATGGCCAGATGCTTTTACTTTTTTAATAATCTTTAAATTTCCTCCGTTGAACTCATTTATCATTATAAAATGATGATGTGAGTCTTGAGATAACTCAACATTCAAATTATGTTATAGTTTGCCTCTCATAGAGATCAAACCTCAAAGATCAACTTAAACTTATGTAGAAGAATCTATATTTAATACATAATTAAAATTAAGGAACATGAATCAAGCATATAACTCTTCGCACCAAGTGAAGATCACAACTTTAATCTGATAAAAAATAACTATAATGTAGTCTTAAAAATACTCCATCTTTTAAAAATTTGTATTAAAAGAGTAATACTCCCATCTTTTTTTAAAAATTCTATTATCAAGCAGGTGTGGTGTATAAAATACACCTAAAAATTACTTATACAATATAATTTGATTTAAAAGATAAATTTTAAATTTAAATATTACAAATTACAAATTAAATCTTAACATCCAAGTGATAAATACCCTACATAATGGTTTAAGAATAAAATAACTCCAATTTTAAAAATACATTTTCTTTTGCAAAAGGGAGAAGCTATATTATATATATATGAAATTTCACCGATGACAACTGTCACGCAATGCCTAAAAAGAAAGAGAATGACTAGAGCAGCCAATCACGTCGCAAAATTATCCGGGAGACACCACAGAACAAAATGAACAAAGTAGACAGGACTGCCAACGACGGCTCCACTGAACCGCACATGAATACGTGCAAACGCACGCTCAATCTCAACATCATCATCGCACATGAATACGTGCAAACGCACGCTCAATCTCAACATCATCATCCATAACAGGACCGCGAGATTTACGAACCACACCCCCCCCCCCCCCCCAAAATATCCCAGACACAACAAACATACCAGATTCCCATACTAGCTCAACACGCACAGCATCACCATGCTCAAGTATGGTGCATATATATATATATATATAGAAGGGCATATCACGTTGACAGAATCAAAGACATATCAAGAGGTAATGCCACTTATAATATTAGAAAAAGATGCAGAATCAAGAAGAAAAGTGGATAATTCAAAAGAAGATATGCAAGATCTATGATGCCTCTTTCGATGCTAGATAAGAACAACGAAACAATGAGGGGACATCTTCCGACAAGGTAATTATGCCGCATTATCAATAGTTCTCCAAAACCAGTTAACAAAGACACCAAACTCATGGACATTAAAATATGGGCAAAATCGGTTAAAGAAGGTTAAAAATGCCATCACAGAGGCAACCCACTCTGCACAGCCGGTTCACCAGGCCTAAGTAAATATTGACTCAGTTACAAATTTAGTAAAAAAAAAATCATGAGAAAGGGATGGTTGCATGTACAGCAATAAGTAATCTAATATGTATGAAAATCTTGCTCCAAGACTGGCCTTTGAATAAAACCGACTATTAGGAAACACACAAGAATTCTTCTTAAATAGGATAGATACCTGCAGCTCCCATGTTTTGAAGCCAGGCTCTCAAAATCATCCAAGATGCAGGAGTTGAATTTTCAACAAAAAGAAATAAAATAAAATAAAATAATCCTAGCACTAATATGCACAGAACTCGAATCACATTTTAATACAATGGACCCAACACCAAACAGAACACCAGAGACTATCTATACACCCAAAATGCAGGGACTAGACTACAAAAGAATCATATGTTGATTCTAAATGAGGATGATTTTTACACAGGTTTATTCCTACGTGGCTGCTAGAAACCGATTCCAGCACCCATCAATCCATGACTGCCTACTCAACTTGAGCAGAGAGACATTATATGTGGGTTTTAAGTACACTAGGGAAAAATAACCCAAAGGAAGAGCAGCCCGCATCTTCCAAATCCTTTCTCCACCATCTGGAGCGACTCAACATTTGACTTCTCTGGTGAGCATGACTATGTATGACCTGCAAAACATGAGAGTGATATAAGACCACCTGCACCATACGTACATAAATTAGATCAAGTACAATTTTGGAATATTTTTTATTTTATCCGTATAGAAAAAGGTAAAATCTGGAATATCAAGTCCTACAGTCTAAAAAAATGTAGGTGGGGCTGAAGAGAACCTTGTTCAAATCAAGGTGTGAATGAGGAAAAAAAAATGAAAGAAAAATCTAACCCACCCCAGCAGAAATTATGCATTCAACATTCTAATTCTCCAGTATTATTTTTTTTTTAAATGTCGGGGAACCTCTCCAAGGCAGGCCCTTCGGACCCACCCCTACAAAGTAAACTCCAGTCCCGTGCAAGCTTGTCTTCTCCACTATTTTATAATAACAAGACTGAGGATGAAATTTTGAAGGGAATAAAAATAAATAAATTTGAAATCTGTACCTCTAGAATGCAAAATATATAATTTGCAAGGCTAGATCCGAAGCCCGCCACTCAAGTAGCAGTTCCGCTGCTCTTAGTCCTGCTGCAATCTAAGGATACCTGAAAACAAACAACAGTCTCATACAATAATATCATACAAGTAGCAAGGATAGGCATGAGTGCCCACCCCACAATGTGGCACTCACCTTGATCAGCCCCTCACCCAGCCGTTTGGTCTGAACCGCTACCTTGCATATACTGAGGAGAAGGAGCAGGAACTATAAATTGTGGTTGTGCTGCAACAGGTGCTGCCATACCTAACAAAACCAATGACCTTCCCTAGTCAAGTCTGTCCAACATGTTGATCTTGAAGAGAAACTATATGGAAAAATTCAATTTGAGGTTTTCCCCACTAATGCGTCAAGAGTAGATGACGTGCTTTGTGGCCTCAGTTCTTCATCTTTTTTTCTTTCCTAGACATAACCCCCCCCCCCCCCCCCAAATACATTTTTCCTCTTCTGATCATTGATCTTTCCAGTTTCCACACACCTTTATTTCATCTATTCATCATAAGTCTAATTTTAGTGGCGGACCCATCAGCATTTTCGGGGAATCATAACTTCACCCTAAATCTTTTTTAAACTGATTCCCAAGATTCCAATCAAACGATTGCATCAACTCATGGTATTCTACAACTATTTGCATCCTGCTTTCCCAATCTTATGGGCTGGTACTGATACATTCACATCAATAAAAGATGTGGCATATCATTTGGTTGCTAAGTTTTTTTTTCATAATAATTTCTAGTTTTTTTTTTTAATACAGTTTTTTGAACTGTTTGATTTCGACGGCAGCATGCAGAATAAGCATTAAAGACCTGATATTACAATTGAGAGGTTCTTCAAGAAAGCTTGCATGAAATAAAGGAACCGTTGGGAGGATCAATAAATAATTGTTTTGCACAAAAGGTCCAAAGATGTTCTTTCTGGACATTTGAAAGCATAAAGAAACAAAGACTATTCTTTCATGGTCTTCTTAGCCTAATGCAAGTGGCTATTCACGTGTAAAGAAACGACGACTATTGTTTGGACAATGGCAATAGATTTCAACCGTCATAATGTTCACGAGTTCCTTGCATCTATTTCTTCCTGACTAGGTGTCTTCTCTCTCTTTTTTTTTTAATAAGTAGGTGTCTTCTCTCATATAAAACCTGTGTACTTGGGCTTTGCCTAGCTTACTATTAATAAATTTCATACTTACTAAAAAAACAAAGAAACAAAGACTATTTGGATGACAGAAACTACCTGTGGGATACGGTGATTGAATAGTAGGCATAGGTGAAGTTGTCATTGTATTAACACTAGGTCCACCAAACTGTACTACCTGGTGACCT
This sequence comes from Cyclocarya paliurus, assembly GCA_029856935.1. NCBI lineage: Eukaryota > Viridiplantae > Streptophyta > Magnoliopsida > Fagales > Juglandaceae > Cyclocarya > Cyclocarya paliurus. Next base: position 10,785,925 of record CM056949.1, read on the forward strand.
GGCACAGGATAACTGGTCACCGCCGTATAACCATGACCACCAGGAATAGTTTGACCCAATTGCCCATAAGGATAAACTCCAGTATTAACTGTCCCAGGTACACCATAAATCTGAAGGTAATGCTGACCAGCATAAGGGTTGTAAACACCCTGCAGAAAGAAAAACGACACAGACAAATTATTGTAAGAAACACACAGTATACTCGCACTTTAAGTAACCCATAAAAGGTCTAGGTTTTTATTACTGCTGCAATTTATGAAGCAATGCTGACCTGTGGATAGACATATTCAGGTCCATATGATTGATACCTGCAGGATAAAAATGAAATTTAAAACTACCACCAAACCAGGTTTTTTGTATGCACAAACCTTGACACGTGAGATGAACAACGTATAACACCATTGATATATCAAAATGCCCAAGGTTTCCCCAGTTAACCAGAGATTAATGTGGTCCTATGCTATCAAGAGCCATCTCACGCAGGCCCAAGAGAAAAATCAATAAATACAGAAACTAGTAACCCAATATTGGGTCCTTAACCAATGGCCCTATCATGTTCTTGCCAGCCTAATTAGCATTGAGCTGGGAAGAATATCCTCTGAAACAACCACAGTTTGCATTCCTTCAATTACCAATGACATGTGACATCACTAAGGAAATACTGTTTATTCCTACTTCCACATTTATGTGATCTTGTGATTGGTATTTACAATACAATAGAAAAAACAAAACAAAAGGTAGTTGCATAGGGGATGTACCTAATTGGACAAATTGATCACTAATTATTCTAACATCACTCGCAAAGCAAGAATAGACGTCAACAAGCATGTATGGGGCATAAGTGGAAAAACTTTCAGCTTATAGTGCACATTAACCCAAGGACAATAGCTTAATTATATGGTTAGTGAAAACCATGAGTGTGTGTCCACAACAGCCCATGTGAGAAACTAATAAACCGACAAAAAAAAACTAACAAGCATTCCTCAAGGCAACTCCCAACAAAAAAAAAAAATGAAAGCAAACTTTTCGGTTTCGAACCAACTAGTTATTTTGCCTAGTCCAAGTGAAACATCTAAACAAGAGGGAAAAAAGCATTCATTCAACTTGTCATACCCGAGAGTATCTAGGGTTTTTTTCATATTTCATTTTAAGTTGTGCAATTTCGTATATTTGAAAATTTCAGCTTCTCTTTGACTTGTTTAAGGAGTTAATTCATTGAATTAATTGCTGACAGTGATATATATGGAAAGTAGGAGTAATTTTCTAAAGGAAATTGACTCCTAAAAGGAATGGTATGGGAATAGGAAAGTTCCCTAAACTGGAACAGGTTTAAGGCCAGAATTAAGAGCAATAACACCAGTTCTGTCGAGCCTCCCTTGAGTATAGAAAAAATTTTCCTAATTAAAAAACAAAATGGAGCTCCAGGAAATCCCTGGCTCCATTAAAATTTTTCCTAATTCTTAATTCTGGATCAAATTAGGGCTACCTGTCACATCATGTTCTTTTTAACTCTGGCAAGTGTTGCCAAGAGGTCTTGCCCTTCTTTCTCCTAAATGTGCCACCCGCCTCAGCCTACTTTACCCTAAGTTATTCATCAAGAAACTCAGCAGAAGGCATAGGAGACCATTCTCCAGGTCTGCAGCAGCCATACATAAGCAACATCTCTCAGTTTTATTTGTTTATTTTTGTATCAGTAAATAAGAATGTTATTGAAGACAAGGAATGCTCTCTAGAGGAACTTAAGATCACTCTTTGTTAGAACATTATTTTTATGGGCCATAGCTGTAGATTTTAATGGCCTTTGGCTTCATGACTTTCTTGTTTCCTTTTCTTCTTCCTAGATAGGTGTTACCTCATGTATACCATCTTGTGTACTTGGGCTAAGACTATTCTTATTAATACAATCGTTTACTTAAAAAAAAAAAGAATTTACTGATGACAAATAGGCATAGCCCAAGTACTTCTCATGAAAATTCAGAAACAAAAACAAAATAAAAAATAAAAAAAATAAAAAATTGATGCAGCTATCCAAATAAGAGACTCCTAACTTCAAAACCCCAGTATACAATCCTTTTCTTCTTGCTACAGCCACTTCCTGGTAGCTAAAAGTAAGTTTTTTCTCCTCTTTCAAATGCTGGTACCTATGTCTCTGTTCCAGCAATTAGAATATAGTGTTAACCCTAAGTTTCTACTTCCTTCACCCTCTAACAGCACCATATTGACAGTCCTAACAGATCCTAGAGGCTGCAAGCAACCTCTAAGTTAAATTCAAAGTTAGTTTCAATGATCATCCATTTTAATTTCAAATTTTCTAATCTTTTGTGATTCTAACTTGTCCTTCTTGTTTCTAAATGTCTACACACAGAACTTCTAAGGCTAGAAGGTGCAAAGAACAATTTCAAATCAAGGAAATCCAAGCGGACAGATTCTGTCACTTGATTTACCCTATAGTGCATAGCTAAGATCCTCTAGGTAATGATTCCCTTTAAGTCCTGTAGTGTCATATGTAGTCTCTATAAGATTTGCATGTCAAAAGATTTTGTAGAATAAGAGCACAAAGCAGATGAAGTCAATTGTTGAAAAACTTTTTTTTTATAAGTAAAAATTTATTAATATCAATAGGCGTAACCAAGTACACTGGGTGTATAATTTTTTGAAAAACTTATACATGCTGTTCAAGAATGACACAAATTGGTTACCGTGTGTTTCAGTTTGAAAATTATATATTGGCATGATCACGACATATAAACATAATTGAATTCAAGAGAGATGCATTTCATATGTGGTATAATTTGACAAAGATGTAGTTAAGGGTGAAAATGGCCACTGCAGAGAATTCTAAAGCACTGTGACAAAAAAAGGGTTGTTATTTGGAATCCCTAGGGGCTTCATTAAGAATTGGTGAACGTAGTTTTAACACCAATGACTCAAATCTCCTATGTATTAAGGCAAAATCTTGGAGTTATGAGGTCACAATCACAAGGCTGGTTGCATGGCCATGCACATACACACACTTGGTAATATTTTGAGGTCTTCAGGCTTACTGTTAGAGCCTAAGTTTGGACCAAATCTAAGGCCCTTAAGTGTCATTAAACCCTACAAAGTGCACATACAAATCACATATTAGAGGGCCTTACAAGTCACCAAGAACACAAGTGTATATTTGCTGGAAATTCCAGCTCATGTCCCTTCATCATTTAGCCATGAGGCTGAATGTGTAGTAGTGGACAGCAGCCTTCACAGCTAAAGCCAGCGAAACCATGTAACCTTTTTAGAGAACTACCTATTTTTCAAATTGTTGGAGGAGAGTGACGTTAGATTTAGCACATTGGGATGCATGAAAACAAGCCAAATGCTCACTACGTTAGGAAGAAGTTAACCAACTAGGTTTGATGTGATTGTCCACAGACAAAAGTGTTGATTTCATTGAAAATACAATAATCAAATAAATAAAAACAGATCTCATTGCATTTAGGAAAACATGCATAGAAAGAGATTCGAGCCTTGGCAAGAGTAAAAAACGAAAAATAATAACTGCTGTGAATTTTTTTCTCATGTATACTACCTGTGTACTTGGGCTTTGCCTGTTTCTATGAATATAACTTCTTCATTACTGATAAAAAAAAAATAACTGCTGCGAATTTTTTCCTTTCTAGGTTGAAAAAAGAGTGTTCATAGTTTGCAATCTAAAGAAGCAACATAAGTAGAGATGAACATCCCCTTAATTTCTTCAAAATGTCAATGCAATGTTTTTCTACAAATTTTTTCAAGTAATACAATGTAATGTGGCCTTTTTTTGGTAGCCCCCTTTATGCATCCAAAATAAAGTGTGAAGAAGAGCTTGAATATAAATGATTTTGTGTGCATGTTTCCAGTATGTGATAGGTAATGCTATAAATACTTTGACGAGAAGCAAAGGAAAGGGGAAAGGAATTAAGGAAGTGACTCTATGAATGCATTAAAAGGTTTTCAAACATTTTCTTGGCCTCATGACTGATGTGCAATGGTACTCAAGCTAAAGGTGCAGGAGCAACCATCTTGCATGCTCCAACAGGAATGGCTCGCCTAAGTCCACTTAGTTTATCAAGGGATATTCTTAGGGGAGGTTTGAATAGTGAGTTGAGATGAGATGAAAGTTGAATAAAATATTGTTAGAATATTATTTTTTAATATTATTTTTGTTTTGGGATTTGAAAAGGTTGAATTGTTTATTGTATTTTGTGTTGGAGTTTGAAAAAGTTGTAATGATTAGATGAGATGAGATGAGTTAAGATGATCTCTCAATCCAAACAACCCTATCCTAAATATACTTATATAAAAAAAAAAAAACCACCCTATCCTAAATGCGGTTCCATTTATGGCCACGAGAACAAAACCAATATCCTTGAGATCGTCAACCTTTACACACAAGGTGTAAAAGAGTGTTGGCCAGCCAAGAGATTAAAGTAAAAAGGTTCATGATATCTATGAATGTTGGTTTGAGTATTTGAATATTGCGTGTTTCTACCGTGCTTAAATGATAGAGTTTACTTAATGAGTATTCAACCCATTTTGTTTTTATGTAATAAAATGTCATGTTACTGTGGTAATGATGATGAATACGCAGGCCAAAAAACTAGTAATAGAGACCAGAACCTGCCCAAGTTTTAAAAAGTGTTCAACGCAGCATTTAGGATTTGATTTCTGTTAACAAGATGAAACTAAGGAATTTGTTTAGCATGTGTGATACCTCGTACTCAATTATGAGTATAGGTGGTGCTGGGTTTCCACATTGCTGAGACCGAAGATCTTGCTTTTTATAATGATTCCAATGGGACTCCAATTGTACCATTAACCAGTCCTTTTGGGGTAGGGCTTAGATGTGGTTTGGGCCTCCCGTAGAGCGTTACAATATGCTTCTTTAAGTTTGCAGCATTTGATATTGTGATTTTAATAACAAGTTTTTCATTACATTTTGAGGTTTCAAAGTTTATGGATTCTCTTAATACCTGATGCTATGAAATGTTATGGTGTGGCATTCATAACTGTCCAGAAAGGTGATGTTACGCAAATATCCATCAAAGCATTGCCGTTCAAGTGTCAAGGAATTCAACTTAAAATATAAATTTCACTTAACCTCGTAATACACGGATTGTGTATAGAAAAGTGGTGAATGAGATCCCACATTACTTGGGAGGAAGTTTATAATGATTCCACTCTAGTTATAAAATTAACTGGTCCTTTGGAGTATTGTCCCAGATGTGGTTTGAAAAATTGAATATATCAAAAAGGAAAAACTATAGTTTTTTTTAATAAATAACGAGTTCAAACTTCACATTCAAACCTACCCAATCTGAGCTGACTATTCCCTTTGAAATTCACTGCTTACCCATAAGGAGGATACATTAACCCATGCTGGTAGCCATAAGAGAGTGGATGTTGGTAGCCAAAACTTCCAACGTAAGCCCCTCGAGAAACTTGCACATTTCCAGTATATGGGGCTGCTGGTCTCAAACGTCCTATAATGAACAAAAGCAAGGATCAAAACATAATAAATAATAATACTTAAGTAGACTAATTGATATAGATGATTCAAAGGTCCAAAAGTTAAGACTGTTCGGAACTATTTTTTTTTTTTATAAGTACTTGGAACTAAAAATTAAACTAGCTCAATAGTCTTCAATTTAGGTATTAGTTCATACGTTTATAACCGAATTCGTTCTTTACCAGAAAAATTAAAAATAAAAGACATGAAGCAAGATGGAAAGCACCATAATCACACTAGAAGTTGCTACTTCATGAACATACAAGAAACTTATAAACGGATCGCTTCAACATAAATACAGTCACCTTCGACATGGCTGCACAAATTGCATGTAAACTATCATTGCCCAAGTCCCAACAAATAAACCAGCCCAACACCATAAAACCAATAAGGAATGAACCTGTCAGCATAGCTGCTTTGTAGAAAACTGTAAACTCAATTACATTGACCACTATGCACAAAAATAAGTTATCAGGAAAAACCTCATAACTCAGGAGAAGTTGAGCGTGAGGGAGAAGTCAGAGAAGGCTTTGGCAAAAGGTTAATCAGATTGGCAAAGTTTTTGGCACAAGGTTAATCAGATTGGCAACGCAGATAACATACATGGTCATTAACCTTTTGAAAATAACAATATTATTGGGAAAAAAAGCAAACAAACCTGCGTCAAATATCTAAAAAGATGACCTAACCAGGAATCATAACCAGAGAAATTATAAGATAAGTTCCAGCAAAAGTATCATACCATAAGGCATAGAAGGCCGAGGCCGCCCAAGTGAAGCCAAATTACAATTTGCCCGCCTGCCATCAATAATTGGAGCCGGATCAGCGCAGGCTCTGCTAGCAGCCTCAGGGTTACGAAAAGTCACCTAAACCCTCCATGTAAATACGAAGGAAAACCAAGTCACTCAGTAGTCAAACAAGTACTTCCCCATTGACACAGACCAATGCTAACGATACATAATACCAATAAATTCGATCAACCATATATTATCAGCTCAAGTTTACAAATTTGAAGTGGCATACAGACCGTTTGGATCAATCCCGGGATCATTAAAGAACAACGACTATAACGGACATCTACGACACTATAATACTCTTTTTTCAAATGAAAGATGGAAGATAATAAAAACCCAGAAACTGAAAATAATAAATACTCACAAAGCCATAGCCTTTTGATCGACCGGTATTCTTATCGGTGATCACGACAGCCTCTAGAATCTCACCAAACTGCTCGAAATACCGTCGCATAGTCTCGCTCTGCGTCTCCCAGGCTAGTCCTCCAACAAACACCTTCGTATAGGTAGTATCACCGAAGGGGGAGTTCAAGAACTGATACCCAGAACCCGAACTCGATCCCGAGCCCGGACCAGGCACCGGCTGGTAAGCCATGAATGACTATTTCCAACTTAAAAGAGAGAGACCCAATTCAAATTCAGATAAAAAAGACCAAGATTCTTGACAAAAGGGAGATCTATTTAATTGATACTAAAGTCGACCCAGTAAACACAAAGCCACATATTAAAAGAGAAACCACGGAAAAACCCTAGATTTTGACGACGAGATATCCTGGGAATCCCATATAGAACTTTTTGAAGGAATCCAAGGAACAGGAGGTGGAGCTAATCTTAAATGAGAAGGAAGAGAGATCGAGGAGCACAGTGAGGGAGGGAATAAGCCCTAAAGAATTAATGACAAAAATAAATTACAGGAAGGGAAAAAAAAAAAAAAAAGGCGGAAAGAAAGTAGAAAGGGAAAAGGAAACCCTAGAGAAAAGAAACGAATCTCGGAAGTAGAGGAAGGGTTTTAAATTTTGATTTTGATTTTTCTTTTGGTTTTTTCATTGTTGGTGAAGGAGGAGGAGAGACATCGATTTGCACTGAAAGAGGGAGGAGAGAGAATGGTTAAAAGTTGGACCCATTTTTGTCTTGGAGATTTCTATACACAGTAGCCGACAACTAGTTCGGAGAGGGTTCAGGATGTGGGACCCAATCATCTTTTAGGTTTGGTTTTTTCTCTCGTCCTGAGAAAAAATTACGGCATTTGATTTCCCTTTACGATCTTCTTTCGATTTTGAAAAACTTAATCCTGATCGTTAAGTTAAATAATGAATTTAATATTTAATTTGAAAAGAATAATCGGAAACAAAATAACATAGTCTAATTTACATATAGAAATAATTTTATCTTATTTTATTATTAATTATTAATTATTATTTAAAATTATCTCATTTCTCATTTAAATGAGATCTGTAATCGCATAAAAACTCTACTTATCTTGATTATGTTTAGAAGAGAAATAAAAAATATATATATTTTATTTTTTAGTCGATTATAAAACACACAATTTATATTATTTAAATAATAAAATTTAATTCGTAATTTTTAAATTTTAAAACTTATTTGTAAATTAAATTGAACACATAAGCAGACAATCACACCAACTTATAATATATATATTGTTTTAGGCATATCATATATATTGAAGCCTAAACTACTACTACTGTAAAGAGACATCGCGTGTGTAACTTGCAAGACCTAAGAAAGCAAATGGCAGCGAGATAAATGGATGAACTTCCAATTATTTGTTCGAATTAAATGAAACAAACAACAAAAGTACAATTATTCATTAGAGAGGTATAAATGGACCTACCTCGAATTTGACGAAAAAATAACTTTCCTTTTCTTTTCATATTTGTTGTAACTTTAATATCTATGAGATGTTACATATTAACGATGTGGAGTGTGTCCCCCGCACTCACTCACAAATAAATTCTCTTAAATATAAAACCAATAAAGAATAGTAAGGTCGGGTTTAGATATTAAGTTGAGATAAAATAAAAGTTGAAAGTTAAATAAAATATAGTTTAAATATTATTTTGTTAATATTATTTTTATTTGAAAATTTAATAATTTTGAATTGTTTATTATATTTTGTTTGGAAGTTTAAAAAAGTTGTAATGAATAAATGAAATAAGTTGAGATGATTTCATTATCCGCCTAAGTATTTCTAGTAGGGGTGTATAGGAACCGATGGAACTAGTTGGCACTGACTGGAACTAGCTGGAACTGGTGAAGAACCAATCAGTAGTCGATGGAAATTTGAAGAAACTGACGGCCAATTTGGTCCTGGTTTGAACCAGGATCAAATCGATGAACCAGTCGATATAATAAATATATTTTAAGTCAAATGACACTATTTCACTTAAGTTTAATACACCAAACGACTTCATTTTAGTTTAGGTTTAATCCCTCATCTTATCTTATTCTCTATTTTAGTTTTTCTCTCTTTCCTCTATGCGTGAGGCAGCAGCGTATCTCCCTCTCTCTCCTCCCACACGCAGTTGTTTGCCGTGGATCTCTCTTTCTCTCTCTCTCTCTCTCTCTCTCTCATTGTGACGCCGAGTCATCTCCCCCTCTCATTGCATGGTCATGGTCACGACTCCGTCGACTAGCACCTCCATTTCTCATTTTCCAGCCATTCGCGACATCGAAGGGAGATTGATGACCGATCGGGATCACGCCAAAATAGACATCACTGGTTTTCTCCCCTTTTACTGGCCGATTTTAGCCAATTCTATTAGTGTGTAGCAGCTGTCGGTGCGGTTTCAATTTTGGACCGAAACCGCACCAATACCATTGGTTTACACTCCTAATTTGTCTAGTTGGTTGTCTTCCATGAAATTTTACGTGTCGGTGGAAAGATCGTAAGCGATGAAAGGGAGGAAATAGTCTGTTTTGTTATGTCACTGGATGACTTGGATTCTTTCTGGTTTATTTAGGAATCTCCACCAATTCTTTGGCATTGAACTTAATCGAATCCGAAATTTAAAATAGGTCCGAATTGTTTGAAAATTGTATAATAGCAAAGTACTGTTAAATATAGTCTTGAAGTGTACAAAATTTGCATACTCTATTTAAAAAAATTAAAATTAAGAACAATCTAAGACTTGAAAATATCATTTTCCTATAATTTAAGAGAAAAATATAAGTATCCCCCTTTTTTTTTGTTATCAGAACCAGAAAGTGGATAATGCAGAGGAATGGGATCTGTGCATGTAAGCATAGTCAAGAAAGGGACGTCCCTCACTTTGGACGATGCAGGCTGTGGCATGATTCATTATTTTCCTCCATGAAACTGGCAGCCAATGCTCATCAACTATTTTATGGCAGACGTCACAAGTGCTCGACTCCATTGTATTGTAATTGAATGTGCCAACAAATAAACTTATCACTACTATTTTTTTTAGAATTATTTTCTAGTATTTTTATTTTTTTAGTTCTGTAATTGGATCAAATAACGGGGGAAAACAAAAGGGCTACAATTAATGGGTTAAAGTAATGCTAAGCACAATTTTAAGTTAGACAAGTTCCGTCTATTTACTTTGAAAAAAATTAAAGTCTACAATTAAAAAAAAAAAATTTAATATAAATTCTATATTTAACTATTTATTTTAAAGATAGAGAGCGAGATTTCCTGATTTGGATATAAAAAATTATCTCAACTTATCTCATTCAATCATTACAATTTTTTTAAATTTTCACACAAAATATAATAAATAATTTAATCTTTTAAAATTTTAAAATAATAATAATATTTTAACAAAATTTTATTTAAATTTTAACTTTTATTTAAATTAATCTCATCTCAATTTATTATTTAAACCTGCCAACAGTAAAATCTGGAATGTAAATATCATTTCTTGGTTATTGGGTACGTTATTACGAGAAATATAGGTTATTACAACGATTTATTGTTTGTCGGAAATAAAATCACTGTCATTATTCTCGGCCATATCTTGTAGTGGGTAGTAGGTACTGCAATGGAGACACGTTAAAGCCAGTGGCTGGGATTTGAGATCTGGGAAGGGGGGGGGGGGCATAGTCATGGCCCACACTTTCAGTGCTGCAGTACTGTATTCAAAGGGACCACAATTTCTGAGCATCGTTTATTTATTTTTTGTGGTCAGGGTAGTTTGGAGATAAATTAGAGTAGTTGATTGCTACGGACACCAAAAGTCTAGTTAGAATGTTGGAACCATTCATCCAAAAGCAAAAACAACTTGGGAAGAGAGGCAAGCAAGGATGTTTCCATTTCATTGGCACTTGTCATTTTCCTGCATAACTCGCACAAACGTTGTTTTCCAAAACATTTTTCACTTTTCAGGCCCTGTTCGGAGAAAGTACATGTAGAGTGTACTGCTTTGAGTTTTAACTCTGTTCAGATCTATGTTAGTTGGACGTTTCTTGCTAAATTATGAAGAATTCCCAACATATCCAAGCTCCCATTTGCTAATAAGGAATCAAATCTTGAACTTCTATACATAATACCCAGCTACACTCAAAAGCAGTGCATCATTAAAAAAAAGAACAGTCACTGAGGTCTAAGCATGCCATGGTAACAATCTCCAAGCCCAATTGTGGTAGATTTTTCTACCCCAATCTCCTTCAAATGACAAATTTGAACTGTTTAATATGGTTCAATATACGCAATTAAATTAGGGGTGCAAGGACAAATCTGTCATAAGTTTAGTGTAAGACTCTAAAGGAGGGACAAACTACATCTAGTTCACATTTTAAAAGAACTAGTCAATAATATAATTAAAATTCTATTAAAATCATTATAAAGAGCAAGAAGTTAGAACTTCTAATTTCCAAATAGAGTAATATTCCATTCATCAACTACCTTTACCACTATGTTAGAATCAATGAGCTGCTGGCATTGGCCCCATAAACAGTGACTGACATTGCATCGATAAGTGTTGTACATCTCCCTTTCACCCGATAAACTATTACTGAATAAAATAAGCAAGGAATATCTATGAACATTCTCATTCCTACATAGTTGACATAATTCCTAAACTTCAATATTCAATCTACGGTCTTCCAAAAAGCTAATGTGAATTAAGATGTGTAAGATACAAATGTTGTGATTGTTGCTTCAATTGTTTTTTATGAGAATAGACACGCATTGAAATTTGGAGGATTTCTTCGACGAGTAGCTGGCTCAACCAAGGATATATACTATGACAGTTCGAAACCAAATTAAAGAGTCCTCATCCATGACACATTTCTTTGGATAATTGCCAGTTTGAGTTCTGCAGGGCATTGCCTACAGCAGGAACTAAAAGAGCAAAGCCAGAATTTCACCTCTTCCAAGGATATCAAATGCCACACAGTCGGACATTTACCACTTAAACAGAACCATGACAGTATCACATAATATGATATGAATAAACTTATACAACAGTCATGTGGAATAACATACGGGATGATTCGAGGTCTTTTGCGCACTGACTGTTGGGAATTTCGTTATTTACGCTTGTAATTCTTTGATTATTATTTTTTTGATGTAAATGGTAGTTCTTCCGTCATAAGTGAATGTTTTTTTAATAAAGATGGGAAAGGGTCACTCTGACATGGGGCCTTGACTCTTTAAAAAAAAAAAAAAAAACATACGGGGGTCTAGACTCCACCAATGCCTGGTAAGCATGAGTATCCTCTTTATGAAACCTACCCTTACTTGGGAAGGTATAATTGCCTTTCTTAATCCAAAAGCCCAGCCTGACGATAGCTCTCTACACTATCAATAAGAGTGTCCTTCGATGGCCGGTAACTCCAACCTAACCTTTGCAATTTCTCTGAACTCATTCGTACTTCTTCCTGCACTTCAGTGAAGCTGCCAATGCGACCAGAATGCAAAACCATGACCAAACATGTTATATACAGAACTAGGTTGACTGTTAACTAAATAGGTGAAAGAGACTCTTACTTCTTAGAATAGTTATAATGGGGGTATTTACTCTTCAGCATGTCCACCAGACTCTTTGTCATGATCATGTGTGCCGAGCAAATGTATCTTCCTTCAGCCTCAGGCTTCTCAAAAGCCAGGATTAGTGCCTCGGCTACATCACGCACGTCTACAATACACCGAAGCTTGTTTTCCACCAATTCAGCTTCTTCATGAAAACATTGATAAAATACAGACACTTCAGAAATAAGTATAGCATTCATTTCGACTTGATAAAAACAATGTTTAGGGGAAAACAACTAAAGTCTCCCATCCATTGATTATTAGTAATTGCAATCCATTAATATATATAAAAAAACATTGTAGTGACATGTTCTAATGACAAAACTTCGTCCTATTGAGCTCCAAATTTGATCAAGAATTGAAGTTAACTTCGATAGACTCTAGTAACACACACAGTCGATCAAGGCTTGCACCCAAATCTGGCTGGACAACTTGTGAGATGTTTAGTCAATTACTTGAAATATCGCTAAACATGCATAGGATGCACAGTCAAGCAAAGTTCCATTGGGTGGTTTGCTAGATGAGCATGAGACGTCCAGGTTGAGCAATCAACCCAAGCTTCAGTTTTAAAAGGTTTGTAAGTCCCAATTTAACTCTGATTCAAGCCATATCAATACAAGGTGTCAAGGACCCCCAAAAATGATTTTCTGCGACTTCAATTCTTGAATTTCTCACAGCATGAAACTTTAACTTGAGATGTTAGTCTGCCTTATGAACACATGCACAGAAGCACATGAACTTTATATACAATTACAAAACATTTATTACAACCAAAAATACTCAATAACATGCATACAATTAAAATACCAGATTCATACCAAAGAGCTATATATGTAACATGTAAGTACCTTTCAGAAGTCTAATGAGAAATAAACTACTTGCGTTCACAGTAGACTGCAGAATTGGCCCCAAGACAAGTGTAGGACATATGCTTACAACATCAAGCCCACTTCCTTTCGCAAGCTCCAGCATCTCACTTTCTGCTTCTGTTTTAGAGAGACAGTACCAGTTCTGGTAGAAATACTTAATTAAGCATTCTAGAGAAAGATTTGAACACAATCTATACTTTGGAATTGTTATGCAGCTAATCTCTGATAACGTACTGGTATCATACAATGCATAAAATAGAACTACAAGCTCAACAAAAAATTACATTTTCTGATTACTTACCTTAGTGGTTCTACAGTATTCCTTATCAGACCAACAAGTTTCATCCATAACTCGATCCTTGGGCCAACTTGGATTCATGAACACAGCAGCCCCAGAGGACACAAAAACAAATCGCTTAACTTTTGCTTCAAGACTTGCTTTGAGTACATTTTGTGTGCCCTTCACAGCAGGTTCAATGACTTCTACCTTTACAATGATATATTTATGTATTATGAAAATAGCTTAAATATTAATTAGGAAGGTAATAAATAAAAAATATTATGTTTCATTCCACACTCACTTGTAATAATTGTATTATTATAATTGCCTCTTAATAGTTTTGTACTAACTAATGCAAAAACATTGATTAGAAGGGGAAAAATCACAGTTACTCGCTTATTCTTGCCTCGGGGTTTAGTACTGTGTTTGTGGATGAAGGAACTGGACTGGCAACGTGGAATACTCCTACGCACCCTTCAACTGCTGAACGTATAGAGTCGTAATCCAGCAAGTCTGCCTTAAATAGTCTCAGGTTTTCAGATGCCTTCTCAAATGCACTCAAATGAGCATACTTCGCATCTCCTGCACAGTATTCCCAAAGTGTTCATCTCATCAAAGAGCCCTCAAAAAACTAATTTTTAGATGCAAAATAAGTATAATTCATATATACAGGAAAGTTTCACATTTTTGCTTGATATATATTTCCAAAAATTGAATCAGTAATTAAGTCCATATGACTTTCATAGTGTTTGCCATAAATTATATAATTTTTTGTTCAAAGAACAAAAGGTTGTAATCTATTCCGGTCAGGAATGATGCTAGGATTAAATTTAGGTGGCCAAGTTAAATATTTTTGACGGGGAAATTTTTTATACAGTATTAAAAAAATTCTATCAAAGTTTTTGTTACAAATTTTATTTAAAAAGGAAAAAAAAATCAGATTCTTGGGGTTTCCTCTCTAATATTCGTCCCTGATTCCAATTGCAAGTGATTATAGTGACAAAAGTCATGACTTATTGTCTGGTTGAAAGGGCATCAGTTTTCACACTCACACAAGAAAGCATTAGACAAGGGGATATAGTCAAAGACGCCATTAGTTAATTGAAATAAACAACAGTGATCGAAAAAAGACGACATTCTCAACCCTGGAAACCAAAAGAACAAATCGATAAAAAATGACCATACTCCACCGAGATTATTCATCGGAATTGAAAATTGAAAATTCACAATATAGTAGGCAAAGAAGGGTGATTTCAGAGTAAGATTAATGGACGGAACAGATAATCTTGTACACAAAGAGTGATGGAATAGAGATAACAGAGAAACAAACGGAGAGAAGGTAGCCAAATTACCGGGTCGCCTTACGGTTGCGTGGACGAAGTAGTTCTTAGAGAGGAGGAGCTTGATGAGCCACGAAGCAACGAAGCCTCCTCCCCCTGTTACGCATACGCTTGCTTTCTCAGCTGCCATTTCCAAGTTGTCCACGCCTCTCTCTCTCTCTCTCTCTCTCTCACTTACACCTCCCTCATCTGTTAGCGTATGCCATTTGAACTCATTTTTATAATTGTTTCACCAACACTTGTATAAGAAAAATTCTACTCTCTGACTACGTATCACACATAAATATTAATTTTTTAATTTTTTTTTTCTTATCAAATATATGATATATAGGTTGATAAGTAAAAAAATTTAATTAAAATAAAAAAATAAAAAAAATATATGTAGTATATAATATGTAGAGATTATGAGTAACAAATTTTTTTATATAATTATATTTTAAAATAAAGATATTTATGTAAAATAATGTTATTATTTATAAAATATATTTAATTTAAAATATAGTTGTATAAAAAATTGTAAAAAAAATTATATGTCCATCATTTTTCTTTATAATTTTTTATAAGATCTTCAATTAAGTGACCACTGGACAGATTTGTCAATTTTTATAAATTATTTTTTAACATCTATTAGAAAGTGAGGAGTAAAAATATTTTTTTAGGAAAAATTATTTGTCAAAATGATAAATAGTTGATATTTTGTGTTTGTGAAAAAATGCGGATTTTAAAATAAAGTTTTTTTTTTGGAAGAATTACTTTTGCTTAAAACATGTTTTGATGGAAAATATTATAAAATTTTCTATATCCATGCATTCCATTGAGAAAATACAAAAAATAAATTATATAAAAGATTTAACTGAAGTTTGGATAATTATAGGAGAAGCAAGAAGTGGCTTTATTTGTGTACGAGCATTCCTACTCTTGAAAAATATTTTCAAGTGATTCAAATCCTTAATTTTTTTAGAAGGGTAAAAAAAAACATCCCATAAATAAGAAGAGTCCCTCTTCGGACCGGATGTGGTGATTATGTGAGTTTTACATCCTCTAATAGGAGGATGACATGTAAGCCACTCATAATATTTAAGAATAGACCTCATGCAGTGAATAAAATCCATTATCAGTTTGCTTCGTTTTTACTTTCTTCCTTTTTCTTTCCTTCACTTGACAACCAAATCAGATTTTCTCTGCCTGCCGACTCTATTCTCACTCCATCGCAACAACAGTCGGTCTTGGATTTCACGGCCACCACGAACAACTATCATCCCCGTTTATATTCTCTAGAGGTATTGTCTTTCTCCTCTGTTTATTTTTTTTTCTAATCATTCTTTGTTGGGTTTCATTCGGCCTATTCCTCTTCAATAGCAAAAGGGGATTGTTAATCTCCAATCTTCTCGAATGTCACATACAAAATTTCAGCTGCATCATCCTTTGTGCAATATAATCCAACTATTTCAAATACAAAAGCATCTTATGTAAGACTGTTAATCCGGGTCAGGTTTTTTCCCGGCCCAGTCCGAAACCCGGAAAACCGGATTCCGGTTCCGGGTTTCGACCCGGATTTGATCCGGACCGGAACCCGGATTGCAAAAACCCGGACCATCCGGTCCGGGTAGGGTTTGAAGTACCTGGATTCCATTTTATTCATCTTAAACCTAGCCACCGCTTCTATTCGTTTTTCCCTTTCTCCCTCTCTCTCTCTCTCTCTATCTCTCTCTCGTCTAAACACTGCCCCTGCTCCAGCCGAAACCCTCATTCTCTCCATCTTCTCGTTCTCCAATCAAAACCCAGAGTCCAAATCGAAACCGAAACCTCTTGATTTCTCTCTCTGAAACCCTCGATCTCGATCTCTTTGTGTTTCGCCCAAAGTCCAAACCGAAACCTTAACTCTCTCTCTAGCCATATCTTCTAGTCTCTCTCCCCAAAGGCATAACCTTCCAATTTCTGAGGCATTTTCTCTCGTTAGAGTTTCTGACACCATATCAGAAGGCTTGAGCTAGGAAGACTTCGGGAGTGAATCATGGGTAAGCCGCTGCTCTTTTTTTTTTTTTTTTGGAAAAAAAAATCTTTTTGAGATACTTAGATGTTTTCAAAACTGATCTGTGCTTTATTGATAAGAATCAGCACTCTAGTTTCGTTAAGTTCTAGACCAACAAACAAAGGATTTTGTTTTGATGCGGAGAGATTTGTATCTTTGATTTTTCTAGATTTTTTTTTTTAAAAAATCAGTTGTGTTTCTAGGTGGAGTGTAAAATAAGAGCAACGCATTTATGGTGAAGGGGTTTCATGTCTTAGAAAAATGAGAATCCCTTTGTGTGCTTGGATTATGGGTAATAGTTGAACATACATGTTGCAGTTGGCTAAAGTTGCGCACTTTATGCTTGTAATTCAATGGAACTCAGTACTGATGATTATATTTTTATAGTGATGAACATATTGGGTTTCTATGTTGTTGCTTTGAAGGTTTTTGACGATGGTGTTATCTGGAAATGCAGGTCATGGAATTTCTCAAGTCATTGGTGAAAAATAGAGTTCATTGAAAAAAAAAAAAGCGGGTTCAAATTGAAACTCGGAATCTGGGTTTTAAGAAACCCGGATTCAACCGGGTTTCGGCCCGGGTTTGACCCGGTCTGGGTTTCGGCCCGGATGAACAGTCCTAATCTTATGTACAGAATGATGAAGACAATGTTCAATCTTTAGCTGCCACATCCATCTCTCAAGTCTGAAACTGAAACATTTCAGCTGCATCTTCGAATAATTCTATGTACAAAAATATCGCGTAATTATTTTAAAAAAATAAAATTTATTATTAAAAAATTAATTTTTTTTATATAAATTTTATATTTTATTATTTTTTAAAATAATTATACGATATTTATATATTTTACAATTATATATAAAATTACTAGAAGATGCAGCCGAAATGTTTCAGTTTCAGACTTCGAGATGGAATAACTTGGGCCTCAAGAGTTCTGATCTAGCATGTGGACTTCTGAAGCAGCCCAAAATATCAGGATAGCCTCGGGATTCTCCTCTCTTTCAGCTCAATGGTAGTTTACTGGTATTTTCAATCGAAAGAGGATAAATATACAACGATAAATTTAATAATTTATTCTGCATCTCTATTCTAATTAATTGAGAGCACCTTGATAAAAATAAATAAAATAATTATACGAAATTTCATTAATTAGTCATTATTTTTTTCATTTATTTAAAAATATATTGCATGCAATTATCTATGGTGGACACTTTTATTGTAGGTGAATGTGAATGTGAATGTGCAACACGTTCCGTAGGGATTTTAGCAGGAGTAGTCTTCATTGTTAGAAATTATAATGAAAATAAGGGAAACACAAAGGTAGAAAATAAAAATTTTAACTTCAAGGCTCGATCGTAACAACAATTTCTTTAGAACATATTCAATCTTCTTTCAACGTGCTATAGAGTATTGACAAATCTGTTTCTAGGATATAATGAAGCCTCCTTATTGTTCTAAAGTAGCATCTTTTATAGAACAACTAAGGCCTCATTTGTTTTCGGAAATGAGATGAGATAAGATGAAAATTTTTGAGATGAGATGAATTGTTTATTTTATTTTGTATTGAAATTTGAAAAAGTTGTAATTATTAGGTGAGAGAAGATGAGATGAATTTGAAAAAGTTGAATTGTTTATTTTATTTTGTATTGGAATTAGAAAAAATGTAATGATGAAATTGAGATGAAATGAGATATTTTTCGAAAACAAACGAAGCCTAAAAATGCCATTTTCTAATAATTAAGAGATATAGAGATTTTTTAGATGGAAAAGTTATTGTCTGTTTGTCGTGACTCTTTAAAAAACTGAGCAATTCAATGATTTGACAACCCTAAATTAATGGTGACCACAATAATGTAACGGCGCAAAATCCTTCATAATGTTCATCAAATAACCCACTTATTACTTATAATAATTTGCATCATAATGTCTGGTTTTAAAATTTGAATTATAAAATGTACGTTAACTATGATGCATTCCAACAACTAAAAAAGTGCTAGTTTTCTGTCATGTAATAGGTGTAGACAACACTTAATATTTTCAAAATAAATGTAGAGCTCATTGCAACAATTCGTATATGCTAAGTGCACCTCATAGCGCCCATTGCCCTTGCTCCCGCGTCGCAGGTGGCTTATGTAGCTCTCTCTTCTCCTTCAGTTTGGCTATGTTTGGATAACAAAAATATTCTAACACTTCTCAACATTTTTCGTACGATTGAGAAGACTGTACATACCAAACATAATCGTACAAACTTTCAAAAAAGAAAACAGCTATGAAACTTTCAAGGAAGAAAACAGGAAAACCCAACATCACCAACTCGAAATAAGCCAACCCAACAACGCCATTGGCTTTCTCTCTGTCTCATGGACCCCACCTTTTGCCTATAGGAATAAGTTCCTTCCTTCCTACGCCTTCTAGAATAGTAGTTATTATTGAACGTAGTTGATTTTTTCGAATAAATTTTAAGATATGAATTTTTATGGAATTTCGTAAAAGTGATGTAATCCCGTATGGTGTACAGATTAGACAAAAATATCTGATATATATTTTGATTGGATTTTCGAAGAAATGGAAAAGCCAAAGAGGTATATTAATACAAAGTTTTTGTAATAAAAAATTATTAATTTTTGCAAAAAAAAAATATTTGTATGTTAAAAATTAGAGTATTGATATTTTAATGAAATCATCATTATTACTAAAAAAATTAATTATTGATGAGACCCACAACTTTTTCAATTATCTATTCAAAAGTCAACAACTCAACATATTTCATACATCCAAATAATTCAAAATACTCTCAATGGGACCCACAAACCCACTCCATTCTCTACTCACAACTATTCACAACACTTCTCGCTATCCAAACTAGGCTGACAATACTATAGTGAAAAGGATTCAATATAAACTACTTGGCTACACTTTGTTTGATCAATGTGGGACTAATATTTCTTTGGTCGGTTGTACGTTGTCTGTGTGTACATCTATGACAGTAAATAACAAATAAATGTAAGGAAATAAAAGAGATAGAAACACACATAGTTCGGCATAATGCCTACGTCTACGGGGGTTTGGAAAGGGAGAACCCGCTATAATTTGATTGTTTTATAGTCTCTTGTAGTCTCTCATCTTCACTATACAATGAGGATCAGATATCTATCTTCTGATGGTGACCTTGTCATTAGTGCTCTGGTCATGAGGTTGAAGAAGCTTTAAGGAAAGTTTAAGTCTCGCCCCCCAAGTCGTCTAGTTCCTTCTCCTTTATCTTATGCCCCTTGTTCCTTTATGTCACATCTCATATCCTTTATATCCTATCATCACTTTTTCTCTTGACATCCTGTCATTCATCAGTCTTTATCTCCTCATTGTCTCTTATTCCTTTATACTTTTGTTGTCTTCTAGTGGGAGGCCTTTGATGAGCTGGGCTTGTGATGTTTTATCCCATTTAGTTGCCCGCGATTCTTAAAGTCGATTTGCTCCAAAAGAAGGCGTTGAGAAGTTTCAAGATAAAATATACGACCAAGATAGTCTGGAGAAATATGTAGAAAAATAAATTTTAGGAGTAGGTCCCTGATTTTCCATTTTGATTGTGTTCAACGATAAAGATTTCCAAGCGCGAGACTAGGTCGAGCGGTCCCTAAGCTATCCCGCCTGTTGACTCGTTATGAAATTGGTGATAAGCTGAGCAGCCGAAAGATAGGACCCGCTTCTTTGGCGTGACGGAGGTCGAGTAGTTTATAAGACTGGACTTACCTCTTTGACCCTCGTAGACGTGAGTGAGACTCAGCAGTTTGTAAGACTGGACTTGCCTCTTTGACCTTCGTAAACGTGAGGGAGGCCGAACAATTCGTAAGATTGGACTTGCCTCTTTGACCCTCGTAGATGTGAGGGAGGTTGAGCAATTCGTATGTATGAACCTCTATCATTATCGAAAAATGTATATTCATTCGACCTTTTTGTTTTCAAAGGTGTTGATGAGTTTTTCTTTTTCGATGTGAATTGCTGTTAACGTTTCCATTTTGATTTCAGTGTTAAAGTTTGTTTGTAGTAACCCACGCAAAGTGGTCAGAGAGCTCGTTGACCCCCTGGGCCCACCATAGGCAGTTGCCCAGCCCTTTGACTCGTTTCCTAAGGTTACTTGTGCAAAGCGGTTGTGGAGCTCGTAGGCATGTTAACTCCAAAGACTTGTTCTCAAAGGTAACCCGCCGGCAGCGGTTATGGCATGAGTGTGGACACCCAACGTTTGTTGGTGGAGATGCCGTCCTGGGAGTAACGTCGGGTAGTACATAAGACTGAACCCGCACTTCACTGTGAGAGGGACTGAGCAGCCTGGAGACTAGACTCGTCTCTTTAGCCTTACAAGGGAGGTGAGTAGTCAGGTAGTTTGTAATACTGGACCCGCACTTCACCGTGACAGAGATCGAGCAGTTCGTAAGACTGAACTCTCCTCGTTGACTCTCATAGATGTGAGGGAGGTCAAGCAGTTCATAAGACTAAACTCGCCTTGTTGCAGTGATAGAGGTCGAGCATTTCGTAAGACTAGACTCACCTCATTGACCCTCATAAACGTGAGGGAGGTTGAGCAGTTTGTAAGACTAAACTTGCCTTGTTGCCATGACGGAGGTCGAGCAGTTTGTAAGACTGGACTCGCCTTGTTGACACTCTTAGACGTGAGAGAGGTGAGTAGTCGGGTCGCTTGACCGTGCTACGAAAGCCAAACCAGTTAGCATAGATAATTTTCAATCATAAGTGTGACATTTGCACACCTGAATCGTCCTGTTGGAGTGTGATGAAGGTTTGAGGTGTGTTGGCGAGGCCAGCGAGCAGTCATGTTTCAGCGATGATTGAGGTCTAAGGTGCCTGCATGCATGTTAATGTTAAGAAATTGATTCCGATGGAAACATGTTGGGACATCCGAGCAGTGCCCGAGTGAGGTTATGTATCTGGTTTTTTGTGCCACAGGAACCAATTTTGTTAGTAAAAGTGGAATTCACATAAATTTAGAGAGAGATAAACTGGATGTTTTAGCTGTTGTAGCTAATTTTTGCTTGACTGAAAATTGCTCGCTACTAATTGTTTCTTCTCTTCCTTGCTTTTCTTTTCTCCTTCTTCTTTTTTTTTTTTTTTAAACAGCTTGTTCGACGTACGCTGTGCAGCTTTGACCGCTTGGGTTGACCGTTGCATGGGACGTGTGAACATTGTTGCATCCTTCTTGGCTGTATATTGCATGGGTGGGTAGTTTTGACAATGATGCCGAGGGACTTCTTGTCTGAGCTTTGTTGATGTGGAGCTGTGGTAGGAGAACTTCCAAAGCTGAGGAGGTCCTGTCCGTGTAGGTTTTGTCCAAGACATATGGTCGAGTGGCTTGTGGCTAGGGAAAGCACAACTGAGCAGCGTGCGTGCGTGGCACTAGCTGCTCGCTTGCACCTCGCTGAGATGGTGGCCAAGTAACACGAGCAATTTTGTGGTCGTGAAAGGGTGCTAGCCGAGCAACCAATATGATGGCCGAGGTGCATAGCAGGATGGTGGGCGAGATGCATAGGTGAGATGACGGTGGCTAAGGAAGACTCAGCTGGGTAGCAGGTGGCTGGGATGGTTAGGTGCCCACATGCATGTGGCTGGGCAAGTGTTATCTTCATGGCCAAGGAGTGGCTAAGGCCCTTTGTGGCTTGCCAATTCATCGAGGTATCGAGGTTGAGCAGCCGTGGGGTCGCTGAGAGAGGTGGTGCTGAGCTAGCTTGCACGCTCGCATGGGCATGCAAGGTGGTGCTTGTCGCGGGTGCATAGAGGGATGGTTGCTCGCTTGCGCGACAAGGAGCTTGCTGGGCCTTGGAATGCCTTGCCAGCGATAGAGGTCGTCGACAATTCTGGTTGTAGCTGGTAGGCAATGCTCAGGCCGCGGGTGCCATTGGGAGATGGGCTCCCGTTGGGTGTGTGACAACGTGCACTTGTTGCCCACTGTGCAAGGCCTTTGGCGCGAGGATCACCGCTGTAGGGCAGAAAATGCCGACGGCCTCATGGTCGAGCCCAGGCACGTGGTTTGGATAGCGAAGCCATCTATGTGGGGTGTGGTCCAGGACCGCCCCGGAGGAGATGGAAGACTCTGAAGGTCCATGTGGTGGTCGTCGATGCCGCCCCTGGGGTTTGCCACGACGGGGTTGTGGCTCTTTTGTGTGCATGACGTGCACCTGTTGTGTTCCCGTGCATGGCATTGTGCATGCCATGCACGACATTGTGCAATGCCTGACACATATGCATGTGCACAATGTATTTGCAGCTCAAGTGGCCGGTAATTCATCTGCTCGGCTAGTTGGGTGTATGTGTTGCGCACTATGCACTAGTGCACAATATCGTTAACCACATGGGCGAATGAGTGTCCATTCACCTGATTTCTATGACAGTGTTGCCAATAAAAATAAGAGTGGAGGAACTGAAAATATTTATTTGGAGAAAAGTTTATTTGCTCAGTTTGAGATGATTTAGCATCTTGAAAAATCTTCATTCTTCAACCTCCAGTGTAGAAAATTAATTAGATCCCACAGTAGGCGCTAACTGTTAATGTCTAAAAATAGCACAATAGGCTGGATGGGGAGAAAGAGGCATTTCCGGCCCACTATGGCGATTCGGGCCTTAGTTGGTGTGGTTCAGAACCCCCGGTGGTGGTCTGGTGTAACTGTACGGTATTCGTGTGTACATCCATGGTAATGAATAGGAAATAAATGTAGGGAAATAAAAGAGACAGAGACACATAGATGTACGTGGTTCGGCATAATGCCTACGTCTACGGAGGTTTGGGGAGGGAGAATATACTATAATATGATTGTTTTACAGTCTCTTTTAGTCTCTCATTCTCGTTATACAATAGGGATCAGAGGTCTATCTTTTGATGGTGGCTCTGTCATTGGTGCTTTGGTCGTGAGGTTGAAGAAGCTCCAGGAGAAGTTGCTTCGTTTGGATCCCCAATTTATCCTAACTCATTTCAACTCATCATTATAATATTTTCAAATTTCAATACAAAATATAATAAATAATTTAACTTTTTCAAATCCCAAAACAACTTTAATATTTAAAAATAATATTCTAACAATATTTTATCAACTCAACTCAACTCAACTCACTTCAACATCTCAACTCAAATAAAAGTCTCACCCCCTAGTCAATTGGTTCCCTCCCCTCTATCTTATGCCCTTTGTTCTTTTATGTTACATCTCCTCTCCTCTATATGTCACATCCTCTATTTTCCTCCTGACACCTTATCCTTCCTTAACCTTTATTCCCTCATTATCTTTTCTTCCTCTTCTATTGTCTTCTAGTGAAAGCCTTTTGATAGACTGAATTTGGTTTTTCTAGACTTGATATTTTATCCCCTTCCTTCATTATCTTCGTCATTGCTCTATATGCATGCAGTAGTACTTCTCCATCTCATAATGATTGATCCGTGCGAGTGCTCCCAAAAGGAGACCGACTTTGGAGTTAAGAAAAATAAGAACAACCAATTATAGGGTTTAGTGGTTGACTGCTCTCTTTCTCGGTCACTTTCATCCTCTCATTTGTCATGTTTTGTTATTTTTTCTCCAGAATCAAATATAGGGATAAATAAAGGGTTTAGTGTTTGATTTTTTGTATGTGTGAAGGACGGACTTGAAAACGGCTTGAAAACTCATGTGGTTTATATTGAAACTAGTTTAGTTTTTATATATAAATATATATATTTATATATATATACAACTCAATAATACTTTTCATTTTAAATGTTGTCGTTCTTGATCATATATTTTTTTTAATGTGATACATAACTACTCGAGCACATTTTTTCGTTCCTACATAGTTGACACAATTCCTAAACTTTAATATTCAATCTACGATCGATCTTCCAATAAGCTAATGTGACTAAGATGTGTAAAATACATATGGTCGTTACTTCAGTTGTTTTTTAATGAGATCAACAGACAAGCATTGAAATTGGGAGGGTTTCTTCGATGAGTAGCTGGCTCAACCAAGGATATAGTACTATTACAGTTCGAAATCAAATTAAACAGTCCTCATCAGTCATCCATGACACATTTCTCTGGCTATTTGCCAGTTTGAGTTCCGCATGGCATTACCTACGGTAGGAACTAAAAGAGCAATGCCAAACTTTAACCTCCTTTTCCAAGGATATAATCAAATGCCACACAGTCGAACATTTACCACTTAAACAAAACCATGACAGTAAGACAAAATGTGATGTGACACAACTTATACAACAGTCATGTGAAATAACATAAGAGGGTCGAGACTCCACCAATACCTGGTAATTAAGCATAACTGTCCTGATCTTTATGAAACCTACCCTTACTTGGGAAGGTAGAATTGCCCTTCTCAATCCAAAAGCCCAGCCTGACGATAGCTCTCTACACTATCAATCAGAGTGTCCTTCGATGGCCGGTAACTCCAACCTAACCTTTGCAATTTCTCTGAACTCATCCATAGTTCTTGCTGCGCTTCAGTGAAGCTGCCGATGAGACCAGAATGCAAAACCATGACCATGTTATATACAGAACTAGGTTGACTGTTAATTAAATAGTTGAAAGAGAAGCTTACTTCTTAGGATAGTTATAATGGAGGTATTTACTCTTTAGCATATCCAGCATACTCTGTCTTGATCATGTGTGCCATGCAGATGTATCTTCCTTCGGCCTCGGGCTTCTCAACCGACGCCTGTTTTCCTCCGATTCAGGTCCTTCATAAAAACATTGATAAAATACAGTCACTTCAGAAATAAGTACAACATTGATTTTGACTTGATAAAAACAAGGTTTAGGGGAAAACAACTAAAGTGCTTCTCATCCAATATTGATTATTAGTAATTGCACTCTGTTAATATATATATATATATATAAAACATTAATTGTAGTGACATGTTCTAATAGAGGAGGTAATATGTGATACGATTTGTGAATCTAATACAAATACAACATTAAATAAGCGGGTTTGAGTTTAATATAAATGGCTTTAGGTCAAAACGAGTTAACAATGACATGTTCTAATAGGAGTGGTAATATGTGATATGATTTGTGAATCTAATATGAACACAACACGAAATAAAAAGGCAGGGCCGGCTCCATGGTAAGGCCACTTAGGCCATTGCCTAAGGCCACACCTTATGTAAGGCCTCTAAAATTAAAAATAAAGTGTTTTTTTTTTAATTTTTTTTGAAAAAAAAATAAAAACCATTTCATTAAATAAAATTTTGAAATAATTTATATAGTTTTCAATGTGTGCAAGGCCTCATAATACCAAATTTAATATTTAATACAATGATTTTTTTCATAAGTAATACAATGAATTATTTATATTTTAAATAATTTTTTTTAAATCTTGCTAAATTGAGGCACAAAAACTACATTGAGACCTCATTTTAAGTTGTTATAAATATAAATTTACAAAAGCTGTATTTAAAGATTTTAAATAAAATCTTGTTTTATTGAAAATTTTGAAAATATTCCATATAATAATTTATATTTTATTATATTATAATTACAAATAACTCAGTTAAATTTCGCCTAAAGCCTCAATTTGTATTGAGGCGCCCCTGTAAACAGGTTTGAGTTTAATATAAATGACTTTAGGTCAAAACGAGTTAACCCGATAAAACAATTAATAAACGGGTCAATTGTGGTCAATATGCAATCAACCAATATTATAACATGAATAAATTCTATTTTTAAATTTTATAAATGTTTAATCTTCTCTGTCTTTTTGTTGTTGGGGATATCATGTGATATTAATATTAGTATTTGACTATCTTACATCTCAAACTAAACTTCTTTTGTTAATATGAAAATTCATTTTTATGAAATTATTAGGTTTCTTATATATTATCGGTTTGGATATTGATAATAAAATATTTTATCATGATTAATCCAATTTAATTGTGAATTATTTATATAATTATCCTTATATTATATATGAAATTATAATTAATTGAATTAAAAAATAAATATACGGGTCAGCTCAACCCATTTGTATGAAATAGGTTGTAACAGGTTAAACGAGTCATGTCTATGTTAACCTAATAAAAGTTAATTGGGTTAAGCGAGTCATGTCATGTCTCAAGTTATTTAAACTCGCTAGGTTTGGATTTTAAGGTATGATCCATTTAATTAAATGGGTCGGGTTTGGATTGACCCGTATAATTTAATACTCATAACTTGACATGATACAAACATGACCCGCGTACATTAATTGTCACCCCTATGTTCTAATCACAAAACTTCATCCAATTGAGGTCCAAATTTGATCAAGAATTTAGTTAACTTTGATAGACTCTAGTGAGACACACAGTCGATCAAGGCTTGCACAAAAATCTAGCTAGACAAATCGTGAGATGTTTAGTCAAGTAAGGGCAACATCACTAAACATGCATAGGATGCACGGTCAAGCAAAGTTCCATCCGGAAGTTTGCTAGACGAGCATGCGACGTCCCGGTCGAGCAATCAACCCAAGTTTAAATTTTAAAAGGTTTGTAAGTCCCAGATTAACTCTGATTTAAGCCATATCAATATAAGGACGATTTTCTGTGACTTCAATTCTTGATCCTTAATTTACATAAGATTTCTCCTGCATGAAACTTTAACTCGAGATGTCAGCCAGCCTCATTAGCCCATGAACAGAGTGAGAAGCACATGAACTTTATAATCAATTACAAAAAGTTTACTGCAACCAAAAATACTCAATCACATGCATACGATTAAAAGAACGGATTCATGCCATAGAAGTACATATCATGTATCATGTAACATGTAAGTACCTTTCAGAAGTCTAAGGAGAAATAAACTACTTTCGTTCACTGTAGACTGCAGAATTGGCCCGAAGACAAGTGTAGGGCATATGCTTACAACATCAAGTCCACTTCCTTTCGCAAGCTCCAGCGCCTCACTTTCTGCTTCTGTTTTAGAGAGACAGTACCAATTCTGGTAGAAATACTTAATTAAGCATTCTAGAGAAAGATTTGAACACAATCTATACCTTGGAATTGTTATGCAACTAATTTCTGATAACTTACTGGTATCATACAATACAATGCATAAAATAGAACTGCAAGCACAACAAAAATTTGCATTTTCTGATTTCTTACCTTAGTGGTTCTACAATATTCTTTATTAGACCAACAAGTTTCATCCATAACTTGATCCTTGGGCCAACTTGGATTCATGAACACAGCAGCAGCGGAGGAGACAAAAATAAATCGCATAACTTTTGCTTCAACACATGCTTTGAGTACATTTTGTGTGCCCTTCACAGCAGGTTCAATCACTTCTACCTTTGAAATATACATTTATGTTATCATGAAAATAGCTTAAATATTAAATCAAATATATTATGTTTCATTCCTGATCACTCACTTGTAATAATTGTATTATTATGGTTGTCTCTTAATATATATATATTTTTTTGACAAGAAGTCTCTTAATATTTTTTGTACTAACTAATGCAAAAACATTGATTTAGAAGGAGGAAGATCACAAACGTAACTCAGTTATTAACTTATTCTTGCCTCGGGGTTTAGTACTGTGTCTGCGGTTGAAGGAACCGGACTGGCAACATGGAATACTCCTACGCACCCTTCAACTGCTGAATATATAGAGTCGTAATCCAGCAATTCTGCCTTAAATAATCTCAACTTCACATTTGAGTAGAAGATGAATCTAATGCCAAGATTTTAAAGTGAAATTCATCAAATTTTAAATATTGTGCTAGTGCTCTTACGCAAACGCTTGCTTTCTCAGATGCCATTTCCAAGTCATCAACGCCTCTCTCTCTCTCGTCTGCTAACAGCTAATTAACCCAATTTATAATTTTATAGGACCTTTAATGAAGTGGCCATTGTATTACACAATGAAGATGAAGCTAAAGCTGCAGGTCTTTCATCTTCTGGTGTTATTCACGCAACAGCTACAAGTCATCTAGTAGAACATCCATAAGCAAAACTGAAATGTGGGAAATGATGACTTTTCTGCTATTTTTGTTTTACTTCTATTTTGAATTCATTGTACATATTTTGTTTTGTTGCTTAGCTAACTGCCACTTGATATAGATTTAGTTAGGGCATCTTTATTGGTTTGGTCAAATGCATCTTCAAAATTTAGTTAATATCACATGAACTTATATTTGCTTATTTCATTTAAATTCAATCCCTATATTAGATTATTTATTTACTCTCTATATAATATTAAAATATTATTAATTTAATAATTTTTTTATTACATTTTGTAGTTCCATCAATTAAATGTTAATAATAATTATATTATAATTAAATTAATATTAATATTTATCACATTTATTAAATATTAAATTAATATTAAATATGAGGCCACATTTATTAAATTAGTTGTTAGAGAGCCAGAGAGTCTATATGCGGCCACTTTCCGTCTTTTTGTGATTTGATTCATCCAGTGGAATTTACAGCTTTCCCTCCATTCAGTATGCTCTCTGAATATATGTACCTTTTTTCTTAATTTGGGTATTCTTACACACTGAACAGATTTGCCAGTTTTTGTCTATTGAATCAAATTCATCTCAAATTTATTATTGGTGAAATTTAGAAATGTAATCGATCCGGTTCGGTCTGATTTTAGATAAAATTTAAGATCAAATCGATATGATCGGTTTTACATTTTTCAAAATCGATTACGCACCGGTTATCCTCCTAAACCGATACTTTCAGTTTTACTGGTTTTCGGTCCGGTCCGATTTTTCGATTTTTTAAAAATGTAAATTTGACATTGTAGACTATAGTATAAGTATAACTATAGTCTATATTAGATTAATAGTATTAGTTAAATACTTATAGACTTATATATTAGTATAGCTAAATAATATATTAGACTATATAATAGTATTAATATTAGACTATTAGTATAGTTATATATTAGTATTAGTTATAAACTTTTAGTGATTTAGTATAACTATATTAATTATAAGTATAACTATAGTCTATATTAGACTATTAGTATTAGTTATAAACTTATATATTAGTATAGCTATATAAATTATAATATATTAGACTACATAATAGTATAATAGTATTAATATTAGATTATTAGTATAGTTATATATTAATATTAGACTATTAGTTATAATATGAAATTATTTCATATATGATATATGATATATAATTATATATAAAAATTTCACATATAATTATACATTATATATAAAACTTATATATTAATATATAAAAAATATTTTGTATAATTTTAATTTTGTATAAAACTTATATATAAAATATTATTTTTTATAGATTTTTTATCAACCGGTCCGGTTCGGTCCAGTCCAAAAAATTCTAAAACCAGAACCGGACCGGTTTCGGCCGGTTTACAAATTATAAGAATTGGTCCCGAACCGGACTGGTCCAAAACCGGTAAAATGGGTTCAGTCCGGTCCGGTTCGGATCGGTTTACCGGTTTAAATTTACACCCTTAATGAGATTATTATTTTTTTAATTTATAAAAAAAAAACTTAAATTCATTTTAAACTACTTTATACATTTCAACTTAAAAATTTAAACTCATCTCAATCTAAAATAATTAAACTTATTTCAATAAAATTTATAAAATATTACTATTCACAAATCAACTTAACTAATCTCAATATCAACATGGGACTAGTTTCACGACTTTCCAATTTCTAGTATCGCAGATCGCATAAGAGCATGTTTTGCCAAAATAAAAAAAATGATTAAAATAGTAGCTAATGCATTATTTTTTAATATTAAAATAAGATAAAATTCTAAAGAGTAATGCTATATAAATTCGTGGAGGGTGCAAGTATTGCATAATCATTTTAAAAAATAGTGGGGTTCACTATTACAAAATTAATTTTTTTTATATGGATCCTGTATTTACTCTTTTTTTTTTCAAAATAATTACACAATAATTACGCACATCACGATTACATATATCATCTCTCAATTTTATATACACTCATTTTGTAAACATAAATGCTACCTCTACGACAAAGTCTTATAAAACAAATTTATGTGAGATGTCATATTTACTATACAGTAAGAAAATTTTTACAATTAGATATACCATGTCAAGTTAGATAAACTTTTAAGTTTGGTTCTGTAAAACTTTTCTTTTGTAAGTAAAAGAGTAAAAAATACCTTATGAAATTGCTCCCTTAAGAGCATTCACATCTTATTCTCCATAAAATTTCATATAATTTAACTAAAAGGTACATTCCCTAAAATGTTTTCCTAAATTTTACTCATCTTTCAAAAATCTCCTACATCTCATTCCCCATAATTTTTTTATTCTATTAAAATAACATTTCTTTATTTTTTTTTATTTTTTTTTCTCACGTCCATTTACAAACTTAACTACTCAATATTTTTTCTTATATTTTGAACTATTACTCTAGTGAATATTTTAAACAAAAAATTAATTTTTTTTGTGGATATGATAATATTTTTAAAATTAGTTTTTTTTATATTTTAGTAATTAATTAAATTATTTTTAAAATTATTATTTAAAACTATAACAAATATAAGTATGAGAGAAAGTGTAGATGATTGGAATAAGAATTTATTTTATGTATTAGAATAAAATATTGATAAAAAATAGTTTAGGAGATGAATAGTGATTCCCTATATTGGAGGAATCACTGTTCTATCTCCTAAACCTTTTATCTAAAATAGAGATTGGGATATAAGGAGTATCTTGATCAAAACCCTAAAATAAATCTCAAATTATAGGAAAAGTGGTGGTTTGGGGTATGGGATGTGAATGTTCTTGAGCATGATGTAGTGGAGACTATTTTATAAAACCTTTTCTTAGAGATAATTAGAAATTAATGTTGTATAGATTAAGATCTCTTGGATAGACTGGGGATGAACTTAGGCCTCAAAATTCTTATTCTTTTCTTCTGAAGTGGCCGAAAAGTATAATCATTGGGATATCCTCGAGCTACTGCTTCTTCTCCTTATTAAACCCAAACCCTAGCCTAAGGCCCAGGCCCAGGCCCATTGGAGTTTTTTTTTCTCTCTCTCTCTCTTCCCTCTTGTTTTTCCCCAGCCCCCGATAACTCTCCCAAATTTCCCCGTTTTCACATAGCCACAACACTGAGTAACCTTCCTCACCCCACGAACCGACTCTCTCACGAGAGTCCATCTGCACATCGTAGTGCTTTCTATCCAACCAACTTCCTCATAAATTACAAAACTCCTCTAGAAACAAAAATTAGAAACTTGATACAAACATCAACATCAACAAGGAAAAGAGGATGGATCTGGAATCAATGTTTTGAATACCGTACCGGTCAAGACACTGGAACGAAATATTTCAGTACCGGTACCGTTTCGTGTACCGTTTCGAGATAGTCGATATATTAATAAATTATATATATAAATGTATATATATAAATTATATTTCAAAATAATAGTCTATATATAAATAAATTATATATAAATACATAAATATATAAATTATAAATAGCCCAGTTTAAATTGGAGGTCAAAAAATGAGTTTATAACTTGAAAAATGAAAAAAATAAAAATAAACTAAGGCTGAAATATCGGCTGGTACGGGCTGAAATATCGGCCGAAACGGCTGGTACCGGTCTGAATTTTGGCCGGTACGAAACACCTAGTGAATCTGTACCGGACCAGTAGCCGGTACGAAAAATTTCTGCCGTATCGGTCGGTACGGTACAAAATTTAAAACAGTGTTTAGAATATCTTATTACGCAAACAGAAGCTCTATCTTTGCAAGATCTAGACCTTGAGCCTGCACCAGGGACAATAAAAGCAATATCAGATACAACTCTAGTAGGGATACTAGTTATGGATAGACCTCTTAACAAATTCGCAATCCACTCAAGTATCAAAGCAATGTGGAACTTCATACATAAATTCTTGATAGAGGATTTTGAAACAAACATGTTCATTTTTACTTTCAAAACCCCACAAGATTAGCTTAGAATCTTGAATCAAGCTCCATGGAATTTCAAAGGCCACCTCCACATCCTCAAACCATGGCCACCAGGAGCGACATTGCAAGAGATAAATCTGAAATAAGCATTGTTCAATGTTCAAATACACGGACTCCCTCTGGACTACATGACTCTAAGAAATGCAACAAACATTGGAAAAGCAATAGGAAATTTGATCAAAGTGGAAGAAGATCCTGTTTATGGGATAGCCTACAAAGAATACATCAGAATGAAAGTGAAAATAGATGTTACAAAGCCATTGCAGCAGGGATTTACAATGCCAAGGTATGGAAATCATGAAATATGGGTTTCCATAAAAGATGAAAAGCTTTCCGATTTATGATATGCATGTGGAAGGCTGGGTCACTCTCAAATCTTCTGCAACTTCCTAAAAGTAATTTTTGAAAAATTAAGCTATGGGCCGTGGTTGAGAGCAGAGTACAACAATGGAAGCCTTTCACAAGTATTTCAACAAATAGATGAATGACAAGATGCAAGGCCAGATTTCTCAGAACAAGATGCACAAACAACCACCAACAGCCAAGAACGAAATCTCAGAGGGAAAGAAATACAAAAACTCAACTTTCCAAATGTGCAGAGTCAGAATAGCAGCAGAAGATCTCTTGCCAATCAAGAAATACTTACCTGCAGTGAACGAATCTACACAACTGGAAAACATCCCCAGCTTCTGCAATTCTTCCCGCAGACACCAACAGTCCATCAACAAGCAGAAAGATCCATTAGAGTGAGACCCCCCAACACACAGCAACTATTAAGCTACAATGAAGACGAGGTAATCAATTTCTCACCAAACCAAATAAATTACATCAATGTGGACTCACCAGACACGCCCAAGCAATTAACACAAACCTGCAGCCCTCTATCTTTTCATCCAGCGGAACCGACAAATGTAGCTTCAAAAGGAATAACTCATGGGTCTCAGAAATTTGCAGGGGTCATACCACAAATCAATCCCATGTCGGCTAGGAAACACACACCCTAGAAGGCACAATGGAGACAGATCTATTTGGCTATGTAGAGTTATAAAATACCGATGATAAAGCTTGGGGTCTTAAGTTCATCAGACCCACAAGGTGAGCCCACATCACTCTTTTCAATTTTAATAGCTCAAAAGCCCATTTTCATTGAAAAGATGGACACAAATATTTTTTTTACCAAGCCCATAGATATATGTTCCCAAAGCTCAATAGATCAAGGCTTGGAAATCAAGCTGACAACAGCCTACCACTTAGACAAGTACCTCAAAAGCCCAATCAAGTGGTATTTCACATAGAGCCTGTTGGACCCGCAATAGCCCTAGGAAATATATCTGACTTAGAGAAAAGTCAATCTTCAAAAGAGCCCACCCAAGCTTCCCTCCACATTGAGCCCGTCGGACTTGAAGAAGCCCAGGGAAATACAACCATTCCAAAATGAAAACCCCGGGTTGTGGCTTCTTATGCGATAACAAAAATTTCCCAACCCACAAAAATACGCAAGGTAACAAGCAGTCCACGGAATAATGCAAATATGGGGGACACTTCAGAAAATGAAATTGCCACCGTAACTTTACTGCAGGAATTATCAAGTCCCCAAGTAGTTTCACCCTTGTCAGTATCTAAAAAAGCGTATTTGATACCTCTATCAACCCATCTTCCAACCAAAAGATTAGTGCACACAGACTATGCTCAATCCTCAAAAAGGAAATCACAGCTTTTGATTAAAATTGAGAAGCAAGCTTTGGATGCAATGCCAGAGAATACACTGCAAATGGAAGAGTCAACACTGGCCCTTACACTGCTGGAAATGTAGTCAAGTTATAAAGGGAATGAAAAAAAAATGCAAGGGGAAAGCCAAAATATTCCCATACGACAGGCCGCCACCACCACCACTTCCTGGGAAGTCCAAGAAAGCTGATGAGGCAAGCTCAAAAATGTCTCCCCAAGCATAATGAAGACACTAGCCTGGAATTTCCAAGAATTAGCCCGACCTCATACAATTAGAAGATTAAGGGCTAATATTAGGACTTATAATCCGGATGTAGTTTTTTTGTAGGAAACCTTGGTGACGGATGATCACATCATATCTATTGTAAATAGTTTAGGTTTCCACCATTTTGTGCATTTTTCAACAGATTGTAAAAAGGGGGGTCTACTACTTTTGTGTCGTCCGGGTGTAGAAATGGAATATGTACATATAAATATGAATACAATATTAGTTTTAGTCTACTCAGATCCTCCCCATCAACTGGTTAATCACCTATGTGTATGCACTAGCAAAATAAAATTACAAAGAGAACTTTTGGCAACATTTGAATTCAATATATCTAGCATTTCCAGGCCCATGGGTGTGTATGAGTGATTTTTATGACCTCATAGATCAATCTGAGAAGTAAGGCGGGCGCCCCATTAGCATCAATCAAAATAGAGGGCTTGAAGATTTGATGAACCGAAATGGACTTATAAACATTGGTTATACAGATCCGAAATTCACATGGTCAAATAATATATATGGGAAAGCACTTATCAAGGAGTAGCTTGACAGGGTAATAGCAAATAAAGAATGGAGGTTGTTCTTTCCAGATGCAAAATTGCAACATTTAGCATCATCAACATCAGATCACCATCCGCTATTGTTGCACACCATAGAAAACCACAGAAGAGCATTGTCTCTCAAATTTGAAGAATTCTAGACTCAAGAACCACTCAACCATCAAATAATAGAAGAAGCATGGAATACAGTTTACCAGGCAATCTAGCTTACGTCTTATGCAGAAAAATCAAGGCAACAAAAGAAGCACTAAAACGTTGGAATACAACCTACTTTGGGCGCATCCATAAGAACATACAGGAGCTAGAAAGTGAGTTACTCGAAATACAAAGCTGGCAAATGACAACGTACAACTAGGAAAAAGAGAGAACACTACAACGTAAATCACATAAACAAAGAGAAAATAAAGGAATGCTGTCGCAGCAAAAATTGAGAATCACCTGGCTCACCTCCACGGATCTCAACACAAAATTCTGTCATTTCACAACAACAATCTGAAGGAGGAGGAATGCAATTGACTCTATCAAATTGGGACCAGGTAACTGGACAATGGACCCTCTCATTATAGAATCTAATTTTATAAACCATTTCGGATCAATATATACCTCATCAAACCCGTAATTCTCGGATTACGACAATGAAAGATTCAATGAGATGCTGAGTGAAGAAGAAATATTCAGTGCATCAAACAAATCCCAAGCCACAAAACACCAAGTCCAGATGGCATGACGACTCTGTTCTACAAGCACTATTGGAAGATTATAAAAAAAGAGGTGGTCCAGGCAGTTCAAATTTTTTTCAGAAGTGGCAAACTATTGAAACAGTTGAATCACACCAACATAACTCTCATCCCAAAAATTCCAATTCCAAATACCCCAAGCCAATATCGCCCAATAAGCCTCACAAATGTAAGTTACAAAATTATCACAAAGATATTGACAAATTGATTGAAGCCTTTGTTACCAAATATCATTTCCCCACACCAAACAACTTTTGTCCCGAGTCGCAATATAAAAGAAAACACTATAATTGCACATGAGTTTTTCAATCATCTCAAATGGAAAACGGGAAAAAAAGGTCTAATGGCTATAAAGCTAGACATGGAAAAACCTTTTGATCAGGTGGAATGAGAATTCATTTTTATAGTAATGAGAGCTTTGGGTTTCAATCAAGGAGGAATAAATTTGATAAAAGAACGTGTGACAATGGCAAATTTTTCCATCCTCATAAATGGCTCTCCACGAGGGTTCTTTAAAGCCTAGCGTGGTCTTAGACAAGGAGATCCATTGTCGCATTTTCTTTTTATACTCGTCACAGAGGCACTCTCAAGAATTCTGTTGAAAGTAAAAGAGCAAAAATCTATTGAATGAGTAAAAATCAGTTGAAATAGCCCATTCATCTCA
Source organism: Cyclocarya paliurus (assembly GCA_029856935.1). Taxonomy (NCBI): domain Eukaryota; kingdom Viridiplantae; phylum Streptophyta; class Magnoliopsida; order Fagales; family Juglandaceae; genus Cyclocarya; species Cyclocarya paliurus. Next base: position 10,822,702 of record CM056949.1, read on the forward strand.
CACTGGCTTTTCGCGGACGATACAATCATCTTTGAAAAAGCCACGAAAAGCAACGCTCAAGCAATCTTAGAAAGTCTATCAAAATATTAGCAATGAACGGGACAAAAATTAAATATGAACAATCATCCATTTTCATCACTAGAAATACAAGCCCCGCAACAAAAGCATCTATATCTCAGTGACTCCTCTACAAAGCATCTTCAACAAGAATGAAATATTTGGGCCTACCAACGTCTTTCAATAGGAATAAAAAAAAGAGCTACAAAGAATTGTTAAACAATGTGGGGAAAAAAATTAGAAGGTTGGAAGACAAAATTTTTATCCCAGGCGAGTAGAACAATGTTGTCAAATCCGTGGCGAGTATTATTCCATCATACCATATGAGCTCATTTGAACTTCCAAAATTAGTATGTAAAACTCTTGATACAAGCTTTAAAATTTTTTGATGGGGATTCCCAAAAGAAAAATCTCACAACATGACTCTAAAATCTTGGAAATCCATTTGTCTACCAAAAAAATTCAGCGACCTTGAACTCAAATTTATGGAGAAAATGAACCAAGCACTACTAGCCAAAAGGGGATGGGGAATAAGCGATGGACATAATGGTTTGTGGTTTTCAATCCTCAAGGCCAACTATCTTCAAAATTCAAATTTCTGGAGTGCCGAACCAAAATCATCAGATTCAAGCTTGTGGAAAGGTTTCCTCAAAACGAGAGATATTATCAAGAAAGGAAGATGCTACCAAATTCTCAATGGACTCTCGGTCAACATATGGTCAGAACCATGGATACCTTCTATGGAAAATTTCAAGCCAAAGCCAATTCAAGGTATGGACCAGATCTACCCATCCATCACAGTTTCAGAATTAATTACAAACAATCCAAGATCATGAGATATGAAGAAAATACAATCTCTTTGATTAGGAAAGTGCTGCAGAGATACAAAAAATTCCACTGACAACAATCTCACAGGGACATGATAAAATTGTTTGGACACCAGCTAGCAATGAGAAATCTTCGGTCAAAACTACTTATCACGAAACACTCAGCAACCAGGTTTTAGAACTGCAAGACACAATGAAAGAGCTTTATAAAACTCTTTGGAGATTGTGAATACATGACCGAAACAAGCTACTGCATGCTTTGGAAGCTATTCTGGAATATCCACCCTACCAAAAAAAGAATCAGCACTGTCATACCTCAACTCGAGTCACTGGAATGCCCAATGTGCAACCATGTAGAAGAAACTTTACTGCATATTTTTGTGGAATGCCCAATAACCCAGATTCTATGGCAACAAAGCAGCTGGCCATTAAATCTAGCAAATCTTCCCATCAACTCCATATCAGACTGGATAAAAATGATCATATATCCGAAGCAGATTTTGGGGTTGCGTGAAATGAATCTGTCTGCAATCACACCTCAATATTCGTGGAGCAAGCAAACAACCAATTGAGCCATATTTATGAAGAATATAAAGAAGCATGGGAAAGGAAGTAGAGTAAACAAGAAGAACTATGGGCGCCTCCTCTTACATCTTTTCATAGTTTCTCTTTTGATGTAGCAGTCAGAAATAATTTCTCAATGACATCAGTTGTATGAAGAAACCATGATGGTGATATTCTAAAAATTAGAACAAAAAAAATTCAAACATCAAACTCAATGGTAGCTGAAGCTTCAGCAGCTCTACTTGTTTCAAAAATGGAAATCCATCATAATCGAGCAATTATTGAAGGTGATGTCCAAAATTTCATCACAACAATAAAAAACTCTGATCCATCCCTGCTTTGACTAATATCACCCATTGTTGTAGATATTCAACAGATTCTCCACAATTAAAATGTGTGGAAACTAGACAAAATCCATCGATCTTAAAATCGATGTGCGCACTTAGTTGTGCAATGAGCAGGAACTGATCTAGCTTTTGGATGCCTACCCTTAGATAAAATTTCTAGATTCTTGTATATTGATAGTGGGAAAGACCTACCCTAAACTCTTGTAATTTGTTTTATCCTCTAATATGCTTGATTAGAAAAAAAAAAAAAAAACCTCCACTACCCCACGACGACACACACACACACACACACACACTCTCTCTCTCTCTCTCTCCCTCTCCTCTATTTCTTCCTCTTGGGCTCTCTCCTTTTTTTCTTTTTTCAAATTTTCTTTTTAGCTTCTCCCTTCAATCCACACACTCTCTATGCGTCTCCTTTTTCTTGTAACTGCCAACCACCACGGTTGGCCAAGACTCCACCACAACGCCACCACGGTTTGCCAAGCCCTCCACCACGATGTCGGTGAGTTTCCCTTAGTCTCTCTCCCTCTTTGTTTCCATCTCTCTGTCTTCTCCCTGTTCAGCCACCTCTCTCTCTCTCTCTTCCCTGTACTTTCATCCTCTTCTCTGCACCACCACATCACAGTGGCTGCCCTTGCCAAGCCTTCACGCTGCCTTGGTCGTCGTATCGAGCCCCTACATCTAGCACCATCCCCCTCGTCCCAAAACATAGATTCCAGTCTCTAGTCACCGTCTGTTGGCAGCGATCACCCCTTCCATGCCCTATAACTCTCTTGCCTCTTATGACGTCGCCTCCACACAGTAAGCCTGTCACTTTCTCTCCCTCTTGATTTCTTTGTTTTCAAAGGGTGTAAAATCTTTGTATAGTAATAGTGTTACACTGTATTTAACAGAATCTTAATCATTATTTTGCCCTGCTGTGGTCATCCCACGTAGTTTCCTCATCGAGTCTAGTGGAACATCGCTTCAAGCTTAGTAAGGTACTCTCTATGCCTATGTACATGTTATTTACTCTATAGTTAGTTTGGGGTAATTGATTAATTATACTATTTTTGGAGTGTGTATGAGTTTAACGTGCTACTAGGTTGGTTACTTAGGTTGTGTTAGATGGGTTGTGATTGTGGACTGATTGTGTTGTATAGGTTGGGAGTTGTGGGGCTGTTTAGGTGTTTGAAATTGTGAAAATTATGAATACATAGTGGGTTGGTGTATGGAGGTCCATTTGAATGAAATGTTGGAGACTGAAGATTTTACTATCTTTGTTGGTTTGTTTGAAATTAATGAAATTTAGAATATATAGTGGGTTGACATGTGTGGCTACATATCTGCTTGTCGTGGCGGGAGTAAGTGTAGGCTGTTTTGTTGACATATGTTTGGTCAAGTGGAATTTCAAAGTTTGAGTTAAAGTATTGGTGTGCTGGGAATTGAAGAGGTTGGGTTATGCCATGGTCAGTAACTGAGGCATGAATTATAGATTAAGTATGTTGATTTAAAGTTAAGAGATATGCAAACATGAGATTGTGGTCATGGAGTCATTTAATTGTGTCGTTTATTTTATTGGTCTCAATTTATTTGGGTTAATAGTTTGTATTAATTATGTTTAGGTGGCAATTAATTTCACTTGACATGATTGTGATGAGTTTCAGAAAAGTCAAAAAGTCAGGTAAGCAGGGTTCCTATACTAGACTCTGCATAAAAAAATTGATTGAGGTTGATTTAATGAAAAATATGCATGATATGTTTTGAAAAGAAATGTGAAAACAACCTCAATCATGTGTTTTGCATTACTCATGAAACTTTGTATATGAAGAGAGTATTTTTGTGATGACTGGTGTAGACATGAGTAATATTTTGGCATTTTATTTTTGAATTGTACAAAAAAAGTGAATATAAAATCTGAAAATTTGTGCATGTAATGTGAAGATGTTCTGAATCTATTTTTGAATATGTGAAATGATCTGAATTTATTTAATACTCTGTTTTGATATGATGTGGCATCCAAAAAACCTTTGGCATGACTTTCAAATTCTGTATCTAATTATGCTCTGTTAAGGTCAAGCCACGGGTATAATAGTGGTATACGGCCTTGCCACGAGTATAATAATGGTATATGACCTTCTCATGGATATAATAGTGGTATACAACCCTACCACGGGGGTTAAACATGACTTTTGTTCTGATATGATACTCTGATATGATGATGATGATGATGCTTAGTTATGCTATGCCAAATGATACTTTTGAATAAAATTATTTCTGAAAGTTCCGCTCTAATATTTTGATAACATGTTTTGATTTTTCATTCTGAAAACAAATGTTCTGATTATGCATTCTGAAAGTAAATGTTTTATTATATATTTTGAATTCTGTAAATGCTCATGTTTACATATCAGTATAAGTTCTATACTTACTGAGTTGTTGATAACTCATCCCTTTATCTTCATAATATTTTCAGATGACTTTGATGGTTCAGTTGAGAATTAGTAATATAATGCGTGGGTTAGATTAGCTGAGAATAGGAGTTAAGTACCTCAAAGTACTATTGCTATAGGGGATTTTTTTTATTTAGTAGTTAGATTTCAGTATGCCTAGATGGCTTACTTGAGTTATGTGGAAGAAATGATCTATTTTATTTGGTTTATTGTATTAAGGATATGATGGATGAGTATGTGTAGTTAATCAAATTAAACGAATTCATGTTTGATTTGGAGCCGTTGGAAGATATGTATTTGAAGTTGGAACATATAGTAGTATTGTTGAAGTTGATTATCAGGCAACAAGAGCTAACCCCCTAGACTTTCGGGATCGAGACGTTACAATTGGTATCAGAGGTAGATTTTGAACTATAATAAGGAGTTTGATGAAGTTTAAGGTTTGAGATTCGACAGACTGTATGGAATGAGATTTTGAAAATCTGAGAATTAGAGATTCTGCATATTTTAAAAATGATTTTGATGAGATAATCTATAGGCATTAGGGAATGTGTCCTATGAAATTATAACCTCAAATGCCAAGATCCTTGGATCAATTGACAATACATTGATTTCTCCCTAAGAGAACCAAGGATGAAATCCTCTCTCCCCCATGTATAAAAAAAAAATGTCAAGAAATCAGCTCTTAACATATGCAAAATCTAAAACCTCTAATGTCATGAAATCAACTTTTGACATTTGCAAAATGTCAGATCTGATTATATAGACTTGAAACTGTGGGACATGATTTTTGTCATATCTAAGGATAAAGGTACAACAAGCCATTGGAAGTGATGTAATTGACTTGATAGCTTGTTGGGTACAAGGTCAAGCTATGTGGAATATCGGACTGGGTAGATTCGCCTTTATTCAAGTTGGTTTTGATTATGACTTGTGTGGGCTTTAAAGGTCATTGAGATTAATATTGGTTACCACAAATTTAAATACAATTTGGAATCATGGAGATGACTTTTTAAGTATATGTTGCCAGGATGAATTTATAGGTCCGTTTGTTTGGTTTGGTTGGAATGGTGTTGGAACTTTTAGTGCTCGTTTATTTTAGATGGGATGTGCTGATTTTCAACTAGTGGGGTTTGACTTGCATTAAGTTGTAATTGGAAATATCTCCATCATAAAGATGTTTCTCTTACATATATTAACACGTATAGGAGTTGAGGAAATAAATTTCAACTCTCTTCATTGTGAATGCTTTGATCGTCCCTACCCTTGGATTTCACTCTAAATAACTCCAAGTTTTATTCTCCCCAAATTCTTAGACCTCCTTATGTCATACTTTACACTTTTTGAGCAAGCTCTCCCATGATTTTCTTGCAAAATGGTCAAATGGTCGGTATGGCATGACTTAAATTATTATTAAGTTATGGTCAATTTCTTTTAAAGGTTTCCAACTTTCTTGAAGTTTCTTTTGGAATTGGTATGAAAAAAGAATCGAAATTTTTCTAAAACTTTTTAAAGTTAGACAAAAAATAAAATAAAATAGTATTTCGTTTCAAGTCAATTCATTCTATTTATTTATTTATTTTTAATGGAGTAATCTTTGTCCAACTTAATGAAATATTTTTTGGCAATGCAATTAGTGCTCCAACAAGAGTATTTTGGGGCTATTTCTTACAACCTTATTTATGATTTCTTTTTAATAGAATGACCAACCTTGAATATGATAATCTCATTTTGACCTTCCCACACTAATTGTGAATTAATTTCTTCTATAGTCACTTAGCGGAGCACACCTTTGGTGCCTAAATGTGACTTCATTATATAAGCTTTCCCTTTGGATGCAGATGAGAAAATCCCAACTTTCACCTCTTCATCTTTGTATGGGTATTCAAGTTCTCAGATCACTCCAAAGTAAAACGATGGTAAAGATGTTGTGAGAAGACTCTTTTAGATCACCCTTCTTTAGTGTCAAATTTTACCTCATTGATACAATGATATTTGTTTTAGGCAAGTTGGTGCGTTTTGGATGCATGAGTAGTAGTATGGAGTCATTAGTTACAAATGTGTGCTGAAAAGGTTATTGATCGCAACTGAAAAGGAGAGAGTATTTAAGAGTATAAGTTGAGTGTGCATGGATTTGGGAGATAGAGGTCTAATTCTTATCAAATTGTCGTAAGAATCATTTTGGTAGTTGCTGAAATGGATTAAAATCAGCGGTGATGTATTATGGTTCATAAGTTTTGACATTTCAACGAAGTTATCAAAGTGTGCAACGAAAACGTGGTTTGTATTCTTACTTTTAGGATATGATGGTTTGAGAGTAAACTTAGTGAGGATTGGAAAATTAGTTGTGACTTGATATCACCTAGGACTTAAATCTCATGACTATAGATTTCAATTTTAAAAATTATTAGGAACGAGGGATATTTTTAGGACCACAAGTTGGATACCTTCATGAATCGAGTGTGAGATTAAGGACCCCTCATTTTAGAGAGTTTTATTCTACTGTTCATATCATATGAGGTTAATATTTGTGTTGAGAGTTTTATTTACTATTTCATATGGGGTTAAACTAAGAATTTGGATGAAATGATTATTAGGTTTGTAAATCCGTTGTTGAGGTTTACATTTCTAGATGTGAACTAGATCCTAGAGTGTTTTATGATCAATACCATGCACGAGAACATGTAGGCCTAGAGGTTTAGGATATATTTGAGGCATATTAGGTTTGACAAAAAAGAAAAAAGAAAAAAAGGAGATTGGGGAGTAAAACAGTCATGGAATGGATGGATGTGATGGATAAGTGTGGAGATTTTGCTTGAGGTATTGGCCAATTTCGAGGATAAAATTTTTACAAGGGGAATGATGTAATACCCAGGCCCATTAAACCCAAACCCTAGCTCAAGTATTGTGTTTGTCCAAGTCCAACACTTTACTTATTTTACAAAATAAATCAAAGTGCACTCATGGAGTTTTGAACTCCTATCATTTCATTTGAAAAGACACATCCTTACCATTGAACCAATGCATCATTTTGTGATAATAATTCACAAAAATAAATAATAACTCACATTCAATAAATTCACACATTTAATATCACAATCTACAATATAAATATAACAATCCCCTACTTATATTGTGATATTAAATTTTGCAGTCAAATATTGATATCCTCGTGCATAAAAGGAGGTATCTTTCAACTTAAACCTTCAATTAGTGTAAATATCTCAAGTTTCTAAAAAATTCAATGGTGACTTAGGCTTAAACCAAAACTTTATACGTTAAGAACATAAATACTACACACATGATTCCATCTAATTTTAGCAAGATAACTCACCAATTAGTTTGCACTAATTCATGTACTCCATCCTGGCATTCATGAACATTTACAAAATTAAACCTTAAACTTTTGCTAGAAGTTGTCCCCACATCTTATGTTCATATAGGTAAAGTTCTTTTTATGTTTCTATTACTTCAGACACTTATACATTTATTGAACTTCATTAAAAGCATAATACTTATCCTTAATTTAGCATAACATTCAACACTGACTATCCTGCCCCTCCCAGTCATCTCCAACATTATTATTGTTTTTCTGCTCTTACAACTCTTCATGAACCTCACACTTATTATGAGTCTTAAATTGATCATCATTGACAAAAAGCCATAGCCGAAGAATTAGATGCCCTTACAAAAACTCATATTTGTGATCTGGTATATTTGCCCCCTCATAAGTCTGTTGTTGGATGCAAGTTGGTATACAAAACAAAGACTTGAGCAAATGGATTAATGAGACAATATAAAAGTTGTTTGGTTGCGAAGGGCTTCAACCAAGAATATGGTATTGATTACGAAGAGACCTCTGTTCCCGTTCCTAAACTTAACTCAGTTATATCTTTGCTTGCAGTGGTTGTAGTACGTCAATGGACTTTATTCCATATGGCTGTAAAAAAAAATACATTTCTTAATGTGATCTTAAAGAAGAAGTGTATACGCAACCTCCTTCAAGTTATGAGCTCCCTCCATATAAAGTTTTTCAGCTTTTTTGCGCCTTATATGGCCTCATACAAGCTCCTAGAGCTTGGTTTGCTAAATTCGGCTATGGGATCTCTCAATAAAGTTTTTAAATCTAGTACATATGATTCTATCTTGTTTGTCCACACGATTGCTTTCAGTACTATTCTTGTTTTGATATATGTGGACGACATGATTGTCATTGGTGATGATATTGCAGGCATACACACTCTTCTACATTTTCTTAGCCAAACTTTGAGATGAGGAACTTGGTCCAACTCAACTATTTTCTTAGCCTTGAAGTAACATCTAGTTTAGAAGGTTATTATCTTTTTCAAGTAAGTTATCACGGTTTTCCTCCACCATAAATGAGGGCATATCAATAAACTTAGGACGGGGCCACCAGACGAGTGGCTACCAGCTCTTTTTAAAAAAAAAAGTATGCCTATGATATTGTTTCTAAGGTTGGTATGACCAATAGTAAGATCACTACTACTACTACTCTTGAGAAAAATGTCAAGCTCCTTGATACTGATGGTGAGCCTCTATCTGATCCCATTCTCTACAGAGCATTGGTTGGTAGTCTTATATATTTCATTGTATCACGATCAGATATCTCATATGCTATTCACTTGGTTAGCTAGTTCATGAGTGCCCTTTGCTCTACTCATAATATTGCTGTTCTTTGTATATTGCATTATGTCAAGGAAACCTTGTTTCACGATCTTCACTTCTCCTTTATGTCATTCCTTGAATTGCGTGCCTACTTTGATGCAGATGGGGCTCGGAATCCCACTGATCGGTACTCAACCACTAACTACTATTTTCTACTTGGGACTTCCTTAGTTTTGTGGTGTAACAAGCAACAATCCTTTATCACCCTTTCTAGCACCAAAGCAAAATATCGTGCACTTGCTAACACAATTTCTATGCTTTTGTGGCTACGTTGACTTTTGATAGACACAGGTGCTCTTTAGCCTACATGTACCCAGCTTTTTTGTGACAATTGCAATGCCTTTAGATTACTCTCAATGATTTTTTTCCATGAGTGCACTAAGTATATCGAGATTAATCGCAACTTCCATCCAACATCATCTTCAGCAAGGCACTTTATACTTACGTTCCAACTTATCGGAAGATCAATTGGTTGACATTTTCACCAAGTCCAATCCACCTAGGCTATAACATGATTTTATTTCCAAACTCGACGTCTTCATCATCATCCTGAGTTTAAATGAGATGTTAAAATATTACTATACTTATAATAGAATATATTCATAATATTATAGCATATATACGGTAATGTGACTTTTTTTTTATCATATTTAGTTTATTGTATAAATCAATTAGTATAGTTGATTTATCACAAATGTCATGGTTACCAATTTGAGTTATGCAGGGCATTGCCTACAACAGAAAATAAAAGAGCAAAGCCAAACTTTCACTTTCTTTTCTAAGGATATCAAATGCGCCACAGCCGAACATTTACCACTTATATATAATCATGACAAAACAAAATGTGGTATGATAGAATATACAACAATCATGTGCAATAACAAAAGGGGGACCAGGCCATAGTTTTGAATCCAGTTTTGTTCCTGGTATAGTACCCAATACACTATACAGTCTCATTTCGTTTCATTCTAAAATCTGGCTTGTTCCAGTCAATTTCAGACTACATTCCGTTTCAAACTGTTTTAATGGCAGTTCATAATTTTCTTGTATTTAGATTCATTTTTGTAAACTTCAAATCTAGATGGCATTCATGTAATTTTAAATCTAAAAAGGATTTATATCATTTAATTTTTTTGTAACTTTAAATATGGCTTCTCATTCTCTATCTTTTTTTTTTTTTTAATCTCCTTATTTTTAATAATTTCTTGGTTCTTTATTTTTTTATTTTGTTCTTTTGTGTCCCAACTCAAATTTTTAATTTTCTTAATATTATCTTTTGACACTAATATCTTTATCTTTGTTTTAATATTTTCAACCTATATTCATTTTATAAATATTCAATTATTCCACACACACATACATATATGATACACACTTACATATACATGTAATTCTTTTATTAATTATCATTTTACACACACAAATACATATATAATACACATTTATATATAAATGTATTTATTTTATTCATTATCAGTTTATATATATATTGCTAATCCCGAGAAATAGTACATTGAAACCGACTGATAGTGAAATATTCTATTCCAATACTTAAATACGAATAATCACGGAGTTTAAAACATTGATCTAAACTCCAACAATGCCTAGTAAGCATAAGTGTCCTCTTTATGAAACCTACCCCTACATGGTAAGGTATGATTGCCCTTCTCAATCCAAAAGCCCAGCTTGACGATAGCTCTCTAGACCATCAATGAGAGAGTCCTTCGATGGCCTGTAACTCCATCCTAACCTTTGCAATTTATCTGAACTCAGCCTTATTTCTTCCTGCGCTTCAGTGAAGCTGCCAATGCCACCATAATGCAAAACCATGACCAAATATGTCATATACAGAGAACTAGGTTAACTGTTTATAACTAAATAGCTGAAAGAGAAGCTTACTTCTTAGGATAGTTATAATGGGGGTATTTACTCTTCAGCATGTCCACTAGACTCTCTGTCTTGATCATGTGTGACATACAAATGTATCTTCCTTCAGCCTCAGGCTTCTCAAACGCTAGGATTAGTGCTTCAGCTAAATCACGCACGTCTACAATCCACAGAAGCCTGTTTTCCACCGATTCTAGTCCTTCATGAAAACATTGATAAAATACAAATAGTACTTCAGAAATAAGTACAACATTCATTTCGACTTGATGAAAACAATCATGTTTAGGGGAAAACAACTAAAGTTACTCATCCATTGTTGTCACAAGACTTTATCCAATTGAGCTCCAAATTTGATTACAAATTGAAGTTAACTTTGATAGACTCTAATGGGACACACGGTCAATCAAGTCTTGCACAAAAATCTAGCAACCAAAACTAATCAATAAAATGCATACGATTAAGAAAACAGATTCATACCATAGAGGTATAATATATGTAAAATGTAAGTACCTTTCAGAAGTCTCATGAGATATAAACTACTTGCGTTCACTGTAGGCTGCAAAATTGGCCCCAAGACAAGTGTAGGGCATATGCTTACAATATCAAGCTCACTTCCTTTCGCAAGCTCCAGCGCCTTGCTTTCTGCTTCTGTTTTAGAGAGACAGTACCAGTTCTGGTAGGAATACATAATTAAGCATTCTAGAGAAAGATTTGAACACAATCTATACTTTGGAACTGTTTTGCAACTAATATATGATAATGTACTGGTATCATACAATATAATGCATAAAATAGAACTCCAAGCTCAACAAAACTTTGCATTTTCAGATTACTTACCTTAGCAGTTCTACAGTATTCCGTATCAGACCAACAAGTTTCATCCATAACTTGATCCTTGGGCCAACTTGGATTCATGAACACAGCAGCAATGGAGGAGACAAAAACAAATCGCTTAACTTTTGCTTCAACACTTGCTTTGAGTACATTTTGTGTGCCCTTCACAGCAGGTTCAATCACTTCTACCTTTACAATATATATTTATAATAATTGAATTATTATTATTATTATATATAGTTGTTTCTTTATAGTTTTGTACTTACTAATACAAAAACATTGATATTTTAGAAGGGGAAGAATCACAGTTACTCGTTTATTCTCACTTTGGGGTTTAGTATTGTCTCTGCTGATGAAGGAACTGGAAAGGCAACATGGAATACTCCTACGCACCCTTCAACTGCTGAACGTATAGAGTCGTAATCCAGCAAGTCTGCCTTAAATAGTCTCAGGTTTTCAGATGCCTTCTCAAATGCACTCAAATGAGCATACTTTGCATCTCCTGCACAGTATTTCCGAAGTGTTCATCTCATCAAAGAGCCCTCAAAAAACTGATTTTTAGATGCAAAATAAGTATAATTCATATATATAGGAAACTTCAACATTTTCGCTTGATATATATTTCCAAAAATTAAATTAGTAATTGAAAATTATGGTATAAAAGGTCATATATCCATGGAAGATCCTTACTTGATCTTATTTTCTATAGTTTTAAAATAACTGTTGTTTATTTTAATTAACTTAGAGCATTCTCAATGGATTAGCCAAAGTTAAAAGGCATTTTTAGTTATTGTGAGATGAATTTGACTTTGACTATCCCAATCTCTACATTGGAATAGTTATTTTTTCATTATATAACAATAAACTAATATGAGATGAATTTTACTTAGGTATTCCATTCACATCAAATTACCACATTGGATTATTTATTTATTCATTATATAGTAATAAAATAATATTACTTTAAAACATATTTAATTTTTCTAATTATTAATTTATTTAATTTGATCATTCTACCTATTATATGTGAATTACTAATCATATTCTAATTAAATTAATATTGTTTCATATGAAGTAGATAATAAAGTGGAAAAAGAAATAATTGATAAAATATGTACTTGGTCTATCTACAGTAACCTTCAATTTAAAAAATATTTTGAAAGTCACTGTAGCTAAAGTCCAATTATTTGGAATTTAGCTGATCTATGATCATATTTGTTTTCTGATAGCTAAATACTCAATAGATTTAGTTTTTAGCTAATTCATTGAGGATGCTCTAATGGGTCGTTTGTTTTCACAAAACTTCTCGATTCATCTTATTTAATCATTATAACTTTATCAAATTTATACACAAAATAAAATAAAATAATTCAACTTTTTCAAATCTCAAAATAAAAATAATATTAAAAAATATATATTATAATAATATTTTATTCAATTTTCAACTTTTATCTCATCTCATTTCATCTTAACTCATGTCCACTATAATCATTTGCAGTTAGAACCAGAGACCAATTTTAGAGTGGGAAGTGGGAACCCCAAAAATTTGAGTTTTTTCTTTTAAATAAATTTGTAACAAAAATTTTAAGGTCCTTTTTTATAATTGTATAAAAAATCTCCCCGTAAAAAATATTTAACTTGGCCACCTAAATTTAGTTCTAGCATCATTCCTGATCGGAATATATTACAACCTTTTTGTTCTTTGAACAAAAAATTATATAATTTATGGCAAACACTGTGAGACTCATATGGACTCATTTTCAAGGACCATCAAAACGATAACCAATAATCATACTCCGCCGAGATTATTCATCGGAATTGAAAATGTAAAATTCACAGTATAGTAGGCAAAGAAGGGTGATTTCAGAGTAAGATTGATGGATGGAACAGGTAATCTTGTACACAAAGAGTGATGGAATAGTGATAACAGAGAAACAAACGGAGAGAAGGTAGCCAAATTACCGGGTCGCCTTACGGTTGCGTGGACGAAGTAGTTCTTAGAGAGGAGAAACTTGATGAGCCACGAAGCAACGAAGCCTCCTCCCCCTGTTACGCATACGCTTGCTTTCTCCGCTGCCATTTCCAAATGTCAACGCCTCTGTTTCTCTCACTGGCATCCCCTCCTCATCTGTTAAAACCAATTTATAATTTTATAGGACCTTCAATGATGGTGACCACTTAACAGATTTATCAGTTTTTATAAATTTATTTTTTAAAATATATTAGAAAGTAAGCAGTATTTGTGAAAAAATAGGTTGATATTTTGTGTTTGGGAAAAAATGCGGATTTTAAAATAAAGTTTTTATGGAAGAATTTTTTTTTTTCTTAAAACATGTTTTGATGGTAAATATTATAGAATTTTCTTTATCCATGCATTCCATTGAAAAAATACAAAAAATAAATTATATAATAGATGACACTGACGTTTGGATAATTATTGGAGAAGCAAGATGTGACTTTATTTGTGTACGAGGTGGCATTATCTTGGATGTCATTACAATTGTTGGTACAAATTTTATATGTACAAGTATTATAAAAATCTTTTGTAAAAGTGAATTTTTAACACTTTTAACAGTGAGATTCACTTTTTTATAAAAGATTTGTGTGAAGTCTGTATATTTTGAACTGGATATATTATTTCTCTTACGGCATACGTGTCATGTCGAGTATTCGAAAAATTGATGTGACTTATGGTTGTTATAACTTCAATTGTTTTTTAATGAGAACAGACAAGCATTGAAATTAGGAAGGGTTTCTTCGACTAGTAGCTGCCTCAAGCAAGGATATATGCTATATATGACAGTTCAAAATCAAATTAAAGAGTCCATATTCATGACACATTTCTCTGGCTATTTGCCAGTTGAAAAACACTACTATGCCTCCCCAAATGAACCGTTCCATTTGACCGCTTAGAAAAAAAAAATTTAAATTTTTTTGATTTAATGATGAAAGAAGTGATTTTAAGTATATTAGTATATTTTTTTATTTTTTAAAAATATTTAAATACATTAAAAAAATGTGAATGTAAAACTGAAAAAAATAAAAAAAATTTACAGTCTGTCAAATGGAGCAGTGCTACTAATGCAGCAAAGTAGCACCGCTCTTCGCCAGTTTGAGTTCTGTAGGGCGTTGCCTACAACAGGAACTAAAAGAGCAAAGCCATGCTTTAATATCCTTTTCGAAGGATATCAAATGCCACACAGTCGAACATTTATTACTTAAACAGAACCACGATAGTAAGACAAAAGCCCTGATCTTTATGAAACCTACCCTTACTTGGTAAGGTAGAATTGCCCTTCTCAATCCAAAAGCCTAGCCTGACGATAGCTCTCTACACCATCAATGAGAGTGTCCTTCAATGGCCTGTAACTCCAACCTAACCTTTGCAATTTTTCTGAACTCAGCCTTAGTTCTTCCTGCACTTCAGTGAGGCTGCATGCCAATGCGACCACAATGCAAAACCATGATCAAATATGTTATATACAGAACAACTAGGTTGACTGTAAACTAAATAGTTGAAAGAGAAGCTTACTTTTTAGGATGGTTATACTGAGGGTGTTTATTCTTCAGCATGTCCACCAGACTCTTAGTCTCGATCATGTGTGCCGAGCAAATGTATCTTCCTTCAGCCTCGGGCTTCTCAAAAGCCAGGATTAGTGCCTCAGCTACATCACGCACGTCTACTATCCCTAGAAGCCTGTTTTCCACCGATTCAAGTCCTTCATGAAAACATTGATAAAATACAAACAATTTAGAAAAAAGTACAACATTCATTTCGACTTGCACTACAAGAAATTTAATTTTTAGGGACGAAATTAGTTAGAGACGAACTAAATTTCATTTCTAAAAGTCATTTTTGGAGACGAATTTTTCATTTCATCTCCAAAACTGCCTCAGATATAAATTTCGTTCAAACGGAAAAATATCCATTCGAACAGAATATTTCTCAAGTTCTTGGATCACGTTCTGGATATTTGAGGGGCTTAGGACGTTGCGTTAAACCATCTTCAACATCATCATCCTCTTCTCAAGCTAGATCGAATGACGACAAAACTAAAAATTTGGAGGAAGCAGCACTTGAAATAGAGCGATTGAGGTCTAAGGAAAAAGAGTTACTGATCAGATTAGATCAAGCAGCAGATCTTGAGACAAGATTAGAAGAGAACATGCAGAAGAGATTGGAGATGGAGGTACAAAAAGCTATGCTTCAGTTATAGTCAGTTATGTCACAAAACTCTACACCACCACCATAATTGTAAATTTTTTTTTTCTTTAGGGTTAATATATTATAAAGTTTCAAAACATTTAAACAATTGACATTTGAATTATATTTTGTGTAATACTAATATGGTATTTTTAATTAATTTGGTTCTGTTCTGTATGTTTCATACCGTTCGAACGGTACATAACCAGTTCGAACGGTAAAGTACCAATTCTAAATCCATTCGAATAAAAAAATAACCATTCGAACAAAAAATAACCCATTCGAACGAATATCACGGAATACAGTTCGAACGGACGTAATTTGCATTCGAACAAAATTTATTGGTTCGAACAGTATCAAAATTTATTGGTTCGAACGAACGTTATTTGTTCGATTCAAAATTTTATTTCGTTCGAATGGACGGGTAGGTTCGAACGGAAAATATTCCATTCGAACACTCATTTCGTTCTAACAGTATTAAATATGGTCATTTGTTCGATTCAAAATTTTATTCCGTTCGAACGGAAAAATATTCCATTCGAACAAGATATTGAGATGAAATTAGTTCGTCTCAAAAAAAATATCCGTTCGAACGGTTTCGACTGATTCCGCAAAATTTCATCCCTAAAAGTGATTTTTGGAGACGAAATTCGTCTCCAAAAACATTTTGAGACAGCCCTTTAGAGACAAATTAGGGATGAATTTTTTTTTATCTCCAATTCTTTTTTAGGACGAAATTATGAGTTTTTGAGACAAAATTTTTTGTCTCAAAAAACCATTTCTCTTTTAGTGTTGTTATTAACAATGTTTAGGGGAAAACAACTAAAATCTCCGATCCATTGATCATTAGTGATTGCAATCTGTTAAAATATAAAAATAGAAAAACATTATTGTGATATGTTCTAATGACAAAATTTGTCTAATGGAGCTCCAAATTTGATCCAGAATTGAAGTTAAACTTTGATAGACTCTAGCGAGACACACCGTTGATCAAGGCTTGCACAAAAATCTAGCTAGACAACGTGTGAGATGTTTAGGCCGAACGATCGAGCAAATTAAGTTCCATCGGGTAGTTTGCTACACGAGCATGCATGAAGTCTCGGTCGAGCAAATCGACCCAAGTTTCAATTTTAAAAGGTTTATAAGTCCCAGTTTAACTCTGATTTAAGCCATATCAACATAAGGACCTTCATATACGATTTTCTGCGACTTCAATCTTTGATCCTTAATTTACATAAGATTTCTCACAGTGTGAAACTTTAACTTGAGACGTTAATCAACCTCATTAGCGCATGATCAAAGTGAGAAGCACATGAACTTGACAGTTATGCTGGGTGCAAGCGGGGCGTGCAAGCGTTAGGTAAGCGGGCCTTACGTGGAATAAAAAAAAACAGAAAGTAAAAAATAAAAAAATAAAATAAAACCTATCTCTTTTCAAAAGCTTCTTCCACAGTGTTCAATGTCACAAACCCGAACCCACGACTCTGATCAGTCTCTTTATTGTAAATAACTTCGCCAATCTCCACCGTCCCGGCCTGCTCGAAAAGTACAGCCAATTTCTGACTATCAACGTCATAAGGCAAATTTCCAACAAAAAGTTTTGCTTCTTCTAGAGGTTCTACAAACTGGTCTTCTTGTTCTTCTGTCTCCTTAAAAACCCCATCATCACTACTCTCTGCCTCAGCTTCAACGCCCCCAATAACCGAATCCTCTTCGTCAGCTTCCCTCAATGGAAAAGAAATTACAACCAATGCCGATAATATTTAGAAACACCGACTTATATATATAAAAATTATTTAGAAACACAAACCAGATACCAACATGCAGCGAAAAAGCTTGATATTAAGCATCGTGAAAACCCATACAACTAAAGCAAATCAATTGCCTCGAAGAATTACAGTACAAATAGAACACCGTCGGTCTCTATGGTTCAGATGAAAAATAAGTAAAAACAAAAACTACTCAAAAGCGAGTTCATTTTTTTCAAGAACGTAAAACACATGCGATATGTACGCAGGTGGTCCGTTTTCAATATCCGTTTTCAGGAACCTTTGAAAAAAAAATAAAAAGATAGTCCTAGGTATTCAAATCCTGCGTAGAAACAACCGGTTCACAGAGATTCTTGCAATCTGAAATTCCAAGATTTTGACCTCCTAATTTCAAGAAAGAAAGGCTTTGAATGGAGAAAGAGACCGGCGCTCAAAGTTTAGCATTGACCCATTTTTGTTTCCTTCTCTAAGCTTTCCAAAAGCTAAACGAAAAAAAAAGACTAATGGACATTTTCAAATAAACTTAAAAAACTCTTAGTGATGAAAACCATGGGAAAGAGAAAAGTGCAAAAGGGAGTAGAGGTTAGAGGAGACTGAGGAGGGGGCGGGAGGAGAGGTTAGAGGATACTGAGGAGTGAGACCTTGAGTTATTTCTAAAGAGAGATAAAACGAAATTAAGAAAAAGGAAAAATAAAAACGCTGGCGCGTACGCCGATTGCAAGCTGTTTACATCATGCGCTTGCAACTAGCATTTTTCTTAAGCATTAATGTAGAGAAAGATTTGTAACACAATCTGTACTTTGAAATTGTTATGCAACTATATATACTAATCTCTGATGACGTACGTACTGGTATCATACAATATAATGCATACAATAGAACTACAAGCTCAACAGAAATTTGCATTTTCTGATTACTTATCTTAGTGGTTTTACAGTATTCCTTATCAGACCAGCAAGTTTCATCTAGAACTTGATCCTTGGCCCAACTTGGATTCAGAAACATAGCACCAACGGAGGAGACAAACACAAATCGCTAAACTTTTGCTTCGACGCTTGCTTTGAGTACATTTTGTGTGCCCTTCACAGTAGGTTCAATCACTTCTGCCTTTACAATATATATTTATAATAATTTTATTATTATGGTTGTTTCTTAATAGTTTTTGTACTAACTTATAATGCAAAAACACTGATTTAGAAGGGAAAATCACAGTTATTCGATCGGTTATGCTTGCCTCGGGGTTTAGTGCTGTTTCTGCGGATGAAGTTGGACTGGCAATATGGAATACTCCTACGCACTCTTCAACTGCTGAACGTATAGAGTCGTAATCCAGCAATTCTGCCTTAAATAGTCTCAAGTTTTCAAATGCCTTCTCAACTGCACTCAAATGGGCATACTTCGCATCTCCTGCACAGTATTTCCAAAGTGTTCATCTCATCAAAGAGTCCTCATAAAATTGATTTTTAGATGCAAAATAAGTATAGATATATATTGGGAACTTTTATGATATATAAAAATCAATTTATGATCTAAAAAACTGATTTTTTGATGCAAAATAAGTACAAAATCGAAAGTGATGGAAGAGAGACAAGAAAGAAATGAACGTAGAGTATTGAGTTATGGAGAATCAAGCCCACAGAGTGTTTGACAAAATTTCTTAAAGGAAACCTCAACCTGGTATGCCTCGGCTTTCTCATTACCAATGCAGTGCATTTACAATCAATATATATAGACAAACTTTACACCAACATATCCTATGGTTTTATGACACCTGTCCCTTTACAAGAATAACACCTGTCCCTTTACAAGAATATGCTTTACTGCTCTATCCAGCCGCTTCTACCTTAGTGGTCCTGCCCCTACATGCTTTATTGCTCTATCCAGCCGCATTGCTCCCTTGCTGTCCTTGCTCTGGTATGGTGCAGTCTGTGCTTGTGTAGTGGGTTGTCGTGCTTGGTAGTGGAGCGCTGCTGCGTGTGATCAATTTCCTCAACAGCCCCCTGTGATTCAAGTGGCACTGGATGGAGAGTGAGGCTTGAACGCAGAAATTGAAAACGTGTAGTAGACAAAGGTTTGGTTAAGATGTCTACTAGTTGATCTTTGCTGGACAGAAATGAGACTATGAGAGTCTTGGCTGCAACTCTATCCCTTACAAAATGATAATATAATTCTACATGTTTAGTACGAGCATATAGAATTGGATTTACAGTTAAATAAGTTGCCCCCAAATTGTCACACCACAGTTTTGGTGGATCTTTCAAAAAAATTCCTAATTCTCGTAGAAGTGATTAAATCCATAATACTTCACAAGTGGTATTAGCAACGGCTTTATATTCAGCCTCAGTTGAAGAACGAGCAATAATAGGCTGCTTTTTGGAGCCCCAAGACCCCAAATTAGAACCAAAAAATACACAAAATCCTCCAGTGAATTTTCTATCATTCAGGCATCCCGCCCAATCAATATCAGAGAAAGTGAAGATATTGCAAGGAGAAGATTTAGAAAAAAAACAAACCAAGATGAGAAGTGAGTCTAAGATACCTAAGTATCCTTTTGACTGCTTGCCAATGTGAATTTTTGGGACTAGGCATGTATTGACACACTTTGTTAACTGCAAAGGATATGTCCGGGCGAGTAAAAGATAAATATTGAAGACTTCCTACCACACTTCTATAAGTAAGAGGATCTTCAAAAGAGGAATTGTCAAAGGCTGAAAGTTTAGTGGTGACAGACATTGGAGTTGAAACAGATTTTGCATATTTGTTCTTTGTAATAGATCCAAGATATATTTAGATTGACAAAGAAACAAACCTTGATTGTTTTGACAGATTTCAATACCTAGGAAATAATGTAATTGACCAAGGTGTTTGACAGGAAAAGATGTAACAAGAGTATGAATAAATTATGAAATTAAGCTAGAATCTGAACCTGTAACAATGATGTCATCCACATAAATAAGAACAAACATGACATGAGAATTATTTCTGTACACAAATAATGATGTATCAAATTTGGACTCTTGAAAACCCAAAGACAACAGTTTGTTGCTGGGTTTGGAGAACCAGGCTCTAGGAGCCTGTTTAAGACCATAGATGACATTTCTCGACTTACAAACATATGAGGGATACTCAGGATGCACAAACCCAGTGGGTTGTTGCATATAAACATCTTCTTCGAGATCACCATGGAAAAATGTGTTTTGTATGTCCAATTGCTACAGAGACCAGTTAGATGAAACAACCAATGAAAGAATGATTCGAATTGTAATGGGTTTAACCACAGGGGAGAAGGTCTTGGCATAGTCAACCCTAGGTTGTTGATGAAAACCCTTGGCTACTAGACGAGCCTTTCTCCTTTCTAGAGTTCGATCAGCCTTCCTTTTTTTTTTGAGTATCCATTTGGGTCCCAAAACATTGGAGGAGGCAGATGGAGGAACCAAGTCTCACGTGTGATTATGTAATAATGCATGAAATTCAGTTTGCATAGCCAAACGCCACTAAGAGAATTTGATAGCTTCAGTGTAAGATGTGGGTTCCTCAGGAACAGATGTGTGTGGAGAGGTGGTAGGGGATAGAGAATAATTTGTAGAAGGCCACGGTACCGTGCCATCCATACGAAGGAGAGGCTTATGAATATTTACCTTACTCCGAGTGATCATAGGATGGATTGACTGAGAAGAGGACTCAATGATGGTTGAAGGCTCAGTTGGGGCTACAGAGATTGCAGGTGCAGTGGGTGCCGAATCGCATGAGGTGTGAGGTGTTGAGGATTCTTGTGCCCTAGAAGATGAAGGCGATGAAGAAGGGCTCGGGTTAGATGAGGTTATTTGGCTGGAGTGAGATGGGCTATTGGGCTAGAGTGAATGTGTAGTGTCTGAGTGTATGGAATGATCAAAAGCAGGTGGGCTGGGTGAAATAGGCCTCGGTGGATTAGCGGATGGAAAAGATAACAAAGCTGGGAGATTGAATTTTGGGGAGTTCGTAGCTTTCATGGAGTCCAAATTTGATTGATTAGCGAATGAGAATTGATTTTCATTGAATAAAACATCCCTAGAGATATAGGTCCGGCCCGTCAAGGGATCAAGGCAAAAATAGCCCTTGTGATCGGGACTATAGCCCATAAAGACACAAAGATTGGATTGAAGATCCATTTGTGTTTGTTAAATGGTCGTAAATTGGGCCAATATGCGGATCCAAAGACACGAAAAAATTTATAATCAGGAATTTTTTTAAATTAGACTTGAAATGGTGACTTGTTTTGTAAAACCGGAGTAGGCATTCGATTAATTAAATACACAGAAGTTTGAAAGGCCTCTGACTAGTATTTAAAAGGCATTGAAGCTTGGGCTAAGAGAGAAAGTCCTATTTCAACTATGTGCCTATGACGTTGCTCAATTGTCCCATTCTGAGCATGAGAGTAGGGGCAAGTAAGGCGATGTATAATTCCATGATTATAAAGAATTTTTTTAAGGGGTCTAAATTCACCTCCAAAGTCAGATTGAACAGCTTTGATTTTAGTGGAAAAATAATTGTTAACAAATTGCATAAAAGCAAGAAAAAGAGCCGACACATCCGATTTGGACTGAATGGGAAACAACCACATATATTTGGTATTGTCATCTATAATAGCAAAATAAAACTTACAACCATTGGAGCATAACATTGGGGCCAAACCCCATAAATCTAGAAACATTAAATCAAAAGGTTGCTTTGACTTAGAAGAAGAAAAAGGATGAGGAAGAGAGTGAGACTTGGACTAGAAGCATGTCGTGCATGGCTGCATTTTTTTGTTGGAATTGACAGGAAGCTGAAAACGCCTGAGTGTGAGATTAATGATGCGGGAGGAAGGATGGCCTAGACGAGTATGCCAGTAATCAGTGGATGTACGCTCACCAACATTTGCTTGGAAAGGGATGGAAGAAGACTTAGAATCTGCATTAAGGACATACAATCCATCTTTAACGATGCCCCGAAGTAGAACCACCTTGGTGTGAGAATCCTTCACAAAAAAAGAAGTTGAATGGAATTCAAAATATACATTGTTATCTTCACAAAACTGACAGATAGTGAGTAAATTTTTAGTAAGAGATGGAACATGTAAAAGTTGACAGAGTAAGAAATTGCCAGAGTTAGTATGGAGGTTGGCAGATCCAATGTGCTGAATGGGCATGGTAGAGCCATCTCCAATGCTAACTTGATCAGATCCCGGGTATGATATAGAATCCATATTCAGATTTGTGAGTTCTGATGTAAAATGAGATGTAGTAGCAGTGTCTGGAAACCATGAGTGAATCTGAGCAGATGGTGGGGCAGTTGTGGTTATATTTGCTGAGAAAGCAGGAGGTGCTGCTTGATAACTATGATCGAACCTTAAGTAACAGCTGAGAGCTGAATGCCCTGGTTTGTGACAGACTTGGCACAAGGGACCACATCTCTGAGAGAAAGATGAGGAACCACGACCATGACCACGCCTCCCCCAAAAATTACGACCTCCTCTGCCACGTTGAGAAGGAGAATACGCAGGTGAAGATGGGGTAGAAGATTTAGTAGTGGTGACATGAGTTGTGAGATGATTTGCACTTAGAAGAGTAGTTGTTTGGTGAGCTAAACGTGACTCATAGTTAAGGAGATAACTATATATCTGATGAGGAGAAAGTGGATCAGCTCGAGTGGTCAGAGATGTCACTAGTGAGTCGTAATCAGTGCCAAGTCTAGCGAGTAAATACACTGTGAACTCAGAATCTGAGAGGGGCTGACCCGCAGCTCCCATGGAGGTTGCTAACGTTTTTGCTTTGTGAAAATAGGAAGAGATAGACTCCGATCATTTTTTTAACGTTGCAAGTTGGTATTGTGTTTGCATAATATGAGCACTAGACTGTGCTGCAAACAAATTGTGAGGAAGGGACCAGACTTCACGTGAAGTAGAGCAATCTAAAACCTGGGCTAGTACTTGCTTGGTCAAGGAGGAATTTAACACAGAGAGTATGATCTGGTCTGTCAAAACCCATTTGATATACTCTGGATTTTCAACTCCATCAACAACCGACAAAGGCATATCACACGAGCCTTCCACATGTTGAAAGAGTTGATGACCTTTGAGGAAAGGCACCATTTGAGCCTTCCACAAGAGGTAATTATCAATAGATAATTTTATGTTTATAAAATGATTTGCTGAGTTAAGGATGTTAGGATTAATGGTGGTGGGTTGCGTGATGGTGGAAGAAACATCAGAAGAATCGAAACCAGCCATAAGGAGGATGGGTGAATGGTTAACGATTTTCATATACCATAGAAGAATGAGAAGAAGGGAAAAAGAAACCGTAGACGCAAGTCAAGAGGCTCTGATTACCATATTGAGTTATGGAGAATCAAGCCCACAGAGTGTTTGACAAAAGTTCTTAAAGGAAACCTCAACCTGGTATGCCTCGGCTTTTCTCATTACCAATGCAGTGCATTTACAATCAATATATATAGACAAACTTTACACCAACCTATCCTATGGTTTTATGACACCTGTCCCTTTACAAGAATATGCTTTACTGCACTGTCCAGCTGCTTCTACCTTAGTGGTCCTACCCCTACATGCTTACTGCTCTGTACAGCCGCATTGCTCCCTTGCTATCCTTGCTCTGGTATGATGAGGTTTGTGCTTGTGTAGTGGGTTGCCGTGCTTGTGAAGTGGAGTGCTGCTGCGTGTGATCAATTTCCTCAACATAGAGAAGGTAGACAAATACTAGGTCGCCTTATGGGGACGTGGACGAAGTAGTTCTTAGAGAGGAGAAGCTCTCTCTCTCTCTCTCTATGACACCCTAGTACGAAAAATGATATTTATAATTGTAGATTGTAAGCCTCGTTTAATTCTTTAAAAAAATAAGTAAATATAGAATTTATATTAAAAAAAATTTTAATAGTAAATCTCTCTTTTTCGAAACAATTACACAGCATTTTTGCATTTCACAACTATATTTAGCATTACTCATAATATAATACTATTCATTATTTATTTTTTTATCATCCTTTCATAATTTCATGATGTATTATTAAATGATTTGAGATTATTTATTATATTTTACTTATAAATCTATTATTTAATATCACTTCATAAAATAATAAGAAGATAATAAGAAAAAAGATATTGACGAATAGATTTTCTCTTACTCATATAAGTCCTCCAACGGAGTACCATACAGATTTGTCAATGTTTATCAATTGTTTTTAAAATCTATTTGAAGGTGAGTAAAAATATTTTTTTTTAGGGAAAACATATTTTTCAAACGATAAATAGTTAATATTTTGTGTTTGTGAAAAAAATGCGGATTTTAAAGTAAGAATTATTTCAGATTTTATGGGTGCATAGAGACATCACCTTATATTTGTGCAGTTTTTTTTTTTTTTTTTTTCTAAGAAAAGGTTAATAGCCTAACAAAATTGGCATGCTGCACTATTAATGCTGTAAACATTCACATGGCAACGTACCTCATTCTCCTAATGTTGTCCTCATTTGTATACACCTACCTCGTTTTCCTAATGTTCATAATTTACGACTTTTTTTGCTGTTATAAATCTTGAGGAGCATGATTAATATGCAAATACAGCTCCTAACTAATTAAATGTCTACCTGGTTTTTTTAGCAATATTTATAATTATTTTGCTATAAATTCTTAGGTGCACAAATTTATTTATTTTTTGCCACCCACTACAAGAAAATCGATTTTTCCCTATATTTGAAATTCACTACAATAAGTGCTAAAATCGCCACAATTGAGCATTCCCAGCGATTTAAAAATTGCTGCATATCCATTGCATTTGTTTGTTCACTTCTGTTTTAACCCAATGAATATCAAAAAGTGCCACAAATAGTTACTTTTCCTGACAATTTTTTTCTCCACAAATGCTAAATAAAACGCCGCAAATGCCCATTCGGTTTGCCTATTAAATCGTTGAGAAAATATATTAGTGGCGAATTATAGTTGTCGTAAATATTTAATAAATCACCACTAATAAAGAGATTTATTCCAACTGTCTAATTAAATCGCTGAGAAATTTTTTGTAGCAATAATTAAATACTCTAAAAAGTGCTGCAAAAAGTATTTCCAATGATCTGTTATCGCCGCAAATAAGTTTAATATGCGAAAAAAATATTTTCGGTGAATTTTACTCATCGGTAAAGGTATTTCACAAAATAAAATAAAAATCCACAAAAACAGAATAAATAAAGGCCCTGTCTTTAAAAACAAATCAACCAAACAAGTATACCAACAAACCACATATCTCATCATGAGAAACTGGACCTTCTAAATTCAATATTTTTATCACCAATGATAAAAAGCCTTAACTCTATCATATATCAACAACTCCATGAAGAAAAATATATATATAGGAAAATAAATGCAAGCATGATTCAAATATGAGAGACAACATGCATTTGAGTTCAAAATAAGTGCAAACCTGATTCAAATATTTGAAAACATGCATTTGAGTTCTCTTATAAAATTATCTTCGAACCACCATGCAAGTAAGAATCTATAATAACAAAATGTATTAGCAATGGAAGCAAGGAGTACTTACATTTGAAAATACTCCTTCAATTCATTGTCATCCAACTTGAGCTTTTCACCACTATCACAACCTTTTACTTGTAAATCTTCTAGCTTCGCAGCCAGATCCTGCATGCCACAGTACCTTTGAAAATAAAAAACAATCATACTAAACATTTAGGCTATATTAACCAAACTTTGCTTCATTAAGCTCAATAAAGAAGAAGTATATAGAAGGTGTACCCAGGCTATGCCTTTTGAATTTTTATGAAAATCTTTGATTACTTCACAAAGAAAGAACTATATAGGTGTCCAATACACGAGAAGTATACAAAAGACCCACCTAACTAGCAAACATGCTAGAGAAACATATATGACAAGGTACAAGACACCCATTATCTATTTACTAGTGTCAGTTCCATATATGACAATATATATCATCTCGGCTTCTAGGCCAGCATAAGAACATTTATAAATGCTTGTCATTTATTTTAAAAACAACAATAGTAAGAATGTTCCCATTTTCTGGCAAAAGTAAGAACTTTCAGCCTGTGAGCTACCAAACACAAGCTACTAATTTAAATTAAAGTCTAATGTACAATCAACCAATTAACTAACTAAGTAGTATATATTTCCTTTCAAAAAAGAAACTAAGTACTATATATATATATATATATATATATAACATGACTAAACTCACTCCCTACAAACATGTTAATTAAGAAAGATCAATTAATTATTTGTTTACTCTAATGTGTCAATTCTTATATATGTTAGGCCTATATAACTTATTGGGAATGACTTCATCCACCCACCTGCACAAAGGAACAAGAAAACCTCACTGCCAAGAAATACACAATTCCCTCATCCATAAAACAAAGCTATTCGATGATACACTAGCAGCATATATCAAACTAAAGTGTACTATCTACATACCATAATTTTATAGAAGGAAAATTCCAAGTAGCCATACATCTTTCTTCCAAAGTTTCAAGAGTACTCAAATATAAACAAGGGAGATGATTACTCCACATACGATATTGTAATCAATCTTTCTCGTTTCTTCAACACAGCAACATGATAAGAGTAAGAAGAATGTTTAGTGTGTAGATAATTAAAGGCATTCATCATAATATTAGAAGAAAACAAAAGTACCGATGCAGAAAAAACATACTATTTTTTTATTGGTAGAAACAATAATACAATGAACAATAATGGCACTTTTGATAAAAATTTAACGGTAATAGCAATAGCAAATCATAACAGTGAGCAAGGTTTAAGTTACAACTGTGAATGCAAAACTCAGGGTGACGCATATACTTATTTATTTTCATCTGCATTCACAGAAGGTTCTACCTCGAAAACTGTCAATGCAACTGAATAGGCAAACAGAATTTCAAAATAGGAAAGCAAGATTATGAGGACAGTTAAGTACTAGTAACTCATATAAGATATTATATACTCATACAACATCAATCAAACTATAGTGTATGCATCAATCAAACAAGGAGCTAGGTTGCCAACTGAGAAGAAACCTTAGGTAGCAAAAGAAGCAAAGCATTTGGGGCAAGAAAGGCAAGGTACTACTTTTTCAGAGATAATATGCCTATGCAAAAGAAATGTGCATCCTTTTCTATTTTTATGAAGAGGTATCCAAAACTTCCCCCGAAATTATCATCACAGATTAGTCAAGTAGACTAGTACATGCCATCTTCCACAACAAACCTAAGGTCCAGTCAAAGCAACACAAGAATAAATCCTAAGGCAACTTCCACCAATCAAGAACACACACCAGTGCACTACTCTCTCTCATATTTGAGAGAAGAAAAAATAACAGAAAATGAACAAGATATAAATCATTAGTGTGACTTGTGAGAGAAAGACTAAAAATAGAAATAGAGGCATACCTGTATATGAGTTTTCTGGAAAGACGCAACACCAACAGATTAGTAGAACAAAAAACCTAGAAAGTGAAAAGAGCATGAATACTGACAGGGGAAAGCCTTATTGTAGGTGAAGAATGCATGAAAACCTACTTTCCATAGTAGTTGAACACATCAGCATCAATCTTCCCAGGAACTTTAGTAGCAAAAACCCTTGCGATCTCAATAAGAGTGACAGTTGCTCCATATAATTTTCATATAATCATGTGTAATATAAAAAAAATTAAAAACTAAAGATGAATCTAAACTAAAGATAACATAACCCAAGTGTATACTAATTGCACATAGGCTTGATGAAATCATGCTATGGAGGTGGAGAAAATACTAATTTCCCTGAGAAGCAGCCTCAGTATTTTCCCCACCTCCATGATATACCATTTGCATCACTTGTGTACAGTTAGGGACATCAAACTACCATGAGTAGGATAAAATTAAACTTCTCTTTCAGTAGTAATGTCAACCTCTATGGAGGACAAACCAAGTAATCCATATAAAACCAACCTAAAACACTTACAATAATAAACTACGCCCAATAATATAAGATGCCATATACAGCTTTCAAAGAGAATTTCCAATGCATGCCTGATTACAACAGGATCAGCAAATGAAGCCCTGCCAATTTGACACCACTAGTTACTGACAATAGACAAAACATAACAAAACGAGAATAATTAGGTTAAGCTTGGATGTTGAGATGAGAATTTTTAGTTTGAGATGAAAGATAAAAATTGAATAAAATATTATTTATTAATATTATTATTATTTTAGAATTTGAAAAAGTTGAATTGAGATTTGAAAAAGTTGAATTTTTTATTATATTTTATGTGAAAATTTGAAAAAGTTGTAATGATGAGATGACATAAAATGAGAATTTTGTGTTTGAAAGAACTTCCAAACCTAACCTTAGTTGTACCATAACTATGATGAAATTGGTTAAAAATAAAAAGCAGCACGAGAAGCATAATAAAGATATTCACACATAGGCTTGCAAGTGGAACAAACAATAGCAGATCAATGAAACTAGGGTTCCTTGAGCAAGAGATAATTATCCATAGGACTTGCAACCACCAATCTGCATATATATATAGATTAAGCAAAAACACAAAGCATTACTAGACTAAAAAAACAGAATTTCCAAACTTATATCAAAAGATCAGTAGAGGATTAAAAACAATTATTTATATATGGTGCACAATTGAAACCAACCAGAATATAGCTCGGCATTTGAGAGCCGCAATCCCCAATACTAAGAAGCAAAGAAAAAATTGATCCCAGAAACAACTATAAATGACCACATTTTATGTTAACCATCGGGCTGCTAGTGCTAAACCAAAGAAAGTAGAAACATTCAACTTGAAATGCAAATCTTTTTTCATGAATCAATCAAGAAATCCCAAAAATTCTTCATTTAAAAAACCCAGACTCTACTTCTAACAACAAATTTAAACACTTCCATAGGACAAAGCTGAACCCACAATATAAACTTGGGCAAAGTAAAGAGAGTGCAGAGAATGGTGATGGTTTGTTCTGAAACAAAAAAAGAAAAAAAAAGAGAGAGAGACCTCCAGGTCGTGTTTGTATCGCTTGACCTTGCGTGGAGGAGAAATGGGCTTCGACGGAGGACAGACGACGGTGTCGAGGTGTGGGTGGTGGCGAATAGTGCCCCTAGCGGAGGCGATGTAGAGAAATCCGAGAGAGAGAGAGAGAGGTGAGGCCAGATTCAAGAAAAAGGAAAGAGATCGGCGAGGGGCTGGAGGAGAAGGAGAGGGTGACCATGGAGGTAAGGTGGCGGTGGCATGGGTTGTGCGTGGCAGAGGTTGAGGGAGAAGAGGGATTGGGGAGGGAGAGGGGGAGGGGGGGGCGGGGGGACAGGAGGGCAATGACTAAGGGGAAAACGCGCGGGTCAATTAAATTTTATTAGTTTTTTGCGGCAACTTCATATCGCTATAATAACTCAAAATGTTGCCACAAAAGATGAAAATATCATTTTCAATGAATCAAAAATGGTTGAACTGCTCATTTACGACTACTAAAATTCGCCGCAAATAGTCTTGTACAGTGTTTCTTAAATTTTGTACAATGTTTACTGTAAAAAATATCTATTGTGGCGATTTTTCTATTCGACGTAAAGAAAATGCCTCTACAGTGACAATCGTTTTTTGTGGCGAAAAATATCGCCGCAATAGGCATAAAAGTCAGTGCAAAAAACTTAACAATGGATTCTCCCTCAGCATTTTCCAAATTCTTGCTAGAATTCAGCTGTGAATTTTAAATCGCCGCAAATAGTCTTTATTTGCGGCAATTTTTTTTACAAGAATCTAAAAATCATTGAAAATAACCTATTTTCTTGTAGTGACCCTATAGAACACGCCTGACATATATGAATAGGGTGGCTCTACCACTGCTGGAAGCTTCCGTTAGTGTATTTCATGTATTTTTTATTTTTTTACTTTTTTTTTTATATATATATTAACACTTTTAAATATTTTAAAAAGATTACAACATTATTAAAAAATACTTCTTTAATTACGAAGTAAAATAAATTCAAAAGAGCATAAATATACCACTATTTTAATAATTTATTTTACATCTCTATCTTAATTAATTGGAGTACCTTAAACGATAAAATAAATTATAAAACAATTATTCGAAATGTCGTCATTCATTAAAAATTATTTTTAATCATTTATTTAAAAACATATTGTAGCCGGTTATCTGTGATGGAAACTTTTTATTGTTGAGGCCGGGATGCAAACGTGCAACACATTATTTAGGGATTTTAGCAGGAGTCGTCTGCATCATCTTCGTCATGGCTCTGGATGCGGGCACAAAAATAAGATCTTAATTGGGAATATTATCTTTCACAGCTATTTTAGTTCGCCGTAAAAAACCTTTCATTTTTTTCAGCAATTTTAAACTTCAAAAATTGCTGCAAAAAGTAATTTTTGCAATTCCATCGAACAATAAATTGCCGTAAATTTTTTGTTTTACTTTTTTTGAAGAATATTTCCGTCACAAAAAGTAAAAATTGCTAGAAAAGATTAGTTTATTATTTGAGATGAATTTGTCTGTCACAAAAAAATAAAACAATCACCGGAAAAGACCATTTTAGAAACTTGATGAAAAAAGATCGCGACAAAGTAAAAATCGCTGCAATTAAAGGCTTTTTTGTAGCGATTTTATTTCCAACAGATATAAAATCACCCCAAAAAGTCCTATTTCTTGTAGTGAGAACAACTAGTGTAAGGTTAAGGGATCGAAGACTTGTTTCTTTCTCAGTCACTTACAACCCCTCGTTTTTCTTGCTTTGCTATTATTTGAAAAAATTTACAGGTCTAACTCATATCATAAAATTGATTCTCTAAAAGAGAATTGCTCATTCCTTATAAACATGCCCAAAACCTTGTCCACAAATAATGTGAGATTATTCCTTGACTCTTTCCCTTACGTGCAGACCAGTATTTTTCCTGATCATTGTCACGGGATAAGTAGTGTGGACCCCATTCGTTCTGTGGTAAGTTTTGATACTATGAAGAAATTCATAAGCCTAACTCATCTTTTCTAATCCTTGTCACGAGGTAAGTAGTGTGGGCCTAACTCATCTCATAAAACCGATTATTCCTGAGAGGATTGTTCATTCTTTATAAACATGCCCAAGACCTTATCTATAAGCAATGTGAGATCATTCATCAACATCCTCTCTCACTTTCAGATCAGTATTTTTCATGATCATTATTACGGGATAAGTAGTGTGGGTCTCCATTCGTCTTGTGGCAGGCTCTGATATCATGTGGAAATTCATGGGCCTAACTCATCTTATAAAATAGGTTCTACAAGAGAGGATTGTGCATTCCTTATAAATATGTCTAAGACTTCATCTACAAGCAATGTGAGATTATTTCTCAACACCCTCCCTCACGTGCAGACCATTATTTTTTTCTAATCTTTTTCACGAGGTAAGTAGTATGAGACCCATTCATCCTGTAGCAGCCTCTGATACCATGAAAAAATTTATAAGTCTAACTCATTTTATAAAATTAATTTTTTAAGAGAAAATTATTTATTCTTTATAAATATGTTCAAAACCTTATACACAAATAATATGAAATTATTTCCCGACATTGCTTGTTCAAACATATAATTCAAGGATAAAAATGAATGCATGCGCAGCTTTTTGGTCCATGGGTTCCCATTTACTAACTCTCAAATCTTTTTTAATTAAGTCAAGTTGCATGAAACGACCACGACTAGGACCGAACGTGTGAAGGACGGACTTGAAAACTCATGTGGCCGGGTTTGAACAAATTAACCTAGCTGAAACTAGTTTAATTAGTTATAGTTATAAATATATATATATATATATATATACACATTAAGGAACGGTTCCGGATGTGTTAGTCACAGGGTGTACTTGATATAATAATTTAAATAAATAAATAAATAAATAAGTAAAAAAGTCAATAACTTATTTGTCTGGAAAAAAAATATAAGATTAAATAAAGACAAAAAAGTCTAAATTAAAAAAAAAATATAAACTTTAGCAAAGTATGAGCATTGGTTTGCATCTATATTAGATTATCTATTTACTCTTTATATAATAATAAAATATTATTAATTTAATATTAAGACATTTTAGTAAAACATGATCCTTCATTAAATTCTACAAGAGAGTTACACGTCAAATGGTCAAGGGTCTTAAGGACCTTTTGGTAAAACAGGATCTTTTATTAAATTCTATAAGAGAGTTACACGTCAAATGGTCAAGAGTTTTAAAGGCCTTTTTGTAAAACAGAACTTAACGAAAAAATAACAAAAGTTACCATTCACAATTAGATAGCTACTTATTATAATAGAGTAGATATATAAAACTTAATAAGCGTTGATTATTTTTAATCATATTTTGTAATGTGATACATAGTTTTGAATAATTTTATTTGTCAAATACTTAAATGTCAACTACTTAAAATATATATGACATGTTATAAATATATATAATTAGGGATACCAAAATTTAAGATGGAGATAATAATATTTCTAAAAAAAATATCAATTTTCATAAAATCATCCCAATAGAGTAATATGTATATATATATACATTCCATATATTTTCTTGAAAAAGAAGAAACTAAAATCATTATTGGAGGAATAATCTATATGGCCGGGATCAACTTGTCCGTACGTGTGTGGCCACCTTGATGTAAGTATATACATTCCATTATGCTTGATGTCATTCTCGGGCATTAGGTGTTTTAAGGAAAACATTATAGACATAAAAGAATCTCATACAGGGATCATACGCATTGATGTGGTACTGCTAGTGTGTCACGTCTCTACCCTTTTTTTTTTCTCTTTCTTTTTTTCCCCCCTCCCCCCTTGCCGCCACACCTACCCTCTCCCTGTGCCCTTTCTCCACACCGACCATGGTGGTCAGGGGCCACCTCAGGATGGGCAGAAGATAATGACTGTCCAAGTGACACTGCCGGCGTGGAGTTCATGGTAGCTCGTCGTGCACGTTGGCGGCTGGAGACTACATTTCGCACAGTGTGCATGGTCGACCACGCACCACTAGGTGGCTAGGGTGGTGGGATCTGAGCCGATGGCTTGTCGTTTGGTCATCTTTGGTGGTTGGGAACCACCTCGAGAGGGCAAACAACGCCTACAAGAAGGAAAAGAGAGGAGAAAGAGAGAGGAAAAAAGGGAGAAAGGAAGGCATGGGGAAAGAGAGAGGAAAGATAGAAGGGAGATGTGGCACACTGTTAGTAAGCCACATCAATGTGTAGGATCTCTTTATGAGATTTCTTTATATCTCTACCAGCCCTCTATTTTACTTAGCAGCTAAGAAAGAAATAATCTAATAGTATAGTTTAAGCCTTGTCATAATACAAAAAACAAACTATAATGATCATCAAGCACGCCGTTTGTTGTTTTGTGATTCTCCTAATTATTATTCACTAGGTCCTGCTAGAATAAAAAAAAAAATTGGTAGGTGCGAATGCTTTTTGACTTTTGGCCCCCAAATTTTCTTTGGTCGGTTAGATCAAGTGACGAATTAAACGTAATCATAATAACATTTTATACCTATGTAGCCGGGTTAAAAGTCCCGTCTTTAAGTTGAGTGAATGCAATAAATTAAACTATGAAACCACGAATTTCTTTAATAAACTGTCATATTAATCCATTGATACAAAAAAAAAGTTTTGACACATTTATTTTCAATAATTCAAGTGATTCCAATCCTTATTATTATTTTTTGATAATGAAAAAAAGAACACCCCATGATAAATAAGAATTACTTACGCTACCTATTAATAAGTTTTATGACCGCAAATCACGTAAGAGTATGTTCGATCTGGCAAAATAAAAAAGGATTAAAAGAAGCACCTATCCATTATATTTTCTTTTTCTCTTTTTTAGATGAAAATAGTTTCATTTTATTCAATAAAATTGAAATTACAGCTGTGACTAGTCAATACAGAAAAAAATCCAGATTACAAGTCAAACAACTCATATGTTTGGGGCTCTTCCACCTACAAATTCCTTTGTAGTGAACATTATCTTAACTTTAAAAACTTTCTCCTGATACAGATAAAGCGTTCTGTAAAAAAAGAACTAAAAGACTCACATTTTAAAGGAAGAGAGGTACTATCACACTCTGTCCTCCCAAAGAGGAGGAGTACTATCACCCACCATCCTCCAAAGGAGGAACATGACTCTACTGCTATGGATACTAAATCCAATACCCTATTTTTTTCTATTTTAATCTAAAACAAAACAACTGCAAAAACATAGAAAATACAAACAAAAAGAAACATATGGACTGAAGAAAAACACTGGCAATGGGATTGTAAAATAACACATAGGCCCAGTCTATACAAAAATAGGCCCAGCCTATTTGCAAGTGGGAGCGCAGCCCTTAGGGCTTCATCATTTTCATTACCACTGCCCCACCTCTAAAAACAAATCTTGCATCTTCCTCCTTTGCCAGTGACCCCCTCCCTTCTTCATTTTTATTTTTGCTCTTCTGCATCTGCCGCCCACCTCCTCCACACGAGCATTAGGTTCGAGTTTCCCCTTCAACTACGCATCAGCACCAGCTTCCTCTACCTACTGAAGCTCACTGCGCCTCAGCCATAGCTTTGTTGTATATATACCCTAACGCCACTGCCCTTCTCACGCAGCCCCAGACGGCACACTGAAGCTCGGTCCACCGTTACGTAGGCGGCCCACCCATTCCAGTCAGACATGTGTGCTTTTTGGTCCACTGCGCAAGCGCATCTCCTCACTATTCAGTAGCATGCTTCGGTTAGGCTGGGCCAATCTCCTCATGCCGTCGTTCTCCTCCGTGGTGGTCTGCTCATGCCATCGTTCTCCTCCATGGTGGTCTACTCATATCGGACTGGGATCACCAGCAAGTGTTCCTCCTGTATTAGACCTAAAACAAAAACACACAAAAATAAAACACGGACTTGAAAGAATGGACAGGAGGGAAGTAAGGGGGAGGAGCCAAAGCTCCAACCCTCCTCAAGCTAGTTCCAGATTGGAGGAGTTTTTAGAGAGAAGTTGCAGGTTCTCTTTCTAAAGATGAATCAGTTATAGTTCCATTATATTTTCTTCTAAAGAAGAAAATAAGATAGAGTGTATATACACTCATTTTGTAAAAATAAATGCTACACTTATAAAAGAATTTTATAAAAACAAATTTATAAGTTGATGCTTATATGTCATATTTATTTTGTAAATAAAAGAAATACCCTACAATTAATCATTGTTAAATAGTTGCATATAATTGCTTAATTAGTTAAGCACGATGCAGTGGATCAAACTATTTTATAAAACCTTGATTTAAAGATAAATTGGAAATTGTTATTGTACGGATTAAAATTTGGAGAGATGATGGATGAACTTAACCCTCAAAAGTTCTGGTCTAAACCATTACAACTGGACTTCTGAAAGCATTCGCATTCGGTGCCCTAAGCATCATTTTCCCTTATAAATTGTGGAAAAATTTAGAATTTTCACTCCAAATTCTCCTCCAGCCGAATCCCTAAAATGGGGTGGTAGAATTCAGATGCTACGGTGGATCTATTTGGAGATCCACTGTACATCCCAAAATATTCTTTTCGTTGGATTCCCCCATTCTCATTCGCGCACACTGACGATTCAGCTTCCTCCATGGATGGAATTCCATCCATTCGGAATCTTCCATGGCTGTTAGCACCGAGCTTCTCTATCCCATTTCATTGAGAATAAGGTTCCTTTATGGCTGGATTTTCAAATCCAACTTTTTGACAAAAAACCCTAGATTTTCTTTGGGTTTTCAGATCTCCTTTGAATAAATGTTTTTCTCAGATTTTTGTTGCAATGAATTTCCTCCATTGTTGTGATAATCATTTTCTATGCTTAGATTTGGAGTTATTTTCACTTATTTGTGAATTGCAATTTAGGGGAGAAAAAAAAACCCTAGATTTTTATAAGCAATTTATTCCTCCATGTGCTGAGATTTCCATTTTCTATGCTTAGATTTGGGGCTATTTTTCACTGATCTATATATTTCAAATTATGATGTTGGATTGATATGTGTTGTTTCATTGCTCTGTACTGTGAATTACACTGTGATGTTGAATTACAATTATTTGTCGATAAACATACATCAATGCAGTTTTTTTTTTTTATATATAAGTAAGCATAATATGAGCAAGATACACGTTACAATCACATTAATATATTACAATCACATTAGTACTTCTATGTACATGAATGTCTTGGCTTCTATCTTCATTTCCTTTAACTCTATACATGATATTAAGTTTTTTCGAATTATGCCTTACTTAGTTGTACTCTTCTATTTGTGTGCCTCAATTTTTTTCCATCCATTGTTGTTCATATTATGTTATGTTGCTTGAGTTGTTCATATTTTGTTATGCTATTGCCAAAACTGTTTTTGCATGTATAGTGCTATTGCCAAAGCTATTTTGATACTACACTATGATGATTTTCATGTCCTTTATCGCTTTTATCTTTCTTCCCATGTTGAATTGCTCTGTGTTATTGGTTCTTTTGCAGTATTTGGTACTGATGAATAATTATCTCTCATGGAGGGGGGCTACAAGTCTACTGTGAGGTTGTGATGATGGTGTTAGTGGGGGTTAATTCACAAGTGTTAGTGGGCCCCATCGATATGGTGATCCTCACCCTGATGTCCATATTGCAGTTTATGATAGTTTTTACAAAATGCAGCTGGGGTTTGGGTAAGGTTTTGCAGCCATTCGAAGTTGGATTCCTGGCTTACGCATGTTGTAAATAGACAAACCATTCTAAGCTCCATTTATTTATATATTCAATATGCGGCACCAGATGTGAATGCTCATATTTAGAATGATTGTTTTTATGATTTTGCATGCTGTTTGGATTTGCTTTGATATTTTGTTGGATTTTGTAAATTAAATTGATTTGTGTTATGTTGTGATAAAGAAGTAATGTGGCTCAGTTTTCTTTGTTGGATTAAACCCCCTCGACTATGATGATGACAAAGTCTCGTGAAAACATAAGAAATTTAGTACATACCTCAATGGCTAGGTAATCCAGACGGCCAATAAGTAGTGACCACCGGTTGTTGTAGCCATTCAAGACTGCCAAATTTCCTAGATGTTATCATTTGCTTCATGAATTGGTTAGCGAAATGACGTTCTCCATTTGTTTTTTTTTTTTTTTGTATGATATTGATTGTGTATCCCTCAGCTGTGATAATCACATAATTGAGTTAATAGTTTGGGTATGTTTGGAGACCTCACAAGAGAAAGTTGTGTCGAGAATGAAAATGCTCACTGTTTGTCTACAAACTGGAAGCAAAACAAAATAAAGCACTATCCAATGCTTGGGTCAAGTAGTAGCACTAGCAATATTTCGCGCTCAGGAAGTTATCGTTAATATGAATACCCAATATGTTATTGTGGTATTAAAGCATCTCGACGAACTGCTCATGCTGAGGATAATGAAGGCTGCCGATTTTTCGATTGCGTAAACTATGAGGTAATTTTGTAAATTATTTATGGTATTTTTTTAATACTATTATTATCATTCCTAAGTCATTTACAAATTTCAATACTTGTCAACTGTGCAGGCTAGCAGTCTAGAGGGTTTTTCTGATGGTATGATCCTGAAATACCAATATATGACCAAAAGGCAATTCATTGATTAAAAATCAACTTTCATAAGATACAAAGCTCAATGGACATCCAAACCATTAGACATCGAGTAGAAATTGATTTAGAGAGGTGTAAGAGAATACTGGAGAAAACAAGTTTGATTATTGCAATTTCGATGTCACGATACTTATTTGTTTTGGCAATTTATTTTGGAAAATTATGCGTAATCTTATGTTGACATATAAAATATACTTTTGGGTTTGGTGTATGGTGTATGGTCATTTTCAATGTATGTAATTATAACATTATTTCATTCACGGCACATGCAATTTGTGTTTTGGGACTAGTGTGAATGGGCACTAATAGTACATTGTATGGTGATAATAATTTTTGTTTCAAGTACAATATCGTTATTATTATTTATACCATTGCAACTCTTGTAATTTAATTATTGGTTATAAATAAAATACTCTTTGAAATGGCGAATATTAATTATTATTAAAATCGTAATAATTTTGTCACTATTCTCATACCGGGATTAAAAAAAAATCAGTTTTGTATTCAATTTACGTAGAGGGTGATATTGTTTAATTTAGGAAAAAGATAAAAGAGCTAGTAATTAAGATTGTAAATGGAAGTGAGAAAAAAAAATAGAGAAATAGTATTTTAAAGAATGAAGAATTTATAGAGAATGAGATATAAGAGATTTTTGAAATATTAATAAAATTTAAGATAAAATTTATGGAATGGTATATTTGAGTTGAAATTTAAAGAATTTTATAAAGATTGAGATGAGAATGGCAGTCCAAAAATATGAAGAGCCTCGGGCTTCTCCCCTCTCTCTCGCCTTCTTCTTTTTAATATAGGAAAAGCTTCTATGCCATCTAAGTTTGACCGCTTAGTTCATCCTTATTTATTTATTTATTTTTATTTAATAATTAAAGAAGTGATTTTAAATATATTGATGTATTTTTTACTTTTTATAAATATTTAAATATATTTAAAAAATGTGGAAAAAAAAGGAAGAAAACAAAAAACGCCTGGGCGGCATAGTATCCTTACACTTTTAATATTAATGCCAGCTCTACAGTAGTTTAGTGGTATTTTCATCTGATCGAAAGAGCATAATTATACAACTATTTTAATAATTTATTTTACACCTCTATCGTAATTAATTAGGAGTACCTTAAACAATATGTAGTGAATAAAATAAATTATAAAACAATTATACGAAATGTCCTTCATTAATATTATTTTTTATCATTTATTTAAAAATATACTGCATTGCATGTAGTTATCTGTGATGGAAACTTTTATTGTTGGGGCCGGGATGTAAACGTGCTACACATTATGTAGGGAAACTTTTATTGTTGGGGCCGGGATGTAAACGTGCTACACATTATGTAGGGATTTTAGCAGGAGTCGTCTGTTGGAAAGAGCAAATTAGAAAGAGAGAATCTGGTATTAAGGCACGTTGTGATAGACGCTTTCCTTAGAGTAGATTCCGCCGCCTCTAATTTTAAACATGCACTAGGCTTCTTGACAGTCTACTTCCAATATACAACAACGCCGGTTCCCGTTAATCTCCTCGTCAGTGCACACAAAAGGAGATTCTCGAACCCGATATAAAATAGCCAAAATCCAAAGAAAGAAAAACAAAAGAAGAAGGAAGTGTTTCTCTAATTTTTTTAGAGAATTTGGAATTAATAAATTTGTAGATGAGATTCCCTATTTATAGAGAATGAAATGGCACTTGTGAAAAGTCACAACTAGAATGAAATGACACTTGTGAAAAGTCACAACTTATTTAAATGAAATGGTACTTGTGAAAAGTCACATCATATAAATGAAATGGTACTTGTGAAAAGTCACATCACATAAATGAAATAGTACTTGTGAAAAGTCACAACTAAAATGAATGAGTAATTTTGAGAAATCACAACTTCTCAAATATTAGAGAATACATTGAAAAGGTTTCTAATTCACCAAAGGACACAACCCTTTGTTTGGTTGGTAAGCGGTTAAGACACATATTCCCAAGATGCATACATTGGTTCAAGTTACCAAAACATCTTTTCATTTAATTCTAAACAACCGAACCGATACATTGAACAATGGTAATGGTTCACATTATTTTTACTTTACATCAAATATTTTAATCATTTCTAAATTTAAAAAACCAACATCGTCTTCATCACCTTTGTCATGGCTCTGGATGAATGCACAAAAATAAGAACAACCAGTGTTGGGTTAAGAGACTTCTTTCTTTCTCAGTCACTTTCAACCCCTCGTTTTTCTTGCTTTGCTATTGCTTGAAGAAATTCATGGACTAATTTATCTTGTAAAACCGATATTTTTTCAAGAGATAATTATTCATTTCTTATAAATATGCCCAAGATTTTGTCTATAGATAATGTGAGATTATTCTTTAATACCCACCCTCATATGCAGGTCAATATTTTTTCTGGTCATTGTCACAGAGTAAGTAGTGTAAACTCCCATTCGTATTGTGATAGACTTTGATATCATGAAAAAATTTATGGGTTTAACTCATCTTATAAAACCGGTTTTACAAGAAATGATTGCACATTCCTTATAAACATGTCCAAGACCATTGTCTACAGGCAATATGATATTATTTCTCAACACCATCCTTCATGTGCAGGTCAGTATTTTTTTCTTATTCTTGTCACTTTTTAAGTAGTGTGGACCCCCATCGTCCTGTGACAAGCTCTGATACTATGAAAAAATTCATGGGCCTAACTCATCTTATAAAATTAATTTTTCAAAAGAGAATTGCTCATTCTTTATAAAAATATCTAAAATCTTATCTATAAATAATGTGAGATTATTCCTTAATATTGACCAAACATATAATTCAAGGATAAAAATGAATGCATGCGCAGCTTTTTGGTCTATGGGTTCCCATTTACTAACTCTCAAATCTTTTTTAATTAAGTCAAGTTGCATGAAACAACCACGACTAGGACCGTATCAGTATGTCTGAATTGGACGGACTTGAAAACTAATGTGGCCGGGTTTGAACAAATTAACCTAACTGAAACTAGTTTAATTAGTTAACGTTATATATATATATTTATTTATATATATAACTTAATAGGTGTTGATTATTCTTAATCATATATATTTTGTGCTGTGATACATAGTTTTGAATAATTTTATTTGTCAAATACTTAAATGTGACCTACTTAAAATATATATGACATGTTATAAATATATATAATTAGGGATACCAAAATTTAAGATGGAAATAATAATACTTCTAAAAAAAATATCAATTTTCATAAAATCATCCCGATAGAGTAATATGTATACATGTACATTCCATATATTTTCTTGAAAAAGAATAAAATAAAATCATTATTGGAGGATTAATAATCTATATGGCCAGGATCAACTTGTCCGTACGTGTGTGGCCACCTCGATGTATATATACGTTCCATTATGTTTGATGTCATTTTCGGGATTAGGTGTTTTAAGGAAAACACTATAGACACAAAAAAATTTCATAAAGGAATCTCACACACTGATGTACTAGTGTGCCACGTCTTCACCTTTTTTTTTTCTCTTTCTTTCTCCCTTCCCCTCGTGCCGCCACCTCTGCCCTCTCCCTGTGCCCTCTCTTCGCACCAACCATGGTGGTTGAGGACCACCTTAGAGTGGGCAGAAGACACCGAAGGTTCAAGTGGCACCACCGGCATGGAGCTCACGGCAGCTTGTCGTGCACGTTGGTGGCCAGGGACCACATTTCGCACACCGTGTGCATGGTCGACCGCACACCGCTAGGTGACTGGGGTGGCGGGATCTGAGCTGATGGCTTATCCTTTGACCGTCTGTGGTGGTCGGGAACCATCCTGGGAGGGCAGACACCGCCAGCAAAGAGGGAAATGGGGAGGAAGGGAGGCTTAGGGAGAGAGGGGAGAAAGAGAGAAAAAAAGAAAGAAAGACATGGTATACTATATGTGAGCCACATCAGTGTGTGAAATTCCTTTATATCTCTAGCCGTCCTCGTGTTTTAATTAGCTGCTGGGGAAGAAATAATCTAATTTTATAGCTTAAGCCTTGTCATAATACAAAAATCAAACTTTAATGATCATCAAGCACGCCGTTTGTTGTTTTGTGATTCTCCTAATTATTATTCTTTAACCCCGGCTAGAATAAGAAAAAGTTGGTAGGTGCGAATGCTTTTTTACTTTTGGCCTCCAAATTTTCTTTAAAATGTTATAATGAGCGATGGTCGGTTAGATCAAGTAACGAATTAAACGTAATCATAATAACATTTTATACCTATGTAGCAGGTTCTCGCCAGGGGTTAAGGTCTCGTTCGGTTCCTCAATTCAGTTCAGTGCAGTTTATTTTTAAGC
The DNA here is from genome assembly GCA_029856935.1 of Cyclocarya paliurus. Taxonomy (NCBI): domain Eukaryota; kingdom Viridiplantae; phylum Streptophyta; class Magnoliopsida; order Fagales; family Juglandaceae; genus Cyclocarya; species Cyclocarya paliurus. The sequence continues at coordinate 10,865,316 of CM056949.1, forward strand.
ATTTTCTACCATCCAAACACCATTTTAAACTGGATCATACATAAGTTCAATGGGTCTATACTGTATATTGATGTAACCAGTTCTATCTTGTGGCAGAGATTCTGCAGTGGCATCATAATGCCCGCAAACTGAAGGTTGGGAAAAAAAAAAATAAAGTCATGTCTTATCCATTTTGCCCTTACTTGAGTCATGGTGGAGCACTGCAAGTGTAATTTGGAGAAATCTTTTTGCCCTTTATAGGATTTGGCGTCGTCAATTTATTTTTGGTATGTCAGATGAACAGTCGAATTTAATGATGGGACTCATTTATTTTGTAACTTCCTATAAATATATTTAAATTCATCTTAACATCCAAACATATATAAATCCATCTTAAGTGGCCCCCACAAAACTCACTCAACTATCTCAATTCACTACTATTCATAAAAAACTCAACTCAACTCAACTCAGTTTAACATCCAAATGCAGCCTAAAAGTCCCCTCTCTAAGTTGAGTGAATGCAATAAATTAAACGAGAAAACCACAAATTTCTTTAATAAACTGTAATATTAACCCATTGATACAAAAAAAAGAAGAAGAAGTTTTGACACATTTATATTCAATAATTCAAGTGATTCCTGTTAATGTCGTGTTTCGCGGCCTGAGCAACTCCACGCTATTGAGGCTTGGCGTCCGATCCTACAAAGATGGTGAATGGTGAGCTCGGGATCCGTGGTACCTTCGATGCTCAAGTTAGTTTTGGTGTTAGTGATGGAGGGAGAATATCTCAAAGAAAGCTGTAGTAGAATGTATGTAGAAATTAACCTTTTTTCTTGAATGCGGGAGATGCCTATTTATACTCGACGGTTTGGCCTTCATGGTAGTTAGGTGTCGCTCTGTATGAGATCGGATATTCATGCTACTCACTTGTCGTGCTACAGGGCACTTAGTTCTGATGGAGACTGCTCTTGACATAGGGCCTTACGTTGAGTGTATTGAGCCTCGGTACGCATTGAATGTAGGTTGCCCTCTCCTCACAACTATCCCCATTTCATTAATGCAGTGTGGCCTCTGCCAGCTACTCATGACACTTGCCCTCGACACAGAGCCTCACATTGTGCGTACCGAGCCCTGGGTCACATTAAATGCGGCATGCCTTCTTCTCTAAGTTTCTTCTACCTCATTAATGTGGTGTGGCCTCACCCAGATAATCCTATCCTCCTGTCATGTCTAGGCGCTGATATTTAAAGTCGGTGAATGTCTCTGTCTGTCGGCCAGTGGGGTGTCAGACTGTCTTCCCTACCATATGTTTGCCATGGTTTCCTATCTACCCATCTTTTCTAGTTGGGCCTCTGGAGTATACTTGGCCTAGCCCAGATCTCATGTCTAGGCTCGGACTCGGGCCTCTCCAGTGTGCTCGGCTCAGCCCAGACCTCACATCTGGGTTTCGACCCGAGCCCTTCCAGTATACTTGGCCCAGTTCAGACCTTACGTCTGGATTCCAACCCTGGCCCTTCTCCTGGTCTAGCCAAGGGGATAACACCCCTCAAGTGATTCCAATCCTTCCTTATTTATTTATTTTTCATAATAAAAAAAGAACACCCATGATAAATAAGAATTACGCTACCTATTAATAAGTTTTACAACTTTCCAGCACTGCAAATCAAGTAAGAGTATGTTCGATCTGGCAAAATAAAAAAGGATTAAAAGAAGTAGCTATCCATTATATTTTCTTCTAAAGAAAAAAATAAGATAGAGTTCTATATACACTCATTTTGTAAAGAGAAATGCTACATCTATAAAAGAATTTTATAAAAAAATTTATAAGTTGATGGTTAAATGTCATATTTATTTTATAATAAAAGAAATTTAACACTAATAAGACGTACCACAAGTCACATCAATTTTGAAGTTTAGTTTTTAAAAATTTTTCTTTTGTAAATAAAAGAAATTCCCTACCATTAATATTTTTAAATAGTTGCATATAATTGCTTAATTAGTTAAGCACGATGTAGTGGATCAGACTATTTTATAAAACCTTGATTTTAAGATAAATTGGAAATTGCTATTGTACGGATTAAAATCCGGAGAGACGGTGGATGAACTTAACCCTCAAAAGTTCTAGTCTAAACCATTATAAATGGACTTCTGAGAGCATTCGCATTCGGTGCCCTAAACATCATTTTTCCTTATAATTTGGGAGAAAGTTTAGGGATTTCACCCCAAACTCTCCTCCAACCGAATCCCTAAAATGGGGTGGTAGAATTCAAATGCTATAATGGGTCTCCATATTTGAGGATCTACTATACATCCCAAATGTTCTTTTCGTTGGCTGTTGCTTGTTGCTCCTGCGTCTGCCTCCCTTCGACGTTGGGTGCCTTCATCGTTTCTGACCCTCCCTCGCACCGCAACCACCATCAACGACAGCCTCTCCATCCGTTCATCACTACAAGCATCCCTATCCCCTCTCGGTTTCCTTCATTGCTAGGTTCCCCCATTCTCATTTGCACACACTGAGGATTCGACTTTCTCCAGGGATGGAATTCCATCCATTCGGGATCCTCTGTGGCTGTTTGCACCGAGCTTATCTATCCCATTTCATTGAGAATAAGGTTCCATGGTTAGATTTTGCAAATCCAACATTTTGACAAAAAACCCTAGATTTCCTTTGGGTTTTCAAATCTTTTTCGAATAAATGCTTTTCTCAGATTTTTGTTGTAATGTATGTTCTCCATTGCTGTGATAATCATTTTCTATGCTTAGATTTGGAGCTATTTTTCACTGATCTACATTTTTCAAATTATGAAAAAAAAAAACCCTAGATTGTTTCGCTTGCTGTTGGATTGATTTGTGCTGTTTCATTGCACTATGATGTTGAATTGCAATTATTTGAGAATAAACACACTCCAATGCAGTTTTTTTTTATAAGTATAATATGAACAAGATACACATTACAATCACATTAATATGTTACAATCACATTAGTACTTCTATGTACATGAATGTTTTGGCTTTTATTTTCATTTCCTTTAACTCTATACATGCATATTTTTTTTTAATTATGCCTTACTTAGTTGTACTCTTCTATTTGTGTGCCTCGATTTTTTTCCCATCCATTATTGTTCATATTATGTTATGCTGCTTGAGTTGTTCATATTTTGTTCATGTTCTATTATTCTGTTATGCTATTGTCAAAACTGTTTTTGCATGTGTAGTGCTATTGCTAAAACTATTTTGATACTGCATACTTTATGCTGATTTTTATGTCTTTTATCACTTTTATTTTTCTTTCCATTCCGAATTGCTCTGTATTGTCAGTGTTTGGTACTGATGAATAATTATTTCTTGTGGAGGGGAGCTGCATGTCTACTGTTAGGCTGTGATGATGGTGTTAGTAGGAGTTAATTCACAAGTGTTAGTGGGGCCCTATTGATATCGTGTGGTAATCCTTACCCGAATGACCATATTACAGTTTGTAGTAGTTTTTACAAAAGGCAACTGGGGTTTGGGTAAGGTTTTGCAGCCATTCAATGTTGGGCTCTTGGCTTACACATGCTGTAAATAGACAAACCATTCTAAGCTCCATTTTTTTTATACATTCGATATACAGCACCGGATGCGAATGCTCTTATTTAGCATGATTGTTTTTAGGATTTTCCATATTGTTTGGATTTGTTTTGATATTTTGTTGGATTTTGTAAATTAAATTTATTTGTGTTATGTTGTGATAAAGAAGTAATATGGCTAAGTTTTCTTTGTTGGATAAAACCCCATCGGCTATGATGATGACCAAGCCTCATGAGAACATAGGAAATTTAGTACATACCCCAGTGGTTAGGTAACCTGGACGGCCAACAAGTAGTGGCAACTGGTTGTTGTAGCCATTCGAGAGTGTCAAATTTCCTAAATGTTACCATTCGGTTCCTAAGTTGGTTAGTGAAATGACGTTCTCCATTTGTTTTGTTTGGTATGATATTGGCTGTGATAATTACACAATTGAGTTAATGGTTTGGGTATGTTTGGAGACCTCACAAGAGAAAGTTGTGTCGAAAATGAAAATGCTCACTGTTTGTCTACAAACTGAAAGCAAAACAAAAGATAGCACTATTCAATGCTTGGGTCAAGTAGGTAGCACTAGTAATATCTTGCGCTCAATAAGCTATCGTCAATATGAATACCCAATATGTTATTGTGGTATTAAAGCATCTAGACGAACTGCTCATACTGAGGATAATGAAGGCCGCCGATTTTTCGATTGTGTAAACTATGTGGTAATTTTATAAATTATTTATGGTATTTTTTTATACTATTATTGTCGTACCTGAATCATTTACAAATTTCAATACTTGTCAACTGTGCAAGCTAGGCAGTCTAGCGGGTTTTTATGTTGGTATGATCCTGAAATACTAGAATATGACCAAAAGGCAATTCATCAATTAAAAACCGACATTCATAAGATACAAGCCTCAATAGACATCCAATCCGTTAGACATCAAGTAGAAATTGATTTAGAGAGGTGTAAGAGAAAACTGAAAAAAAAGAATTTGATTATTGCAATTTCGATGTCGTGGTTATTTGTTTTGACAATTTATTTTGGAAAATTATGAGTAATTTTATGTTGACATGCAATAAACTTTTGGGTTTGGTGTATGACCATTTTTAGTGTATGTAATTATAACATTATTTCATTCACGGCACATGCAATTTGTATTTTGGGACTAGCTAGTGTGAATGGGCAATAGTAGTACATTGTATGGTGATAATAATTTTTGTTTTAAATACAATACCATTATTATTATTTATACCAATGCAATTCTTGTCATTTAATTATTGGTTATAAATAAAATACTCTTTGAAATGACGAATATTAATTATTGTTAAAATCGTAATAATTTTGTCACTATTCTCAAGGATAAAAAATCAGTTTCATGTTCAATAATTAAATTTATGTAGAAATTGATATTGCTTAATATAAGAAAAAGATAAAGGAGGTAGTAGTTAAGATTGCAAATAGAAGTGAGGGAAGAAATAATAGAAAAAGAATAGTGAAATAATATTTTAAAGAATGAAGAATTTATATGGAATGAGATGTAGGAAGTTTTTGAAAGATTAGTGAAATTTAAAATAAAATTTATGGAATGATATATTTGAGTGAAATTTAAAATATTTTGTAAGGATTGAGATGAGAATGCTCTGAAGCGGTCCAAAAACATCGATAGCCTAGGGCTTCTCCCCCCCCCTCTCTCTCTCTTCTTCTTCTTCTTAATATTAATGCCAGCTCTACAGTAGTTTAGTGGTATTTTCATCCGATCGAAACGGCATAAATATACAACTATTTTAATAATTTATTTTACATCTCTATTATAATTAATTGGGAGTACCTTAAAGGATAAAATAAATTATAAAACAATTATACTAAATGTCATTCATTAATAATTCTTTTTTATCATTTATTTAAAAATATATTTCATACAGTTATCTGTGATGGAAACTTTTATTGTTGGGGCCGGCCGGATGTAAATGTGCAACACATTATGTAGGGATTGTAGCAGGAGTCGTCTTCATCATCTTGGTCACGGCTCTGGAATACGCATGCACAAAAATAAGAACAACCAGTGTAGCCTGTAGGGTTAAGGGATCGAAGACTTCTTTCTAATTTCTCCGTCATGACTTTCAACCCCTCGTTTTTCTTGCTTTGCTATTGCTTGTCCAAACATATAATTCAAGGGTAAAAATGAATGCATGCGCAGCTTTTTTGTCTATGGGTTCCCATTTACTGACTCTCAAATCTTTTTTAAGTCAAGTAAAGTTGCATGCAGAAACGACCACGACTAGGACCGTATGTGTGAAGGACAGACTTGAAAACTCATGTGGCCGGGTTTGAACAAATTAACGTAGCTGAAACTAGTTTAATTAGTTATATATAAAAATATATATAACTTAATAAGTGTTAATGATTATTCTTAATCATGTTTTGTAATGTGATACATAGTTTTGAATAATTTTGTTTGTCAAATACTTAAATGTCAACTACTTAAAATATATATGACATGTTATAAATATATATAATTAGGGATACCAAAATTTATGATGGAAATAATAATATTTCTAAAAAAAGTATCAATTTTCATAAAATCATCCCGATAGAGTAATATGTATATATATATATATATATATATATACATTCCATATATTTTCTTGAAAAAGAAGAAAATAATATCATTATTGGAGGAATTATGGCAGGGATCAACTTGTCCGTACGTGTGTGGCCACCTTGATATTGTATTTACATTGCATTATGCTTGATGTCGTTTTCGGAAATTAGCTGTTTTATGTTTGGACAGTGAGATATTTTTTGATATTATGTAAATAATAGGAAAAAAATAATAATAAAATATTAAATAATAATAAAAAATAAGTAAAAAGTGAGCACTCTTTATTGAAAACGGCCTAGCTAACGCGTTTTCTTCGCTTGCTCTGCAGTACGACCCTCATACAGAGCTGCGTCCCTTTAGAGCATCTCATTGGATTTCCTATAAAATTATCTATAATTTAGTTAAAAAGTGCATTCTCTAAATTTTTTTTCTAAATTTTACTTATCTTTAAAAAACCTTCTACATCCCATTCCCTATCCCTATCTCTATTCTATTAAAATAATATTTCTCTATTCTTTCTTTATTAATTTTTTCTCTCACTTCCATTTACAAATTTAACTACTCAATATTTTTTCTTATATTTTGAACTATTACTCTAATAAATATTTTAGATAGAATTTAAATTATTTTTAATATTTTTAAAATATTATTTTTTTATATTTTCGGAGTTATTTAAATTATTTTTAAAACTATTATTTAAAATTATAATAAATATGAGTATGAGAGAAAATGTAGATGATTGGAATAAGAATTAATTTAATTGAAATGAATAAAATATTGATAAAAATGATTTGGGGAATGAATAGTGATTCCCCAAATATGGGAAACTACTATTCATTCTCTAAACATTGCCCCTAAAATGGGGAACCGGATGAGGAGGGATTTTAGAGAAAATCCTATAATTATCCTCAAATTATAGGGATGGGGAGGGATGAGGAACCGAATGAGGATGCTCTTAATATGATGAGAAGAAAAGGGGCCGCATAATAATAAAATAATATTTTAAAAATACTTTAGTGTCCGTACCCAACTTAGACCTGGCAGGGGAAGAAATAATCTTTATAGCTTAAGCCTCGTCATAATACAAAAATTAAACTTTAATGATCATCAAGGACGCCGTTTGTAGTTTTGTGATTCTCCTAATTATTATTCGCTAGCTCCAGCTAGAATAAGAAAAAGTTGGTAGGTGCGAAACTTTTGACTTTTGGCCTCCAAATTTTCTTTAAAATGTTACAACTTTTATTTAATTTTTTAATTTTATTCATTTATTTTTCGGTAAGATGTATCTAGTAAATTTTTAACATGATATAAGAGTTTATTTGAAAGGAAAATGAGATAAAATTTTTATGAATATTAGTAAGATAGTTTGTAAATAGTAGTAAAATAGTTTGAGTTAAATATTTTTTAAATTTTAAAAAATGAGAGAAAAAAATTTGAATAAAAAATTTGAAATTATTTTTATTTTTTATTTAAAAATTTAAAAAATTTATAATGATTAATTTGAAAAAGTTGTAATGATTGGTTTAAAAATTTTATATTTGAATTATGTTTAAAAATAATATGTGATGAGATGAAATGAGATATAAGAATTTTATACCTCATTTAAGATTTCAATTAATGAGTAAAGTAAAATTGGACGTTTGGATACTAATTTCTCTATTGTCATGGTTGAGAGAAAGGAATTCTTTTTCTCGAGATGAAAATCGTTTCGATGCTTAAAGGTGTATGGGTAGAGAAAATAAATTCTAAAAAGTTTGATTTTTTTTAAAACCAAACATATCTGCAAACGGATTGTTTTCAGGTGAAAGGCTTAATATGATATGCAAACAAATAAATAAAGTTAGGCAGCATGATTAAAAGCTACCTAACAGCCTCGTTTGATTTCATAATTATTCTTATTTAATATAATTATTATAATTATTTTAAAATTTTTATATAAAATAAAATAAATAATTTAATTTTTTTAACTTTCAAAATAAAAATAATATTAAAACATATTTTATAATAATATTTTATTAAACTTTTAACTTTTATCTCAATTTATCTATGAAAATAAACAAGGTCATTCCCTTGATGAAAGAATATGAACGTTCTTATTGAGCATATTGATTAACTTAAAAAATAATATCATGTTGATTACACGTACAATCAAAACGTGTTTTAAGAATTGAGTAATATTATATACAAGTTTCAAATAGATAAATCTTATTCAAGTCATTTGTAAAAAAAAGAGTATTAATAAAAAATAATTTTTTTTTATATATTTTTCTAAGTGGAGTGCACTTTTTTTACAAGTGCTTATATAAGACTTGTCTATTTAAGGTTAAAAAAAATGTGATTATAAGAATGATGTTTTTGTTTATCCATAAATAGGTTATCATCAATTACTTATAAGAGAAATGTTATACATTAGTCACTATTCACTCTGATATCTTACTTCTATAATTTATTTTGTAATAAAGTGTAGAGTATTTTTTATAAAATATTTGATAGTAAATAATAACTAATAAGAAGAATTTTTTTACAAAAAAGTCGGGAGGCCAGCGACTCGTAGAAATTGGCACCAGCGAACATTGGAACTTTCGTTATAATGTCGTGTTGTGTATATCTCATGTGACTATGGGAGCACCAAGGGACACGCGCACAGTGTCACCGACGTTCTCCACCACAGACCAAGCCCCACAACCCACATTGCTTCTGTTTTTGGGGGTTCCAGACCTGACCAAACATCATCTCATACGCCATAAAAAAAAATTAAAAAAAAAAGGTGGAGTGTGGAGTGTGGTGAATAGTAAGAAGTTGGAAAGATTATTTCAAAGTTAAAAACCAAATGAAACAGTACTCGCGAATGAATATATCTATTTGCATTTGTTATTTTAAAATAATTTATAAATATTATTAGTTATAATATTAAAATTTCATGTACATATAATTTGTGGTGGCCGTAAAAATTCTTAAAAGTGCCATTATTTATTTAAATAATTATTTATACAAATATTAAGCATATAAATTTTGAGAAGATTTTCGTAAAATGTGGATCTCATCTAGAAATTATTATTTTTTAATGAGATTCAATTTTTTACAAAAAAAAATAAAAATTGCAAGACTTATACACTTAACATTTGTTCGTAATATTATTCTATTTATTTATATAAATTGATATGTTAAGTTTTATAAATAAATTTATTTATAATCATTCATTTTTCAAAATAAGTAAATGTGAAAAATGTAATTTTACATTAAATTTTTTTAGAAATTATTAAATTATGTTCTATTTCCGAACTATGTTGAACGTTTGTAAATATTACTTTTCAAAAACTTAGAAAAGAAAAGCACGTGCGAGATGTTGGGGGAATGAGTTGTCAGGGTCCACGTCTGCCGCCAACGCACGTGTATACGGTCCACCCAGCTCACCTATATAAGCCAACGCAACCGACCCTGCAGTTCCTAAACTTGTGCTCTGTCCCTCACTTCCACTCTTTCATATTTCGTATACCGCCAAAAAAGGATCCCAATGGACATTCGCCGACGGTCACCAAGGCCGCCTCCACGGGTAACCACCGATCACGATAGATCATCTTCTTCCGTTGATCATCGATCTACCTCCCCGACACCCAGAGCATCGGACGCGCTCCCGCTGCCACTTTACCTGACCAACGCCGTATTCTTCACGCTGTTCTTCTCGGTGGCGTACTACCTGCTCCACCGGTGGCGAGACAAGATCCGTAACTCGACGCCTCTCCACGTGGTCACGCTCTCCGAGATCGCCGCCATTGTATCTCTCATTGCCTCATTCATCTACCTCCTCGGCTTCTTCGGCATTGATTTCGTCCAGTCCTTCATCTCACGCACCTCCCACGATGCGTGGGACCTCGACGACCCCCAACACCATCGGAACTTCCTCATCGACAATGATCCCCGCCGTACACCTCGCATTGCTGTCCCTCCAACGCCACCTACACCACCCAAATTGGCCAATCCCGAGCCGATAGTTTCGACTCTGTCCTCCGAAGAGGACGAGGAGATTGTCAAATTGGTTGTGGACGGTACGATCCCGTCGTACTCACTGGAATCGAAGCTCGGGGACTGTAAGAGAGCGGCTTCAATCCGGCGAGAGGCGCTGCAGAGAATGACTGGGAGGTCGCTGCAGGGTTTGCCTTTGGAAGGCTTGGACTACGAGTCGATTCTGGGGCAATGCTGCGAAATGCCAGTGGGATACGTGCAGATTCCGGTGGGGATAGCAGGCCCGCTGCTGCTCGACGGGTTCGAGTACTCGGTTCCCATGGCCACCACCGAGGGGTGCCTTGTGGCCAGCACCAACCGAGGGTGTAAGGCCATTTACGCCTCTGGTGGGGCAACTAGCATCCTGCTGAGGGACGCAATGACTAGAGCCCCTGTGGTGAGGTTTGCCTCGGCCAAAAGGGCTTCGGAATTGAAGTTCTTCTTGGAGGATCCCAACAATTTCGAGACACTGGGTGTTGTTTTCAACAGGTTCAGCTTTATTACGTTGATTTCATTTTCTCCAGAATTGACGGGCTTTAATTCCCTAATTCATTTGTTGTCTATTAATCTCCTGGTTGATGCCTATGATTTGTCTATATATTTTCTGACAATTATTACGATTCTCTGTAGCGTTTAACTTTGATTTTGATTTGTCTGTCTCATAATTGAAACTGTTGACGTTGATAGGTTTTTAAGAACAAAAATGGAAGGAAAGAAGTAAAGTTAGATAACCGGAGGCTAGAACCCGAATTTTAAATTTTGTTTCCAAAGTGACAGGGAAAAAGAAAATCAGTGCTTTTAATTTCGTTTTCTAAGAGAGGAAAAAAAAAAAAAAACTAAAAATAGGATCTTTACCCAGAGAAAGAGGACAAAAGAAAAGAAATGAAAACTCTCTATTGAAATGAAACTTCACCTTAGCGAAGTTATATGGTTGTACCATACTATCAGACTTTTAGTGAATATTCTATTTTCCCATCGATCACAGAATTTTAATATTATTAAAAGGGAGTATTAGCGTTTAAGCTTTTTCACTCATAGTCGTGTTCTTTTCCTGATTGCAGATCTAGTAGATTCGCAAGGCTCCAAGGTATTCACTGCTCCATGGCTGGAAAGAATCTCTATATGAGATTCAGCTGTAGCACAGGCGATGCAATGGGCATGAACATGGTGTCTAAAGGGGTTCAGAACGTCCTCGATTTCCTTCAAGATGATTTCCCTGACATGGATGTTATTGGCATCTCGGGTAAGTTCCTTGCTTTTGCTGCCATAGTTAACTGAGACTTTACAGTGAAGCGGGTAGTGAAATTAATTTGAGCCCACAGTTTTCTTTTATTGTACAGATTTTGATAAAAAGTTCATCTTATTCAATCTGTATATCTTTTACTGACAAATAGAAGCATGTTATGTTCCTTTCTGTCAATAATTGGATATCATTACCTCCCACGTCTGTCAGAATATTTTAGTTATTTTGGCGGTAACGTCAGTTGATTTGGGTTCATTATCTTCATTGATAGCATTGTTTTCATTCTAAATACTGATACTTCAACACTGGCACGAGCTGTATCCTTTGTCTACATACTTTTGAATTCCCAAGTCATTTTATATGAAAAAAAGGGTGAGGCGTCCCTTAGTTTCCTTTAAGTACTTCACTGTTTCAGACGTCAATGGGTACAATATTCACAGATTTTCTCACATGACAGCGATAGTTTTATTTGTGTATTTATCCATTTCTATTTTTTCTTCTTATTTTTAAAAAAAGAAACGTGTCTTTTGTGCATCACCAGGCATACACTTTGGCTGTGCCTATTGTAAACATAAATAAAACTTACAATTACTCATAAACAAAAGTATGCATACTAGTGGAGAAATAATTATCAGCGCCAACTCTCTCCCCTCAACCGTGAACAAATTTTCTGAGATTTCCTAATTTGATATCTTAGTATTATCAATTTTTAGGATTTTATTTTGTTTGGACTCCTTTTTTATAACCATTTAACTTAACAAGTAAAAGTTTTAATTCATTGCAATTGCTCAGTCTTTAGATCGCTCTCTTCATTTCAATGTATGCGAGCTCATACCCTTTGGTTGGGTCAATCACCTATACTTCTAAAGAGACAATGCAATAAATTTCTTAGGTTGGGTCAATTCAGCTATATTTCTAGAGAAACAATACATACTGCCATATCCGTTCAATTTTCTGGTATTTACAATTCCTTAATCGACCAGGAAATTTTTGTTCGGACAAGAAACCCGCCGCTGTAAATTGGATTGAAGGTCGTGGAAAATCTGTTGTTTGTGAGGCAATAATCAAGGAGGAGGTGGTGAAGAAGGTGTTGAAGACCAATGTAGCTGCCCTTGTAGAGCTTAACATGCTCAAAAACCTTACTGGTTCTGCAGTTGCCGGTGCACTTGGTGGATATAATGCCCATGCCAGCAACATCGTTTCTGCAATCTTTATTGCCACAGGCCAAGATCCAGCACAAAATGTTGAGAGTTCTAACTGCATCACCATGTTGGAACCTGTCAATGACGGGAAGGATCTTCACATCTCTGTGTCTATGCCTTCTATTGAGGTACTTGATAATTTCATATGGGCATGATTATAGTTAGTTTGATCCGTAACTTAATGGCTTCGTTTGACATTTTTTCCTGTCAGGTTGGTACTGTTGGAGGTGGGACTCAGCTGGCATCTCAGTCTGCTTGCTTGAATTTGATCGGTGTGAAGGGTGCAAACAAAGAGTCACCAGGATCAAACTCTAGGCTTCTGGCCACCATTGTAGCTGGTGCAGTTTTGGCTGGGGAGCTTTCTCTGATGTCTGCCATTGCATCTGGGCAGCTTGTCAGGAGTCACATGAAATACAACAGATCCAGCAAAGATGTGACCAAAGTTGCATCTTGAAGAAAAAAGTTGGCCCCAGAAATCAAATGGATCAGAAATAAAAGGCAAAAAGTGGCTGAGAAAGAGGGGAGAGAGAGAGAGAGAGAGAGAGAGAGAGAGAGGGGAGAGGAAAGCAAATTAAGGCAGTTGGTGCCCATGTGAGATTGCTTTGCTTTCATAGCTGTAAAGTTTATTATTGTAGAAAGTGGAGGGAGAGAATGAAACATGGCTAGTTTTTGCTCTCTCTCTCTCTCTCTCTGCGAGTATGATTGCATCCCATGGCGACCCGTGAGCTTAAGCGCCCCCACCAAAATATTTAGCCTGTTTCATGTCTTGATTGTTGTTTTAATCTCTGTCCCGTCTTTCTTGTTGTAATTTGCTATTATAAGTTATTAGTACTTGGGGTCCAGAATCCAAGGGGCTGGTGGTCTGATGTTCTTGCTTTTGTCCCGTTGTCACTTACGACATAAGAATGACGCCTGCCATAAATTGATTTGTTTGAATAGAGTATGTACTTTGGTTGATGCATTAACGCGTTTAGTTGCTGTGCATATTGTTTTATTGTAAGTTATTGTACCAAAGGACAAGATCTCTCTTGATTGGCCGAGATTCAGCATGGATGGTGTTGTACAAAATGTTGAAACGCACCCAAGATAATGTTACATATCAAAACCAGGATTTTACAGGCAATGTCTGGAAACCTGAAAAGAAGAAAGGTGCTGAAAAAAAACCATAAAAACCAAGAATAAACTGACTCTTCAAAAAACTCATATAATTTACAGCATAAACATAGAAGACCTATTATATTCCCTATCTGGATGGCTTTTATCTCAGTTTTGGACATTATGATTCCTCATATATTTCATGCTACTATATACCTAAGACACCTTCACTGAGACAAGGGAGAACCTTTGGGATGCCTTCAAATAGCATTAGCCAACAAGTGTTCGGGGTTTGTAGCATACCACTTCCTTCCCTTCTTTTTTATTTTCCATGCGGGCTTTGGAACCTCTAAGCATATGTCCCTCCTTATAACTGAATGCAATAAGCCAAGCACTAAACCTAGTTAATCCAAGCTCGGCAAGGAGATCATCATCAAAACGGGTATAAAAAACTTGAATAAACTCTTGGGCGTAAATAAGGATGTTCATATTCTACGCCCAAAAACTTAGACAGAAACTCTAAAGGATCTAAATTTTAAAATTCATTTTTTTTAGTCATGATTACTCCATAAAATAATTAAGTATCGGGTTTGTTGCAGAAAAAACAGTTTTTTTTTTTTTTAAGATGAATTTTTAAATCTAAAAACTTTTTTTTTTTTAAGGAACAGATAAAAATAATGTTATGGACGTGTTTCACCGCCACCGCCACTACCTCACGTTCACCTGCAACCAAAGAATAAGTCGGCTTGGGGGGTTCGAGGGAACACTTCTGATGCCTAAGTTAGTGATTGAATAAACTCCTTAATACCAATGAATCAGATGCCTTTTACATACCTGAATTCTTCCCTTATATAGAGCCTTTGAACTATTTTGTGATTAAGTGATAATGGACACTTTGTTATTTGAAATTCAAACCTGGAGATGAGGAGTTCATTTCATAGTAAATTTAAATGATAAATGTTTTGATCCCAAGCCACCTTCAGATATTTATCCAATCGATATTGGCGATGAGCTGGATCCTCTTAATACCAAGTTGGACTTCAGGTAGTGAGTAGGCTATGGGCTTGACTAATGGCCTATGCCCATCTGGGATTAACCGGTTGGAATATCCTCTCTAGTTATCCCATGAAGTCTCATCATGTGTGGCATGATGGGACTTAAAACCATACCTTTTTTCATCTACCCAAAGCCAACTGTCAGGGTGTCGTTTCGCTTTTCGAGACTTACTCATCATTGCGTCGTTTTGCATTCGCGCCTTTTCGTACCTCAACTGTCAATCCTATTTAAGGTTCTTGGACTCTTACTTTTCTCTTCTCTCTTGAGTTCTTTGCGTTTTTGCATTTCTTACCATTCTTGAGTTCTTGTCTTCCTTCTGGGCAGCCTCCTATTTTCTTGCAATCTTTTACTTCCTTTCCGTAACATCTTCTTCTAAGGGCAAAGTCGTGGCTTCTACTCATGGTCTTTCACCACCCCGCAATTCTTCTCCTCGCGTCGTTGTTGCTTCTGCAAACCCTAGTGGAGAAGGGGGCAAGAGAGGCATTCTCTAGCATCCATATTCGTTGGCCATCAATGATCCTCGAATGTTTCTTCTCGTGAACTTGAGAATGCCCTAAACAACTTCAACATTCTTGATTTTGTTCATCTAAGGGTACCCACCCCAAACCAGAGGGTTGTTGATGCAAAAGGTATGGTTGTTTCTGTTGTCCTTTATCTTACGATGTTCACTGTTGGATGTCCTAGGGCTTGCTCCAGCCCAACTGGTGCCTAATGCCTGGAGAATCTTGATGGCTTGTTGTGTGATGTGGCGAAGGGTACTGGAACCCATGGGCGATGAGTATCCTGACTTAACAGCCTGTGAATTCTTGTTGCTTCATGGATTCAAGCGTTTGGAGGGAAACTTTTGTAGTTTTAGGTCCTATAGTAAATTGGCTGAATTAGAACGCAAGTATTCTCATGCTTTCTTCCTTTTTGGTATGGGTTAGGAATTTCCCGCAAATGAAATTTCTAGTCGGGATTTTCCCCTTAAAGCTTGTTGGTCCCTTGTTCCCGATGAGGATGATTTTGAGGTCCTTCTTTCCCCTCGTGAAGAGGCTCGTGTGCAATCGGTAAAGGCTTGGGTTCAGAATCATCCCAAGCCGTGTTTTTCAGATGTAATTTTAACTTCTAGTAATATCGAAAGGTTTATGATGATGCCTAGTCAGGCTCACATATTGGGCCGTGAGTTTTTGGGCGCCGCCTCGCTAGTGGGTGATTTGAAAATGAAGTCCCGAACTAGTGCCGGTGGGAACAAGAAAATTCAAGAAAGATTGAAATTAACCTCATTTGGACGAGTCTATTTCGTCGAGACGTGATTCCTCGCCTCCTCTTCAAGCGAGTGAAAGTTAGTTGTTCCTCGGGAGCAACTGAGCAAACCGGCCACCTTCGTGGCCCCACCCATGCTTTCTCTTGATGATGTGATGGCTTTGGCCAATGAAGGTCTTGAAGCCGTGATCGCCGCGGAAGTTGCTGCCAAGGCGACACGAAGGTAATGCTGGTAAGGTCGCTCAGTCCCTGGTTGCACCAACCAGTATTGTGCCTCAAGAAGGCGACGGCGTCTGCTTGGTGGAGGATGACGATGTTGTCCTTTTGAATCCTGATTTTCTTACAGTGCCCTCATCCATGCTTGCAACTTTCCAATCCTTGAACGCTCCCTTGCCCACAATGCCTTCATCTACACTTGCAACTTTTCAATCCTTTGATGTTCCTCTGGGGTCTCCTCGGGTCGAACATGTTAAGGAAACAACAATAGTATTTGGTTCGCCTCTTGCTTCCACAATTTCTAGTGGAGTTACTCTTGATTTGCCCTTCATCTTTCTAGCAGTTTCTCTCACCAGTGGGAGCAAGGTTTTGATTCTTTCTCCGCCATTCAGTATTTCTCGTAAAGATGATGGTGAACCATCCTTGATTTTTCCTAAGGGGGATCTTGTAATTAATCACGCATCTCCTCATGGGATGATGATACTGAAGTGTGTACAGGTCCTCATGCTGACGTACCCACCAGCATTCCTTCTTTTGATGTTCCCAGACCGACTGAGGAAGCTTCTACTCGAGGGGTTTTTACTAATGTCTCTTTTTGAATCCCTAACCCGAGAGATTCTTTTGGCTCTCGCCCATCAAGCTCCTCGCCATCTCCACTTGCTCGTCACGAAGAGGCTCTCAACACCTCTATTCAACATCTCAGGAACATTTTTTCACCGGTAATCTCTCTGTGTTTATTCTTCCCTTTTGTATGTATTACTTCTAACTGAAAGAATTTTATTATTATTATTATTATTTTTACAGGGAATTAACTTCCTCGCTGCTGACTTGGTGGAGGATCGATTACAATTAGAAGAAGAAAATTAATCTATGCACTCTTTCATTGGTTAGGCTTACAATGCTGTCTGAGCGGCTCATGCTGAGAAGGATCAAATGTCCAGTGAGTTGTCTCAACTCGAAGCTCGTTCCAGCATGGCTGATGGCGATTTGGCTTCTCTCCGCGCCCAGGTTGATTCATTTCGAGAAGAGTTGGCGAGTTCTGTAACGAACACCGATCATTACTGTCAAGAAGTGGCGATGATTGGGAGGGAGCAAGATGATCTTGCAGTTCGCCTACACCAAGCCAAGGTGGTTGAGAAGGAGCGAGACGACTTGGCTGCTTGCCTTAGCCAGGTAGAAGTGGTTGTGAGAGAGTGAAATGATTTGGCTGCCCAAATAAAAGCCTTTGTCAAAGAACTGGGACTCTCCTGCCAAGTTCTTCTCGCCAAGGTGACGTGGTCGAGGAACTCTCCTACCAATCTAAAATCTATAAGTAAAACAGTTGAGAGATCTCCCATTAACACATTCTCACCAAAAGAGCAGCGCGGTCGAGGGACTCTCCCGCCAGTTTCTTCTCGCCAAGGTGACGTGGTCGAGGAACTCTCCCACTAACCTAAAACTTAAAGGTAAAACGGTCGAGGGATCTTCCGTTAACACCTTCTCGCCAAAAGAGCAGTGCGGCCTAGGGACTCTCCCGCCACACTCTTCTTGACAAGATAATGTGGTCGAGGAAATCTCCTACCAACCTAAAACTTAAAAGTAAAACGGTCGAGAGATCTCTCATTAACACATTCTTGCCAAAAGAGCAGCGATCGAGGGACTCTCCCGTTAGTTTCTTCTCGCCAAGGTGACGTGGTCGAGGAACTCTCCCACCAACCTAAAACTAAAAGGTAAAACAGTCGAGGGATCTCCTATTAACACATTTTGGCCAAAAGAGCAGTGCGTCCAAGGGACTCTCCCGCCACGCTCTTCTTGACAAGGTATCGTGGTCGAGGAAATCTCCCACCAACCTAAAACTTAAAGGTAAAACGGTTGAGGGATTTTTCATTAACACTTTCTCACCAAAAGAGCAGCATGGTCGAGGGACTCTCCCACTAACCTAAAACTTAAAGGTAAAATGGTCGAGAGATCTCCCGTTAACACCTTATCGCCAAAAGAGCAATGCGATCGAGCGACTCTCTCGCCACGCTCTTCTCGACAAGGTAACATAGTCGAGGAACTCTATCACTAACCTAAAACTTAAAGGTAAAACGGTCGAGGGACTCTCCCGCCACACTTTTCTCGACAAGGTAACGTGGTTGAGGAACTCTCCCACTAATCTGAAATCTAAAGCTATGCGGTTGAGGTATTTTCCCATTACACCCTTTGCCTAAGATAAAGAGATTGAAGGGTGAGGTGTGAGCAGATTGCAAACAAGAGGAAGGAAATAAGAAAAGTAACATTATATCCGAAAGCAAATTGCTCCCTAATGGATTACAAAACGTTATAAAGGCTAAAATTGTTCCCTTGCAGGTTACAAAATATCAAAAGCATATAAACATAATTCTCAGGATGGGCGAGGAGGAGGAAAAGCATCCAGCATCTCGGTCCGACCAAAGGAGTAAAAAATGTGGAAAGCAACCTCGCTGGCACTAATGTCTTTCCAGTCCAAGGTATGCAGGTTTGTCCTTGGTTCGTGAAGGAGTAGTTCACAAAGCTGCTTAATATCGAGCTTGAAACCTAGACCCCAAGCTCGTGATCGGACCTTGGGAGCCGCCGCCAGTTGAGAAAGGACTCGAGTAAGGACGCGCTGGGAGTTCTCCAAGGCAATGCTCAGCTCTGTCACTTTCTTCTCTAAAAGGGCAATTTTCTTTTTGGCAAACTCAACAACCTCATTAAGTTGAAGGTATTGGTGGTCGCTATCTTTATGGCGACTTTTAACCTCGGTTAGTTTCTTCTCGGCCAAGACTTTCTCCCCTTTCGCTATACTTAGCTTCACGTTCAGCTCTCGCCGCCCATCTTCAAGAGAAACTAGGCGAGAGGTATAATCAGACTTGTTTTTCCTTAACTCTTCAAGTTCTACCTTCACCTAATCAAGATTGGCGGCCAAATTCACTCTTTTACAACAATTTCTGCTCGAGTAGCTAGGTCATTCCGTTCTTTGACAAAGGCTTCTATTTGGGTGGCCAAATCATTCTGTTCTCTCACAACCGCTTCTACTTGGCTAAGGCGAGCAGCCAAGTCGTCTCACTCTTGCTCAACCGCCTTGGCCTGGTGTAGGCAAATGACAAGATAATCTCGCTCCCTCCCAATCATCGCCACTTCTTTCAATTCTGTGAGTCTTCCTTCCATGTTTCTCGACGACACTTCTTAATCACTAGTTGTCTGCGACGAGTTGTGGTGGGCATGTGAAAAGCATGCTTGGTTGTAGGACAAAACAAGTATCACATAGACGATGCTAACTGTTATGGGCGTGTTTCACTGCCACTACCTCACGATAAACTGCAACTAAAGAGTAAGACGACTTAGGGGGTTTGAGGGAACACCTCCGATGCCTAAGTTAGTTATCAAATAAACTCCTTAATACCAATGAATCAGATGCCTTTTACATACCTGGATTCTTCCCTTATATAAAGCTTTTGAATTTTTGTTATTAATTGATAATGGATACATCTGTTGTTTGAAATTCAAACCTGAAGATGAGGGATTTATTTCTTAGTAAATTTAAACGATAACTGTTTTGATCTCATACCACTTTCAGATAGTTATTCAATCGGTATTGGCAATGGGTTGGATCCTCTTAATACCGAGCTAAGCTTCAGGTAGTGAGGTAGGCTACGAGCTTGACTAATGGCCCAAGCCCATCTGGTATTAACGGGTTAGAATATCCTCTTCAAATAAGTTATAAAATAATTATATGAATATAATTATAAACATTTAAATTTTCAATAGATATTATGAGAAAATCTGACAAATACTCTCTTGAAAACATTATTTCAAATGGTCACTTTTATAGAGAGGAGTGACACAAGTTCGAGAAAAGCATTCTTATTTTTTTTTTTTTTTAGTGGTCACTTTTTTAAGGGATTTGCCTAAATTTCTAGGCTTGAAAATTGCATAAATATATAATTTCTTTATATAGTAAAATGTTAAAAAATATAATTATTTTTATAAAAATATAGTCCACGAGTCCGTATAAGTCGAGGGTTTATTAAAGAGTCGAGGGTTTATCATTAGCGAGGTCCAAACGGAAGAATAAAAAAATTAGCGAGGACAGGCTCTGAATTTCGGTTCGATGAGGAGTGGTTGGGGAAGAACTTTGGGAAATGTGAGGTCCTTCCTAGGCAATTCTATGGGAGGTCTTAGAGGAGGAACCAACCTCGCTTCGTGGGCCGTGGCTGGAACCCTAGCTTACTACCTTTGGGTCAAGCCAGCCCGAGACCTCCAGCGTGAACAAGAGGTGTGTTTGTCCATTCTCGATCTCTATCTCGATTCATACACAGCAATTCCAGTTTGTTTTGAACTCGGATGAGGATTAGAGTATTCTTTTGTTACAGGAAAGGGCAGCGCTTGCTGCTTTGGATGATCCTTATCGCTATGTTGAGAAACGAAAACCAATTCCCGACCCGCAGGTAAACTATAACGCGAATTGTGGCTTATTTTTTACTGACCTGTTCGTTTTCTGTGTGGTTTTCTCTAATTTAGTTCGATTTGGAAATTGTTTTCCAGGAAACTGGTTTGATATACGGTAACAAGAATAAAGGAACTCGTAAACAGGAGGAATAAAGTGCTGGACATCGCATACTTGATACTTGTAAGTTAAGGTGGTCGTTAATTTGGCCCTAAGTTGAAGGTTCATAAGTTGATATCTCTTTGTATGGATAGCGGATTATTTTTATAAGTTGCAATAAGGTATGGAATGCCCCTTTTTCGTTGCCCCTTATGACTTATTAATGCTTTCATAGATCTTTGATGTTACTATAAAATTGGATGAGGTAATCACCCATAAGAGCACACTTATGTGACCATGGCGAATTAATTTGCTTAATGCTTAGAAAAAATAAAAATTTATGATGATTTTCTTGATTTGCTTTAGTCTTTTTCAGTTTTTAGAGTGTATGTAGGTATTTCTTCTTGCATACTTCCTATGTACTTGGGCTATGCCTATTCTTGGTAATAAAATCTCTTATTAATTATAAAAAAAATAAAAATAAAAATTTATATGCATTTGCTCTTTGCTTGCATATTATGTGCTCACTCTCAAATACTTTAGCTATAAAGGAATTTCACAAAATAAACCCAAAAACTAACGTGGCTTGATGTGATACGTTAGATTGTAAAGTTACTTTTATTATAAAGTAAATCTAATGAATCATATAAAGTCACGCCAGTTTGTGAGTTTACTTTTGTGAAATCTTTTTGTAGCTGTAGCACTTCTCATCTTGCACATTGTCATTTAAAACATATATACATGGGCCTAACAAAAGCACGTGTTATCTTCTGGTGTTGTTTTGAACAATGTAAAGTATTTGATGGCATGGCATCTCTCTGTGAGTAGTAGTTTTTTTTTTTTGGGTGGGGGGGGGGGGGGAACTATCATCAATCCATTGGCTCTCATCATTCAATTTTCCATACTATGTGAAATAGAAAGTTTGTGATGACTTGATGCTTTACATGGCATCATGGAGACCACCTGAATGGTGGCTTGTCTGGGCAAGAAGTGTGGGTCTGAGTCTCACCAAGAAAAAGAACAACAAATAGTGACAACAACCATTGTTGAAGAAGCTATCTCATTTAAATTTGGATTTGGGTCTGAGTCTAATGTAGCATGTGGAACAGGATCCGACACTGCAGTTGGAGCGGAATGTCGTAGAAATGAGATTGGTCTCACTTATATCACACAACTCTTATGAAACCTTAAAGAATCTACTTTAAGATAACATCTGTTATCTTAATAAGACAACGGATTTATTTTTTTGGATCGGTCCAATAAGACAAACTCATATACATGAACTTGTTGGTACTAAGTATAGTTAGGTTGCTGTAACAATGGCTGAATTTGGGTGTAATTATCCTTAAGCACTTACGCCATTTTTTTAATCTTTAATTTTTTGGAGAGATGAGAAGTTTACCTATAACTGCCAGAGCTAACAACTGGCTCATTGCCACACATCTGAAGCTGAGGTTGCTGGTTTAGATCCCTACTCCTCCCCCATTTTCTTTCAGGTCTCTCACTTATCCAACCAAAAAATGAAAATATAGTTTAATATGAAATGAAAAGGAGTTAAGGCAGTAGACATGCATGATCATTACTGTATAGTGCATGCAAAATCTCTTAGGTTTTAATTTATTTATAGATGAATGAACCTTAGGAGAAAAAAGATGTTCTTAGTTTGCCTTTAAAAACATATTGAATTATACTTTTTTTGTTTGGGGGGAGGAGGGGATGATGGAACAGTGCCTGTCAAGGCCAGCAATAGACCCTATAGGTCTTCAGTATATGATCAAACACCAGTTTAATGTTGTCTTAACGAAAGCTGCTATCTTCTTTTAGCTTTGGCTCAAATGGCACTTTCTCCCTCAAATAAGAATGGGGTGAAGAGTGAGATCCTAGATTCAAGGTCCATTGTCTACTAGTGTAAGTTACAGAAAAAAAGGCAGTGCGGGTGGGGAAAGCTTCCTGCTTCTCCTAATTGGCTGAAAGTTCTAAATTGAGGGCTTTCTGTAACCGTCCCAACACAACCACAGATAGGTTGAAAGATGCGGCCATAGCACTTGGTTTCTCTTTGGAAACCACCAAACTTAGCTCAAGAAGTATGATGTTTCATCCAATGTGCCATCAATGTTCTTGCTGAGGTTCCCAGTCCCTAATTGCTGCAAATATTTCATTGTTGAAATTCCGTATCTAGATCTGTTCTCAAAAGGTTGTAATACCATGTATTTTTTATATCTTAAATGACCATTTATATCAGTTTACCGAGTAATGAGTAGAATTGTGCTAGTGATCAAATTATTTGAATCTCTCCATCTGGTAACCTCTTAACCCAGCCTGTGTGGTAGGCAGTGGTAAGAGAAACATTTGTTAAGCAACAGTCAAGTTGCTCGATGAAATATATGACTGTTCTCAATGCATACGAGGAAAACTTGTAATAATTTTAGTACCAGCAGCAGTTAGTTTTAGCAAGGCATGACATCGTAGATGGCCTTTTCCCTAATTAGATTTGTACTTGATATTATGAGGAGTTATCCTGGATTAATCTTTTGGAATTTTTAGACTAATCTTGAGTTTTCTTATAGTTGTGCATTCAACCTCTGCTGAAATATTGTAGTCTTCATGGATCTTCTCGTTAACTCTACAGCCTACACACACACAAGCAGCGATGACCATTTTGTTGCCTACCCTATCTTCTTTACAGAGTGGGGTTGGCAATGGTAATCTATTGAGTTATTTAGGCATAGGGAAAAAGTTATGCACACAATTGATGTTTCAAGACTTTTATTTATATAGGGAACTCATTTTAGTTTGACTGGAAAATGTGTATTACAGTATTTAATAAATATCGGAGAATATATTGGGTGGGAACTAGAAGCGGGGTGGCAATGGCGGCTGAAATGGACCGATCTTTGTTCCTGCCCTAGAGCATTCCCAATGGCTTTTTTATCATATCCTTTAAAATACATTACCAAAATTCACATTTTCTATTTTATATTTACAATACGTTATACATCAGCTTATCTATTTTTTTTTTATATTATTTAAATATTTTACTTTTTAATCTTTTTTATTTATTTCAAATATTATTTTCTCTACACATCATATATTTCAAATATTTCTCTATAAATCATATTTTGATATTTGCAATATTTCTTTATGTATAATGTAATGTTTTAAATTACTTAATAAAATGATAAAAAAAAATACATACCTTTATTATTAAAAATATCAAAACTTGTGCATGTATAAAAGTTGAAGGGATTATAAATGGAGCGCTAGAGAGATGAGAAGTAGGGCCTGTGCAAAAGTGATAAAATGGTTAAAATGAAACTAAGATAAAAGGGAAAGAGGATGAAATGAGAGAGAAATAATAAAAAATTATTTAGAGAATGAACAGTAACTTGTGTATATAGAGGATTTACTGTAACTGAATGTAAAATAAAAATAGAATAGATGATCTAATGGAAGAGATTTTTGGCCATTTTTTTTTTATATTTGAAAGAAAATTGTATTTTACAAAAGCTATTGGGAGTGTTCTACTGGATTTAAATCTATCCTGTCCTCTTCTCTCTTGGAAAATTTACATTTGATGCAGCCGGAGTGTGTTTAAATTCGCCCTCCCTTATTGTTATGGAGATTCGATGTATAAATCAAAGTTAATGTTGGGTTGAATTGGTTGGTTTGGGGGCAACAAGACCAAGACATAAATATGCTGTAAACCAGGCATGACTAGCTCAAGATGTAAGCCATTTAAGAAACAAACCTGTGGAGGAAGGTACCGGATGAAATTAACATGGGCTGGAATGAGAGAAAGACTGCTGCGGTTACCTTTTTTAAGCCCAACGGTATTAGTAAAAGGTGCAACCTACGTCACTTTGCATGCTCGTGGCCGCGGTCGCACATATGTATGACAGAACACGTGAACCCTGTCCCACTGCAACATGGGCCTCAATCCACCATATACACCCCCCCCCCTCTCTCTCTCTTTCTCTTTCTCTCTTCTCTCTCTCATTATTTGATTTGACTATGCTGTCTTGGACGCTCGCTTGTCCATATGGAGATCGTTACCGTGAACGTGCCTTGTCCGACTGTACACATGTACGTTCGGATCCACTTTCGCTTTGTCTTTCAAGTACGTGGGGGCCGCTTCAACCCCCTGAAATTCAAACCAAAGTTTCTTTTTAATTTTTTTATTTGTGTCGGAGGGAGGCAACAGCGAAGGTAGGGCTGTTGATTCATTTTCGGATCAATGTCATGTACAAAGCAATCTTAATTCGACCCATTTCATTAGAGCTATCAATGTCTTTCAATCTCAATTAGGGGATTTGTTTCTGGTTCGCGGGTTGTGAATGCCATGTGTTGTGTTCATATCATATTAAATCTAGTTGGGGTGAGTCGATTTCAACCAACTCATTTTAGATTAAAATTTTCAATCTTAATCCATAGATTTTGTTTCAAATTCACTGTTGAATCGTATTAGTAATTGTCATGTAGAGGGCAGGCAGTATCTGGGGTTGAAGTCCCCCCTTTCCGGGTATGACTGCTTTCTATTTTCTCACCTTCTAGTTTGGCCCAACAAATCCCACTCTCTGGCTTGCACATAACTATCCACAGAATCCAACCATTGATTTTATTTTCTAGCCTATATATTAAGTTAAAGAGTTCTGCTATATATAATCACTTTTACGTATTTTATTAATCTGATTGGCTAAAATATTTATTTTATATTAAAAAAATAACGTAGCCAATCACATTAGTAGAATATACAAAAATGCCTGCAATTAAAATTTTTGTAAGCTAAAATAGCACTAGTGAACAAATAAACTAAGCCAATGTTGTAGTGTTAGGGTTAGATTAATTAGGGTTAAGAGAAACAATAAAAAGGAAAAAGGAGCCATGCAGCCATGGTAGAGAAGGAGACAAAATGGGGTTTGGTACTGTGGACTACCACATGCCCACTTGGCGCTGACGAGGCAGGCAGTGCGTCTAGCTCCACTAGTCTTATATAATTAAAGCAAGTAACCAACTTGCTTAATGCTTATTCCTTTCTAATTTATAATTAAAACTTAAAGACATGATCAATTAGTGGGTGCTTAGGGGTCCGGGCATGACATGCATTTGTCATGCTTAATGTGCACCTTTTATTATAATATTACTCTCTCTCTCTCTCCAACTATACTTTCAAACTTTGACTCTCTCTTAATCAAACAGACCACTTACGTCCCTTAAAAACCATAATTATTAATATCGGTCATTGAATTTCTAGCCGCGTAAATATATATTTTATTACCCTTTCTTAGTGATCGAAAAAATTTATTTGCAAATTTGTTTTGTTTACACTCCCAACACACCATCATTAAAATGTGTCACACATATATATATTGATAATCTTTTAAAATTATTTATAACTATAATGAGTTTTACAACAAATTATGGCTGAGTAGTATTGACACACTACTCTTTGAAATTCCATAAAAGCATTGCAAATCAAGAACTTATTCGATCATCCCTCAATTGAATTATATCCATCCATCCCTGCCAAGTGAACGTACAGCATCCTGTAGCAAAGATACATTGTATTTGGAAATTATAATTAATTCAATTAATGGTCTTATTATTCCATTAGTGCCGCCTTGTTCCTCCTTTTACTATTGTTTCATTATCATTTTATTCAACTTTAGAGCATCAATATCGTAGCCCGGATCTCATTTTTCTATGCTCCATTAATATTTAAATCACAGAGATCTAGAACTAATATTTGCAGTAGAAGGTGCAAACGTCACACAATCTCTTAAAAAAAAAAAAAAAAAGTAACTTACCAAAAAAAACCGATTGTTCCTATATATATTTCAACATAATTAAGTACAGATTGTGGTGGTTTAACGGAACTTTTCAGACCCCAAAAGGCAGAAGTGATGATAATGGTTGCCCTCAAAGTATATATATCATATTATGGCCTCCCTTTTACAAACCAAACTCGAATTCTCAATAATGTACGTAACGTATAAAAAGATGCAAAACCTAGAAGAACAAGCGCCTGGTTAGCTTTTTTGCAAGTGGCTCATCAAAAGTTAGGTATGAGAAGTAATTATCTTAATTTCAAACGGAGAGGCAGCTTACATCAATTCCCATGTGATTCCCATCAATATTCCATCTTCTTATAATTATTTAAATAAACAAAATATTCCACATGATGCATGCAGTCATGAGATACCGAGTTCTGGTTAATAATATTTTTAATCGCAGACAATTTTGAAAACCAGTGTTGTTGAATTAATTAATTATTATAATTAGACGAATGACCAATTAGAATAAAGAATACATCTCGTTAAACGTTATCGATTATGATTGGCTACAAACTAGAATGCGAACATCAGTTCTCTTACTACCATCGATTAACTCTGCATGGATTAATAAATTTAGATATATAATATATATATTATATAGGGATAAACTATATATATATATATATATATATATATATATATATATGCTTGTCAACCTGATCATCACCTGAAGTAATCATTGAAAGCAATGTAATCATTTTTATTCTTACGGCCTATTTATTTTATAAATAGATATAAACAATGAAACATATATAAAGAAAAATAATCCCTGTCGTCAATTAACAATGATAAACTATGTATAATTTGTATTCCTCTGAGCGAGTATGATCTCTCTGAGTGGCCGTTCATCGCCTCCTGAATTGATTTAGTTGTTAACTCTCTCTCTCCCTTTGTACACGACAATATCATGTGCCATTGATATATCCTCATGTATAGCGTACAAGAAACAGATAAAGGGCATTCATGCATATAGAAATTATAAACTTCTTTTAATATTGTAATTTATTAGAAAAGCTCCATGGCTTGAAGATGGTGCTTGGAAACTTGGGAATGAGTCAGATTTCTGGATGATTGACTTAATACCAACGACGAGGTCATGTTGGCCATAAAATTGGCATTTTATAGACTTCAAAGTGGAAAATTAAACCTGGTCTGACGATAAGCCAAAAGTAAACAAAAACAGAGTTGAAAACTTGAGCGCCAGTACTATGCTAGCCATCTGTGTAAGTTACAGACAATTTAATTGTAGAAATGAAACTTTCGTTGTGAATGCAGTTGTTATCTCAATTCCTACGCTCGAACGTACGGCGAGTTGATGTGACCTACATAATTTAACTCATGACTTCTTATATATATATATATATATATATATATATTAATTACTACTTAATTTTATTAAAAACCACTCAAAATACCACGTACGTATCAACTGGTGTA
This sequence comes from Cyclocarya paliurus, assembly GCA_029856935.1. NCBI lineage: Eukaryota > Viridiplantae > Streptophyta > Magnoliopsida > Fagales > Juglandaceae > Cyclocarya > Cyclocarya paliurus. The sequence continues at coordinate 10,893,305 of CM056949.1, forward strand.
AGTAGATATATCCACAACAGCGATTTGGCGTGCCATAGCTACCAAGCGAGTTATATTAATGTTTGTCAATCACGATTGTATAACGCTAGTCCAATTTCATCTTAAAAAAAAAAAACAAAAAGAATAACTCACGTACGTATATATAGAGTAGATAAGTTATAAATTAAGGTACGTAATCATGGATATTAAATCTCACATGATTGACCATTTAGTAAGGATATTGTACTATATATATTTCATATTCTTTTTTTTTTTTATCTAACATATATCTACTCGATAAATTGGACTTCTTGATTATTTTAAGAAAAGGTACTTCAAAATTGACTAATCTTTTTAGATATTTATAATACAAATATATATATGAATACCACTATAATTTTCTTATATCCGCACATAGATATATAGAAGTCATAGGACTCATGCTAGCTAGCTTAATTTCTTGTTTTGAAATTAAGGTTTTCTTACCGATCGAGGGAATATGCATGCATGCATGTATGTTATCATGGTGCCAATACTACTGCCATACGATCAAGCAATGAGGAATAATGAGGAAACGAAATCGACGGTGTTCATGCAAGGCGGCGCCGCGTCCACATACATATATGAATAGGGAGAGGGAAGACATATAACACAAGTGGGGATGACTAAAATGGCCGATGTGATGGACTAGTACTACTTTTGCATAACAATTACACAACCTATAGACCTAAAACATGTCCGACCAACTCCCCAACTTGTGTGGTGGGTGGGCCCCTCATTCCCCAAAGACAATGAATTTGATGCAGAGTGCACTATGGTGTCCAACCTTTTCAACTCATAATTCATCTCTCTCTTTATCCATCTGTGATATGATCAATGTCCTCGATCTGTTCTCAAGTGAATGCTGTTCCCTCTCCTATAAATGATAGAAATATTAGGCAATCATATTGTTAGCAATATGATTGTTTCCATGTTATATATATGAAAGACATGACGATGGAGGGTTAATTATTAAGGATAAAATAACAGTGTTTTCCACATATTAGGATTCTCAATCAACAAGGGGATCCTATGTTTTGAATATGTTGTGTAATGTCAGGACAATATATATATATATATATATATATATATCAAACTTTCTTGCAGGCTCTTACGTTAAATGTCCCTGTTGAAACAGTTATGATCTGCAGAAAAAAGATGATGAGTTTTGAGTTCAAATCCTAATAATGCCCAGAATGCGGTCTCTTTTGGGGGGTTGATTTTGCACATATTCACGTGTGGTAGGTAGGGCTAAGCGAAGGTAGCTGATGGTTTGTCAAAATTATAGAGAGAAGTAGTTGTGGGAAAAGAAACGTACCCCAATCATTCAGCCAGTTGTGAACCACAGAATTAGTAAACCCATGCTGACATGTCATCATTTTTCTGAGATTTGGGGTCCCATGTATATATGTCATGCTAAGTCATAAGAGTTGTGGAGCGCCTTTAGCACTCTCATGTGTCTGTGTGTGTACATGTCACATGTGGTTGGGAGAGAGCGTCTTGTACGTGTGGTTGGGGAGTAGCTGGGGACATGAACAAGGATGTATGCCTTTTCTTTTGTGCTGAGAGAGAGAGAGAGAGAGAGATGGCCGCCAATCTGGCGGATTATTAGCCATCTCCCTGATCTCAACTTTGATAAGGATGGATGGATGGATGGAGAGATGCAGATATTGATGCATAAATGATCATAGAGATAAGATTGTTGACCCAATTCCGATGAACCGACATCTTCCACGTGGTCTGCTCTGACCACCTCGCTGCCCCCTCCTGACCCTTTAAACCGCACGTGACTTCTGCTTCTATGCTCGTTGTCAGTGGAGTACCACTGTGTTTGTTTGTTTCGCACGTGCGCCATCTCCATGCATGCACGTTCCCGAAATTTCTAGTATTTCCATTTGGATAAATTCTGAAATTATATAAAGAAAAATGTTAGGGAGCCCGTATCGGGCTCTCTCTTTTTTTGTCTGATTTCGTTTTTTATTTTTTATTTTATTTTTTTATTTAGTAATTAAAAAAATATTTTTAAATAATATTATGATTTTTTTTCTTTTTTTTTTTAAATATTAAGTGTTAAAAAAATGATGTGAATATTTTTTAAAAGATTTTTTTTCTATTATTTTTTTAATACTTTTAAATATTTTTTTTAAATTTAAAATATTATTAAAAAATATTTTCTTAATTACTAAATAAAAAAAACTAAAAAAAATTAAAAAATAAAATCAGATAAAAAAATCGAAAGCTCAAAACGGATTTCCTAACATTACTCTTATATAAAAAGGTAACGTTAGAGACTAGTCGTAAATATATAAGTTTTTTTTTTTTAATAAAATAGTAAGCTCTATCATGATAAGAAAAAGTAAAATTTTCACTTTTTTTTATAATAAAATCTACTTTTCTTGTAAAAGATCATTTGTGCGAGAATTATACATTTGGCATTTATATATATATATATATATTAATGGTAGGGCGATAATCTATCCTACTATGTACATTAATCCGCCGGCCTATACGTGTACATACACCACAAATTCAATTTAAGTTTTTGCCAATGAAATTCAATTGTGGGAGTTGCCAATAAATCACGAGCACAACAAATATTGCAATAATTATTAATGTTAGTTCTCAGGGTTTTTCATGTTAAAATATTTATTATTAATTACATATCTCTTACTTTCATGAATAATGGTATGATATTATATATATATATATATGACCTTTAAAATAAATAAAATACTAACTATTAATTATAAAGAATTACCGGGATAGCAATAGGAAGTACATATATAGAAAACTGTTAGGCCAATACTCATAATTATTTAGAGTAATTTTTATTTAAAGGTGCTTACACCACACACCATCTACATGATATAATTTAATTTTACACATGCAAATCATAATAATCCATAATTTTGTTAATTAATTAGGTTAAGTATCTTTTCAGATAAAGATCATGATATCTTCATTTTGCTGTTTTTTTTTTTTGTTAATTCATTCAAAATTATCTTGAAAGAAATATAAAAAAAAATTAAAAAAAAAAGTATGATCAACATCACAACATATATTCAAATGCTATCAAAAGCATATGGCCTGATAGCATAACACTCAAACCTCTAAAATGGAGTTCTTGGTTCAACCCTCTCTTCGAATATAAATATATATATATATATATATATATATATATATATTTATAAACATATATTCAAATGCTAAAAAGCAAAGCATATTTGAGAATATTAATTGAGACTAATAATATTCACAAGAGATAAAAATACATAAAAAGAATCACTTCGTTTTGGCATAATAAAAATACATAAAAAGAATCAAATAAATTATCACATCTGTTTCTCCAATATCGAGAAGTCTAAATTTTAGAGGGAAATGGTACCTTCTCTTTTTAACTCAAAGGGAAGGTGAGTTATTAACCATGGTTAAAGGGTACATATGTCTTTCTCTAGTAGGTTATATTGCATCTTAGAGCAGTGCTACAATGTCGCTCAGTAGCACCGCTCCGTTGTATTAGGCCAAATTGATATTTTTTTTTTTTATATTTTTTTATTATTTTAAAATATTTTTAAAAAAATATAAAAAAAAATCAATATATTAATAGTTACTTTCTTAAATATTAAATAAAGAAAAAATTTTAAAAAAAATTAAAATATATGAAATATCAAAATGAGAAGATAAAGTAACATTTTTCTTATATCTTGTGCATTTCCATAATTATATAAATTCTCATTAACCTAATTAATTTATTTTCCCAGACGGTCCACTTTAATCTAATTCGATAAGAGGTTATATTAATATCACGCGCGGCTCTAATACGCGTGGACACAAACTTGTGAAATAGGGGAACGAACATGAAAGGGGCGTTTTTCTTTATTAATTTAAGCTAGCTAATTGGTAGCCCTAATAATTTTTTTTAGCATTTTTTTCTCCCTCACAAGTGGCTAGATCTCAAAAGGATGTTGTTATGTTGTTACTGTTACTAGCTTTAAAGAAGATGCTTTTATTTTCATGACTTTACGTTACGGTAAAATTACTTCTGTCTGTTTCTTCTCTAACAGAAAATAAAGTTGAAAAAGAAAATGACTGAGTAGAAAATTCATATCTTATATATATCGAAGATTATCGTCTAATTTTCACGAAACATGTTATATCATCTATTCTCGTTCGATCATTTGTTGGTTGTTATGTGTCGATCTCTCATAGAATATATTGCATCAAGTCTTTTCGAGTTTTTCAAAAGTGATTATCAATTTGGTTGCTTGAGGTACAATTTTTAGGCCATTTGATGAAGGGGCTTTAGGGTTGCATAGTTTACCTAGTGTTTGCAAAGATTTACAATCTAAAGCAGGCAGCTAATTGGAGATTGATTGTCCCTTAATTAGTGCAGATTTTATGCTCCAAAAATACTTGACTAAGTTGACTCATTTTCATGTAGATAAGTAATTACTAAAGTTTAATTTGTCGTGACTGCTTTTATGGAAGTCAATTGCTCAATATTTTTCATATTTCAAATTACAGATGTGACATAAATATATGCACTCGGCTTGTAAGGCCGGGATGTACATGTCAATTATGATCCAAATCAATGTTTAGATTTCCATAATTTAAACAATACGCAAGCTAGCTCTTGTGGTGAGTTAATGAATCATGATCTAGATCTTCCCCTAGTTGGTAAAATTAAGGTACATGTGGATTTCATGTATATATACTCTGCTTCTATGATAAATTTGGATATATATAGATACTATATAGTACGTAAATATATATTATATACTATATATATACTATATATATAAATTTGGATATATATACTATATACTATAAAAATATTATTAGAGCTCATGATGCATGCAAGCTTCTTTACAACTTTCTATATATAGGAGTAATATTACACAAACATTTATGCTGAATTTACTTCTGTAAATTTTTATTCAGATTCTTCTTAAAAAAAAAGTTATTGAGATTAATGGTATCTGCATTTAATATAAAATATAGAAATATTTTTATTTTTTAGATTAAATTGAAAAGTGAATTAATCATGTTAAGAAAAATAAATCTATAATATTTCGCACTCTTATCAATATAATTATCTCAACATATATATATATATATATACATGTATAATTTTTATTAAAATATTAAAATTTATATATATATATATATTTATAATAAACGTACTGCTAGAGGGAGATGATGATCGACAAAAAGGAGTGGCTTTCACAAATCTTCTCACGTGACAAAGTATTTTTTTGTCTTGGTAATTGCTTGGTTTCTGCTTTTACCGCACGCTTTTCCACCATTTTCTCCTCAAAATTTTCACAAACTAATTGGTTTTCCATTCTTCCCATTCATATATAGCTAGCTCCCTTCACCCTCGCTAGAGCGCGTGGATTTCTTATAAGAATTTCATTTTGCTGCTCCATTTTCTTTTCTGTTCTTTTTCCCATTAATTCTCTCTTCGCTGCTCGTTCGACAGTGGAAACTTCTCTGAGAATTTTCATTGACGAGTGTTCCTTTCTGCTTTCTACTACAGATACTTCGCTGGAAATTAGTTTCTTTATAACCTATTAATCACTACCCATTTCTTTCTTTATTTCTCCGTACGATCTGATTCCGGATAGGGCAACATCTATGGTAGAAACAGCTGCACAGGATTAATCGTCCTGGGCTACCTCCGGGATGTTTTTGGTTTGATGATTACGACTCAACGAAAAGGAGAGAAAAGTTCAGGGTTTGATTGGCGGTAGCAAGTATATACAGAAACTCCGAACGAAGCAGTACTTGGAATTACAGCCTTTTGTTTGGGGGAGCTTTATGTAACTGCAAGTTTCAGTTTCTTATGCATAGTACAGAAGACTGTGCACTAAGATCCTTCAAGTAAAGTTGTTTCAGAATTTTGTAACGGATTGTTCCCATATTTTAGCCCCTTCGAAGACTCAATATATTGACCTAGGATCCAAATTTCTGGAAAGGAAACTCTTTCGGTTCTCAGTATGTGAGTTCAAGAATTTGCTCCTTGTTTTTCCTCTCTCTTTTTTTTTTTTTTGCATAAATTTTTTAAATTTTATAGTCTTGCGTAAGGAAACAATAACTTCTTTTCTTGTGTTCTTGATCGAGCTGGTTGTTTTGTTTTTTTTTTCTTTTTTTCTTTTGACTATAAGATCAGAGAGAGATCGGTACAGAGAAAAGGAAACTGGCAAATAATAAGTGGTGGCAGAGAGTAGATGTGTCGATGGCGGGGTACAATGAAGCAAACCAAGCTGGTTCTCGCTACTTTCACCACCTCCTCAGGCCCGAACTGCACCTCCAGCCACCTCCTACTTCTACCATTAATCTACAGCACCATCAGTCCCAACAAAACTCCGATTCCAATGACTCGTCCGACCGAGACAACAAGCCCGACACCGATGCCCAAGCCACTAGTAGCTCCGGTGCAGCCACCACCTCCAGCCGCCGCCCCCGTGGCCGTCCTCCGGGATCGAAGAACAAACCGAAGCCACCGATTATCGTGACACGGGACAGCCCCAACGCCCTTCGATCCCATGTGCTCGAGGTAACCAACGCCGCCGACATCGTGGAGAGCGTGACCAATTATGCGAGGAGGAGAGGGAGAGGGGTTTGTGTGCTGAGCGGAAGCGGGACAGTAATGAATGTTACGCTGCGGCAACCTGGGGTTCCCGCGGGGAGTGTGGTAACGCTGCACGGGAGGTTCGAGATTCTGTCTCTCTCTGGAACGGTGCTCCCACCTCCGGCTCCGCCTGGAGCGGGGGGTTTGTCAATATTTTTGTCTGGTGGACAGGGACAGGTTGTTGGGGGAAGTGTGGTGGGACCGTTGGTGGCATCTGGTCCGGTGGTTTTGATGGCTGCTTCGTTTGCGAATGCTGTGTTTGAACGTTTACCGTTGGATGATCAGGAGGAAGCTGGTGCCGTTCAAGTCCAACCCACAGCGTCACAGTCTTCCGGTGTGACTGGAGGAGGTGGGGGAGGCGGCGGAGGACACCTTGGGGAGGGCAGTGGTGGAAGTGGAAGTGGTGCTGGTGGTGTTTCTCTTTTTAGTATGGGAGCTGGGAATATGGGGAATTTTCCATTTTCGGGTGATCTGTTTGGATGGGGTGGGAGTGCTCCAAGGCCTCCATTTTAGTTAGTGGAGATTTCAATATTTGAGATGGAAATGTATGTTAGACTTCGAGTTATACTAGATCGATGTTGATTCTGCGCCTGGCTCATCATGAATGAGCTAGCTCAATTTTTCTTCAGCTTTAAATAACTGGTACTAGAGATGGAGGAGGAGGTGATGAGAGGAGAACGTACATGTAAAGCTATCCTTTTTTACGGTTTGTTTGATCAAAATGTTCCTGATATATTCAGCAAATTGGTCCTCTCATCATCTTTGCACTGAGAAGATCAAAACAAGAAATTATGAAGGCTTGATATCTTCACATAGCTAGAAACCCATCATGCATGAGTTTGGAGCAAATATTTAAGGAATCTGCAGACTTTCGGAGGTTAGTGATCGATAAACCATTTGGTTCTTTCCTAGATCTTCTTTTGTTTTTTTAACTTTTTCCTCTCTTAATTTCTTCACTTATTTCAGCTAGCTTTATACATAAGGGGTGGAGACTTGTATTGCGGAAAAAACTGCTATATATAGACATCTGGGGCTTTATTTTTGTGTTTAATTCCATCTCTCTTGCAGCACTTCATCATATATATGCCGTATTTTTTTCTGTGTTGATGCTTGAATATAAGAATTTGATCAAAACGAGCTTCAGTTTGTGAATTCCTTAACATGAAATTTACACAAATGGGAAGCTATATCTATATATATATATAGGTCCTCTTAAATTATCTGTGTATATATGTAGATATATATATATATATACACATGGTAGATGTATCAGTACATGTATATGAACCTAGTACTTCATATAATTTTAGATACATATCCATATTTATTTAGCTGAATAGTATAATATTATATATATATATCCTAATTTCTTTTGTCTTGCCAAAACTCCCTGTGCCGCATGCTGCAAAAAGTCTTTGCTTGTGTCACATGAATGAACCCATGCTGTTTTATCCGTCTTTTTTGTGCCACTGTCTTCAGTCCATTTTCTGCTTACCCAACGGGCCAACATAGGAAAAGCACCCTGAAGAACCCCAAAAGCTTGTTTCCCTAACAGCGTAAAACCCTAGCCAGTTCTGAACTTCTAGGAACAATGCAAGACCAAGCATCTCTCTGATCTCCTGCCAACTTGCAGTTGGCTGTTGCTGACCAAACGTTACAGCAGTAGAAACTAGACAAGGAACGTTCTTTTTGTCAGTAGTAAAACATACGTTTACTGGGTTGGAGAGATTGTGAATTATTAAGTATAATTAAAACCTGCCTGCCTACGACATTTGAACAATTGTCTCGCACTTTTGGATTTTGAAAAAGAATGAAAGCAGCTTCTTCTCCCAAGACCCAGAAAAGAAAAGAAAAACAAGAATCAAGCTCCAGACAAGTACTTTTGCCCAAATGACCATTCTCGAGAAAAGGGGTAAAAAACTGAGGAAATATTTATTCGTGTAATTAATTAACTTGGTGACTTTGAAACTTTGACAGAGGGGAAATAATGTTCTTGAAACTTTGGATTTGATCTTTCTGCTTTTTTGTTTGGACCTTGAAAGGCTAGATTTTATGTCCTAAACTTCTCAAGTTAATTTTTAAAAACTTTGGTATATCATGCAATGCCAAAGCCTAAGAGGTCTTGTCTAGCTTTTCCTTCTTCCATAGTTAATCATGATATGGAAAATGTTGCACTGTTATATTAGTTTTAGTGGGCAATGTTCCAATTATCTGCTATAGTAGCGCCTACACATGCACGCGAAGGGAGGAAATGATACGTGATCTATAGAAGACCTGCATTAGTAATTCGCTTTATCACTTAAGGGAGAGAAGCTAGCTTTCTTTTTCTTAAATCTTGTAGATTGAGGGATCAGAGATGGATCATCAAGGGATAACTGATAATTTTCCCGTGCTTGATCAGTTAATGTTAGTAGAGCATATACAAACATTTTTTTTTAAATGATCGATGCTGGTCTTTATTTATTTCGCAATTGGCCTGATATTGCATGCCTGAAACATGAAACATGTTTCTTTCATGTTGTATGCCAATGAAGCATTCTTCTCCTCCTCCTCCTCCTCCTCCTCTTGATGCTGCTACTTCTGCTTCTTCTTCTGCTTCTTCTTCTTCTTCTTCTTCTTCTGCTTCTCCTTCTTCTGCTCCTGATCTTCTTCTCCTTCTCCTAGCTTCTCCTTCTCAATAAAGGGACTACTTCATGTGTGATCTGTTGCTTTGCATATTAATGATTAAAACTTTTGGAGTTTGTTGAGATATTGTATAAGAAGCTTTCTAGTACCGATCATTCTTTTCAGGGAAATCATGTTCTTAACTTTCTATCTCAGAAAGCTCAATTAGATAGAAGGAAAAGGTAGAGTATGTAGTATATATGGTCCTTACATTAGCTCGATGTAAGATTAGTCGACATGCATAAGGTTTGAGATCATCTTTCGAAACGAAGCAACTAGATATATGGGTCATATTATCAATAGCAGCCAAACAAATCCTTGAAAATTTAGCTTGATTTATATGTATATACAGGCTTGTAGTAATTTTCCTAGCGATCTGATTGGACCTTTCCCAAATTAATATTGCAACTAGTCAGCTAATATTATCAATAGCATGAGCATTACAACTCTTCCATATATAAATTTATCTATCGAGCCATTATATGTATGTTAGATGAGATGGAGAAAGGAAAGGGCCGGGGAAGACATGAAAGCCCTTCAAGTTAGTTTAATATTAGGGAAATGCTCTACCCAAAAAATATATATATATATATATATATATATTAGCTAGGGAAACGCTAAAGTCTAAACTAATACATAGTTTCCTCTCTTCTTCGGTTTTCTACATTTATGCTCATTTAGACCCAAAAAATGCATGCATACTCTTAATTGTTAAATTAATTATTGCCATCAGATTTCAGAATTCAAGTAAATTGTGTCCCGATCATGTAGTCCGAACGGTCCCCGGCGATCTATATATATATTCCTATACATTTCAATCATCTTTTTTTCCTCTTTCTCCCATGCATGCATGTCTATCTTTACTCAACTAGCGATATGATCGGTAGAATATACCAAGAAGCATGCATGCAGGAGGAAACTGTAAAAGATGATGGTGCAGTGTTGGAATCATGACCGGGCCGATTTTCTAGGTTTTGTGGGCACTACCGAGAGACCAGTTTTGTACTGCGTGCACCGAGTTGTGTGCTTACTTATGTCTACTGCTAGCAAACATACGAGAGAGAGAGAGAGAGAGAGAGAGAGAGCATATGGCCATACAGCCTCATGACTTCCCCAACCATATATATGTAGGCGTTAATTTCTCATAATAAGCAGGAAATTAAATCCTTATTAAATTCGTCCTTTTAATTTGTTTCTCATTTTGTTTGGTAAGCAGTAGTACTTTTCTCTTTTAATATATATATATATATATATATATATATATAAAGGGCGACGTGGTGGCCGGCCGGGGAAGAAAAGTGACGCCGACATGTAAATTTCACAACAACTTAAATGAACATGAGAGTCCGAAATCCAATGGAAACTTAAACCTTACCAAATCTTTTTCGATGATTATCAGATAGTACGTACTGCGCGCATCATGACGATAAATATGAAGATAATTACATCTCTGCAGGCAAACGAACCTTTTTGGTAAAAACAAAAACGTACAAAAAATTACAAACTTTTTTGGTGTCCCAAAACTTAAGTAGTGCGTGCGGTCATCGACTCATCCTGTCCTTTAATTCTATGCAAGTGCATTCTACAAAAAAATTATTTATTTATAACTAATTATTTTTATAAAAATAATTATTTTTTATTAAAATGAGTATATTTTTATTATAAATAATCATTATTGTCACAAATTAATAATCCGTCATAAATGTTTATTTTTCTTGTTATTATATTATAAAAAAACTTCTTATTATCGTGTGTATATATATGATAATAAAGGGTGTAATATGTTCTGTTCAGTCACATTTTGGATATATTTTGAAATCAAATCAATCTATAAGTCGATTTTGGAATTCTGAAAAATCGAAACAAATCATTTAATTATCCAGAAAACTGGAAACTTTTAGGTCCTTTTTTTTTTGGTGAGGTTTGGTTTGATTTTACAAGTCTAATTTGGTTTTGAGATTTTTTGTTGGGCTAGTTGATTTTTCTAACCCAAAGAAAAAAAAAAATAGTAAAATGTACTTATAAAAAATGTATTTATCATCATTTATATATATATATATATATCAAATTAAGCATACTCTTATATATACTTGTATCATATTAATATATATATATATATATATATGTAAGTATGTAATTTAATATATAAGGATGAAAGTTCAACTCATCATCCACACATGACCACACCTCTTTATTTATTTTTTTTATTTTTTGATTAGTAAGTATGTAATGTAAGAATGATGAGTAGAAAAACTCAATTAGTATAGCATTAATAAAACCAAAAATAAAAATAACTAGAAAAGAATTTTCTTTTCATCTATCCAACAGAACAAAGAAAATACGTCTTAAGTTTCGTTTGGATGTTAAGATGAGATGAAAAATTTATAAATAATACTCAAATATTTTGTGAATATAATAATGAAATGATTTGAGTTAAAATATTTTATGGAATTTTGAGAAATGGAAGAGAAAATGTTGAGTAAAAATATTATTAGAATATAATTTTTTTTATTTGAAAAAGTTGAATTATTTTTTGTGTTTTATTTGAAAGTTTGGAAAAGTTGTAATAACCAGGTAATTATTAGATAAAAAAGTTAAAATTTTAAAATTAAAAAATATTTATGTTTTAGTGGTGTGTTTGGATGTTGAAATGAGATGTGATTTCACATCTCATCTTAATATCCAAACGAGGCATTAGAGTACCAAATTGAGTTTAGTTTCAACATTCCTTAGTGAAACTTGATCGGTTGAATATTGGGACTTGATCAGTAAAAGCATTGGCATCGGTATCTCCACATGCAAATGCAAACACATATTTGCATAATTTTACCATTAAATTGACCCCATTAGATTATGCATATCTAAAAAATTTCATAGCTATGAATAGTATTTCAATATCTTTGCAGATGCACTATTACTCTACAAATGTTATTTTACTAATTTATTTCTCTCTCCTCCCACACTCTCTCGCTCTCTCGCTCTCTCTCTCTCATCTTAATATCCAAAGGAGGCATTAAAGTACCAAATTGAGTTCAGTTTCAACATTCCCTAGTGAAACTTGATCGATTGAATATTGTGACTTGATCAGTAAGAGCATTGGCATTGGTGTCTCCATATGCAAATGCAAACACATATTTGCATAATTACACCATTAAATTGACAGCATTGGATTATGCATATTTAAAATTTTCCATAGCTATGAACAATGTTTCAATATCTTTGCAGATGCACTATTCACTCTACAAATATTATTTTACTAATTTTCTTCTCTCTCCTCCCACACACACACACACTCTCTCCCTCTCTCGACACCAACAAGATTATTTTAATATCCTAAGAGCTCCCCACACATTTCCTCTTCTCCCTCCCTTGACTCGAACAAGTCCCCAACGGAATCAAAAACTCACGCAGCTCTCTCTCATGATGGCTCTCAACAGATCTCGTGATGGTTAGGTATTATTTTCTCCCTCTATTCTCTCCCTCCCAAAATTCTTGATTGTGTGATGATTTCTAGGGATTTGGTCTCCCATGAGGACGGTGCACTTCCTTCATCACAAGAATCTTGGAAATCACCGTTGCCGCTGCACTAGGATTGTGTTTTCTATATCAACTAGCTAGGGTAAATGAAACATTGATATCTCTGTTTTGCCTAGAGAATTTTATTACATAGATTTCAGCTTGTTCTAATTGTTGTTTGGATGCTTTGTTTAATCTAGATTAGGATTTTGATTTCTAAACTAATTTTAGGGATGAATTTAGGATTTCCATTTTTTGACTTTTGTAAATGGTTCCTCTGATTTTTGTAAACATGTAGGAGCATAACAAGGTATTTTATTGATTTGTCCTCTAGTTTTGCTTAATCTAGATTAGGTTTCGATTTTCTATTCTTGGTTTTAGATTAGGTTTTCGATTATGTTGGTATTATGTATTTGTACTATGACGTTTAGACATGTGCTCTTATGGTCTTATACTATGGATTTTGCACCTTATGTCATTGGTATTATGTTGTTGCTAGGATATGTATAAGGGTGTGTGTTTGTGCTCTATATTAGTTTTGAGTCTCTTGACCTTTTGGAAAATAAAATACATGTCAAATTATGAAGGTCACCTTTTGGAAATTATTGAAAAACAAAGGAATAAGGTCATATCTCATACATAACTATATGCTGTAATTATTTTGACTGTGTGGTGACATGTTTTGGGTATTATTGTATTGTTGGTTGCTATCAAATGGAAATCATTTTTTCTACTATTGGTTGCTATCAATTTTGTTGGTGGTTAGTTGTTGTTGGTTTCGATTGGGTGAATTGCTGGTGGAGCTGGTGCTTGTTGGTGGTGGAGCTGCTGGTGATTTTGTTGTTGGTTGCTGGTTTCATTTTCATTGCTGGTTGCTGTTTGCTCTTTAGAAATTTATGGATCTAACTTGTATCATTTATAGTAACATGTAATGGAATGGAATGGCTATGATTTTGGTGTTAGAAATCTATATTCTAGACAACTTGGAGGAATTTTTATTTAGTGTATGAATTTTTATCAAAATCAACTTAATTTATGGAATTTGTATTAAGTTGATTTTAATATATAGAATTTGTATTAAGTTGATGATACAAAGTATTTTTTAGCACAAGTTAATATTTGTTGATGAAATTGGTGTATATATAAAATTAGTGATTTTGATATATGAAATTGGTAATGTTTGGATACATAAAATTGGTGTTTTTGAGCACTGGATGTAATTTTTAGTATGTACTAATTTTAAAATATATATAAAAAAAATTAATTTTAGGAAAAAATTAATAATAATAAAATTATATTATATTATTAATTTGGCTCAAATATGCATAATTTAATGTGGAAGTTTTTCTTGAATGGCAAAGTCAATCTTCAAAATATGTGATTTTGCATATACATATAGATAAACCAATGCTAATGCTCTAAGTAGTTGAATGTAGGATAAGTGTTAATTCACGAGTCCTACATTCAACAGATCTCCAAACTTAACTCAATACTTACTTGGTTGTTTTATATTAAAATGTTTTCATCTTTCCAAGAAAACTTCTACTCACTTTATATAACAAATGGCATTTTATAAGTATAATATTCCTCATCATTTTCAGCATTTTTTGGCATCTCACATTCCTCCTCTTTACCCGATTTCTCTTTGTTAGTGGAGAAGGTAATCTAGAATGAGGATAATGACTTTAGTTGAACTTCCTTCAATCCAAGAAATTAAAGAGGTTTTGTTTTCTATTCTAACTAATAGTAGTCTGTGCTTTGATGGTTTTGGATTGAGATTTTATAAAGCTTGTCGGGATGTTGTTTGTGAAATGTGGTAGAAGCAGTCCATGATTTTTTTTTTTTTTGAGGTTCTACACTACCAAGAGAATTTTTTGCTTCTTTTTTAGTTCTTATTCCCAAAGTAGAGGATCTAAAGGGGTTTGACAAATTTAGACCTATTAGCCTATGTTCGGTGTTTTATAAGTTGTGTACGAAAATTTTGGCAGGTCGCATTGCTCCTTTGCTGCCTAAGTTTATTGCGCAAGAACAAAGAGCTTTCATTCCGAGGAGAAGCATTTTTGAGAATGTAAGCTTGACCCAAGAAATGATTCAGAGCTTGCACAAACTGGTTAAAGGAGGTAATGTTGTTCTGAAAATTGATATGGCTAAGGCATATTATTGATTGGAATTTCCTGATGCATGTTATGGATGCTTTTGGTTTTTCTAAATTTGTTTGCAAAATGGTGCGTCATTGTATTTCTTGTCCTCGGTTCTCGGTAGTGATGAATGGTGTTCCTAAAGATTTTTTTCAAGGTGGTAAGAGATTGCGACAATGAGATCCTATTTTGCCTTATTTGTTTATTATGGTGGAAGAAGTTTTCTCTAGACTACTTGAGAAGAAATTTCAGGAGGGGAGGATTAGTTCTTTTTCTCATCCGAGAGACTTCATATTGTTTCTCATTTGCTTCATGTGGACAGCATTGTTATTTTTGCTGATGGTAATAAAAATTCCCTCCGGAATATTTCATATACACTTGATACTTAGGAGAAGTGGTCAGGTCAACAGATTCATAAGGAGAAGTCCTCCATTATTTTTTCAAAAGTTATTTCTGCTCCTCGTCGTAGATGTCTTTTGAGGTTAACTGGATTTTCTGAAGGATCGCTTCCCCTTTTAAGTACTTAGGGGTGCCTATTGTGTCGGGTCGACTCAAAGCCATTCATCTTGATGAGATCCTTGGAAAAATTAAAGGCAAAACTGGTGGTTGGAAAGCTAGACTTCTATCGGGTGGGGCACGCCTTCTCTTATTAAAACATGTGCTTGGTAGCATTCCTATCCATCTTCTATCGGTGTTAAATGTGCCAAAATTTGTTATTTGCTCTCTAAATTCCTGTTTGAGTAATTTCTATTGGGGGTATAAGGATGGTAAACCGAAGAAGCATTGGAAGTCATGGGACTATATGTGCAAGCCAATTAAAGAGGGTGGGACTGGATTACACAATCTGAATGAAGTCTAGAAGGGCGCTGCATATGAAGTTCGCGTGGAAGATGTTATCTGAAGATTTGCATTGTTCTCGCTTCTTTAAGGCCAAATATGTGAATAAAAGTCATATATCTCTTGTGAATATGAATAAAGGGTCAAGGTTTTGGGAGATGATTTTAAACTGCATTCTAGAAATTTTTCAGTTTTCAAGATGGAGGCCAAAGGAAGGGGAAGTATCTTTTTGGTTTCATAAATGGATAGGCGAGGAACCACTCGGTGTTAATTCCAATATTACTTCTCCTCATTTAAAACTTAAAGAATGCCGAGTGGAGGTGGGTTAGGACATGGATTTGCTTGTTTGGGTAGTTGGGCTTCAAAAAGCAGAGGAAATTGTGAGGTTGATGAATGGAAAAAAGGAAGGGTCTGATTTGTTGGTTTGGACGGCAAAGGAAGATGGAAAATTCACTACAAAGAGTGCCTGGGAATGTAATAGGGTAAAAGCTCCTTTAATGAGATGGACTAATTGGGTTTGGCATTCCTGTCTTCCAAAACATATTGTGAATATTGTGTGGAAGAGTTTCAATGATACTTTTAAGTGTGAATGATAGAGTTCAGTAGATTGGTAACCCGATTGTATCAAAGTGCAGTTGCTATGTAAAAGGGGCTTATGAGGATTTAAATCATGTCTTGGCAACTGGGGAAGTGGCTAAGAAAATTTGGAGCATATGTGTTGTTCAGGTTGGTATGCTCAGGAATCAGTTTCGAACGTGGAAGGAAATGATGCAAGCTTGGTTTGCGAGGGCTTCGAAATCTTCTACTAAGGGGCAGTTAATTGGGCTTATTCCATCTATTGTTACTTAGCGTCTTTGGATGCGTCGTTGTAAAGCAAGAATGGAAGATAAGATCGAGTCAGCAGAGGATGTGTGGCAGAGTGTAAAATTCTGGTTAGTTAAAATTAGTGGGAGGCTAAAGGCTTCAAAACTGTGTCTGTGAGAGATGAGAAAATCCTGGCTAATCTCCAAATTCCTCTTAAGGTGCAGTGGCAAAAATGTGCAAAGCTTGTGCGATGGCTTCGTCCGAAGGCAGGGTGGGTAAAAATGTTGATGGAAGTAGCCTTGGTAATCCTGGTAAGGCTGGTGCAAGTGGGATAATAAGAGATGATACAGGTAATTTATTGTTTGCCTATGCCACTCCTCTTGCGCATGGTACTAGTAATTTTAATTGCAGAGTTTATGGACCTCTTCCATGGAGTTAGACATTTGAGGAACCTAGGTTTTACTTATGTTGAACTGGAGATGGATTCCTGCATTGTGGTAAATTGGTTCAAATCTTCTTCATGCCCTATTTGGTATTTCGAAGAATATTGGGATGAGCTCATGGTGATGCTTTCTGAACTAACTTTTTCCATTCATCATATTTATAGGCAGAGGAATTGTCCAGCGGATTTTCTTGCTTGCTTGGGATCGGAAGATTGGGATGCTTGTTGGGATTCGTTTGACTCTATTCCACGTCTACTTAGGGGCTTGATTCGTACAGATAAACTTGGGCTTCCGTATGTTAGGAATGTTTTTAATTGATGGTTGGGGTTTAGAGGCTGCAGGCTCAATTTGTTTAACTAATTGTCATTTTTAATCTGTGTTATATATGTATGATAATAAAGATATATAATAATCAATATTCAAAGTCAATATTCTTGAACTGCCTAAAATTCTCACAGCACTCTGACTCACCAATTTTCAGCTAAAATTATGGTACGTCCCATTCATTCTCCCAATCATTCTCTCAAGCAACCTAACCGAGCAGAATATATAATGATAAGGCTGTGGCATGTGTGGGCGTCTTTTACGGCCAAGTTGGGCTACCTTCTTTTTTTTTTTTTTTTTTGGCAGCGGATTGGTACTCTATTTTATTCTTCGAATTAATAAGTTTTGTGCATACCACTTATTATAGCTTCATTATAATTATTATTAAAAATAAAACGTCATTACTTTTATGCTAGTTGATAGGTAGATCATTAATTTATACGATATTGATATGTACGTGTGGTATATCGGTAATTAGTAGGTTTAGTTGCGTTTGGATGTTGAGGTGATCTTAGATAATTTGAGTTGATTTATAAATAGTAGTGTTTTGTGAATCCCATTGAGATTTATTTAAATATAAATAGATTGAGATATGTGTTTGAATGTATGAAATATGTTAAAATGAGTTTTAACTTTTTTATGAAAAGTTAAAAAAGTAGCAGATTTCATCAATGATTGGTTTGAGATGGGTTGATCAGGTGATGATGATCTTGACATCCAAACATAACCTCAAGAAAATATATTCTTTAATTTAATTCATGCCTAATTACAGAGCTAGCTGATCAGGACCAGGACCTGGACCAGTTCTTAATTCATATGTTGAAAAGAACCTTTGGAAAAAAGAAAGAAGAAAAATATATATTATATATTAAGAACAGCAGCATTACTTCCATAATTGAGTATTTACAGGGATATTAATAGAGATCAAGAAATTCAAATTACTAGCTAATAATTAAGTAGAACTTTTATCTGAATATCATGACAACATGAAAATCCCTCGGGAATAGTTTTTATTCCTTCAATATTGCAAAATTTATGAGACGTGAAAGTTAAGCCACACCGTCTACATGAGCTTATAACACAACAGATCTCGAAATGAGTAGTACAGTTCTGTGACCTGACTCGTGCCTAGCTAGCAAGCTGGAACTGTGCTAACAATAACGGGAAGAACATCAACCACGCATGCATGTCTCTGTTAATTCTCTTATAAAAATTACATGAAATAATGGCGTACATGCAGTTACTTTCGAATAATCAAAATTTTCAGGCAACGTTTCATGTATGAAACGAAAACAGGCATGCATGGCAATCGGAGCGTCACAAACAATTGATCATGATCTGCGCGCGCATGCATCCTCAGTACCTTAAATTTCGACAGACATCTCATGCAAGCGCATGCATGATTTGCATATATGAAGAAGAGTCCACGCATGCAGAGAGAGCTCGAGAAAGTAAAATAAATTAGTCTGATCTTGCGAACAATGTGCGTCCCTCCTGGACCTCAATTCCCTTCTAGGCTATTGGCCACAGAGCTGCCATCCGCTGAAATTGCAGACATTTTGATGAATTCCAAGCAATCGGAAATGGCTTCTGAGTGAAATGAATTTATTTGATTATATGATCTCGAGCTGCAAGTAGATATCATTCTTTCTTGGGAATTAGGATTTTTGATGATATTGCTCATGATAATCCTTCTCTTGGCTACACTACCTCTTTTCAGCAATATTTTTAAAGCTTTCAAATATGGGAACTTCCACTTACAAAAGAACCTGATGAAGTAAGAAATAAACCTCACACGAAGAACTGAAAACCGCTTTCTTTGTAGCCGGAAACCTCTCGACAGACGCCTTCTCCGATCACAGATCCTATCATAACTCATATTGACCCATTTGGGATCACGGACATTGATGGCATGATCTATAAGAGGAAAAAATTAAAGTGAGAGAAGTGGAAGGTAGTAAGTAGCCATTCGAAAACATGACTTTGATCAGTTTTTTAAGTTGAGGATGAAAGCAGGAAGTTTCCTTGAAAGAAATCAAATCTCAATGAAAGATCTCACACCACTATTATATTATGAGGTAAGGAAGCACTTCATTTCCTTCAACTCGTGGGACGCACTAAAAGTGGGTATCGTTCTATTTTGGTTAATTTATTGCTCTGTGATTGAGTCGCCTAAAGCCAACCTGTTTTATGAATATATTAACAAGTCTGTCTAGGTTTCATTCATCCAATTCAGAACTAGCACCAGCTTGTAAAGATCTGGAAAAACTTGGTATATTCCAATAATGGCCGGAGTCAAAATCTAACAAAACTAAGGTGGCCGTGGCAGGGAATCATTATTCCAACTTGTCCTTTAAAAAAGACATTCACACAAGTTGTTATTGGTTTCAAATGTTCTCTCTCAAAGGTATGAAGACCAAACTCAGCCCATAATATATTAACAAAAAATCTTTACAACCTCTTACTGTTCACCCACATTTCAATGTACACTCCATATATTTTTTTAATTTTTTTTAATTTTTTTCTTATATCAAATATTTATTATATGAATAGTGAATAGAAAATTTGAAATAATTTAAAAAAAATAAACTCAAAAAAAAGTTTAAAAAAAATATTAAAAATTTAAAAAAATGTTGAGTGTGGTGGAGGTTGTGTAGCAAAACCCATATATTAAAGAGTTAAAATATAATGAATAGCTAAAGCTTTATGATCCTAAACATTATAATAAATTATTGATTATACCATGCACAATGCACTTAGACTAACTGACATGTTGAGGTCATGATGGGATCTTACTGAAACCATCTTTGTAAGCATCCTGCTCCCAAGTGGCCATCCACCAACTCCCATTCTTTTTTTTTCTTTTTTTCTTTTTTGCTTGGTTTTTGTACTTTTTATTATTTCTTTTTTAAGGAGAATTACTGTGTCCAAACTAACATTATGACACCCCTCTGCCTAATTTTTAAGTGGGATATCATGTCCACCCCACCATTATGAAACTCACAACAGCTGTAGGAAATGAGAATGGTGGAACCTCTGCCTAATTTCGTCAGCATGGAGTTTCATAGACTTGCAAGGAAC
This sequence comes from Cyclocarya paliurus, assembly GCA_029856935.1. Classification (NCBI taxonomy): domain Eukaryota; kingdom Viridiplantae; phylum Streptophyta; class Magnoliopsida; order Fagales; family Juglandaceae; genus Cyclocarya; species Cyclocarya paliurus. The sequence goes on from CM056949.1 coordinate 10,913,764, forward strand.
CATCTCGATCCCTCTTCAAGTTTCTAATCCTTGCTTTCCAGCCCGAAATCAAGTTTCCCATTGATAATATATGCAGCTAACATCTCATCATCTGTCAGACAGAAACCAACAATCCTGCACTCAACCGAATAATCCAAAACACAAACAATCTAGACCAGCCGATTCTGGCCTCCAGGAATAATTGCAGGGGAACATTGCCCACGACCATGCTAAGTGCATGCGGCTATAAAAAATGAAAAAATCTATTTATCATCATTTTTAATATCACCCTCTCAACATCCATTGATGAAGCATTAAATAATTGGTCCACAAGTGAAACATAATAAATAGTCTTCAATCATAATTAAATGCCACATTATAGTATGATAGGAAAATGGTAGTAAAAGGAATGGTGGATAGCATTACTCAAAAGGAAATTCGAACAGCTACAGCCCGCCAACATACTTCAATTTCATCAATTCATCGTCAATTCATGAGTTCTCTAAAACTAATCCGATAAAATTTACATATAAATCTAATTAGACAAAGCTTGCATTAATATAACTTAGTATTTTGAACTGGTCTAAAAGGCCAAAATTAGGCTCTAAACTAGACCTTCATGCCTCCATGTCCTAAAAAAAAATTAATTCCTTCCCAGAAAATTGACTACTGACGCAAATGGATCAATTCAAAATCACGCCAGCTCAAATGGGACGCGTACAAAGAGTCGGCCATGCAGGCTAACCACGGCAGATGTCTGAAGTGGATCTATTCTCGCAGGTAAGCTAACGACCTGGAAACCACACCACAATAAAGTAATTTAAGGAAACAGTTTTTCATTTGTGCCAATTTTATATGATCAATACCAAAGGTAATAAATATTAGAACCAAAAATATAACAAGATCGAATATTGCTGCACAATGTACAATCCTTGCCATATGGGCGAGAAAGAAACTGAAGAAAGCAAAAAAAGAAGCTAGAGAAACGAGGCAGGTACTGGGAGAGGATGAGACCAGCTTAGCAGAAAGCTGTGTTAAGAGACAGAAAGAGAGGGGCACTAGAGAGAGTGGCGTGGTGGCCATGCTTTAGAAATGGTTGGGAAAAAATGTGGCTTTGGTGGTTTAGTAGTTCCCCTTCGGATGGTCGGATCTTCTCTCTCTACGAAGTTTTGAGAACCAACGAAAAATAAAAATCCAAAGAATAAGAGACGTGAGTGTGGAAGAGGAGTAAGTTAACAAAGAGGAATACAAAAGAATGGAGAGGAAGAGCTAGAACGGGTAGAGGGGAGGTTTGGAGAAGCAAAAATGGAGTTCGGTAATATCATAGGAATACCTTTTTAAACGGTGTGATGCCCCAAGGATTATCAAGATGCTCTGGTTGACCCGTTATGACCAAACGTCCAGCTGGATCTGATTGAACTCGTACCTGAGTGCGCCAAAAATAAAAGCCTAGCTGTAAGTACCAGAGATTGAGTAGTATGTCATCGCACAATACCATAAAAAAGACAATATAGAATTCCAAATTCTGAAAGGAACGCAGTTCTGAATTCTGCAGATAATCTCCAAACCATGTCTGTCAACAGTCAGAATTTATTCAAACATGTCCTTGAATCCACAAACCACTCACAATATAGACCACTTGATATAAAGGGGCAGATATTTAATCCAGAACTTCTCTCTTGATAAAGTGAAGTTTGCAGTTCACTATTGAAGGATGAGATGGTGGAGGATTTTCACAATAGTCCAAGGACTGCTTCATTAGTTTTTTTTTTTTTAATTAATGATATTTTGATCAAATCACATGGTCTTTTGTCAGACTTAACAGCCGACTTGGATGGAGGGGGCAAATTGAAACCGAAACTTCGAATTAGGGGATGAATTACATAGATTTATAACGTTTAGACCTATTTGAAGATGAGGGAGTAAAATGCAATTACTATTATAATAACTACAAGCAGAAATTGATCGCCATAATGATGTCAATGGTCATATTATATAATGATGAGTATGTGTCAGCAGTGGGGTCATCCAAAATTTCGAAACATCACCAAAATCTGCATCTACTTTCTATGTGATTATCATTGGTGACAACAGAGTTTGTATTGAGATAAAAAAAAAAAACCAAAACAAAAAACAAACAAACAGAAGGGTAAGAAAAAGAGTGTGTCAAAAGTGCCTACCTCCTCTCGCAGTAGTCCAGGGACTAGTGCATATACCTCAAAGCAATCCTTCTGAGCACAGAAACGAAACAGTGCAATTTGTCAGAATCCCTCCAAAAAATTCACTCAGCAATTTCATCAAATCAAGCAGTATAGTTATTGGGAATAAAAATATATAATAGTAAGATAAACAAAAACACTTACAGTTTCCCGTACATTTATCTTCACCCAATCAGCTGGGGGTCCAACATCAGCAACCGTCGTGACCAATCTACCAAATGAAAACCAGTTAGCCTTGACTTAGGCCGTGTTTAGGAAGTGAGATCATCTCGTCTCAAAACTTCTCATAATTTTCTCACCAAATCACTCAAACACAAAACACTTCAATTTCAAATTTTCAACTTTTCAACTTTTTCATCTAATCATTACAATTTTTCCAAACTTCCAAACAGAACACAAAAGACAATACAACTTTTTCAAATTTCAAAACAACAATTATATTAAAAATTATATTCAAACCATTTTTTAACTTTATAATATTTTTATTCAACTTTTTCTCTTTCCTTTCCCAAAAACCAATAAAACATCTTAACTCAAACCATTTTACTACTATTCACAAAATTCTCATCTCACCTCATTACCCAAACATGCCCTAATCAAGAAGAAAAGAAAAGAAAAAAGAAAAAAATTCCTCTAAAACCTCATTGTGCATGCTTTTAGGGTGGTTGGAATTTTTTTTGGGGGGCGAGGTGGGTTATGGTGTTGGTTCAGTGGTGTGCATATTTGAATACTGGCCTTTTAGCAGGAGGATGGCAGTGAGCCTGATGAATTTGAAAAATTATGGCCTTCTTAAGATTTCTTTTTTCATTAATGTAACTTCATCAAAAGCATAGAGAAGCGCAATCCAAATAAACAGAAAATACACGAGGAAATGCCCAACTGGTAAGCAAAAGAAAAAGAACAAAAGTCTTTGAAATCTAGAAAAGTGGAAGTTGTAATGAGCCACCATCAAAACATAGAGGGTGCTGAATATAATAGCATTTAATTTTGGCAACATCCTCTCTTAGTCCTTAAAAGTTTGAGTATTTTGATTTTTTGCCAAATACACCGCATTAAGCAAAGGGTAGCCATCTTCCAAACTTCCAAATTTCTACAACCTCCATAGGGATTCTGCCAACATGCCAATAACTCTACAACTCGCTGAGGTATAACCCACTCAATCCCACAAGTGTTGAAATGTGCAGATAGCCCATTAGTCCCTAGCCAACTCACAAGTAGCAAAAGGTGATCAATGCTCTCCTCATTTTTCTTGCACATAGGACGCCAATCCGATACTACAATATGGCTCTTTTTGAGATTATCTGTGATCAAGATCTTTCTTAATGATGCCAATGAAACCAGAAAAGCAACCACTCAATCCCACAAGTGTTGAAATGTGCAGATAGCCCATTAGTCCCTAGCCAACTCACAAGTAGCAAAAGGTGATCAATGCTCTCCTCATTTTTCTTGCACATAGGACGCCAATCCGATACTACAATATGGCTCTTTTTGAGATTATCTGTGATCAAGATCTTTCTTAATGATGCCAATGAAACCAGAAAAGCAACCTCTGAAGGCGGCTTGTTTCTCCAAATACACTTCCAAGGAAATGAAGCCAATTGGATGACTGAGTGCATTAAAATAGGCATTTACCAGTTAGGCATCGTCACGTCTCGAGTGGTCTAAGCAATAGATGTCTCGACACTGCCAGCACCACAGCATATGTTGGTTTGCCATCCTGCTTGCCACTAGCTTAGGCGATGCACCAATCTTGCCACACCATCCTCCCCCATCATGGGTCTTTCGCAGGAACCCAACTTGATTTCTACCACCAGTCCATGTCTGGAAGATGACCATCCCCCATCCAAGTTCAGCCGAAAACCTTCCCCAACCCAGACCATCACATCCCTCAAGTATGATAACAAAGCCTCTCCAGCCACCTTCTCTATACTCCTCCAGCACCAAAAGCCTGCCATGGCAATTGGAACATCACTAGACTGTGATATTTCCAACCCTGGAGAACCTCACCATTAAACCTCCTGACTGAACCAAAATTTCTGCCACCCCCACCAACCAGTCCATGTTGATTCAACCCAATGTAACAAACCAGACCTAGCCACGGCTTCTTTCAACTATGCGCAGCCCAGTTAACCTATCAACTGCCGAAAACTCCAAAATATTTGCTTCATAAAAGGTGCCCAACACATAAAAGGTGCTCTTCCATTTATGTTTGGGGAAAGAGATATATTCAAACTCCCAGACTTCATATTCAGACTCTCAAAGACAGAAGACTGTTCTAGTTTATTTTCAAAGGACTTCTTACCTATAAAAAAAACTTTATTTTTGAAGGACTTAAACATGCTTGATGAACAAAACGCCACTTTTATGCAATAAAACGCTATGGTGCTTGAAATCCACATTCCAGAAGGGAACATGTTTCATCATCAGGTTCCTCTAACTTCACGTGTAACCAGGAAAAACATATGCAATGTATTCATGATTTTTATGGAATGAGAAGATTTTTTTTTTTTTTTGATAAGTATGGAATGAGAAAGATATAAAGGGATTCATGTGACACATGAAGAAAATTCAAATGAAACAAAGGAAGAGGAGAAGTGGAAAAACAAAATCTAGAGACTTAACTGCTTATCGGCTTCAGCAATTGCAGCTCTTTCAGCATGATCCAGACTAGTTGGTGTCTTGTGCTTGAGCGAACCTGACTCAAGAGACCATACAAATTGACAACACATTTCGGCATAAAATAAAAGGTTGACAAGAAAGATCCTTGTTAGTAGGGAGCATACCAATACTTCTGAGATTCTTTTCACGCTTTAGTGTAGAACTTAAGTTCTTGTCCTGTCCAGGGGAAAAAACATAGTTGTACTGAATTGGATGACACAGGAATTTGCATGTACAAAAAGTAGAAATTTAACAACAGTGCCAATACTTAGGCTTAAAGATTTAACAGACCTTAATAATAGGCTCACCAACCTCACCATATCCAAGAAGACGCTGGGAGTGCCAACCCTGCATCGCACGAGCTGCAGCATCCCGTCGTGCCCTACCTGATCCTGGAGCTTGGTAGCCACTTCCCTGCAAAGAAACTCGGAGTCAATCCATGGAAAGAGAGGATGGCTTAAGAATATATTATGCAACAGTGTGAAAAACAACAAACACATACATATAGACATATATGGGACAAAGAACAAGGGATATAAACTTACCAAAAAACAAAGAAAAAGAGAAAAGGATACAAGCAATCAAACACTCAACTAGATCCATTCCCCAAATATAAGTTAGGTAGTGGAATTCAAACTCCACTTCTTGTCGAGGACTACAATGATTCTTGATGTCTTATGGGGATAAGTTCTTCAAGGAATAACATGACTTTCTTCAGATCACGCATTCTCTACCGGCGTAAGCAAACATCATTGTGCTTACTGATGGGTAACAAAAAAAAAAAAAAAAAAAGTGCTACATGCCCTTGTACTAGGTCCCTAACCTAGACTTCAAGATTCCGTATTCATTTTCCTCTTGGACACAACAATATGATTTCATTAAGCTCTTGCTTTATGCAGTAGATCCTCATTTTGAATAAAAAACCAGCCCGTGCTGTCACAAATGATGCTTAAATCACCTCCGGCATAACTTTTCCACCATAATCATTGAAATCCCTATCCAAACCATTCAACCCTAGGTAAAATTTCAACCTAAATTTGCATCTACACTTATTTGTAAGTCATATCATATAACATAAGTATATACTTTTAATCATAGTAATAGGGAAGAACTATTTTCATATGCTAGGGATGTCGAACTTATTGTACATCACATATGATCGATGTGAATACAGATAATCCATAAGGGACCAGGAAAAAAACAGATTCAATCAAAACTAAAATAGAGAAACTATGTCCTACCTCCTTTTCAACTCTTGTAGACAGAGGGACGGATCCAGAGAGTTGAAGTTCACCAGTTTCCCTCTTATGCTTTTCATATTCCAAAAGTGCCTGCACAAACTGAAAATAATTAAAGGGAAAAAGAAGATAACAAAATCACACAAATTATTGTCAGAAGGTAGCAATTTGAAACAATGACTAAGACACACTTCATAGAATATTTTTTTTTATAAGTATCAAAAAAAAATTATGAAGACACACTTCATAAAATATATAGCAAAGGAAAGACGTACAATTCAATTATGATTCAATTCAAATCCACACACATAAGCACCCCATAGGTACACACATTACCTTCTCATAGAAAATGCGAAATGTCCAAGAAACTGTAGTACAGGTCCTGTGAGAGAGAGAGAAGGGAGAGAAAGGTTAGGTCAGCGGATAAATTATAGCAAAATACCATCATCAGTGAAGCTTACAAACCCAAAATGTCAATGCCATAAGCGTTTTAAAAGAGTATTGGTAAACAATCATCCAAGCCATTCCTTACTTGGGTGGATGGAAAGACTCTCCTACTTGCCGCCACAACTTAGATGAAGTCACCTGCAGGCACCCATACAGCTTATTTATCTAGCAATTCGAATCAACCAAGTCTTCAGCCAAGTCTTGAAAATTCATAGAGGCCTCAGTAAAGATATTTAAAAAGAAAAAGTAATCCAAATGAGGGTGGGGGTATATCATTTGTTAATTATACGAAACACTGTACATATTGGATGTATTCCATGGTTTGCCCAATAAACTAACAAATTTGGTCATTATTCAAGCCTGAGCAAATTTGGTCAAATAGGCAACTCAGTTCCATAAGTGATTGATGTTAATGAAATTCACACGGCAAATTTAGGCATGGTTTGGTTACCAAGATGAGATGAGACTCCCACACACATAATCATTACAACTTTCCCAAACTCTCACACAAAATATAATAAAAAATTCAACTTTTTCAAATCCCAAAACAAATATTATATTAAAAAATTATATTCGAACACTATTTTATTCAACTTTCAACTTTTATCCCATCTCATCTGTGTAACCAAACGAGGCCTAAATGTAAATTCTTGTACAACTTCCATACAATTGGATGGAACAGATATTGAAAAGCACATCATACTTGTTGGTTCACAAATTTAAGGCAAACATTATATAACAAGAGCAATTTTTGTCTATGGGCACAACAGTTCAAAAAGAAAAAATCCATGTGTCCAGCTCATCCAAATGTCACGGTAAACAATCATGCCCAAGTTAGCCTCGTGAATATGCTTGGAATTCCAGATCCCAAATCAGTCAACCTGTTATGTGGTCTAGCTCAAGACATTAGACACAAGAATTTGCACGACCACATGTAACCTAACCCTGTTAATGCATTTTAGATATGCATAAGCTCTATAGGCCTGATCATATGCAAACAATGATTGATTTCTACGGCCCCGTTTGGACACACAGTTAGTCTCATCTCATCCTATCTCATCTCAACATCCAAACACTACTCAAACACAAACACTTTTTAATTTCTCTTTCATACTTTTTCATCCAATCATTACAATTTTTTCCAACTTCCATATAAAACACAAAAAACAATTCAACTTTTTCGAATCCCAAAAATTATATTATAAAATTATATTCTAACAATATTAACTTTATAAATATTTTTATTCAACTTTTTCTCTCTCCTTTCCGAAAACCCAATAAAAATCTTAACTCAAACTATTTCACTACTATTCACAAACCATCTCACTATTATTCACAGATTTCTCATCTCATCTGACTATTCAAATGAGGCCTAAATTGCTATAGTAGCCATGTATATCTTTTATGAGGTAGATTGCATACACTGCTCCTCTGATTATCGAACATTTGCTTGATAACATATGTGGAATGAGTACAAAGATGCACTATTCAAATACCTTCATCACAAGAGTTGCTCGAGCAACTTGTCCAAAATTTCCGCAAGATCTTTGTTGAATATTTAGGAGTAATGATAAACACAATCATTTACACAACCATTTTCACAACCATGTTTTTTTACTAAAATACCCTCAAACATGGTTGTGAAAATGGTTGTGTAAAGAATTGTGTATTTATCAATTTCCATCTCACAACCAAAATGATTACAAAATCATTATAACAAATTCTTTTAACTAACTATTTATGGTTAAATTAATCAGTGGGTCCAGCTACAAAAGTCCTGAGGGAAAATAAAAGCTAAAATAGGATTTAAGGTGGAAGAAACTGAAACTTAAATAAAATTCCACACTGAATTTATACCATCCAATTCAACAAAACACATGATACACTCCCTACAAGAATTTGGTTTTGACTCATAAATTCTGAACCTTCAATTATAACGAAAGTAATTACAGTAAGGAAAAGCGATATGATAGGAAAGATCTAAATGTGGTTTGAAATATATATTAAAAAAAAAAAACCCAACAGAAACACTTAAAATTTCAGTTTAGTTTTTAACTTTTGTTGGCACAATTAAATACCAATCTCTTTCGAAAATCTAATATCTTGTGCATAAAATTCTCCAGTTCAAGCTTATAAGCAATAAATGCTGCAGTAATTAAATTTTTTTTTTTATAGGTAAACATTTATTTTGGGGTTAGTTGAGGGGGGTGTTGCGAGAAAATTAAGCCACCTCACGAATAGTTCACAACACCTTAATTTCTTTCTTTTTTTATAAGTGTACAACACCTTAATTTCTTAAATGACGATAATCTCAGTTCAAACATTTTGTATTCCAAAATGAGCAACACCAATTGTTTCATGTGCTCTGGAAACATTACCAGATACCACAATAAACTAATACCCAAATAAATATGAGAATCAATCACGCAAACGAAGACATCCCCACATTCAGCTTTTTGTTTCAAACAATCTTGTCGTAAAAGCTTACTTTCCTTATTTTTTGTCTCTACTCGTGGTAAAGCATGAAACAGAATTGAATCAGGCAGTTGGGATCTAAAATCGTAGATTTCCTGAAGTACACAAAAGCTGCAATTTTGTCTATGGGCACTGAACTGATGGTAGTTCTTATCACATTTCATGGCTCCCAGTTTGCAAGTACCTATCATCTCTCCATTGAAGCCCCTAAACACTTTCGCTCAATAATCCCACATTGCTCCTCTTGCTTATTGACATCCACATAAAATAAGAAAAACCCTCAAATAGTTCTTCAACCATGCACCCACAAAATCTGCATAGCCAACTCCACAAACGAACATAAATAGCCAGAGCAACAAGCTCTTGATTGTGGCTGCTTTGGCTTTGATCTTACACTGAATTTTGTACCATGACCAACAATTAAACCAGTGGAATAAAATTGGGAATTGTGATTGCTGAAAATATGTGGAAGATGAGGAGAAATGGTAATAGACAGAATTGGATCTTTTCCTCCTGATTTCCAGACAATTCAATCCCCATTGAGAGAGTTGTATTGAATTAAATTTTCTCTACAAGGGATTTTTTTTTTTTTTATCGGGAAATTTTCTCTACAAGGAATGAAACTGAAAAGCAAATCAATTTTATGATTTCAATTGAATCAACATTCATTCATTTTTATCTCAATGGGAGAATCAACATTCACTCAATGCTATGACTCCTATCAAGATTTCATTCCTAAAATACAACTAAAAGCTCGGATGTAAAATACTATTTCGGTCAAATTAATACTTCCCAATAATTACTCTCATTCCTCCTTTGCTTCTATCTTTTGATCGGTCCTCCTTTGCTTCTATCTATTACTGTCATATTACACAACTTTGGATAGTCGTCTCAAAGTTACGATATTGACTGTATAAGCTTGGTCAATTATGTCCACTCAGACATACGTTTATGAGTTAAGTAGGACATAGATTTAAAAGCAATTACCATATCAAATAAGCTAGACATATACCAATCATGAAACCAATTAAATAAGTGCGGAAAAGCAGAGCACTCCAGATTAATTAGGAACAAAAACTTGTCATCCATTTCATTTATCATATAATATATTACTCATTGTTCCAGTCAATATTGACATTGATCATAGGGTACAGCCTTTGTGAACAGAGATTTTTTAAATATATATATATTTTTGATAAGTGAGATTTTTTTTTTTTAAATATATATACAGATAGATTATTAAATAGAAGTCTCATTTTCATTAAACCTGTTTAATTTTCTAAAGTGGTTTCACAGTTTAAAAGATAATCTTGCAACATTTTAATTGCCAACGCTAATAAAGAAGGAACTTAAGAACAACTGCAACAGAGCCTGAAATATAGATATTTAGTGACATAGGATGATGAATGCATACCAGGTCGTAACCGCCCAATCTAATAACAGCTCTCCATAACCTGCACCCCATGCAACGCTTGCATAAGTTAGTGACATGAAGTTTAGTGATGAGGAAGAAACAGAAAATGTAAACAACAATTCACAACAAGAGAAGGGGAGGAAAAAAGGCACAATACACAACCAAATTTCTATTATCACAATGAACAATGGTTTCCAATGATTGAATTATGCCTTACCCTCCTCACATGGCACATAAACGCTAGTTCTTTCATTAAATTTATTACAACTTCCAGTACCTGGTACACCTTACTAGGTAGTTCCAGTGCATTTCAAGATACAACCGGCTTTAAAGACAAAACAATGTATGCTAACTGGCTAAATTCATTTCCAAGCTCAAGAAACCCTTGATCTTCCTACGTAGTCACCCAAGCCTCTGCTTGGCACTATACTAGCCCCATTATAAACTAGACAAATGTAAAATTCCACACTCAAAACCATTATAATCATCAGAAACTTACTTAAGGCAATTTAGTGGTTCCCCATAAAATTTTGGGGGTTTAAATTCTAGAGCCTTTTCCTTATAGAAACACTCCAGCTCCTTCATGAATGCAGCTTGCTCCTGAGGCGTCCCCCATTCATCAGCCTCGGACATCTACACATTAGGCATGAAATTTTTGAATGACAGAACATTTTTGCTTCTTCCCGATTCGTTAAAACAACAAAAATTTAAAATAAAATCTTGTGCCCGGTTTTCACTTGGAAGTACCTCAACATCACTCAACCATACATTCTTATTTTGAGCTACTGGAGTCGAGAAATCGTCAACTGGCTGCGGGGTAGGAGCTTCAAGATGAATTTCAATGCGCCCATCAGTACCATTGCTTTTATTTTCTTGTGGTTTGTCCCTCCCATCGGCAACTTCACTTTTTCCATCATCAGTTGCAGCCTTATCATGATGAGCATCAAGCATAACCTGATCATCACCGGCCAATAGAACGCTGTTATTATCCTCATTGATCTGTGACTTCCCATTCTCACCAGGATTTTGGCTTTGATCATCCCCCTTTGACATAGTAACAGGATCTTCCTGTGCTTGAACGCTCGCATCAACAAGGTCGGTATCGGAACCTTTGGACGAGTCTTGTCCCAACTTTTCTTCTTTGTCCTCCATATTGCTTATATTGATTCCACAGTCTGAAATGGAATATTATATACTACATTATATATATATATATAGAGAGAGAGAGAGAGAGAGAGAGAGAGAGAGAGAGAGAGTATATAGCATAATTAGTTAACTGTACCGAGCACATTAATATAATAACCTCATAAATCAAGAAAAGTAGAAAATGACAGTCAGTCCCGGTGATCGCCCCCTCCCAAAAGAAAACTTTAATACTTCAACAGTTTCGCCTTCTTTTTTGAAACCCTAACTCGGTAACTCCCCCCGTTTCGACTCTGAGCGAACAGAACAAAGGAAATAAAAAAGACAGCGCTTCAAACCAAAAAGCTTTGCCATTTTAAGCATGTCAGCCTCGTTTCCCTTATAATTTTCTCGAGAAACAAACAGGAGCTTGCCGAAGTTTCTCTCAGAAAGTGTTAAAGGCGAGAAGATAAATTTAAGCACCAAAGAATATTTGCTAAAAATAAAAACAGGAGAAAACGGTTGTTAAGAGAAACGGTGGGGGAGCGTGCACGAAGCTTGCCTGTGAGTAAGTGAATCGAAGGGCGCAACTGAAAGGGCCTTGGGAGAAAGGAGACTCCGGCGGCGGCGTCTTAGGGCTTTCCGTTAGTGAATGCAGTCGAAGAGAGTGTTGAGGAAACAAATGTAGATGAGAGAAAGGGGGGACGAATTCTTATCCGGAATGCATAGGAAGTGTCGTAACTTCGTTCATGGCATGTACTGGTGGATTTTGTTAAACGCCGGTGTGGTGCTCTCTCTTTAAGCTAAATGAATTAATAAATAATTACAAATAATGATAATAATAACAATTATTAATAATAAATAAATAAAATCCACCAGAGCCACGGAGGTCACAGCGTCCTCTGCTGCTTTTGGAACTCGGAAAATAAAACAGAACGGCGTTGACTCGACACGGCTTAACACCTGGACGGAACGGAACGGAACGGAACGGTGATAACAGGGAAGGGCTTCATCTTTTTCACATTGATGTTATCCTCACCTTTTATTTGATTAAAATTACTATATATTTTTTAATAATATATATGTATGTTAATCCTATTCTCTATCAGAAAAGAGAGGGTTTCTTAAAATTTTGATGGACGAAAATGGTCATCACTTCGTTAATATTACATGTTTTGCTTTAAAAAAGAATATTGAATTTGTCATTGATTTTTCGGTTGTCCTTTTTGTCTCGCCATTTCCGCTCAATTCCATTTTAAGCAGATCTCAGCGTTATATATTATTTTAAAAAATAGGTAAATATAAGATTTACATAACAAAAAATTAATTTAATAAGTTTTATTTTTTTAAAAATAAATATATAGTACTTACACACTTTAATTAACAATATTTCTCATCTTGAGTCTCAAATTAAAAAAACATTTATTAGTTATATCCAAAAGAACATTTGCACTTGTAACATGCTAGTATTTATAAAGAGAAGAGTTTTAATTGTAGAGATATTTTATAAAAGTAAACTCACAAATTGATATATGATATATTAAATTATAAATTTATTTTTATTATAAAATGTATCTAATATATCATAAAAAATTATGTCAATTTATGAATTTTCTTTTATACAAATTTTTATAACTGTAACACTTCTCATTTATAAAATATAAAAGTTTGCATTTTATATCATCGTGTCATTCTTATTCTGTTATATGTGGTGGCATTATCTATTAACTTATGAATTTATTTTTTTAAATACTAGATTATTACAAAATGATGCAAGTGTTATATTTATAAAATATGATGAAAACTGAAAAATTTATCTTAAAATGTGCCACAATCCTCCATAATTTATCATAGACTGACTAGGAAAAAAGTCACTTCAGAAAAGATCCAATAAATTTGCGACACTCAAGTACCAACGAATGTATGAAAGCCAATCCTCTATGCAGTTCTTGATAACAATCTCAATTTAACGATATATTTATATTTATATATATATACTAATTATTTTCTATCATTTTAAAGATTGTAATCCCATCAAAGCTTGTCAAATTAATGCCGGTTTTCGTTTTTGAGGAAAAATAAAATGAAAATGAAACTAGAAAAGAGAAAAGGGAAGAATGGACTTTGAGGTGGCTGAGTGACATTCTAAGTGAAAACCCATAAATATTTTAGAGTAATTTTGGATACAGTTAGCCAGGTCGAACAACTCGGATCTTTAAAATTGGGCTTGCAAAAACGAGAAAGAAAGAAGCTAGAAGAGGGCGGCTTTGGGGTCGAGGAATCTCCGATACCAAAGTCAGTATAGTATTTTGAAAGTTTGTAAATAATGAGAAAATCTAGAACTTTTTCGTACTTGAAATTTGCTATTTATATAGGAAGTCTAGGGGGACAGATCGTACCTGCCCCAGTGAAGCCAATGTCCTTTTTATTCTTCAATTTGTCATAATCTTTTAAATGCGGCGTGCCTCTGTGACAACGCTATTAATGTGGCATGTTGCTTAAGTTGTGGTGTCATTAATACGGCGTGGTTCCTCGATTTACTTTACTCTACTAGTTTCTTTAGTGGTTTGTCGATGTTTCCTCGTCAGAAGATCAAAGTTTATTCGACTTTTCCGTTCTACCATGTACGAGTCCCTATAATCAAGATGTGCCCGAGTGGTGTTAGGCCTATCTATCCCATCAGCTATTGTTGTTTACTTTCTCTCGCAGGCGAGTTGCTTCGTGGGCAAATTTGAACCCTAAGGCTATGTATCGGGGTGAAATTCATTACTCTCGGCTAAGCGCCTAATGGGCTTATGAGTAAGGGGAAAATTTCCTTACAACGGTCATAAATTGTGCAAGCATTATGCACTTCTTTAAGAATAAGATTTATCATTAAAAAATTAATTTTTCAAGTGGATCTCATATTTACTTATTTTTTTCAAAACAAGTGCACGACCCTTACACACTCTATGACTGTAAATATTATTTCTCAATATTTTATTTGCTGGCCCAAACTTCTTTCCGAATATAGCTTGTTTTGAAGGAAAGTTTTTTGTGAGTAAATGAATAGATAAAGAGTATTGATATTTTAATAACTTTTTATGAATATAATAGATCTCATCATAATTGGTATTACACAATAGACTTGTAAATAATACAAAGGAATAGATTTAAGTCCCGTTTGGATACAGAAACGGTTTATTTTTATCTCATCTCATTTAATCATTATAACTTTTCTAAACTACCACAAAAATATAATAAACAATTCAACTTTTTCAAATCTAAAAATAATAATAATATTATAACAATATTTTATTCAATTTTTAATTTTTATATAAAATTATCTCATCTAATCTCATTATCCAAACGGGACCTCAACCACGAGTATCTTCATTGACACATCAAGCATAATGTTGATATAGAAACTTGCTACTTCTGTTTTTTTTTTTTTTAAGGAAATATCTTCTTAATTCAAATCACCAACTATAACAAATGAATAATACATGAAGGAGCCTCCTTGGACCTCCATGTCTACAATCACATTAGAAACAAAAAGAGAAAGAGCATTTTCGAGCTAGAGTGTGTGCAATAATGTTAATATCCCTCTTGACATGGTGTACATACCAATGGGCAAAGGACTATAACTAGTCCTTGATATCACTGACAAGCAATCCTACTCATGACCAAGACTTATCTTTCCTTTGAATTGCTTGGACAATCTGAAGTAAATCCCCTTCTAAAATTATCTTGGTGAGTCCCAGTTGTAGACCAAACTTGATAGATGCCAAAGCTCCAGCAGCTTTTGCCAACAGAGAATCAGGGAACAAGTACATGCTTTATCTCATAGCTACAGAAACCAACCCATTATCATCCCTTACTTTGATATCTACTCCCACTTTACAATTAATCTTGTCCACAGCTAAATCCCAGTTTATTTTGAAATAATTTTTAGGAGGGGGAGTCTAGCTTTGAACCACCATATTGATAGAACTAGATTGCTCAGGTTTATGGGAATGTAGTTCCTTCATCATCTGTAAATCCTCACTTGTCTGATTCACTACCACGTTTGGATGTTTGAACTCATTTTGGAATACCACAATGTTCCTTTTGTACCATATTCTCTTTGAAACCACTGCAATCTCTTCCATGATCTCAATATCTAAATTGTTGCACATGTCTTCAATCAAATTTAGGAAAAGCCTCTCTAAGTGATGACTTTTTTGTAACTTTGTAGAACACTAGCCCCAATGTCCTGAGCAACATGACAACTCCATAGAGCATGAGTAACTGATTCCACCCCCTCGAGACATATAAGGCAGTATGGCTTCTCCACCACTTTCCTCTTATACAGATTCAACAAAATAGGCAAACCCTTTTTCCGTACTCTCCACAAAAATATTTTTTTTTGTGGGAGAAATCTTCATCTTCTAAATATTTGACCAAATCTTGCTTTTCCCTGTACTTAGGGGTGAGATTCGACAGGTCTAGACTGGAAAAACTGACTGGTCGAAAATAATTGAAATTGTGCAAAAATATATATATATATATTTAGATGTGTTGAATGACCCATTTTGGACATGGTCCAGACAGAATGGATTGACCGGACTGGATCAGACCAAAATGAATTAATCTGGTCCAGTCCTATGCATTAATATGGTCCAGTCCATAGTGAAAAATCCTTAGACCGAATAAGTTTGGTCCGGTCCACAAAACTCCCGAGGGCCGACTGGACCAGACCAAGATCACCCCTACCTATACTACTACATGGTTGCCCCTTCAATTGATCCACCAACTCAGTGTGCAAATGGTAGGCCCTTCTAACTTTGAACTTGCCATCAGTTAAACCTTTCCAAACCAGTCTATCAAGCCTGTTGCAACTGCTTATAGGCATCCTTTTTATGGCATTAGTTTCCTCTTGCACTAAAATATCATCAGTAGGAGAAGTTATCCGGTGCTTGGTATAGGGGTCAATAAGGTCAATCACTTTAGCATCAGCTTCTAATACTACAATAATTATTTTTATGGATATAATAAGTTTAGCATCAGCTTCTAAACTTGCCTTTTTAACTTGCGAAAAACAAAGTTTCGATACTTTAATTATTTTTATGGATATAATAAAGTCCCACAATAATTAATATATTATAATCCAAACTTATAAATAAGATGTTCCGTTGGTTGCGCCATTCTAACGTTTATATCTTTCCCACAAGCCAAGAAGTTACATGCTTATATAATTGTTTTTTTGTAATACTTGAACTCAATAAAGCATACTTAGCACACTCCTTAAAAAGCATCTTATTTTCCACAACACACATGTACATGAACATGTTTTTTGGAAAAAGAAAACTCAATATGCCACGATCACAACGTTACATCAATAGATGATAAAAATATGATGATTAAAAAGATAATGAATAAAATTTTCAATTATCTACTAATTACTTTATTCTATTTTAGAAAATGATAGAAAATAGAAAAAGACAATGAATAATATTTTTCATATTGATACTTCATCAACATTTAGCATGTTTGTTGTCACAAGTCATAATCCAAAAGTGACCGACATTTTTTTAAGAGTGAATAATATCTCAATGGTTATTTTTATGTGCATTCAAAGTTAGAAATCAAGGGAGAAAAAAAATGAATTTTCATGTCCCGTGATATTTAACTTCAAACAAAAAGAAAATGTTTGAATTTTATTTTCAATTTCACCAACTAGGGTAACTTATTTTAAATAGATTTTCATTCCAACAATTAATATTTTCAATATTTTAGTCTTATCAACTCAAATTGAGCTTGGAAAAAGACTTAATTTGCATTGATTTACAATATCAAATAAATTAGAATAAAAATAAAGTTAGGGTCACCGATAATAGGTACCAAACAATGTATTTTATTTTTATTTTTTTAAAAGCATAATATGTGTGTGTGTGTTTTTTAAATACTTAAAAAAATACACACAAATAATTGATTTAAAAAAAATATAAATAGGTATTTGCCGGTAACCCTAGCATTTTCCATACTCGTATCTTGCTTTTTTTTTCCTATTTTATAAATACTTTATTTTTCATCACTTTTAAATTACATTTTAATTTTCTTAAAAAAAATAATTAAAAGATTAGCGGGCAATGCAATAAAACGACAAACAATAAATTCAGGACCATCCATGGTCAATGCAACGGTGGTACCATCGTGGCGTGGGGTTCTCATTCGTTAACGCTGCCCTCTTATTTATTCGACCTAAAAAGAGGGGGTTTGAGGGTTCTCAGAAATTTTCTATCTGGATCCATCGTGGACTCGATTCTTGCTAGCTTACTTTCGCGGTATTTCTATTTCTACCTCTGTTCAAGATTCAGGTTTCAAATATCGTTTATCCATCATTGGTGTGCGTTCACTTCGTTATATTTGATTCAGTTCTCTTATAAACTCAACCTCTCGTAATTGCATTTTCTCAAGATTTACAGAAGTTATCAGTGTCTTGTGTAACTTTTTGCTTATTTGAGTTTTGATCTGTAAATTCAATTTGGAAGAAGCAATGGACGAGGGGAAACATAAGTCTAGGAGAGAGGATTCGGAAAGGAGTCGAGATAGAGAAAGAGATAAGGCGAGGAACGGGGAGAAGAGACCAAGGGAGAAGAAGAACAGCGATAGTCGGAGATCCGAGAGAGAGAGTAGTGATTCTGATGAAAAATATGATAGGGAGAGGGAGAAGCATAGAACGCGGACACGGGATGATGAGAGGGAAAGAGCCAGAGAGAAGAAGAGGGAAAGAGAGAGGGAGAAGGAGAAAGAGAAGAGGGAGAGGGCGAAGGAGAAAGAAAGAGAAAGGGAAAGGGAGCGAGAGAAGAAGGAACGTGAGAGAGAGGGGAGGGAGAGGGAGAAGGAGAGAGAAAGAAGGGAGCGTGAAAGAGAAAAGGAGAAGGAAAGAGAGGAAAGGAGAATTCAAGATAGGGAGAAGAGACGGGCAGTTGATAGCGAAGACGGCAATGATGACGATGAGGTTAGGGAGCATGATAGGAAGCGGCGTAGGAGAGATGGCGATGATCACAGGGAGAGAGATCGTGAACGGAGCAGCAGTAGGCCTCGCAAGCACAGGGATGACAATGAAGAGAGCCCAAGGAGAAACAGTGGTGGTGATCACTCAGATATGATGGAGAAAAAGCTGACTCGGGAAGAGGAGTTGGAGGATGAGCAGCGGAGATTAGATGATGAAATTGAGAAGCGGCGGAGGAGAGTGCAGGAGTGGCAAGAGTTGAGGAGAGCGAAGGAAGAAGCTGAGAGAGAAAAAGGAGGGGAAGCAAATGCTGATGAACCTATGTCTAGCAAGACCTGGACTCTTGAAGGGGAATCTGACGATGAAGAATTACCGGGAAATTTGGAGACAGACATGGACGTGGATGAAGATGCCAGACCTACAAACGAACAAGCTGAAGCATCATTATTGGTCGATTTGGGCAATGAAGTGGATGCACCCACTTTGCAGAATGGGGGGGATGTTGATGCCGAGGATGATGAAATTGATCCATTGGATGCTTTCATGAATTCTATGGTGATGCCTGACGTTGAGAAGCTAAAAAGTGATCTGGCTCCCTCAACTATTGATGATAAGAATGTGGACTTGAGGAACAAAGATAAGAAGCACGAAGGAAGCAATGTTCAACAGCCACGGAAGGGTCAAAAACATTCTATGGGGAGAATAATGCAGGGCGAGGATTCGGAGTCAGATTATGATGACCCTGAGAATGATGAGGATCGGTTAGATGAGGAAGATGATGATGAGTTCATGAAAAGGGTGAAGAAGACAAAAGTGGAGAAGCTTTCTTTAGTTGACCACTCCAAGATAGAATATCAACCGTTTCGGAAAAATTTTTACATTGAAGCAAAAGAGATCTCTAAGATGACTTTTGAAGAGGTTGCTGCCTACCGGAAGCAATTGGAGTTGAAGTTACATGGTAAGGATGTGCCAAAGCCGGTCAAAACCTGGTACCAAACTGGACTTACAAGTAAAATCTTGGAGACAATAAAGAAGCTTAACTATGAAAAGCCAATGACAATTCAAGCTCAGGCTCTGCCTATAATTATGAGTGGTCGAGACTGCATCGGCGTTGCTAAAACTGGCTCAGGCAAAACTGTTGCGTTTGTGCTGCCAATGTTGAGGCATATAAAGGACCAGCCACCTGTTGAAGCTGGGGATGGACCTATTGGACTAATAATGGCACCTACAAGGGAGCTTGTACAGCAGATCCACAGTGACATAAAGAAGTTTGCAAAGGTACTTGGTATCAGGTGTGTGCCTGTGTATGGAGGTTCTGGTGTTGCCCAACAAATTAGTGATTTGAAGCGGGGCACTGAGATTGTTGTCTGTACTCCAGGCAGGATGATTGATATACTTTGCACCAGTGCGGGGAAAATCACAAATCTGCGTAGGGTCACTTATTTGGTCATGGATGAAGCTGATCGAATGTTTGACATGGGTTTCGAACCTCAAATTACTCGAATTGTGCAAAATATTCGTCCAGATCGCCAAACAGTACTCTTCTCTGCCACTTTCCCACGCCAAGTTGAAGTTTTGGCACGTAAAGTGTTAAGTAAGCCTGTAGAGATACAAGTTGGTGGTAGAAGTGTTGTGAACAAGGACATAACACAGTTGGTTGAGGTGAGGCCAGAAAATGAAAGGTTCTTTAGACTGTTGGAAATACTTGGTGAATGGTATGAGAAAGGAAAAATTTTGATATTTGTCCACTCACAGGAGAAGTGTGATGCTTTGTTCAGGGATCTCCTCAGGCATGGTTATCCTTGCCTCTCATTACACGGGGCTAAGGATCAGACAGATCGTGAGTCGACCATTTTTGATTTTAAAAGCAACGTCTGTAATTTGCTGATTGCAACAAGTATTGCTGCCAGGGGGTTAGACGTGAAGGAGCTTGAATTGGTGATCAACTTTGACGTTACAAACCACTATGAAGATTATGTCCACCGCGTTGGTCGTACAGGCCGAGCTGGTCGGAAAGGCTGTGCCATTACATTTATCTCAGAGGAAGATGCAAGATATGCACCAGATCTTGTAAAGGCACTGGAACTCTCTGAGCAAGCTGTTCCTGATGACCTGAAAGCTCTTGCTGATAGTTTTATGGCAAAAGTGAATCAGGGACTTGAGCAAGCCCATGGGACTGGTTATGGTGGAAGTGGTTTTAAATTTAATGAAGAGGAAGATGAAATGAGGAGAGCAGCAAAGAAAGCACAGGCCAAAGAATATGGTTTCGAGGAGGATAAGTCAGATTCCGAAGACGAAGATGAAGGTATAAGGAAGGCAGGTGGTGACA
The DNA here is from genome assembly GCA_029856935.1 of Cyclocarya paliurus. Classification (NCBI taxonomy): domain Eukaryota; kingdom Viridiplantae; phylum Streptophyta; class Magnoliopsida; order Fagales; family Juglandaceae; genus Cyclocarya; species Cyclocarya paliurus. Next base: position 10,934,621 of record CM056949.1, read on the forward strand.
TATCACAGCAGGCTGCCTTAGCTCAGATAATTGCTGCTGCCTCCAAAGTCAGTACACCCATGCCAATGCCAGGCTCAGCTGCTCAACTGCTTCCGAATGGTGGACTTCCTATTACGCTGCCAGGTGTTGGTCTAACAATACCTGGAACAGCAGCAGTTGTGACTGGGACCGGCCTGCCTGCTATTGCCAATGACACGGCTGGGGCAGCTCGAGCAGCAGCCATTGCGGCTGCTCTCAACTTGCAGCAAAATTTGGCGAAGATTCAAGCTGACGCAATGTCTGAACACTATGAGGCAGAGCTGGAGATAAATGATTTTCCCCAGAATGCTCGATGGAAGGTTACCCACAAGGAAACTTTGGGGCCAATTTCAGACTGGACTGGAGCTGCTATTACCACCAGGGGGCAGTATTTCCCAACAGGTAAGGTGCCAGGACCTGGAGAACGCAAGCTTTACTTGTTCATTGAGGGCCCTACCGAACAGTCTGTAAAGAGAGCTAAATCAGAATTAAAGCGCGTTTTGGAGGACATCACAAACCAGGCATTACAACTGCCTGGTGGCGCCCAACCAGGCAGATACCAAGTTTTATAAGTGTAAGAACTTGATTCCATTTCATATAGCCATCGTAGGCATATCTTCTTCTTCTTTTTCTTTTTTTTATAGGTCTTGTAGGCATATCTTTACCAGCTTCTGTAGGGTTTTGGATGAGTTCTTACGTCTAGTTATTATTTTTTCACCAGTTAATATGTTGAATGAGTTTTTCTGAACAAATTGGTTTGGAGTTGGCTTTTATTACACTGTTGAACAGTTTGGAAGTAGCACAAGATACTTACGTCTACCTTTGTTGAAGTACTGTTCATGATAATGCGCAAGCTTTTTTGTTTATAGAAACATCTCTCTCCCCAAAAAATGTTCATCTTGAGATCTTCCCATTAATCATCTATGAGAGAGACGGAGAGTAGGTGCTATATGACTTGGGAATGTGCCCAAGTCATCAAGCACTTGAGATTTACCTGTAGTGACAGGATTAACACTGAACGAAATCTGCTGTTGTGCTTTTCTTCCCTCTTTTTAGCTCCAAGTAGAACTTGTGGATTTTGAGTCAAAAGCATATGATTTTCTCCCCACTTTCCCTCCCTCCCTCCTCCTCCCTCACCATAGTCACATCTTGTCGTGATTTGCTGCAAAATATTATGAATTTGTTTTTCGATTTCCAAATTTTTTTTCAACCCTTTTAATTTTTTATTGTCTCATGGCACGAGGGATGTTTTAAGCCCATGCTCGCATGTCCAAATCCAAATATTGTCTCTGCTCCTTGCCTTTGCTATCGTGGCTGTGAAAGCGATGGAGGTTATGGTGCAGCACTTGTTTCTCGTGTTCCTGCTGGTAGTATAGAATTATGTGGATTAATATATGTTTTCTATCATTTATATTTGTTCTCTGAGCATTGAGTTTTGGGATCTCTGATATTATGCTATGTATTTAGTTATATTCTTGTGTGTTTTCAGGTTCACAGTTGGGATCCAGGAGCCAACTGTTGCTGTATTTGCAAACTTTGTTAGGATTACATATCGACAAGGGTATTAAACTTAATCAGGACTCCTTCTAGTAAGAGGATCTTCACTTGTTGGTTTTTTTGGGGTTCCATATTATAAGCGATCTTAAGATTCAACTGGCTTGGCTGACCTAATTAGATGGATGTCTATATCATACATACTTATGATAAGTTGGTTTGATATCTTTACAGTAATCATCACCTCATGCCTGTGTTCAATGTATTCGTGAACTTCCGGGATATAACAAATGACCCCTATTGTTAGGGATGCATTTTTGGTTTGGTTCTTTTTTCCTTCCTGGATATTCTTATATGATTGATATATAATGGGAATTCTTCTAGTTAAGATCGATATCGGTGTAATAGCGTTAATGGTTTCTGTTTCTATCTGTGGTAGTACTACTGTTAGTTAAAGTTTTGCTAATGCTTTGTTTCTCTATTTCAGCCGGAGCCATCAACAAGATGATTCCTAATTAATGGCTATATTAATTTTTGTGCATTGAAGTTTTGATTTAAGCACACTTGAAATTGGTTCGGCCACAGGTACCAAGCCTTATTTTCCAGGAATGTCAATCTGGATCTGGAAAACTACCCTTTCCATATCAGAAGCTATGCAAAGGAGATCCGGAAGAAGTAGAGGCGGTGTATGGGGATGGCTTAACACCAAATATGGCATGTTTTTAGCATAGGATTTTCGGTAGGCAGGTTATTTGTATTCGGAAGTGGAACGGTCCTTTATGCGGGGAATTAAGGAATTCCTTCTCTTCACTTGGTGCTGGACTTCTATAATTTATAGACCAATCAGCAGCTTGTATCAGGAGGCTGAACATGATTAGGATTTGACTTTGTTTCATGCGAAAAGAATTAAAAATAAAAAAGATTTGAATTTGTTTGAAACAAATCAACTATGCGGAGACGTGTGTTTTTGACTGCTTGCAAGATCCGTCTTCTGTACAAATAATCTTATATCATCAAACGTTATTATGTGAAAAATTTTACTCATCATATACTACCTATTACTTATAATTTTTTTTATTTTTATTTTTCTCTTATCAGCGGTCTATGTTCCAGCCGGCTTTAAACCCAACCCGAGCATACTCGTTTAAGGCGCCAACCTGACCCGAAGAAAATCAAAACAGGCTGAACCCGCACGACCCGACATTTAAAAGCAACATCATTTTACTCTTCCTTCTTCTAGAAACAACTTGTTCGCATAAATTACATAATCACAAATCACGTGAGAGGAAGAGAGAGAAGTGGTCTTGGACTCTTGGCAATGGCGTAGAGTCCAAACATGGCTTATTTGCTTTGTCCAACTCCGAGTGCACGAGTACAAGATCAAGGACCTTGATCGTGGAAGCCCTGTTGTCCTCCGATTGAGCAAAAAGCCCGTCAATTCCCTTGGTGATCTCGTTCCCTTCACCAACAAAGTGTTAAAAAACACTTCCTTTAATTTAATTGCATCTTTCTACATATAACCTTTGTATATTTATTTTAACACAGCTGTTTACCGGAGACCTGAAAAAACAATTGGGAATCATACATGGACTGTGTTTTGATCGAAAACAAATCGGATAAGAAAGGTGACTGGTTCGAGGCGACATTTAGCTTTAACTTCGGAGACTATGGTCACATGGCGGTTTGGGGGCTGACTTGGATTTATTTAACTGTAAGGCCTAGTATTCTCCTGGGTGCCATTGATACATATCTCCTAGCTCCTCTACAACTGGGTTTGGACAGTTTGAGTGGAAAAAGGAACTTGAACACTTTAGAGCTTGAAAAACTGAAAGGAATATTTGGGCGGCTAGGGTTTCAATGAATATTTGGGCGGCTAGGGTTTCAGTCTATAAGTTTCATTTTATACGGACGGGTTGACACTCGAGACAAGAACCCGTTCCTAGTCAGGTTGGAGACCCGATCTGATAGCAACTCGAAAAAGTCAGGTCGGATCGGATCATTTTAATCGGGCCTTTTGCACAGTCCTAGGACTCTATGGATGAAAAATGAGAAAATTAATTAGTTTAGAAAAAATAAAATTAAAAATAAATATAGTGGATAGAGATGATAAATAGTAAAATTATATATTTATATATATCTACTATATATATAAGTGCGAATCGCTTATGAACAGTGTTTCATCTAACATTTGTTTTTCTCATTTTACCCCTACTTTTATTCCTAAATTTCCGTTTGCCCTTGGTCTTCTTCCCATTTTTCCCCTGCTTCTATTTCCAAATTATCGTTCTGCCATTTCCTCTCCCCCAGCCGGACAACTCCTCTCCCCTTGCGTTTCTCTCGGCTCCTCCCAGCCACAGCAGCCCATCGCCGCTCATCGCCGGCCACAATCGCATGAGCTCCCCTTTCCACCGGCGACCACCTCTGATGGACCCAGCCACCACGAGTCTCTCTCTCCCCCACCCGAAATAGCTTCCCTCTCTCACGAATTCACCCTCCTCAACCCCTAGGCGCCGTGTGCCACCAACGACGTCGTCGGCCACCACGACATCTCCCCTCACGCCAGCGAGCACCATCCCACCGAACCCAACCCCTCACGGCAGTCCCTCTTCCCCCACGCAAGCCCCTCTCTCCTCTCGGGTTCCTCGCTTCGCAAGGCCGTGGCGCCGCCGTCGTCAGGTTCCTCCCCCTTCCACTTCCCCTTGACCCGGAGCCCGAAGCTCTTCCCTAGGCCACGCACGAAACCCATGGCCGAAGCTCCTCCAGCTCATCTCTTTCGTTTGGTCCAATGATGTGAATAGAAGATGAACAGTAATTTTCCCATTTTATTCTTTTAGAAATTTTTTCAAATGATTTCAGGGACAAATCGAAATTCACATGCCACATTTTTTTTTAATTTTTTTTCTTAAATTTATTAAATTATTCTACTCATTATCTTTATACACATATTTTATACCATACATTCGATAAGAGAAAAAAAATATGACGTATGATTTATGAAAATGATGAATAAATTTTTTTTATAATTATTATCTTAATACATCGAGTTGAGGAGATAATGCCATTGAATTTAAAAAAATGATGCTCATCAGCCGTTTAAGAGCCCACACCACACACCCATGTCATCAATTATGAATGGTCATTTTTGCCCTCAATTATAAGGATTTTGCTACACAACCTTTTACTATTCATCCACACTCCATATTTTTTAATATTTTTTTAAAATTTATTTTTAAATTTATTTTTTTTAAACTATTTCAAATTTTTTAGTCACTATTCATATAAAAAATATTTGATAAAAAAATTAAAAAAAAATTAAAAGAAAAAAGTAGAGTGTGAAGTGTAGGTGAATAGTAAGAGATTATAAAGATTTTTTGCAATTACAAATGACAGCTCCTTTTTCCTCTTGAACGATTTCTTTCTTCTCCAGCATTTGCTCCTCTTCCTTTCCTCAATCGAATGCGTAGAATGCAAATTTCACTATAGTGCGACACTCTGACCAAAAAAGAAAGATGAGAGTTTTTCGATTTTGTTTTCTTAAATATTTTTCATTTCCTTCGTGATTCTTATCAACCATCAAGGACCCAGGACATCGTAACTCATTCAATTGGTTACAAATAATAGGAAAAATCATCAAATGCAAAAATAATGCAATGAAATTCTCCCCAAATCTCATTTTCTGCAAAGCGCATTCTCTCGTACTCTCATCTCCAATCTTTGAAATTTTTTATATGGGCTTTTAAAATGGTTTTCTAATCAAACCAAGATGAGAAATCCAAAGAATGAAAAAACTGTGTCTTCCAAGAGAGAAGCCATATTTGAAGAACATGAAGAAGAACCTATTTGGAAGAAGCTAAAACTAGCTTCTCCAATAATGATGGTTATACGGTAAGAAACAATTCCTAAAACGTCAAAATCAGAATCTCCAGGTCAAATGTAAATAATAACTAAAAAAGAAAAAAAAAGATTCTTACACTGTGAAAGTATTTCCAGTAGGTCATAATCTCGAGCAACAATTAGTGGAGTTAGAACAATAAGGGGAGAGAGAACAATTACTGGAGTTAGAACAATTGGAGGAAAAAGATCCTTACAGCGTGAAAGCAATAATTACTGGAGTTAAAAAAATGGTAAAAATCAAATGCAATTTGAAGAACAAGGGAGAGAGAAGAAAGTGTGAGAGAGAACAAATAACCCCTTGAAGTCATGAAGAGTCTTATTTTGTCTTAAATCCCTGGTTTATTGTCAAGTCTTCAAATCCGGTTTGGCAGATGTGTGGTGTGTGTTTTAGAACCGGCTTATGAGTAAAAACTCTCTTGAATTTATGGAGTAAATCTAGACGCAAGGGCACACTTTTAAACAGTAATCACAAGAGTGATTACACGTTCTGACTTTTGTGCGTTCAATTTTTTTTGTTAGGAAAAGTCAGCCGCAGACATCAAATTCTGATAATACGATTACAATAATTTTTTCAATACTACTGCCACGTCAGCTTATTTTATTTTATTAAAAAAAATGAAAATGAAAACGCATGAAACAGAGTAGAATGGTGGGAAACGCGAAAGTGAAACCAAAGCAAAAAGAAACCTGAAGCTGCGCTCAAGCTGAACCCAGAAACCATCGTCGCCGTTGAGGACTGAAGATCTGAGCCACCGTCGAAGTGGGTCTACTTCATTGATTTCCATTCCAGATCTGCTTCTTCAATTTCACAGTTGAGTAGTTCTTTCTCTACTTTTAGATTTGATTTTTACTTGTTCTAATTTTTACTTGTTCTTCACACATTCTGAGGTATGTATTTTACTGGTGAGTATGTTCCTTTTGGATTCATGTACGGGCTCTGTTGTTTGAGTTTCTCCTCACAAGTAAAATACTATTTCGGTTGTTGCACGTTTGCTAACATGCTTTTGCTTATAAAAAGTAAAACTTGGTTAGCACATGAATGGTTCTTCACTTTCTCTGTTTATTGAAAGTAAATAAAAGTAAATCTTTTTTTTTTTTTATTGAGAGGACTCGTACAAAAGTTGGTCTCTCCTGGATTTGGTTTGGGGCCATTTTCTGCTTGTAAGGATTTGGTTTGGTCTTTAGAAAACTTAACCATCGAATTCAGATTTCTAAAATCATCAGCCTGTTGACTTTTAAGTCATCATCTAATTGTAAAATATGTTATAGGTGGTAGTGGATTGAGAAAAATACTAGTTGTCAAGATAACAAGTTTAGGACAATTTAATTTTCTTTTGGTGACATGGTCAGGAGTAAAGGGGAGTGAGGCTTAATATTTTTACTCTTAATCAAAAGGCTTGGATTGGAAGCCTTTAAGCCTTTTGGTTAAAGAAACAGATGATAGCCTCATCTAGAAATGCCATGAAAGTAAGCGTTCATACATATCAAGACAGAGCTCCTTTGGTGCATCATCATGCTTTGGTGAAAGTAGGGGAGCATCTTGTGGTTTTTGCAACAAATAATGCTGACTGGTGTCGTATATTACTTTCAGATATTAACTAAATTTAAATGTAGAAGAATAAACCACACATGACACAACTCATGCAATAATGGAAAGTGAATTGGCTGAATGAATAAAATAATATTCATACAGCACCAAGGGTGGTAGCTCAATGGTTCTTGGGTTACTTCCAAGTGGTTTGGTTGTACTAGGTCATGGGTTACACCAAAGTGGACTCTCAATTAGCTGCCTAAGGATATTTGAATTCCCTAATAGGCTTAAATTCAGCCAAAAATTTAGCCAGTATAATTACAGAACAAATTTCAAAGCAAGAACTACCAGAACACTAGGCTTAAAATTTTACTACCCTTCCATGACATGTCAAAGGGAGCAAGACCTGAGTAAAGAGGCAACGTAGAATTCTCTCTCGATATACTTATAAAAAAAAGGAGCTCTGTCTTGATATGTATGAACGCTTACTTTCATGGCATTTCTAGATGATAGCCTTAGGAAATTTATTTAACACCATCATTACGAGGCATGGTAAAAATCAATTTGGAAAGTCATCATTTTTGTCTTTTTCTTTAAGAAGAATTCTATCTCTAAATTTTTTTATTGACGCATAATATAACTAATATTACAAGCACAAGTGAGGTTGTCTCTACATTATTGCTTAGCTCGATGGAAGCTTTTGATGTAGTTTTCACAAAAGTTGAACTATCTCTATCTAAGTCCTATTAATTTATTTTTAGATCGAACATCCTCATGTGCTCTCCGAGAACTGATCCTTAAAAAGGGTAAAGGAGGAGTATCTAATGATTAATTAGAAACCCAGCAAGTTCCATTATTATCTATATACTAAATTTGGAAGAGCTAAAAAGACTCGCTACTTTTAACGAGACAGGCCATTTGGCTTTATATCCTTTATTGGAAATGGAAGAGAAATAAGTGGAAAATGAAAGCATGCTATCTAATTGTATGTTTTTGTATCACATGTGTTTGATTTAGTATCTATTTATATTTTGTTTTGGGTTATTGTGGCCCAAAATTGTTATATTTTGGTGTTACATAATTTTATTGTGGGAAATTATACAATATTGCTATTGACAAGCTTCATTTCTCTCACTCTCAGCATGGAAAAAGGAAAAGAACATATATCTACTTCAAGACCACCTAGCTCAAATCCTCCATCCTCGATAATATATTTTATTTAATATATCAATAACATTAGATTCAATATTTTTTGTTATTTATTTTGCAAAGTACATCAACTAATTTTTTCAATAACATTTTAGGACATACCATCAACTTCTCCTCATGGCATGGAAAGCCAATTGTCTCTCAGCAATACAAGCTCCATTACAAGCAGACTGGTAGTCGGTACAGAGGATAATAGACTCGGTGTTGGGGAAACTGAATCGCCAGGTACATCTGCTAGAGTTGAAGAAATTGTTCCTGATAAACCAGATGCACAAGAAACCGAGTATGGCAGTGACGGATCATCTGATAAAGCGCAAATGGATGTTGATGATGAGCCAAAGAAAGGGATGGAGTTTAATTTCGTAGAAGATTTAATGACTTATTATAAGGGATATGGAAAGAAATGTGGGTTTGGGGTGATGACAAAAAGGAGTGAGAGGGGAGAGGATGAGAATATTAGATACATCACCCTTGCATGTGCTCGTGGTGGGAAGGCCCGAAATAAAACTTTGAATGTCGCTAACCCACGTCCGACAGGGAAAACGGAATGTAAGACAAAAATTAATGCCTAAAAGCTACTGATGGAAAGTTTCGGCTGACTACAGTTCACAATGACCACAACCACGACCTCAGTCCAAAGAAATCTCGATTCTTTCAATGTAACCGAGAAGTGAGTGAATCCGTTAAAAGAGTCTAAGATTCAAATGATCTGGCTGAGATCCGAATGAATAAGAGTTTCGGATCTCTTGTTGTTGGTGCGGGAGGTTTTGAGAATCTTCCATTTTTGGAAAAGGATTGCCGTAACTACATCGATAAGGCACGACATCTACGATTGGACGCAGGTGGTGCTGGAGCGCTCCGGGACTATCTTTTACGAATGCAATACAAAAATCCTGGATTTTTTGCACTAATGGACTTGGATGATGATGGGAGGTTAAGAAATGTATTCTGGGCAGACCCTCGTAGTAGAGCAGCCTACCAGTACTTTGGTGACGTGGTAACCTTCGATACCACATACTTGACGAACCGATATGAGATGCCATTTGCACCATTTGTTGGTGTAAATCACCATGGGCAGTCAATTTTATTAAGAGCTGGCTTGATTTCCTCTGACGACACTGAGACCTTTATATGGTTATTCCAAACCTGGTTGCAGTGTATGGATGGTATAGCGCCGAAGGCTATTATCACTGACCAAGATAGAGTAATGAAAAATGCGATTGCAAGGGTTTTCCCAGAAAGTCGACATAGATTGTGCCTATGGCATATCTTGAAGAAAGTGCCTGAAAAACTTGGCAGCTATGCTTCCTACAAAAGTGGGTTGAAAAGTACACTGATGAAATGTGTGTATGACACCCAAACGCCAAAAGAGTTTGAAAAGTGCTGGGATCAGTTGATCATCACGTACAATTTGCATGATAATGTCTGGTTGCAGAGTTTGTACACTGAGCGTGACCATTGGGTACCGGCCTACTTGAAAGAGGTTTTTTGGGCTAGAATGAGTACAACACAACGTAGCGAGAGCATGAATGCATTTTTCGATGGTTATGTTCATGCTAAGACAAACTTGAAAGAGTTTGTCGATCAGTATGATAATGTCTTAAAAAAAAAATAGAGAATGAAAATGCAGCTGACTTCCACTCATTTAATGCCATAATTCCCTGCATTTCGAGATCTCCAATTGAAAAGAGATATCAAGAATTGTACACAAATGCAAAATTCAGGGAAGTTCAGCACCAACTTACCGGCATTATTGACTTGGACCTAGTTTTACATAAGAAGGATGGTACACTAAAGACTTATTTGGTGGAGGATGAAGTCTGTGTCGAAGATTTCACTAAACAAGTTACACATTCAGTGGATTTTAGAGAGGAAGATACAGTCACCAAGTGTTCTTGTGGGTTATTTGAAATGAGGGGGATAGTGTGCCGACACATCTTCGCTGTGTTCAAGTGTAACGGGATTAAGATAATACCAGATAGGTACATTTTGGATCGATGGAGGAAAGATATCAGAAGAAGATACACATTAATCCATAGCAGCTATGACTCAGGGGATCAGCGGGAAGATGCTAACAGATATTCAAGTCTGTTGAATATCTGTTATAAAATGATTACATGCGCTGCGGGTTCAAAAAACCATACTGAGGATGCAACTACTAAGTTGCATGCAATGATTGAGCTGTATTCTGGGAACCAAGAACCCCCAACGATTTGTCAGTAGTCTCTAAATGTTGATGGCACGATGAATGATACAATTACAATTGGCAGTTCAACGCAAGTCCTCAGTCCATGTGTTGTGCGAGGGAAAGGCAGACTCACATCCTTGAGGAAAGCATCCAGGATGGAGAGAGACTTGCGCAAGGTTAAGGAGAAGACGAAGAAAGCGCAAGAAAAGGAAAAACATAAACAGGTTAAAAGTTTGTAATCCTACCTTCTTTATTTAAATTTGGTTACTATATGTTATCTGACAAATTGGTTACTATTTTATCAGCGAGATATAAGAAGATACACCTGTCGTGGACACTTGCAGGAGACTATTTGGCCATTCTGATTTGGACGTCTCCAATGAGGTATACGTCCAGGTAATATAATAAGTATATTTTGAGTAATGTATTCTAAAATTGCTATGTTTTTAACAAATATCCACAATGCAGGCTATTCCAAAGAACATACCAACTGCTGAAATTGGTGGAACACATCCCCGAGAAACAGTAATTCAAAGTCAAGAAAGTGTATGTGGAAACTTCACTTTATCGAGTTTTTAACTATTTTAGTTGACATCACATTAATAGACACCGTTTTATTCTTTACAGATGCAACTTGGTTTGGATGGATCACAACCACGGCTCTCCGAGAACTGAATTTTTTAATTGAGGTATACCTCATTTTCTAGTCACTGCTCTCCGAGAACTGAATTTTTTAATTTCAGTACCTTTAGTAGAACTGAAGATACCTCATTGGTCAAAGTGTCAAACCTCATATCCTACCTTTAGTAGAACTGAATATATCTTTATATTTGCTTGTGTTTTTCTGAAAATAGTTTTCTTTGCTGTCTGGAGAACTTAGAGTTAAAGGTGCTGATTGAAATGCAAGGTCAACTGTTTTAATTATTTTTAACCATCACTGCATACTAAGCACACAAATTCAACAGCCTTCTTTTATTCTATCTTTGTGAATCTCTCTTCAATACATGTTTGTATAAGAGCATCTGGCTTGCCACACATGAAAAAAGGAACACGAAAATCCGAATGTAATGGTTTGTTGGTCATTACTGGGATTGTTAAATTACAAACTTTTTTAGAATTACAAATTGACTATTTAAATTACAAGTTGATGGGTCATTTAAATTCTGGGCATTGTAGTTAGTATTCTGTTGGAAAAGAACCTCTCAGCTTTCGAAATGTTGGTATTCTATTGGCACCAACTTATTGTGCAATATGCAAGTAAATTATGGGCATTGACTTAATGTAGACTTCACTAAATGTTGGCATTCACAAAGCTATTCTGTTGGCAATGTTTTATTGTGCAATATGCATCCCGTTTCTGGGCATTGACTTATTGTAGACTTCACTAAATGTTGGCATTCACAAAGCTATTCTGTTGGCAATGTTTTATTGTGCAATATGCATCCCGTTTCTAGGCATTGACTTATTGTAGACTTCACTAAATGTTGGCATTCACAAAGCAACCTGCTATTTCAGTGAATATTGAGACAAAATTATAACTTCATGAAAACGATTCTGGGCAAGAATTATTCATTTAAATTCGTGTCCACAACACATCTCAATAATCCAACATTCATCAAATGGAGATTCATTCTTATAAGTCAACAATCTGGAATGTACATTCATTTAAATCAAATGTAGACATCTACAATCTGGAATTACAGAGGCCAAAATAGAACTACAATATGGAATTCCAGAGGCCAAAATAGAACTACAATCTGGCCATTTGTAGTTATGCCCAAAATATAGACATGCTCAAGTCACATGCCCGATGTACATAACTTATAACGAACCTATTCTACAACCAGTTCAAAATGAACCTATTGACCTTACACATGGAATTTATACAAACCAAGCAAAAAAAAAATAACAAAGGCCACAACCCAATACAAAAACAACAATTTTTGTTTCTCCTTTTTTAGCTTCCCTTTTCTGAACAGCATACTCGCGATGTAATACATCATGGGAAGTCCTCCGCGCCTTTGACTCTCTTAATTTTCAGTTCTCCTCTAACAACTCAACTATATCCGTCCATACAAAAAATTCACACTTCGCATCTCCCTGCACACAGTACAAACTCCTCATTAACAGTGCTTAAATACATACAAACCAGAAAAAGAATATACAAGTATTACTCATTCTATTAAAGTTTTTTTACCGTATAATAATTTGGGCAGACAAATAATCTCCGACCCGGATTTTTCTTAGTGTAAGACGTCTTTAGTGGTGTTTTCAACCCACACCAACAAACCGGTGAATCCATGGCATCATCACTAACTACAGATGATGATTGGGATGATGCCATAACAGATTCTGAAAAACGAAACAATGTATTAGTAAAGGGACATTAATTATGAAGGATTCTCTGATTTATTTTTTAATCATAACCATGAAAGGTACCAAATCTAAATATTAATATTTCATTGAAAACAGAGAGAAAGAAGCTTTTCTTATCTAATATTTCAATGACAATGTATGTAAAATTCTATTACATAGATTGAATTCTATTTTGAAAAATCAACAAGGTGAAGACAATTGAAAAGTAGGGAGATTGAGATAAAGGGATGAACCTCACGATATTGCATACTCACCAGTCCTTAAAATTGGATAGAAAAATGCCAAAAAAAAAAAGTCAACTTATAAGAAACAAAAAAATTATTCCTATTTCCTTCTCTGTAATCGAATTCTGTTTAGAAGCAAAATAAAACAAATCTTAATTTGTTATTCTCGGTTCTTGTGTTCTGTTTAGAAGCAAAATAACACAAATCTTAATTTGTTATTATTGAATGCTTATTTTATCATAGCCCTTTTTATGATTAAGAACATAAACAAATTTATAGAAAATAGAAGGCAGAATACAAAATGAGTAAAAGGGATTTTCTTAAACTTGTACACATGAATGTTGAAATTAAATGTTGAAATTAAAAGCTATATGAAAGTAAATGTTGAAATTATTCAACAGCCATGCATATGCAAGTCATACATGAATGTGTCAGGATATAATGGTACAAATTTTCAAACTATGTCACAGAAAAAGCAAAAAATCCCTCATCAACCAAAAAAAAAAAAAAAATGAAATAAGGTACCCGGCTTACTTGCACCAATATATAATGACAGCAGCTGTACAGATTGACTGGCCAACACTAATAACCTAGATAAGATAACCAAACGGATTGTAAAACAAATGTATTTTCTTAAACCTGTACATTGTCAGCCAAAGAAAGGGTGAATCGGAATCAAATTTATGCAAGTCTTAACTGACAAGAAAAAGCGTCATAAAAAAAATCAAATGTTAATACAGAAATTGTACCTCCCAGCTTCTATATCTCTATCATAAGTGAATGAATTACACGATGGGAAGCTTACACCAATCCCCCCCACACACACATCTATGTATCAATGCATGTATTCACATATGCATTTAAGCAAGCATGGAGAAGCATGTACAACAAATTGAGCGTGAGCATTCAAAGAATTTCTGGTGCATACAATGATATCTAATTAAGAAAATGAAAAAGAATAATGCAAGTCATACCATTTAACTCATAATTGATTAGCTCAGGACTCAGGTTATAGTATATGATGTTAAATTAGAAAACATCATATGATTCTATTTTCTATCATCTTCCTAAGATTACTTGCCTCTCGAGTGCACTGAGATTAATACTTGCAACAGAGAGAATAAATTATAGAAATAAAATGTTAATGGAAGTCTCAAGCACTACATGAAGATTTAAGGTTGGCAAAAATTTATAGAATTTAATTGAGGCAATCAACTAACACTCACTTATTTAATTATTAAATAAATAGTTGAGGCAATCAACTAGGTCAACTTGTTTTAGCAAATGTAGGTTTCAAATTAACAAATGTTGAGAAATATAGTGGAAGATTTTAGTGCACTAACCAACTTTCCTAAAATTCTCCAACAAAGCCTTTGATCTGGATTGGTAGTCGTCAACTTGCTAAAATTCTCCTCCAAAGAAATCCAATTAAACCTACAATAACAAGAGCATAATCACCACAAGATCAAATTCCATCCTGGAAGTGATGAAACCGATTCATATACTTTACAATAATATCTCTGCCTATTTAAAATTTTCTAAATAATTAAATTAAAGATCCATGATCTCAGAAATTGATTTTTCTTTTATCGGTGAACTCTACAATTCCAATACAAATCCCTCACAATCCATTGCTCATCAAATAGAAATTCAGACCACTACTTCTAATTTTTCTTATGATTCTTCACAGTGATTCAAAGTGAAAATATAACAATCAGAGAACTATCCTGATTTTGCAAGGGCATACTTTGACAATCGGCCTGATTGATGATTATGCCAAATTTTTTGAGGTAGGGTTAGGGTTTTGGGCTAGGGATTCAGGTTAGGTTTAGGGTTAGGGATTCGGATTAGGGTTACGGTTACAGTTACGGTTACGGTTAGGGATTCTGGTTAGGGTTAGGGTTACGGTTAGGGATTCGGGTTAGGGTTACGGTTAGGGATTCGGGTTAGGGTTATGGTTAAGGTTAGGGATTCAGGTTAGGGCTTCACATTTTGGTGTTTGAACAAGATAGGGGCTTTGTGGGTTCGGTTCAGGGTTTGTGGGTACAAATCGGAGAAGACGAACCGGGCTTCGTGGCTCTGGTGGAGACGATGGGAATGGGTAACTAAGAAGAGGGCAGAGTTCGAAGGGGAAGACGAGTTCGACTCTTACCTGAAGACTTGTTCGAGGCATAGACGTGAGAGGGAATCGACTACGAGTTCGACGCTTACCCAGAGCCACGAAGGAGAAGACGAGTTCGCTGCTTACCCAGAGCCACGAAGGGGAGGACGATGGGAATGGGAGAAGGGGGTTTGAATCAAGCGGGAGATGAAATGGTGAAATGGAAAATGTGCAAGTGAACGACGCACGTCTAGACTCGGTGTTTAATTTCATAATGAGAACGACGCCGTTTTTCAATCCACATAGGACCCGGTTGTGCCGGTTCCCCAAACCATGGTTGTAAGTAGCGTTTTTCTAATTTTTTATATATAATTATGTTTTAAATTAAATATATTTTTATAAAATCATATTACTTTTATAAAATATTTCTATTTAAAACATAATTATGTAAATAACTGCAAAAAGTCTTGTATATAGATAAATATATTTATAATCTTGAAGTGCATAAATATCATATATATATTTTAAAAAAATAAATAAATACAGAATTTACATAATAAGAAATTATTTTTTTAATAATAAATTTCACTCTTTTTAAAATAATTATATGACGTTTGAACATTCCGCAACTGAATCAATATTAACGGCCATGTCTGAGAAATTTGATGTTGTGCCTGTTTTACCATTCATCATCAGATATATCTAGAAAATGAGAGTGCATTCATCAGGCTTCAGATCTAGAAGATCATCGTTACCTCGAGATATAGTGTCGTCATTGGTGAGATCAGCAAAACTTCTTGCAACATGCAATCAATGTTGGGAATTGTCATTTTTCTCATGTCCTTCACATGCTTCCACCAATTACCAAGTAAAATAGACGACCAAAATATTATATATATATATATATATATATATATATATATATATATACGTTGTTGTAGGTGTAAGTGGGTCAAGTGCCAACTGACTTCAATTAAAATAGATCCATAATGCCCACGAGTTGGATATTCGATGAGTTTGCTGTTTACCACTTTCTTATAATGATCACTAAAATAAATTTGACATATTAAAATATCCGATTAACGTCTATAAAAAGAATGAAATGTTGTTTCTAATTTTTCAACACCCAGACATTGAAGAGAGAGGGAGGGATAAAAAATCAGTAACAATTTATTTTTTTATTGAATTCTTTGATTTTTAAGTGATAGCGATAATTTTTTTTTAGTAATGAGCAGGATAGTGATAATTGATAAATTTACTTGTATAAGTAAATAAATAAATAAAGTACGCATGATTCAAGAGGGGTGAAGTTTTGATATAAAAGAAATAATTCACAGGACCACTCGCATATGAAATTTACAATACACAGTAAGCCATTGATGCACACAATCAATCTCAAGGGACGCTAGAGGCTTTCCACAACCCAGATCGGCAACATCTCCTTCACCTTGAAGTTTCACTATATGTCCCTTGCAAATTGTAATAAAGTAATTGGATATAACTGCAATGAAAAGTTTGTGTGCTATAATTGCAAAAACATAAGCATCTCATAGCCACGACAAATCATTTTATTTATCATTTTAAATAATCATTCCTTACATGATAAATATAATATAGTAATTGTTAAAATTATGTAATTACTAATATTCTCATTAATTTTAGCTGACAAGTCTATCTAGAAGTAGAGGAAGATACTGGACTGATAGCAAAAGAAATATTAAATTGTACAACTGTCAATCTCTTCGAACAAACAGGCGAGGTATAATGTTTAATGCATTATATCTTTATATTTTTTCATTATTACAGGAGCACCTACCATATTTAACAAATATTACAACTACTGTTTCAGAAAATGAATGGATTATGTACTTGCGTATAAAAATGAATTAACATAGACAATTGCATTAAAATAAATTCAACGTACTCTCTGCCCATCCTATAAATCAAACCACGTCATAAACCCTCAAAATCTCTTCTTCTTAAACTTCTCAACGTTGTAATTATATATTTAAATAATGAAAATATTAAATTATATGTAAAGTCTATACTTCTTTCTTCACTTCATATATTTTATTTAATTTTCATTTAAATTTCTTTTCCAACCTTCTCGTTTATTATTTTGTATTTTTTTTAATTTTTTTTTATATTTATCAACTGAACACACGTGCAACGCACGTTGCCTTACTAGTGTATATATATATATATATATACTAGGTGAAAGCAACGTGCAATGCACGTTTGCTTAGTTTATATTTATTTATTTTTGTTAATATCTAATTTTTTTATTATTAAGGATGTAATATTTTTAATTAAATAAATAATGATGTTTATAAATTACACAATGTGATATATAAATATAAATAATTATTTAGATAATAATTTGTCAATTTATTTTTTAAATAATTATAAATAATATGTGACTGCAATTTTAAAAAAATTTATAAATATATCTGTAAACTAATGCACGTCGCAATATATATTAAAAAACGTTCAAAGAAATAATTATTTTTTAGAAATATAACTAAACTATCATGGTGTGTTTGTCTACAATTATTGTCATCTAAAGTCTTAGCAAAATGACACTATGTAGAAGACACCGAAAGAGATTACCAACAACTTAGTTATGATATTGACTAACAAGCAATACCAGTACTTCAAATATCGACACGAAATAATATAATGTTTGCACATCTATAATTACACGCTGTGATATATTATAAAAAAGGGCATTAATAGTAGCTATAAATAACATGTTCCCATAAATAAATGTCTTCATAGTTTGATGAAAGTTGTTGGAGATGATTTTGAATCTAAGATAACGATCCAACATTTTCCTCATCTTGCATTTCCTCAATAGAGAGGACATTAAAATGCTTATATTTTTTCTCCTTCAGTTTCTCTAGATCTGCATAAACTTGAATCTTCCAAAATTTATTTGATAATTTCTTCACAATGCTTTTAATATATTTTTGATGTTCCTACAAAATTAAATTTTAAAAGCTTTATATAAATAAAGAAAACCCAATTTCTTTTTTAATTAACTCATTATAATAAAACTTAATTATTGAATAAAAATATTTAAAAGATACATTTCCGGAGTGTTCTATCAACTCAACTGCTGAACAAACAAATGCTTCTTCTGCTACTTCACCAAATATAATAATGATGTTTTTGGTTAATTAAATAATGATGTTTATAAATTTCACAATGTGATATATAAATATAAATAATTATTTAGATAATAATATGTCAATGCATTTTTTAAATAATTATAAATAATATGTCCCTGTAATTTATATAATTTATAAATAAATTCAAAGAACCTTATTTTATGGGAAAATAGAAGTTTCATTTAGATTGTGACAAGTTTGTAGTCAAGATATCAATTGTGCTCCAAACATTAAAAAATACAAATATTTAATAAAAATAAAAAATACTTTAATATATCTGTAAACTGAGGCACATCTGAATATACATTAAAAAACGTGCAAAGAAATCATTATTTTTAGAAATATAACGAAACTATCACGGTGTGTTTGACTACATTTCTCATCACATACAGAAAATATAAAAAAGAAGGGCCCGATAAAATATAAAAAAACACATTAAAATAACTTAGTAATCATAAGTACTATAATTTTATAAACAGAATAATAATAGTGAAATATCTTCAAAGAGGTTATACAGTTAACCAGTGAAATATAATATAATATCAAAATACTTCAACAAAAGGAGAAATATTTGACCCAAAACACGTCATTAAATACGATGATGCAAATTCAATCATTTTGTTAAAGTAATAATTGTAGTAGTTAATTTATTTGTTAATTTTTTTATAATATTTTATTAATTATATTATTTATATAAAAATTGAAGTAATGTCTTTTAAGTTATATATAATTTTATAAAAAAAAATATATATATTTTATAAAATGATTGATTTTATTTAATAATTTAATGCATATATAATTAATAGTTAATGAAACAACCACGTCGCATTGATTGATGAAAACAAAGAAAAGTTAAAAAATATATATATATATCCTCAATGACTGTGCCAATTGGAAAAGTGGGTCACGGAGTGACTTTGAGGAAAAAGACAAGAGACAAGCCACGTAGCATCAGGACAGTAAAAAAAGAGCAGCATTATCGCCTCCACTCTCAGCTACCGTTGATGATTTTGAGATTTTTATTTTTTTATATGTATTTTTTTAATATTTTTAAATATTTTTAAAAAATAAAAAAATTATAATATTATTAAAAAATACTTATTTAATCATTAAATAAAATAAAAAAAATCAGATACTATTACTCATAAATATAAACGAACGCTTCACGTTAGCTCCAAAGATTTTCCATCAGTTGATATGCAAATCCATAAATGTACTGACGCTGACATATCTTACTTTTTGGTCTATTTAGTCACAGTTGAAGGAGTTATATATATATATATATTTAATATATATATATATATAACAAAAAGCGATATAATGTTTAAAGGATTTTAAGGACAATTGAAGGAGTTGTCCTACGTGTGGACAACTCATTGAAAGGAAGTTGTTTCAACCAGTAGGAAAATAATATTAACTTATCAGCATCCGCGTCATCTGTCCAAAATTTCATCCTCATCGTCCACTTCACCAGAGAAAATACAAGTTATGGCTGCATCCACCGTTCGATTTTATACAAAGAAAACACATGCATATGGTCTTCTCTCGCGTTAGGATTTTTCATGGTTCCGCACATTTTGGTTGCAGCCTTGCAGGGGATTTAATTTTTTTGTTTTCTTTTTTGTTGATCATTTCTTTCTCAGAGATCATTTCTTTCATCTATCTCACATCTCTCTTTCTCTCTTTATCTCTGTCTCTCCTTCTCTTGCCTCTTCCAGATTTATCTTACCGTCTCTCGTTAGGGTTTTTGCTCACATTTTGGTTTTTAGGGCGAAGTTTTTTATTATTTTCGAATGCTTAAAGATATGGATATATGTATTGCTCAAGATATGTAGATCTGTTTTGGTACATGTAGATGGATGTTGAACTCAAGAATTTTTCTCTGGTTGCTGGGATTGGGATTAATTTTTTTTTTCTTTCTCTGTGATCATTTTATTATTCCGTATAAATATTTTTTTCTGAATGCTTACAGATCTGTAAAAACAGCTAACGACGTCTTTCTAAGTATTTTTTGGTTGCAAGGCGAAGTGTTTTTTTTTTCTTAATGCTTACAGATATGTAGATCTGTGACGGTCAAGATATGTAGATCTGTTTTGGTATATGTAGATGGTGGTTGAACTCAAGATTTTTTCTCTGGTTGCTGGGATTGGGATTTAATTTTTTTTTCGTCGCTTGCTATGTGTATATACCATTTTTATTTTATTTTTTTTGTTTTTGTTGCTTTGTGTGTGTTGTTCTCTAAAGTATCCATCACAAATTTTATTTCATACACATGTTACTTGGAAAAGATATACTCTGTTTATACCTCTTGGTTTATTTAATATGTTTGTTTCTACTCTTCTTAGGATTGAACATAGATAAACTCTGTTTTGGTAATATTTGCATCAATCAATGCCCTGTTTTTCCTTTTTCTTTGTTGATTTTTAATAAATAAACATCGTGATGTTTTATTTTTTGTTCTTTTTATCAGATTGGTAGTAAGTTTTGCAAGGAGAAGCTTCTGAAGGGAATGAAGAGGACAAGGCACTTATGGGGTTGCTTGATGACTCAAAAGGTATTAATGTTTAGTTGGTTTTATATGTTAGTCTGTTAATTATAAATTTAAGCAGAAATGTTTTCGTTAGTAACTAATAGGAATTGCCTGAAACAGTATGATCTTGGTCTTAAGAAATAGGATCTATTTAATCAATATCAATAATTACTATAAGAACCTAGAACAAAAGAACACAAACATAGAACAAATCAACATAATAATTTATATTATGTCCATTGAAAGCTCACCATGGCATACAAAATAAGTGTATAATATGTTGTTTGGACAAACACATATGAAATTTCAGCAATCACCTGCACATCAAATACTCAAAATTATATTATTTTTGTTTAAAAGAGTGAACAGAGTTGTGCCAATTGATTGGCACCTATAGAAAGTTCTCTTTGTGAAAATAGGGCTGGATGCTCTTTATTAGTTGGAAAATTTTGATTACTCTTATAAGAAGTGGATTCTCCTAGAAAACTTTGACGCATAGAAATCAAAGATAATTTACGACATCTGCAACAATCTTCTGACATCCACACTTTTTTTGATAGTGCTCTACCATACAAAGCTCAAGCTTATAGTGATCTATTGTGTGAAAGGAAATTTAGAAATTTTGTAGATGAAGATGGCTGATGAACTCATTTAAGATAATTGGCATTCTTCAACTATTGATAAACTTAGTCTTTCAACATAGGATTATAAATGCTCAAAGATCCCTAAATATTGGATACTCAAAAAGAGAAAGTCACATAAGAAAGCATGATAATTATCTAATATAAAAATCCCTCCAACCTGTGCAAGGGCATAAGGTAATGCAGAGTACATCTCGACAGCTCTTTCTTGATAAAATACCGTTCTTTCAACAGATATAATTGGTTGTATTGTGGCACAGTTATTAATTGCTACAGACAGTATAGCAGCATAGATTAATTCATATAAATTCAGAAATCAATATCATAATCTGCATTCACTCACAAACATAGAACAAATCAATAGAGCATTGGAAATATATATATGAAATCTTATACACAGTGAACATGAATTTAAGAAATATTTTTAGGGCAGAATATATTTACCTCAGACTGTAGTCAGATGAGACTCAACAGATTTTATGTAGGTCTCTAATGAACCAACTGACCACTTGATAAACAGATCAGGAAAGAAAAAAATAAATATCAAACAAAAGAACACAAATATCAGAAGAACACAAAAGCATATACAAAAAAATAAATCAGAAGATGATACAACATATGTTATTGGAAGAAGCAAAACCAACTCAATATTCAGCAGATGATACAGCCATATATATAAGAAGCAAAATTTTTATTGGAATATGTTATTTCAAATATCAATATGTAATTCAATATGTATTGTTTGTGATACATGTATTTTTTTTCTGTTTTGGTATATTTGCATCAAACTATGCCCTATATTTTTCATTACTTATAAATTACATCAATATTACATCATTATTTACATCATTATTTATAAATTTCATTATTTGATCAAGATGAACCGAAAAGTAATCATTGAAAATAAACCACATAAAACCATAAGCATTGCAGTAGAATAGAGGGGAAAAACCGGGAAAAAATAAACATAAAACATCAAAAAAATTATAAAAGAAGAAATTGACTAACCCCAGTAATTTTTAATGTGCAGCATTTGATGTTTTCTGAAGATGTTGCTGGATAATGGGAATTGAAGAGAAGGCAGTGCTGGAGTGAGATAATGGAAATTGAAGAGAAACTGGTGTTATCTCGACTGAGGCTTTTTTATTTTTTACTGATGCATGAATCTGGGAATACGAAGAGTTTTTTGTTAAACTGGGAATACGACTGATGTACGGATCATTTGAGAAATGAGTCAGATGCATGAATGACTTGATGAGAAAGTGATTATCTCGAGCACGAAGCATTTAATTTATTTCCATATGCATGAATCTGGGTGTAAATAATGAATATGAAAAATATTAGGTTAATTTTTTCAATTTTTTTTATGAATTCAGATTGTTTTTATACATAACGGTTAATACATAACAGAGAACTTAAGAAAACATTATTTTTAACGGAAAACAGCAAACAACTGTTAAACTAACAATTTTCTGTTAGATACGTACTTTTTATATATAGAGAGATATATATATATATATATTAATGCAACAATACGTAATTGTCTTTTCCTCCTTGGAATGAAGACAAGGCCAGCCGACGCCGGTACACGTCTCTCTCGCAAAAAACAATTTCTTCTTTCTCGGTTCTTTTTATAATGTTTTGTACCATGTAATCATCATTAATTACTTTGGAGGCTGCATGACATAATAAAGCAACGTCACGTTCTTCGAAGGTGCTTTTAACTGTTAATAATGAAAAGCGCCGCTTTTAAAGTTGTAGCAGTGCGAATTAGCTATGAACAGCTGCAATTGATCATAAGGAGTTTTTTTTTTTTTTTTTTTTTTTTTTTTTTTTTTTTCAGTGTAAGGAAATTTTTTTAACTCAAGTCCATTAGGCGATCGATCGAGAGTAATGGATAAATTTATTCTCAAACTAATTCATTTGTAAAGAAAATTAAGTAATAATAACTAATGAGATAAACATGTCTGACGATATTTAGTTACATTTTATTCATGAAAATTTATATAGAATAAAATGAAAAAGATAGAAATTTTTTGATCTTCTGATAATAAAATATCGATAGACGACCAATAGAACTTACAGAATATGACTTCACTACTTGAGCAACCATGTCTTATTAATGATACTATTATCTGAACAATATGTCATATTAATAACGGCATCGTAAAGGCACGTCACATTTAAGTAATTTTGACAAAATGAATAATAAAAAAGACAGAGACTCTATGGAGTCAATACGATCTGTCTCCAAACTTCCGATATAAATAATAATTTTTAAGTATAAAAAGATCTTTTTCTCAATTCTATTTTCTACTCTTTACTCTCTAAACTTTTTTATTATTTATAAAATTTTAAAATATTTTATTAACTTTAACATCAGAATATTCCTAATTTCAAGATTGTCTTCTCTCAATTTCTTTTTTTCAATTTTGCAGGTCTAATTTTAACCTGAATTATTAGAAGCTGGCAAAAAACGTACGAACGTTAACATGTTCTTTTAAAGCTGCATCGACAAGATCATCATCAAAATGATTATCTAGGATGTACATATATGCTTCCGTGGTCAATCTGGACTGGCGGCTAATCTCTTGTCGTTTTGTTAAGAACTCATCTCGATCGTTTTGGATAAGTCTGAAAAATTAATGATCTGTGATAAGTAAGACATTATACAAATATATTTCATAATATATATATTATAAAATAAGAATATTTTAATAAAATAATGTTATTTTTACGAGTTAATTTATAAAAATAATTTTTTTAAAAATATTATGAAAAATAATGTTTATTTATAATTTTTCAAATTAGGCTGGTACAGGCCGACTGCAAATCATTCTAGCTAGGATGTGCATTATTATATATGCTCCTGTGGTCAATCCGGACTGGCGGCTAATCTCTTGTCGTTTTGTACTTAAGAACTCATGTCGATCGTTTTTTTATGTCAGGAAAAATTAATTAGGCTGGTACAGGCCGATAGCATGCTTGTTGCTAATCATATGTTGCATTAAATGTTGGAATTAAATAGGTTATATATGTAATGCCACCAACAATATCATGACATTGAAGCTATTACTTTATTTAGACAGCCTAGTTGTTACTGCTTTGCATTAAACGATGAAATTAAATGGTTATGGAGTTGCGCCATGGTCACGTTGAAGCTTAATTATTTGTGCCATTTTATAAATCATGTGGTAGATATTGTTAATGGCTTTTGATTCCATTTAAATGAGAAATGGATCACGAGGTCAGGTTCGTGCTGCATGCATGCTGGCTGCCCTAAAATTTAGGAGGCAGTCCAAGCTGAGATCTTAATTGTAGGAGCTGATCTTGGTCCGCTGTTTGTTGACTTGTCCTTCGCTAATGGCCGCTACAAAATAGGTGGTTAGTTTGCAACGCGTCTTTCGTGTTATTTACTCGTCTTTTCTTCTTTGATCTTTTGGGTAACAATCTGCCCTTAATATTCATTGAAATTAATAAAACGCACGAGGTTCATTCATCTTAACCTTCTTTTCGGGTTTCCTTGTTGTTTTTGGATTCTACGACTTCCTTTCTTCTGCTCTATCTTTAAATACAAACGACGTTTTTGTTTTTGTTTATGTTATCTCTAGGTGCTCTTTTTCAAAACCAAGCGAAATACTTGCAGGCACTCTTGATGACAGTAAGACAAGGTTAGATCAATATTGCGTTTTCTTCGCACTGTGCATGGGAGCTGACAACCGTATCGTTTGGCGGTGAGGAAAAAGGAGGATCCTTTTAGAGCTCTCTCTCTCTCTCTCTCTCTCATCTCCTGAATGTTTCGTGTTAGCTAGCTGGTTGGTTCAGTAGAATCAGGCCTTGAAGACGTTTCACGTTCTCTCTTTTTCGTTTTGTTATAGGAAACCTTTGTTAATTAGTTTTTTCTTGTTCGCGAAAAACCATAAAAGTTTTTTATGGAGGACGTGGCGTACCTGCTTTTGGTTTGTTTTTTCAAATATTTAATTTAAGATTCCGATCGAAGCTGAACATGGGTTCTGGTACAATGATGAATATACAACTTTTGTCAATGTCTGCAAACTTTTAGACCCTCGTGTTTTGGGTTGACAGCGCTCGAATGAATACTCCTTTACAGCTATTACAAAATAAGTGTTCCTGTGATACGTGAACCAGATATGGATCGAGCTGTGTTGGATAAAATTCGCCGACTTAGAAACCTTATGCGAAATTTTATGTTGATCAGAAGTTTTTGAAATAGTCCATATCGGGCGATTCCTTGTGATTCACTCGAACCTGAAATGTTTGTTATGGCATCTCAATGGATCTTGTTTGTATTCTTTTGAACGTGCTGTAAGTGCTGGCTTTTTGGCATTTGTACATGCGAAATGACCTTTTATTTTCGTTTATTTCTGTTCTGTTGTAACGTTGTTCTTTGAAAGTGACAATCCCAAGTACTTAATTATGCTATTAAACGAAATTCAGTTGTGTTTCTGACAAGATTTCAAATAATATGAGCTATCTTTCTCAAGGAATTTTTCATAATATTGCGTTTTGTATGGCTTGAAGGTTATTTTCAAAGTTGTGAAGGGATCTCAAAATGGAGCTTTTGCAGCTCTTCATCACCGCATCAGTTCCAGTCTTGAAAGTGCTCTTGATTACCGCACTTGGGTCTTATCTTGCACTGGATAGTGTCGATATATTGGGGGAAGATGCTAGGAAGCATTTGAATACTGTGAGTTATTCATTATTTTTATGTTTTTTCACAAGCAATAGTGATCAAACTATAAAATGGAGAGACATACAAGTTATATATCCAATGCACTGTTGCCAGTCTCTTAATAAGAGTGTTCTTTGTTTGTTAACAGGTTGTATTTTATGTATTTAATCCAGCCCTTGTGGCCACCAAACTTGCTCAAACGATAACAAGCGAGAGCATGGTCAAGTTGTGAGTTATATATAATTTCCACTACTCCATTCAACCTATGCTGAAGTTCATTGGCAAAAATTCAGTTGATATTTAGTATTTGAAGTAAATTTGATTGAATGTGCAGGTGGTTTATGCCAATCAATATCCTCTTCACATTTATAATAGGCTCAGTTCTTGGATGGATAGTTGTCCTAGTTACAAAAGCTCCTCCACACCTGAGAGGCCTCATTGTGGGTTGCTGCGCTGCAGGTAACATATTTATGTATAGATCCTTCTTTTGCTTGTGTTAAAAAAATAGCTTCAACTCTTTTGTAAATTGGGGCAGTGTTCATAATGTAAAGCGTCCTATGTGGCCCCCAAATAAAAAGAAAACAAAGCTTCAGTTTGTTCCATTAATAAGTTGGTCATGCCCTCTCTCATAGATCATTCATGACAAGAAACATGTCTAGTGTTTCTTAGAAAGTGATGATGGAAAAGAAATGTACTTCTTAAGGAAGTTTTGATTTTTATTATCAAAAGAATAATCTTACTAAGAGGAAGTATGACCTTTACTTGGAGTGAACCTTTGGAAGCTATTTGTCACAACAAAAGCTGGATGTCTTACTCCTACTGATCCACATTGCTTACTCATTCTTCCTATAGAAGTTTAGCTGGCCTTCTCTCTTTTAATTTTGTTTTTAAGCAAACAAGAGGAAGTTGAGGAGGCCGGAGGTTGGTATTTTCTACTATTAACACGCTTACCCACCGGGAAGCCCCTTAGAGTGTCTTAAATGAGCCTATTAAGAGCCCACAAAAGTAGAATGAATTCGGAGAATTGCAGGCGCTCCAGGACAATTGAGTGCCAGAGGGGGCTCCAGCCTTGGCTGTCAAAAGGTGGATTATCCTTGAAGGCTTATCAACTTCACTTGCCATTGGCTCATTGCACCAATGATGGATAGGTTTGATCATGCATATCAGAGCCATAGGTTGTAAAGGGCCTAAAAGTTGATTACCTTGACAAGAAGCAGAAAACAGGATACTATCTTCTCAACGTTTCCAATAAATCACTTGTTAATTTTCTTTGGTGCATAACTTAGCCGAATCAGTTTCGTCCAAAAACATTCTGTATAATTTCATTTTCAAAGAATGTTCCCTTTATCTGAATAAATATGTACTGCTTGGTAAATCATTGACAAACAACTTTTTACCCTCTATGCGAACAGGAAATTTGGGGAACATTCTTCTCATTATCATCCCATCAGTTTGTAAAGAAAAAGGAGGGCCATTTGGAGATCCTGATGTCTGTCAAACATATGGAATGGCTTATGTTTCACTTTCAATGGCGGTATGCCCCTTTTCTTTTATTTCGTTTCTTTTTCAAAACTGATGTCCTTTTATAATGTCTTGGAATTCAAGGATTAAAGATATCTGATGTTCTTAAGCAGTTCAGTATATAATCCCCTCTGGTTGTTGGTACTTTTACAATAAAATAACCAAATTAAATTCAATATGCATATGCCAATTCTTGGATGAGTTGTAATCAAGAAATTGTCTCAGTAAGAATACTGACCTGATATATTGAGAAACTCTTTCGTACTTATTTGTTTGGGCTGCGGTTGGTATCTCATGAGAGACTGACTTTTGCTTTGCAGACCTGAATTTCAATGTAAATGTATGCATTTTATCCTTTGCTTTAAACTTAGCTTGCATTAATGTATGTGCGATGTGAAAGTTTGTTGCAGTACATCTTACCTGTTTGACTAGGATAGAATATTCCGCCTTTCTAATTGCTTACTGTTTGTGACACTTCAGATAGGAGCCATTTATCTGTGGTCTTACGTGTATAATATTGTGCGGATATCTTCAAGGAGTAGCACCAGAGAATCAGAAGTGAATGAATTCTCTGTCAGTAAGCCTGCCAGAGAATCCTCCACATCAGACCTTGGGGTCATAGAGCCACTGCTTTCATCCTCCAAGGATAAAGATCAATATGCACTGCCCTGCACTACATCAGTAGCGAGATCCGAGGTTGTATCCAGCATCAACTTATGATGAACTTAATGCTTTATCTTTATATTTCTTTCTTATTATCTTCTGGTGGGGCACCCTTTTAATACTTTGCTATTGTTTCATTCTCATTGTTACCCTGACCATAAACTGACACACTCCATAAATTCGAGGAATTCTTGTAGAAGAACCACGATTGAAAGGGGCCTTCATTTTTCCACTATATTTTCACAACTTAAAATTTGATTTGGAGTCATTTTTCTCTCACCAAAATAATTGTAAATACAGATTCATCTGGTATCATGCTAAATGTCCATGACGGGACTATTTCTTCTTCGAGTTGACTTGTAGTAACTGGAGAGCTCTACTTCTAATTATTTACATTATGTGATAACATATCTATTCTGGGATATTAAATCATCTGACAGAGTCTTGGAGCCATGGTGGCTCCTGTGATAGATAAAAAGAATAAAATAAAATCTACCTCAGAGAAGTGTCGCCTTAGAATGACTTTCTTTTACAATTTTTGTCCCCGAGTAATTTAGATTTTTATTTTGTTTATATGATTCTTTATTGTAGATCTAGAGATTCTTAGCACGGCCATATGATTAATTATTGTACTTTCATCTCTTCACCGAAAGCAATATTCTGAGGTTTTATTATCTGTTGAATTCCATCACAGGTTGCAGTTTCAGATAAAGTAAAGCAACATATATCGATGGTGTTGAGAAAGATAAATCTAAAGACAATATTTGCCCCTTCAACTATTGGAGCGGTATGACCCTTCAGCTTATTGTTTTCATCTAATCCTTTTCATGTGCTTCTGCATTTTGTCATTAAGTAGATCTAGTCCTCCTTGGTGGATGTTCTTTGCATTTTGCACAAGAATGCGTTGTAAAAGTACTAGATGAAGGCGATAGACTTTGTTTTCAGCTTCTTTAAGGGAGAGACTAGGTTATGGGAGTCTCAAATTAGCTCTAGTGGACTACTGATTAGATTCTAACGTAATATGTGAAAGCATGTTCATCATGTGTGGAGCCAATGTGCCTCCAAACTGAGCATGTCCATGTGGGCCATGACTTCTTTCTGACTTATCTTTGCTTGTGTGGGTGCTTATAATACGGACACATTGACTAATATCATGCTCTTTTCTTCTATAGATTGTTGGGTTTACAATTGGACTCATTCCTGATATCCGAAAGTTAATGATTGGTGAAGGTGCTCCTCTTCGAGTAATCCAAGACTCTGCTTCCTTGTTGGGGTATAAAACTTACGCACTAAATCTGTTCAGCTGTGGATGAGTTGGTCATAATTTTGTTGCAGGATGTTAGGATAAAAGATATCCTTCCCACCTCTGTTGGATGAAAGAACTCATCATATAGCACTTTATATCAGAATATGCACTTTCAGTCCTGAATATATGATGTTGTTAGAGCTCAGTTTGAAAGAGGGGGAATGAGCATTGTAAAATTACTCATTGCTCATTACATTATACAACATATTAAAAATAGATTTATGATTTGCTCCTTTCTGTTTACTTCTCTCCTTGCTGCTAAGTTTCCCAATACTCTTCACAACTGCAGAGAAGGAGCCATCCCAGCTGTCACTCTAATAGTCGGTGGAAACCTTCTCAAAGGTAAATAACTGATATAAAGTCTTCTTTTTACATTTAAGCTGAACTTTCCATTGGACTTCCTCCACATTGGCAACAGCAAAGTTTCAACTGATATTTGTCTTCCAGGTTTGAAAGGGCCAGGAATTCAGAAATCACTCATCATTGGCATTGTAGTCGTTCGTTATATTGCTCTGCCTTTGACAGGGATTTTCATCATTAAAGGTGCACATCAAATTGGTTTGGTGCACTTCGATCCATTGTACCAGTTTATTCTTTTGATCCAATATGCAGTTCCCCCCGCTATGAATATAGGTAAATCTCTATACTCAGATATTAAGTAACTTTAACATTTTACCACAATGCTTGAAAATATCTTGAACCACTCCTTCGTGTACAAAGTAACACGATTGCCCTCATAAAAGAGAAAAGAAAGAAAGAGAAGAAACTGGTGATGGGCCCCAATTTTTCAAGTGTTTTTAAATAGACAATTGTGCTATTATCAAATCTGACCTGGAGGGGCATGGGTTGCTATGAATCATTGAGTATATTTTATTGGAGGCTAGATTTTTTTTTTTTTTTTTTTTGAGGTTGCATTTTTTTGGCCCCCACTATTTTCGTAAGTGGTGTCTGTCTTTTAGAGCATCCGATGTGGAAGAGGCGTAATTGGAAAATATGTCTAAAATGTTATATTTCAATATATTGTTAAATTGTTGACATCCATCCCTCTCTTAACTCTTTTTTCCCTTCTAAAATCAAATGGCAGGAACCATCACACAGCTGTTTGGAGCAGGAGAGAGTGAGTGCTCTGTAATCATGTTGTGGACTTATGCCTTGGCTTCAATTTCACTTACTTTCTGGTCAACCTTCTTCATGTGGCTCGTGGCTTCTTAAGCCTCAGCTAAAAAATTCCACACACACACTCCAAGTAATAAGTTTTGGCAATTTTTCTGATCTAGAAAAGAATGTAATCTATGGGGGAATGATCGGCTTAACTCTCGAAAGCTGATTTTATTAACCCCTGCAATTCCTTATAAATTCATTCAGTTTTGGATTCCTTCTGTAGATATCTGAATTGACATTCTAATTCATTTGAATTAACACAGTGTAACTACAATTTGAAATTATGGAGGCACCTAAGCAACCATATATTTTCATTAAAATCTTAAAAGCAGGGTTCACAGCAATCAAATCTAGAACAAATCCTTCATCCTAAAGCAAAATTTAACATAACTTGGAAGGTTTGCTTGAGGCAAGCAGATAAAATTTCCTACAGCAGAAAATTTCCCATCCGGATAGCTTTTCTCTTCAGAGAGAGTCCTTGTTCAGATCATCGAAGTAAGGATGTTCCATAGCTTTCTTCGCCGAAATACGCTTTGAGGGCTCATACTGCAACGTTTGCTACAACACAAACATTTTTGAAGTGTCAATCATCATATAAAATAAGAATTTGAAATGCCTAGTCCTAAAGCAACCCATAGCCAATTGAAGTGGTGAGTAGGGGTCCAGCTTACAGATAGCAGATCCAGCCCCTCCTTATCCAAATTAGGAACAGCGGTTGACAGAGGTTTTGGCCTCCATTGAGGGTACTCATGCCAATGCATTAGGCTGCTTACACCAGGCCACATTTCTTCATTTGGAGTACCTAATAACCTGCTCAACAATCCAGAAAAGAAATTACAAGGGTCCGTGATAACAGAAACCAGATATATTGAAAATGAATGCTGCGTCACTAAACTTGAATATGTGGAGGAGTTGCTGCAGTTCAGAATCTCCTTGGAAGAGTGCTTGCTTTGTGACGAGCTCAGCTACAATTCAGATGAAATACATTAAACCCTCGAAGCAAATATCTAGTACGGTAATGAAAAAAAATTAAACAATGGTCAAACCAATGCCATGGAGTAGGGAGAACATTTACCAAATATACAGCCAACAGACCACATATCTACAGCAGTTGAGTAATGGGTAGATCCTAAAAGGACTTCAGGAGCTCTATACCACAGAGTTAATATCTGAAATAGCAATAACAGCGAGTCTTATACTGCTCATACTGTTAAGAGAACTTGTTATCAAGCTTGAAGAACATACACGAGAAAACATCATTTTACCTCATGAGTATACTTCTTAATTGGCACGGTAAATGATCGAGCAAGTCCAAGATCTGCTATTTTAAGCGCCAGTGTCTTTGGGTCCATCAAGAGATTGTGAGGTTTTAGATCCCTGAGCATAAAGACACAGAAAAAGAAGACGATAAACAATTGATCATAAGACATAATATTTCAAAATCTAAACATACAAGAACGAGTCAATTGAGGAAAAAAATTTGGAACTTTACCTGTGTAAGATTCCGTGACCGTGGCAAAAAGCAACACCCTTGCAAAGTTGGAACATCAAACTCTGCCAAAAAGAATCACAACACAATTGTAACTATATATGTTTTGTTTGTTTTTTTTTTTTGGGGGGGGGGGGGGGGGGGGGGGGGGGGTTGTGTGGGAACGATCGAAAAGCTTCTTCTATAGGCTCTATACCTTAACGATTTTGGCAGGAATGTTCTCTCCTGTTTGACGGAAGCTCCGGATGAACTTTTTGAGATCAGTTTCCATGTACTCAAAGACCAAGTAAAGTACTGTCTTTCCTTCTTTATTCTGACCTTGTTTGACATCGATCAACCTGTTGGGAGTGTTGTTTAATGACAAACTTAAAACCTCTATAGCAATAGAAAGAGACGGAAGGGATTTAACCCAGAAAAAAAGTATTCGGGATTAAAAAAAAATCTTGAAATATGACTACGTCGATGAATCAAAAGCATGAAAAAAGATCGACTCTGAAAACCCCCCGGGAAACCGGCTCAAGAATACTACATGAAACCAAATGAAGAGCAGATCAAATCACAGCAAGAATGAAATTGTAACCGGGTGAATTAAATAGGAAAACAGATCCCCATAGAAATAAAAATTTAAACATCCGAATATCAAGTAAACCCCATCACAAGAAACAATGTTCAAAACGATAGAATAAAACCCAAGATTTAAAAAGAAACTCCCAAGTCCTAGAATGAAACATCTATTAAGAAGTGATTGAAAAGGATCGAGTGGGATTCCAAGAAATGGAACGAAAAAGAAGAAGAAGGATCCACACCGAAGAGGGAGGGAGAATGGAGTATACCTGACGACGTGGGGATCGCGGGAGAGCATGCGGAGGATGGAGACCTCGCGGAGAGTGGTGGGAGGGACGCCTTCTTCGTCCTCGTGGAGGCGAGTCTTCTTGAGGGCCACGATCTTCCCCGTCGCCTTCTCTTTCGCCTTGTACACCTTCCCGTACGTCCCTTCTCCTACCTTCTCCAGCTTCTCGTAAGCATCCATTGCAGACACGATAGCCCTAACGCCTCCTGCTTTCTCCATTTTTCTTTCCTTTCTCTCTCGCGCACTCTCTCTTTTCAAATGGCTTGTTGTGTGCGAAGGTATGGGACCCAATATAAACGGTTGGGAGTTGGGGAGGCGCGTGGGATCTCTTCTGTTCTATTGATCCGTTGAGGCAACGGCTACAATTTTTGAAATTTAAATTTGTCCGCTCTCGTAAGTCGTATCCCTTCTATTGCTTTCCTTCTATACAACAACATTTGAGGGGATGCCCCCTCCCCCATGTATCAAAAAAACATTTGAGGAGATGGCATGCATCTTTATACATTTACACTGTTCCTAATCTATATTCAATATCATTTTTTCCCGCGCACTATACCATCCTAAGCCTCTCGGTTCGATTGCAAAATAGTTTCATTTTATTTTAACATTCAAATACTATAAAATAGATATTTTTTAATTTCAAATCTTCAATCTTTTTATCTAATCAGTACTTAATTATTATAATTTTTTCAAACTTCTATATAAAACATAAAAAACAAATCATTTTTTTTAAATTTCAAAACAAAAATTATATTTTAATAATATTTAATTTTATAATATTTTTATTTAATTTCTTTTCTTTTCTCAATATCTTATAAAACATTTTACTCAAATCATTTCACTATTAGTCACAAATCATTTTATTACTATTTGCAAATCTTTCATCTCATCTCAAAATCTAAACGAGTCCTAATTCTTTTTTAGTTATTTTTAAGAATAATGCCAGATAGTCCTAGGAGGGCAAAGCTCTGCATACTCATTTTTTAAAAGTAGAATCTACCATAAAAAAAAATGATTTTTTTTTATTTTGAGTCTCAAATTCAAATACTTTTTTCACAAACAGTATAAGAAACTTGTCCGTTCCAAAATTAGAACTGTAAATATAGGGACAAAATATATGAACAAGGAATAGCCGGTAGACAAAAATAGCACCACATCCGTAGTTTATTTTTGCTTTTTTCGCAACCTCTACCTACACCCACTTCAGAGAATCTATTCTACGGTTACAACCAATTAGAAGTGGACACGGTCTACAACTGTCCTAAACTATGTAAGTTTTTGTCCTCTTCCAGTAACTAAAAGCATATATATATTACAATGGGCACTCAACTCTCATTTGTAGATGCTGTAACTAGTACACATGAAGACGATGGAAACATCATCACCACCACCAACCCCTCAAAATTTAACTTCTCAGATTCAGCCTCACATTCTGAACCTTAACAGATATCTGCAGCTTCTGTTCCTCCATATTCTTCAAGACACTGAACAGTTTTGCTCGGTATGCTTCACATCGCTGACTTGCATTCTCCAATTCAGCAGTTAATTCCAGAATTTTCTCATCCAGATCCTACAAAAGTGGAAAGAAAAGACTGCATATTAATTGAAATTAACATGCAGGTGTACATATAAGAAACACAGCTCACACATCTAAGAAAGCATTTCTCTTTTAAATATTAATATATATATATATATATATATATATATATATATATATATATATATATATAACACAATCGACCACTCCAAAAATCTACTACCCTTGCCCCACTCCCAAAAAAATCCAAAAAAACTACTAGCCACCTCCAAGACCTGAAAAATGGCCCCCAAAAATCAGAAGTGGCATAAAGGTTAATAGAAAATATCAGCATTATTATCTTACAATAGGGTGTGGTCATGTCCCTCCAAGAAAAAAAATCCTGACTTCATCCCTAATGTCAAGCTCTTGAAATCTTCCAAGCCACAAAACTTAAACTGTATGGAAACGGCATAGAAGATGCTTGTGTGTCAAAGTATAAGATTTATCTACTTGACTTGTAGAAATGATTAGAATCAGCGATGGTAGTATTTTCAGAGATTATATTTCCTACAAAGCATCGCCGGAGTATGTTTCCGATGGTACTAATGGCCATGGCCTTGTTGCTTAATGGCACATATCCCCCTTGTACAGGTGGACACCAGGGGTTCAACCCATTGTAGGTGGGATTTGTGGGCATAAGGTTTCTTGTATCACTTGTATTTTTTTGGATAGGTAAAGGACAGAAAGGGTTATCATGACTTGTATCACTTGTATTTCTTTTTTAAGGAAAAAAAGCATCACCAGCCGGACCATCTAACTTTACCATATTCAATCATTCCATTCCAGTAGAGGAAGACAATAGAGGATAATGGACTAAGGGAGAAAACAAACCATTTCTTTATCTGGTGATTATTTCTAAAGGCAGAATCTAGATTTCCATGAACAAAAAAAATCTTGATTGGCTGATGCTTGAAATCCAACATTGTAAGTCAGACCATTGCATCCAAATATTCAGTGGAATATGTGAACTTAGTTAATAGAGCTCTTTTAGTGTGTCTCATCTTTAAACCCCCCAAGATCCATCCTATGCACCCACAGTTTTAGTCTGTACTCTTCTTGGTTTAATCAACCAGCACAAAATCATCTACATAACCCTTAAACAGATATTATTGCGGAATCAGAGGAAAAAGGCCCTGTACAATTCATAACACAAGTCATTATTAGGATATACCCATGGTTTCAAGCTGATAGAGTAGCATTGTTAATATGAGGAAAAGACTCGGATCAGCAAGTAGAGAATATTTACAGGGAAAAAAAATTCACAAAGATATGATGCAGAGGCCATAGGGGGGAATATCTTTTATGAGAAAAGAACATACCATGGAGAAAGACTGAAGCTGTTGACGGGTATTAGCCAGGGTACTTTGAGTAGTGACCCCAGAACCTTGTTTCTTGGCTGTAGCAACCTTCTTTGCAGCCTCATGAAGAGCATTCATCGCAACATTATAAATATGCATGGATTCAGCCCCTTCTTCAACATATTTGATAGCCTCCCGTTGTAGACTGTCATAACGGGCAGTAGATGACTCCTGAGAATCACTTGGCAATCCAAGAGTGCGCTCATCCAACAAAACCCCACTTTTGGCATTTCTTGTCCACCGTTTCAAGATATAATGAGATGGAAGTGTAAGTACATTCATTACTCTAAATACAGCTAATATGTGTCTACATATAATACCTGAAAATTCAAACAATTGACAGCTACAACTGGCTCTCTTTTCAAAAACATTGAACCTAACAAAATTTACTTTGTGGTCTTCCCCAAATTTTGCCACCCGATACATTGTTTCTGATCCAGTGTCATCAACTATAGTTGCAGGATAAGCAAGAGTCTCAACCAATTCTTCTTGGAATTTCATAAATATTTTCCTTGTATAGAGATTTGCTGCTTGTTTTTCCATGGGAGATGGTGTTTTCAGAACAGGTGAAATATTAATTGTATCATAATCTGCTTTTATTTCCTTTTCATATCGACTAGCAATTGCTTTTTCATACTGCTTAATCAGCATCTGAATATTAGTTGATGCGTTTATATAGCCATCAAAGTATGAATTAATATTATCACTTCCTTGGGTTATGGACATCTCCCCGAAGAATGCATCCCGTAGATAAACTGGTACCCATTGTTGGCGAGCATTGTACATTGACTGAAGCCACTCGTTATCCCCAAGATCATATCTTTGAAGAAGGGACTCCCAACATGACTCGAACTCATCCATTGTCTCTGTCAAATTGATGCACTTCTGAAATTCCGCTTCGAAAGCAGGGTGTGAGCGATATACATCAGAAAGTTTCTCTTGAGCTTCCCTGAACACATTCCATTTACAAAATCGGTGACGGGTTCCTGGAAACACTTGTTCAACAGCTGCTCGTATGATTCTATCCTGATCTGTTGTGATTGAGATAGGATGGCGTCCAGACATTGCTGTTAGCCAAGCCTGGAATAGCCAAACAAACGAGGACTCGGACTCGTTGAGGAGTAAAGCACATCCAAACAATACTGGTTGTCCATGATGGTTCCACCCTGTAAATGGAGCAAAGGGGACACGGTAACGATTCATTCTATATGTCGTATCAAATGTAACAGTTTCTCCAAAGTAGTTATAATTCATTCTTGAATTGGCATCAGCCCAGAAAATATTTCCTGTAGAATTCTCAAAATCACCCTGGACTGCATAAAAGAAATCAGGATCCTCAACCTGCATTTGCTTCAAATAATCAAAAACAATCTGGCCCCCACTCCCTAAAGTCCTCTGCCTACTACTACTCATATAATTCTGGCAATCAACTTTAGTAAATCCAACATTGTTAATACCACCCGATTCCTTGATCAACACAGACATTACTCCACTAGGACCCATTCCAGCCGCTTGAAGAGTGTCAATCAGGCTTCGAGCAGGACCTGATACATGCCTATGTGACCGGAGGCAATGCACCTTATCCGGGGGCACAAGCTCATGATTATGTTCCTTCACGAGTTTTGACACCGCCCATTTTCCAGAACTCTGCTTCTTTACAGTCATCTGCGCCTTACACCCAACTCTAGTGATCGTCCGCTGTCTCTTAGACCTATTTTCAGCTCCCTCACGACGAAACCCTTCACGAGAACACACAATTTGACGGCATATGATGGACCCATCACGTCGGGACCGCTGGTACACACTGACCCGGGTGCTAAAACCAATGCGGCGGGCATACGAATTATAGAAGATACGCGCAGCCTGTTCAGAATCGAATTCCATGCCCTCGTAAGGTTCAAGATTTGGGTCTCCATCTGAGGTTAAAAACCCGTGAGAAGTAGATGGATTAGAACCTTCGACTAAATCATCATTGTAATCCCTTTCATAGTCGTCATCAGGGTGTTCTAACTCGAGGGTGGGTGTTTCATCTTCCACAGAACCACCCATGTCGAACTCCATAACCTCATTTTCAATGCTCAGAGGTTCAATATCCATGACTGGCTGACAATAAAATGCCTAATTTGTCCATTAGCTTCCAGAATTTATGAATTGATAATTTTTTTTGGCAAAAAAGAGTGGCTAAGGGTTTTGCATCGAAATTACAGCAATTAATGGCGAAAGAGAGAGGAGCTGACTGACCGGGAGATCAGGAGCGTAGAGGAAGCTCAGAGGAGAAAATGAAGGATCTTTGAGTAGACGAGTTGCAGAGGATCATGCACAGAGATTGTCAGTACTGTGAGAGAAGCTTTGCTCAGCTTTCAGTTGGGGGAGGAGGGAAAGGGAATTTTTGGGAGGTGGGTCTTGACTCCTTGAGTCTAAACTCTTGACCCGTGAGGGTTTTCCGTCCGGTGCTAAAGTCGGGAGAGAGAGAGAGAGTGTGTGTGTCTGTGATTTTCCAAATAACTATATTATATCAATTAGATAATTTCATCCCCATTTTTTTTTTAATCAATCATTTCCATTTATTAACAAAATTAGTTTTTTTTTAGCACGTGATATTCAATTCAGAAAGAGTTCTCGTGAAAATAAGTTTATAAATTGATATGGTTGGATGTGATAGATTAAATTTATTTTATAATAAAAATAATTCTATAATTTAATACATCACAACAAGTCACAATAATATATAAGAATTTTTTGTAAGATCTTTATGTGAACTAAATATTTTTCTAATTTGTTTTATTTTACCATTTGAAAAGAGTTGGATTCACAAAAATATCTCATAAAATAAAAGTTCACTAATTGATTTTGTTAAATATAACGCGTTATCTACTTTATAGTGAAAAAAACAAAAAAATAATAAAAAAATTGCAACATAATGTAGAACAATAAACAGATTAATTTATAACTTAACTTTTACAAGACTCTTGTGTGAACCAAACATTTCTCTTTTAAATAAATAATGAAAAGGTTGATATATTTTTAAAACTCTTAAATTAATAAGTGAAATGAGAAAAAAAACGTATTTTAGATTAAGGCTATGTTTGGATAGTGAGAAGTGTTGAAAAGTATTGTGAATAGTTATGAGTAGAGATTGGAGTGAGTTTGTGGGTCCCATTGAGAGTAGTTTGAGTTGTTTGGATGTATGAAGTATGTTAAGTTGTTGACTTTTAGATAAATAGTTGGAAAATATGTGGGTCCCATAAATATTATAGTAATTTTATTTTTAGTAATAAATATTATAGTGATTTTATTATAATGATTTTATTTTATTTTTATATATAATAATGATAAAATATTTTTAAATTTTATATTATCTTTTTATTTTCTTTATTTCTCTATCTCTCTCTCCCTCCTCTGCCCGATTCGAAATCACGGCCGAAATAGTGTCAGCCCAGCCCGGCGCCGCCGTGCGCCGCTCGCCTCACCGCCACCACCGACAGTTCCCCCTCATGCCGACGACTCCTCCAGCCACTCTCTCTCCCCCACGCGCAGCTCAGCATTATCCCCTGCGGTACCCAACCGAATCTGGCGTGGCCCGATTCTCTCCACTGCGCCGCCGTACGTGACCGCCCGACCTCACCGCCACCACGGACAGCTCCCCCTCACGCCGACGACTCCCCCCAGCCACCACCGATCTCCTCCACGCGCAGCGTTTTCTCTCCCTTGCGGTAACCCAACCGAAATGAATTTCAGTGGTTCTTATCCACTCGGGCCGCCGTACGGAGTCATCCAGGCGACCGCACCTCCACCACCTCACACCGGCAACCACCTCTCGTAGATCCAGCCACCACGAACCTCCCCCTCCCTCTCCCTCTCCGTCGCATAGCAAGTGGAAATGAGTGAAACACTGTTGAGAGTGCAAACAGTGTCTTTGTTGTGTAGAGAGAGGAATGCTGAGATATGTTTGAAAGTACAAAAATGTTGTTTGGCATGTGAAGTATTCTCATTTGTACGAAAAGTGTTGAGAAGTGTTGAGCAACTTCCGTTACCCAAACACAGCCTAAGGCCCAGCTTGGATCCACAGTTCAGATGAGATAAAATGAGATGTTTTAAATAGTAGTTGAATAAAATATTGATAAAATATATTTTTTAGTATTATTTTTATGTTAGAATTTGAAAAAGTTGAATTTTTTATTATATTTTTGTATGAAAATTTAAAAAAGTTATAATGATTAAAATGAGATGAAATAAGATAAGATAGTGATTTTGTGTAAACAAACGAGACCTAAATGAATATGATATATATTTTGGTTGAGCAATGCTGCATACACTTATGGAATATATAAGTATTGTGTAATTCTTTTGAAAAAAAGTGAGTTTCACTATTAAAAAATTATTTTTTTATTACATAAATTTTCTATTTATTTATTTATATTTAAAAAATTGAAATCTTATTTCTGATAGTTTTTTTTTTTTTTTTGAAACATTTCTGATGGAGATTTCATGCCGCTGATACCACCGAAGTCTTCTCTAATAAAGATGTCAAAAAAAAAGTCTTCTCTAATAAAGAACAATCAAGTAGATCCATACCTCACCGTCAAATATGCTGTCGTGTTTCAGGGTGCCGAGAGAGAGACAAAGCCAAGCTGTGGAATTTCGGTTCCCCAGAGCCCAAACGGAGGAGGGTTTCTACTTGGAAAATGGAGGTCTGGTTTTGGAACATATCATTAATACTTCTTTTGATGGCAAATACAGTCCCTTTCGGATCTTCTCCAAACGAGAGCTCGACAAGGCCACCAACGAGTATCATGTGAATGGAATCTTACACGAGGATTGCAAGCATAGCCTCTACAGAGGAACCCTTGATGGTCGTGAAATATGTGTCAAGAAATTTCTGGCAACCTCATCTCGGATTCATAAAACATGGTGCATAAACGAGGTAGCGGTCGTGTCTCAGATGAGCAAGCACAAGAATGTCCTGAAGCTCTTGGGTTGTTGCCTGGAGACTGAAATCCCGACGTTAGTGTACGAGTTTGCAAGAAATGGAAGTCTCTCCGATCATATATTGGACGGCTGTCGGCGGCTATCATGGAAGAGCAGGCTTAGTGTAGCGAGTGAAGCAGCACATGCAGTTGCGTATCTTCACAACGTCACGCCCGATCTGATCGTCCATCGAGATATAAGGTCGAGAAATATCCTCTTAGACGGAAACTTTGTTCCCAAACTGTTCGAGTTCGGTTTCTCGGTGCCCATTCCCTTGGGTGAAAAACATGTAGATGCCGAAGTTGTGGGGGAAGTTGGGTTTATTGCTCCGGAATCGCTTAATTCCGGCAGGTTTGCAGAGAAGAGCGATGTTTATAGCTTCGGAGCCATCTTGTTTGAGATTTTAACTGGAAAGAGTGCGTGGAACATGGTGCCTGAATTGAATTGCAGCGGGGAAAGTTCAATCTCAAATGCCAAAAGTGGCAATTGGACAGAGAGGGAAAGAGAGAGAAATACTGAATCCTATTTGAAGGGTGATCTATTGTGTGAAGGAGACAAGAAACAACAAATGGAATGTGCAGAGATCGCAGTTAGATGTCTTAAGATGAATGCTGATGAGAGGCCTACCATGATAGAAGTTTCACGATCGCTTAGAGAGATCAGACGGCTCGGCTCCAAAACACCCCAACATAACGTGAAGCATCTCTCATGAATAAACATAATCAACATCTTCGTTGTTTCATGAGAACAATATTGATCATCATCCTTTCATTATTTTCCGGATGTAATATCAAATAATTGAAAAACTATATAATTTTTACTTATATATCATTTCATTTCTTATCCTGAAACTATGAAATGATGAAAATCATTTTTCATAGCATGCAGGGCATACCGCCTAACATACTGGCGCTTGTCATCTCTAAGATCCTGATAACATGCAGCGGACCGAACAATGATGGAGTCTGCAAGTCTGACTTGCAATTCCAGTATGAAACAGGCACACAGTATCAATCACAAGTATGCCAAACTAATCAAGCCAAAACTCTTATGAATACTATCGTTACATGCGCGAGAAAAAAGGGAGGTGTTTAAATTTACATAATGTATTATGAAACACTGATGCACCAACGAAATGCAGCATAACAAGATAGGCAGCTACTTCCATGGCAGGCACATAACACTGCTGTATCAGTCATCAAACTATGACATATTCAGTCATATGAAACTGTGACTATCAACCTGTGCAAAACGCCTTGATGCTATTTGATTACATGGAAGCTTCAAACCACATAAAACTTGGTCTCTATAATAAAAAATCAAAACTTCATCTCTTCCAGAACTTAAAATACAATCCTCGATTATTTTTCTAAAAAAAAAAAAACAAAGAAAAACTTAATCAAAGATCAAATTCAGTTCCACACCTACAATTTCAGTATGTAAATATTTGAAAAAAGTGGGGGATATCACAATTATTTTGGTATTTAAGTTACGTGCACATCAGATTTAAACGAGAATAACTATATTTAGAGAGATGGGTTGGATGGTGGGGAAGCCATCACCGAGAGAACGTCTGTCACAGAAGCCATGACACTCAAAGCTGCTTTCAGAACATCCTGTGAACACCCTGGCTTGACAATAGTTCGTACCTGGAGAGAAAAAAAAGAGTTCGATGAGAAAGAATTCACAAATGGAGGGAAGTACAAGCCAAATGGGCAATGCATAGATGATGCAGACTAAAGGAAGCTCAAGGAAACAATCACTAATTCCAAAGAATCTTGCAAATTAGGTTCATATTTAAAAAAAAGAAAGAAAAGAAAAGGTACATATCTCAAATATGACAAATCCCACTCAAGAGGAATGCTGCAGTTATGAGGCAGGCATGAGGCTTAAACTTGATTCTCCAAAGGCTACTCCAGTTGGTAATCAAGTCTTGTATCGTTCCAATGTATTACAGTAGGAGCTAGGTTTGTTTTATATATATATATTTATTTATTTGATAAGTAAATACAAAGATAAAATAATGTTCTACAAAAAACCAGTTCTGTTTTATATTTGTTTCCACAACTTCGCCTTGTTAGGGGCGTCAATGTAATTTCATCATTTCTGTTGTGGCCCAAAGTTCAAGTTGTGAAACTTCCTATAAACGGATGTGGGTCTTGCAGTTCAATGGAGAGAACAAAGCCTTGAGAAAAGTTTTTCAGCAATTACGATCTCTTAGGTTTGTGCGACGAAATTCTAATAGGTGTAACAAGTTTGTGTGATGTGACGATAGATTTATAAAATTAGTAAATGTGATATAGTTTATATACCATAAAAAATTTTCATATCACACGAGGAAGTGTAAGCTTGCAATGAAATAAATAATAAAAAAAAAAACAAAACAGTAAGTATCATCTTTTAACATCTCACAGAACTAAATCCATCAACAGAAAGTGATGGATTACAAAACCTTGCAAACTAAATGGTTGTAGCAATGTATATATCCTGCATGAATAAAACTAAAAAAATTGAGACCATAGTATCGTAAGCACCTTATCAAGATATTCTTGCAATTTCTTGATGCGGCCCATGTAATCCCGGTCTTCAACGCATAGACTTACAGCCTTAGAATCAGCACCAGGACCATCAAACTGAAGAGGTCCTGGATTTCTGTATATGTCATCCATCAAAAATTTTGCTGCATTTTGCCTCAACAGACTGCAACCAAAGTTATTCACCACTTTAAAACCAGAGTAACAATAAAACCTCATGAAGCAAAAATCAATGCTTAATCAAGTAAACTGAGGGGGCCAAAATTGAGAGAGAGAGAGAGAAAGATTAAAAAACAATTACCCCATCCAAAAATAAAAAATAAACGAAATCAATTCAAAGTTAGCCACAGTATCCTTATTAACTTTTTATTCTTTCTTCTTTTTTTTTATAAGTAGCTTTTTTATTTTTTATTCTTTTCTTCTCTTCCTATGTCCTAAATTACAACATGGCATCTCACATGCAATCACTAGGAGACTTACTCGTATGCTTTGCCTCTCAAGTCCACAGTTGCTGGATGAATGGCAGGTTTTCCTATTGACAAGGCCCCCGGGTTTTGAGACCAATGCTTCACAGTCATCATTGCCTAATGTTCATCAAGTACAATCAATGAAGTC
Source organism: Cyclocarya paliurus (assembly GCA_029856935.1). Taxonomy (NCBI): domain Eukaryota; kingdom Viridiplantae; phylum Streptophyta; class Magnoliopsida; order Fagales; family Juglandaceae; genus Cyclocarya; species Cyclocarya paliurus. Next base: position 10,978,734 of record CM056949.1, read on the forward strand.
AACAGCCTCCACAATTGCAAGAATTATCAAAGAACCAAAAAACACTGGACTGCACTTAACTTGGAAAATAATAAATTAAGAAAAATTTTAAAATTCATATTTGTTATGAAGGAAAAGCACTAAAAAAACACATTGAGAAAGAAAACCCTACTGTAATTGGAGCAGCACCACAACGCCAATTCTTCACTGGATTCTTCAGGTTAGTTATAGTTGCCAGGTAGCCATTCAAACCAGCAGCTAAAATGTGATAGCAGACATGCCCAAGAATCTGCAAGAATATCATCTCAATGTTAACGTAAGAGGAGGATATTAACAGCTAAAAATAGTGAGGAGACAAAGAAATGCCTAACGTTTACATACAAAGGCATAGTCACAATCAAATTTTGATGGTAATGATCCCCGAGCCTGATAACCGAAGAAGTGGCAGATAGCATTAAATTTCTTCCCTTTGTATGTGCCTTCTTTCTGTTCAAAATGCAAAAGGCATCAGCAACTATGAGTCTTGTTGCGTTAAATATACCTCAAAATAAACAGTTCTGGAGACAATTCTAGTCTGTCATAATTTATTATCCCAAAAAGCAATCAAATGCTAATCTATAATCATGATTCAAATTCATTAAGCATCAGACAAAATAAAAGTACAGGATAGAATACAAGTCAAACAATAACCATAATTCAGAGGAATATTTAATGAATACACACAACATAAACTTCAGTAAGGACTAACAGTCTTAGGAATGGAAGCAAAATTCCATGCTAAAGCAAAAGAAGAGAGGCAAGATTAGCAGCAAATAACTAATGCACTAGATGGATTTTGCATTCTGTGCGGAGTAATAAGGCCCATTGGATGCCAAATCATTCCCCTAAAGAAATAAAAATAACTTTCTCAGGCACCATAACACAGAAAAATCACCTTGTAAAAATAGGCATTCAAGTAACAAGAGGAAAAAATATTTGAGATATCCCAACCAGAAAAAGATATCACGAAAAGAGAGAACAATTCCAGTGTCGTCAGCATTAGAACAAAGCATGAAAAAGCTATACATGTATAAGAGCAAACATTAAAAGAAGAAACAAGAATTGTGTACCAGACGCTTGTTCATTTCAGTCTCCACAAGATGTGCAAAAAGTTTCTCCGTCTCGATCTGCACAATAAAGTAAAAAGATTATTAGAGATCTTCAAGTTTAATGTGTTCTTCCATGATGAAAGTATCTGAAGCCCATTACCTGGGATAATTGTGCGGAATCATCTGATTCAGGGTAAAGGAGCAGCTGTAACATTCAAAATCTCAATCTTAGATGGGCCGTAACTCATTAAAATTAAATTAAGTGGAATGTCTTCCAATGGGAGAAGCATGGGAAATTGGAACCTGTTTCCTAATAAAGGGAGGCAGAAATTCAAACAAAGCAGATGCCCAGGGTGAAAGTTGAGAAAAAATGTTATCCGTAGAAACACCTTGCTTGAGCAAACCATGGATTTCCTGAGGCACAAAATGTCAATGTTAAAGCACAAACACATTAATTAGCTCATTAATGTCACATGAAAATACAAAAAGAAATATAAATTTGTAACCACATAGTTTAGGATGGAAATAAAAGCCATTACTTAAAGAAGATGCTTCAGGATTATTCATCTATGGGGGCAGAGATAGAGACATGGAAAGAGAGACATGGGTGCTTCAAAAGGAATTATTATTCAACTACCAATGTTACCTTCAAAAGAGCATAAACTTCAGGAATGCTTTCTATAAGCCCTTCTGGTAGTAAGATAACCCCATGGTTCTTGTCTGGTCCAAATAAAAAAGATCAAATAACAAAAATTGAAATTAGCACCAACCGTAGCATTAAAAACCACTAAAACTATTTGAAACCTTGTCCTGCCCTGGCTTGAACTGCATCACAAATTTGTTTTGTGATATCAAAAATAGTAAGCTTTGATGCAGCCACCTCCTCCCCAAGAATAACCTGTGCAAAGAGTGTATCAAGCTACAAGTAGAACAGTGATCAAGAAAAATGTATAATTATTAATTTTAATTGATAAGTTCATAATGGTGACATCATGTCCAATGGCATTAGAAAAAATTAATACTAACCATGTTCGGATGGGACTGGAGGGTGCACTCTAGAGCAACGTGTGATGCCTTCCGACCCATGAGTCGGATGAAATAATAATACTGGAATGGAAAACAAGTTAGGTAGATTTTTCAATTGAACAACATAAAAAAGGAAGAGAATAGATACCCAAGAATTGATAAACCATGAAAAAGATTGCACAGCAAGATCAATAATCTTACACTAATCAACTACCACTGAAATTAGACTGAAAAGATCAGAGATTTCACAAGAACTGAATTAAGGACATTAGTCCACTACCTTCTCTGCAGAGAGTGCATCAGTGCAAACATTACTGATGAGCTGGGAATTGACCTGAAAAATTAATTAACTAATTAATTCTCATTGCCAAGACTCATCAATTACAAATGGTCTCATAACATAATTTTGAAACTCTTCTAACAAAAAAGGATGAGACTTAGGCCTCGTTTGGAGAATGAGATAAGATGAGAAATCTGTGAATAGTAGTTTTTTTTTTTTATCGGTAAGAAATCTGTGAATGGTAGTGAAATTATTTGAGTCAAAATGTTTTATTGGGTTTTGGGAAAAGAGAGAAAAAATTAACTAAAAATATTATAAATTTAAAATATTATTGGAATATAATTTTTATTTTGGAATTTGAAAAAGTTGAATTGTCTTTTGTGTTTTGTTTGGAAGTTTGGGAAAGTTGTAATGATTAGATGAAAAAAGTTGAAGATTTAAAATTGAAAAGTGTTTGTGTTTGAGTGATATTTGGGATGAAAATTTTGAGAAATTTTGAGATGAGATGAGATGAGATGTGTTCCCAAATGAGGCCTTAGTAGACAAGCGTGCCACATATGTTTCCAGGATCCAAACAGCTATATGAATAATCTAATCTTATTAACATGCAAGAGCGCCTCAACACAATAAAGAAGCGGAAACCAAATACATAAAGGGAATAGGGTTTGTTATCTTCAGCGAGAATCAGATTTTCAAGCACGATATCCCTAGACTACTGATGCAATAGGATTTCCTTTGGGTGATTAGGAGTAATTTCTTAAACATGCAAGTTCACCATCAACATAACTTAATTAATACCTTACATATTGTGTCAAAACCAACATTAGTTTCCACAAATTGGTTCCTGAGATCTCCATTCAGAGTGACAGGTACACCAACCACCTGAGAAATTCATAGAAGTTCAAATGATAAGACTATAGTAGAGCAAAATAATATTTAAATAAATTTATGCAAGATGCAAGGTACAGAACTGCAATAGAAAAACTAAAAAAATCCACCAAGGGAGAAAACCACCTATAATATGACTGTTCACTGGAGTATTTCATAAATTCCATCATATAAAATTCACATGCTAAATACCTTTGTGGCACATTTTGCCTCAGCAAATGTTTCTGCGAGCTGAGCAGCATCAGTGTTCGATGTCACCCCTTCAAAAACATCAAATTCATATTCAATAACTTCAAACTAAAAACATATATGCCAACGTTAAAAATAGCCACGTCCATAGTACCTCCAATAATGACAAGGCCATCCAATTTCAAATCTTTACATGCAGTTAAGGCAGCATTAACTTGCTCAGTTGTTCTAATTTGATCTTTTGTCCGTCCCAGCAAATCATAACCACCTAGTGAAACACAACCAAAATAAAGATCATACACTTCAATGCATGGTGATTTAATATTGCAACAAAAAGATTTCCGTATACAACTACCTACCTTGATTTTTGTAGGTTGAAAGAATGTCATCTGTTATCTCAAGAGTTTTCTTTGCAAATAAACCTTCTGAACCACCTGTTTGGAATTACAAGGGCATTGTATTAAGTAAATAACTAGAGCTTACTGCAAAAATGCACACACCATGCTCTCATATGCCAACTTTTTCTCATCATCTTCCCATATGCCAACCAAATTGGGAATGAAATATGTTACAGAAATGCAACCTAACTGCAGCTTTCTGAAACAATATTTTAATGTGAAGCATATTGCACAACGAAACATGTCAAAAACTTCATATAGAGAGAATAAAAATAAAGTATATAGGACCTGACTATTAACCAGAGGGTTTGGTTCAATATATACACGCATAAAACACATGTACAGACAAAGGACAAATACACATACCAACTAGTACGAAAGAAACAGATAGTAGAACAACAGAAAAGGCGGTTTACCTAGAAATCCAAGTAAAGTACTACTAGGGTTGTGGATTTTAAGAGCGTCATGAAGACCCCATATAACATTATGTCCTCCAGGAGACTGTCTCCCACAAAAGACTACTCCCACCCTGTTAGAAGACAATCCATTGGATACATAAGATTAATTGTAAAATAAACAACTGAAATGGTAATCAGATGGATACCTAATTGCTGGATGCTCAGTTATAATCTGAGCATCTGGGACTTTAGCTGTTGCCCTGAGAAAGTGAGCCAAGGGCTGACCATAAGTGTGGGGAAAATATCGGCATATGCTGTGGGCATCATTGGGGTCTACCACAGTAGTTGCATCACCCAATTCAACCCTGACAGTAGTTCCCTGTATCATGACCATGTATGATTACGTTAGCAATTATTCCAATCCCGTCAAACTTTTACCAACCAGGAAACACCCTTCTAAACTTTCATAAATGCTATTTACGTTGGAAATATTTTTGAGGTTCAAATACTTGCAACAACCCGTTATATTAGTCTCTAGCGAGCATTCCAAATATGCGTGCTCAAATAATAAGATGTCTTTTTATCATTTATCATAGAACCCTCTGTTTGAATCTCACAGTCAGATAGTAATCTGCAAAACATGCATTCGATTAAAAAAATTCAAATACATCTCAGCAACACTAGGGTTGCTTACTGCGAGGCGATGGCGGCGAACAATTACAAATATAGTAGCAACCGAAAAATACTGAACCAGACCGAGCGGTACAACAATAGATCTAATCGAGCAGTTCCATCATTCTTTGAGATGATAACCGAACTAGACATCAATCAGATCACATATTTTTTCGAACGCACAGAGAGCGACCCATGGACTAAAACAACATTCAAGTTCATTCACCATGATTTGCGGGAAAAAAAAAGGATCTTAGACTACACACGAAACACAAAAAGTAAAAGAAAAAAGGATCGAAACGAAACAAGCGGAAGCTCCGATGATTAGCAACTCTAAAAATAGGCGTCAAAATGGAGAGTGTAAAAACCAAACGTGTATCGAGAGTGAGACAGTAGTGGGGACCTGAAGACAAGGAGGGAGAATGGGTTGGTAGAGAGATCTGAGTTTTTGAAGATCGGAGAGTTCCCTGGGAATGCCGTAGTCTGAATCCATCGAGAAAATCTACCTGTGCTCTCTGCGTTATTGTTGCTGGTGTTGTTGGTGCTGTGGGTTCGGAGGGGCTTCGGAAAACAGTTTATATAAGGTGGAAAGGGACCGGGCGATACAACCAACTAACCCGCAGGTTTGGTCGACTCGCCTGTGGTCTCTCTTATTATAAAACTCACCTTTGTATCTTATTTTATTACACAAATGCCACTGATACCCTTTTTGGAACCAACCCTCTCTAAGATCTTATTCCATATTCCAAGGATATCCCGCATCCACCGTCATCGTTGGTATTTACTTCATTGCCATCGTACTCGCATTGTTTTACTTTATCGTACGTCTTTACCATACCAAAAAGAAATAATTCTTTTTTTATTTTTGGTTCTCTAACTTTTAGGAAAATGTCACTTAATTCGTGTGGTTTGGACCGTTATTGTCCATACATTATTTTGTAGGCATATTTTTGTTTGACCAAATATATAAACGAATTGTCGTGCTAGTCTTATATTTATTTTTAAATTTTTTATTTTTTTATTATGTCACAAAACAAAAGAAAGATTATTTAATATCACATCATTAGTTGTATTTTTTGTTAAAGTCAAACTATGTCGTTACATGATTACAATGATAAAATCTTAAATACATCGCAATTATTTAAAGATTTTAGTATGAAATAAAATATCTTAATTTTTATTCGAATTATCATTAAATCTCTATGTATTAACAAAAAATTAATTTATATAAAAATTCGTTTTTTGTTGTTTGAAATTTTAAGCAATGAAGCGAGAGGTGGAATTGAAAAACTGAGAGTGGGCGGGGGGACGATTTTGAAGGGGCGCACATTATTCGGCAGGAACATACTGGAAAGGGCATTTTTGTAAGTTCAAACTTAGCCCACTGACTTACCAAACAATATCACAATATTAACATTTAAGAAGATAGAAGAAAGAAAAGAAGGCGTCACCTAACGCTCTACCGGTTTAAACTTTTGAACTTCTTGGGAAGCAAATCTATGGGCCATGGGGGGATAGCGGCGTATATGGGAGGGAGCTACAACTACAAGTCGTGCATCCCTATTTTCTGCTTACTTAAGGCGTAGCAAATTTTATTTTCCTGTTTTTTAAAATGAAGACAGTAAAAATAAAAATAAAAGAAAAACACTATGCTCACAGAACATGTCTTACCGAATTTTTTTATAGAATTGTTTTTTATTTTTTTATTATTATTTTTTACTTAATAATTAAGTAAATATTTTTAAATGAATATGTTATTTTTTTTATTTTTAACAAATATTTAAATAGTTTAAAAAAATAATGAAAGAAATGATAAAAAAAATTAAGTGTTGGGTAAAAAATTTCGGTAAAAATCTTCAGTAGACGTAGCAACGTCCAGAATAAAACGCATGCCGTTATTTAGAGAAATTTTCAATTTTAATTGGGGAGGGATGGAAATACCATACTATTCTCTACATGAGGTCCCCCTTTTCTTTTTTTAGGGTTAAGATTGGAAAATTCAACAAGATTTCAATAAGTTGGAGGGAGTGGACCTTTTACCTAACCCGGGAGGAATGAAGGAAGGATGGAAGCGTATTCCATTCCCAACCCACGCTGAAGAAAACGAAATTACAACCCCCCAAGCAGAGATTAAAATTAAGAACATTTAGGTGTGATCTGAATAGTGAAATGAGATAGTTGATTTTAGTTAAAAGTTAAAAATTGAATAAAATCTTATTATAATATTATTTTTTAATATGATTATTATTTTATATTTTAAAAAAGTTGAATTGTTTATTAGTGAGAATTTAATATGTATAATAGACAATATAGTATGAGGTACATTTGATTATAGAAGAAAATAAATAAATTCTCCAAACTTGAGAATTTGAAATTTTTGTTTGAAAATATTTGAGAATTTGTTTGAGATTATTTTTTAAAAAATGAGAGAGAAAACTTTGATCAAAAATATTTTTTAAACTAAGTGTTGTATTGAAGTTTGTATAAAAGTATATACATAAAGTTGTTTAAATATATTTTTAAAAAGCTATTTAAATATATTTTTTCCAAGATTAATTTTATTTTAGAACTCGTAAAAGTTGTATTAAATTTTTAGTCAACCCAAAATAATCAGACAGAAAGAAGGGCAAGAGCAAAATGATGCCCACGTGGGAAAAACGAAGAATAAACATATCATAGCTATAATTGCTCAACAGGGGCCCCATAATTAAAATTCATTGTTAAATTCTCCACTAACATCTCAGTTGATTTTATTAAACATCACTTCACTACTAGCAGTACCTAAACATTAAAACACAGTAAATTTTCAAGATATAAAGGGGAGATGAAAGTCTCTCACATGAACTCAAATAATAAGGTAATTTGGTTTCATCTTCATCCTGGAAGCTTTGCATCTCCTACTCTTTACAAAAGATTGGACCATCAAGTATCCAAACATCTTACTTCTTGCCCCTCTTAGAGCCACTCCTGGATTTTTCTTTCCTACGTCTTCCAGTGGAGCTCTTTTCAGAATTGACTGGGCCATTGTGGGCAGAGTGAATAGGCAAGTGATGCCCAGGAACCAAAGCAGGGAACCCAACAGCAGGGATTCTGCAAAGTAACCATGATCAACGTTATCCATGTAAAAGAGAGAACAAGAGAGGAATGAGAGATACTCGAATATAATAATGATTTAACAAACAAACAAACAAAAAAATTATAAACCGCTGTCATAATTACCAGCCTACATAAAGATGATTCAACCAAGCTTAGCAAACATAGGAACAGCAGCATTTCTTAGAAGGAAAGGTCACAATAAATTAAGTCGGAATTCTTAAAAGTATACATAGAACCTAATTAATTAATCCAACATACATACACAAATTGCATGATCAAGTAGGACACGCCCATGCGATGTCAATTCCTACTACATAGATAATCCAATATACATAACAACTGGACCAGATAACCTGATTCTAATGACTGTAAAACAGACTATCTAATTAGAGATGGGATAAACAGTAGTGACGCTATAGTTTTCTTAGTTAGAGAATAATTTGGTCAAGATGAAGTGTTGTGAGTTCGAGTTCAGAACAACGAGCCTTGACTGGTTCAAATACTCGGTTCGCCTTACATCTGGCTGATTGCAAATGCACGATGAAGTGGGTACTAAAATATGCTTTCTACATTTTACAAATTCAATGCAAAAAAAGCTAAGAAATGTCTATGCATCAAGTTATCATATGCCAACTCTTACTAAAAATATCTTAAGAAATGCTAGGTCTACATAGAGATCTTACAAAAATAAATTTACAAACTGACGTGATTTAACCTGATATGTCAGATCTACTTTACAAAAAAAAGTGTTTTACAGTCTAACATACCATTACCATATCAGTCCACGCTAATTTGTAAACTTTTTTTCTGGAGAGATCTTTTGGTAGATCAAGTATTTCTCAAAAATATTTGGGATCACATTATTACCATTGGCAAATTCCTATTGATAGTAATTTGTTCATTTTCTTTTATCCTCATCTTTAATTCGCTAGAAGACTTTTTTTCCACAATTGGGAAAATTTCAGAAAATCGAGTAAGGCAGTTGTGATGCAGACCCAGAAAGAGCCAAAAGAACACATTCGAAGCTCCCAAACAGACTAGTACAGATAACCAGATAGTCAAATGGACTCACGCCCCTCAAACATGCCTCGGTACTTAGGACAATACTAGGGTGACTATCAAATGTGCACTCCAAATATGCACACTAGTGCATTTGTAATTTTTTTTTTTCCTTTTAAAATTTTTTTAAATGTCCTTAACCATTAAGAAAAAAAAACACACATACAAATTCACTAATAGTCACTTCCTTAATCCTTAAGTAAAAAATAAATAAAAAATAAATTAAAATATAAGAGGGGTCATATTTGGGATGGCACTTTTGGTATGCACCTAAGCACTTTCCAGGTACTTAACTTGCTCAACTTCGTTCACAAACCTAACCATCATCAATTTAAACCGGGATTCTCCCCAACAAGCTGAGGATGTGGAGGATCCAGTCAATTCAACGAGTTCTGTGAGCTAGCCCAATAAATTTAGCCTACGCTGAGTTTTTCCCAGGAGAAAATTACAAACTAGACTGAAGTTAGAAGACCGTTCTCAGCCACAAGAATTAAAATTCTCTCAAGAGATGCACAAAATTGTATTTTCAAAAAAATAATTTTTTGAAAAATCACTCGAAGCTTATCTAAGATTAATTGGACCGAAATCAATGATTGGGAGGAAAAAACACAGCAAGATGGTATGTGATTCATACCCAACAAGAGCACAGCAGACTCCTGCTTGGTCACGGAAGCACCAAATGCGCTGCCCGAGTGCAAACTAAGGCGCAAAGCTTGATTCTCAGCATAACAGCACTGAAGCAAACGCCCCAGTCTCAAGCATTCCCCTTCAAGATACCTACTCTTCATCTCAAGATCCCTCACGTACATCTTTTTCCTCTCCCTTGATTTCACCGCCGCATCCCTATTCCTCAGCTGCCTGGGGAAAAATTCAGATGCACCCATTAATTACAAAAAGCCTTAACCCCAACCCTAGCCCTAACACATACATGTATGACTAATCAATTAATGTGCACTTAAATTACTACTGGTACCTTTTCCGCTTCTTAGAGAGGGGATCATCAGCATCATCTTGATCGTCTCGTTGGTTATCGTTGCTGAACTTCGTCTTGTCGCAATTACCAATCCCGTCATCAGAACAATCCGACGAATCCTTGTCGGCCCCACTGGATCCCTCCCCAGGCGAATCCACAATTATATCTGCCAAAAAGCTATCGCAGAATTCCTTAGTCGGCTCCACCGCGACAATTCTATCGTCATCTTCTTTCATCAACAAGGTCTCGATTTCGTCAATCCACGAAGAACCTGAATCCGGGGATGGGTTCAAAAAGGCCTCAGCCGATGAAGATTCGGTGAAAACCGGGAGTTCGACCGAGAAAAGATTCGTCCCATCCGGAAACTCATCGAAGAGACCATCAAAATTGATTCTTCCGATTATGTCGTCTTCCGCAAGAAATTCCGGATCTCCCATGACCGACCGATAAGATCAAGATAGAAAGGGATGGAAAACCGAAACAGAAAAAAGGAAATACTTTACAGCAATAATAACCTTAAAAAGAAAAAGGAGAGGAATTCATGGAAGGAGAAGGCTGCTTCGTTTGTTAACTTGTCAAAAATAAAAATAAAAAAATAAAAACGAAGAAGAAGAAGAAGAAGAAGAAGAAGAAAGGGCGGCTTCGTATGTTCGAAGAAACAGAGGTCGAGTATTTATGGTTTGCAAATAGGAAAGCGCGTCGTTGAGACTGGAGGCTTGTTTATTCCAGGGAGCCATTCCGTCACTCGACCAATAGAATTCATCCATTTTTGTTTCTGGCCAATAGCATCCATCCTTTGCAGAAAGCCTGAAACATCCATTTGTTATTTTTTTTCCTTGTAAATATGTGTCTTAAGAATCATAAGTAGAAAACTTTTTTAGTTCAACAAGAATAAAAATAAAAAATGATGTCGCAATTAAATAGAAAAGCTCTTAAAAAATATATATTTACATTATTCATTAATTATCATTTTTTTAAAGAAAATCTTCGAATTCTGGTCCGAATACATAATTTGAGAAAGAAAAAGATACATACACAAAATTTTTATAATTCTTTATCTAATTCTAATAAAATAAGTCATAAAAAAGATTAAACTTATGACATTACTACAAACCTTGATCTCATTTCATCGTGCTTTTATTCTACCCTATTTGATTACTTCGGTGGCTGTACCATATTTCAATAACTTTCCCTTTTCTTTCTTTATTTATTTATTGTTAATTCTTTCTACCAATGTAAGGGACGAGTTCTATATGTCTCATTTGTTTTGTAAATGAGATAAAATAAGATTAGATAAATTGAGTTGAAAATAGAAAATTGAATAAAATATTATTATAATATATTTTTTTAATATCATTTTTGTTTTGAGATTTAAAAATTTTGAAACCCACTGATTGGGTTGGTTTTTTTTACTCAATGGTTAAAGAACTGTTTTTCTAATGAATTTGTGATTTTTTTGTATTTTTTAAAAAATGTTTAAAGTGTTTAAAAAAATGTTTGAAAAAAAAGCACAAAAAATAAAAATAAAAACTTTTTACCGTTCAATGATGTGAGAATCCTCTGTGGTTGTATTATCATTTTATTTTTTATTCAACTTTTTACCTCTTATTTCTTAAAACCAAATAAATACTTATCTCAAGATATTTCACAAATTATCTTATTATTATTCACAAACTTCTCATCTTATTTCATTCTCCAAGCATTCCCTTAGGCCAGTGCCCCAATTAGTCTGTTTGTTTTGGTAAAACCTGGAACTTCATAAATCTGATTTATGATACATATTCCATCATATAATCCTAAACTCTTTGAAGATGATCATTAATATAAAAAGGCACAACACAAGCTACCGTTGATAATGAACCATTGCCATATATGTTTACTCTAAAATATACACTTTTCATGACTTAAAAGGTATAGGAAAATTTCCTACCGGACCTCCTACTCCATAATTTTTAATCTTTGGGGTGTAATGGTCCAATTCGGAAGGGATCATGGACCAAAAAAATTCGGTCCATCTTTTTTGCCAAATAAGACCGTTAATGATCCGATCGGTTTGCTCCGGTCTATAAACATTTTTTTTTCCTCTTTTTTCGTTTTTTATAGAAAAATTAATTCAAAAATTAATAAAATTAATAAAATTAAAATTAAATAATCTTTTTAACATTTTATATATAATTAATGAATATTAAATAGTTTCATTGTACCTATAGACAATGATAATCCTTTAAAAGAAAATTACATAATTAATTTATATAACTACTATTATTATATAGTCCTGATAGCCTTAAAACCCTAATTTTAGTAGCTTTTAAAAAAATAATCTTCACAACTCCTACTATTCACACAACCTCCATACACCACACTTTTTTTAATTTTTATTTTTTTTCTTTTATCAAATATTTATTATATGAATAATGAATAGAAAATTTGAAATAGTTTGAAAAGAATAAACTCAAAAATAAATTTAAAAAAATTATTAAAAAATTAAAAAAAAATGTGAAATATAGAGTTTAGAGGAAGTTGCATAACAAAACTCCTTTTAAAGTCGAAGCACTTTCATAATGAAATTTAACTTGGAATTCAGAGATTTATCGTTTCTAGATCAAATTTTTTGAGGGCTTGAACAAGGTGTCAAGACTCAAAAGCAATAACTAGACAGTAATTTAGATCATCGTTTGCATGAATTGCTTTTTGCTTTGAGTCTGAAATATAGAATGTATCTGTGCTAGTTTTATTTATTTATTTTCAGTTTCTGTCATGGGTCTCTAAAGTAATCCTAAGTTGGGAATTTTAACAGGATATTCAACGATGGGCTTTCAGCTAAAACGTAAAGGCGTGTGGGAGTGCAGTGGGATACTCTTGAACTCACCAGACAAAAAATTACCCATTTCTTCTTTTTGGTATTGATATATACAGAAGTAAATTGCCTCTTACAATCGGATAGCATTCTTTTCAGACAACAAAAAATCCATGAAACACACGTTCAAAAAAATATTTTTGAACCTTCTTTTTCTAGAAAAAGAACTGTAACGTGACCGCAAGAAAGTAGTGGTTTAAGCATTGGAGCGACAAGCCCCATTCACAAGGTGCAATTCTCATTCTGGGACTTTTTCTGCAATAGGCGGAGACTAATAATATGCTGAACTTCTTGCGAATTCAGGCATTAAGGAAATACCCAAAAAAGATAAGGGAGAGTTTGTGGTGCAAATGGGAAGCCAGCATGGCGAATCTAACTGTGGCCTATTCGTGACGATCAGTGGCTGTCACTTATGCCATGTGTCAAGATTACACCCTACAAACTTCCCCATTTCCTGAACATCAGCCTAGAACTCCTCACAGGTAATCACTTGGGCGAACCTTGTGAAAACTTGAGCAAATGTTAAGATCGGGGGGTTTCCTTGGTTTCTTCTCAGCACCAATGAAAGAACGTTTCAAGAAGTTATACATTTTCATCTCGAAAAAACCTGTTTTTGCTGTATGATCATGGGAAGAACCCTATATCTTAAGCGCTTGGGCAAAGGAGGGAAGAGAATTTTGAATTCTAGAGAATAACAGGACAAAATGGTGTTCGTGTTTCTAACAGAAGGGATCAACTAGTTTTCCTACAACGCCACAAAATATTTCATTGAGAGGCACACCTCAACTAGTTTCAGGCCCATACTGTCATGTAGTCGATGAGTCATCAAGAAGGTAATCGCAACCTGTTTTTTGCTTTTCCTAGATGCAGAAAAGCATAATATTATCTCTTAAAATACGTTTCTTTTGGTTAGAAGAAAATCAAAACTGAGATACGATACACTAACCAGACAACTTGCACTGTTTTCTGACCCACTTTCTTTAAGTTGATGGCCCTAAAAGCATAAATGGAAAAAACATTAGAGAGAGAAAAAAACAGGTTAGGTCTCTGATCAGAAAATAAAACCAGGAACCCGTTTTCTGCCCAATTTTGAGTTCGATGACCTAAAATTTCAAGGCTGCCTGCCAAATCTGGGCCTAAAAGCATTAATGGGAAAATCATTAGAGAGAGAGCGTGAGAGAGGTAAAAGGAAGGGGGGGGGGGGAGGGGAGTTTGAGAAAGAAGATTAAACCAGGACCCGTTTTCTGATCAACTTTGAGCTCAGCAAGCCCAATTTTCAGGGTACCAGATCTGGCCCTAAATCATAAATGGAAAAATCATTAGAGAGAGCGGAAAATAGAGAGAGGGGATCAAGTTTTTCTGCTAGAAAATAAAACCAGGAACACAAATAGAACGGAAAAAAACTTTCTAACAGTTGATCACAGATATCCAGACCCTTGAAAAACACCTACAATGCAGTGAAATCTATGATTGCAGTAGCAATCACAACTAGTTAGCAACCTATAACAGATGCGGACTCGTAATCACAGGCCCAGCCAAAATCTGACACAAGACTAACCCACCCACCACAAAGTAATCATTGACCCAAGTCTGTATAATCACGGATGAAAATATAACTATGCCATCCAAGATTTTGCGCTGCAAATTGAAAGGTTTTAGCAAATACCCTGGAATGATCAAAACGGAATCAACCCAGGAAAATATACATCCAACCGAGTACCCATCTAGCAGTGTTACATTCATACTGCATAAGCTATGGGATTCATCAGAAACAATTTCTACATGACATAATAACATATACTTTATTAGCCCAAAACAGCTATATCAATATCAAATACACTGTAGTCTTGCCTGAAATATGTTTATGAACCAGAGTCTTTTTAAAAGGTAAGTTCCTTTTAAAAGGTAAGTTACACAAACACCTAGGGTTTTGGGATCCATGACCTTACTTCCCCCTCCCCGCCTTATCGGAAGAGGAAACATTACTTGAACTAGAGGGCATTGGCAATAAATCTAATGAACCCATAGGCATGCAGGGTTTGATATCATAAACCATCCCGGAAATTCACATAAGCATTAACTCAATGCAACCCACCATATTAACCTTTTCATTGTTTATGTTGTTTGCTAGCATCCAAAACTCATCAAGTCAAGCTAGAGTATGAAAGGAACATGGGGCTTATGCTTGGCCCTTGGATTGTTAATTTATTAGACAAAAAAACCTCAAATGTGAGAAAAACTAAAGAAATGAATGCCAGACACCTACAAGCCAAATGTACAGCTTCTTGTTCTTAAAGTAACAAAAGACTATTTTCTGTACAAGTAATCAATCCACCTAAGCATTTTTTCATACCTTAAATAACTATTAATTATATTTAAATTTAAAGTTAAAGCACCATTAGCGTTAAGTGAAATGTGTTCATATGTCCACAGATACTCCTAGAAATGCTATTTCACCATAAAATTGGGAGCTCCTATGTAATTTATATATCTACTTGTTAAGCTGTTATAAGATGAGCATGGCGGGGAACTTCCATGATTCTCACAGAGAGCCGAAAATGAAATAAGGATCAAATTTACAGTCAACTCAGACATACTAGGGTGGCCAAGAATTATTCTCCAGACTGACCCGGGTTGGTTCAAATAGTATAAAAAAGTATCCATTAAACATAATTATCAAATAACCTTCCTGGGTGGCAAATCAAAAGGCCAAGCAAATCATGGGTACCTCACCATGGCACCACCTTCCAAATACATGCCATATCATATTTGATCAGGCATTAAGTACCAAATACTAATGAAACCTACCAACTTTCACCAAACACCGGAGTCTAATGCACAGATAAAAAAGATTTAAGATCAGTGGTTATGTATTGGAAACTCAAACTGAACCAGTGGACTTGTAATAAATGCAGCAGCAGAACTCATATAAACTAATAATGTATTATATGATATCCGGTCAGTCTCACCCTCTACGAGTCCAACCTCCAATTTGGTTACTTTATGTACCCATGAATTCTTAATTAAACATAAACTCTCCTTACAGACAATGCGCTATTTGAACAACGGGAGGTCGACATAAGGAAAACTTAGAAGCACATAGATTTAAAGTGAGGACTAACAATAACCCAGTACCAGCACGATGATCAAAAGATTTAAAAACTACAAGAAGATAAGCAGTATAGAGTAGGAATATAAAGTTTTTGTCTAGATCACTTGACCATACCACAGCTAAACTATAGTCTTAACTGACGCTACAATCAGGATCCATGGTTAAGGAAGACTAATTTTCAAGGTCTCTCAAGGGAACGAAAAAACCAACAGAGAATGAACAATATTTTAAGCACCATACCGTACCAAATGCAAAGGATTCCACACATTACTGCTCCTCCCTTTCTCGATTCCACTGTTCAATTCTAGCTCGCCGCTCCTCACTACCTTCCCTACCGGGTAAGGGGCTCCTGCTCCGCCTCGGGCTAACATGCCTTCTCCTTCCACCACCACCACCGTCCCTGTCATACCTGTCCTTGCTCAATCGTTTCATATTCCCTCCATAATCACGATCCCGGTCCCTATAGTCCCTATGCTCTCGCCTATGACGGGGGCTCAAACTCCGGCTACGACTCCGGCTAATCCTATACCCACGGAACCTTCCAAAAAGCTTCCTCCTTAGCTCTCTTCCAATCAGCTTCACGTGCATGAAGTTGCAGTACCCACCTCGGTTGCAACTGTCCTCCTCGAACTGCCGACACGTGGCCTCACGGAAATCGGTGACCGGCGAAAAATCGGCGATAATGGGGCGACCCGAGTAGAAACGGCCCTGAAGGGCCTGCAAGGCGGCTGCGGCCTGGTCCTCCTCCTTGAACTGAACGTAGACATTGCCGATCATGTGGTCAGCGAGGTTGTCGCAGACGTTGAGGCTCTCGATCTCGCCGAATTTACTGAGCTCCTCGAAGATGTCCTCGTAAAAGTCTTCGAAGTGCTCCTGGATCTTGCGCGGGTCGATGGGCTGGCCCTGGGCGTCCACACCCGGGGTGATCATGTCCGGGCGCTGGTACATGTTCGAGAGGAGGAGTGTCGGAGAGATCGTGGGGCGATTGTGGAGGCGAGAGCAGCGATCGCCGTGGCGACAAGCACCGATCTTAAAGTAGAAGGGGCAGTTGACCCGGTCCTTTTCGGTACCGAAGATCGAAGCCAAGTGCTCCGCCATAGAAGAATAGGCAGACTATTAGTAGTTCTTGGAGAGATTTGATAGACTTGGAAACGAAGGAGAAAGAGAAGAGCGGAGATGTTGAGAAACCCTAATTCACGTCCTTCTTGAGGGGGAAAAAGCCCTTAATTTTACAAACAGTTCACAAAATTCAGTATTTGGGTTTGGAAGGTTCTAGCAGTGACGGGAACGAAACGGACTTGCCTTTAATCGAGCAATTTATAGATCCTCCGAAGGTGGAACCCGTATCACTGAGGAACCTTCGCCTTCAAGTAACATTAAAAAGATTTTTTTTTATGATATTTATTAAATATTTAATTATATCTCTATTTTTCTTTTTTAAGGAAACGGGCATAGTTTCTTCGTCAAGAAATATATTCTAAAATATCTTCATATTAAATATAATATTATAAATCAAAATAATACATTTAAAACTTTACCAATATATCATTTTTTTTAACTAATCTGATCTTTAATACTATTGATATTCTCTACAAATGAAAGTTCAAGAAATAGTATTCTCTATCTAAACAAAGACTGACTAAATAGTATTCAAAAATCATACTCTCAGAGTACGTTTCGATGTTGAGATGAGTTGAGTTGAGTTGAAATGATAAAATATTGTTAGAATATTATTTTTAAATGTTAAAATTGTTTTAAAATTTGAAAAAATTAAATTATTTATTATATTTTGTATTGAAATTTAAAAATATTATAATGATAAATTGAGGATCTGAACAAAGCCATCTCACCTTTCATAAAAGAAAAAGACTCAACCTTTACAAATAAAAAATCGAAAGACGAACTCTTTTTATTTAGTTATATCTGAAAAGTAAACTAACATGAACATATATCATATTATAGGACTTTAATTTATGTGTTTATTTTTGTCCCAAATTTTTCATTGCAACTGAAACAGCCTCGGAAATGAATTTTTGGAATTAAATGAGGAACGAACAAAGAAAGAAACAATAACATGCCACGGAACAACCAAAGACAAAACCATAGTATCCTTGCTCAATAATACACGTGTATCAAGGAAAAAAAACAAAACAAAAATACTAATCAACCCAAATCCCAGTACAACTTGAAGGGGGAGGTAAGGGATGAATATGGATTCAGGCTTTAGAGACAAAAGCCGAACCACGGATGAACTCATGCAACGCTGCAAGAAGCACGTGCGTACACACTACGCCCGATTTGATCATCTTGGAAGACTGTTTGCTGGAAAATTACGCAATGGATTCTCCCTCAGTAGCTCTGTTTCCCTACACAAATTAATGGTAGTACAGGGCTTATAAGCATCACTTTATACACAGAAAGCATACAGGAATGCAGGACCGCAAATTTTCCCAAGTACATCACTCTTACTTTTTAAGTTCTTGGCCATCCCCACGCCTAAGTTGCAAAGTCGAAGACTTGCCACCCTCAGGATCCATCTTATGCATTCTGGGAAAGGAGAAAGATTTAATAACAATTTACAAAGAATCGGATAGGATTATTAAGGCTGAGAATAAGATCCTGTATGCTATAATAAGCACATTCAGTCTGCTCGACTAAGCCAGTATGATGGGAAGTGCAATGCAGGATATAATTTGGAAGCCAATTCTTTTAACTCCAATAACAGTGTCACTTGTTGAAACCGGTGTTAATAATACTCACTCTTCACATTCTTCATCAACAAACACCTCAATACAGGCACTTGCAGTTGCTCCTCCAGTTCTAGATACAGGTTTCTGGGGCACCTGCAAAAGACGGACTTCATCATCTAGATATTGACAAGGAACAACGCAAGGAAATGAAATCGAATTTGGCATCATCAGCTAGACTCTGTATGATTTGGAGGGGAACAGTGGGGATGGGTGAACTGTAAACCTTGAATGACGTCCACTTGGTAGGGACTGGATTGTTTTCTTTGCTTCTCTCTGCTCGAGCCCCAAGAAACTGCCAAGAATTCAAGTCTGTCTTTGATTTATCTGGCTGATGATGCAATGGGATATCAACAGCATTTGAATCTTTATAAATAGCGAGTGGAGTTGCACGAGCCCTAAAAAATGAAATCAGAGCAAAAACTTTTGAACAAATATATATACACTGGACTTGATGATGTGCCATCAATTATATGTAGTACTGCAGCATAACAAATTACAAAAAGTATTGACCTATTGAATGAGTCAATGACATCACCCGACCCAACTAAAACTAAAAGGAAAAAAAAACACTGTATATGAGGGTATCAGACTGAAGGAAAAAACCAGATAGATCGATAACCAATAGAACATATGTTTGACACACACCTCTAGTTGAATCTCCCCCTATCAAAGCTCAAGGTGGGCTTCAACCTGAGTAAAGAGGGGTTGGTGTTTTGGATTTTTTAAAGAGAAACAATATCTCATCAACTTTGTCTAAAAGGCCATCCTGTAATGGTCTGCCATTTCTAAAGCAACTTTCATCCACAAATTTGGGCATGTTTATTTGGATTTTTCCTGACAATATCAGAGTTTTCAGTGGTATTGGTAATTAAATAACTCCGCATGCTCACCTATTTGGATTTTTCCTGACAATATCAGAGTTCTCAGTGGTATGCATTCCTGCAACATTAGTGAGAGTTTTAGAATGCAGAAATTCAAGAAGGCAGATAAGAGCAATCAAACTCACGATTTTCTCCCCCAGTGAGTACAGTTCCAAAACTCCGTGCTGGTAAGCGCTTGTCCATTGAGTCCTCCTAAAATTTGGAATAAATGGAACAAAAAAGGTTTATACAAAAGTTATAATAAATTAAGTCCTCAGCAAGAAGTTGCATGCTCACATCTGTTGCTTTTGGTCTTCTCATTGAGCGGGCAAAAAATTTCTTATAGGCATCCTTCAATTTTTCAACTGGTTGAGCATTCCTATTTAATGGTAAGTTTAATCAGAGATATATTTCTGCAATGCATGCAAAAAGATAAATAAAGCAGAATCAAATGTCATAAACAGATTTTGAAAATAGAATCAGCATAAAACACAGGTCAGAGAAAATGTCAATAATTTATTACAGATGACCAATTCTTTGAAGTTACATTAATGCATGAAATGCAGCACAAATACAATGATATGTAGAATAATACAATAAAGCGAGTCTTACCTGGATATCCCAAGATCATAAATTTCGTTGGCAAGTTTCAACTTATTCTTCAATTCCATGTGCCAAGCGTACGATATATAGTACACAGCATGTGACTTGCCAATTTCATTTGCATCTAGAAAACTGTATATGATTTCTGCATCAACACAATTTTCAGCCTGCAATAGCATTTTATATTTCAAACAGCAATCCAAGATAGGCTCCAGGAGCAATGACATGTATATTCTTTATTTTAAAAGAGGACAAGTAAACAAGGTAAAAAGGACCCACATATTCCAACCACACTTTAAGGTATCGTAGATCATCCTTATAGCGATCCGAATGCCAAAAAGTACGCACGCATTGTTCATATATCACAACCAACCCCGAGTAGTCTCCACCCGGTGGAAATGCTTCCTGAACCCACTTAATACACCTTCCAAACGAAAATAGAAAAGATGCCATTAATCTCTATAACAAATCCCTCTTAGAAGATGACATTTGTAGCAGTAAAGAATTTCACAAGTTTAGGAGAAGAAAAACTTGGGGTATTGGAATATATGAAAAACCCAATATCATGCAGGAAGCAATATATCCCATCTTATATAAGAGCTTATTCTGATTTCGCAACCTTAAATCTGAGGGTCATTGTAACAAAATTCCGGCCGCAGGGAGAGGGGGGTAGATAGGGGGTTCTCTATCCCTCTTGGGATGATGAGATTTAAGAGGACAGATAGTATTTGGTTTCACATAACACGTAAATTTGAAGTAAACCAAGTGGTTCTACTGAGCCATCCAAAACCACAAAGTTAAGTAGCTGGAATTTCCGTCTATACAAACAACGAAACAACGAAATAAAGATCTGAATATAAGAATAATTTCTCTAGAAATGAATGAAATAACAAAATCCAGTCAAACCAAAGTTGAGAGTGCTCACTCGATCCATGGCTGAAGTGGGTCATCTCCATTATACTCATCGATCGCCTCGATCAACCTCCTAAACCCAGGATAAAGAATTTAACCGAAAACTTAATCGTCAGCATTGATTGATAAAAGAACTTCACCAAAGAACGAAAAATGAACCTTCGGTTTTCAAGAAGAGATTTCTTGAGATGATTGTCGTTGTGGGATTTGAGGGCGTCATTTAGGATGCCAACTTTACGGCCTCTCTTCAAGGGCCTCACATTCTCCTTGAAAAGCTCCCACTCGTTCCCAGTCTGTCTCTTCGAGAGAAGAAACTCCGTCTCTGGATCCAACCTCTCGATCTCGGTGTGGGTCTCCTCCTCCATCGACTGCTACAGTGGTTCTTCTTCCTGATCTGGACACAGAATATTTTTGAAATTTTGAAAAACGATTAGGGTTCTCTCCGCTAACCGTTGGATTTGTCTTTATATTTATATAGAAATTGAAAGTTTGAGAGCTCGGCTGTCCCCCCCACCTTCAACAAAGTTTGAAATTCCACAATCGCAATTTGGGCTGGGCTCAAAGTACTCGACTCTAACATTCGGCCCATGTGAAAATGGAATTCTAAAAAAAATATTCTACAAATTTTTTCAAAAAGATGGGGGAAAATTGTTTAACTCTTCCTTAGGTCTATATATTTATATATACATTTCTTAAATCTTGAAGGCCACATTTCTGAGTTTTTAACAAAATGAGATACTATTTTATTATATTTTTGTTGGAAACCCAATCATTTTAGATGAAATAATTAATTATTTCTCCAATTATTATTTAGAGCCAAATAGGGACTTAATAATTTTTTGGAGCTTGTGGGGACCAATACCACGGCTCAAACAATGTGCTAATGTAAAGTGTCAATGAAATGGGATTATCTTCATTCAAGTGAAACAAATCATATTTATTTAGATGAATGTTATATATCAGCCACTATTTACTCCTACACCTATAATTTTTTTATATGGTGTAAGGTATTTTTCGTAGGATGTGGGGATGTTTTTTATAAGATGTAGGGATGTTTTTCATAGAGTGTGGGGTGTGGGATAGTAAACAGTGGCTGATGAGAATAATTTTTCATTTATATAATGTAAAACATTGAACACTGTATTTTTGAATGGTTAGATTTATAAATAAAATAATCAAAATATCTCAATTGAAAATGTTAGAAACTAGAGTAGTTTTCCACAATTATCTTACTTTTTTATATGTTTATTAGATTAATCATTGTTGAAAAAGCTAAAATTCAAAATAATAATTATACTATCTAGCATTGATCTCTACTAAATGAATAACCTCATTTAAATTTTTATTTTCCATAAAAAAAATCTAAAAAATAAAACATGTACGAGATTTATAAGACCCATACTTATATATTGTATTATTATTCTATTTTTATTTCACTATATTATTATATCTCTGTTTATCAACTTTTAGACAAATTTTTAAAGTAATGCTATTTATCATTTCACGATGTAATATTAGATAATTGAAGATTATTTATTATATTTTATTTATAAATTTATCATCTAATCACACATCAAGTGATGATGAGAGAATGAGGAATAGATTTTTTCAAACTTTTATATAAAATTCATAGTTTTAAGGATTTAGACCATGGGCTTGGCCCATAATTTTACAGCGAATGGTATAACAGCAAACGGCCGTTGTCTGTCTCGACTTATCCGAGATTCAAGAAAATATAAAAACATGAAAGGAACTGAACAATTGAAGCAAAAGAAACAAGGAGAGTTAAATAAAATAAAATTAAAAAAAAAAAAGTACAATCTTATCCTAACAATCCAAATTGGGTAGTTGATTTGGATGGATTTCCGGATAATGTTGGGAAACGATGTTCCTATGGTGGGAGAGATTTCACTGTGGTGCTTCCCCATGCCAATTGCTACACCTCCATCGTCATCAACCAAAATGAAAACCATGAAAAAAGGGTGGAAAGTGGAAACAATTATTGCATTGCTGACCCCGAACCAAATGTATATGAACGGTGGACCAATCGATGTGACCACAAATCAGTAGGCTATTTAGGATAAACTATTTAACCAAAGGAATGTATTAAAATCTCATCTTGAAATGAGTGGCTCGATAATTTCAATTTTTTGTTTATTTAAGAGGTATTAGAATTTCAAAGACGATAATTAATTGAAATATAACAAAGTTTAACAATATATGTTTCAAACGTAAAATTTAATACAAGAGAGAAAGACATTTAGAATGTATTTTATGTATCTCTTTTTTATTATCTACCTATTAAAAACTCGAACAAGTTTTTTAAAAATATTATGTATGAGTTCGAGACAACTTTACTCATTATTTTTTAAAGAAATTATATTTACAGTTGTGGAGTGCGCAAGTACCGCATAATAATTTAAAAAAAAAAAGTAAATATAGGACTTATGTAAAAAAAAAATTAATTTTTTAATAGTAGATTTTACTATTTTTTAAAAGAATTGTACAGTATTTATACACTCTACAACTGTATCTAGTATTACTCATCTACTGTAACAAAAGATAATTGTGTGAGGCTCACATATCGCTTGTCAAGCATGAGTTTCACACATTTGTGTGTTAGGGTCTTTAAACAGTACTACACACAACATGGATAGATTTGTTGACTCCAGATCTTACTTGCCTAATTGCAACCGATATGGGGTGTTCGGATCCTAATTATTTTGAGTATATTTTTTATTTTCCTTAACTAAGAGTTTAGATGAAAATAATGGAGAGATCTCATGGACAATAATGGAAATTGGAATAACAAATTGCAGTGTTCTTTTCCGGGATGCAACATTAAAATCACGTTCGAATAGTGCACTATTTGGACTCCATCATGCTAATGTGAATAATGATTTTGATTCTGTTTATTCACACGAGATTTTATAGCGAGTGCTGCTATTCAGTTATATCATTTTGTTCGTTCAAAGTTAACATTAGTTCAATTTGATTTTTATGTTCTTTTTTTTTTTTTTAAATGTTAAAAAAAAAATACATAAATACACTAGTGGTAACATTTTTATCCATTAAAAAAAAAAAAACATTAGTAGTAACTTTGAATGGACAAAATGATGGAGCTAACTAGCATTATTCTTTCCTATCTATCATTTTTGTTTCAACTATTATACAAACTCTTTTTTTTTTTTTTAACAATATGATCTAATTTATTGGTTTCAATTGTCTTTTCTTAATCTATTCGAACTGCGTCTATAATCTATTGAAATAGGGTTTTGTTGATCTTTCATATTATTCCCTTTTTTTTTTTTTGTAAGCAAGCATTTCATAGATTAACTAAGTAATTTCAAGATATTAGATTCAGTGGGGCGAGAGTCCCCAACAATTATCTCAAAACAAGCAAATGCAAAACTAGAGAAATAAAAAAAAGATAGATCTAGAGCTATAAGTTTGGTCCCCACGCATTTTCCACTAAGGGGAAGCCGCTTAAGGCAGTTTTTTGCATAATCTGATAAGCAGACTATAAAACTAGGATTAAAAGTCACAGTGAATTGTTGTATGCTGCATTTTGCTGGACTGGTCCAATTGAATGAGAATTTCATGACCACTTTATCTTGATCATTTGTTAGGAAAAAAAGAACATAGAGAAGTAGCAACTGGAAGATGAGTTGATACATTGGTATAAGACCGTCACTGGCATTGGAGACACGTGTAGCACACGCATTACTCTTGAAAAGAAGGTAATACTCGGATCTAAGAGATCCGAAGTTGATGATCTCGATGGTGACGCGCGTGGCGGTAGAAGACTCTCCTTGGCATGGAGGCGCATGAGGCTCACACACACTGTGAGTCGTGTGTTTGGTCAATTTTCTTCCGTCGTTCAACAGATCAACAGTTAGGAAATTTGATGGTAGGGTGTGTGGCGGTCGTAAGAGGCCAGTAAGCAGCAGATTGACACATTTTGGTGCTATAGATGGAAAAATAAAAAGAAAAAAAAAATCGATGTACATTTTCGATATTGGCCTGACAAGTGGAGGAGGGAGGAGCAGAAGTTCCACCCCCTCTGGGCAGAGAAGTTGGGATAGCTGGATCTTTGGTAGAGAGAAAGAAAAACTCCTCTAGAGAGAGAGAGAGAATGTCTCCTATTGTTCCTTTTATTACAATACAATCATGATTAGAAAGAAAAACTAAAAAGCGTGTTTCCTTCTTAACATGTGAAACTATCTCCCCTTTCAGTGAGAGAACCTCTAATTTCTCTCTAAAAAACTTCCCAAACCGAAACTAGCTGAAAGGGGGTGGGTGTTTTGCCTCCTCCCCCTTCACTTCCCTCCTGTCCATATTTTTCTTTGAGTTTGTGTTTTGTTTGTTTCTTGTGGGTTTTTTCAAGTCTAATTAAAGGAAAAACACTAATCTTGGATTCTCTTGTGATCCCAATCTAGCACGCACCCCACCATGGTGGAGAATGGCGGAATGAGCAGATCAATTTTAAAATCCCCCAAAGACGGCTTCAAATCGGATCCACCCTCATGTCGATCAAGCAATGATCGACATGAGCAGATCTGGTAGGCTGCCTACACAGGTGGCAGCGACAAAAGCAAATTGGTGTGAAAAGTTGGTGGGTGCGAGGAATGGTGGAATTAGTGGCCAGGGGCTATAGGGAGGTGCTTGTGCGGTGGGCGCGAAGGATGCTGGCGTTGGTAGGTGGAGGGGAAACTCGCCGCTTGATCAGCGTGGCATGAGGGATGGTGGAAGTGGTGGCCGGGGGCGATAGGGAGGTGCTCATGCTCTGGGCGAGGGATGGTGGTGTGTGGAGTCGGTGCTCGCGAGGATAGCGGATGCAGAAAGGGCGGAGGGGGGGTTATGGGCTGCGAAGGTAGCAGGAAAAAAAATGAGGGGGCGGCGAGAAAGTTAGAGATGAAATCCTAGGGGCAATGTTTTTTCTTCAGTTGTGTTTTTTTGTGTTTATTTTTATATTTTCTATATATTTTCCGTTGTTGTCTTATTTTAATTAATAATATAAAGAAATAGGCTATTGGACTTTTGTCCATAGCAGAGGAACTCCCCTCCTCTTTGGAGGATGGGGGTGGTTCGGCTCATTCTCCTCCTTTTTGAGGATGTGGATGTTTGGATACCCTATCCTCCTAGGAGTTGGGTGAAGATTATCTCTATTTTTTTACAGAAAATGATACTCTCAATTGAGAGTTTTTTAGAAGTTTAAACGATGTCCGTCTCCAATATGTGTGTGCGGAGAAACTTCCAACTGATATGTAGTTTGGTTTGTAATTTGAGTTTTTCAATATTGACCAGTCACAACTGTAATTTTATTCATTTATGAAATAACGTCTATTTTCTATTAAAAAAATAATAAATAACTAAAATCAAAAAATAAAAAATGAAAAAACAGAATGTAACTCATGCATAACCTTTAGCTCGGAAGGAACTAGAATGTAACCCTGGTTGGTTAGACGGATGGAAAGTTGGAAACTCCTTTATATCATTTCCTTTTCCGAAAGCGAAAACTCAATAGAAACAAAGTGCAGAACTTCAGACTTCAGAGGCGGTCGGAGCGCAGACATGGCGTCGAGAGCTGCTCCAGGCGTTATTGATTCTTCTCGTTCACCACCTTTCTCTTTCAGATCTGCTGCTTCGCTTCCCATGATGTCGCTTCCCGTACGGATCCATGCGAATGGAAAGACGAACAAGGGCCTGACGGTGAGAGCGATGGCAGTGGCGAAATTCAAAGGGACTCAGCGGAGAGAGAAGCATCTGACGGAGATGATCGAGAGGAAGGTGACGGAAGCGAAGCAGGTGTGCGAGGGGGACGAGACGTCCGACGAGTGCAAGGTGGCGTGGGACGAGGTCGAAGAGGTGAGTCAAGCAAAGGCGGATCTCAGGCTCAAGCTGCAGCAGGAAAAAGATCCTCTCGAGTCGTTTTGCCAGGACAATCCTGAGACTGACGAGTGCCGAGTCTACGAGGACTGAGTTGATTGTTAGCTGCAGATCTCCATCGTCGACGCAAGGCCGATAATCTTGCTGGAGTCTACCGATTTAGGCTGTGATTTTGTGTATATGCTCACTATTCGACTAGTGTAATAAGATTGTAAAATAACTTCTTTGTGGGATTAATGTATAATTATGTTGTCTCTGTAGTAACCATTTCCGTTGTTCTGAGCATCTCCAAAGTGCTAAATCTTTTCTTATCTTTGATCAGCATCGATAACACTAAATACCCAATCATATGAAAAGACGATGAAGAACATGAGAACATATACAATTTAACAAGGACTCTCTAGGAGAGAAAATCATGCGATAAACCGGGAAAGCTACATTACTGAGAAGTGAGCTGAATGAATAAAACCCCCCAAAATCAACTGGAGAATCAGATCGATCAGGACATCAGATCCAAGCAGTTTCCCAATACAAACAGAAATAGGATGCAACTTTACTTTGGCTGGTGAATTAGCACATAACATCATCATCGTACATGTTCACAAGATTCAAAATGACAGAAACAAAAACACTACAATGTCTACGAACGGAACAAAAAGCATATCAAAAAATAAAAAGATGAAACGTTTGTTTATTCTTCCCCGCTATCTTCATCAGGACCTGCTGCTTCTCTAACATTGACGGTGAAGGTATACTCTTGGTCACATCCCAGATATGAATCACACATGAAATAAAGTGTGTATGTCTTCTTTCCAGCTTCTGCAGGGGCGAAATCAAGCTTAACCTTCGATTTTCTTTGCAGGGAAACCCTCTTGATGGCAAGCAACTGGTTGGTTTTGGTATCGCCCACGACAAGCCACCAGCCTTCGTCTTTGGCCTTGGGATACCTGGGAGCATCAACAGGTCCTACCTCTGTCCTTCCCTCCATATCTCTCTCAAGCGTGACCAGCAGCGTCATCTCCCTCCCAGCTCTCACACTATCGTTGTCCAGCACCTCGTATGTCATATCAATATTGGGGAAACGGTTGCAGAACTGTGCAATGTGCAGCAACTGATCATCTGACATCTGCAATAGCTCACGCCTCTCGTCATCCTCCATCTCCACTAAATCAAATACAGTCTCTATACTCTTTCCGGGGTTTTCTTGGCATTTCTTGGCCAACTCCTTTGTAAAGTGTGGGAGTTGTAGAAGCATGGAATCACGTTCCCACATGCCCTGTGTCACCATTTGGCTAATTTCCATTGCGAGGAGAGCAAGGCTCAGCCAGCCATTGCTTGAAATAACATCAACCATTGCCTGAAGCAATCTACTTGCAGAAAGAAGCACCTCTCGCTGGTCCGATGCTAGGTTCCCACCGACAGTTTGCCTTGCAAAGTGGGCCTGAAGAAGTGCATTTGCTTTCACATGCGGGTCCGTGCACTTGGGATTTTCAAATGAAAACCTCTGGTGATTAATCAACCTCCGAACCACATCTTCCTCCCCAGGTCGTACAGGAAGTAGTGCATATTCTGTAGCTGAAGACAAAATCTCCAGAAGACCCTTCATTTTTGTCTTGGAAGTCAAAGAAGAACTGAAACGCTCTATAGTAGTGTAACTGATGTAATAATAGGATGCTATCATCCCAAGATTCGAAGGAGTAAGATCCATATCATCCTCAATGATAACACATTTACTTGCTTCTAAATTGCTCAATGTGTTCTCTACAAGCTCTGACAGGTGATCAGAAAGATGCCTGTGACTAACTCCCTGAAGATTGTAATAGTTGGGATTTTGTGTGAGCCTCCTGTACATAAACGTCCACGTAAGATAATCCACAGCATCTTGCTTGTTCTCAATGATTTTTGCGACAATTTCTGCATTCAGATTATCGTGTAGAAAGTGGTGCAAATGGCTTTCAACTGGGAATGCTTCGTACAAGAACTTCTTGTAGTATTCTTTACGAGGTGCATGGCAAAGGATGACACACTTCCCAGAGTTATCTAACAAAGGTCGACTAGCATGACCCATCATTTGTAGCAGATCAGTAACTGGGTAATCAGTGTGAGCATTTTCCCGACCATCATAATATTGTGTTCCCATCACGACCACCAAATGGGCTGACAGTGACACTCCCCAACACATTGAGCTGCTCATGACACAAACCTTAATACCCCCAATGCCAAACAGATATGACACAATGTCTCGATCCCTATCAGTTAAGCCCTCGTGCAAGTAACCCACTCCATGACGTAAAGTGGCTTTAAGCATTTCATCGTTAACTCTGTCAATGTAAGGATCGAGTTTGTCAGGGGTCTGCAATAAAAATGGCTTCTTCTCTCCATCCCCATCGGAGTAGGTCATCAGATCCACAGCAGTGAGTCGGACATGCTTCCTTGTTGGAACAAAAACAAGAGCAGGCTTCTCATTCTTGGCAAGCTGAACAATTGCAGTATATGTTGGCTTTGTCATCGCTTGCATCCTCGCTTCAAAATTAGCTATGTCTACCCCCTGGATGTGTACTTCCAATGGCACAGGACGAACGCCAGGAGGAAAATTGAAAAGGCCATGAGAGGTAGCACCTATCCATTCCCCAAGATCCTTTGCATTTGCAAGTGAAGTTGACAGGGCCACAATTCGAATCTTGTTCTCAACTTGACTTGCAATATACCTCATCCTGGAAACAATCACCTCCAAGACAGGACCACCTTGGCCCCCAATCAAGTGGAGTTCATCAACGATGAAAAGGCTAACTTGTTGAACAGGTTTCCTCTGTTTCCAGCGGCGAGACAAAGCATCCCATTTCTCCGGAGTACTGATAATTATCTGACCTTTCTCAAGAAGTTTCAAATCTGTAGTTGCTTCCCCTGTTAATTCAACCACCCGCATTTTAATACCATCCTTTCCAAACTTCCTCTCCCAATCACGATACCGTTCCTTGGCCAGTGCTTCAAGGGGTGCAATATACACAACACGCATGACACTCTCGGGTGCTTTTTGATGATTCCTTAAGATCGCAAACTCCGCACATATGGTCTTCCCACTCCCTGTTGGAGCAGCAACTAAAACATTGTCATCTGTATTATACAGGACAGTGAATACCTGAGTCTGAACAGGATTAAAATGCTTAAAACTATAAAGAGCTTCATATGATGGATTCCTTAAGGCGGTCACAGGCAGCGGTTGCAAGTCCAATAGCTCTGTTGGCGGAGGATACTTTTCTGGTAAAATGAGGTGCCTGAAAGAAACGGGTAAAACAGTTTGTGACCCAAGCCATCTATCTGACACAACACGGATGAAGTACTGAGGAGGCAATGGCTCATAAATTGGCACTGTGAAATTCAAAGTGTGATCCTCGTCGATATACTGCTTCTTCAACATAAAATATTCATGATGAAGAACATATTCACCATCATTATCCTCCACAATCACCCAAAATGGCTCCACGTATCCATGAACTTTGTCCTCCCATTGAAAGTCTGGCGTTATGGTGAGCTCAACCCTCAAAACAGTGCGGGTAATTGGCTGTACATGTGCTGCAAGGTTAAGTTTGGGGAATTGGTGAATAAATTTATGAAGTGTCCTTCCCATCTTTGGGACACGAATAAGCTCCCCTATCTCCTGCGATGAAAGGTCATAATACCTATCCCAGGCCAAATCCTTCTTCTCTAACTTCATCAAAGTATCATTTGGGATCCCATTGAATTGGCGAAGAGGTGTTTGTACACTCCACATCCTCTTGTTAATCATTTTGCACAAGTTCAATGCCTTCTCAGCCAATTGAGCCCATCCACGTTTCAACACAATCTCAAAAAGAGCTCGCATAAGACGTCCCGCACTCTGAACACAGAGTGAAACCAGTGAGTCGACAGGCAAAGAACTAGACCAAAGAACATAAAGCAGAAAAAATGAAACCCAAAGGAACAAAGGGAAGCAAACGCTAGAGCTAGCTGCAACTATTCCTAACCCTAACTGAACTACAGAAGAGGAAGGGGTGGGGAGAGAGAGAGAGAGAGTATCAAACCTGAGTTATGAACACCATGTCAGACGTTAATGAAAGACCTTCAAGCTTCAACTGTGAAATATATGCCTGCAGCAAAACATTAATCTTGGCGCTAGGCTCTTCCAAGCTTTCCTTGATGGGAATAGGAACACGATCCAAAAGCTTTGCTAGTTCCATTTTTTCATCCTGCCGCACTGTAACATATTTGAATTCTTCACTGAGTGAAAACAACCGACAAAGCTCAATATCTCCCATAGTGGGCTTCAAATGCTCATTATAGGTGGATATCGTCCCATGAGTTATATAATAGTAGCTAGCAATGCGACCCAAGTCTGTGACTTGAAAATATCCACTTTTTCTATCATATTTAACCAAATTATTTTTGTCCAGTATGGTTGCAGCAGAATGAATCTGCACCAATAAAGAAAATAGAAAAGCATGAGATAACTATGGCAGATACAATCATGAGCGGTATTTCTATTGCAAAAGCCAAAGTACATCGAATCATTAATATGTAAAATAAAATAAATTTCCGTAAGGGCCTATGAAGTAAGGAGGAAAATCATCTTAATAAAAAAAATCAGATATAAGAGATGTCAACATGTCAGAATGTCTCATATGCTACAGGCCACTGGTAAGTCGTATGACAAAACAGATTGAATAAGATAATATACAGGCGACCTTATCCCAGGGAGATAATTAAACAAATATATCGGTATGAAGAAATTTAGTCCAAGATCTGTGCACTCTTATTTTACTAAGAATAAAAGAGACGAGGGCATCGGAACACAGCAGCAGAAACAAGATAAATGACATGCAATGTCCAAAAGAGCCGTTAAATGTAAAACAATGCAATTGGATGCTTACCAAATCAGCCCTCCTCTCCTCCAAAGTTATATCTCTCGTGAGAACATCGGCTGCTAAACCATACAGTGTAGGGTTGCGCACCATACGAACATACAAGTAAGTGTAACCAATCCAATTGGAGGCTTCTCTAGCATTTTGAACAGTTCCAAGAACAATTTCTGCATTCAATTGATCAGGCAGTTTGGACACAAACTGGCTTTCAATAGGAAGCTGCTGATTCATTAAAGAAAGATAATATTGTAGTTCACTATGACCAGTAATGATTATGCCCTCCCCATATGAATCAAACTGGGGCCTTCCTGCACGACCCAGCATCTGCATAACATCCAGAGGGGACAGTTCGGTCCATGCACCCTTTTCTGGATTGTATATTTGGGTCCCCTTGATAATGACTGTGTGAGCAGGTAAATTCACACCCCAAGCAAGAGTTGCAGTGGATACCAACACTTGCACATGTCCATCAGCAAATAGCTCCTCAACGAGCTGGCGGTCAGCCCTTGCCAACCCGGCATGATGAATAGCAAAACCATATGGTAGAAGATCTTTAAGTTCATTGCTCTTGACCAGATCTGTATGAGTATGGAGAATCTCTCGGCTTGCACTGTCCTCCTTCAAAAATCTCCCCAGAGTATCATTAGCAAGAGCAGCATCTCTTATGGCACGAGCTGTTTTGGCTGTTTCTTTTCTTGAGTGAACAAAAATAAGGACTTGATGCTTTCCTGCTATAGCCATTACCTTTTCGTAACAGACGTCATTCATCAGCTGGAACCTCTGGAGTGGCTTCTTTACTGTGATTCCAATATACTGTTGAGAAAGAGGGACGGGTCTGTAACTATTGTCAAAGTGGAATAATCCTTGGTGCAGATCAACTCGTAAGAACAAAGCCACATCCTCATAATTAGGGAGTGTAGCAGATAACCCTACCAACCGAATATGCTCTCTTGAACTTTCAATCTGCCTAACTGTTCTAGCAACAATACTTTCAAGCACAGGTCCTCTGTTATCATGAAGAAGATGAATCTCATCAATGATGAGAAGCTTCACAAGCTGCGTATAAGTCCGATCGCCTGACTTCCTGGTAATGATATCCCACTTCTCAGGAGTTGTGACTATAATTTGAGTTTCTTCAATTTGCTGGCGAGTCAGTGACTGATCTCCACTTAACTCCCTGACCTTAACATCGAAGTACTGCAAACGATTGGACAAATTTCCGACAACTTCAGCGACTAGAGCTTTCATAGGAGCAACATATACAATCTTATAATTGCTGTGGTTAAATGAACCATCTGAATTCCTGTTTAATGCTATCTGCTGAAGTATAGTTAGCACGGCAACGTTAGTTTTCCCTGCCCCAGTTGGAGCGCATAAGAGGATATTGTCAGCTTTAAAAAGTGCAGTCTCATAGACTTTACTCTGTACCCTGTTCAACTCTTTCATTCCTTTAAAAGCGGGTTGTGCCCAGTCTGGCATATCAGATATTTTTACCAGTTTCTCTTTCGGATCAAATGGTTTGGGCTTCAATGCAGGCACATGAATTTCTTCATATCCCTTGCTAGAATGCCTATAAGACCCATCTGGAAGCTCAATCTTTTTAGCTGCCACCAAACGACCACCTTGTTCAAAAGCTATACTGTCAAGATCAAGCAACTGGCGCTGGCCCCAACCACTGTCTGCATCTCTATCAACAGGACCTCGCCTACCTCTGTCCCCATCTCCACTGCTCTCATCCTTCAACCGACGAGCCTCTTCTCTAATACTCTTCTCCAAATTCTTTTGCCTTTCTTTTGCACTAGCCCTCGTGGCATGCAACTGATCCACAATAGCCGCCAGTTCTGGACCCAAACCCATCATTTCCTCCTCAATCTTCTTCTTCTGATCATCATCTTCGGCCCTCGCCAAGCGGGTACACCAAACAATCTTAAGTCGATTCCTCAACAAAAGCTTAATAAGGCTAAATTTATCGAATTGGAGAAGCACCAACAGCTTTGATTCAACTTCTCTGTCATCACCTTCGGCGAGTATCTTAAGCACGTCTTCTGCAAGCTTCTGGCACTGTTGTGGATCAATCTGTTTCTCAAATGCTTCAGAGATCTTCCCCTGAAGCCAATAAGCGCCAATGCTCAGAGCATTAAGGTTCATACTCTCATTTGCTTCTCGCATGTCATCATCATCGTCAATCCCACCCCCCATTTGCATAGCTCCAGCACCATTGGCTTCGACCACGTCATCATCATCATCCTCATCTTCCTGGACCATATCAAGATCACTCTCCTCATCCTCCTCCTCATTCTCTTCAAACTCAACTGCAACACCCACATCGTCATCGAGAGCATCATCCCCATTTGCAGCAGCAGGCCCAGCGGCATCACCCCCATCCTGGTAATCCGTGATAAGCCTCCCTATTGATACCAACTGATCAAAAACAGGGTTTGGAATCGGGTTCAATAGCTTCTCAATCTCCTTCTTCTTGTCCGGATTCTTAAGTATATCATTCTTAAGGACTGCCAAGATCTCATCTGCGGCGCCACTGACAATACTGAGAGGCTGGCCACCCAACTGTTGCTGAATGACACTAAGCATAGCCTCATACGCAGCCCTCGTCTCCTTAGTCTTAGGCTGGTACACACCTTCCTCGGAAGAAGTCAAGACGCTTTCTTCTTGAAGACGGCGCCGCTTGCTCTGACGACCGGGCGCGGGCTCGGCAAGTGGGTCGCGTTCCTTCTTCTTCCTCTTGGCTTTCTGAAGCTTCTCGTCCAATTCGGGAGGTTTCCCACGGAAGGCCCTATCGCCGAAACTTCTGGGGTCGATCTTTCCCCATAGCGATTCGGGCTCGCCAGTGGGCTCATGGGTGTCCCGTGGGCGAGAGTCGGTGGTCAAGACCAGACTGGAGTTAGCTCGATACTCGTACTGCTTGTGCCTGGCGTGTGCTTCCGCACCTCCGCCCAGATGCGCCATCTCGACCGATATACCTCTCTCAATGCAAACAAATCGCAGAAAACCCCTGATTCAGATTCATAACGACAATTTTCTTAGCCTCTACCTCTAGGGTTTAAACCTTAAACGTTAAATGAATTGGGAAAAAAAAAAAAAAAACCCTACAATAGCATGAGCAATAAACCCCAAAAACCCTAATTTACAAATATATTTGCTTGGAAGTTGAAAACACTTACTGATATTGCCTTTAGTAGCCGGGTTTGTCCGCGATACTTCCCTCCCCTCCGGCTTGAAATATCCTGGAATTTAAACTGAGATATCAGACGTTTCGACTCTACAAGA
The DNA here is from genome assembly GCA_029856935.1 of Cyclocarya paliurus. Taxonomy (NCBI): domain Eukaryota; kingdom Viridiplantae; phylum Streptophyta; class Magnoliopsida; order Fagales; family Juglandaceae; genus Cyclocarya; species Cyclocarya paliurus. Next base: position 11,013,946 of record CM056949.1, read on the forward strand.
AAGTATTAGAAAATAGAAATGCTCCCCCTGCTAGGCCGCTTCGCTTCACTATATGCACGCCTATCTTCCAGATATTCCCAGTCTCTTTCTATGGGCTTTAAAGTGAAAGTGTGGCCATGAGGCCTATGGGCTCCATTTTCACTCTTATTTTAAGTGGACCGGTGTATGCTAAAGATCATGAAACAAGGCCTCGTTTGTTTTCAGAGATAAGATGAGATGAGATTAAAATTTTTGAGATGAGATAAATTATTTATTTTATTTTGTATTAGAATTTGAAAAAGTTGTAATGATTAGGTAAGAGAAGATGAGATGAATTTAAAAAAATTAAATTATTTATTTTATTTTGTATTGGAATTGGAAAAAGTGTAATGATGAAATTGAGATGAGATGAGAGTTTTCTGAAAACAAACCAAGCCTTAATACAAGTCCAGAAAAGCTAATTTTTTTTTTTAGAACAGTACGTTGTTTGAATTAGCTGCAAGCTTTGCAAGCTCTTCAAGTTAATAAAAAATTGAGTAATACTACTTTGTCATCTAATTTATTATCATTCTTGTATTATTTTATAATATTTTATTAAATAATTAAAAATTATTTATTATATTATATTTATAAAATTATCATTTAATGTCATATCAAAAAATGTTAAGGTTATAATGATAAATAATTTTTTTCTAGTAATCTAAGAGTACCATGATACTCTTAATCTATCACAACATATCATAACATTAAAATCGTTAACATAAACATTCATTTTTAATGATACGACATCTTATAATAATTTAAAAGTATTATATCTCTATAATTCGGGATTATCTTATAATAACGTATTTGAAAGTACTTTTTCTTTATTGACTTTCGTTTATGCACAAGCCCTTTGATAAAGAGTTTCAAGTGCACGTGAAAGGATTCAAATAAAGATTCGTTCAATCTTATAATTCCTAGAAATTGATCATTCCAAAGGCTTTTTAAGTCTCTATTTTTTTTTTCTAGCTCAAAGACATTCATTAACATAAAGAAACAAATGTATCAGATCAAACATTACAAACAACTATAACATAATAGCAGGTGGGTCTTTCCCACAATGAAAATCCATCAGACACTGCGGAGGTCAGATGAATGTTTCTAATGAAATTATTGAAAGCTATCCATTGCACAATGGCATGCGTACATCGATTCTGAGAACGATGTATTTTTTTTTTTTACTTCCCAGTTCAAGAAATTGTCCAATAGCAATCTTGTGTCCCTTATGGTACCTTTTGCTATCCAGTCTTGAGTTTCTTCTGGTTCTGTCAATGTTGATATTGTTATTTGAGAGTCCCCTTCAATTGTGATGTTCAATAAATGCCTTGAATGTGCTTCTTTAACTCCTAAGAATGCTACCATTGCCTCACCTAGATTTGGGTTGCAACTTCCTATCTAATCTGCCATTATGAAAATTATCTCCCCATTATGTGATCTGCAAACTCTAACTACGGTGCTTTCATTTAATCGTACTGCCACATTAAAAGAAATAGAGTACTTATCCAAGGGGGATCCATATTTTTTCTATCCCTTCATTTTGTTTTCTTTGAATCCCATGCAGTACAATGATCACTATAAGAGTGCTTTACTTTAACAACAAATTGTTCTATAGAAAGATTTAGAAAGTCATGCACAATCTGATTTCTATAAAACCATAAGATATCCATAGTAATCACAGAAAAAAATTTGAAACTTGTGGACTTGAGTATCCGAAATTTGAAGGTTATGAACCAGTTTCAATATGCATTTAATCCAATTATGAAGATAGTGTCCTAGGGATGAGATATTATGGGCTAAGGTCAACCCAACTCTCTCTCCAAGTGAGTTTTCTCTACCTCTCATATGGGTATTCCCCCTCTGAGTAGAACTTCTCACTTTATTCTCACACATCCATCAAACATCCAGAACTACTAACCTCCATCACACTCCCATCTATACCAAATACTTAGAACATTCATCTGAAAATGACACCCACCATCTGAAAGCCTCCATAACTCAGACATGTCATCTTCGAACCAATCTGACATTGACAAATTGGTAAGGCAAGCCGAAGCTCTTACTTGGAATGATTTGCAACTCATACCAGAGGTAGGTCCCGTGAACCACTTCTCTAACTTGACTATGGTAGGAAAACTGATATCCTTAAAATCATTGAATAAACACACCTTCCATGCAACCTTTAGTGCGGTTTGGAACTTTATCTTACACCTTACAATTAAGGACATAGACACCAATACATTCCTCTTTACCTTCCCCAATAAAGAGGATAACAATAGGGTCCTAGCAAATCGCCCATGAAATTTCAAGGGATACCACTTGGTATTGAAACACTGGTCACCGAGGCTCAGTATCCACAAAGTCTCTCTAAACTATGCTTTGTTCTAGTTGCAAATCCATGGTCTTCCCATGGAAATGCTTACAAATTGCAATGCTGAGATAATAAGGCAAGTGTTAGAAAATCTCATTTAAGTAGACAAAGCTTTGGTTTTTGGTGTAGTCCTCAAGAAGTACTTTCGGTTGAAAGTTGAAATAAACACTGGCAAACCTCTACCGGAAGGTCTTGATCTACAAAGTCCTAACAATGGTTTGAAAAAGATCTTAATCAAATACGAAACACTATAATTTTTGTTATGCATGTGGATGCTTGGGTCATTTAGCTCAAGCTTGTCCTCAGTTTTCGGTAATAGCAAAAATATCTCAATATGGGCCATGGATGAAGGTCAAAAACACCACATTTGTAAAGAATAATATAAAGCAGCTCCCTCTTAGAATCCCATTGCCCCCGTTTCGAATTAATGAGCAAGTCAATAATCGGCCTGTTAAAAATAAGCACAGCATGATTTCATCTTCACAATGGAAAAGAGAAGTTGTTTGAAGAAAAAAGTTCATACCATTACGCTAAAAAACAGAGTCACAATAATGAAACATTAATTGAAGTAGGTATGAGAGGCTCGGATCAATGGAAGGGCAAGGAAATTCTTACTGAGTCTCGTGAAAATGCCACAAGAGAAAATGCAGGAAGATGATTGGTTGAAGATGAACAGTGGCCCATTAAGGAGTTGGTGGACCCATTTATTGCAACCAACTAATTTAATTCCAGCAGCCCTTTTCATCCTTCTAAAGCCTATCACCCATCGAAACACCCACTTGTCATTTCCCATATCATTTCAAGCCCTGTAGATAATCAAATTTGAGATTCTCAATAGTCACATTTGGTCAGAACAATTCAAACTTTGTCCCTTTCAGCTTCAAAACAAAAGACTCATTTATCCTCAAATCCATCATCACGGGCCCATCACTTTACCAAGCTATCATATCAAATTTAAACAATGAGACAAGCCCATATGCTAACCAGGTAATGAGCCCACTCTTTAAATTCTCAAGCCCATATGAAATTCCTAATCTGGAGCTCGCTCTCAATGAGCCGGAGGCTAAAAATGTGTGGGCTAGAAGCCCAAATCCAGCTAGCCCAACTCAAAACTCAAGAGAGTCACATCTCTCTTGGCCTAGCCTTCAAGCCCAGCCCAATGAGTAAACCCCAGCCCACTCTCCATTTTGGTGCAGTCATCCCTAACCTCTCATCTTAGATGCACATCCCATCTCCCTGCTACAAACCTGTAACTCTCCAAAACCAAAAAAATGAGCCTTGCGGAACCACAAAACACACCTCCATTAGTATCATCATAAGTCCCTCAAACCCTCAAGCCCTCAATACCTCAATGCCTTAGTCCATTGTGAATCCCCTAGTCCCCTGCGAAATCAAAAGAAAACGACACCACTGACAACCAAGAGTCTAAAACCCACAACCCACACGACATTAACTTGGCCATCAACTCTTCTCTGCTTCAAACTTCTCAATTCCCAATTCCTGAAATTTCCTCTTTATTATCCCCTAGAGATAACCCATAAAAGAAGGAAAATACACATTCTGGGGTAGAGATACCACAAAAAAAGAGAGCTGCAAATTTACTTGTTTTCAATCTCTGCAAAAATGATACATGCAACTCAAAAGACAAACTTACTGATAGGGACAAGGAAACAAGACTGTTAGGACTAGCAAAAGCCAAAGGAAGTCTAAAAAAAAATTGTCAGTGAAGAGGAAGTCCAAATGGAAGGTCTCGATCAATGGCCCACATATGCACCTCAAAATAGCCTCAACTAGTAACCCACTTAGTCTTAATCACATATAGCTTTTGTTGATGAATTGGCTAAGGTGGTAGAGCCTAATCTGTCACCCAATCAGATATGAGAATATTATGCTGGAATTGTAGAGGGATTGCCCTACCCTCTGCAATGCGTTCTTTGAGGACTCAAATCAAGTAACACCAACCTGATATAGTTTTTCTTGAGTAAACATTTTTGTCTAATGTAAATACAAATGGTGTTGTTAATAGACTAGGCTTTTCTATATTCCTGCATGTTCCTTCCCTTAAAAAATAGGAGGGTCTTTTGTGTATGTGGCGTCTTGGACTGTACATGGAACCTGTTTATATTTCTATTAATGTAATGGCGTTTATGGTGTACTCTAATCTTGTACATGTACCATGGTTCCTTATTTTAGCTTACTATCCTGCTAATCAAAGTAAAAAATATGCTTTTTGGGAACTGTTGAGTACTAGTGTTTAAACATAATCACCAAATTTATATATTCACTTGTCTTTTTATATTTGTATATATTTTTATTTTTTTAGTAAAAATAATGTATTTATAAAAGAATTAAGTAAATATATAAATTTTTTGTGAATACCTTTAACATTATCCATGTTCTAATTCCAATCACCACACTTTAAATACTTCAATTATTAAAAGGAAATAGTACGAAGAGTTTGAAGGAAAACTTACCAAATTATTTAAAATCACAATATCAAATATTCAAATAGTTGTTTTTAAATAGTTAGGATTTATATTTTAAACTATCGTTCATTCATTAAAACAATTAAAAACATGTTTATTTTGATAATTAAATATAGATTAGGGAGAAATTATTAAAATAAATAAAATTATTCAATTTACATCTTTTAAATATATAATATTTTGAACTCATCTAGACCTCGTTTGTTTTTAGAGATGAGATAAGATGAGATGAGTTGAGATTAAAATTGAAAAGTTGAATAAAATATTGTTAGTATATATTTTTTAATATTATATTTATTTTAAGATTTAAAAAAATTAAATTATTTATTTTATTTTGTATAAAGATCTAAAAAAATTATAATGTGATATAAAATTTTTAAAATTTTAAATTTTGATGTTGAAAAGAAACAAGCGATAAACTAATCTCGTATTTTTTCGTGATTAATGATGTCACGTACTGTAAAAGGACAGAAACGCGGGCCGAAAAATATAATATCCCCTTGTTTTTCTACGGCGATGCTATCTGAAAAATAATTTCCAACGGCTGAATCAAGTTCAACGACGAAAGACCTCCACGCAAAACGCCGTCTTTTGTCACCATGGTGGCCCTGCTTCAGTCTTGCACGATAATTCCGTCTTCTTCTTCCTATTTCTTTCGGGGCTCGAAGGTCTTCGTCCCTAAACCTCGAACCCACCTCATTTCCAAGCCGGCTTCGCTCTGTAGAGCTTCATGGCAGGAGGTCCGTCCGTGACATTCCTATAATGGGGGTTTCATCTTTTTTCCGTTTCTCTATTTCTTTTGTGGGGCTTCTTTTGAAAAATGTACTCATACTTTGCGATTTTGGATGAAGCTTGCGGGAGTTCTCATATTCTCGGCGATTCCTTTCACCGCTGTAAAAGCCATCGCTAACAGTCCACTTGGAGACTCACTTCAAAGGCGCATGGAGGAGACGAAGAAGTTTGCGGTTGGAAATTCCTCGAAGTTTAAGGCCTTGGCCGAGAAGGCAAGAAAAGATAGGTAATGCAGGGTAAGCGATTTCCGCTTCCAAATGGTTTTGGGACTGTGTGGCTTTATTTATTTATTTATTTATTTAAATGCGGGTGCTGTTTTCTGAGTTTTTTACTCAATGAATTGATAACGCACTTGTTTTGATAGTTCTTCTAGTATAGTAATCTATGTTTCATGAATTTCGAAGGACTAGCTGTGGCATTGCTAATTGTTGATGCAAATGAGAGAGGGAACTTGTTTTCCCACGCCGCCTCCATGCTAAACATAACAATTTGGGTATGAGCAAAGTTGTAATCTCTTGTCATGATACTCGTCAAGGCAAGAGTTTAGGTCATCGTAAAAGTGCCACTTAATGTTATGGAAACAAATTATCTGCTATAGGTATTTTTCTGTTAAAATAACTTAAACATTTATCTGCTACATGCATGATGCAATCATGTGAATGATCCATGATTGGATCATAGTTGCCTTTATTGAGAAGGTGGCAGACGTGCAGATAACCCTAGACGGGAGATTTAAATGTTTATCTACATGGCAAGGGTTTATTGTTGCAACTCATATAAAGTATATATTCACTCTATGTTATGTTCTCTGATGTTTATAGCATGTGGTATGGAGAAGAACGCCCTCGTTGGCTTGGTCCACTTCCATATGACTATCCCGCATATCTAACAGGGGAACTACCTGGGGATTATGGCTTTGATGTTGCAGGACTGGGCAAGGATCCCGTGGCTTTCCAGAAGTACTTCAAGTACGTCATGGCTTTCGCCTTTGTCTGTTGCTCCTCAATAATACTTGTGCAATTGAATAATTTTCAAAGATCACAAGTCAATGGGTACATTGGTAGTTTTATATTTCATTAGGATTTACTTCGAAGTATTGGTGTTTGGATTAAAAAATCAAGTTTCCCCACTGTTTGCCATCTAATTTTAATTTGGATGATGTAAACTTTTGAACTTTGGAATAAGATTTTGGTGGTGAGCCTCTGCAATTGGAATAGGTCTGTGCTTGCCATTTAATGTGAACGTTAACTATCCAACTATTCCACTTTCCTGATTATTCGTTATGTGCAAAATGACAAAGCTTTGAATTTTGGAATAGATTAGAGACTGATGAGTCTGTGTAGTCAAAATAATGCGGACCTTGGGTGTGCAACTATCTGACTATGCTAGATCCGTCATAACATATTATATTCTGATATCCAAAAATGTTTTATTGACACCATTGCATGCTTCATGCTGGTTACCAAACTCTTTGGAGATGGAAGGATGAATTATTTCAAAGTGTTCTGCTGTGTTTACAATGGCTGCAAGTCACATGATGCTTCTGTTACTATGAGAATGTCTATTACAGCTTGTGTAGCATAAAAACTTGTGAATCTTATGGTTTATTTTCCAGATGATTAATTAATTTTACATGCAGCTTTGAGATACTGCATGCACGCTGGGCTATGCTTGCAGCTCTTGGTGCTCTGGTTCCAGAAGTATTGGACATATTAGGAGCCTTTCACTTTGTTGAGCCTGTCTGGTGGCGAGTTGGCTATTCAAAGCTTAAGGTACTGATCTTCAGCCGTGGTGCATATGCCATCATGCAGAGAAATCTTCCTCATTTTCCAATTGGTTAATTTTGTGTCTAGGAAGTTATGTCCTACACCATACTGTAGTTTGCGTGCTTCAACTTGAAGTAGATATTCTTTGACCATGTCATAATTCATTTCCTGAAAGAGATCAGGAATAACCTTATGGATTTATATCTCTTTTTATGGCCAATAAAGATCTCATTTTCGTTTGATTGAGATTATGAAATTCTCGGCCCCATGTCAAGGCCTGTTGGGCCCTTTTTCAATTGGGTAGGGCTTTCATGATTTGTGGAGCAATTTTTCCTTCTACTGATATATGATTAGTTATCAGTGCTCAGATGGTACTTCAGAAGTTATGCACATGCCAGTTTCTGTCATGGCTTAACTTGATACAGCATATGTGCATATTATGTTAGGTAATATCCAGGTGGGACCCACATATTATGCAGTGCCTATGTGAGTACTGCTTAGGTGTACTGCACACATGATGGAGATATAAACTAGACGCTGAAAATTATTAGAAAACTTTTAAATCAAACCACTGTAATGAATTACGCTTTCAAGTTTGAAGTCGAGCTTCACAAATTACACTTTTACACCAGTCATTCTGCTAACTTAGGCAGTACGTAGATGCATATGAGTATAATGTCTAGATTTTAAAACAAAAAATGTGATTGAAACTGATTTGCCACACTATTTCCTGCCAATATTGTTAACACAGTATAAGTTTACAGGTTTCGGAGAATTAGTATGTTGGTATTTTATGAAGTCAAGCACTTTTTGTTAATTGAGATTTAAATTTTTAAGCTTCGATTCTTGCTTGAGCAAAAAATTTGGTTTTCTCTTGGATACTAATTTCTTTTTCTTTGCTTATTTTATTCCACCAGGGAGATACTCTTGATTATCTTGGTATCCCGGACTTCATTTAGCTGGAAGCCAAGGAGTCATTGTCATTGCAATTTGCCAAGCACTCCTAATGGTAACAATTATTTGCATCATTATTTTCTTTTTTCCAACTCGTCAAGTCCCAATCTTGTCCTCCATATCCGTGCATTATACTTTGTGCCCATATATCCCATTTCTCAATCTGTTCTACTACGGTTCATTTTTTACCTTTATTTGGGTGACTGGCGGCCGTCAGGGGGGGCGGGATGGAGTTTATGGGGAGCCAATTTATCCATTCCTAACTGAAACATTCGTTTTTGTCTCTTTGACAAGTAAGGAATCATAAAGGCTGAGGAAAAATGTAGTTTCTCAACACCATTTTTTTTTTTCTTTTATAGCTTTCATAAAGGCTATGAAACACCTCTTTTTTTTTTTTGGGATGTTTTGCATTAATAGGTTGGACCAGAATATGCAAGATTTTGTGGAATTGAGGCATTGGAGCCTCTTGGAATATACTTGCCAGGTGATATCAACTATCCAGGAGGAGCACTTTTTGATCCCCTAAATCTCTCCAGGGATCCTGAAACTTTTGAGGAGCTGAAAGTGAAAGAAATAAAAAATGGACGCTTAGCAATGGTTGCTTGGTTAGGATTTTACATGCAAGCGGCTTTGACTGGTAAAGGTCCTGTACAGAACCTTCTTGAGCACATCTCAGATCCTTTTCATAATAACTTGCTTACATCCTCAAGTCCATGTAAAAATGTCGTCGTGACTGTTATTGTGTTATCATTGGAAAAGCTCTGCCCCATGCAAGTTCATGTATATAGAACAGTCACTTGTTAATAGTTCACACAATTTTATATTCTAGACCTGGAATTTGATGCAGATGAGGGTCAAAGCACCATGCTTCTTATGCTTCCGAGAATCCTCTCAATTTCAAGTGACATAGATGGTATTGATTTAGTATAAAACATAGAATCTTTTGATCATTTTACCTGTAAACATAATATAAAATGATCAAAACACCCTATGTTTTGCACTAAGTGAAATGGAGAGGACCCGATTTCGATAGTTAGAACTTAGAAGTAACCTTTTTCTTCCTCCCCCTCCTAAAGCTCTCTCACCCTTTGCTTAAAATACCCTTGAAGAGCATACTATAGAGAAGATAAAATTAGAGCAAAACCATCTATATATTTTATTTTATCTATAGTAGTATGCTCTTCAAGGATACATGAGATACATTTTGAAAGCTTGGGCCTTAGTAGCATCCTTAGAATATTGGGCATATGCTCAAATAACACAAATGTCATCGGAGAGTAGGAAAGCCAGTATAACCAGATTTATCCTTTGAAAGCAACATCAGATTCGTGAAAATGAACATGTTGCAGAGAAAATTGACTTTATAAGGAGAGAGTTGTCTGGCTGTTTGATTGATTTTCATGTGGCCTCCAATTGCGGGAAGCAAGCTTGGGTTGGTTGCTTCTACTCTATTTCAAGGATCTTTAATATCTTTCCCACAACAAGACATGCTTTGTTGCGTAGCCGCTTTGATTTCTTCTACTGTAGAATGTGCCAAATAAAGAAGACTAAAATCCTTCTTGAAAATCCAAGTATTAGAATTAAGATATCTTTTCTTCATTAGTCACTATTTACCATTCCAGACTCCACACTTTATGAAAAACACTCTATGTCCTATAAAAAATACCTTCACATCATGAAAAAGCTATAAGTATTAAGTATTAGGTGTGAAGTATCTATAGTGACTGCTCTATAAAATTACTCTTTGAATTTTATGGACTCTCTGGTTCATAGCATCATCATTCACTGATCATTTTTCACTCTACAAAATTATCAGATTCGAGACTCTCTCTTTCTCTCTCAAAGTGCCAGACATCATGAAAACCTAATCCTTATTACCTAACTGGAAGATTGAGACTCTACACTCAGTAATTAAAATTAAAATTAAAATTATAAAGATCTGTGTAATCCATTTATAATATAATATTTTCTATTCAGCTCAACTTATAATCACAATGGAATTTATTGCCCCTAAGAATTAAAAAAAAAAAAATACTCTTCTATCAATTTAAATTTTGTTATTTTAAGCAATTAGTTTTAGAGTTATGTTACATATTATCACTTTTACGTATTTTTTATGCACTCCAATGATATGATTGACCAAAATAATTATTTTATATTAAAAAAAAATAACGTAACGAATCATATTAATGAAGTACACAAAAGAATATGCAAAAATATTACACATAAAATTTTTGTTAGTTTTATGCGTCCACGTATCTGATTAAAGAAATAAAATAAAAAATAAAAACACTACTTAAGAAAAAAAAACACCAAGTTAGAGTACTGAGTAGTAATTGCGTATGTAATTGCGTCAGCTCTAGCTCACAGCATGCGATCGAGTGACAAAGTACCTTAATTAGCTAAAATTCGCACGCAGAAAAAAAAGAAAATATGTGGTGCAGAAACACCATACATGCATGCTTCATTCACGGAGTAGAGTGGAGTACTGGACATAAAGTCCTAAAATTGCAACAGCGATCGACGGACACAGACGTTTTTTTATAAATAAATGGTCCCCTGGCTGCTCGTTCTTTTCAACATATATCGATCGTGCACATGGTCTCTATATATATGGAATCTCAATCATTCATCCCATTGAAGCCACCCCTGTAAAAACATTCTTAATTTTCTGTTTTTATCCTATATATTATGATTGAGTTGCATGCCTTTCTGACCATCACACACATATATATTCAAAGGCTAAGGTTGCTTATAATCTTTTAATGTGCAAGTGTTAACATCTCCTTGATAAAAATTGAGATATATTATTAAAAAGTATTTTTTTTATGTGAATCTTAAATTTACACATTTTTAAAAAATAATATGTGGGATCTGTCCACTTCTAAGACTACACAGATCATTTTCATATATTTGAACTAAAAAGTTTACAATCACAGAATTTACAATTACTAAAGCTATGTATACCGCCAATGGTCCAGGCCAAGAACCACGCTTGGGGTTGCCAACTTGCCATGTGAGTTTTTCTTATGTTTTGATGTTATATATATACACACGCGTGTCATGTGGGCGTGCATGGGTTCTTATTGGTATGAAGAATATTAAATTCTACTGAACCTTCTTTGTCAAGTATATTGTATATTGTTACACCTGTCAATTATACATATTAGGGTAAATTACATTTTGTCTCCTTGAACTTTCATTCAATTCACAATGTGTATCTAAAACTACTAATAGCATTAAAGTAAACTCTCAAACTTTCAAAACTTTTCAATCTCCCATTCCATCTACCAGCAACGTTAAATTTAATGAAAATTCATTGTACGTACTGCTCATGTGCGTAATATTCACTGCAAAAATGTAATTTTCATTTAATTTATTGTCCTTGATCATATAAAATAATATATGATATCAATTAATAATAAATCATTAATCATTAAATAATTTATTTTATTAATTTATATGTGGTTGATGAATATCAAATAATTTCAAGATGTACATAGATTATTCATACTTGCTTGCAACTTAGGTATAAAATAATTTTATATATGGTTAATGATTAATGATTTATTATTAATTGATAGTATATATTATTTTATACGTTCAATGATAATAAATTAGATGAAAATTACTTTTTTACAGTAAATTTTCGTTAGATTTAACGATAATAGTAGACGGAAGAAAGGATTAGGAAATTTTGAAAGTTTGAGGATTCACTTTGATGCAATTAGTAGTTTCGGAGGCACATTGTAAATTAAGTAAAAATTCGAGAGGGTAAAATGTAATTAATTCTACATATTATCATGTATTTTATGTTTACTTGTATTTCAAACTTAATTATAAGTCTTTAGTATAAATGCTTTGTATTTCATTAACAATAAACTTTTTGGCAATTTACGAGATTTGGAATCTACAAGAAACTTCTAGGGATTCCTTGTTTGTTATGGTTTCAGACGTTTTTATCCTTCCATGGTGTCGACTCAACACAATCTTCCCGATGATGCCACCAGTCCTTTCTTCCTTCATCCCAGTGATAATCATGATGTTGTTCTCGTTACACAACTTCTTGTCAGAGACAACTATCACACAAGTTCTCGATCTATGACCATGGCACTTTCAGCCAAAAACAAGTTAGGGTTTGTGGATTGATCGATCCTCAAACTAGCGAATTCAATCAATCCTCTCTTTTCCTCAAGGCTACGCTGCAATAACATGGTGATTTCTTGGATCCTTAACTTTGTTTCCCCTAATGTCTTTGCTAGTGTTCTATATATTACTACTACATATGAGATTTGGACCAATTTAAATGAGCGATTCTCTCAGAAGAATGGTCCTAGGATTTTCCAGTTACAAAAGTCAATCTCTACTCTTTCTCTAAGCCAACTTTCGGTGAGTGCTTATTTCACTCGCCTGAAAGCCTTTTGAGATAAGTTAGTTAATGACAAATCTATTTCAGTTTGTTCATGTGGAGCCGTGAATACGTTGAATTAATATGTTCAACAAGAGCAACAAATCATATGGTACCCTAAGTTAATTTTTTTACATCCATTACTTTTGTTGTAGACAATTCTGTCAAACTTCCTAATGGCCAATTTGTTTGTCACACATATTGACACTATTCATATCTCTGAACATCTTATTCTCCATGATGTTCTTTGCCTTGTTTACCTTCAAATTAATTTCTATCATTAAGCTCACTAAATCACTCACTTGTTATTTTCCGCTTTCGTCTGACTTATGCCTTATCCAGGACCTAACCAACTCAAAGCTAATTGGAGTGGGTAGACAACAAAGCTTTTCTTGCAGCACCTTTTTCTTGCCCTTTTCCATTGATATTGCTTATTGTTTCTCATAATAAACTTTATAGTTTTAATAATGTTTTGTTGCCATATGTTTGTTTTACCTCTTCCAATTGTTCATTATTTGAACTTTGGCATAGTAAGTTAGGCGATCCTTCTGTTTCAAGGATGCTTTTCTTGAATAAGATTGTACTTGATTTGGTTCTTTCTATAATCCATGTACATTTGTCCCTTAGCCAAACAAAGAAAATTACCATTTCCTATTAATAATCACTTGTCTGCTTTGTCATTTCATCTTGTCCACTGTGATGTTTAGGAACCTTTTTCCATTCCCACTATTGAAAGTTACAATGTTTTTACCAATTGTTGATGATTGTACTTGGACAACTTGGATTTATCTATTTAAGTACAAATTTGAAGTCCCAATTCTCATTCAGAATTTCTTCAAGATGGTCAAAACTAGGTTTCATACAAAAATAAAGGAAATTTGTATTGATTATGGAACATAGTTTTCTATCTCTTCCTTTCTCAATTCAAAAGGAATCATTCATCAACATAGTTGTATTGAAACTCCATGATAAAACTCTGTCGTGAAAAGGAAACACCAACACATTCTTAACATAGCTCAAGTTTTATTATTCCAATCTCATTTGCCTATTAAGTTTTGCAGTGATGTTGTTTTAACAGCTACTTACTTAATTAATAGGCTGCCTACTCCTTTCTTATACTCCTTTCTTATAAAATAAATATCATTTTGAAATTGTTTCAAGCTTATCCTTTGGTTGCTTGTGCTTTCCATAGATCTCACACAAAATTTGATCCAAGGGTTCATGCTTGCATCTTCTTTGGATACCCTTTTGGTATTAAAGGTTTCAAACTTCTTGATCTTAACACAAATCAGTCTTTTGTTTCTAGACATGTTGTGTTTCATGAACATGTCTTTCCTTTCAAGTCTAATAATCTTTCCTCTCATAACTCTAATTTACCTTCCTCTTGAAAAATTTCTCTCCCCTTTCCTGTTTAGCCTTCAACATTTGACTCATTTGCTGTGTCTTCAACAACATCCTCGCCCAATGCCACCTTTCCATCTAATCACCCAATCTCTCCTTCTATCTATGTTTCTAAAACTATTGTTCCCTCACCTATACCTCTAAGGAGATCAACCCGAATCAGAGGAGCTCCTGGTTACTTGCAGAATTTTTATTGAAACTCCTCTGCTACACACTCTAAATCAGTTGTAACAGTAGGTTCTATCTCTCATTCTTCTTCTTCTTCAGGCACTGAGTATGATATTTCTAATTTCCCCCTTATGATCGTTTGTCTTCTAATCATAAGTCTTTTGCCCTAGCCAATATTGTTAATATTGAACCTGGGTTTTATCATCAAGCAACCATAGCAGATGAAGGTTTGGAGAGATGCTCTGGGTGCTGAGATTGTAGCTTTGGAAAAAAATAATACATAGACTGTCACTTCTTTACCTCCTGGTAAATGACCCATAGACTGTAAATGAGTCTATAAAATCAAGTATCATGCTGATGATTCTGAAAAACGATACAAAGCAAGGCTAGTTGCTAAGGATTATACCCTAAAGGAAGGTTTGGACAATTCTTAAACTTTTTCTCTTGCAGCTAAAATGGCTACTATTAGAACCTTGTTAGCTATTGATGCTGTTTAAAATTGGCATCTTATTCAGCTTGATGTGAATAATGCATTTTTGCTTGGGGATTTATTGGAAAAGGTGTATATGAAATTACATCTTGGTTTTCATATTAAAGGGAGTCCAAAGTTTGCAAGCTGAATAAGTCTCCTCATGATTTAAAACGGGCCTCATGACAATGGTTTTCTAAGTTTTGTAATACTCTTTTTTATCTGGGTTTTATCCAAGCATGTGCTGGTTATTCATTTTCACCAAGTCTCAGGGTCCTTCTTTCATTGCTCTACCAAGCTCAAATATTTCCTTGGCCTTGAAGTAGCTAGATCCCCACATGGTATTTCTCTGTGTCAGCGAAAATATGCACTTGAGATTTTACAAGATGCTGGTTTCTTGGTTGCCAAACCAGTTTTTTTTCCCACATAGCAAAGAAGATGGAGATTTGTTACCAGATCCAACACTCTTTCGCAGGCTCATTGGTAGGCTTTTATATCTTACCATTACAAGGCTAGACTTTTCTTATTCAGTTTAAAGACTTAATCAATACATGGATCAACCTAGGTGTCCTCATTTCACACCAGCCTATCGAATTTCGCAATATATCAAGAATACTCCTGGTTATGGTCTTTTATTTCCAGCTGACAATTTACTAATTATTAAATCTATTGCAGATTCAAATTAGGCATCTTGTCCTGACAATCGCCGATCTACAAGTGGATGCTATATTTTTCTTGGTGATTCTTTGGTTTCGTGGAAAACAAAAAAGCAGTCAATTGTCTCATGTTCTTCAACTGAAACTGAATATCGATCAATGGCTTCTACTACTTGTGAAATTGTTTGGCTTCGTACCCTTTGTATGATTTTCGCATCTTTTATACTCATAATGCTCAGTTGTTTTGAGATAGGCAGGCTGCTTTATACATTGGTGTCATCCTAGTTTTCATGAACGAACTAAACAAATTAAGCTGGATTGCCATTTTATAGATGACAAGATTTAAGTTGAAGTAATCAAGACTTTTCACCTTGCCTCCCAACATCAACATGCTGATATTCTTATCAAAGCTCTTGGATATCAACAGTTTCAACACTGGCCGTTTGGATAGTGAGTTGAGATAAAAGTTGAATAAAATATTGTTATAATATTATTATTATTTTGAAATTTGAAAAAGTTGAATTGTTTATTATATTTTGTGAGAAAATTTAAAAAATTGTAATGATGAGATGAGATTAGATGAGATGATATGAAACACTTTTTGTTTCCAAACAGGGTAGTCACCAAGATGAAAGTTCATTCTATTTACTCTCCATCTTGAAGGGAGTATCAAGTATATTGTATATTTTTACACGTGTCAATTATACATATTATCATGTATTTTATGTTTATTTTTATTTCATACTTAATTATAAGTCTTTAGTATAAAGAGTACTCTGTATTTCATTAACAAAGGAACTTTTTGGCAATTTACCAAATCTAGAATCTACAAGAAACTTCTAGGGTTTCTTTTTTGATTTTGATGTGAATTAGGTCGAATACATCAATACATTTAAGTTACTTTAAAAACATAACAACTTCTTCTTTTTCCAACTTTTTTCAGCCAACAGTTTATGATGTAGCTAGCTAGGTGTGAGGGAAACTTTCCCCTCTCAAGAAAGGCCCATGAAACCTCAGCCCAAGAGCCTAGCCTAGAGAGGGTCTAATCTGGGCAAAGAGCAGATTGTCAATCGGGAAGGGGCTCTGGCTAGTCGACAAGACATTTCAGCTTGACACATCAGCGAGCTCCCTCAAGAACTAGGCATGTGAGGAATATACAGGAGGCTCGGAAGACCCTTGATTCGTCTGCATCAGAGCATCAACGGCTCTCATGAGCTAGGATGAGGCTCAAGAGACTGCCTCATATTAATGATGATGAAAATCGAGTCACGCTTGTCGTTGTGAAATCGACATGGAGCTCTGCTGCATTTAAAGAATCTAACAGAATGAACAGTACGATGACTCCATATTCTATAGCAACAGACCTGATTTGTTCATAAGATTTCTAGTATAAATAGCTAATCCCAGGTATAAGGATTCTCTCCGATTCTTAAGTTTCCTTACTTATTTACTGAACTCCAAAACATTTACTAATTTTGGTATCGGAGACTCTCGGCCCCCAAGCCGTCCTCTCAAGCCGCATTCACATTTTCTCTTGCAGGACCTGTTGTGAAAACTTGAGTTGTTTGGAGCGTGACTCAAGGGTGTGCGAAACACGACATCAACACTAGAGATCTCTTTAAATTTTTATAACATTTTAGTGTAGTTTTAAATCATTAATTAACAATTATAGGAACATGACTAATTGATGTGTGTTTTCCTTTTCACCTGTGTCTTCTCCTTCCCTACCAACAATATCTGAACATGATCTGACCTAATTTGGTTTGTCTCTATAATTCATGTCACTTACCATATATGCATGCACCATCGAATTAGGTTGGTATACTCTTATTTAGGTTGGTATACTTATTTATCGTGTTTATTACTGAGAAATTATAAAATAGTTATTTTAAAAAAATAAACTTATAGCCAGCAAAGCATTTAATATGGAATAATATAGAAATGGGGGAAATTAATTTTCTTATGCTACATCAATTTGAGTACTACTTCTGGTTGAAAAATCTCCCTTTCTTCGGTACTTTTTCTATCTTCATGTAATTAAAAAAGTCATCACAACATTAATTAATTAACTTTGCTGATAATACTCGCATCCATTTAAGTTCATTCTGACTCTTACGTACCCTTTTATGAGGGGAAAAAAACAGAAAAAGTCACAATTAATGATCATAAGATCAAACCCTTGTCACCGGCCACGGCTGCATGCATGCTAGCTAGGGTACTTACCCTAAAGTTATACGTACCCTACCCTCTTCTCGAGCTAGCTTAGCCAAAAGGCCGCATGGAGTAATAATATCGCATGTTAATTAAGAAAATAACGAATGGAATGCCCACAAAACCTTGCCAAGTTGATCGATTATTAATTACTCAAACTAAACAGCAATTACCAAATTTGATCAGCCCTTGCTAGCTAGCTAGCTAGCTAGCTCTTCAACCATCCATGCATGCATGCTAAAGTTGCCGTAAAAGCACGATATATTGTGTCGAATTGTGGGGACGTTACTTAATGGGTTGATGCCTGCCTGCCTTAAAAGGAGATCGAGGATAAGATCAGGTGGGGCAAAGAAAAAAAATAAAAATAAAAATAAAAAGAGATGCCTTTGATTGTCGCTTAGTTTATACACAAAGATGCATGACTTCTAGTAATTCCATTCATATTAATTAAAAGCTTCGTACATTGCGTGACAGCTAGCTAGCTGCAATAAGACGACGTGATTGACTCCAACCCCTCACCTTACTACTATATATACATAGTTGGCATAAAGTACTAATATTTATATATAATATGGGTTGAGGTTTCAATTAATTCTAGTTCTACTGACTTTAATTAATAATCCCTACTGTATTGGGGGGTCATTAATTCTATTAATTTTTATTTTTATTTTCCAATTGATCTCTAGAATCTAGGCTACGAAGTTTGACAGAAATTTTGATGATATGGAGGCGATAGGGAGGAATATTAAGAAACTTAATTAGCATGTGCAAGACTTATCTAATCAATTCAACCCGTAAATTAATGCGATCATGTGGATACGTACACTGCCTATTTAATTATCTTGGACGCAGAAATATTAGTATCCCTCGTGGCATGCTTGCTTTAGAAATAGTATATATATATTATATATCTCATTTTTGTTAGACATAATATCATATTGAAATTCTGATTTGATTATTATTTAAATTGAGATATTTAATTTTTATAATCGGAATAGTTTTTATTTTATCAAAATATTCGATTTTATCTTATTAGGATATTTTATTTCAATTTCTTTTATATTATAATTTCTACCCGATCTAAATCTTATATTTTTAAAGAATAATTATAGATTTATTACTTCTTACTACTCATTTGCTATTCTTTTTATTTTCTTTAATTTTTTTTACTTGAAATAAATGTTAGTGAAATAATATATATATATATATATATATATTTTTAATGATTAAGAATGTTAAAAAAATAATAAAAAAATAAAAACTTCAAATTCATTACAAAATAGTAAAAGTGTGATTGGAAGTTAGTAAATTATCATTATGCTAAAAAAAAAAAAAAAATACTAAAGGAGAATTTATTTCGTAGCAACGTACAGCATGATAAAAGATAAGATAGCACGGGATCTGCGTCACTTTGTCTCAGAGTCCGGGGGTTGAGATTAGACGTGGAAAACCGCAAATTACCCC
Source organism: Cyclocarya paliurus (assembly GCA_029856935.1). NCBI lineage: Eukaryota > Viridiplantae > Streptophyta > Magnoliopsida > Fagales > Juglandaceae > Cyclocarya > Cyclocarya paliurus. Next base: position 11,033,110 of record CM056949.1, read on the forward strand.
TTGCCCTTGGCTTTGCTCAGGAGGCGAACATGGCGAGGGTGTCTTAGATAATGTCGGTGCACGTGTGTCTTGCTTGCAAGCTTAACTCTAATCTTCGAAGCTGAAAATCATTGCTTCAATTATATATAATCTCAGCTCTGCTTTCTACATTTTGCGGATATGGACTTCATCAGACCGCATCATGAAACTTACTCTCTTAACAATTTCGTACCTTCTGATTAAGGTACCATGTTTCCTTCTGACCAAAGTTTCCTCCTAATTTTGCATTTCATCATATTCTACAAATTAATTTAAGTTGTCAAATCAATAATATTTCTTATTTTAGTAAAAATATAACTAGAATAATTGAGCCTAACATTGAGATTAATCAAAGGATGAACTATTTTTCAAGAAAAATTATGAAATTAAAAAGGTATACAAAGTAAAAACTATCAATAATTATTCGTTTGGTTACCAAACTCATTTCAACTAATTATTATAATTTTTTCAAATTCTAATATAAAATATAATAAACAATTCAATTTTTTTAAAATTTAAAATAATAATAATATTAAAAAATATTATTTTAATAATATATTATCATCTCAACTCAACTCAACTCACTTCAACATCCAAACGTATCTGATGTACCAATCTAATCGTGCGTATGGTTGTCACATGTGCTAGCTACTTTATTAGCTTCTCAACTTCAAACGTTGAATGTCATTTCATTGAATTATTATTCGCATCCGCAACTATTTGAGGTCAGCCAAACCTACACCATTATCAAATTATCAAAATACCCTTGTAATAAAACTGAAATTCATTTCCTTTCTGCATTTCAAACTTCGAAATTGAGAGAGAAACTGAGAGGGACGAGAGGAGAGAGAGACGAGACGAGAGAGACGGAGATGAGGGAGGAGAGAGAGAGACGGAGATGAGGGAGGAGAGAGAGAGCTGATGAGAGAGAGAGATCGAGAGGAGGAGAGAGAGAGCTCGCGTCGAGGAGAGAGAGATCGAGAAGAGGAGAGAGAGAGCTCGCATCGAGGAGAGAGAGAGCTTCGAGGAGAGAGAGAGCTTCGAGGAGAGAGAGAGACCGAGAGGATGAGAGAGAGAGACGTAAATGAGCGAGAGAGAGATCGAGATCGAGAGGATGAGAGAGAGACCGAGAGGAGAGAGAGAGAGAGAGACGAAGATGAGTGAGAGAGAGAGAAATGAGAGAGAGGGTGCTGTTGAGAGAGACGAGAGGGATGAGTGATAAAAAAAAAGAAAAAAAAAAAGGAAAAATCGACACGTAAAGACTGATACGCATCAGTCGTGAACAACGGCTGATGCGTATCATTACTCCATTTCATTTTCTATAAAGTGTATAAACTCCAATCGATAATACAATTAAGCGAGAGACTTGAGTGAAATCTAGGCTCTAATTTGTTAAATTCTCCGTACCTATTTATTTTGAAGATTGAATTTAACATATAGATTGAGTTGTCACAATGGAAGTAGATTTCTTTAGCTGATCGTTTTCTCTAATAATCAACAGAAGTGTACCTTAATTTATTGGCTGCGATATGGCCAAAGGCGGAAGACAAATCAACCGCATTCACAAAAAAGCCTTATCTGGCTATACTTAAAAAATACAAACCCATTAAAGATATTTGGCTTATTTTCTCTAAATTTTCATTTTTTATTGCACTAATTGTCTCTGTAATAGAGTTTTTCTGGAGACTCTTCATTGATATGACCTTCTCACGCAAAACGTAAAAAAATAATGGAAGAAATTATTTTCTTCATATAATCTAGTAATCTACCATATAAAAAATCCTAAAAAAATTAATTTTAATATTATTTTGTTTTAAAAAAAAAAAGCCATAAAATTTCACTTGTAATGTCTTGAATACAACATCAACCGACGTGGCAAACAGTTTTAAATCAATAAAATATTAATATTTAATATGATGAAAACGTCACATCAATATCGTTTCTCATTTCTATATATTATGTGTTACGAATAGCATTGGAAGGGGTAAAAAAACAAACAAATAGGGAAAGTGAAAAGTAAAAGGGTAACATTAACGATAGTGAAATAATAGGAGACCAAGGAAACACGTGACCTTAAATTAGAGGTCACAAAACATGCTTTAGAAAGAAAGAAAACAACTATTTTTGTCTTCTACTGCTTGGCCTGCATACAAGTCGGTGATTGATTCGGAAAATAAAAAAATAATAAATAAATAAATAAAGGCTGTATTATAACGGCGACTATTCTTGGGATCAAATGGTCAGTGGCAGCCAAAGCTTACCCACACACACGCACAAACACTCTTCCTAGTTTACGCGTTTGTTTGGGAACGAGTCCCGACCCCTTTGCAATGGCCCCCACATTCTGGTTGGATTTGGACTCTTTCCAGTTTCTAGAATAATGCCTGACCCCTTAATCATCATTACTTCTCTCTTTAAACTAATCATCCAGCTTAATCCATTGTTTAAGCCCTATGGCCACGTTAACATCAAACAATAATAAAAATAAAATAGTGTCGGTCACTTTTAAAATATTCAAATTCTGTATTTCATTCTATAAAAGTAAAAAGAAAAAAACCCAAAATTAACTTTTTTTAATAAAAAATCTCATTTTTTAAAAGAATGCGCGTATTAATTGTATATATATATATATATATATATATATATATATCATTATATATGAAAATATAAGTAAGTCATTTTGTATTGAGCTCTTAATTTGTTTGAAAAAATAACACAAAAACAGAGGCAAATGCTAAACATGATAGGATGGTAAGAGGGTTTTTTTTTTTTTGATGGAGGTAAGAGGGTTTGATTGATGAAAAAAGATGTGGATAAGCTTGAATAATAAGGTGGAGGAAGGAGATGTTGTCACGTAGATAAGATGTGACATCATGTGTCATCACAACCTCGTGGGTGTCTGTAATCGCAGATTCAGGAAAGAAACACCAAAACCATGCCTATGTTTAAAATGTGTACACACACATTAAATTAAGGGATTGGCTGCCCTTGATCCAACGCATGCATTGCCAGATCTTAAATTCTGCTGCCTGCAGGATGAGGAGAGGCAAATGCAAGTTTTAAATAAATAAAAAAATAGCTATAATATAGAGTTTTTTTTTTTTTTAGAAAAAAAAGATATAATGAAAGCCTTAAAAATGGTAAATATTTGTGAGAGTTAACTATTTTTAGAAAAAACATCGCGTTGTTAATTATTTTTATTATTATTATCTAATAATAAAGGAAAACTTAAGGTGTATTTGAGTTCTTTTCATCCAAACAGCCACATTCAGAGAAGGAAGGAAAATCTCTCTCTGTCTCTCTCTCAATATATATATATATATATATATCTGTTAACGCCATTGTTTCGCTCGTTTGTCGTTCTTGGAACCCTAAGATCCACGAGTCGACTGCCCCGCATTGGTGTTTCAGATTCGCTCATCTTGCTCTGGATCTGTTTATTATTGCATCCTTTGGATCTTGAATCTCCAGCTTCATTCCTGTAAGTCTTTCAATCTGACACCGGAATATATCGAATTATTCTCATTTATGTTTTCTCGGCTATTAGTTCAGTAAATTTTAAAAAAATTGGCCGCCATTTGATTAGTTCTATATGAAATAGGGAAGATCACTAGTGTTGTCGTGGTGTGATCGTGATCGGGGGATCCCGCGGGATTTGCGATTAGTCTGTAACAATGACAGCGGATGTGGATGCGCATGGTGTTGGTGAGGTCTCTGAGGTTCCAAACGGTGACGTGGAGGAGAAGTGTAGCTTGCAGGATCTGCACAGAGAGAACAACGGGGTTATGATTATTAATGGGAGCAATGCGAATAAGGACGATGCCGACAGCTCCTACGTTTTCGTGGGCGTGAGCGACGCCGTTTCTGGCGATCACGTTGAGCCGTTGGATCTCAATGGGGGGCACGTCGAGAATCTTGGTTCCGGTGGGGTTGCCAAATTGGACGTGGTTGAGAATGGGGAATGTAATCAGAACAATGGCGGTGGTGGCGGCGGTTCAGAGGGTTCGCAATGCGAAATCATGGAGGGGCAATTGGGAGGGAGCGATGGTGTTGAGGAGGAGAATGGGATTGAGGCTGTTGGGGAATCTGAGGCACATCCGCAGCCGCAGCCTCAGCGGCTCGAGGTTGAAGAGAAAATCAAGGTCGAGGAGTCTTCTGAGGATGCTGGAGAGACTACGAGATCACATCCTGTGGTTTCGGGTGTTTCTGCGTCTGAATTATGCGAGTCGTCGATGCAGGTCCATGATGGCAAAACTGAAGTTAATAATTTCGACTCACCTGCTGTGTCTGAGCTGCAAGAGATTGATGGAGAAGACGCTAAAGCTGATGAGGATATGAATCCAGATTTGTCAACAGACGGCAAGGAAAACCACGAAGCTCGGGATATGGTTAGTGTGGGTGTTCGAAATTATTTGGATCGGGAGAAGGAAGCACCAGAATTGGAGACCAATGAGATTCCTCCGGAAGGTGGTGCACCCGGGGCCCTTGCGGTAGACTTGGAGCAGAATGCGAAAACTGCTCCTTCTCCTGTCACTGATACGGAGTTAGTAAATGAAGTTGGCAATAATGGTCCTGTCTGTGATGAAACTGGGGATGGCTCGCCTATCGACGACACTGAAGATGGCCCCTCAGAAACCCTCGATCCCGTACAAAAAAGGGCTGAACAAAATGGATCACCTGAAAATGCCGAAATCTTGCCCTTGCCCTCCCCCCCAATTGTTTGTGAGAATGCAGCTGCTAAGGAGATTCCCGTGGAAGCGGACTCGGGCGAATATGAGTTGGGCTTGGAGCAGAGTTCAAAAATAGAAGTTGTCTCTAGTGAAAATGAGGATTGCTTGCCCAGTGATCATGATCAAGATAGCATTTCAGATAGCTTTGTTAATAATGAATTGGTTGGTAGCATTCAAAACGCCCCTGAACAAAATGGGTCTTCTCAAGATGTGGATTGCTTGCCTGCCTCTGTTGTGTGTGGGATTGTACTTCGAGAAAGTTGTGAAAATTTCCCTACTGCTCCTGATGATGATTCAGTAGTAGAAAAGGATACTGGGAATGAGGCTTCTCCAACTCCTGAAAAGTTTTCAACTTGTGTTGCTGATGATCAGAGGCCAGAGACTGGAGTTGAAAACTTAGGTACAAATGAAAGTGAAAGATCAGATTCTTGTCCAGCTGATCATACAAAATTAGAACTTGAGGCTGAAGATAAACCTGACGAAAGCATTGAAGCTGAGAATGGTCCGGATGAAAATATTAAAGCTGACAATGGCCTTGATGATGCCATTTTAAGTAGCCATGAGGCCAATGATGGGAAGTCAGAAACTGAGACAGGTTCTGTTGTCATTGATTCAGATGAAAAAGTATCCGACTTTCCAGCTGATGCCCTGAAGGAAGGATTCGAAGTTTCAACTGTGGTCATTGATTGTGATGGGCCACCCTCATTCTATTGCTGCTACAGAGGTGGAATCCCATGTAAATGATTTGGTTGAAAATGAATTGTCTAATACTGCAGGTGCTGATGTGAAATCAGAGTCTGAAGTTGAAAACCTGTCCACACTAAGTAGCAGGGATATGCCCTGTGATGATGGTATTGAATCCGATTCCAAGGTTCAGGATGGCTCAGCTAATTCGACAGAAAGTGCACTTAACTGTGTGTCAGATGCTGTACATGTTGAAGATGGAGTTGATCAGTTAACGGGTACAAATAGTGGTGACAAACCAACATCTCAAGGAGCTGAGGGCACCACCTGTATTCATGGTCATGAAACCTCAACAACTTCTCCAGGAGGTTCCGCCTGTGATGCTTTGGAAGGACAAATTTCTGAGGTTGTCCAACACCCATTCTACTATTTAATCAGGCTTCCAAGATATGATGAAGAAAATTTAAGAGAACAGATTAATCGTGCTCAGTTACAAGTTGATGAGAAGACTCAAAGTCGGGATGCTATTCGAGCTGAAATCCAAAGGAAAAGGGTGAGGAATATCGACTTTTACTTTACAATTTTTTTAGAGTAAGGTTTTTGTTTCTTGTTACATGATTTTCTTGATGCTCCTACTATTAGGCCACTTGGAAGGAGTCTGGTGATCATTTTAAAGCTACCAAGTTGGATGAGAGAGCTGCACGAGACTTGCTTAAGTCCAAACGCCAGGAGATGGATTCTGCTCAATCTGTGAATAACAGAGTGAAGAATTCAATCTCTGTTGAGGATATTGATGGCAGGGTATGTATGCACTCGCCTTTTTTCTGCTGGTGAATGGGGAAGTTTCTATGATCTACTTGAATTTGGTTGTCTTTAGGAAAGTATGCCTATCTTTTTTCAATTTATGGCTTGTAAACAGATACGTAATATGGAACATGCAATTCAACATGAAACCCTGCCTCTTAGTGAAGAAAAGCAGTTGATTCGTGAAATCAAGCAACTGAAGCAACTTCGTGAAAAGCTCTCTTCTGATATGGGTAGGCAGGACGATGTTCAGTCGGCTTTAGATCAGAAAGATGAAATTGAAGCACGTTTGAAGGTACTGTTGTCTGGTTGCTCTCATAATCATTTAATTTTTATGTAAGTAGCAGGTGACATGAGCTACCACAGTTCAAATATCTATAGTTAAATTTATGCACCTTAAACCTGTATACAGTTAAGAAGCTCTATATTCACATATGGGATAACTTCTCTGTTTGTACTTTATAGTAGTATAGACAGGCCTTGAATAGCCTATCTGATTTTCTTCAATCTACAGTTTCTGAGAAAGGAACTCGATATACTCAGAGACAATGTCCTGAAAGCTGAAGCTGTCACTACAGCTGCAAAAAAGAGGTATGATGAAGAAAATGAAAAGTTCAATGAATTACACGCTCAGTTTAAAGCAGCAGATAATATTCGCCAAGAAGCATATGCACATTTACAGAGCTTGAAGAAACAGTTGCATGATAAGGTATCTTGTTTTAATGTTTGCACGTTTATCCTTTTTCTAATGCTCGAGTAGTATGCATGATATGCATGCATGAACCTTCTTCCTTCAGGGGATAGCTGGGTTTGCTCAACATATAAAGTAACTGTTATTGGGGTACTTTACAAAGATGTCACAACAGAATAGATGGTCTTGTCCAGCGATTTTGGTCATAGGACATCTTAGATTTTGTAATTTGTTGAAGATCTTGCCTCTACATCTAAGAAGATTACTAGAATGTTTACAATTGAAATTTTAAATAAAAAAAGTTGGCAATCAATTAGTAATAGTCAATTGGTCTGTCCGGCAGAGATCATAAAGCTGATTGTTTGTTGAGATTATGATCTCTGTCTCTCTCTTTCTGGCACACACACATACCCACATGTACACACCGTGTGACAGGTTGGCAAGCAAGTGCAAGTGCTTAAAGACTAACACTGTGGACGGACAGGAAAGCTGGAATGGAAGAATAGATGGACTTCAAAGTTATTCTGATTTGAAAATCTAATTTAAAAGACGATGCTCGAAGCTGTTTCCCATTAAGCTTGTGTTGTGATGTTTTTGGGTGGTACCTTTTTTCTTTTTGTTGGCAGTTTTAGAGCAGAATGTTTCTCCCGTTATGTTCTGACTCCACTAGCTTATTTAGTTGGCAAAATTTGTCAGTGTCTTCACTCTGATGGTTTTAAAAAGAAGTGACATAACCAACCAGAATAGATTTAGCGTGTGTTTACCTCTGTGAATGTTTGTATTGAAGGTTAACAAAGATGTTCGCATGGAGAGGCAAATTGTGGAAACAGAGATATTGACCCAACTCTTATTTCTTAAATATGCAGAACAAACACTTTTGGAAGTACAAGGATGACATTAGGGCAGCTAATGATTTAGCATCAGAGGGCAAGAGGGAGGAACTTCAAAAACTTTGCATTAACCAGGTGAGCTCAAGTGGTCCTTTTTGTTGGTATTCTCTAGCAAATCAACTTTAGTTTTGCACTGACAAATCTACTGTTTAGACGGAGAAAGTTATGGAACTCTGGAACCAAAACGATGAGTTCCGGAAGGAATATATCAGGTGCAACACTAGGAGCACATTGAGGAGACTGAGGACGCTGGATGGCCGGTCACTTGGTCCAGATGAGCAGCCACCTCTAATTCCCAAGGTTGTTTATGAAAGGGTGGCCAAGGATAAGCCCGTGTCCCTGCCATCAGCTGTGGAACAAGAGAAACAAATTGTGCAAGTGGAAACCGAAAAAGTGAAGCTATTTTCTGATGCGAAAGCTGTGGAACAAAAGAAACAGACAACTAATATATCTGAAAAGCCTGTAAAACCTGCTCCTTTGGGGAATGGCTTAGCAAATGTTTCTAGCAAAGATGAGATTGAAGAGGAAAGAGAAGAAAAGCCTAAGCAAACAAAGGAGGAAGAGGAGTTGGCCAGGAAGATGGAGGAATTGAGAAGAGAAGAGGAAAAAGCGAAGTTGAGGGAGCAGCATTTGTTGGAGGAAAAGGCCAAGGCCAAGGAGGCCCTTGAGAGGAAAAAGCGAAATGCTGAAAAGGCCCAAGCCAGGGCTATGTTAAGAGCACAGAAGGAAGCTGAACAGAAAGAGAAGGTAAATTCCACTGATGCTCCCAATTCCATGACCTGAATTAGCATTTTAGCATACCGAATCTATACTTGCATTTGCCTCTTATTTGTGCTTCTGTATTAACTCGATGTGGATGTGGTCTGTATCCAGGAAAGGGAGAAGAAAGCAAGGAAGAAAGATAAAAAGAAGGTGGCCACAGTAGCAGTAGAGGCTACTGATGGTGCTAATGAAGGAGAATCTGCTCCAAGCTCGGAAAATCCATTGGAAACTCCCAAGGAGTCTGAAACTGGAGAAAATACCATGATGGTCGCAAAGAGGTCTAAAAAACCATCACAATTTACTAAGCAGAACAAGGCAAAATCAATTCCACTGCCTCTTCGCAACCGCACTAAGAGAAGGATGCAGCCATGGATGTGGGTCCTCCTTACCACTCTGGTTGTTTTTGCCTTGTTCTTGGTGGGAAACAGCAGCTTCTTGTTTGATCTTGGGTTGCAAAGGTTTGGTTTCTAAATACACAGCTTAATACATCATCATTATTAACTAGGTATCCTTTAGAGGTTGGGTGAGATATTACCGTAGATAATATAAGCAATTCTTTCTTCCCGGGATTTGTTTTCTGCTAGTGATATTCAGTTATGATAAGTGGCTTTTTATTTTTCACACTCCACACTAGGTTTGGTATTCTGTTAATTTCTTTTACAAAGAACATATACTTTTGCTAAGTGTTGCTTCTATCAGTATATTAATGAATTTGATACTTTTGGAACCTATTGCATCCCCCCCTCCCCTTCCCCCACATCCAACCCGCAGCGGCCGGGCACTTGCACACCCTGAGCAATATTGTTCTTTTTCAGTTGCAAGTTTCAAAATCCCAAATTGATGTTGAATATAAAAGAGGACTACTGCATTAAGCTAAATTCACTTTGTGGCAGTTGTTGACTGGAAGAATTGAAGAAGGCTTCATGATGTTATAAATTAAATTTTTTATAAACGATATCTAAAAACTCGAATAATTATCATCAACTGAAAGAAACATTTATGATAGTTGTAATAATAGATCTTTTAATTTATATATCTTCAAACTCATCACCCCACCATAGAAAATCCGAACCATTCTCATCGTTGAAAAAGGGAATCCCTTACATATATTTGGATCCCGTATTGTGAAGTGTGTATCGAGACTTTAGAAATTTTCTAAAGAAATCTTGACCCAACTGCGATCCATTTCAAATTCCCGTTTCTCTTTTATTAATTAATACTTGTATGTACGTGTAGTTTTTCTTCGTTTTTGGTCGTATGCTACCTTAATTTCAATGTTTTGAAATGTTGATATCCCCCACACTCAGTCCTTAATGAGACAAGGGAATTTGACTTTGCAGCCTTGGATAGATACGATGAACCAATTGCCATCGAGCTTGCTTGAAACTTTGACTAACCAACCCATTGAGAGAAGAGCAAGCAGAAGAAAAGGACAGTTATCTAAAAAAAAGTTACTTCTTTTGTTTCGTCCTGTTTATTAAGGATAACAAGACTGCTGGTTTTCCTACGATGCTTGCACACTGCATCTATCATTTTTCAATTCATTTATATAATTTATTTTACACGTACACGTATGCATAGCTGGTTAATATGGAGCATGAAACCACTGACTGGACTGCCATGTTGCCCTATACATGCATACATGGATCTTTGGTTCTGCTCCTTGTTCTCCTAAATTTGCAGCCTTCACTCCAAACTGAACCCATCTAATTACTAATATCAGTCGACGATAAAGCCATTCATAATCCGTAGTGGACAGCTCATATACAACCATTTCGAGATTTCATTGCAAAAGGCTTCTTGATGTGGGTGGAGATAGACATAGTGGATGACTCACTTTCTCCCTTTCAATGAAATATCATCTGAATCAATGGTCGTCGGTAAGTCCTAAGGAATCTATATATGCATTTATGTATATGAAATATGAAAGATATTTATACGAATTGGCGGTCTGCTTGCTTAATTTGTAGACTACAAGATATGAATTAAAAAACTTATTTTGTAATAACAAATCATATTCAATAGACATAGCTTATCCAACCAAAATGAAATAATAAATCTTTATAAAGAAAAAAAAAAAGGTTCAAAACCAGCTCGTAAATAAGTTTGAATTCATTTGATGACATCATGCTTTGCTCAAACTCAAACAAAATTAAAGATAAATCAACTCTGAGTATTCAATACTCAGGTCAAATTGACTTCAATTACTATCCTCGGAATCAAATAACACATGGAAACTTGTGGCTGACACGTATTGAAAATTTGAAAGTAGGTCCAAGTAAGGACAGAGAGTGGTAATTAAGTAATTATTGAATGTGCAAACGTTGTAGTCTCATCTTATCCTAACATTTTTAAAAAATTTTAATAATATATATGTAGTCACGAGATAGGATGAAAATGCCAACTAATTTGCATGTTTTGGGGCTATCAAGTAATAAGCATAGGACAGGGTGTAGTGGGCCTAAAACTCGGGAAAGTACAAAATGAGAGAAAGTTCGAAGGCCCTTCGTTCGTAATACAACCGAAATGTCACGTGGTACACGTGTATAAGGGAAGCCAACTAGGTACGAAGTAAGTGGGATATAAATTTTCTGTCCGTAGAATGGATCTCGACCGTTGAATTCGTCAACTAATGTGATTTCGTACGTTGGGCTGCACATGGTTGGTTGGGTTCTAGCCCACTTGGACCTACAAAAAACACTCCTACCACGACCACTTGAATCTAGGCATCTTTGCCTGCCTAATCCTAATATCATGAAAGTGATAGTCAATTTTTTTTTTCAGGTCTTTTTCTTCTTCCCCCTTTTATACACCCATTTTTCAAAGGGATTAATGAGCACGTGGGCGTTTTTTGTTTTTGTATATATGTCTTCAAGGGATGTGAGATTAAAGTTTAAAAGTGACTAAGTTTCGTATATTTTTTTTTTTTTTAAAAAGAAATTTATTATTAAAAATAATTGTGTATGTAAATCTCAAATTTATTTATTTATTTTAAATAAATGCGTGAGATTTATATATTCTAATACTATAAATATCATTTATTACAAATAGATAATTTTCTCTAAAAACACTCGGAGAATGGGGAAGCATATTTGCATGCTCATTGATTCATAAAAGAAACCTCTTATAAATTTATGTTCAAACTTCAAGATAATGAACTAACAACTTCTATTAAGTAAAAGAGTTGATTTTTAAAAAATGAGTTTCACCCACACACTCTTTCTCTCTCTACATATTTGTTCTTATTTTGGGGTCATGAAAGTCAATTAGTGTTGACTTCTTTAAATTTTAGAAAATTAGAAAGTTTAATATCGTATTATAGTTAGGTTAATCTTCATTTTTTTTTAAAAAAAAAATTATAACTTTTGGGATAAATCTCTCTTAAATTTTTATTTAGATACAAGAAATAGTTAATTTTGATGAAACATTTGATTTTAAAGTAAATGAATTATACTCATCAATTACTATTCACTCTCACATTCTATATTTATAATTTTTTTTAATAAATATAGAGTGTAAAGTAATAAATAACGACTATGAAAAAAATTTTATTTAGAGAAACCATCTCGTTTGAATTCACAAACTATCTCAATTCATTATTATAATTTTTTAAACTTTTATATAAAATATAATAAATAATTCAATTTTTTTTAAATTTTAAAATAATAATAATATTAAAAAATAATATTTTAAAAATATTTTATTATACTATTATATATCATCTAATTTTATTTCAACTAAACTCTCAATCCAATCCACTCCCGTTGTTTGAATGACACTTCGTACAACTCTCGTCTCTCCTCTCTCGTATTCTCTGCTAATTCTGGTCGGAAAAATAAGCTTAGGTCAACTGTCACAATAAGCTCCAGGAAGAAGACCAAACAATAAATGCGTTTTATGGCTTCTTCCGTACGCATTGTTTATTGATTTTGACTTTTAAATTCTGATCCAAGGCTTTTTCCTGTTGGGTGGCATTATTTTTTCTGAAGTTTTTTTAAATAAAAATTAATAAATCTTCTGATGTACAAACCTACAAACAACGCTGGGAAAATACAACAAGTTTTAATTTTTTTTAAAACGAAAATAAAGAGAAAAGGTTTGATTGTGAAATTATGAACTTATGAAGGGTTTGTTTGAGACGTAAAAAAGATTTAAATAGCTTAAAAAATTATTTAATAATAAAATTAAATTTTTTTCTCTATTTTTTAATTTAAAAAAATACTTTTGAGTAAGATTTTATTTTTTGGATAGTGTAAAATGTAGTTTTAATTTTTAAAAAAAATTATAAAATATTCATATAACTTTTAAATAATTACAATTTTATCATGTAATTTTATCACAAGTATAGCCTCAAATGAAATTTTATGTCATTCCTGTCTCAAAAATAATTTTTATATTATATTTAAACAAATATAACATATTTAAAAGTATTTTAGATTGATTAAGCAGTAAGTAATTTTTTAATAAATTTATAAAATTTATTACTTAAATTCTACTATTAAAATTCTTAAATTAAATATTTATTTAAAAAATAATTATTTTAAAATATTCTCAGATTATTTTAATATTATTAACAAAGAATTCTTATTCACAGATTATTTCTATTATTATTAATAATAACAGTTATAGTCGCAAATTTAAACATACAGTGAAACGAAGATGATGGGACTGGTCAATGTTCACGTGAACATCAACGGTGTACCCGCGTTTGTACGGCAACCCTGATTTTCTCTCCGATCAATGAGCAACGAGCAAAAATAAAAATAAAAATAAAAAGGCTCGTTTTTCTGTGCACCACAGTCATACAGCTGGCGCCATCCTGTCCTTGGTGTCTCCAACGCCGGTCGGGCACGCGTGTCCACGTAGATACTGTACTAACGTAGAAATCCACATAAAAAAATCCAATACACCGTACATAAGAATTATCTAATTTTAATAAATATAAAAAAGTCGATCGTTACTCATTTAATATATATATTTAAAAAAAATCCATTCTAATGAACATAAATGCAGGAAGTGTAAAAAAAGCCTAACGACAAGAGGAAAAAGAAGAGTAAAAAATGCCAAGAATGCAAGCAAGGGGGAGCGTACAAGGATGTACAGTGGGGAAATGGGTTGGCAGCGGCAGCAGAGTCGTACAAAGGACAGACAGTGTTAGCATCGACCTTGAATAATACAGCTGTTTCCCACACCTCTACTATTAACTCCACCCTCCTAGAGTCCTACCTACCAACCCTCTCCCCCCGCAATTTCGACTCCTCAATCCTCCGCATCTCTCTCGTGAAATTATTTTTATAAGTATAGTAATATTCTTTTTGTTTACTAACAGATTTCATAAAATAAATAAATAAAATGATTAGTTTGATTTTGTATATTAAATTTACTTTATAATATAACTAATTTTATCATCTACATATTTAATTCGTTTATAAGTTTATTTTTATGAATTTATTTTTTAATTATAATATTTTTTATGAGTTTAAAATATAATAGAATTATTTGGTTTACACGTACAATTGATATATTATCTTGGTTTAATGTTATCTATCATATTGTAAATATCTTTTTAATATAAAATTGATATGATGCAGTATATTAAGGTCTCGTTTATTTTCACAATTATTATTATTTTATATCATATTATCTTATATAATGATTATAGCTTTTTAAAATTTTTATATAAAATAAAATAAACAATTTAAAAATTTTAAATTCTGACAAAAATAATATTAAAAAATATATGATAATAATATTTTATTCAACTTTTATTTCAATTCATCTCAACTACGAAAACAAACAAAGACAAGTTTTGTTAAACTTTATTGATTACAGTTTGTATCTAAACTTAGTACTTTTTTAAATATTATTTTTATGCTAATGAACACGAGATTTTTTAAGATTTGTTTTCTTGTTTGTTAAAAAAACAAAAACAAAGATAAATAGTAAGCAGTTGGATTGGGAGAGGGGACAGAACGTTGTGTGAAAGATGCATGAAATTGTGGTGCGGAATTTACGTGACGCCGACGACACCGAAAGATTACGCGGTCTATACCCTTCTCATTTGATCTTTGCCCAAGTGACAGCGATCAAGAATAAAGAAAAACAGCCCCCCAAGTAGAAAGAAGATCAATCCAATCCGTCTTTCCTTGTAAATTCCGTGACTTGGTTTATTTTCACACTTGACCCACCCTTTTGTTTTCATTTACACTAATTAAGGAGAAAAATGTCAACTTAAAACTCTATTCAATTATTGAACAATTATATTTTAAATGAAGTGTAGTTATATAAAATCAAAATTATTTATAATAATGGTTCAATTATTCTAAATTTAGTAAAATTTTATACACCACATTATTATATTGTTATATAAGATGTGTCTCATCTAATAATAATAAATATGTCACATCTTATATAATATGATGAGAGTGTAATGTATAACATTATTATATAAATTATATTCATAAGCGTATTACATAGGTTGAATACTATTAATGTGATTTAACTTACTTCATAAGAAAAATATAGATTTAAATTTTGCAAATCAAATCATGCTACATTAATGACATAGATAGTGTTTTACATATCCACTTGTAAATATAACGACTCTTTAAAGCTTTTGAAAACTTAAGTATTACAAAATTTATACAAGCAATGACATTGACTCCTTTTAAAATATGTATGAATTAAGAAAGTGTTTAAGCTGGATTTTTTAAATGATAAATTTGAAACAGTGGTACAATAGCAAGATAAGATTTATGGTGGTTTGGATATATAAGTCATCTCATCTAATTTTAACTAATAATCTTACTACTATTTACAAATTATTTAAATTCATCTTATCTTATTTCACTATCGAAATGAATCATTATAATTTAAAAAAAAAAATATTTCATTCAAGCTCTGTTTGAATAATAAAAATATTTCATTTCATTTTATCCTAACTTTTCTCATCATTCCAATTTTTTTAAATTTTTATATAAAATATAATAAATAATTTAATTTTTTAAAATTTTAAAATAATAATAATAATATTAAAAAATAATATTTTAATAATATTTTATTTAATTTCTAAATTTTATCTTCAAATATCTGATCTTATATCGCTATATCAACGAGGGCTTATTATAGAATAAAGGTCACTGAGTACTATGATTGAGATCTTAAAGATAGCCTTCCACTTTTAAAAAACAAACACACTTTTGTACCGTTGTGTTGATATCAAGGAAGGAGAAGCAAAAGAAAGAAAAACAAAAAGGGCAATTAATATGGAGAAAAAAATGTGCGGGCGAGAGAGGGCAACAGTGATGTGAAAATGAAACGTAGAATCTGTACGACGATGTTAATAAAGTAATTTCACATTCCACGATTAATGCAATATTAATTATATTATGATCAATTATTAGACTTTAATAAACCTTTTTTCTGGATAAAATTACTCGACTGTCCACAACAACACTTGCTCGTGGGTAATGGCAACGCAGTAATTTCACGTACAAAGTCAACATCATATTCTTAATTCAATAAATATCTGGAAAATGCATTGAAAATACGATATTCAGAAAGGAAAAACAAATACATGTATCATGCAATTTCATTAGACTAGAATTAGCACAAGCATGAGTCACGAGCTCCCAATTGATTGTTACTTTCAGTCAAATTATGCTAAGAAAATACTTCTCAATTCAAGAATTTTCACTTCTTTCTTGTGCCAACTTAGAACATTAGGGATTGATTTGATTATTTCAGGCATATAAATTTGGATAAAAATGGGAGTAAAATAGAGTTGCTTCAGAGGAAAAGTCGAAGATTCTTCGATGGTCACAGGTCGGCCCCTAGTAAAACCCTGATCTTGCTCTAATTTACGGTTTTTGCCAACACCGAAAGGGGAAGAGTTTGTTAGAAGGTAAGGACGGGGGGCGAAAAGTTGGCAGCGCAAAAAAGTAAAAGATAGTTGCGGGGAAACTTCACTTGTTTGGTTCAGGTTCTTTAGATCGGTTTGTGATATCCAACCGGTTTGGATTGGGTTTTGGATGAACTTGAGTTTTTAGATGTTGGGATTTGGAGGTTTTTCTGATATGTTCTCCGAGATTTCTGTTCCAAAAACTGAAAACTTTTTAGATCTGATATCAACTTTGACTGTTGTTTAGTTTTGTTCGGCTCCGGCTCAAGGACATGTGGCTGTACTTCACAGTTCCGTGAAGGTGTGTATTTGGCATTAAATCTTTATTTCATTCACTTATTTTTTGATTCCTGCATCTATAATTGTTAGGTTTTGCTATTTATCCGCATATTAAATCGTTGTGCGGCCATGTTTATTGTGGTGAACATGAAATGTGAACTCAAAAAGCTCTGCTCTTTGTGAGTTTGGTCAGATTTCTCTGTTATCTTGGATATTTTTTTCTTTCTTTTTTTGGGAAGCGATTTGGATTCCCGGGTATTGAAACTTTAATCTCATTTCTTGATATAGATATATATAAAGGTGGGTAGTAATCTTTGAGAGGAGACAAGAAGAGACATGGAGGAGGCAGGTCCGCAAGTGGCTTCTCCCATTTTCATACACCAGCAAACATTGCCTGGTCCGTTTTCATTGGCCAAGAAGCGTGATTTACCTAATATTCAGGCACCGCAGCGAATGATGACACCTACACCAGGGCTTCAAAATCCTGTCATGGACAACTGGAACCCCAACGTTTGGGGTTGGGACAGCTTCGGATTCGTGGCAAAGCCCGTGGACCTGCGGTTGGGTACTCCGCATACTACGACGACGACGACGACGACGACGACGACTGCGGAGAAGAACAAGCCTTTGGAGGAAGAAGACGAGAGCCTTATGCTGAATCTTGGCGGCGGCTTGAAGTTCGTCGAAGAGGATTCCGAGCCCCCGTCGAGATCAAACAAAAGGGTCCGGTCCGGATCTCCCGGTAGCGGCGGCAACTATCCTATGTGTCAGGTCGATAACTGCAAGGAGGATCTGTCAAACGCTAAGGACTATCACCGTCGACACAAAGTGTGTGAGGTTCACAGCAAATCTAGTAAAGCCCTCGTTGCCAACCAGATGCAGAGGTTCTGCCAGCAGTGCAGCAGGTTACCGTCTAGTTTTGTGTGTTTGCTGCGCGTGTGTTTTCTCTTCTGAACTTTCATGTTTAACAAGTTTGATTTGAGAACCCTTTTGGGCTTTTGAATTTGTTAGAACCTTACGCATCAATATTTTGGTGACCTGTTGCCAGGTTTCATCCCCTTTCCGAGTTTGATGAGGGTAAGAGGAGTTGTAGGCGTAGACTTGCTGGGCATAATCGCCGACGGAGGAAAACCCAACCCGAGGATGTCGCCTCACGGCTTTTACTACCTGGAAACCGGGACAACAATGCAAGCACTGCAAATTTAGATATTGTCAACTTGTTGGCTGCTATAGCTCGCGCACAAGGTAAAATAGACTGGCTATTTGCATGGCGTTTCTGTCGCTCTCTTTTTAAGTTTTATGCTAATCTTCATGTAATTCAAAATTATAGGGAAAAATGAAGACAAAACAATAAATTGTTCATCGGTACCAGATAGAGACCATCTTGTTCAGATTCTTAGTAAGATAAACTCATTATCTTTGCCTGCGGACCTTGCCGCAAAGTTGCCCAATTTAGCAAGTTTGACTGGTAAATTCCCTGGTCATGCTTCTCTGGAGCATCAGATCAAGCTGAATGGAAACACATCTTCTCCTTCAACAATGGACTTGCTTACTGTTCTTTCGGCTACCCCAGCAACACCTACTCCTGATGCTACCACAATATTATCACAAAAGAGCAGCCAGAGCAGTGATAGTGAGAAAACTAAGATTACTTACGCCGACCAAGCCACACCTCCTAATCTGCAAAAGAGACCTCCTCTAGAGTTTCCTTCTGTTGGAGGAGATAGAAGTAGCAGCAGTTACCAGTCTCCTATGGAAGATTCTGATGGTCAGGTTCAAGATGCCCGTGTTAATTTACCTTTGCAGCTGTTTGGCTCCTCACCCGAGGATGATAACCTGACAAAACTGGCATCTTCTAGGAAGTATTTCTCATCTGACAGCAGTAATCCCATTGAAGAGAGGTCTCCATCGTCTTCTCCTGTGCAAAATCTGTTCCCAGTGCGAACCAAAACAGAAACTATGAAGCCCGAAAAGATGACAATCGGTGGAGGTCTTAATGCAAATATTGTAGCTAGCAGAACTGCTGATCGTAATAGGTCTTTTGATCTGTTCAGAGGATCTGATACAGGAGCTGAACCTGGTTCGTTTCAAAGCTTTCCCTATCAAGCTGGGTATGCTTCTTCCGGATCTGATCATTCACCTTCTAGTCTGAATTCTGATGCTCAGGTAACTTGGCTCTGCACAGTATTTTGTCTGATCTTTATAATGATACTTTTTCTTCCAGGGTTGTCAGAAATTTAGTTTATTAAATTTCTAATTGAATGAAATAATTGTACTATTCCTCCCACAGGATCGCACTGGTCGAATAATCTTCAAACTATTTGACAAGGATCCCAGTCATTTTCCGGTGACACTGCGGACAGAGGTGGGGAGTTTATGCTTTATACTTTCACCTGTTCATTTTTTATTAGATGGCATGGAGATGTAATAATATATCTGGTAACTGCTAACAGTGTAAATTGATTTTCATGTAGATATACCATTGGCTATCTAACCGTCCTTCAGAAATGGAGAGCTTCATAAGACCTGGTTGCGTGGTTCTAGCAATTTATGTATCTATGTCATCTGCTGCCTGGGAGCAAGTGAGTGATATGCTGTTTATGCTAGTTGGGCAACATCTATGTAGCCACCATACTGACCACTTGCAGTGTGTATGTGTTCTTTGCAGCTTGAACAAAACCTTCTTGAGCGTGTCAATGCTTTGGTTGAGTCTTCAGATTCTGATTTTTGGAGAAGCGGGAGATTTATTGTTCATACAGGCAGGCAATTAGCGTCACATAAAGACGGTGAGCACAAATGAAATGGGTTGGTCGACTAACTTTTTCTTAGGTTATGGACCGGTTGTACTTTTTGGCAGTCTTTTTCCTTTAAATGAGGGTGTTTTGATGTTATAAAATCCAGATGAACATAAGAGACAATATTGTTTCATTTTATGGTTTGTAACTTAAATATAAAATTTTGGATTATCTCCTTGGAATTAATCTTAATCTCTTTATATTGTTCTTCAGGAAAGATCCGGCTATGCAAATCCTGGAGAACATGGAGTTCCCCAGAGTTGATTTTGGTGTCCCCTTTGGCAGTTGTGGGTGGGCAAGAAACCCCTCTACTTTTAAAGGGTAGAAATCTGTCTAATCCTGGAGCCAAGTAAGTGCCATTTGCTTCCTGTTTTAAGATATGTATGCTAGTTGTGGACTTGTAGGAAGCACATGAATTGCTAAATTTACTAAACAAATTTTTTTATTTGTGTCTAAGTGAGTTCTTGATTTTCAACATTCAGTTGAGCATCTTGATCTCCTCTTCCCTCACTCTGTTTTATTTCTATGTTAGTATTGGGAAAGCTTACATATTTTGTTTTAGAGAAATGTACCAAGAGCTTTTTATACGGTGTCCCAAAATAACTTTGGTCATCTAATGTAATAATTTATAGGCTTCCTAAATAAATTTTATGAATCCATTGGATAAGAAACTAAAAAGCCATGCGTTGAGAAAACCAAGATGTGTTAGGAAATCTGAAAGACTCTTACATCATAATTTACTACTATACTTGGGCTTTGCCCATTCGTATGATCAATAAATAAAAAAAAATTTACTAATACAATTAGATATATTATTAGCTTAGGTATGTAATTTCCATTTTATGATATGCATTTATATATGTGGATGATATGGCTAGACGGGAGCAACACTTCCTTTGAGAGAATAACATGTTTTCGTGGATTGTTATATATAGAACTGGCTGATCTATTTTCGAATTGGACATATAACTGAAGGGTCTTTTTTGGATAAGTAAAATTAATTAGAAAATAATAGATTGTTGCAAATTTTTAGGCTACAATTTTTTGTTGTTTAAAGATTTAAATTATAAATTTTTTTAGAGTAATATGTTGATGTGGCTTAACAAACATATATCTCGTTGAAAAGATTATATACATCATAGATTCTGTTAAAATTCCGTCTCTAAGGAATGATTTCTGATTTGTGCAGGATTCATTGTACTTACATGGGTGGTTACATATCAAAGGAAATTTCGGAATCTACCTGCCAAAGAACATCTTGTGATGAGATAAACTTGGTCGGTTTTAAAATTCAATCTGAAGCACCTGGAGTTATTGGTCGCTGTTTCATTGAGGTCGGACTCTACGAAATTCTTCTATTTATTTTGGTTTGCTGTTCAGATCTCTGACATGAATCTTTGAAAAATCTTCATTGTACCTAACCGTTACTAATATTATGAGCAGGTAGAAAATGGTTTCAAGGGCAGTTGTTTTCCTGTCATAATAGCTGATTCAATCATTTGTGAGGAATTGAGGCTTCTCGAGTCGGAGTTTGATTTGGAGCCAAAAGAATATAATGTCGTTATGGAAGACAATAAATATGATTTTGGGCGGCCAAAGTCAAGGGAGGAAGTTTTGCACTTCTTGAATGAACTTGGATGGCTATTCCAAAGGAAAGGGAACACTTCCATGCTTGGGGGCCCTGATTATTCGCTTAGCCGGCTCAGATTTTTACTCACGTTCTCTGTTGAAAGGGACTGTTGTGCTTTGGTCAGAGCAATCCTAGACATACTGGTTGAAAGAAACTTGGATGGGGATGAGCTGTCAAGGGAGTCCTTGGAGACACTATCTGAGGTTCAGCTCTTGAACCGAGCAGTTAAAAGGAGGTGTAGGAAGATGGTTAATATGCTCATCAATTATTTTATTATTAGCAGTAAGGATGCCTCGAGGAAATATATTTTTCTACCAAATGTTGTGGGACCTGGTGGTGTTACACCTCTACATTTGGCTGCCTGTACTTCTGGTTCGGATGATCTGATAGATGCTTTGACAAGTGATCCACAGGAGGTATTCTACTACTACTGCTACCATTGTGATGATTGTAAATTTTGATATAATTGTTCTTGCCGTGGTTGTGGTTGTTACTCCAGTAAATTCAAATGTTCTTATCACTACTGTTATTCTAGGGACGTGACAAGTTAGGCCATATATTGATCTTATAAAATAAAAATATACGGAGAGATTTTAATTTAACGTTTACAAATTGGAAATGAATGGAAAATATTGTGATCCTCATACACATGTTTTTGTATGCTCTGGTTTTGTGAGACAACTACGGCTTGGTTTGGATAGTGAGTTGAGATGAGATGAGATGAGTTGAAATGAAAGTTGAATAAAAATATTATAAAATTAAAATCTTGTTAGAATATAATTTTTTAATATAATTTTTGTTTTAAGATTTGAAAAAGTTGAATTGTTTATTGTATTTTGTTTGAAAGTTTGTGAAAATTGTAAATTGTAATGATTAGATGCGATGAGTTGAGATGATTCTTGAAAACAAACGAGGCCTAAATGTGTCATGTTAGCTCCACGATGACTTGGTACAGAACTCAGAAGATGTCTGAGTTTCAGGCTGAATTGAAGCCATGGATGAAATTAGAATTTGATATACTACAGGGATCAAAATTGTATTTTTGACAAAAGAAAAAGCTAACAAATACATATATGGGTGTACATCTTTTCTTTCGAACTCTTTTTAATCCTTCTATTCTTAACCCCAACTCTTGTAGATTGGATTGAACTGCTGGACTTCCCTTCTGGATGCTAGTGGGCAGTCACCATATGCTTATGCTATGATGAGGAGTAATCACTCTTACAACAAGCTGGTGGCTCGTAAACTCACTGACAGAAAGAATGGCCAAGTTTCGGTGACGGTAATGAGCGAGATAGAGCAATCGCAGTTAGCATTGGAGCAAGAGCATAGGAAAATTACCCAATTCAAACAAGGGCCCAGATCTTGTGCAAGCTGTGCAGTTGTTGCAAGAAAGTACAACATGAGGGTTCCAGCTTCACAAGGCTTACTTCAACGTCCCTTCATTAATTCAATGCTTGCAATAGCTGCTGTCTGTGTATGTGTCTGCTTATTCTTGCGAGGCTCCCCGGACATTGGCTCGGTTGCTCCCTTCAAGTGGGAGAATTTGGATTTTGGCACAATGTAGGGTTAACAAGAAAGAATTTTGGATAAAGGAAATGAAACGACTGGGTCAGATGATTGCAAGTTGATTCAGATATCTACTTTGGCATTGGTTAAGTTGATTTTTGGAACCAAAAACGATTTATAAACAGATTGCTTTTTGGAAAGGGGCCTAGGGATTGGACAGGAGGTATGAAGAAAAACCCAAGAAGCTAGGAAGTTGTGACAGCTTCAGGTATGGCATGATTCAGATACTGGACATGTCTTCCTAACAATTCAAGATTCGGGATGCTGTAGATTCGGAACTTTTTTTTAGCTGATTTGTGCTGGAAAATAGGTGGTTTAGTTTTTGACTTTGGAATTTAGAGATAATCAGCGGTTGAACACCTGAAAGCGTGACCCTCACGGGTTGAGATAAAACCAAGGGGAGAAGGGGCATAATTTGCAAAGATAGCAAGGCGTTGGAGACCCCAGAAGGAGAAAAAGAGAAATTGAGAGAATGCGAGCATGTATAGTGTCAAAAGAGGTGCAATTTGGTTAATCTTATGTGGGTCTATTTTCTACTTTTTATTCCTTTACAAGTCATGGATCATATTTCTAGGCTTTACATTTGTAACATTTTGTCACTATAAAGTTGATCAGTCTGATCAATCACACGACGATATATATCATATGATGCAGTAGTGAAATATTTGTTGAGGCATATTTAAAATAGGCGCTTCGGTATGTATACCCTCTAATTGTGCAAGTCAAGACTCGAGTTTGCTGCTGGAAGTATCTCTTTACACTTTCTGCGACTTTGCTAAAAGGACTTTTTGACACGAACCGTATTACTTTCGATTGAAATGTAATCAAATTTCATAGAAAGTCCTTGGTGCTATCTGGGAATGTCGCTTTGTTAATTCTGCATTTCAAACGAATCAACTTGGAAATGTGATATCTACTATAGTTTTGGAGTTGTGCTCATGGAGCTATTAACAAGAGAGATCAAGGCTGTTTAAGGGACAAAAGTAGACGTTCAATTTGTAATGTCGATGAAAGAATAATAATACTAAAAAAACGTTTTGAGTATTTGGACAATTAAGTTGTCCAAGAATATATGGCTCAGCAGCTCATTGAAGTTGCTGAGTTAGTAAAAAGATGCTTGAAAATGAATTGGAGGGAGTGATAAACGACAAAGCTTGGGTCCCAAACTTTATGGCTGAGATTTCCGATCGAACCCCTGTAGGGGAAGCTCGTGTGCTTGTTATGGTAAAAGCTGGCCTAGGCTCCTTGAATTTCCAATGGCTTACTGGGACTCTGTCTTATAACGAAATTCCATTATTTCGTCTGCGTTAAAGCCTAAATGCATGCATCCCCCAAAGGGGTACTCGCAACATGCATCTGTATCCAAACTTTCACAGGAAAATAAGAACCCATAACCCTACAGATCCCATCTATACGAAAACACACTTCACATCTTTGACAACAAACGTTAAAGGTTTTTCCAAAAGCATCTCATTCACGATGGTTTCAAATTAATTCCCAACTATATAGTTCTTCAAAACATGCAGACAATCTGACGAGGTGGGTCTTATGCACAATCTGAATTTAAGAGAGGTGATCTAGTGGCATGCACATACCATCAATTAAAATAATTTTCTTAAATATAACTGCTAACCAGGCAATTTAATTAGCTGATTTTTCATACCAATTGAGCAGTTAAACCTTTTCAACATATTTTACAAAGAGAGAGCCCCACCCCAAAGAGCTATATATACACATGAGCTACATACAATAAACAATCATAATATTCGGTTCTGATTATTTAAACAACCCACACTTAATTCATCTTAGATACGAGAACAGCCTAAAATGGCTTAACGTAGTTTCACTCATCAATTCTGTTTGCTTGGATTATTACGGCTAGGGCCGTTTCCTTTGGCAACATTTTGAATGAAGACTTCTCCAACACCCTGTGCAAAACCCTCGACAATCCCCTCAATGATCACCCCGACAACTTGAGATGCAACCTTAGCTGCAGCCGCTAGCATGCTTGGCTTTTCGAGACCCTTATTGCACCCATTGTCATGGAGTCCGTTAACCATGTTCTTAGCACAGACAGCATGGAGTTGGTAATCACAGACTCTGCACTGATATACTCGGCCTAACCTCTTCCTCTTGCACTCCCCACACACAAAACCAGGAATATCTCCGTTCGATGTGGTATATGCGGCTAAAAGCCCGAGGGTATGTGAATGACATGAGACGTTAATTTCAGAACCGAGCCTGGAGCAGGATGGGTGCATCTGGAAACCACATGCACCGCATCGGAAAGCAAAACCTTTGATGGGCTTGCAACAGATATCACACTTCGATTTTGAAACTCCACCACCTTTAACTGATCAAATGAAAAAAATATTAAGCGCATAGCAAATTTAGCTCTGATCAGGATAGGCATAAACATGCACATGACTTTTAATATTACTCTAGTATCTCCATTCTTGATGCTAACCTTTTATCATCTTTAAGCTCAAACTGGAGAAAATATAATCACCTGGTTTAGAATAGAAAATAAGATGGTGCTGTAAGTGGAGACGGTGGCCCTTAAGATCAGGAGGAGCCAGGGCACAGAACTCATGTAGCTGAAAATCACATGATTGGCAGCTGAACCTCATGCCTGCACCATCCTCCTTGCAGCCGTCGCAGGTAAATTGGTCTGGAAGATTCAGCTGCGACAGAGGATGTTGCGGGTGACTGAAATGAAGCATCTCTTCCCCCAAGATAAGTTGAGGAGAGGTAGGGTATTCGATGAGAGAATACTTTTTGGGGACAAGCGTTGTGGAATAAGGCGGGCTATAAGGGAATTCCATTGAAGCAGACCTGTTTAGGAGAAACGATCTCGTCTGATTCAAGGTTTTGTTGTTCATCTGGGATTTGTTTACTCTTTTCTACGTGCTCGATAGGAACCTCCCTCGTTAATTTGGTGGATCATACTCCTCAACAAACTAACACGGTATATATGCTGGAAATTTTGACACTATTTAGTACTGCAACAACTATTCCGGAGGTCATCATGTCTATGTGGAAAGAAGATGCCACCTTGAAAAAATTGCATGTGCATCCTAATATTTCTAGCTCTTAATTGTCCGAATAAAAAGAAAAATAGATCATCAAATTTGCCAAACACCACACAATCGGAAAAGCTTCGACTACATAAACAATATGAAAATGACATTTTTTTTGTTTGTTCTAATTCTTTATTTGAAAAGTGTTATAACTACAAAAAAATCTTATAAAAATAAACATACAAACTGATGTGACTTCATATGATTATACGTTAAATCTACTTTATAATAAGAATAATTTTATAATTTAATATATCGCATCAAACTGTCACGTCAATTTATAAATTTATTTTTATAAAATGTCTTTGTAACCATAATATTTTTAGTCATTTTTTTCTTTCATTTTCTGGTTGAGGTTCTTACAAGTTCCCTGATGAGGCCAGTATATTTTATCTAAAGAGATACGCATACTTCGGCTAAAGAAAATTATAGATAATATACAACCCCAAAAAAAGGAAGAGTTTTCTTATGATCTAAGGAGCTAGCTAATGTGTCTATTCAGAAGCCAGCAGGAGAATATAAAAGTGGTCCATGCAAGAACAGTGTTGATTCCCAATATATATAATCAAAATTATAATTTCAAGAAACAAAAGACAAGGTGGTGCACTCTCAATTAATATTAATTGGAGAAAATTAATATATATATAGATACCATTAATGTATGCACCGAAGTCAAGGTTTTGCTTTATATATAGCTTTAATCATAAGGGCACTAATTATGGCTTCTGATGTGATAAACATAACGTACGAATGTAACCCGAATCCATATCCCCCAACGGAGTTTGTGATATTCGACGCAAAGAAAAATATTGCATTTTTTTTTCCTTTACGTAAATTGAACACTCATGCAGGATTCAATGATTCGTGATGAAGGATGCATGAGGATAATTTATATATGGTGCAATTTAATTAATTATATTCCTTTTTATGATTTTCTTTATGTTGTGATCAGCTGTAGGACATTTTCATGTGAAATTAATTAATATTTGAGTGGGGACGCGTTTTCTGAATCATTTTGACAAAGTGTCACCGATGGATGGATGCCCAATTAATAATAATGTGTTTTGTGTTTTCCAAGTGATTCCCATGCATTTTCAGTACTTTATGTTCCTTACATAATTTGACACCTTGCAAAAGGGAAACAGTACTACTACTGATCGGATTCCCTTGTTGTATGTTCTTTAAGACATGCTAAAACTTTCCCAAACACTGTTTTAGATTATCGCTGCCATTATTAGTGATCTCTAGCTTGTAATATATATGTTCTTTTAGCACACTTACCACGACTTTCGTGTTATCACTTCTCTTCTCCGAACCCTCCCTCCCTAGCCTCACCTTTTCCCCATTTTTCAAGATTCTTTCCCTACCCATATATATAATATGGTTACGTGGTCGTTTTCAAGAACACAACTTTATTATATATTGTGTATCAGTACCTTTTATTGGATGTCACTAAACTAGAAGAATATAATTGCCAACTGAAGCTGTTTTTTTCCCTATTTTTCAAGATGACAATCCCAACATGCAGTAGTCTACCAACATTAATTAGGGATCGAAGGTCCAGCGCTCTGAATATCCTTAGTAGTGACAGAGGCTTAAAACTATATGAAAATCATGATATCGATTAATTTAGACCTAATCTATTTTTGGGTGCTGAAAGAATGTACATGCCAGATCGATGATGGGCGTAGTAATAAATAAAATGAAACCCACATAAATATATAGTAATAATGCAAGGTCGAACATGCATGCAGTGCCGTGATGTTGTTATATAACAACATGATCTAGACCGAGAGAGGCTAGCTAGAAAATTGCAAATCACTTTAAAATGACCCAGAAAATGGAAAACCTGGCCAAATCTGATACCAAGATCAGTTCTCTCCTATCCCTACTTCCCCGGATAATTGTTTCATCTGGGACCCAGCTAGCCAATCCAAGATATATAATCTAGGCTCAATTCTCATCATGAGGTTGATGCCCTAGCTTATTCTGCAGACTCAAAGCCAACCCATCATGAATGAGAATGCATTTTGAGATTCAAATTCTTAATTGCTGGCTAAAAAAAGTATAATCTGTAAGGATTCCTGCATGTACGTTAATAACTAAAATGCCCAAGCAACAGAACCAAATGCATAACTTTCTGAATATACGATCATTTTTACTAAACAAACACCCATGTGCATGCATGCAGTAAGAAGGTAAGCGGTCTTATTTACTGACAAGACATGAGAAGACAAAGCCCAAAGACTCGGCTGACACAAACAATTATTGAAACAATAGGGACTTCCTTCCCAGCAATGGTTTCAATGCCACTACCGCAAGTCTCAAGACTTTCAACCAGTGCTGCAATCGTAACGGGCTAGTTCAAAGATCGCGTACGGGAATAACGGGATATTCTTAATTATTTTTTACTCTGGTATACAATATCACTCATTCTGTCGTTCATTTTTGTTCTTTTGAAAACAACAGGTTTTGGTAACAGTTAAAATTTTATCAAATTTGTCAGATTTCAAATTCAGAATTTTTGCTCTTATATTATGTAAAATTATCATTTATCTTAAAAAAAATTAAGCTAATGAAAACATATAAATTTTATTATATATTGTGCATGTTTGGAATTCTAGTAAAAAATATAATTTATATTTTTATAGCGTATAACTTATAATTTAAGTAATAAGTTCTACAATTAAAAATTTATTTACTGTTTTGTAAACATGCATATGTTTAAAGTACTTTCACAAATATAATATATTTTTTTGAAAACAAATTTAAAAAGTATTTTCTAAGATTGAAATGAAGATTATTTGATTTTTAAAAAATTTTGACCATATCCTGAAAAGTTTAAAAGTTGGATTGGGTTGAGAAATATAACTTATAGATTTAGAACTCATTACTTATAGCTTAAGTAATAAATTCTACTATTAAAAAGTTAATTACTGTTTGGTAATTATGTATTTAAAGCACTTTTAATTATGTTACATCTATTTGGAAACAAATTAAAAAAGTATTTTTTAATGTAGAAAAGACGATCACTTGACTTTTTAAAACATTATGACTATATACTTGAAAGTTTAAAAGTTGTAATTATCTAAAATTGTATTAATTTTTTTGCCTATTAACAGTCTTTTTTAAAATCGAATTACATTCTGCATTATTCGGAAAAGCACGTTTGAGAAAAAGTACAAAAATAATGCTTTTCCTCAAACATATTTTAGTTTATTTGAGATTAAAAGTAATTTAATATATAACACCCAAACAATCTAATTTTTTTATTATAGAGTTTTTAAGACCATCTAAGCACTTTTTAATACTCCTAACGCAACCCCAAACAGACCCTCAAAGTTGTATGGGTATTTTTATCCATTGTCAGTCTTTTTAAAATTGAAACTACAATATTCTGTATTATCTAAAAAAGTACGTTTGAAAAATAATATCAATTTGATATTTTTTTCAAATGTACTTTTTAGTTTTTTTAAGATTACAAAGTACTTTAATATAAACTACTTAATTTTTCTATTATAGGGCTTTTAAAATTATTTAAGTAGTTTTTAAGAACGCAACTCCAAATAGCCCTATTATGTTCTCAACATGTCGCTATTTTTTTACTCTTTTAAGCTAAACGAATTTATTTATTTTTTTGGTCTCATTATCATCAAATAGATTAAAAAAACAAAGATAAAAACACAGAGATAGAATTGTGGTCCAGTATTTTGCATAAAAATATTAATAAAAAATAATCTCGAGAACAAAAATAAAGATGCCGGTTCCACCAATCCTCTCGAGTGTTCAGAGTATAGCTGAATGTGGTCAGTTGATTTTTGTACTTAATATTAATAAATCACCCTATATGCCTCCTAATCTGCTAATCATGATGATTTGCAGAATTCTTTTTTTTTTTCCCCTTATGATACGTACTATTGGACGATCATAATTTGTCGTCTACATGCAGCATCATTCGAATTTTAAAAAGGACAGAAGTGTCGTTTAGGGAATAGATTCTTAACAGATCAACTACTACTTAATTCATTGTTAATGAAAATATTTAATTTTTAATGATTTTTCATATGGAGCTTTGCGGTGATGGTTGACTGTAAAATACCGATCCATGAATATTTTCTTTCTGTTTTAGTTTAACTTTGTTTATCTGTGACAAGTGAAATGGAAACATGTATAGTACTTGTTCTTTACCTCAAGCATAAAAGCCAAACGTAGTTGTGGGTTTGTGTGTCTCTTTCCACGCAAACACAGAGAGAGATAATATATATACTTTATATATATATATATATATATATATATATATATGTATATTTATGGCTGTAGTATGTAGGGTTCAGAGTATTAATAGTAGATACAATAAAATTTGGCTAAAATTTGGTTAGAAAATTCACTTTTATAAGTTTAGCTAACTACTTTTCAATAACACTAAATAACAGACTCTTCAAATCTATTACTATTATACTAAAGTATTAATTTTGTCATTTTCATTTATTTTAATTTTAATTCTAATTTGAATATTTATTTGTTATTAAAAAAGTATATATTAATTTTCTAACATTGATATTAAATTTTAAAGAAAAAATTGGCATCGATTAATTATAATATTGCAGAACTAGAACTTGAAGCACTCTAGGAAGATGACACCGTGTCATTGAAATGATGATTGATGAAGACTGACTTTTGTGGTTGAGTTTGAGATTTGGGTGCTCCGTTCCTTTGAGACAAAGAAAAATTTTCTGAAATTGTGAACTCTCTCGAAATGAATAGCACGCAGGAGAGGGAATTTTTTATGTCAAAATAATATTTACCTATCAACTTTGACTCAACAGATTTGACTAGTGAAAATGATCAAAATTAAAAATATTGTAGTTTTGTTTAGTCAAATACAATGAATTTTAATGTAATCTAGTTAAACTTTAGTCAAAATATAATTTTGTTGAATTCACTACTAATACTCTAAGCCGGTAACGTCCTAAACTTAGCAGTGGATTATTATGGCTCTTTCCTTTTGAACCACATTTTTTATGGGCAAGATAAACATTATATTAAAAGAAATTATATATACAAATTTCAAATGCGTAAGTGATCTCGCATAAGTCTTGTATAAAAAATAGATCCTATTATAGAAAAGTATGAAAAATTCACTTTTTTTTTTATGACATTTCCATTTTTATAAAAAAAATTTTATATTTAAAATTTGTATCTAACATTACCCGCTCTATAAAATTTCGATTGAGACAAATACCGCAGAACACCAAACTCACGGGCATGTGAAGACGAGAAGAATAGACAAATGTGTTTTCAATTTGAACTCAAAGCTTCTCTCGTGCTTTTAAAACCAATGAAATGGACCTTGATATCCACTGCTACAAGAGGACTAAACTCGCATTTAACCAATATATCTATTGCCAGATTTTCTTTGATGATATGTTTAACGTCGTTTTGCTTCGAAAAAAAGAGGCACAATGAACTAACACTTTCACTAGCAATCCGGTTATGATTCGTCGCCATAATTCTTGGGGGCAGAACAAAAAAAAGTAACGAGTTAAAGAGTTCTAAGGCATATCCTTGCACAGAGAACAAATCCCCCGACTTTAACGGCATATTATTATGAACTTTTGATAGTCATATGGGAGAGGAGATAATGCAAACATGCTATTAACGAACCACAATATTAATGATTACAGAACACATGGGTTTTTTTTTTAGTTGGGGGAGGGTGTTTCGAACTCCAACCTCTTTTTGGAGATTGAGATTATGCTGATCAGACCATAAGTCTTTAATCTTTTTTCTTCACTAATTAATTTTCCTTCTATATTCTCACACGTAAAAAATTGATACTATTATTAGGGTACTAGTATTGGTTTGGTCAAAGTTAAAAATTGACTAAAATTTAGATAATATGTATTAAAAATACTCTACATTAGATTGGTCAAGTCTAAAATAAAATAGGCTTTTGCTATAGTGATTGGTTAAAGATGGAGAATCACTATTGATTCACCAAATATTAAAATATTAATTTCTCACTTCAAGAAAATATTAAAATATTAGTTTCTCACTCCAATAAAAATACTATTTAGTTTGTAATTAAGAAATTTAGATAGAAATTTAGATGAGTTTAATCAATATTTTTTATTATTAACATTAAATGACTTTTAAAAATATAATTTTTTTAATATAAATTTAATTAGAATATAATTATTATTAATATTCAATTGGTAGAATTATAAAATGTGATATAAATAAATTAAATAAAAAATTATTAATTTAATAATATTTTATTATTATATAGAGAGTAAATAACTAATCTAATGCAAGAATTGAATATAAATAAAATAAATAAATATAAAAAAATACGATATTAACTAAAATTTAAAGAAATATTTGACCAAACCAATACATCACTCTTATTATTATATTTCCACGCCGAAAACTCATTTGATTGCCATTCTTCCAAGCCAACCTATTTTACAGCTACCGTATGTCATAAGTTTACGGAAATTTTGTGCAAAATTTCCCATTCTGTTCCCTGAGGAAGACTCATGGCCCATGGGCATTGGGATCCATTTTGTGGGGCCACTGGGCCAGGATCCTAGTGGTGGCTTAGTAATTAAGAGAAGATCGAAGCCGTTTTTAGTAAACCAATGAAGCTGGAAGGTAACGCCCTGGTAACCAAACAATGTACTTTTGCAAAACGAAAAAATAAAACAGAGAAGAGAAGGTCCTTTTACGAGGAGAGACAGACAGCGGCTTCACTACATTACAGTGTGTTTGGATGGGTCTCTGACTCACATTTGACCCTTTTCCTTTTCTTGATAATCTCGGTCATCGAAATACTCACCCCCGACCGAATCCACCCTCCATCGAGGCGAGACACCGACACTATAGTTTTGCAGACGCACAGAGCAGAGCAGAACCGCACCGCCACCACCAAATGAGGAAGGACGGCCCACCGCCGACTATCTCCAAAATGATGAGCTGCTTTGAAACCAAGACAATGGTGGTCACATTCCTTGCTCTGGCGCTCGTCATGCTCATGTGGAACCTCCCTCCTTACTACCAAAATCTCCTCTCCACCACCACCACCACCACCACTGACCGCTCCGCCTGCTCTGCCGCCGCTGCCACTCTTTCCATTGCCGCCGCCAATGCATCTTTGTCTAATTCTTCTGCTGGCCCACTTGCTGAACGGAAGTATTCGGCCCCCCAAAGCATTCCCAACTCTGACAAGCGAGTCTTCCAGCCCGTTGGCAACGCCGCCGCTCTCTTCGTCCTAATGGGAGCCTACCGCGGGGGTCCCCGGACCTTCGCCGTGGTGGGGCTGGCTTCCAAGCCCATTCACGTGTACGGTCGGCCCTGGTACAAATGCGAGTGGATCTCCAACAATGGATCCTCCATTAGAACCGTAGCCTATAAGATGCTCCCTGATTGGGGCTACGGCCGCGTCTACACTGTTGTCGTTGTCAATTGTACCTTCCCTGTGAATCCCAACCAGGACAACGCCGGTGGGAGGCTCACTGTCAACGCCTACTACGGCGAATCCCCAAAAAAGTACGAGAAATTCACGGCTTTGGAGGAAGCACCAGGATCCTACGACGAGTCCAAGTACCACCCGCCTTACGAGTATGAGTATCTGTACTGTGGGTCATCTTTATACGGGAACTTGAGTGCGGCTAGGATCAGGGAATGGATGGCGTACCACGCTTGGTTCTTCGGACCCAAGTCGCACTTCGTGTTTCATGACGCGGGTGGAGTGTCGCCCGAGGTGAGGGAGGCGCTGGAGCCGTGGGTACGAGCCGGGAGGGCCACCATTCAGGACATAAGGGGCCAGGTGGAGTTCGATGGGTATTACCATAACCAGTTCTTGGTGGTGAATGACTGTCTGCATCGCTACCGACACTCTGCCAATTGGACCTTTTACTTCGATGTGGATGAGTATATCTATCTGCCCAATGGAAACACGCTGGAATCAGTGCTCAATGAGTTCTCCAATTACACTCAGTTCACTATTGAGCAGAATCCCATGTCCAGTATGCTCTGCTTGAACGATTCCACGCAGGATTATCCAAGGTACGTACTTTCTTCGATTCTTCCTTCTCTTCCAATGGAATTTCACTAAAGATAGGCTCTTTTTCTTTTGCTCTTTCCAAAAGAAAGTTGGCATCCTAGGTTCGTAATGCAGATGAAACGTCTAGTTATGAATGGAATTGTCATATCTATGAAATTGGTGTTGGGACATTTTTTGCTTAGAATTCCATTAGTAAGTAGTAGTAGTAGTTCTGGGAACGGCGAGGAAATCTCGTAAAATTATTCTTTAGATCACTAGAAAGTCCAACCAGATTATGCATTCGAACTACTTGGAACGGTTACATTTGTTGGTACTTATATTCTGAGTCTACTTCTTTAGATCTCCGTTTTTAGTTTAATTCTGTGGGGGTGACATGAAATCCAGGCAATGGGGATTCGAGAAGCTACTGTTCAGGGAGACACGAACCGGGATCTGGCGGGATCGGAAGTATGCTATTCAGGCCAAGAATGCCTATGCTACGGGGGTGCACATGTCGGAGAATGTCGTCGGGAAGACATTGCACAAGACGGAAACAAAGATCCGATACTATCACTACCACAACTCCATATCGGTACTAGGCGAACCGTGCCGGGAATTCCTCCCACTTTCGGCCAAGACCAATAATGTTACGTGGTACAAGGAGCTCCCCTTTGTCTACGATGACAACATGAAACAGCTGGCCCACACCATCAAGGAATTCGAGCGCAAAACCATCGGACGTGTACAGCTCTAGCACCTACCCAATAAGCGCCTAGCTGTGCGCGGATGATTTTTCAGGCTGGAAGGAAAAAAAAAATTGAGACCACAATTCCACTGAAATCAACATGTGGGAGAGCAAATGCTGCTGTAGATGTGATAATGGCTTGCTCCTCACGCATGGCTTGCATTGTCATAATTCATCGATTGATTCTTGGCACAAATATTGAGTTGGGTTTGTTTGCTCCTGTTTCTTGGTCTGGGATCCATCTGACCCACCACCAATGGGAATGAGAGGCGAGAAACTTGTGCAAAAGAAAGGGTAGGACCCCAACATTGCTTTTATTTGTCTATATCATTAAAAAAAAAGTGAGTTGGTTGAGTGTTTTTTCTTTGTTCCGTTTATCTCTTTTCTCTTCTTGTTTGTTAGGTAATAATTATTGGAAATCTACATTCTCTTCAAAATTTGTGTTGAAAAATGTCGAAAGAAGCTTTTTTTTTTTCTTTACTTTTCATGGGGTAATTTCCTTTTTCTTTTAAACAAGAACTATGCCATGTGATTCGTGGACATAAATTACAGTAATTTTCTTAAGAGATGATGCTGTTGAGGGAAATGATTAAAGATACTTTCTTTTATCTTTTGATGATTTATTCCCAAAGGGGTTGAGGTACTGTTGGAGTCGTATACGTTGATGGCAGATGCGCAATGATTGAGAGATGGAAAGAAGACTGCAGAGAGATTAGCAAAGCAAATTATACTGATTATAGGAGATTTGCTACACAACTTCTTACTATTCACCCACACTCCACATTTCATATTTTTTAATATTTTTTAATATTTTTTTTAAATTTTTTTTGAATTTATTTTTTTTTAAATATTTCAGATTTTTTATTCACTATTCATGAGACAGGATCAACATGTTAAGCCCTTCATGTGCGGCTGTTTAGAGGGTTTCAGACTTTCAGTTCTCGTTTGGTAGGTCGCATGAGTTTCTTTTGTTAAAAATAAAATAAAATATTATTATAATATAATTTTTTAATATAATTTTTATTTTAAAATTTAAAAAATTTAAATTATTAATTATATCTCATATAAAAATTTAAAAAAATTATAATGATTATATAAAATAAAATAAAATAATTTAATTTTATATAAAATGAAATAGAAGAGTCCAACTTAAACTATGACCTTTGTATCTGTTTATTGGTACATATTTTCGAGAAGTGAAATATTCTATAAAATGATACCAATATAGATCCGGTTGATGCATGTTCTGATTATTGAGAGTTAGGTGTACGATTTAAGTAAATATTAAGATGAAATGAGATATTTTAAATGAGTTGAATAAAATATTATTTTTTAATAATAATATTATTATTTTAAAATTTTAAAAAATTAAATTATTTATTATATTTCTAAATCTAAACGTTAGAACTCGTGGAAGTTGGCTTCTTCGTATTACGAGAACCTTCAATTATTTGGAACCCCATGCAATTAATGGATGGCACGCTGGAGAAGAAATTAAGGGATGGCATACAAAGGATGTGGTAGAGAAAATTCCAAACAACCTACCAATAATTCAACGAAAAAGACAACTAATAATTTTCTTGTCTCTATTTAGGATACTTGGTTCAACAACGGTAAGGGTTTTGTTGGCTAAAGTGATAAGGGTAAGGTTTGAAAAATTGGATACAAACTATTTTTAGAGGCCACGCTAACAAGTTTGGAGTTTAACCGAATAAAAAAACATGTTGAATTTGCACACTTCTTTCTGTTCCGAATACGTGCAGCTTAATTACAGTTACAATATTCGTTATAAACTCCTAATTATTTTCGTAGCAAGCTCCAAGGAAAAAGTAGGTATCTGATTTTACTTCATTAATCATTAGCGACAGAAAACATAGCCGTTTCCTTCGTTACATTAACGAATGCTTCTGGTGCTCTGGCTACGTAAACTACACCAGAGGTTCCACGAGATATTCAAGAAATTCGATGTATATATCGCTAAAGGTGTGCATCCGGACTGGATTTTTTTCCGATCCGGTTAAAAATTCAGAAATCCCGATGATCCGGGCGGATAACTGCCCGAATTGGATCCGGGCGGATACAAAATTATTATATTCGCCTGGATCGGTTACGGATCCGGTATTTAATCGGTTATATCCGTAACCGGCTTTAAGCCTTTAACAAAACCCAAGCATCTCAAGCGTGTTTGACGAAACCGAAACGTCTCACCTCTCGATTTCCTCTCTCTCTCTCTCTCTTTCTCTCTCTCTCTCGCCGACGAAACCCAAGCGTCCTTCATCAAATCCATCGTCGCCGGTGAATAGCAGTGACCGTCGTCCATTAACTTCAGTTTCTTCTCTCTACTCAGTAGCTTCTCTCTCTCTCTCTCTCTAAGTTTGTAGATTTAAGTTTGTATTTGTAGATCTGAGATTCAGGATTTGTAGATCTATTTTTTGGGTTTCTTTATTTTTAAAATCTTCCAGCAAAAACGTGTTTGTAGATCTACATGCTCGTAACACTATAAATTTTGTAAAACTGTGTACTTTGTTGCTTCTGAAAAATAATGTTAGATACTTTCTCGGTTGGCATATCACTTTCCTCTCTCGTTGGTTGTTTACCTCTTTGGCTAGATTTATTTCTGTGATTTTAGATCTGAGTTTCGGTGTTTGTGGAATCTGAGTTTCGTGCTTGTGGATTTGAGTTTTGTAAAACTGTGTACTTTGTTGCTTCTGAAAAATAATGTTAAGATGCTTTCTCGGTTTGTATACCACTTTAATCTCTCTTGTTGGCTGTTTACCACTTTGGCTAGATCTATTTTTGTGGTTTTAGATCTGAGTTTCTGTGTTTGTGGAATCTGAGTTCCGTGCTTGTGGATCTGAGTTTCTGTTGGTATGGTTTTTTTTTCCCCTTCCTTTTGAGTTCTAAATGTGAATATGGGTTTTTGTGTTTGTGTTTAAATTTAGATGCAATTTGCCTAGATTTGAGTTTTTGTATTTGTATTTGGGTTTTTGGGTATTCTTTTCTCTCTCATATTCATTGACAATCAGGCCCTAGTACTACTTTTATGTATATTAATGTATATAGGTGCTTACTATTGACCTATCTTATATATAAGGCTAATTAATATGGCTGACTTTATATATCATTAAGCATGTCAAATTCTGTTCATGATCAGATATTTCAGCTCTTTTTTTGAAAAAATTAAGTTCATTTGTACTGTGTATGCCAAGTTTTTACTAACCCCAAAGAATATATATATTAAGAAAAGATAATAAGATTGGAAAAACAAAATCAAAAGGTCAAACAAAATCAAATATTAGAAATAGCCTAAAACCAACCAAACAATCGCCCGTCCAAGAAGCTCGTGCCGTATAGTATTTCTTTTTTATAAACCCAAGCTGCAGGAACCTTGCTCTAATATATATCTAGCCTTTGGTATTCTCATATATATTCATACACAATTTACAAGTGATTTCAGCAATATCTTTTACTTGCATTGAAGTTCTACTTTCATGCACGACTCTGAATGCACAAGCAATTTCCTCAAAAATCTTTTTAACATGCATCTTGTAACTATTTAAAATTCTCTATTCTTTATGTTTCTTGTTGTATTTTTGTTTACTGAGCAGTATATATATTTAGCTTGTTGCTGAGAGTTTTAGTAGTTTTGTCAAGCTACTAAAACATATGTTTTATTAATATATCTGCATGCTGGTAATTATTTGTCAAGCTGCTGATCATAAATTGAGCATCAGTATATTCTTTTCCCATCAACTAATATGTTTGAATATGTGCTGAAGTGCTTTATTGTGCTGCCACTGTTTCCCCAATTCTCCATCTCCACAACTGGGTAAGCATATGTTTCTAAATCTATTTTTAATAATCTTTATCTATTTTTTGTTCTTTTTCTTTTACTAAATATGTTTCCAAAATAGTTTTGGCACCATTGACCAATTTGGATGGAGACAATGAAGAAGATGAGCAGCAGCAGCAGTAGCAGAGTGGCTCTTTGGAAATATTAAGAGATAGAAATATTTCTATCTTTGTTTATATTATAGGCAGATAGTCATAGCATTTAGTGTTACCTCTTGATATTGTATTATTATTTATTTTGTTTGTTAATTGATGTTTTGCATTGTGATGTAAACAACAATATAATATGCCTGGTATTGTGTGTTGATATTTATTATTAATTAGTTTTATAAAATTTTGAATGGTTAATGAAAAGTTTAAAATGCCTATAAACATATTCATTATATAAAAAATGCCTATAAAAAATAATAAACATAATGGCCTTTTAAAAAGTGTTAAAAAAGATTTTTTTTTTTTTTTAAAAAAAAAAGCTCTTAAAAGTGTTTAATAGATTTTTTTTTTAAAGGAAAAAAAAAGTGCCTTTCAAAAAGTGCTAAAAGAAATTTGTTTTTAGAAAGTTATAAAAAAAACCGTTTACAAAGTGTTAAAAAATTAATTCAGAAGAAAAAAGGAAAAAAAAAAAGGTATTAAACCGGATATCCGGTTACAATCTGGATATCCGGGTCCAAATCCAATACCTGCCCCGGTTTTGACCGGATTTATCCGGGCGGGTATCCGCCCGGTTTTAAAAAGTCGGATCCGGATGCTCCGGATATCCGGATCCGGATGCACAGCCCTACATATCGCTGGTCTAAGAGTAGAATACCGAAAATGTACATTATTGTTAATGGGCCATAACAGAAGCTAATATTAGAAAACCGATGAAGTGGTTAACATTATATTTGGTGTGACACTTTGTCAAGGAATTTTTAATTTTGCGTTTGAATAAACAAACAAGTTTCATTTGCTGGCTCACAAATAGGACGAGCAACGCGCATACAAAACAATATTACACCCAACTCTGTCATTTACATCTCTTTTTTAATTCTGAGAGGACAGAAGCCGTCGGCAAGGACAATCATTTACATATTTACATCTCAATTAAGAAAGACCAAAAATTTCCAAGGTTAAAAACCGTTTAATCTCTTAGGAATCTAGTGGATCTCCAATAATAGCTTCGAGGCTCCTTCTGCACTTTTCTTTGCAAAGAAGAATCAGCAACTTGCTTGACCTCTCTATTATACACATGATATATCAGAACAAAGAAAAGAAAAATAAAAGGCATCTTGGTTGTGCAATGGTTTTCCCTCACACTATATTCAATAGAATTCGTGCCTTTATATAGGCATTAGGTTACATGCAGAGCAATAAGAATATTGCAGATAAAAGAGAATAAAATTTGGTTACAATAGCTGTACAACAAGCACAACTAACAGAATTGGCAGTCACTAAAATATTCTTGGAGGTTTTGAAGAGTTGACTGAGATGGATTCCTTCATCTTATTTTTCTAGTATGAGGCATTATTTGAACTTAGGTTAATATGGCCCCCCGAGTCCAATTAGGTGTCCCACATATTGAGACTCGTCCTTAGAGATGAAAACTTATCAGCAACTAGTGGTTTTGTATAAACATTAGCAAGTTGATCTTTGCTACTACAAAAAGAAACTTAAAGCGTCTTGGCGGCTACCCTCTCTCGAACAAAATGAAAGTCTATGTCCATGTGTTTCCCAACTTGTTACACCATAAAACAGGTGGATGGTGAAGATAGAAGCTGAGTTATTTGATCAAAGTCTGTAACCAAATAAGTTCAATAGTGGCATTGGCTAGAGATTTTTACTTAGCCTCTATACTTGACCTTGCAACTGTGTTGCTTACAAGAGCACCAAGATATTAAGTGATGACCCAGAAAAATGCAAAATCCTCCAGTGGACCTCCAATGTAGTGTCTATCATCTGGACAGCCTGCTCAGTCGGCATCCGAGTAAGCATGAAGAGTAAAACTAGAATTTTTGCAAAAAAGAGACCATGATTGATGGAAAGTTTGAGGTATCTCAAAATCCTTTTAACACCAGTCCAATGGGTTAGTTTAGGATCATGCATAAACTGACAAACCTTATTCACAACAAAGAAAATATCAGGTTTGGTTAATGACAAGTATTGAAGACTTCCAACATACTTCTGAACATGGTGGGATTGTCAAAAGAGGGAGAGTCAAGCTTTGAAAGTTTAGTGGAGGCAGACATAGGGGAGGATATGGGTTGGCTTCGGTCATGTTGGTTTTTCGAAGTATATCAGATATGTATTTTCGTTGTGAAAGTAACATTCCCTCAGGTAGATAATCCAATTCCAATCCAAGAAAATAAGAAAGACGTCCTAAGTCTCTAACATGAAATGCATGACTAAGATCATAAAGAAATTTGTCAATAGCAACTGATGAGGATGAGGTAATGGCCATGTCATCAATATATACTAATGTAAACATGCAAAAATTCTCCTTATGAAAAATAAATAAAAAAGGGTCCATTTTTGTGGCTGTGAAGCCGTTGCTGAGAAGCCAAGTACTTAACTAAGAAAACTAGGCACGGGGTGCTTGTTAGAGGTCACAAATGGCCCTGTGGAGTTTACACACGTAGTCAGGGTATTTGAAATCAACAAAACCAGGGTTGTTGCATAAAAACAGTCTCATTGAGCCTTCCATGAAGGAAGGTGTGGTGCCCCCAACTTCCATGTACTGACAGGCATGAAAATCGAGACGCCGGGATGATGACAACATGGTCACGCATCCCAACGACACGTGCCGAGTGTGTGTAATGCAACACGTGTATAATAAACAATACGCAACGGAATGGTTAAGTCAAATAACTAAGTACTAGAGTTTAACACAATACAATAGTATCGAAATTCTACAAGTCAACATAATATAATTTTTTTGTTCACAAAACAACATCAAATAAAAATATAAATACAAAATAGCCAATGTCCCTACTCCTCAGGCGGAGCCGCATCTTCGAGTTCAGTCTTCTTAAAACCTGCATCAAAATCTGCGATCCCACAAAATGGTACCACAGGTAAGTAAAACCTAAAATACTCCAAGACATAAATATATTAACACAACAAACACTATGCATGCACATGATGACCAAAATGCAAAACTCAAAAAAACACCATTTCTCGTAAAATCACAAGTTTTCCACGCACGCCAAAAATCACCATTTGGCACAAAAATAAAATTCAGGAATAAATTCATTAATTCCAATTTTAACCGTATGCACCATGGCCTCCCCTAGGGACCATTCACATACTCTGGCTCCCTTCGTCACACCACGGGTAACGACCGTGCGAGTGATGCATAACGAGTATGCCCAGTTCCGCGCCCACCACGTACATAGCCAAGTATCCTCTGACCCCCGCCAGCATGAAGGGCCACGAAATCAGATCGAGAGCGCTACCATCTCGTCCAAGTCTCGAGAAACAGCCCCAAGAGACGACACTCAGTATATTCCACTCCCGAGTGCCCAGATGAGCTCCACCGAGATAATACCTCATCTCGGCTTGGGGGTGATACACACGCACCCGAAAAGCCTTTTTCACATAAACACAGTTTCAAAACACACACCCACGCATGCATGCACAATGTCATGAAATAGACCAATTACCAAACAGAGAACAATATAAACAACACACAAATACTCCGTCCTCAATCCATCCACCCTCGAACTCGTCGGACTCAGTCCGGAAACCAACCAGATCACAATTTATAAAACAGGTTAGTGCAAAAATATACTTAAGTCTAAAAAGTATTTGAAGAAATACTTACAGCGTTTTATAATAATTTTACGAGGAACACGGAGGTGCAAAAGGCGGCTGGAAGGCAACGCAACAGTGTAAAAACACTGTGGTCGAAATACACAGTATACTGAAATTCTAACGGGGTCAAATGTGGCGCCCCTGACTTCCATGTACGGACAACACGAAAATCGAGACACCCGAGATGATGACAACACGGTCACGCACCCCAACGACACGTGCCAAGTGTGTGAAATGCAACACGTGTACAAAGTAAAACGCAGCGGAAAGGTTAAGTTAGATAACTAAGTACCAGAATTTAATACAATACAAAAATAATACAGAAATCCATAAGTCAACATAATACAATTTTCTTGTTTATAAAACGACATCAAATAAAAATACAAATACCAAATAAAAATATAGCCAAATGTCCCTACTCCTCAGGCGGAGCCGCATCCTCGGGCTCAGCCTCTGCAAAGCCTGCATTAAAATCTGCAGTACCAATAAATGGTACCACTGGTAAGTAAAACCCAAAAGTATTCCAAGATAATAAATATAAAAATACAACAACCACTATGCATGCACATGATGACCCAAGTGCAAAATCCGAGAAGAACACCATTTCTCGAAAATCATAAGTTTTTCCCACGCACGCCAAAAATCACCATTTGGCACAATTATTAACCAGGAATAGTTACTTTTATTCCAATTTTAATCCGTATGCACCATGGCCTCCCCTAGGGACCATCCACATACCCTGGCTCCCTTCGTCACTCCACAGGTAGCGACTATGCGAGTGATACAACACGAATGATGCCCAGTTCCGCGCCCACCGCGTACATAGCCAAGCATCCTCTGATCTCCGCCAGCACGAGAGATTACGGAGTTGGATCGAGAGCGCTACCATCCCGTCCAAGTCCCGAGCAACAGCTCCAGGGGACGACACTCAGTATATTCCGCTCCCGAGTGCCCAGAGGAGCTCCACCGAGATAATAACCCATCTCGGCTTGGGGGTGATACACACACACCCGAAAAGCCCTTTTTACAAAACACAGTTTCCAAAAATATACACACCCATGCATGCGTGCACAATGCCATGAAAATGACTAAAAACCAATAACCAACAGTTACTAACCATTTTCCAATAACCAACACAGTCTATCAGATAACCAATTCACAGTTTATAAAACAGGTCATTGCAAAAATATATTTAAATCTTAAAAGTCTTTTGGAGAAATACTTACAGTGCTTTAAAATAATTATGGAGGATCACGGAAGAACTGGAAGCGCCAAAACAGCAACACCACAGTGTAAAAATACACTGTGGCCGAAATACACAGTGAAACCCAAAATCACCCGAGGCCAAACGAAGACTTGAGAACGATAGGGTAGGGCCTATGGGAGGTGGGGAATCTAATGGTGGTGATGGTTGGCTGTGGGTGGCGGCCGAAACGGCGGTGGAAAGCCATGAAGTGTAAATCGGAGAGGGTGTTCGATGGTGCGGCTCCGGCGACGGATCGGAGCTGGGGTTGGGTCGGTTAGGACGGAAATGGGCCGGTGGTGATGTGGCTAGGAGCTGGTGGCCGGACGGCGGCGGAATGGGCGAAGGAACGCCGCGGCTTCGCACGGCTTCTGAGGCTAACGGCGGCGCGGCGTCGGCTGGAATTTGGAGGGGTGGCTCGCCGGCGCACGGGGAAGCCGGTGGTACCGGCGGTGTCGACCACCGCCGTGTTAGGGACCCCGGTCAAGTCCCTAAACACTAAGTCCTCTTCGGCAATAGGCTCCTTTGGTTGACCGACTCCAAGTCCTTCACTTGCTTGGTTCACGCTCAAGGTTGGCTAAGGTGGCACTTTGGGTAAGGTGAGGTTAGTGTTTAGGCTAATTGGAAGTGTATGGGAAGTGAGAAAATTGGCTAAGTGTGAGATCACAAGGGTGAGTGGTGCACGGCACTAGGGTGAGCTAGGGTTGGCGCCACTTGCATGGAGGTTTAGGGTTTGGTTGTGTGATGATGGACGGCTAGGGTTTGGATGATGGGATGATTAGGGTTTGGAGCTAGGGCAAATGAGGTGGGCGGCCAAGGCTTGGCCGAATGGGGTAGGTGAGTGTTTTTAGGAAAGTTTCCTAAAAACTTGGGATGTGTTTTGGATTAGGGTGATGGCCGGCCAAGGGGTTTCAAGGAGGTCAACTAGGGTTTCCAATATGGAAACTCTAGTTTGGTAAGTGGTATGGGCGGCTAGCTCAATTCAAATGAGGCAAGGAGCCTAAATTTGAATTTGAACCTTGTATGGAAAGTGTATCTCGGCTAAGGATGGAAATGGATTGGATGAAGGGTGTTTTTGGAAGTGATGGCCGAATATGGTAAGTAGGGTAAACAAAGGTTGGTCGAGTATGTGGGTGGAAGGAAGATCAAATGGACTATGGCACTCACTTGTTGGCCGAACCACTCAAGAACACTTATGAACAAAGTATGAACAATGCACATAGATATCAAGATCAATAATCAAGCAATGAAGAACAAGAGAATGAATGGAAAATAATCATAAGATAGATAGAATGGATCACACTTATTCACGAATTGCAAAGTGTGATCCTCTCCTTAGGGATTCACGAATTGCATCCCAAAGAGCCCAAGTGCTATGCACCGAATGTGATCTCAAGAACAAAGTAGTCCACAAAGGCTATTGTCAAA
This sequence comes from Cyclocarya paliurus, assembly GCA_029856935.1. Classification (NCBI taxonomy): domain Eukaryota; kingdom Viridiplantae; phylum Streptophyta; class Magnoliopsida; order Fagales; family Juglandaceae; genus Cyclocarya; species Cyclocarya paliurus. Next base: position 11,078,040 of record CM056949.1, read on the forward strand.
AGATGTGAAAGAAATGACTAAGGGTCCTATTTATAAGATTACAACTTGGAAACCCCCAAAAGGTCCCTTTAAATTAAAAAGAATTAAAATGAAATAAATAATTAAATGACAAAATTGAAGATAGTGGTATGGACCACTAGGCCGTGGCATGCATGAGCCAAGGGTCGGCTAGGGTGGTGCATGATGGTCCTCGGCCTGGTCCATGGCTAATTGGCTCGGCATGGCTGGCTAGGGTGCATGGCATGGTGCCATGCATGGGCCGGTTGGTGGGCATGGCATGGTGCCATGTTCGGCCTGCTGATGGTGGCTAGCCATGTGAGCCTGCTGCAAGGTATGGGCTGGAGCCATGCGCTGGATGGCATGCCTGGTGGGCATGCCACTGGCCTGCTCTGCATGGCACGGGCTGGAGCCGTGCGCTGGATGGCATGCCTGGTGGGCATGCCACTGGCCTGCTCTGCATGGCACGGGCTGGGCCCGTGCGCTGGATGACATGCCACTAACCTCGCTGGGGTGCGGCAGGAGAGCCATGCGGCTGGGGGCATGGTCAGCTGCAGGTGCTCGGGCGTGCGCATGGCCATGCGGTCTGGCTGGGCGCGCAGGGCTGTGTGGCCTGCGTGGGCGAGCGGGGCCATGCGGCCTGCGTGGGTGAGCGGGGACATGCGGCCTGCGTGGGCGTGCGGGGCCATGCGGCTTGCGTGGGCGTGCGGGGCCATGCGGCTGACCCGCATGCGCAGGGCCACGCGGCCTGCGTGCAGGCGCAAGGCCATGCGGCCTGCGTGCATGCGCAGGGCCGGGTGGGCTGCGCGCGCGCGCTGAGCCCTGCGGCCTGCGTGCATGCGCCGGGCCGCGCGGTGCATGGGCATGCGCATGGGCGTGCGCATGGCCACTAACCTCGCTGGGGTCGAGGTGCCGCGCGCGCACGGCTTGCATGCTGGGCGCCCCGTGCTTGTCAAGGCACGAGCCAAGGCATGCATGTGGGCGGTCCAAGAGCATGCTGGGCGCCCCGTGTGTGACAAGACACGGGCCAAGGCATGCTCGTGGCATGATCAAGGGGCATGTCCCGGACATGGCTAGGACATGAGCGGCTCCTTTGGAGGCGGTTTTACGTGGGGGTCTAACACGCCGGCTGGAGGTGGCGCTGCACGGTGATAGGCCGAACGACGAGAGAGAGAGAGAAGAGAGAGAAAGGGGCTGGTCGCGTGCGGGGAGAGAGAGAGGAAGAAGAAAAAAGAAAGAAAAAGAAAAAGAAGAGAAAAAGAAAAAGATGAGAGAAAAAGTGAGATCCAGACTTTTCAACTTGGGTTTCGAAAGTGATCCAATGAAAACGATTTTAAAACCACTAAATAAATAAAATAATCCAAACGCAGTGAAATATTCAAATAAAACAATAACTATTTTTAAAACAGTTAAAATAAATAAATCAATTTAATTCAAAATTAACTAACATAAAATATTAAACTCTGACAAAAACATCCTTTAAAATAAAGACGAATTAAATTGCAGATCACTAATTAAAATTAATCAAACGCACTGAAATGCTTTAATAAAACAATAGTAATTTTAAAACACATAAACAACCCAAATTAAATTAAAGATCAATTTAAATTCACAACAATAATTAACAATAAGAAAGCCCAATAAAATAATTTTCACAATTTAAAATATTCTAAAACTCCAAAAATAATAATTAATAAAAGTAGGAAAGTCCAATAAAATAATAAAATAAAATCTCTAAAATATTAAAACAAGAGAATTACACAATAAATATTTAAAATAAACCTTATTTAAAAATACACTAAAATCCGGGATGTTACATCAAACGAAGACTTGAAATTGATAGGGTAGGGCCTATGGAAGGTGGTGAAGTTAGTGAAAGCAACAGTTGGCTGTGGGTGGCGGCCGAAATGGCGGTAGAAGATCAAAAAGGCTGAAACGGAAATGAGCTCGTGGAGGTGGCTTCGGCGACGGATCGGAGCCGAAAATGGGTGGGTTAGGACGGCAAGGGGCCGGTGATGAAGTGGTGAAAAAATGGTGGCCGAACGGCGGCGGAGTGGGAGGAGGAAGGCCGTGGCTTCGCACGGCTCCCGGAGGCTAACGGCAACGTTAGCGGCCTGAAATTGAAGGGGCTGAGTCGCCGGCAGCTAAGGAGTCGACCGATGCCGGCGGTGAGGGTCACAGACGGCCGGCGGCAGTGCTGGGGCTGAGGCACCGAAACGCACGGGGGAGAGGAGAGAGAGAGGGTCGGGTGAAGAGAGAGAAAATCGAGCAGGAGAGAGGGAATCCGGAAGAAAAAAGGAAAGAAAAAGAAAAAGAATAGGAAAAGAAAAGATGGGAAAAAGAAATGAGATCCAATCCTCACAATTTTTGGGTCACAACTGATCCTCAAAATAACTATTGTTAAAACAGTAAATTAAATAAATCAATTTAAACTCAAAACTAGTTAAAGTAAAATATTAAACTCCAACAATAACATCCTTTAAAATAAAAAGAAATTAAATCGCAGAACATTAATTAAAATTATGAAAGCACATTAAAATAATTCTTCACAACTTAAAATATTATAAAATAATATAATAAAACCTCTAAATTTTAAAACAAGATAATAAATCTACAAATTAATTAAAATAATCTTTCATAAAAAATATGTTAAAATACAGAGTGTTACAGAAGGTATTTTGAATATCAGTCTGTCTTAGGGACCAATTTTGAGCAATAGCAATGGAAAGGACTAACTGAATGGTGGTTGGCTTTACAACAGGCTGAAGGTTTCAGTGTAGTCCACTCCAGGCTGTTGATGAAAGCCTTTTGCAACGAGTCTAGTTTTCCTTCGTTCAATCGAACCATCCGAGTGTAATTTTTTTCTAAACACCCAGTTGCAACCAACAAGATTAGAGGCATGTGTAGGGGGAACAAGTGACGACCAAGTTTGGGTTTGAACTAGAGCATCATGTTCTCTGGTCATTACTTCTTGCCATTCGAAAAATTTAGAAGCTAGGGCAAAAGACGATGGTTAATCTGGGATGGTTTTAGTAGAAATCAAATAGGTTCGAGACGGGTAGGAGATGGTGCCATAAGTGAGGACTCGTGGACGGGAGGAATTAGTCTGGGAGCGTTTGATTACTGGTGATCAAGGGGGAATGAGGCATGGTGAAGGATGAGAGAGTTGAGATACAGAGGGAATATCGAGAGGAATAGAAGAAGAGGGAGGTATCGAGGAAGAGGGAGAGGTGGGTATGGGCTGAGGGGAATGAGATGGGCTTGTTGAAGTTGTCTGAGATGGGTCAGGTGAGTGTAAGGAAGAAATTGGATTAGAGGTGGGAGGACTCATGTGATTTGTCGGTGATGCGTTAGTGGAAGGGTTTGGAGGTGGGCCTATTATGGAAGGTAAAAAATACGGAAGTGAGGCAGTTGGGTTAGTGGGTTGAGATGAGATTGGGTTGGGCTTTTGGTATGGAAAATTTTGTTAAGCGAAAATAACATCTCTAGAGATGTAAAGACAATTGGTTTTGAGATCAAGACATTTGCAACCTTTGTGGAAGGAACTATAATCAAGAAAAAGACATGAGGTGGACCTAAAATTTAACTTGCAGGGATGGTAAGGGGGTAGATTCGGCCAACATTCACATCCAATTTTTTTTTTAAAAGAGTAATCTGGTGGTTTGTGGTAAACCATGAAATATAGAGATTTATTGTTTAGGACATGAGTGGGAAATAAGTTGATTCAATAAGTGGTCGTTTCAAAACTATCATCCCAAAAAGAAAGAGGTAGAGAGGCTTGGGCTAAAAGGGTGAGCCCAATTTCTACTATATGGCGATGTTTGCGTTCAATTAGTTCATTTTGTTGATAAGTGTGTGGACATGAAAAATGGTTAGAAATGCCAAAGTTTTTGCATAGTGATGTGAGCGAACGAAATTTGCCACTGGCATCAATTTGGGGTGATATTATTTTTGTATTAATGAAGTGTTCAACAAAAGTAATGAAGGAAGTAAAACTTGACAAAACATCCGATTTAAACTTGAAAGGAAATATCTAAGAAAACCTAGTAAAATGATCAATAATAGACAAGTAGTATTTAAAATCGTTTATGGACATAAGAGGAGCTGAGCCCCAAACATCGGCCCAAAGTAATTCTAAAGGCCTAGTAGTGCAAGTTGAGCTTGAAGGAAAAGGCAGCTGTCGTGCATTCTGGACAAGTGAAGTTTGAAATAGTGGGGAAATAGGGCAAACAGTTAGGGCGCAATATGCGGGAGACCAAATCAAATGAAGGATGGCCAAGTCTTCGGTGCCATTGACTGATGGTGGTACGTTTGCCAAGAAGAGCAGTCGGAGAAGAGGAGAATGAAGAAGGAGGAAACTGGTAGAGACCATCATGTGTTGGCCCGCTAATGAGGAGCTTCCCAATCGATTTGTCCTTACAGAAAAATGGTTGGAATGGAATTCAAAAAAGCAAGCATTGTTAGTGCAGAATTGAGAAACAGACACCAAATTTTTGGTAATGGTAGGTACATGAAGAAGATTGTGAAGACGAAATGGAGTAGAATTAGAAATAAGGGAGGAATCACTGATGTTGTTGATAGGCAGTCCATGAAAGTTCATGAGTGATATGGCCGAATCAAGGTACCATGTGGAGTCTGCTATGGCTGAAGGGGAGGTGTAGTTTGCAGAGAATGAACAGGGTTGTTCGTATTGATAAGCATGATCAAATTTGTAGTGACACTGAAGAGCGGTATGACCTGGTTTAGAGCAGACTTGACAGGTAGGACGAGAGGAATTTGGGTTAGAATAGTTGTTTGGAAAAGGTTGGGAAGGGGAGAAACGCCCTCTGAAGGGACGGTTTCGACCACGACTATACTTGTTGCCCCGATAGGATCCTCTACCTCATTGGTCACGAGGTTGCCCAGTGCTTAAATTCACAGATGGTGCAAATGAAGTAGGAGAACTAGTTGTGCATGAAGTATAAGACATTCTGCTTTATGGATGAGAAGGAGGTGATACAGCTCATGGGAGGTTGTTGGCTCAGTTCTTGTGGTTATTGAGGTAACAAAAGACTCATACGAAGGTCCAAGGCCATTTAGAAAGTAAGTCACAAATTCTTTATCAGGCAAAGGGTTCCCAATTGCTGCAAGTGTATCAGCTAACATTCTAACTTTGCTGAAAAATTCAGAAATAGGTTGCTCTCCTCGGGACAAATTGGTGAGTTGAAACCTAACTTGAAACTCTTTTGCTTGGGAATGAGAACTAAACATTGATTCAAGTGTGATCCATAGCTCCCTTGAAGATCCTGCTGAGACAACATGACCAATTACAGATTCAGTAAGAGAAGAAAATAAAATACTGAGAATCAATTGATCTGTTATTTGCCAAGAAAGATAGGCTGGGTTGATTTTTGGTGTAGAGTCTGAATCGGTCTGATGTGTTTTGGAGGGAATAGTTTGGGTTCCATCTACAAAAGAAAAAAGGTCCTGCCCTTTGAGATAAGCAGAGATCTGAACTCGCCAAAGTAAATAGTTATCTGGGCTTAACTTGATTGTGACTATATGAGAAAAGGAGGAAAGAGAAGTGGGAGGGGAGGTGAAAGTTGATGAGTCTGTAGCCATGGTGAGGATGAAGGTTGGATCGAGAGACTGCTAGTCCGTTGCTCTGATACCATATCAGAACAAAGGAAAAGAGAAATAAAAGGCCTCTTGTTTGTGCAATGGTTTTCCCTTACACTGTATTCAATAGCATTCGTGCCTATATATAGGCATTCGGTTACATGCAGAGCAATAAGAATATTACAGATAAAAGAAAATAAAAGTTGGTTACAGTAGCTTTACAATAAGCACAAATAACGGAATTGGCAGTCACTAGAATATTCCTTCATCTTATTTTTCTGCTGTGAGGCATTATTTGAACTTAGCTTAATATGATAGACCTGAACGCACATAACTTCTACTTAATTAATTGCAACCATTTCACCCCTAAGCATCCAGCAAACTTTATTGAACTTTGCCAACCTCATTCAACCATGATACTATAATTTGAGAGCTTGACTCAATCTCATTAAACTGAAGGTTTAGTCCATATAAGAACCAAGTTACTGAAGCTAAATACAGAGCTGTGCCTCTCCAAAGCTCCACCTTTGTAACCTGGGACAAAATCTCAGCTAAAGAGAATTTAATCTTCAAGATTAATCCAATTTGATTCTCCAAACCCAGCCTCCATCTAGCGAAGCATCATCCCTTCTTCTTACCTTATGACAGTGAGGAGGGCTGCCCCTCCTCACTGTCAATTCCCACTACTGCAGGGAAGTATTTCCAGAGTTCCTGAGCTCACTCACTCAAGCATTGCAGCAGGAATGACACAAAAGCACTCTTTGAAACTAGCAGAATACTCAGCAGCGTAATGTTAACACTAAAAGGCAAGGAAAGAAACGAGATGAAATGGTAAACGTGTCGTCTACATTCTCACAAAAAGCATTCGGTGTTCATTGGTTCAGGCCCATTATTTTTTAGGTGAGCATCCAGGCCCAGTCGTGGCTGAGTCAGCTAGTTTGAAGACAACTCTGTTTAAGGGTTTGTCGGCCCAAGAAGTGGTAAAGTTGGAAGTGACATTCTCCATTGATACAACCCAAATCATTTCATTGTTGGACTTGTTTGTCTTTACTCTTCGACAGGACTTCTGATCTCTTAAGAATCTGTTTAGTGGAGGAGAGGATAGATCATAGACATCACATCATAATATCATATATCATATACGATTCGGCGATAAGGGTTAATGATAGCTCTTGATATGTTCATTAGGGAGAGTTGGATAAACAACTAAGCATTAAAGCTTCATTACGTACTTTTACAAAGTGCACAACACTATACAATGCACCGCCCTTAAAGATTTATTTTATTTAAAAATTAATATTCATATAACAATTCTAATAGAACGATATTTAGTGATAATATTCATTTTTTAATGCTAAAAAGGATTTTTTTTCCTAAAATATAATTTGATATTTGCGAGAGAATATTACCCTTAAACTGATTTTTTGAGATATATAATTAATTGGATATATTAGATGTCTCAAGTTCAAGCATCCAATTTGTAGAGGTATCCCCTGAAAAACGTTGAAGAATGTGCCTGTAATATTGGTGCTTGGGCCGACCGACATTACATGGGGTGGCAAAAGGTGGCGGTCGTCAACTTTCAACTATAAAGATAGATCCGCGAGACAATCTAAACGGAGACTAGGCTGCAGTTTACTTCACGCCTCGTTGCCTTTAGAATTTGGGCTGAATTAGTTGAGTCAAGCATCCAAATAACTTATTTTTAAATTTATTTTAATTTAAAATTTTTTTATACATGAGATTCATAATATTTTTATACGTGGATCTCTAAGATCCTATCTGAAATTTGGACTGAACTGAGATAAACTCGATTCAGTTAATTTTAAACTAAGTCTAACATCTAAATACCAATTTCGAAATTACTAAACTTATCTCAACTCAAAACTTTTTTATACGTAAGACCTGCAACCTTTTTCAACTCAACACATCTTTAAATGAGAGATCCATAACCTTTTTTCAACTTTTTATAGATACATATAAATTCATCTTAAAATTTAAATACATCTAAACTCATCTTAGGTGGATCCCACAAAATTTACTTCACCATCTCAACTCATTACTATTCATAAAAAACTTAACTTATTTCAACAACCAAACGGGACCTAAGTCTAGCCTAATTCTATCGATACCCCCATATGATAAGTGTTGCTAGGTGGGGTATGAAATGTTACATTATTTAAAAATGATAAGTTCTTGCTTTTTATAAGATTTTAATGAGTTCTCAATTATATCATTGATTAGTCATTTTAAAATATATGTCATATGGTTTGGACCTTCTATTGGAATGTTACAATTGATATCAGAGTTTATCTCAATTAGAAATGTGAGACTTGAGTTATGTTATCTACGAAGGACTAACTATTAATTTTGTTTTTCTTTTTAAATGAGTATGCAAATAGCGTAGGACTATATCTAATTTTGATCTTTAACTATTGAAAACCTCTGCCTTAAAAAAGCTTTAATTGTATTAATTGTTACTGTAGCATTTGAGCAGTATTATTTGAATTCCTTTACACTACACACTATTTATATAACATAATTTAATTTGTAAGATTTAAACTTTAAAATTGATCTTCTAAATCAAATTATGCTACATAAATGATTTGTGATATAAAGAATTCTAATAGAATTATTCATAACACACGGACAGGAATTTCAGGTGACAATTGCTGCCATACGAAAATAATAGTTCACATCTCATTTTGATAAATCTTTATTGTTACATATTTGATAAATCTTTTTGATCAAATAGAAAATGGGTTTTAAAATACAAGAATAATTGGATAAGGTCGAATTTTTTTTTTTTAATTCCTTTAAAAAGTATATCTCCTAGCAGGATCGATCCTACATAAATAAGTCAAAAATATAAAAGCAGTATCGAAGAGAACTTTCCATCTCATCTCACTTTAAATATGTACTAATTTATGTTCTTTATTTATTTATAAGAGACCTATTATGATAATATATATATTCGGATAAATAAATGAGTTAATGTCGAAATGTTTTCACTCTCTGGTTATGGAATGGACGGTATATTCCAAGTTATAAATTAGAATTCTACCAATTTTAGAAAAATAAATAAATTTTATAGATTAATTAAGAAGATTAAACTTAAGGAACAAAAAAAAAAAAAAAAAAATCCTTGCCCGAAAATACACACGTGGGGTTGAGGCGGCTTTTACTATGGAGTCAGTGTTATTATTATGATTATTATATCATTGACGAAAGATAAAAAGGAGGACCCCACTAACTTACATTGACGTGAAAGACATTTTCCCCATTCCCACTCACATCTCACGGTTGGGACTTGCCGCCGTAAAAAATCCGACTCCAAAAACAAATGAGTGGTGTTGGCTGCCGGCCAGCAATAACCTTGCGCGTGCTTATCACAAATTTGATTTTTATATTTTTTTGACATATTTAAATATTTTAAAAAAATAAAAATATATATCAATACATTAAAGAGTATTTTTTTAATTATTAAATAAAAAAATTTTAAATATAAAATGAAGAACAAATTCAGACGCATTTTTCAAAACAAATTATCCGACAAAGGGTGTCGACACAGTGGGAAATAGCACTACCAGATTTCATCTCGACGGTAATAATAACATATATATTCATATAAGGAATAATCACCTACGTCATTGCTAATTTGCTATCTCCATTCAAGCCCTTTGATGATTTCGGCTACCTTATTTATATGCTGGCACGTTTCCTTTATTTCTTTCTTTTATTTTATTTCTTTTAATTATTTGGATTTTTATATTTTTATTTTATTTTATGCAGATTGTATAAATGGAGATGCTGCTTTTGGTGACCGCCTTAAAATTTTAATGGTATTCTTTTTTTCAGCATTGTTTCTTTCTTCCAGGCCCCTTCCCCTGCCTCCCTTCATAAACACATACATACTCTTCTTACCCTAAAAGCCTTTGGCGGCGTTTCTCAGTTTTCATCCTCAGAAGGTCTTGAGGTTGAGACTCAGCTAATGGTTTATATGTCTCTGATATTCGATTTTTTCGCTCCTTTGCAGTGGTGGATTCTCAGCTTTCTTTGTTTGTTTCTCTAATATTTGTTTTCTTGTGTTCCCAGATTTAATCTCGGAAGGATTTCATTCGTTCTCGCGGAACTGGAAAGGCTAGCTGTCGATAATCAACAGAAGCTGCAGAATATTACTGGGTTTTTCGAGGCCAGTCATAAGAAAGTTATGGTATTTGCACCCCCGAAGGTTTGTTCGCACTGCACTCCTCTGCTTCATTGTTTTTCTGTTTCTTTTTCATTCAACTGTATTCCCTGATTACTGCCATGTTGGGTTGTTAGATGAGTCCGCTAGGACGAATGGGAGACGATGAATTGGGTCCTCGATGGCTAATACCAATGCTGAGAGCAAGTTACTTCATTCCCTGCTCCATTCACGGAGATTCCAATAAAAGCGAATGCAATATGTTCTGCTTAGATTGCATGGGACGTGCTCTATGTTCTTACTGTTTGATCAATCACAAGGATCACCGCGTTGTTCAGGTCCAAACCCTTATATTCTTTTTTTGTTTCTTTTTTGGAAATCCTTACATAAATAATCCGTTTTTCTTCATCTGGAATCTGTTTGTGAAATTTTCTCTGTTTGGGTGGTTGAAGATAAGGCGGTCCTCGTACCACAACGTAGTAAGGGTTGTTGAGATTCAGAAGTACATCGACATATCGAGTGTTCAGACATATGTTATCAACAGTGCAAAGATTGTATTCCTGAATGAGCGGCCACAACCTAGGCCTGGAAAGGGGGTCACCAATACATGTGAGATTTGTTGCAGAAGCCTCCTCGATTCTTTCAGATTTTGCTCCTTGGGTTGCAAGGTGATTCTCCTTATCAATGTCACTTTTAATTTCATCCCTTTCCTATATCCACAGGAGCCCTCCCCCATCTCAAGTCTCTGCCTTGTTTTACTTGGCTCCGTGTTTTTCCAGCATTTGCAATTCATTAAAGTCTATGAATCTGAGGATTCACACCAGTTGTGTTCCTTATTGTGACACTCTTCTATCTAAATTCTAGGAAACACCGATTGCCTGTCGACGTTTCTTTTCCTCCCCATTGGATAATATTTTGTTTGCTGAGCTTGTTTGATGCCCTGTTTTCTCTCACGTGCTCTGTTTCTTTCTGTGTCTTTTGTTTCCTTTATCGTTGTTTGTGTTTGATTATTCCCCCCCCCCCCCCCCCCCCCCCCCCTTTTTTTTTTAAATTCATTTATGAATGAAAAGTTGTCTAAAGTGTCCTTCCCATTTTTCATGGTGTTAGCTTGGGGCCATGAAGCGGGGCGACCCAGACCTCACGTTTACACTGAGAATGAAGCACAGCAGGGATGCATTCAATGGTGGATCCGAATCAGATGAGTCATCAACCCCAAAGAAGATTCGGAAAAGGCATAACTTCAACCGTATGATGATGGATAGCCCTGCAATTTCATCCGATGGTCACAACAATTATGGAGGAGAGAGGTTTGGTTCTAGCTCAGGAGATGAGACCACCACCAACATTTCTCCTGCAACTCCACCCATTTTCAACCACCACAATGCCAGGAGACGAAAAGGCATACCCCACCGAGCACCATTTTGAGATCAGTCCAATAACACGTGCTTTTGTGAAAAATGGCATGAAATTCTGTGAAGTTTTAAGGTATGTGGTAGAAAGAATAAAAATGTGAAACAGTAGAGCAAAAAATAAGTGTTGGAAATGAATGTGGGGGCATATACCAAGACTTTTAGTTGTTGTAAATACTAGGAAAATGGTCCCTTAGTATACATATTTGGTAATTACTCGTGGGATTTGTCTCTAAATTAGAAATTATAGGTTGTCTATATGTTAAATGCCCGTCCCTTGTACAGATAATGACATATCTAAGCTTTGGGTTGCTGGAAAAGATATCATAATGTGGTGGCATCGTGACGATGCAACATGTAGAGAACATATTTTGTGCATATAGACATAGTCTGTTTTTATCAAAAAAAGTTATATTCTATTGTGTGAATGATTCGTAGTTTTATCCCATATATATATATATATATATATATATTCTTATCATGATCCTTGTCCGTTTTGGGGAATTTGATGAACTAAAGTCACACGGGAACCGGTTTTTCGAACCAATTTCTGAAGTACAATATTCAAGACTTTAAAGTGGCAATACTACTAGTGGGTTGTTGATATTTTCTCTGTATGTGGAGTTTTGGTTTCTAGCAAGACCAGTGGAAGTATGAGCTGGCCGTTGCACATTGGAGGCATTTTAGTACTATTTTGGTACGTCAAATTTGTGAACGGCCACACACGAAAATTAAAGTATCTATATCTATATATATAAATATGCCCCATCTGGACCCAAAATAGTGATTCATATTCTTGGTCATTAAGTGGACCACTGGCGTTAATCATGTGGGCGGAAATATGCTGTGGCATGAAAAATTAAATTTCGCCTAATTTTATTTTATTTTAAATGGGGGAAGGCCCCATGTTGGATACGTCTAATTCAAACCATGTGGGTAGAACTTGCTACTCTAGAATAATTTAAAATGATTTTTTGTTGTAGATAAGAACGATATATAATTAGTACTGATTCTCAACTTTGGTTACCATATATGATGCCGTTTATTCTATTGCACTAAGAAATAAGAATCATCTATTTGGGGGTCAATTTAAGGTGCCTATTGCCTTTACGTACCCTCCATCCGTCGCCGACCCCCAATTGGCATTCGATCATCAACGTCGATCGTTTTGTTGGTTCTAATTCATCCGTACATTAATTCAATGAGAGAATGTGGCTTTGCGGTCACGTAGAGGTCTGGTTTGATGTGAGACCAAATATATATCTATATATATATATATATATTGGTTTCAGTTAATTTAGACATTACTTTATGAGAATTCTAGTTTGTGACGAAAAACAAGTGATAAGTCTAAAGACTAGACGAGGTAGAGGTTAATGTCATGAAAAGCTTGAGAGACACGTAAACCCCACGACGGACAAGGACAGACAAGTACTTAATACTTCAGATGCTCCCTCATCATCATCTCGCTTTCTCTCCTCTGATCTTATATGTATCTATATTTGAATATATGTGTTTTTTTAATTATGTGAATAAATAAATAACCAAGTGGATTCCGATCGAGCTAGCTAGAGCCGTGAAGAATCCCAATGGCTGCGTGTACTGCTCAATTATCCTCCATATTCCATTTTCTTAGCCCTCTCTTTCATATCTTTTTTTTTTTTCTCTTTAATTATTATCTAATGAATTATTGGGGGCTGAAAACAAAGACAGCCTATCGATAGAACCTCATCGTTAAACATCGATCGGGGTGACGTAAGTTTCTTCCTATGTTAAACTTCACAAATTAATAAAGAGTAGTCTTATTTGTATTTACATTTTTACTTCTCATTTGAATTTAGAAAATGTTTCATTTCATCTAATCTCTTTATTATAATTTTTTTAAATTTTTACATAAAATATAATAAGCAATTCAATTTATTCAAATTTCAATTCAACATTTTCAAATTTTAAAATAATAATAATATTAAAAAATAATATTCTAAAAATATTTTTTTCAACTTTTATTTTTCATCTAAAACTATTTTATCTTATTTCTAAATCCAAACTAACCCTTACACTTTTATTTACAAAACTCATTTTATTAACTTTTTTTTAAATTTAAATTTTATAATTTTTAACATATCACATATGTAGATGTAGAAGACTCGTTTTCCATTAATAAAATCATCATCTCTACTACTCGTCTAAAAGAATCTCTTTGCCACGTACGCATGATTCATCTCCATTCTTGGCCGTACACGTGTCAGCTTAATTTACTTTCTAGATTTTGGAACTTGGGTCTATTTTTATGAAAAAGCCCGTGTAAAGCATCACCACATTGCTTATATCTAGAAAGAGGGAGAAATCCATAAAAAAAAAAAGAAAAAAAAAAAAAAGAGGGAGAGATCGACGAGATTTGGCATGTAGCATTGCCGCAGTGGGGATACGGTGTGGGTGGGTGTCACTGTGGATAATGCATGGCATCTTTATTCCTTCTTTCTTTTCTATTTTCTTTCCATTGTTCCGCGTAAAAAGAATATAATATATATATTTATTGTACGTACGCAATGAGTCATCGACTCATCAAGATTAATTTAATTAGGGCTATAGTTAATGGTTTGTCTTTATGGTTAAGACAGAGAGTGTTGAAGATAAGGGTGCCTGCGGTCATGCTGGCCGGTTTGGCATCAGACATTTCGTCATTTCTCTTTTTGACCGATACTTTATTGAGTTGATGATCAGTTTGCCTGAACAACCCACATTTATTTTATCAAGAATTGTCGATCATTTTTCTTTTCCAACTTTCTTGCTAAACAAACATACAGACTAATATAGAGTCGGTAGGTGGCTTCTTTTCCGAATACCTGGAACCAACATACATGGAAGCGAAGCTGCACGTGTACTGCAAACAGGTGGAACTGTGTTTCTAGGACGTGTGTTGAGTCAAGAGTAGTCGGTTAACTTGCAGATCATGTGTACGTAGTAACGAAAACAAGAGGTTGGTCAGATGGCAGTACTTGTGCTCAGTGACACGACACAGTTGGCGAAAAGCAAGGCTGGAGCTTCAAACCCGAGATCAGCCAGCTCGTGCCATGCATGGGCATGCCACTTGTTAAGCTCATCAACTTTCTTGCATCCAAAGTTCATATCCCCAGAGAAATGGACGGTTTGCTGCTTCGATCTCGATCCATCCCGTCCTTAAAAGAGCAAGGAGAAGAAGGATAAAACTTACGAACTCGCACTCTTTATCTTTAATCGAGCTCGTATTTTGTGGATGAATATTTTTCCTTTTAAGACGTTGGGATGAAAAGTGAAATTTATAAATAGTAATAAAATAATTTAAATTAAGAGAGTTTATTGAAATTTAGAAAAATAGAAGAAAAAAAAACTATATAGATATAATATAAAATTAAAAAATTTTCATAATGTAATTTTTGAATATAATTTTTATTTTAAAATTTGAAAAAATTAAATTATTTTATATGTTTTATTTAAAAATTTGAAAAAACGTCATAATGATTAAATAATAATTTGATAAAAATTAAAAATTTAGAATTAAAAAATATTTTTTACTTGACTCATGTTTGATTAATAAGAAATTAAAATGAAATAGATTGTGATAGGCAGTTTAAAAGTTTTCTGATCGAGTAGATGTATGATGATGTACTGTGAAAGAGTTCTTTTACAGAGCGTATTAATTATTGGGCTTGATAACATTCTCTTCGGCTTGATTAAGGGGCTGTTTGGATTGAGAATTCTCCTCAATTTTTTTCATCTTCATTATTACAATCTTTTTAAATTCTTACATAAAATATAATAATATATTTTTTTTTCAAATCTCAAAAGAATATTTCCAAATTCCTATACCAAAATATAATAAATAATTTAACTTTTTCAAATCTCAAAAGAATCTTCTCAAATTTCTACCAAAAAAATAATAAACAATCTACTTTTTTAAATCTTTTTAAAATAATAATAATATTAATAAAATATCTTATTTTACTATTCACAAACCATCTCAACTCATTTAAACTCTCCTCCTAATTCAAACATCTCCTAAATGTATCTTTAAAATTTAGTCAATATCTTTTTTTTTATATTTATTTATTTTATTTAAATTCAATTCTCACATTAGATTAACTATTTACTTTCTTTATAATAATAAAATATTATTAAATTAATAATTTTTTTATTTAATTTATTTATATCACATTTTATTCTTCTACCAATTTAATATTAATAATAATTATATTCTAATTAAATTAATATTAAAAAAATCATATTTTCAAAAGTCATTTAATGCTAATAACAAAAAATATTTGATTAAACTTATCTAAAATTCTATCTAACTTTCTTAATTACAAACCAAATAGTATTTTGATTGGAGTGAGAAACTAATATTTTAATATTTTTTTGGAGTGAGAAATTAGTATTTTAATATTTGGTGAATCAATAGTGGTTCTCCATCTTTGACCGATCACTGTAGCAGAAGTCCATCTTATTTTAGATTTAGCCAATCTAATGTGAAGTGTTTTTGACATCAATTATCTAAAATTTAACTAATTTTTTCATTTGGCTAAGCCAATATAAATGCTCTAAGGCCTCCATTGTTTGGTTACATACGTGAAACAATCAGATGAAAAATTTGTAAATAGTAATGAAATAATTTGAATTAAGATATTTATGAGATCTTTTTAAAAAAAAAAGAGTTAAATAAAAAAATATTATAAAATTAAAAGAGGGTTAAAATATATATTTTTAATATTATTTTTGTCTTAGAATTTAAAAAAGTTGATTTTTTTTTATTAATTTTTTTTGGAAGTTTAAAAAAATTATAATGATTAGATGAAAAAATTAAAAATAAAAAATAAATTTTTTTTTGTATATAAATAGTGTTTAAATGTTGAGATGTGATGAGATGATTTTAAAGATTCGTGATTAACAATAAATCTTCCCAACCTCCCAACACTCCACACTCCATCTTTTTTTTAATTTTTTTTTAAAGTTTTTTTATTAAATAATTTTTATATGAATAGTGAATAAAAAATTTGAAATAGTTTAAAAAAAAATTCAAAAAAAAATTTAAAAAAAATATTAAAAAATATGGAGTGTGGAGTGTGGATGAATAGTAAGAAGTTGTGTAGCAAAACCCCGTGATTAAATGGTGTTTGAAAATTTTTTGTATTTAAAAACAAAAATGTCAACCAAAAGACTCATCGATCGGCTCCAACTAACACCACCTAAATCCTCCCACCTACGAAAGAAAATTAGAAAAGAAAAATGACAAGAATAAGTAAGAGCTGACCAACCGTACATCTTCAAAATTAAAGTCGATCCCTACCAAAAATGGATCAACAGGATCAAACAGCGCACACATATATCACTTTGAAAAGCCGCTTTCAAGTTTCAAGACCACTTCCTCCAATAATATTATATACACATGATACATATCGTGTGTCACAAGAAGGACTTGCTACTACAAAAATGGGATCTAAAGGCAAAATTAAAGCATGCCAAAGAGACATATTTTTACTCAAGGAATGAAAGTAACGACCAGTTAAAGCTTGACAAACGAGCATTAAAGAAGGTTTTTTTTCGGGCCTCTCTTCTTTCAAAACGTTGAATTAGAAATGATTGGTATAAATTCTAAATTTATAAGTTATATGTAGTTTCCTTGTAAAAAAAAAAAAAAAGGTAACATCTTATAAAAAAAAAAAAATATTTCTTTTTAATGGGATCCACTGTTTTAGTCACGGAATTTGTCTTGTCTTTTTACCAGCTCAGCTGTCAAGACGGCTGACCCTGATTGAAATAAAACAAAACAAAACTAGCAATGGCCCATTTGTGTTTTCTTCACAGGCCGGACCACTGATCAGGACGGGCTCAATAGTTAGCATATTGGTCGTATAGGTTAAAGACTTAAAAAGTGGGTTGGGCGGAGGTTTGTATGCCTGTTAAGGCCTATTTCCTCTCTCTCTCTCTCTCTCTCTTAATTTTTAAAAATCTCATTTTTTTTATATGTATATTTAAAATTTGCTTTGGAGAAAATATTGCCGTAACAGATGCTGATTAATTAATCCAAAGTACGTGCATTACCTTTTGTTCTTAAAAGATAAAAAAACATAGACATGTCGCGACATAATCAACCGGAGCCATATATACAAGTCTTATAAATTTATAAATGCTTTGAAAACTTCCAAACATTATACACACACATGCGCGCGCGCGCATATATATATATATATATATATATATATATATATATATATCTTCTTCATGATTAGTTCTGTTTATTTTGGATACGTGGATTGCAAACACTTGATACATTTTTTTTCCCTAATAATTAAATCCATAAATAATAACAGTATCCAAAAAGAATACGAGGGTCTCTTGTACACAACGACAACGAACAAACATAATCTCGACATGCAGGTTGTGATCTGTCCCTATTTATGAGATGTTGGTACAAATTAATCCGCAAATCCTTCCAGATATCATTTTTTGACTTTTTCTTGAATACATATATGCATGTCTAGCTACCTGTTGATGAGAATATTCGAGTGGCAGGTATCCTATTGTTTCTAAGTGTAATTGTTGTACGTTTGGCCGTTGTGAATAGCGAGATCATGTTTTATATCCCAGTGAATTTGCGGTAAGTTTGTAGGATATTACTAAAAAGGCCTTGGGCATTCCGAAATTGCATTGCATGTGCATACTGAATGAGACTCTAGAATTGTTGTGGATTGGATACAAAATCAGAGATGCATGATTTGGTATTTGTGGGATTATTGGGAGGAACTTACTGCTGCTTTGAATGACTTATCTTTCACTATTTCTCATCAATTTAGGTATGGAAATGTGGTTGCCTATTTTCTAGCAAGGTGCGGTAAGAAAGGTTGTGATAGAAGGTATGACGTTTA
This sequence comes from Cyclocarya paliurus, assembly GCA_029856935.1. Classification (NCBI taxonomy): domain Eukaryota; kingdom Viridiplantae; phylum Streptophyta; class Magnoliopsida; order Fagales; family Juglandaceae; genus Cyclocarya; species Cyclocarya paliurus. The sequence continues at coordinate 11,096,132 of CM056949.1, forward strand.
TGATGTGCTTCCCATGGAAATAAAAGGATTCTTGCGATTGGAGCGATTGAGTTTGCCGTATATTCGTAGGTAGTTTTTGAGAAGTTATTATTATTATTTTTTTTAATGTTTTATTGGTTTTAATTTGTTTGGGATTGGTTGGTTGATTCATTTGTTTAATTGATATTCTTCCTAGTGAGGGTTTGTTTCCAATAAAATTCGGAAGCGCCGTCCTTATTTACCAAGTAGTTAATAGTTATTGACTTTTACCTAGTTGAATTCTTACTTTGACCAAGTAGTTAATAGTTTAGTTATTGACTTTTACCACGTTGAATTCTTCCTTTTACCAAGTAGTTAATAGTTATTATCAGTGGCATGAGATTTTTGAGTAATTCTACTCTTAAGCCGGTTTACTCTCCAACACCACATACTAATGACGTGGCAAATCCGGTTTCTTAAAAACACGGTCTAACGAAGCTCCCTCCCTCTCTCTCTCTGTCTCTCGAATCCGTCTTCTTCCCCCTTACTCTACGAATCCCTCTCCCCCCTCCCAAAACCACTACCCCCACCGAATCTGCTCTTCCCCTCCCTCTGTCGAATCCCTCTCCCCCTCCCAAAACCGAAGTTCAATCACTCAAGAGAGAGAAAATGAGCCCCAAGCTTTCATTACCCAGAAAAGACGTGGAAGAATCGACTGTGTTTTGTGGCTTTCCTCTGTTTTTGGGCTTCGGGCATATGGATTTTTTTTTTTTCTGCATATGGATTTTCTCCGAAAGGTGTAAACCTTCTTTCCAAATAGAAGCTTTTCTTTGCTCAATTCGACTTTATACTAAAGTAAGTTCAGCTATTGACAACTGGGTCTTTATTTCTTTATGCTCTTCCGGCTGTTCTTGATGACTGATGAAGGATGTATATTTCTTTTTTTCGAAAAAGTATGGAAAAGCTATCAAAGAACAGGTTTGTATACTTTTAAAATAGAAGAGGGAGAGAACTCGAATGACTTGAAGCAAAGTAAATAAAAATCTTGCTACCTTCTAAAACAAACAGACATGCTCCAGAGAGGGAGAGATAAAGGGATATGGATGAGAGAGAGATGTGTTGTTAAGCAAAAGAGGAAGATATTAAAACAAAAACAAACCCAGAAAGGCAGGAAAAAAAGGAGGGGGATTAAGCCTGGAGTTTCTCGAGGGAATAGAAAAGGATTAAAAAAAAAAAAAAAAAGCCAGATCAGCCGGATGTGTGGTGTTGGAGACCGAACGGCCTAAGAGTAGAATTACTCGAGATTTTTAGGTCAAGCATTACGTTGCAGAACAGTACTACACGTCAGTTTTTGTTGCGACCCTTTTCTGAAACCGAAAATAAAGTCAACCAGTACACACCGTACCATCTATGAATTAGGTACTCCACCATTGTACGTACGATCTTAAAAATTCGATTTTATACGGCTGAAGAGTGTTGGGAAGGAAACGCAGTACAAGTTTGAGGACTTGGTAACATGCCATGCTTCGCTTCGATCTTTTACTTTTGGAGGAGTTTCAAAGGAAACAAACACCGAGCCGCGTGCAACGTCATTGCTTGGAAGTTGGAACGCACATTTACAACTTGAAACTTGAGGCAGTGTTTTGGTAAAAGTCATCAACGGAATTTCTGGATGACGGATTCACTTTCGTCATCCTCTTCCCTGTTCCTTTCTAATCTTATATATTTGTGTCATTGAATTGGCCTCTCGGATACTTCGAGGTTCCCCACTACTCTTCCGTTTCCATTCATTGAACCTTTTCCCAGAAGAAACTCATACTTTTCCTGGTACGTGTACTGACACGCCTCTTCCGGTGTTTCTCCCGCGCTATATTTGTTGTCTCTCGGGTTGTCTGTTTTTCTATCTTTCACACGCGCATAGATTAATGGGTGTTTGCTTCTCGTCCGTTTGGGGTAGAGAGTCTCGGCCTTCTCATCCCACTGCTAAGATCATCTCTGTCAATGGTGTCCTCTGCAAATATCCTGTCCCCGTTACCGTCTCCCAAGTCCTTGAGACCGAAAAGTCCTCAGCCTCTTCTTCTTCGTCGTCGTCCTCGTACTTCGTCTGCAATTCTGACAGTTTGTATTACGACGACTACATTACGGCCTTGGATGGGGCCGAGGAGCTTCAGGCCAATCAGATCTACTTCGTGCTTCCCGCTTCTAAGCTTAAGCAGCGGTTGACAGCTTCGGATATGGCCGCCTTGGCCGTCAAAGCCAGCGTTGCTCTTCAGAATTCCTCCAAAAACAACGGTCATCGCCGGAAGAAGGCCCGTATATCTCCGGTTATTATGGTTAAGCAATCTGTTTCTTTCGAAAGTACTGAGATTAATCTTGATTATGACGGCACTGAAGATCGATTTGGGTATAGGTACGGACCCAGATCGCAAAAGAAGACCCCCGTTACGGGTGCCAAGCCGGGCGTCAGTGGATTATCTCGATCCGGGTCTGTGAGAAGGTTGCAGAGATACACTTCTACAAGGGCGAAGATGGCTGTTCGTTCCTTTAGACTCAGGTTGAGCACAATTTACGAAGGGACTGTTCTCTAGATGAATTCCTTCTGCTCTCTGTAACTACATCAAAGAAAATTAATATTCCTTCTTTGTTCTTACGTTCAATCGTTTCTGTAACATACTTCTCTCCATGTAAACAAAAGCGGAGGTTGGGACTGAGTTTGTACTTTTTGCAGTTTTGATTAATCAATCATTGATCTTAAATTTTGGGTTTTCTTCTGCAACAAATTCGCTTGCTTTTCACCAATTATTTAGCTCTTAAATTCTATGTTTCTTGAATCGAGGACTACTCTAGATAGTGTTATCCTATTCATCCTTTATCCTTGATCTACACTCAAGAAGGATATACTCTTGATCCAAATTACTTGGCTGAGAAGGCAGCATCCTGGTTAAATCCGGATCACATGATTAAGAGGATAATGCCACCTAAAGAATGATAGGGATCCAGATTGATCTGGTTTCTATCGAGAAAATGAATGGTGGCCGGCAAGCGAGTGAACCCAGACCAGCTTCCGGCAACTATCTGAGCTGCTAGTGCTACCGGCCAAATGCCAAGAATTCCACGCACATTTGGATTGGGAAACCCACGTGTATTGAAAAAATGGAACCGTCCATCGTTTTGCACTCATGATTGGGCCGTCCTCGTTAATTTTTTGGTGCATAAGTTTAGGCCTAGTTTGTTTTTAAAATTAAAATTTAAAATTTTGAAAATCTTTCATTCTATTATTACAATTTTTTTAAATTTTTATATAAAATAAAATAAATAATTTAACTTTTTTAAATTCTAAAATAAATATAATATTAAAAAATATATTCTAATAATATTTTATTCAACTTTTCAACTTTAATCTTATCTCATCTCTGAAAACAAACGATGTTTTAATTGCAGTACCATTGTTAACAACCTCCTATCATTGCGGTATCGCCCACTCGTTGCCATAACGTGAATGGAGTGTATTATTAAATTCCACTAGTGCCTACATTTTTCAAAGATGGCATGTATCTTTATTGTGTCTTATTAACAATTAATAAGTAAGATTCTCCTTGGAGAAAAATAAATTAATGAGTAAGATCCTTCTTGGGTTTTGTCTTCTTGTCTTCTGAATTATTAGAGGATATTGAGAATAGTCTAGACTAAAGTAGAGTATTGGAGAATAAATCACAACAGCATACAAATAAAGGGAAAGAAGTTGCCATCACATGACATTCATTTTGTTGCTTACATTCATGTTTGTAATTCTGTTATTTACTTTTCATTTGTTGAGCTGTATATAGAGGGCACTATTGTATTTTCGTAGCTAGAGTTAGTTAGAATATTCTTTCCTCTTCTGTATATATGTACGTACTGTTTCATTCCAAGAGTAACGCACGAGACACAGAGAATATTTCTCATTCTACAGCTGTTCTTCCTCTATGCTCTTTCTTTTTTCATTTCCTTTCTTACATGGTACCAGAGCATCATATGGCAAATGTAGAAAATGAAAATGCTTCAAAACCTTCCCAAAATAGATACCTCAATTTCTCAGACCCTTTCAATCCATTCCGAATCGAGAATGGTGATAATCCAGCTGCTGCACTGGTTTCTGATCTTCTCACTGCTGACAACTATGTCAGTTGGTCACGCACCATTAGTCGTGCTCTTCGTGCCAAGAATAAACTGGGGTTTATTAATGGCACATTGCTTAAACCCTCTGCTTTCACAGATCCTCTTTTCGAAGCTTGGGAGAGATGCAACGATCTAGTTGTCTCCTGGTTGCAGAATTCTGTAAGTCCCTCTGTGAAATCCAGCTTGGCTTTAGTTGATGATTCTCGCACTTTATGGTTGGAACTTCAAGATCGATTTACTCAACAAAACGGTTCTCGAATTTTCCAACTCAAACAAGATTTAGCTAGTCTATCTCAAAATCAAGATCCTGTTAACATCTATTTTAGTAACCTTAAAGTACTATGGGATGAACTTGCCATTTATGACCCTTTTCCTACTTGTGAATGTGGCAAACTGAAGATTCTTCATGACCGATATGACCGTGATTGTGTTATTCAATTCCTCATTGGCTTGTCTGATACTTATTCTCACACTAGAGACCAGATCATGTTGCCTGATCCTTTACCCCCTCTTAATCGTGTTTTCTCCATGGTTCAGCAACAAGAACGCCAACATCAAATCATTTCCACCCCTAATCCCTCTGACTCCATGGCCATGCAAGCCAAATCCTTCAGAACCTCTGCTAAATTCAATAACCAGAAAAACAATCACCCTTATTGCTCCCATTGTAAAATTCCTGGCCATTCCTTTGATACTTGCTTCAAGGCAGATAATGCTGAGCCACCACAATGCACACATTGCCACATGACTGGTCATAACATAGAGAAATGCTATAAATTATACGGTTATCCCCCTGGACATAAACTCCATGGCAAAACTAAACATGTTGCAGCAGCTGTCACTCATCCTAGAGCACATTCAGATAGTGACCATGATGAAGACTCCACTGATTCCATGACTCTCACCAAGAGCCAATACCAACAACTCATTGCTCTTTTGCATTCCAAGGACACCAGCTCAGTCGTTGCCTCACTAACAGTAGCTCAATCTTCTGCCTCATCTCCAAATAATCAAATCAACTCCTCACGAGTTTCTGGTATGACCACTTGCCTTTCTACTCACACATAGCACCCTTCACAGCCACACACCTCATCTTGGATACTTGACATAGGTGCAACAGATCACATGATTTGTTGCACCTCCCTTTTCACTTCCATTACAACCACTACTTCTTATCAAGTAAAATTATCAAATGGAGAAGCTGTACCTATCACTCATATTTGTGTAGTAAGACTTTCTGACCATTTAGTTCTCAATAATGTTCTGTGTTCCTTCATTTCATTTCAACTTGTTGTCTGCCAAGAAACTTGCCCAAGACAATGGTTGCTGCCTAATTTTTCTATCCAATTCTTGTTTTCTTTAGGACTTAGCATCTTGGACAACGATTGGGATGGGTGAAGTTAGAGGCAGTCTTTATCATCTCCTTAGGTCACGAGTGTCACCTTCAGCTCTAGTTGATGCTTTGCCCAATTTCCTTCAACAATCTCCTTCCACCTATGCCTCTGCCACTCACACAAATTTCATTTCTGACTTATGGCATTATTGACTTGGCCATACTTCTTTTTCAAGATTAGTGTTGATTACTGATCCTATTGTAAGAAACTCTTTGAAATTCAATGACCATACACATTGTTCAGTTTGTCCTTTAGCAAAACAACACCGTTTACCTTTTTCCCAATTACAACATTCCTCTTTACATGCTTTTGATATTATTCACTATAATATATGGGGTCCCAACTCCACCATTGCAAATGATGGATCTCGATATTTCCTCACCATACTTAATGACTATTCTCGGACAACTTTAGTTTATATGCTTAAAAATAAATCGGACACAAGGTCTTGCATTGTTTCCTTTTGCAATTTAATTGAAACCCAATTCCAAACTAAAGTGAAGGTTCTTAGAAGTGACAATGGGCCTGAGTTCCAAATGAGAGAATTTTTTAAAAATAAAGACATTATACATCAAAATAGTTCTGTGGAGACTCCCCAACAAAATGGTAGAGTGGAAAGAAAACACTAACATATCATGAATGTTGCTCGAACATTGAAATTCCAATCAAATATCCCCCCTCAATTCTGGACTGACTGTGTTCTCACAGCAGTTTACCTCATCAATGGAACACCCATCCCCCTTTTGCAAAATAAAACCCCTTATAAGACTCTCCTCCACAACCCACCAAAATACAACCATTTAAAAGTGTTTGGATGCCTTGCTTATGCCTCTACTCTATCTCATAGTAGGAAAAAGTTTGATCCTCGAGGCAAAGCATCTGTATTCTTAGGCTATCCTTTTGGTGTCAAAGCATACAAATTACTTGATCTCCAAACTAGGCAAGTATTTTTGTCCTGAGATGTCCACTTCCATGAAACAATCTTCCCCTTTCATCTCACTCATTCTCCTTCCCCTATTATTCCCTTATCTTCTTCTCCTCCTATTCTTTCAAACCTACCACATTCCATACCAGCTTCCCTACCAACAAATCCTCAAACACCTATTACCCCCACTTCAAACAGCCCTTCCCCTCCAATTGTTTCCCCTTCCCCACCATCATCTTCAATTCTCAATCCACCACCCCTCCCTACCTTCTCTCCCATTCCTCCTCGAAGGTTGACTAGAACTTGAAGTGCCCCCCAATACCTGCAGGATTTTCATTGTCAAAAGACTGCACTAACTGCACCCATTCCAGAGTTGAACAAGCCACTACTGTCTTCTTAAGGCAAGCCTTTTTCACTACACAAAACTATTTCATATCATGCTTTCTCACCAACACATCATGCTTTCTCCACCACCATCTCATCACACATTGAACCCAAGACTTATAAACAAGCCCTTAGGGACCCTAGATGGTGCAAAGCAATGGATCTTGAGCTGGCTGCCTTGGAAGCAAACAATACTTGACAACTCACTGATTTACCTCATGGGAAAATCCCATTGATTGCAAGTACATTTATAAGATCAAATATAACTCAGATGGGAGTGTTGAAAGATTGAAGGCACGGCTAGTAGCTAAAAGGTACACTCAACTTGAAGGGGTGGACTATCAAGAGACATTCTCTCCTGTTGCAAAATTAGTCACCGTGAGATGCTTTCTTGCCATTGCATTAGTCAAAGGCTGGCATTTACATCAGTTTGATGTAAATAATGCCTTCTTACATGGGGATCTCCATGAAGACATTTACATGAATAAACCTCTTGGTTACACCAAAGGATCTCCTCACCAAATTTGCAAGTTACTCAAGAGTTTATATCGCCTCAAGTAAGCATCGAGGCAATGGTATTCCAAGTTCTCATCTGTTTTAATTGAATCAGGTTTTTCCCAATCCAAGGCTGATTACAGCCTTTTCACCTGAGACAAACATGGTGTTTTTATTGCCATCCTTGTGTATGTAGATGACATACTGGTGGGAAGTAATGACCTTGATTCTGTCCACGCATTGAAGTTACTTTTACACAGAAAATTTAAAATTAAGGACCTAGGCAAACTAAGGTACTTTCTTGGCATTGAAATTGCAAGATCTTCCAAAGGAATTTATCTTTGCTAATGAAAGTACACATTAGACATCCTAGCAGACTCAGGCAATCTTGGCAACAACTCAGCTAAAGTTCCCATGGAACAGAATCTTAAATTGACTCAGTCCATTGGGACACCACTACATGATCCAAGTCTTTACAGATGCATAATTGGTCGTCTCCTCTTCCTCACTATTTCTCGGCCTGACATCAGCTTTAGTGTCCAAACTCTAAGTCAATTTATGGCCAACCCCACTGATGTCTATCTCCTAGCAGCACAGAAAGTGCTTCGATACCTCAAGGCTGCACCTGGTCAGGGAGTTTTCCTCCCTAGTTCCTCATCTTTTCAGCTTGAGGCATACTGCGACTCTGACTGGGCTTCCTATCCAGATACAAGAAGGTCCGTCGGTGGTTATGTGTGTTCCTTGGCTCTTATTTACTCTCTTGGAAGTCCAAGAAGCAAGCTGTTGTTTCCTGACCCTCAGCAGAAGCAGAATACCATTCCATGGCAGCTGCTTGTTCAGAATTAATGTGGCTCAGGTTCATCTTGGTTGCTCTTCAAGTTCATCATCTACAAGCTGCCCTGCTCCACTGTGATAACTAAGCTGCCATACACATTGCTGCGAATCACATCTTCCATGAACGTACTAAACATATCGAACTTGACTGCCATCTCATTAGAGACAAAATTCAAGATGGCAGTGTATGCACTTGTTATGTCCCCAGTTCTGCTCAGGTTGCCGATATCATGACCAAAGCTCTATCATCTAAAGTCCTCCAACTTCACTTATCCAAGATGGGAGTCGTAAATCTTTACGCCCCATCTTGCGGGGGGGTATTGGAGAATAAATCACAGCAGCACACAAATAAAGGGAAAGAAGTTGCCATCACATGACATTCATTCTATTGCTTACATTCATGTTTGTAATTCTGTTATTTACTTTTCATTTGCTGAGCTGTATATAAAGGGCACTATTGTATTTTCATAGTTAGAGTTAGTTAGAATATTCTTTCCTCTTCTGTATATATGTACGTACTGTTTCATTCCAAGAGTAATACATGAGATATAGAGAATATTTCTCATTCTGCAACTGTTCTTCCTCTGTACTCTTTCTCGATCTTTTCGTTTCCTTTCTTACATAGAGTATCCAAAGTAGTGTGCTACCTGTAGCTTGGCTTGATATGAGCGGAGCCCACCAAGTATTCTTATAGGAGGGGATGTGAACAAGGGCCCCCAAATTCATTCCCACCAAATCTATCTAGGCCAGGAATTAGTTTTGCGAGGCCTGGACCAGTTTTCTGCTTAGAAGGCTTTTCGAGACATGGATATGGTCTGGAAAGGTACCTCAAAGAAATGAACATGGCGAATAGGTTGTGCTAGGTTAAATAGGCTTGGTGCTATTTGCATTTATTATGGCCTGTATTAAATATTCTAAGTTTTTTTTTTTTTTTTTTTTTTTTTTTTTTTTCCAGAAGAACTGCACATAATCTTATATTTAAGTACCGCAAACGTACACATGGGATATTTGCACAAATTTTCTTAGAAAAAGTGATTTTCCAAGCAAGAAATACCTACCTTACCAACTTATAAAAGTTTTGGCGATTGTGTTGGTGCTGAAATGGAGTATGCTTTTTGTCAACAGAAAAGGTAAAAAGAGCTAGGGAGAGAATTAACCGAGATAAAGGAAAAGGTAAGGATGAGGGAGAGAAACCGATCGAGAGTAGTAGTACTATCCCTTGCTTGGAGTAAATAAACATAATATTATACTCCTTGTGGAGCCCTTTAGGATCATGATCATGGGCTTAGACTATGATAAACCGCGAAGCTTCCCTAGCTAAGATGATTCGATGAACTTAAATCATAGCTTAAAACGGGCACTGAAGTCTTGTTGACTCGAGCTCATAACCTCTCCATTATCGATCAGACCACGTGTAAGCCAGCCTCTTATCACGATTATGCTAAATGTGACAACACATATCGAGTGATCATGAATATGGGTGGTGTATCGAATCTCACATTACTTGAGCTAGAGATAAATATCCTTATTCTTTACAATAATTTCAATAAAGTTCCAATTATATCATTGATTAATAATCATGTGTGAGTATAGGTTAATTAATGGAGTTTGAGCCTTTTCCTAGAGCGTTACACTAATACCTTTGGTTGTTAGTTTTTGGTTTATTTCTCATTTTATCCCTAGACAGATCATGCGCATGGAGTGCCACTGCTGTTGTGATCAGTTTGTTGATCTTTCTATAATTAAGTAAAAAGGCCTTCCAATTGGGTAACAATAAGCTTAAAGCTGCTAGCTAATTATAGAAGTGATAAAACGTAAAGTTTCAATCAATTAAGCTGCTTTCTTAAAATTGTTCTCTTTCATCCAGATACACTGGATGCCCACAGTCTCCATGCCCCCACAGGTTTCCCACTCACTCCCTGCACAACGTGATATGTTATTAGGCCTCCCACTTTCACAGCAGTAACTATTCCTGTCTCCTCAGTAATGGCTGCATCAAAAGTACGTCTGTCCCTCTCAAACATTATTATTATATCATGTACTGATCATCATCGATGATGATCATGATAACCCTAAAATGTTCGTGTACGTGCGTGTTTCAAACGTTGTCATTATACATTTGGTCGACATATAATATACCACCACTAATATTATGTCATTAATTTCCTATCAAAACGTACGTGCATGCGACGACGGCAATTCATGTCACTTTCGTTTCGTGGATATATACTTAAATAAATCCTTCATCCACGACAAAGACAAAACACCAGCCGTATGAAATTAAGACTTTGCATGCCCTCGTTAATGGAAGTAAGCAAGCAATATTTAAGACTTTACCAATGAGTTTATGCTGTCTTTCTTTCTCATCTATTCTCTCATTTTTCTGCAAATTATTGGGTATTACGGCCAGGAATACTCTGATCTCTATATATATTTGTGTCAGTGTGTGCTTCTAAAATGGGTTCATGTTATGAGTAGCGATACTAATATGATCAATACGTTATACGTACGTACGATGGACTACTTAATTACCACCTTTATACTCCAAAGAGGAATCAATCAATGTGAAGATTGTCGTGCCCTCATATCAATTAGCTCAAGCACGACTGGACTCAGAGCATGACACGAATGCGACCCATAATTGAAAACCGAAGGAAAAGCTAGCATTACTTTACATAAAGAAAAGAGGATGTGGGAGATCCTATTGTTTTGTTCTCTTCCTGAAATCAGTCGACAAAAAGTTTTTGATGGCTTTTCCAACAGGGAGCACATAGGTAGATCGGTCCAACTGGGCAATGATCATGCCCCATGGAAATATATAATATATCATGTATATCTATATATGCATACAAAATATAGACATATAAACGCAAACACACAATCCAGCTTTTGAAGAGCTGGTGAAATAGTGCTATGGTAGCAGGAATATTGAATCATGAGGTGGGAAAAAAGCAGCCAAGCGTGCAAAAACCTAGTTCCCTTAGTCAGTAACGTGGGCTGTGGGCCAATTGCTTTTGATGTTGAATAGGGAATGAGTAAATATTAGATATAGTAACGTAAAGATTGTACAAACCGCATATTTTTTTTTTGAAGAAGAGTTGAGTTTAATATTAAAAAATTAATTTTTTTTATTATATAAATTTCATATTTATTTTTATTTAGTTCAAATTAGTGAAATATGTTTGCGTATTTTATAACTGTAAATATAATTTTTCACAGAAAATAGATGCTCCTCGATACTCTTTTTTTTTTTTTTTGTCACGGATTATTTGAAGATAAGAGTGTATAAGGAGGATGAAGCCTAGCCCTTTTCTAAGAGAAAAACTACGCGCGCCCCTTGTTGTATTTGATCTAGCTTTCCACAGGATTGCTGAGAAAAATTGGGTCATGTTATTCCTAACAATCGTACAACACTAATGACTTAGTAAATCTTGATATGTCTGTCACATTAATCATAATTTCTATTGGCTTAGTTAATTCTGTTACGCCAACCATATAATTTACATGATTGTTATGCTAAGATCTTTTTTTAAAGAAGATATTCCTTCCATCATGACGAGCTTTACTAGTGATTTGTTTTAACATATCTAAGAATAATTGGCATTTTGGGTTCAATTAAACCATCAATGGCATTAGTCCTTTGGTCATGACTAGCTGATTGTACATTAAGTAAACATAAAGATATAATGATGGAAAAGGATAGTGGATACAAAGATCAATGTGCATAGAAAAAAACACAGGCAATGGTTACACAAAATGATCATCGAGTAGGCATTGTTACGCATCTTTTTCAGCAATGAGTAGGCTATAACAATGAATGAAATTAATGAGATCTTCGATGTTTTATATCTGTGAACTCATATATAGACACTATCTAATTACTAGTCTAGTGTAGCAATATAGCTTAGACACAGCTTGATCATGAAATAATCATTCAACTCCTCTCTCTCTTTTCGATGAAGATTGGATATTTATGCTTCATTACTCTTCTATTTCCCATCATTAGTTGCTTAAGAAGCCCTTTTTTTCAGATTATAGGAGTGGTGTTTGACTAAAGTAAGTAAACTTGCCGCTCCTTTGCAGTGAAATCTCATAGAAAATTCGGGCCATATTAATAATTTACGCCATTTTGGTTGGTATCTGGCGCGCATTGATCATAGATTGAGATGCTGTTTATCATAGGATAAACATCTGAAATCAGTATCTTGCGGGGAGCAGGAAAGTTGGACAGACAGGACTGATGGGTCTAATCATTGCCTTGGCGTGCTTCCTAGCTGCTCATACTCATGCATGCCATCCCATCCACTTTAATCGGACCTTTTTTTCTTTTCTGTTTCAAACTTTTGCTTTTCGCCTGGGGAAAGGCTTAACTGAGGTAATTCCTTCACCATACTATTCTTAATTACTAATTAATTAGGTCTTCTTGTTCTGTTCTGTTATCTCCTCCCCCCCTTTCTTTGCACGGGTAATGGGTTAGTTGCTTAGACATTTTGATAAAGATGGAATGTCGGTAAAACCTATAAAAGCCAAAATCATGCTGTAAATAAATCTATATACACATATATATTTTTTGGGTCTAAGCCAAAGTATGGTACTTACATTTTGCTCTTTTTTCTCCCATTGTTTTTGCCTTCAGATCAGATGTTGGTAAATTTAAACAATGAATCCCGCACGTCCCATCAATTTCACGCAAGCTTTCAGCGTCAGGCCGAGTAATTCCAAGTTTGGGACCCCGCACGCCCTCGTGGGCAGAATTATTGCCCACGATCGATTCCTCGGCCCACTCTCTCTCTCTCTCTCTCTCCAAATGCCTTTCCGTCACTCTGCTCCCCTCTTTTGCTTATTTATTGGGTCACCCCTCTCCTTACTCTCTATACCTAAACTTCTTCTTCGGCTACGAGTTATAGCTGCTTTGCTCTATCTTTCTCTCTATCTGGCATTAACTCCTAGCTATTAGTTGAGAAGCAAAAAAACTTAGAATATATACGCAAACATGAGGATGATAGACTTGGGAAGCCAAAGAGGTCCAGCCTTACATATTATGGACACTGCTACCTCTGTAGACTGTGGCAGAGAAGTGAGGTTCCGAAGATCCTTTCGGTCCCTGGTCGAGTGCATGGTCCCATGCTGTGGCTTCCAACCTTCCGACTCTCTTTCCAGTGACACTGAGTCAACTCACAGCTCCTCTTCCAGCAGTACTGTCACCGGCACCTTCTTCGGTTACAGGAAAGGCCGAGTCAGCTTCTGCCTTCAAGATGACACCAGAAGCTCGCCTCTTCTGCTGCTGGAATTCGCCGTCCCCACCGCCTACCTTGCCCGAGAGATGCAGCACGGCGTGCTGAGAATCGCTCTCGAGTGTGGGAGACAAAAGGAGATGATGATCAGGTCCAACTCCTCATCCATGAGCGCCGCTGCCGTCTCCAGCTGCTCTCTCTTCAACGTGCCCGTTTGGTCCATGTACTGTAACGGCAGGAAGGTTGGGTTCGCAATAAGGCGTCAGATGACTGTGAGCGACGTGGCGGTGCTGAAGCAGATGCAGACGGTCTCTGTTGGAGCGGGTGTTCTGCCAGCAGTTGGGCCGAACAAGTCCGAGGTGGACGGGGATGGCGGCGGCGACCTCTTGTACCTAAGAGCCGGTTTTGAGCGAGTCGTTGGCTCGGTTGATTCCGAGTCCTTTCACATGATTAACCCAGTTGGGAGTTCCGGCCAGGAGCTCAGCATATTTCTGCTCAGAACATGATACCATTGCGGAGGCCTCCCCGAAATATTTGACTATATCGAAGATGATTAATTTGCTGGATCAGGAGATATGTCATATACTGATGTATATGATTATATATAAGATGGAGGATCCCAATCACCTACTTTCAAATCTTAGAACAATCAGTTCTTAGTAGTATTCGATCCAACGCATGCATGCTTGTATTTATTGTAGCTGATAATTTCCAATTTGGATGTATTATTTGCTCAAGAACGAAAAGCTAAACAGCATCTATATATAATGAATCTAGTATCTTTTTCCTAATTGCCTATTTCGTTATCTATTTATGGTTAGTTTTATATGGCTCATTTCTGCTTCACACAAGAAGTTTTGAAGAAAATATATTCATTTTCAACTAAAAGCTTAAAGGAGTACCCTTGTCTCATTGCATGATTGTTTAACATGTATAAATGCAGTATAACCTCTTGCAATTGAACACATGTTCAAGAGAATTAAAGATCAATAGAAAAGGATATCATGTATTTTGATTACCGGCCTCTAGCAACTAGTTAGCTAGTAGAATGCAGTTGGACACTTATATGCTAAAAGCTGGCATGGTATTCGTGCCCATTTATTCTTAGTACTTCTCGTTTTTCTTTTTTAATTATCGTTGCATGACCCTTAATTGGTTAAGTTGGGATCAAGTTATGGCTTGCATTGCCATCGATCACTTTCTCATACAATCCTGGTTAACAGTTTCATCATATAACACACCTGCAACCTGCAGGATCTCGCCGAACAGGCGTCAATCGGTAGGGGTGCTACGACGATGATATCATATTAATTAGGTTGAAAGTTTCAACCTCTAGTTTTATTAACTTTCCCTTTTCTATACCAAGGAAAAAAAAGATACATGGAATATTGTAGTAATAATAAATTATGAGTCATCATAAGAATTGGGCAACGCCGGTTGTATATATATCATCAGGTTATTCTTTTTTATATGCCAAATATTTTGCAAATAACTGGATCTACTAAAAGATTAACAATAGAAATGGTAAATTTATTGTTTAAAAATTCAAATTCAAATTAAATTTAAAATTGTGCTGATCTTCACATATAATTGATAAATATATATATATTTATAATATATACACACACAAACGAGCGCACAGATATATATATATATATATAGGGCGGCTCTACAGCCACTGCTACAGCGGGAGCTATCATTAGTTATATTATTATTATTTTTATATGTATATTTTAACACTTTTAAATATTTTTTAAAAAAATAAAAAAATACAATGTTATTAAAAATAATAATTCTACTTATTATTCCCACACATCACATACTACACCTAGTTTAATTTTTTTTTTCATTTTCCTATAACAAATATGTGGTGTATGAATGATAAGTAGAACAACTCAATTATTTTAATAAGAATAAAATAAAATAAAAATTAAAAAATTAAAAAAATAATATTAAAATATATAAAGTGTGTGGTGTGGGATGATGAGTAACATCCCTCTATTAAAAAATACTTCCTTAATCACTAAATAAAAAAAATTAAAAAAAAAATCACAATGGTAACTCCAAGAGATAAGAATAAGTGGTAAGAGTAGCATTTTTTATATATATCTATATGAGCGGTGCTACTCTGCCACCTGAGTAGCACTGCTCTTTTATACCACTCTTTGCTTTTTGTAACTTTTTTATTTTTTATTTTTTTTATTTACATTTTTTTAATATATTTAAATATTTTTAAAAAATAAAAAAATATATCAATACACTTAAAATTACTTTCTTTATCATTAAGTATAAAAAAAAAAAAACCACTTAGCGATCAAATGGAGCGGTAAGGTTTATACATCATAGTAGTTTTTTCCATATCTATATATATGATCAGAAACTATAAGGATGGTACCTCGAGATAAGGATTTGATGAAGATATTCTAGATTTTAGGGTATTAATGATATATAAGATTTTGAGTTTTTACCAGTGTTGTGAATTTCGTACCGTACCGGCCGGTGCAGTCGGTATTTTCTGTATTGGCCGGTGCGGTCGGTATTTTCCGTACCGGCTATCGGACCGGTACAGAAATACTTATGTTCCGTACCGGCCGATATTTCGGCCTGTACCGGTTTGTGTACTGGCCGATATTTCGGCTTTTTTTTTATTTTATTTTTTTCATATTTTCAAACTACAAATTCATTTTTTGACTCCTAATTCAGACTAGACTATTTATAATTTATATATCTATGTATTTATATATACTTTATTTATATATAAACTATTATTTTGAAATATAATTTATATATATAATTTATTCATATACCGAAATGTTATCTCGAAACGATATCAATATCGAAATATTTCGTTTCAATAGCTCGACCGGTACGACATCTGATACTATTGTACGTTTTCAAAATATTGGTTTTTACACCTCCAATATTATTGTACGTTTTCATATTAAATTGTTGAAATTTAATCACATGCATCATCACGGTCTCCGGCCAGTTTAATCATAATTAATTAAGTATTATATATTTGTCGACTGCAATTACATCATTTAAAAAAAAAAAGAAAAAGAGAGAGAGAGAGCGAAAATGTTAGCTAGGTAATGAGAATCTCATGAACTATTTAATTTGGGAAATTAACAAATTTGAGATGGAGAGACCTAGCTAATCCAACTATATATATGATAAGACATGAAGAATTCTAGAAGATTTTGATCGATTTAATTTACAGGCCAATAGAATCGGCGAAGGGAGATGTTGTATGCACGAAAAATTGTTATCAGTTTGTTGGCATCTTCCTTGTAAAACGACGCATCACAGCCTTTCAGTTGACCGTTCTTTTGCTGTATAGTGTGAGAATGATATTGATCCCCAGATCGTGATCAGGCTGATCAGCTAGCACCACTGTAGACGTGGCCTGGGAAAATGGATCGTCGAGTTAAAAGATCAAATGAAAAAAAGAAAAAGATTATTGAAGAATTGACCGATGCTGCAGGAAGCCTTGTCTTGCATTATTTTTGTGGTTAATTATGATCATATCCAGCAACAACTTTATGATAATTTGGTGCCAGAGGAACCCCAATAAGTCGATCGATGGATGGAGCTGTCCCGTCACACGTGACATACTATAGCCTGTTCTTGGCTTCTTCTTCTTCTTCTTCTTCTTCTTCCCTATTGCCATGCACATCCATAAACTGAGGAATCCGAGGCCATGCATGCATGTTTATCTGATTGACTGTTGCCTACAGCACCCACCTTTAAATTATTGCTTCTTTTCTTTTCTTATTTTTTGAAGGCCCTGTTGATTTGTTGTTGTTACATGCAACATGTATATACATATACATACATATATATATATATATATTTATATAGTGACTTCCAGCGCAGTGTGATTGATTTATTTTGTGTCCCCTGTAAAAGAGTCTCCGAATATCTGTGTGTTTTTTGCTTGATGATCAGAATATTATAGTTCGCTTTGTGCATGTGAAGGAAAAATAGGTGGATAAGATACACAGATACGGACATGCACACGAGTAAATTGCCTATTGATCACCAAGACAAAAGGCTCCACCATGCTAATTTCCTACTTCTCTTCTGTAGATGCCTTTACTTTTAACCCTAGAAAGCTAGCTAGCTAGCTAGCAAACCTGAATATATATCTGACCTAATATCTTCTAGTGCTGTTATCTCATTCGATCCCACGTACGATCGAGAGCTAGGGCTCATCACTCTGATCTCTCTCTCTCTCTCTCTCTCTCTCTCTATATATATATATATGTAGAACTCCGTCTTTGGTGGTTATTGCTGGGGGTTTTATTCCTTAGCCACATGGGAGATTGCCTGGGGAACTCATGTGAGTTGTTTAGTGGGGAAGTGCTTTAAAATGGAGGACCACTGGATCACCTCCCTAGCTAGAGGCACACATCCTGACTTAATTTTTCTCTGCCTTTTCTCCCTCTGTCTCTCTTCACGCTAGTTACCCTGCATGTCCCCCCATTAATGGTGCAAGCTTCTTTCGTGTTTTCGTATTGTCCACGTACGTACGTACTAGTTTGGGGGTATGGATGTGTGTTGACGATATATTTACAAGATATTACCATTGTAAATCATTTGTCTTATTGAGATCGATATTAGAGAGAGTCAAAATATATATATCAGAACAACTCTTTTTTTTTTTTTTTCTTTTTTCTAAATGATTAGATCGATTAAGATTAGTGATACTTTTCATCCTAAATTTTATTACCTTCGCTTATACATGTTAATGATGTATTATCATGTACATTTTAAATGATTTTATATATCTATTATTTAGATGAATATTCATTTAAAATGAACAATATGATTGGAAATTATAAAATGGAGGATAAACAATAGCATTTTTCTTTAAATAATTCTGAATTTTATAAGCACCATTCAACACTTTTTTTTAAGTTTATTCGCATCAAACAGAAATGTGGTTGGCTTTCTATCAAAAAAAAAAAAGAAGAAAAAAAGAACTGTGGTCGGCTTGTGTTGTGATTGGTTTGCATCAAACATGGGCCCTTCGATGGGGGAGAATGCCGTATTAATAAGGTGATGGGCTGGCCATACTTAATGGGCTTCCTAACCACGTGGACCACTGTGATTTCGTTGTAAGACCTGATGAAATATAAAAAATATATTTTTTTATAGGTAAAATATAAAATATAAAAAAGTATAAAAAATATTATAAAAATCTAATTATCATAACACCCGTTCCTGTTCAACCCATCTGAAGATGAATTTCTAGATCGTCACTGTTAGCAATATGAATTTCTTAAACATTTTGGCAATGATTCCATCTTAAGTTTATGTATTAATACTTATTAATAATATTCGAATAAATTATTCAAATAATTATAAATATTATTAAATTATTTTAGAGTAACAAAATTTGGACAATAAATTGACAAGAAGTTGATCCGACGTTGGTGACCTGGAGCTGGAGGAGAGTTCTAAATGCTTATACGACTGCATGAAAGCTGCTGGCTGGCTCCAACTTCAACAGTTAAGCTGGTGATTAAGCTTCCTCTTCCCCTTCCTCGCATTGGGTTTCCTCTTGACAACGGAAACTTGTTACGTCCTACATTTTCCTCTTGATGGGGGGGGGGGGGGGGGGGGGCAGGGCCCATGGCGCCAGATAACTTCATGACAACATTTTCAAAGATTAATTATATGGTTATGAGTATTTTCGTTAGAACCATCTATAAAGTCAGCAGCAGTCTGAAGGAGAATTCAAATCATGAAACTCGGAATAGAGACGGTCTTTCTAGGTAATTCAATCTTATCGTAATTAACGAATATGGACCCGTCTATTCATTGCAGAAACAGCTGTAGTGTGGATGTGGGTTGCACTATTATTTATGTTTCTTGATTATTATTTTTTATTAGCAGCGGGGGTGTTCAGAAACATCGTCTCAATTAATTTCGGGAGTGCACAGATTATTGACGGAGTTTCTCGCAAGTGGATTTGAAAAAAAAAAAAAAAATTTTCCAGTCCGATGGCCCATAAATTATTTCCAGGAGGATTTGAACTTTAGACGAGCATACCCAAGCCCAAAGCCTTTAAACCCTTAGGGGTTATCTTTGTTGAGTATTTCTCCCTTCAAACTTTGGGCATGAAATTGTTTTGATTCAAATATATTTGGAAGTGCTTCATTTGTTGTTCATACCAACTGCTTTTAAGAATAATTCAATGAGAGAATTGCATTACTAGTCTGGGAATCTATATAAGCATTAATTTTTGGTGGATGCATGCAGAGAATTATTGTATTAATCGTTTCTGCACAATGCAGAGGAAGACTTGCTTTATTTGCAGTATGTATGTTTACTTACGCCATGTAGATGTAGTGGGCTGCAATTGCATGCGGAGGATTTAATTAAAGCAGTGGGGATAGGGGGTGGACAGGACCAAAACGCCTGCTCCCCTTCTTGCTATTTGTAATCATAACTGTCTACTTTCTCCCACCTAATCAAATGATTCTTCTGGTTTTTCTTTTCATCCTTAATTATAATTTTCTAAGTCAATGACAGTCGCTCTCCCTCAATGACTCATAATTGTTTGTTTTTAATACCCAACTCAACTCATCTTGGTGGGTCTTCCCCACTCTCAGAGATATTGGTGGATTGAAAGCCTATTACTCATGTCTCGCGCTTTTACTTAATTAATTTTTTTTCCAGTTTTTCCTCAAAGGCTAATCAATAGTTTTTGGTTTTGTTGTTTGAAAATCATTTGCTAGGGACTTGTCTAATTGTTTTTGTGGGTACCAGTGTCTTGCCTTGCTGTAACTGGCAATGCCAGCCACTTTGACTGCTGCTTCATTTCTTCTCTGGCTATCAGGCATTAATTGATGATATATGCATGAGTTTAAATGTTGAAGGATTCTCTCTAAAGAATACAATAGTTGCCTTCTAAGTTATGAAGGGAGTTGTTGGAGCATTTGATACTCCCAGCTTTGGACTAGGTAACTCCATTTCCATTTTATCCTTCAAACTCGACATCTTCATCTAATGCTTATGTTCCTCTTATCTCCATCTTTATCTTGCAACTGTTTTGCATTTTTTAATGGTAGCCGCTGATATTGATCTATCAGAGGTTTCTGTAGAAGAGAGGATGCTGAGTGTGAATTGCCGTTCTTCCTCCTCTTCTTGCCGCTCTCCTTCTCTCCTGAGTTTCGCAAAGTAAGCTTGGCATAATTGAACATTTTTCCTAGTGCAGTTGGTCCCATGCCACTGCTTCAACTTATGGATCTTATTCTCTACTGCTATGATTTCGGTTTATTTGCAGTATTCGTGAGAAAGGACTGCCTGGAAGCATGCTAAATATGTCACCAGGAATGTCATCCTATTTTTGTCCTGTAAGTAATCTCACATTTTGCTTGCTTGCTCATCAAGTGGTCGTAACATATTCTTCGCAACTGATGCTCGAGATTCATTTGCTTAATAATGTTTGACAATTTTTCAAATGAAGATGTTGATGGGTTCAATAATTTCCTCACCTTCAGCTTAGGCTCTGTTTGTGGGACTATTTAAGATTCAGGAATTTTAGACCAGGGTTCTGAAAAACTTCGATTTCGGCTACTCCAGAGCCAACTCTTGGATGTATCCTTTCTGCAATTATTCTTATCCCATTGATAAATGAATGGGACCAAGTAATTCCAACCGGGGTAGTTGGTGAGCCATACCTCGTAATGCTTTGTATTGGCACTTGGGCTGACAAACGCAAAGAAATTGACCTGCTAAGATGTTCAATGTCCCTGCTGAAATATTATGAGAGGCTAAAAGGATCAAAACCTTCCACATCCATGCTGGACTGACATTGTAACCTCCAGTTAGTCAGTCCATGAGAAATAGACACCCTTATTCGAAGAGGACCATACAACCCCATTAATTGAAATATGCCAAACCCAAAACATGCCCCTTTTTGTTTGTTTCACCGAAGTATAGAGTAGAGACGAAAGCTTCCTTATCATGAGGATTGTGGAATTGATATCAAACAAAGGAAACCAGCTTTTTTTATTTGACACGTATATATGCATAATCATAACTTGCACCAACACCATGTATCTTTTGACAAAGCTTGTGCAGTCAGAGCGATCATTACCTGACCAGGCTTCCCTGTGTTGGGATTACAAGAAGGCAGTGGGTCGTTCAAACTCTATTCCCTTAGACAGCACTCCAACTCCAAAGGTTTGTGTATTACTATACATATCCATAGACAACTATAAGAGACTGATGATAGTAACCAATAATTGCCCAGAACTTCCTATGCATTTCTGGGGCTCTGGGCTGCAATTTCTGATATTTTTTCAAGTAACCTATTCTCAGAATCTACGCCTCTGCTCAAACTACTGACAATTTGTTACCATCTTCAATAATCTCGTTCAAGCAACAGATGAAGCTATTATCTATCATTCTAGTGTGTGTTGTATGTATTCTAATATTTGACTTTGACCTTTGGACTTTGAAATGCAGTCATCTTCAGAATTGAGGGAGGAGATTGCTACACTCGAAGTTAATATTATGCATTTGGAGCATCATATTCTTTCACTCTATCGGACAGCTTTTGAAGGGCATCTATCCTCAGATAGGCCTGAACCCCATTTACAATACAAGATAGGATCATCACCAAAAAATTTATCAAATCAATCACATCAAAATATGGAGCCAAGTGTGTCCAAAGTTGGTTTAGTCCCTCATGAGAAAATGTCCCCTGCACATGGTTGGGTCAGTTCAGATAATCAGAGTTGTGCTGCAAGTCTAAATTCAAAATCTAGAAGGGTAAAAATACCTCCATTCTCTAACCTGGATTTGGTTGACAGAACCAATTATTCATCTATGCTTACAATTATTTATAAAATTCTGTGTGCCCCTGTACTACTATATATGTAGATTGTGAGATGCATATCGTTTATACAGGTTTCTAGTGACAAATTTGTGTTTGGTGATAACCTGCAGGGCTGGAAAAAAGCTGATTCTGGTCATCGCTCCCTAGCATATCACCTTGCTGCTTCTTGCCTTGATAACAGCTTTAACTCTCCAGATAGACTTTCTGAAGATATTGTGAGATGCATATCTTCTATATACTGCAAGCTTGCGAACCACCCTCCTAACCATTTAGGCTTGCCAGCTTCTCCAATTTCATCCTTGTCCTCCTCGACTATATGTTCCTCTAAGAATCTCTGTGATAGTTGGAGTCCACATGATAATGAGGATAAAGAAGATGTTGGACCATATGCTGCGATGGTAGAAGTGCTGAACATCTGTTTGGATGATGATAGTTACAATTTTACTGTTAAAATGCTACAAAATTTCAGGTGGTGCACATATACTTCACCACAGTCAACTAGCATGATTGGACATATATATTAGAAAAATATGGTAGTCCAGATCTGGTGTCTGTTTTAGTTGCTTTATTCTATAATCCAGAAGAAAAGGAGGAAAATTAGAACTGATCAATTCTTTGTTAGAGAGTAGAGGTATTCCTTCAAAGTTGTTCTCATGTCTTTTATTGCTGTGTAGGTCATTGGTTCGATGTCTTGAGATGATTGACCCGAGAAGGATGAAACGTGAGGAGAAGCTTGCTTTCTGGATCAATATTCATAATGCCTTAGTGATGCATGTATGGCTCTCAAGATGAACTTCACTTTAGCTTAGAATAAACATTGGTGCTATGAAATGGAAATGTTTTACAAACAGAATAGTATGTCATGAAGTGGAGAAGCTAGTAACAAGTTGACAAGAAATCCTGCAAATGTCATGCATCAATATCTACCTTCTCTTACCTTTTCACAGCAGATGGTTGCAGTCATCTATTATTTTAAGTAGCCATAGCAAACGTCTCAGTTGAACGTGTAAATTAAACCCCGTGCATACATGCTACAATGCTACATGATCAGCCCTCTAGCAATGCCCCATGCTGATTCAACATAGTGCTAATAGTGGAGTGAGATATAAACATTTCATTTTTTCCGAGATTAGTAAACTCTATTTCTCAATTAATCTAACTTCTTGCTTTCTGTCATAAGCTCATGTGATATTGGCTACATTAGTAAATACATATCTGATGAGGCTTATGAGGTTTCTATTGCAGGCATATTTGGCATATGGGATTGGCAATCGTGTAAAATGTACCTCCATTTTGAAGGTAAAAAATTATGATAAATCTATTATTAATTTGTTCATCATATACTATCAGTTAAGGTACTTCTGTAATTCAAAACTTGTTAATCTTCAGGCAGCATACAATGTGGGTGGGCTTTGCATTAATGCCCATGACATACAAAGCTCCATTTTAAGAATTCGATCACACCACTCAGCCTCGGTATGCCTTTTACATCAAAATTCTACAAATATCATGCATACACAGATAACATATATGGATTGTTTTTATTATATTCACCATGTATTGCACGAAAGCATATATGACCTCCATTCCAACCAGCAAACATTTCCTTGTTCTGTTTCTTTCATTGTGTCTCTCAGCCTTATTGGACAAATAAGGCATCTAGAGACTGAGTGGGGAGGTTAATAGTATTATATGACTCGGTGTAGGAAGCCGCGAGTGCCAAGAAGTTAAAACCCCCTCCCTTTTAAATAGTTTGGAGTAGCGGGTTCCGTTAGAGTGGATTGGTGATGAACGTTCTGCTAAAATATTGTTGACTACACTGTCAAAGCAGGACCCTGAACTCATCCTGTACCCCCAACAACTGCCACTTAAGAGAGAGGCAGGGGTGAGCGTTTTATTGTAAAGGTTCTTGACTGTTGCTCTTCACCTAAATAGGTCTTCTGCATTTGGATTAATGCTTCTATTGCAGTACACTTGAGGATTAATCTCCCAAGGTACTCCATAACTCCAAGTGGTGTGGCCGTTCATCCTTAACATGGGGTGCTCCTGTGTTTAATGGGTGAATATTATTTGGTCCTCCTTTTCTGAAAGGTGCCTTGTGTTATTATTTTGTTGAAGAGCTGCATGTCAACTCTGGTGCTATGAAGAGCACTCAGTCTTCTGCAGTGAGTTGCCTTAATATCTGCTGGGGTTGAGGAAATTCGAGTCATATTACATTGAGTTAACATGACTTCAAGCTAAGTGGATGTCCGTTCTGCTAATGCAACGCACGTGATTATTTGAAGCACCAGGGGAAAAAAAAAAAGGCACAGTTCATACGTGTAATGTTTTCTTTAAAATGGCATGAATGCAGTGGCTGCAATCGCTGTTTTATCCAGGAAGAAAACTCAAAACTGGAAGCATGAGACATGTATATTCCTTGGAATATCCTGAGCCGCTCGTTCATTTTGCGCTATGTTCAGGGACATACTCTGACCCAGCGGTATGAATGTTTTTTCTTCAAATTTGGGAATGCTAACGTTTTCTAATTTCATAATCAGTGATCGAAACTATATGTACTGAAACTTTTGAAGGCTTGTGCAGTTGTTATATTCTGATGTAGTGACATTTCTTCTTGGACGTAGGTTCGAGCCTACACAGCAAAGAATATATTTCAGGATCTCAGACTTGCTAAAGAAAAGTTCATTCAAGCAAGTGTTCGTATCCACAAGGAAACGAAGATATTCCTGCCAAAAATCCTTCACTACTTTGCTAAAGATATGTCACTAAGTTTACATGTCCTCTTAGAGACAGTAAGTGAGAATCTGTCAGAAGTTCAACAGAAGGCTATCAAAAAATGCATGAAGGGAAGGCTTGATAAATGCATCCATTGGCTACCACAGAGTTCAACATTTCGGTACGTGATCCATGGAGAATTAGCCAAAGCAAGAACAACATCCTGATTGGCCCTTAGTATGTACGTTAAATTTAAAAACATTCTAATAAAATTGAGGTACCGTACTCTTTCGTTAAAAAAAAAAAAAAATCAGATAAAGGGTTTGTTTTTCTTTTGAACAAGCAAGAGTAAGATGTTAAGCTGTACAAAAGAAATTAGAATGAGAAAACTACAGAACTTTCACCATCAACTTCTTTATACATAAACATATAGGTTGTCGGGGGTTGTCCATTATTCTTGGTTGAGCACGTGTTTCTTAGTTGAACCTTTCCAATTTTCATTTTACAGTAATTTGTTATGAACGATTGTATGGCCTGAAACGTTAAAAATAGAGCAATGGGATATAATCAGTTTTATTTTGGTATAAATATTTGATTGTGTTGGCGGTAAATAAACAAGAAAAATTCTTTTCGTCAATTACTATTTACTAGTTGACAAGACAGGTTGGGTTATTGGAAGGAATGGAACGCAGGACAGTAGCCGAGACAGGATCTTGAGGTTGAAGTAGAGCTAGCAGTTGCTGATATTGGATCTTTCTTAAGCCCACCTTGTCCTCACCAGTACCATCAGGTTCAGAAGCAATAGAGAGGTTAGCATGAGAACTAGGAGATTGCTTGTTGTGGAACTTGTGACCCGGTGGGTACCCATTAAGTTTATAGCATCTTTCAACATTATGTCCGATCATATTACAATGGGTACAAAGGGGAGGCTTGGCATTGCCAAGCTTGAAGCAATTGTCAACAGTGTGGTCTGAAATTTTGCAGTGAGTGTAATACGGGCGATCCTTTCTGGGGTTGGTTTGATTTTTGGTAAATGGTTTGGGATGGTTATACAGTTTCTTGGCAGCAAGGGCTAGTGTTTCAGAAGGTTGGGAATGAGAGGTAATTTGGTGGTGTCGCTCTTGTTGCTGTACAAGAGAGAAAACCTTAGAAACAGGGGGAAAGGGGTCTAAAAGCAGGATCTGGTCACGAATGGGTGAATAAGAATCATTCAACTCCATCAAAAATTGAAGAACACGGTTGGGATATGTCGAAAAGGGTCTTCATAGCACCACAATTATAAGTGGGAAGGGGGTCGTAAATAGCCATTTCATCCCAAAGAGTCTTGAGATTTTCATAATAGATGCTTACCGAGTCATGTTCTTGAGAAAGAGAAGCCAAAGCTTTCTTCAATTGGAAGATTCAGGGCCCATTTTGGTGAGACAGCCGCTCATGAAGATCCAGCCATATCTCGTATGCATTATCAACGAAAGCCACACTAGATTTGAGAGAAGCAGTGATGGAATTTTGGATCCATGACACTACCATGTCATTGCAACGATCCCAGAGGTCGATTAAGAGATCATTAGGAATGGTGGGTTTGGTTAAGGTGCCGTCGATGAAACCGACGAGAGTGATTGAAGGACTATCGCCGTGATCTAGACGGTAAGGATTTGTGGGATCGACAAGGTTGAGGTATCGGGAGGTGGTGTTTGTAAAAAGGTCTGAGTGGGTGGGTGAATTGGGTGGGGTGTGCGAGTTGAAGTTTTCCATTTTTGCTCTCACTGGCTCTTGGATACCATGTAAGTATTTGGTACCAAGAGGAAAGAAAACCAGAGAGCAGTAATGGATGAAATTACTCTTTATATTTTCACTGTAGTTGTGTCGAAAGAGAAGAGAGGTCGTAGCCTATATACAAGATGGTTCTGTAACAAATTAACAGAAAGTAAAAACTAATTCTATATTTACAGCTGTGTAAAAATAAACAATTAGGAATAAAAGAATATAAAACTCTTGAACGAAAATGTGAGGTAAAACTAGAAATATAAACGACGTGCAGTTTGTTTATCCTTTATCATCTAACATAAATATTTGATTGTATTGGCGGTAAATAAACAAAAAAAATTCTTTTCGGCAATTACTATTTACTAGTTGACAATTGTTTGAGATCGTCTCGATTAAACTTGTGTTTAACTCGATTCGATTCATTTGTGATTTATGATTGATTATCAAACGAGACAACCCATAAAAAGTTTAGCTCAACTCGTACGGGTTCGCATAAGATTTGGGCCAACAATAAATAATAGGTTTTGCTATTCATCTTCCTCACACTCTACACTCCACACTTTTTAATATTTTTTTAAAATTTTTTTTGAATTTATTTTTTTTAAACTATTTATAATTTTTTATTCACTATTCATATAAAAATATATTTGATAAAAAAAATTAAAAAAAAAAATAGAGTGTGGAGTGTGGTGTGAATAGTAGGAGGTTGAGTAAATTTTTTCATAAATAATTATGTCTATATAATCAGAGTTGTGCATGGAACTATATAACAAGTAATTCCTACGTACCATGAAAGTTTTAAAAACTATATATGTACAAGAATGGATGATAGGTACCAGTTTATGATAGATTGGGTGGTGGGTCGTAATTTGAAAGAGATGTCTGTCAAAAAGTCTATTCATGCATCTCTATAGCAAAATGTAAGATTCTAAAAGTTTATTTGTTTTTAAAAAACATCTCATCTCATCTTATTTTATCATTATAATTTTTTTAAATTTCAATAAAAATAAAATAAATAATTCAACTTTTTTAAATCCATCTCATCTCATCTCATCTAATCTAATCATTATAACTTTCTCAAATTCTAATACAAAATAAAATAAACAATTCAACTTTTTTAAATTTTAAAATAAAAATAATATTAAAAAATTTATTCTAACAATACTTTATTTAACTTTTTAATTTTAATCTCAATTTATTTAATCTCATTTCCGAAAACAAACATAAAAGTAAATTCTCTTGAGTAAAATTAAGACCTTTATTTGGGTTGCTTATACTCCTATACAAAAAATGCTGGTCACACTTGTGGCTCCCATGTCAATACCCATGAATACCGGCCGTCTGTTGGATTTTGCGGTGACTCTCCCAATTTTGCTGGGCCTGCCCTCGAGGGGAATAAGAATGGGTGTGAAAGGGAATATTACACTATCCCCAGACAGCTGGTTCGCGTCGAGTATGCTCTGCTGCCCCCACACCGAATAGTTGGGCAATAGAATGAAAGCTATCACCCCAAGTGACTATATAAGTGATCAAATAATTGACCCCAGCCGTCGTCTGGTTGGAAGTCGGGCAGGCACACCTAAGCGGTATGTTGAGATTTATCCTCGCCGGGAGATTGCGCTCGCCGTATGGGTTCTGGGCCATCATGGCTTGGCAGGTGGTTAGGCCTTGATAGGTGTTGTTGGACACGGTGAAGTAGGTCTCGGAACTGCTCAACTTGTAGGAGGTGTTGTATTGGTAGTAATGTCCCGTACAAGAGCAATTGATCGGTATAAGAATCTGGGTATCAGTGGAAATGGTAGCGAAGTTGGAGAGGTTGTTGGCCTCGGCAGGGTTTGGAGCCCAAGAGTAAGCCAATGGCGGTGGGAGAATTGTAAGGGGGAATGGATCAGAAGGTTAGATAGGCTTGGCATGAGGATTTGACGCCGTTGCACGCATAGCCATATATGTAGCTGACCTTGTTTTTGCAATCGAGCTGTTTGTTGGCCACATATGTTTGATTGGGCGACTGGGGAGGCGGTAATAAGGGCGGAGAGGATGCTTTCTGAATTCTACCGGGCTTGCTGTTAAAAGGAACAAGAATGGGTGTGAAAGGGAATATAGCTATTCAAGAACAGCTCGTTCGCGAGCAGGATGCTTTGCTGCTCCACACCGAATAGTTGGGCAATAGAAAATAAGGAATCATCCGAGGTGACCATATAAGTGAGTAGATACTTGACCCCAGCCATCGACTGGTTGGAAGTCGGGCAAGCACACCTAAGTGGCACCTCCAAATTCTGGCCCACCGTGAGATTGCTGTCGATGTAAGGTTTCTGGGCCATCAAGGCATGACAAGTAGTCAGCCCCTGGTAGGTGTTGTTGGCCATAGTGAAGTAGGTCTCTAACCTACTGCTCGACCTGTAGGAGGTTTTGTGCTCGTAGTAAGGTCTGAAACATGAGCAATTGACCGGAATAAGGATCTGGGTGTCAGTGGAAATGATCTCAAAGTTAGATATGTTGTTGGCCTCGGCAATAAGGGTGGGCTCGGAGTCCAAGAGCAAGCCGATAGCCGCCGGAGAATTGAAAGGAGTATTGGATCGGAAGGTGAGATAGGCTTGGCACGAGGATTCAACGCCGTTGCACGTATAGCCATCCGTGTAGTTGAGGTCGTTGTCGCAATTGAGCTGCTTGTTTTCCTTGTATGTTTGTTGGGCTTCTACGAAGAAGAGATGGGGTGTCCACCACAGTAATGCAACCAGAAAAAGGGAACAAATCGATATTAGTTTAGACGTCTCCATTCTGGTAACTCCAATCATGGGGATTACAATCCTATTCTGACCGACGGCTTGACTAGAGATAAACATAACAGAGAGAGAGGGAGCGCTAACGAGGGCAGTGCATGGTGAACGAATGAGCGGATGGGAGGCCACAGTCATCACGAACGAAGCCAAGACTGACTTATCATGGGAGGTCGTCCATCTAGCAAGATTGTGTACAAAATAATTAGTACTTCGAGTTTTCTATATGAAAGAGCGACGCACAATGAGATGAGACACGATCTCCTTGTGCTCGAATATCCACTTCCAGGTTGTATCACTGGCAATCTACCCAAGTCAATGTTAGCACTAGGTCGAGAAAAGTGACAAACTAGCAACAACACTTTAGCGTTGGCGTGAGTTGTCATTAGGAAATAAATTGGAGAGATTACAGGATGAGCCTTGAATGTAATCCCTTGATTCAAGAGTTAATCTTGATTCTAGCCATAAAAAATTGGCTTTTATTGCTTATATGAACACACTAGCAATAAAAAAATTATAATGGGAGAGTATGAGGTTCTCGTGTTAAAAAATGAAAAAAATTTTATTTTTTTTACAAGTTTGGAATTAAATAATTTCAATAGTTTTTGAATAATTTTGGATGAAACAAACATTTTTTTCTAATTCTTATTATAATTTTGAATGGATTTAATTAAATAAGTCTTGGAGTGCCAAAAAAATGCCAAAGAATGTATTTACGTGTATAAAAAAAATATAGCCAAAAATTGATTTTTAGCTTAATTTCGATTTAAATAAAATGTTTTTAAAAAAATTGTGTGCAAAATTATTTTTAAAAGATGTTGGCACTAATTTTCTCATAATAATTCTATTTATTTAAATAATATATAAATAAAATCATCATTTTACCATTATTATTAATAAATTCTATTATTGATGGGACACAATCTTTTTCATCTTCTTATTCAAAAGTTAACAATTCAACATATTTCATATATCCAAACAATTCAAAACACTCTTTATGAGACTCACAAATTCATTCTAATCTCTATTCAATATTATTTACAACACTTATCAAGTATTCTCACTATCCAAAGAAAAATACTAAATGCAACTGGGCTCAACCGGTGTGTAATCGCCACATCATTTTAACGAAACGGTGTGTTTCACCTAAAGGAGAGATAAAAATTGAGAGACCAAATAGGAAAGGTGGGACTGAGTGAAGCGGTGTGTTTCAATTAATTTTTCAAAACACACAGTTTTGACTGAATGAAATTGAGAGGCTTCTCCCTTCTCCCTTCTTCGCGCGTCCCCTTCTCCCTAACCTTTATACCATCGACGTCCCTCCTCCTCCTTGAAGCCAGCGACTTCTGTTCATTCACCATGCCCCAATCTTATTCTCACAGACGAAAACGAAACGAAAGGCAGCTTACACACCGAAATGAAATTGAAAGAAGCGATTTCGATTTCAAACGCGCAACAACATTCTCGTATAGCTTCCATCCCACTTGCTTCAGTCTTCAGCTACCTCCTTGGCCTCCAATTTTTTTTTTCAAATCTCCATTAGCTTTGTTTTCTTCTTGTATTATATTAAGATTTGCCCAAGATTTGAAAAAAAAAAAAAAAAAAAAAAAACCTCGATGCTTAATCTCCACATATATGATTGTTCCTAATCCATTTTTAAAGTCCAATACAGCATTCAGCCCCTTTCATCTTCCAACTTATTCAAATCCCTTTCCAGCCCATCGCTACTTTTTATAAATGACACTCCATTTGCCATCATTTTGGGTAAGAGTGTTCCAGTAATTAAAAAAATTCTCCTCCAAAAATTAAAATGCCTTGCAGTTAGTTGGTACCTCGTGTTCTTCAGTAGAAATGCTCTGCAGTCGAGTACTAGTTTGGGTGTTCTTCAGTCACTTGAAATCCTCTGGAGAAATGGATTTTGACATTTTTCAGCCACTCCAAATGCTTTGCAAAAAGGGGTTAATCCTTCTTTCTTTTACTCTAGGTTTCAGTTTGTTAAAATATAAAATAAATAATTAAAATCTACATCTTCTTATCAGTTTAAACTTTTAGGATAAGTGATGATTTTACATGATATTATAATAGAGATCCTGAGTTTGAATTCTGACTTTACACTCTATCCCATTTAGTTAAATATTCCTTGTATTCAGCCACTCATTAAATGAAAGTCCAGCCCACACGTGAGGAGAGTGTTAAAATATAAAATAAATAATAAAAATATATCTCTTCATATCAATTTAAACTTTTAAGATAAATGGTAATTTCACACGGTCCAATCCTTCCTTCTTTCTTCAGTCACTCTTCTTGAGATGTTAGTTCTTCTTCAATCACTAGTTTAGATGCTGAGATGTTGGTTCTTATGCAGTCGAACACTTGTTTTCATTTTGTTTCATTTTTTTTTAATTTAATGTTAGAAGCTGACGTGGCAACTCGGTTACACGGCACTTCCGCATGGCGGGCCAGTTATATGTAGAAGAACTGAAATAGGACTCTTCCATACCGAATTGGACTCAAAAGACACCAACACCTGTATGAAGTTTGACCCCAAATAACCATCAAACTACTGCATCTAAAGACACCTACTAAGGGTGTGTTTGGTTGTTGAAATGAGTTGAGTTGAGTTGAGTTGAGTTTAGATAATAAAATATTGTTAAAATATTATTTTTGAATATTTTTATTATTTTGAAATTTAAAAAAGTTGAATTATTTATTATATTTTGTGTTGAGATTTGAAAAAGTTGTAATGATGAGTGAGATGAGATGAGTTTGGTTAAGTAACCAAACGAAGCCTAAATCTATACATGCTCATGCAATATCGTAACTCATCTCCAAACATAACCCTTATACTCTTAATTGGCAACAAAAGATGGCATCAATCCTACTATTTATGTTTGTTTTCCAGACTAAAATAGAAAACTTTAAAAATATCTCAGAAGTTTTCGTACTTCGAAGATTTTGTCAAAACAAACACAATTTCACAGTTACAGATTTTCATCTCACTCGATCACAAATTTATTCAGTACTGTTTATCTCATCTCACTGACAGAAACGTCTGCCTCATTTCTCTCATATGACTAATAAATAATACCGTATTTGACTAATAAATATCTGACTAATAAATGATGCATTTCGGCCAAAACAGTTGACTAATAAATGATCATGTACTTGACTAATAAATGATGCCAGAAAAAGTAAAGGTAAAAAAGAAAAAAAAACATGTTGCTGGCTGAAATCAGCCCATGCTTTGTTCCTTCACGTCGTTTCAGTTTTTAATAAAATCGAAAAAATAGTTGTGGAGCCCATCACAATAAATACTTTAAAAAAAGTCAAACTAATCTCATCTCATCTTTATAAACAAAATCTCATCTCATCTTATCTATATTTAACAAATCTTAATACTATTCACACATATAAAAAAAAATCTCATCTCATCTCATCTGCAAAAATAAACGAGCCATTAATAAAAACCTTTTAACTTCTATTGATTGAAAACAGACAATGCTCTCAGCCCAACCTTGGTGACCAACAAATTTAACTAAAAGGGAAAGTGGTAAGAACATGTTTGATGCATATGATTGAAAATGCTTGAGAGAGAGGGATTAGGGCCAAAGTTTCCTTTTGACTTCTGCATTCTACGGAATGAACACAAGAATATCCAATCATTAGAAAAATACATTGTAAACTGATCTCATTAATTCCTTAATCAATCATAACATGGAAAGCAAGACAATACACATCATATATTTTAATAACCAACAGCTGCATTAAAAAAAGAACAGATGACATGTAATCACTCAGACATCAAACCTCATAATATTTAGGAAATAATATTTCAGATATAGCTGAATAGAAGATGAAATTATCCCTGCAATCAATAGATATTTTGTAATTTAATTTTCTGGTATGCTTTGTGTTTCACAGTGATGAGACCTTCAGGGCTCTTCTTACGCGTGCATTTGCTTGCAGGACAATCGAAATCTGTGTCCAACTCTTCATCCAACATTGAGTCCTGTCAGAAGAGTACTGAGAGATGGGTTATTCGGCAATCCATACAATCCCTTCTTCTAGTTCTATCAGATATTGGAAGGCTTTGCGGAAGCTTATAACATGATTTGGAAATGGTAGGGTACTAACTTACCCAATTCACTCTCTGATTGAAACTCTCTCGATTGGCTATCTTTGCATGCAACTGATGGTGCTTAGGTCTAATTCCTGTAGATTATGTAATCACGCTGTAAATTATGTTATGGTATTCTACTGTAGCACCAGCTGTCTCAGAGTTAGATTTTGTCATTGCGGAAATATTGGGCATTTGTAATATCAGTTGCTTTATTAAGTTTTACCCATTTAGATTCTGAGTGCATATGTTGTTGTGCTGACGAATTTGGCGTTTTTAGTCTTGTATTTATGCGCTACTATAATTGTTATATATATTTTTTTGAATGTTATTAGATATAATCACTTTTGTATATTCTTTACATACTCCAATGACAGAATTCAGCATTTATTTTATATTGAAAAAAATGATGTAATCAATCACATCAATAGAGTGCGCAAATAGGACACAAAAGTGACTTTGCATAAAACTTTTGTTCTTTTTATGATAAAATCTTCTTAGCTACCGTTTTATCATCTGAATGTTTTTTCTGGCCATGCTTATCATAATAATAAAAGAATTATTTCTTGGTTCTTGAAATTCCTATGCAAAGTTCAAACGTGATTCCGGCCTGTTTTAATCAAGCAGCAAAACCTTATTTATTTGAAAGTCTTACATATATAGCGTATGAAAATAATCTAAAGCGGGACCATAGATTTTCAAAACTCAAAAATCTGAATGTAGAAGATGCAAATTGATGCTCTCATGTTCCGTGAATGCGAGGCAGTCTGTAAATGGCTGGAGAATAAGCATGCATCAAAAACGGGAAAATAAAATTGTCTCTGCATGATACAATTGTCTGCCCAGTTGCATCTCACTGAACTATTTGGAAGGACAAGGAGGGACATGAGATATAAAATACAATAATCTGATTAAATTTTTTTTGAAGCATTAAGAACATCATATTCATATTCATATACTTGAGTAGAACCGCATCCTTAGCTGGAAACCAGGGAGAGAGGACGTTCCATTATTATGTATGCATCATGATCAGTAAATTAATTATTGGCTTACCCAACAGGATTACAGCAGGTCTTTATGCATCTCAATCTGGAGCGCAAGAGCATACGCCATGCCAATTGCCATCTATCTGACATGAATTTGGCCAATTGATGTGGAACGTTCGAGCTCGTCAGATGGATCCCAGTCCAATGACGACGACAGAATCTTGGACAGAGTCGTGAAAACTTCTGAGATGGCCGGGCGAGAATTGAGGTCATGCGCAACACAGTTTTTAGCAAGCTGGGCTATGGAGAAGGCTAAATCCAGAGGATACTCATGCCCAAGAGAAGGATCAACAAATTCTCGCAATTTATCTCTGACATTGTCTCCTTCAAGAACCAGTCTTATGGATGCAAATAGTAATTCCTCACGATCTCCTCCATCCTTGTCGGCAGCAGTGGCTTCTCTTCCGGATAAGAGCTCCAATACCACAACCCCAAACGCGAACACATCTAGCTTAGGAGTAATAACTCCGTTCTCGATGTACTCCGGCGCCATGTAACCCTGAGTACCGACCACATGTCTGGTCAGTTGGAGTCCTCCGTCGTCTTGATTCTCCATTGTTCTTGCCAGTCCAAAATTGGAAACTTTGGCTCTGAAATTGGAAACCAAAAGAATGTTACTGGTCTTCAAGTTCTTGTGGATGTAGGGAGGGTTGGCATAGTTATGGAGGTAGTTGAGAGCATCGGCCACATCATAGGCAACCTGAACCCTCTGCTTCCATGTTAAAGGGGAATGACTTTGAAGCTTGTTTGATTGAAGCCAATCGCTGAGAGACCCATTTTCTGCATGCTCGTAAACAAGGTAAGTGTTTCCTCCGTGTACGCAGAAACCAGATAGCCTGATGATGTTACTGTGGTTGATGCGCGTCAACAAGTTGATCTCGCTCGAAACGTCCCCTTTCATAACCTTAACAGCAGCATCATCACCCTTAAAGGATCCCCGGTAGACAGAGCCCTTGATTCTGTTAGCTTCCCCGAAGAACCCAGTGGCGTTTTCTAATTCATCAAACTTGTATACGGTCAAGGATTCGATAGCATAACGAACACCTTCTGTAGAAATAGACCATGAGTTTTCATAGGAAGACTGTGGGGGCTTCTTTATAGGTGGTGCCAAAGTTGGGAGTGGCTGGGCTGCCTTCTTGTGAGACTGACCGCCACAGAAGAACCAAAGCAGAAAAGCGGAGAGGACAAGCAAAGCAGCAGCTCCAATGCCAACACCCACGAATACCCACCGTTTGTTGGATTTCCCAGAACCAGGGGTGGGCGACGGGGGGGGCGGTGAAGGGGGCGGAGGGGCTGTTCTCTGAATTCTACTGGGCTTGCTCTTAAGAGGAATAAGAAGGGGTGTGTAGGGGAATATAATGCTCTTCTCAGAAAGGTCGTTCGCGTGCAGTACGCTCTGCATATCCACACCGAAAAGTTCAGAAATAGCAGAAACGCTATCGCCCGTGGCGACCATATAAGAGAGCAAGTACTCGATCCCAGCCGCCGTCTGGTTGGAAGTCGGGCAAGCACACCTGAGCGGCACCTTTAGATTCAAACCCACCGTGAGATTGCGGGATTCGTATGAGTTCTGGGCCATCATGGCCTGGCAGGTAGTCAGCCCCTGGTAGGTGTTGTTGGCGACGGTGAAGTAGGTCTCGTCCCGACTGCTCAACTTATAAGAGGTGTTGTACTGGTAGTAAGGACCCGAACAAGAGCAATTGACCGGGATAAGGATCTGGGTGTCGTTGGAAATGGTGTCGAAGTTGGAGATGACGTTGGCCTCGGCGATGAGGGAGGCTTCGGAGCCCAAGAGCAAGCCGATGTCGGCCGGCGAATTGTAAGGAGGATTGGATCGGAAGGTGAGATAGGCTTGGCAGGAAGATTGGACGCCGTTGCAGGTGTAGCCATCCGTGTAATTTACGTCGTTGTAGCAATCGAGCTGCTTGTTGTCCACATATGTTTGTTGGGCTTCCACGGAGATCTGGGATGTCCGGAGAAACACAACCACGAAAAGGGAACAAATTAAGTACAGTAATTTAGAGGTCTCCATTCAGATAACTCCGGAAAGGATTACGATCCTGTTCTGGTTGCTTGATGAGGGATATAACAGAGTCGCCGAGAGAGAGAGAGAGAGGGCACTCAGCAGTGCCCGGACTGGGGAGGAAGGCAGCAAGGTTAGACTTTTGGGCTCTCGGACCGTGTCTCTATATGACTCAGTCCTATCGTTTCAAATACGTTTGCATCTGTCAATATTTTTTTTATGAAAAATAAAAAGAGGTTTAAAAAGGGAGACCAAGAGGAATTCAACACGTGATGCCGTGATTAGTTGGATCGACGCGTTCTGTCCAAGTTCCAGTCCTGCCTCTCTCAGGCTGCGCAGACTCAGAAAGTCATTCCAGTTGAATTTAACATTTACGCAAACTCAACTGACTTCATTTTAAGTTAAATTTAACATTTAAATTTTTAATTTTTAATTTTTAAATTTATTTTAATTCAAAATTTTGTTATAAGTGAGATCTATATACTTTTTCAACTAAACAAATTTTTACATGTGAAACTCATAAAATTTTTTAATTTTTTATAAAAATTACTAAATTTATATTAATATTTAAACTCAATTTAGATAAATCTTACATAATTTTCTTCGTTACTCAATTCACTATTATTTATAAAGAATTAAGTTCAGCTCAACATCTAAATACAGTCTCAATCAAATTGTATCATTTGAATTCAAATATGAGTTAAGATAATTTTAGATGAGTTGAATAAATTATTGTTAAAATATTATTTTTAATATTATTATTATTTTGAAATTGAACAAATCGAATTGGTTATTATATTTTGTATAGAAATTTGAAAAAATTGTAATGATCAGATAAGATGAGTTGAGATAAATTAAGCTGAGTTTCAATATAAACGAAACTACCAGTTTGAATATTAATATGAAAATTGAATAAAATATTATTATAATATTATTTTATAATATTATTATTATTTTGTAAATTAAAAATTTTAAACATTTATTATATTTTATATAAAATTTTAAAAAATTATAATGAGGAAATGGAATCGTTTCTTTTATCTAAAATGGACCAAGTAAAAGAAAGAATAAAAATACGTAGACGCAACAGGCACGCAACTTTTACGAATTTTATAATATTATTATTATTTTGTGATTTAAAAATTTTAAAAATTTATTATATTTTATATAAAATTTTAAAAAATTATAACGATAAAATGGAATCGTTTCTTTTATCTAAAATGGACCAAGTAAAAGAAAGAATAAAAAAATAATCTTTCCAACCTCCTACTATTTATCACACTTCACACTCTATCTTTTTTTTTAATTTTTTTTATTAAATATTTTTTATATGAATAGTAAATAAAAAATTTGAAATATTTAAAAAAAATTCAAAAAAAAATTTAAAAAAAATATTAAAAAATATTAAAAAGTATGGTATATGGAGTGTAGGTAAATAGTAGGAGGTTGTGTAGCAAATCCCAAGAATAAAAATACTTAGACGCAAGAGGCACGCAACTTTTACGTATGATTTGGGGTAACTGTCACTTCCCATCTTAACTGCGTAGTCTTCGCAGCTTGTCAAAGTTTGGGTCGCAAAGCCTGCCTGAAATTCTTCGAGTGCGTGCATGATTTCAAACCCGCACATCGCGTATTCTTCCCGCCGCCGGAGGGGGGGGGGGTGTGTTGTTGGTTCATTCCCTACAGTGTGAGCAGAGGGAATTAAGATGAAAATGAATTGATGACAGAATTTTGCCCATTTACTGGCACTGCTGC
The DNA here is from genome assembly GCA_029856935.1 of Cyclocarya paliurus. Taxonomy (NCBI): domain Eukaryota; kingdom Viridiplantae; phylum Streptophyta; class Magnoliopsida; order Fagales; family Juglandaceae; genus Cyclocarya; species Cyclocarya paliurus. The sequence goes on from CM056949.1 coordinate 11,134,565, forward strand.
TGTACAAATCGCGTCTACCTGAAAGTCCTTTTTACTGTGGTTTGGTTTCCATAAACCAGCCCAGAGAATAATACATCCAATAAAACACAAGTTTATAAATCTAGCAGAAAAGCCTTCAAAGAAACCTTTCACTAAGTGGAAACTTGTTTCTGGGGAGCGAAAATGTGTAAACTTAGAACTAAACAAATACCCTGACAGACAGACAGACAGTCAGTCAAACTTGCATTTGCCGAGACATCGCCTGCTCATTAATACAGCTGGATATGTGAATCCTATCAAAGCTAGAAGCAAGACTGCAACAAAAATAAAAAACCTAAAAACATCAGAATGAGAATCATAAGATGTAATTCAATATTATGAACTGAATTCCATGCCACCTCAGAGATAGACCTAGTGAACACTTGCCAGGAAAAGGAAACATTAATTTCTTCTTTGTATAATGTCATTACAAGGGAATATAGATCCTCCAGACACTTGCTTAAATCCAAACTTTTATTTTCAAGTTATAAAAGTTCAGATTTTGTCACTTTAACTTTTATTATAAATGTTAGTCAATGAATTTAGGAAAAATTATATATTCAAACCGATTGAATCAATTGAGCAAGAAACAAAATCATTTTGGATATGTTTGGGGCAAAGATGAGATTTCTCATCTCTATCTCTATCTCATCTCATCATTACAACTTTTTCAAATTTTCATACAAAATATAATAAACAATTCAAGTTACATCTTAGTGTCTCACAGAGTCACAAGAGTCACAAGAGTCTCAAGTGATAAATACTAAATGCTAAGTTCACAAAACTTGAAAGCCATTTACGTTGAAAACAATGCTTAGGATTTGAGGGACATGTAGAATTTCCCTAAAAAATATTTTACAAGCTCTTGATCCACCAGGAGGTCTTTCCTAACTTACAATTCTCTATAACTTCTTTAACTGAGCTGGTCATTTTACGGATATATCAAAGAGTGGCAGATGTACCTGATTTGATTAAAATGAACTAGCTTGTGCACTACTGGATGGTGCCTATAAGTTGGTGCTTTCATACATAATTAGCTCTTTTGTATATCTCGTGTACTATGGTCCTTCATTTCCTTTCTTAATGAAAATATTTATTGAGAACTAACAAGTGATTCACATCATCTTTAACTACTGTAAAGAGACTTTGCAAGCATCCCATGTAATAAGCATTAAAAGGGCCTTCATGCAGCAATGAGATGGTGTTGGTAAGCATTTTCCATGAAGTAGGCATTAAAAAAGACGATGAAATTAACAGAAGTGACGTACTAGCAACAGCACAGTAGAACAGAATAGCCAGGCGATATCTGACAAGCCACGGTAGAGTAACTTCAGGGGAACAATGCCTCCAATATTCCCCTGTTTTCATGGTGGCAACGTTGTTTATACTTCCAGCTTGCAGTTCCAATAATGACATCTTGACACCAGTCACGGTTAACCCATTGATATCCTTAACTTCAATTTTCAAGGTCACTGGAGTTGCATCCCAGTCTATCTCAATTGCTCCAAAATTTGGTTGACCTAAAAATAATCCACAGTTTAAAGGTTAAACTTTCAAAGAGCTAATCATATTTCCTCAACAGAAAATCCATATTTATATATTTTTTTTATAAGTAAAATCCATATTTATATTTAATGCATATGATTCGCATTGTAGTTGCATACCATATGTGCATGAACTAAATCTGCAATTCTGATTCATGACTCTCATTGTAGTGGGTGTCAAGCTTGCCACAAACCTCACTATCAAATGAAATGGTGGTGGGACTGCCTCCTCTATTGATTTTGTGAGCCCACTTGATGTAATGTCATATAGGGGATATCCAGTAGCACAGTCATACCGTGCAATTTCTCCAAAATGAACATCACCGCTAATGAAGAAGACTCGATCTCTCTACAGAAGAAGGGATTGTGAAATGGAAGGTTATTGTGCAGTTAAGCATCCTCCATTATCATACCAATAGGAAGAGATAAAACACAAGGCAAGTAAAAATTTAGAGCAACAAAGAAGATAGAAAGATAAAACCTTGTCAAACACATCGGCTGATATTGCCGAGTAACATAAAAACACAACTACATGCAGTTCAGTTCAGGTGGACAAGCATGGATTAAAGATAATCACCTTACTGTCTGCTATCAATTTGAAAAGGTGATCCCTCTCCTTTGGGAAGCGTCCCCAAGACTCGGAAGAAATCAATGGGCCAGTGGTTGCTGAAAGATTTGATATAACCTGTATTGTTTGGAAACGATAATGCCAGGTCTGACAAAGTAAATACCTTGCTAACAGAAATGTAGTTGACAGATCCAAAAAGTATAATGACTTATCCAAGAAGAGATCTTTTGTAAAAATAGCATTGCCAGGCCCAAATTATTTAGTGTCAAACAAATCAGCAATGCAAAAAAAATTATTCTCTGAAAATGGTTCAAAAGGGGATAAATCGTAAAGCAGAAGAGAAAAGCTCATAAACAAAATAGAGGTACAAAATAGGGGTTTGCGCCTTTTGTGCTTTTTAATGAAATTTTATTACTCAAAAAAATAGTGGTACAGAACAGGGAGGAAGAATTAATAGAAGAAGCAGGAACAAAACCACTTTACCATTTGTACCAGAAATGGGGGCATAACAATGCCAAGCAGGAAGTAGCAGAGCATAGCTTATAAAATAGCAGACTCAAACTATCACCATTTCATGTATTCAAATTTATATTTATTATATCTGAAAAAGCTTCCCCTTGACTGAGAACTTATTGCACTATTGAATAAGGTTTTGCTCAAATCACTACTGTAAATTGAAATTATAGTTCAAGAAGCCAAAATACTGCTGGACCAACACAATCTCAGCTTATAGTCTTCTTAATTGGCAACATGGTATCAATTCTACTATTTAAGAACAATTTTTTAACTTCAATTTATTAAGAACAAACCCCCCCCCCCCCCCCCCCAACACTACACACACACACACAAACATGCATACTAAGGCCAAAGTTTCCTTTGACTTCTGCATTCTACAGAATAGGCACAAGAATATTCAAGCATTACAAGAATACATTGTAAAGTGACCTTAATAATTTCTTAATCAATCCAAACATTGAAAACGAGAAAACACAAGTCGTATGACTTGATGACCAACAGCACCACTTAAAAAAATAAACAGTTGACATGTAACCATTCAGCCATAAAACCTCATAATATGTAGGGAATCAAATTCAGATATACCTGAATAGAAGATCCAATTATAGTAATGGCTGATGCTGGACCATTCAGCTCTTTTTCTAGCCATGTCCACTGCAAATTCCCCAAAATGGTACCATCACTTGACAGAGGATCTCTGTGGTATCTAGTATCTAAGAGGATAACCTGACAAGTTCTCACAAGAGAATCAGAACAAGATTACTGAAAGAATTCGGTTACATTATAAGTTGGTTATTATCTTATTGGTGGGTATGGTCAGTGAATAGAAGTCACGCACAAAAAACCATGCTGATTATTTATTGATGGTACCAAAAAGAATATCAATTGAGAAAATTAACAAATCTGGTCCAGCAGACTATTCAAATTATATCTAAAAGAAAGAATTATAGAAGTAATTGAAAGCATTCACTTTGGTACCTTTATTTGTCTACCCAAAGGGCCAAATGTATATGATGCGTACACACCAGCCTGCTTGCGCCTGTAACATTGAAGCCATGGTGAGCTTTCCTAATAGCACCAACTCTCCAACTAATGGACTTAAATTGTCCATTTGAATCAATAATTGAGATGGTTTGTGAGAAAAGCTTAGTCTGAGTTCAAGTTAATCCAATTTTGATAACATTTCATTAAGGAGAGAACCAAAATCTTAACCAGTACATTGAGGAGAAAAGCTATTGTTTTCGTCCTTTTTTCTTTTTTTGCGTTGACAAAGTATAATAATATACAAAGCTAAAGATGATCAAACGAACAGAAATATCCTCACCGTGGACTATCCTGAGGTTCTTCTAAAAAATCAAGGAGAAGTTCTTGGTTAGATATTTTTGCAGAAAACTCTTTTCCTGCATCATTTAATCCATAATCATGGTCATCCCATGTGCCGATTACCTACAATATGAAAATATTACCACTTGGGCAGAATAATATGAAAGAATAGAATTATTAATAGAGCACAAGTTCTGCTAAGTTCATGCAGAAACTTGTCAAGCTCATGACACTATATTATGAGAAGGGGTTAACTGAGACACCTTAGTTTTCTCCCGAAGACGAGAATAGCCAGGATTAGTCTTAGCTTTCTTGAATCTTAACTCCATTTCCTGCCTGGAGTTAGGAACAAACCTTGGAGCATTCTTCCAGGGTCCGACTGTTCTTTCCTTTCCAAACAGTTTAAAAGGGCGCTTATTGTCTCCATAAATGTTATCGCCAAGCCAAATAAAGACTTGGGGATCATATTCGATTATTGCATCCCAGATAGGCTGCATTCAAAAACACGACTCGAGTTGTCACAGTTGAAAATCCAATTGCAAAATAGTCGCTGTTTCAGACACCTAGCATGGACAAATCGTTTCCGTGGTTAAATTGTTTAATCTGTGCCAACAACTCTATCTTTAATTCAAGAAGCACAACCTAAAGGATGAAACACTTATTATAATGGCGCCTCAATACGAGCAACAGTAAGCAGCAATGTCATAAGGATCCCAAAACTATCTTAACACATCTCATGTCGATATTATAATTTTTAAAATTTTTTATATAAAATATAATAAACAATTATATCACAAAATAATAATAATAATAATATTTTATTCAATTTTGCCGACACGCACAACCTTATCTACAGACGAATAAATTTAAAAGTTACCAAATAATGCAAAAAGATAGGCACAGGTATATTATTAGCAGCCAGTAAACTATTACTGTACGACTGTTTTTTCAGCCTTGTTGGGGACCCTATTTGTCCACCTTGCGTTTGATTAAGTATACTTTTTGCAGGTATGGCGCACGGAATAGAATCAGGCTGAGAAAACGATTAGCAATCAAACAAACATGTTCACGACGGGAAAAACAAAACACGCTATACTGGTAAATAAAAAGGCTTGATTACGCAAGGAAAGTGGAAAGAAAAGAAAACCTGAGGATCGCTTTGGTCGGAGCATGACCCGAAGGCAATACGAGAAACCAGAAGGTCTTCTTTCCTTTGCGAACCGCTGCACGTTACCGCCACCACCGCTCCTATGATCATCAAACCCCACCACCGCCACCGCCCTCCATAGCCCATCGATGCCTTTCAAAATAAGAATATACTCACAAAGTCAAAAGAACCACAACTCTGGGAAAGGACTGTACAGTTCTGAAGCCTCCTTGCCACACACGCTTCTCTTTCAAATTTCACTTACGCCTTCCCTATCGCCATGCCTACGAGGATGACCTCTAATAATTTCAATGTCCGCGATGAAATTCTTCTCTAGAAAAGCAAGAGTGGCTGCTCGGATCACTTCCCATTGCCATCAATTTCCTGCTTTGTACGTGAGATGTACGCCAACAACCTTCATTTTTCATTACTATCCCTTTATATTATATTATTGCTTAATTACACTTTATTCGATCTCTCTGCCTCTGATTTGTCACTCAATAGTTATTATATCGTATTTTTATATATTTTTTTCAAAATTTAGATATTTTACATTATGATTAAAAAAAACTTAAAATCATAATATTAATTTTTTTTAGTAATTGTGATTATTTAATTTTAAATTAGAGACTAGCAGATTATATTCGATTTAAATCATATAGCACATCATTCTAATAAAGCACTTGAGCAACTTGAAAGGTTGTCACTTTCACACCGACAAAAAAGTGAGATTTTGTTTCTTATTTTTATTTTGTCCTTGTATTTTTGAGAACTAGCTCCAACTCTCTTGGAAAAAAGTCAAAAATTTTATCAAAGGACTACAGCTCGATCCATAAAATGTCTGCAGTAATAATATAATAAAATTAACATTTATACGAAATAGTTAGAACTGAGACACATAAATCTTTTTTTTTTTTTAAAGAGATTTAAACTCTCTACTATATATAAAGTTTCAAGCTAATCGGTATATTTTTGTTGACTTGATTCTTTTAAGATATAATAGTTAAATTGATCGATGTATAACTCAAATCTATTCTATATAAATGATTGAGCTCAAAGCTCTACTCAAAGAGCATCTTTATTTTATCTAAAACTATTTTTCTCGTTTGTTTTTGAAAATCTCTAATCTCATTATTATAATTTTTTAAAATTTTTACACAAAATAAAATAAATAATTTACAATTTTTAAATTCTAAAATAAAATTAAAATTAAAAAAATATATTCTAATAATATATTATTTAACTTTTTAATTTTAATATCAACTAATCTCAATTTATCTCATCTTACTTTATTTACGTAAAACCCTTCTTTTCTTATTCTGATTTTTCTCTATATTGTACGGAAAAGTCATCACACTGGGATGAAAAATAGATACTGGACGGACGCCAACTCCATCAATAATTAAACAATTCAAATGAAAAGAAATGGAACTTTTTTCATTCGGTAACTGGGCAACAATGAATGTCAAGAGCGATTCTCAAAATAAAAAAATTGAGTTAGAAACTCCCATCCCCTTTATCCAAAAATTTGAAAAAAAAAAAAAAAAAACTGGACAATGAATGAAAGACTGATGAAAAGTTGACGTTTTTCGAAGGAAACGGCAAAATAGTCATCAAGAGTATAAAAGGCAGCCAATTTAAAGTCGTATATAGATGAAATAAAATTTAAAATTTAAATAAATAATATGATATTATTATTTTTTATTTATAAATTTAAAAAATTAAATTATTTATAATATTTTATATAAAAAATTATAATAATTATACTAGATGTGATGAGCAGCTCCCAGACCATAAAAGGCCTAAAAGTAAAAACCGATAAGAAATTAACTGATAAAGTTAAAAGAGGAAAAAGATTCAAACGTAAAGCAACGTACAAACGCTAATGATAAAATCAAAAAGTTACTAATAAATACTATTAATTGAAAAAAGAAAATGTTAGGATCCCGCTCTAATTTTTTTTTATTTAGTAATTAAAAAAATATTATTTAATAATATTATAAAAAAAAAATTAAATATTTAAAAATGTTAAAAAATGATGTGAAAAAAAATAAAAAATTTAAATTTTTTCATATTATTTTTTTAATATTTTAAAATATTTTAAAAAAAATTACAATATTATTAAATAACATTTTCTTACTCGTTAAGAAAAAAAAAATTAAACAAAATAATAGTAACGGAATCCCTAGCATTTTTCATTAAAAAATACCAACAATAAGTCTGGTTTAGATACAATGAGATTATAAATATGTTAACAATAATAAGATAGTTTGTAAATAATAATAAAATGATTTAATTTAAAATGTTTTATGAGCTTTTGGAAAATGTGAGAAAAAATTTTAAATAAAAATATTATAAAGTTATAATATTGTTATAATATAATTTTTATTTTGAGATTTGAAAAAATTAAATTATTTTTTATATTTTATTTAGAAGTTTAAAAAAGTTGTGATACTTAAATAACAATTAGATGAAAAAATTAAAAATTTTAAAAATTTGAAATTGAAAAGTGTTTATGTTTTAAATTTTTAGTAGTGTTTGGATAGTAAAATGAGATGAGATTAGTTGAGAGTATTTGTAAAACCAAACTGGACTTTAATTTTTCATTTTGCTCAGAAAAAAATAAAAACTTTACATTCTGGTATGTGTGTGTAAAGTGGCTATTTTCTACAAACAAAGATAGGGATGAAAATAAGTTCCTAAGTTGTTCTTTTATGCCAAACAATTATATTAAATGCAATGAGGAGTTAATCACAAGTATTTTGGATAAAGATTTTTCTCAAACATTTACTTTGAGCAACGTTATTAAGAAACAAATTAAAGTATTCTTATGTTATTTAAGCTATAAATATTTTGTAGTGTAATTTATAAACTTGAATATGATGCATGATGGGATCAGTTTATATAATCCGCATAAAGGTCCATTCATTAAGTTCTTAATCAAACTTTTTTTTAAACTAGTTTTTAATCAAACTTCAAGGTCTAGAGAGAGATATGTGAAATGGGTCTTGCGCAATTCACCTCAACAGCTATCCCCATCTCCATTTTCAAAAAGAAATTATATTTGTGGTCTTTTAGTCTATACAAGTTTCTTGCATTTTATTTAAATAAAAAAGGTAAATTTGAAACTTAAAAAAAAAAATTTTTTTAATGGTGGACTCTATTTAAAAAAAAAAAAGTGTGTATATGTATTTATTATTACTCTTATTCTAAATTCTCCACCAAACAAAACTACTATCTTTTCTCTTTTCTCTCTAAATCCAAAATATCAACACCTTTTTTTGTCAACTTACCCTTTTAGGGCTTAGCAAGATTTTTATAATTTTTATTTTTTGTGTTTTTCTATTGCAGTGGAGAATGATAGATGTCTTACATTTTGAACATCTTCTGGCAGCGCACACACGTCGTATCACTAAATTCACAGGCTCCCAAGCTGCTGAAATATGCATATTACATTTATATATCTCTAAATTATAATAATTACTTATATCATAAAATCATAAAAAATCTGAATCCCCTAAAAAGAAAAAATGCAAGGTTGGAATGCCAGCAAGGAGTAAACTACAACAAAAGCAAATAATAGGAGGCGTAGAATGTCTTTTGCCCCTTGTAATCCTGATCCGCACCCCACGCCTGGAACATTCTTGGGCTTGGTTGGAGTTGGGTGGGCTTGCAACCATGCAAACATCCTCCATGTTCTCGCCTGCGAAGCCTACCTTTGCTCCACTTCGCGTGAGGTCTCTGTACACAAGTCCGACACCGAGCACTGCAAACGATCCCAGTTCGATGGCGGAGGCAGCGGCGGCTGGGGCTGGGGCTGCTCCTAAGTGGGCTCAGAAGACCATAACTCTACCTCCCCAGAAGAGGGGCTGTCATCTTATCACTCCTAAGGTACCATAATCAAAATCACCATCCAGATTCGTCCCCCAAATTTATCTTAGCAATTTTGTATATGTAGCAGTGAATAATCTTTGATACTCCGCCGGTTCTTTTTGTCGTTTTTGAGAAGGGTCCGTCTTTATTTTGGTATATGGAAGCAAGTATTTAACACCCAATTAGCATAAGCACCTTGGATCCAATTTCTGTTTATGCATTTCATTTCTTCTGCTGCCGGGGACTGAATTTCGGCATTAGTCGAACGTATTGGAGTTTAGTATCGCTGAATTTGTTACCTTGACCTTGAAACCTCAAGATAATCGAACAGCCTATCATCACTTGATGTGAAATTTATCCGAGACACAGATTTTCAAAAATCAAATATTTTTTTGAATTCTACAACCATCAAACACGCTTGCCACAGTTTCTAGCTTAAATTGAAAGCAGCCCTCCAGAGGGAAAATCATAAAACATCACCCCCATCATCCTACTCAGACTGGATGATTTAATGATTTATCTTTTATATTACTTCCAATACTGGTGACGATTTTATTACAGAACTTTATTTTACTTATCAAAAAAAAAAAAAATACTGGTGACGATTTTTCTTGAAATATCAGATAAAGAAGGAAATTGCTCAAGATCTATCAGAATTTAAGTGTGGCCTTGCTCATCTCTTCTGTAAGTAATACGAGAACCATCTCATAATCGTCCCTTCTTGTTCAGTGTGGATTTGTTTATTGGAATTATCTTTTATTTTAAAATTTTCAGTACAACATACAAGTGCTTCTCTTACCATCAATGAGAATTATGACTCTGATGTTCGAGATGATACTGAGACATTTCTCAACGGGATAGTCCCGGAGGTCTGTTTGTGTTGTTTAGTATTTCATGCAAGCATCCTACGTCATCTATGAGACCTTATGTGGTTTTGGGTATTTTTTTTAGGGAAGATCTGCACCTTGGAGGCATACCATTGAAGGTTTAGTAGGCTTTCATTTGTGTTATTTTGATTCTGATACTTTTTTTTTTTTTTTCACTTCTACCTGTTGATTTTGAGTTGTGTAACTTCTGCAGGCCCGGACGACATGCCGGCACATATCAAATCATCAATGTTTGGCTGCACCCTGACGTGAGATGATTTTAGATTTGTAGTTAGAACTAGGGCTGTGCAAAAAGCCCGATGGCCCGGTCCGTCCGTGAGACCCGACCCAACCCGTCCGTGAAACACGGTTTGAACTAGCTTGTGGGTCGAACCGGCTAATGTCAAATTATCTGACTACATGTAAGCGCTCAAGGGATCTCAAATTCTCAATTCCCAGCCGCTAGCCCTCTCCAAATCTCAAACCCTTGCTGCCCTCCCTATTTCTCTCCATCATCTCTGTCGTCTCCGTTCGTGATTGTCGTTGGCTCTCAAACCCTTGCTGCCATCCCTCCCTATTTCTCTCAAACCCTTGTCTTTTCTTTCACGTTGGCTCATTTTTATTTGGTTATCAATCATTTTCAGTTCTTGTTCTTTTTGTTCTATCTCAAACTCGCGAGGAGTGGTGGAGTCAAGCGCATCAACGGCCTACGAGGAGACCTGTGGCGTTCTCAAGATCTTCCTCGAGAACGTACTGCGACACCGTTACCTACACAGAGCATGCTCGCCGCAAGACTGTAACCGCCATGGACGTCGTCTATGCCTTGAAGTGGCAGGGCAGAACCCTCTACGGCTTTGGGGGCTAAGGAGATTTGAGTTTCTGTGATTAGAGATGGCTTAGAATTGGGGTTGTCTTTTTCAATTAAAATTATTTTGTGCGAAAGTGTGTTGAATCTCTCGAGTTGTAATCTAAAGTCATTACCAGAGACACTTGCTGTTGTTTGGTTTCCGAGAAAGTGTTGGGGAGAAGGAAAATGTGTTTGGTTTCCGATAAAGTGTTGGGGGAAAAGGAAAATGTGGCGTTAGCAGGTTGCCTTGCACCGAGTCGGGTCGGTTCGGTTTATGATCCTTTTGTTGCCAGGTCGGATCGGGTCGGGCCAAAACACATAGCGGTTTGGTCGGGTTGCATGCCTAGTTAGAACTGTTCATTTACTCTGAAGTTTTATAGTCTGCTTTCTAATCAATCGGTCTTAATTCTTATGCAGGGTTCCAATCACAAATGGACAGCTTAACATGGGAACCTGGCAGGTATATGACAGTAGTCGCTAAAATTTCTATGGAATTTATAAATGATCAGGAGAATTTTCACATGGATGCTTTTGATGATTTGAATCTAACAGTATGTTTCTGGAAAATTAGTTGCTCTAGGACACACGAGTTTGATTTTTATTAGGTAAAGCCAAAGGAAAGAAGAAAAAGTGAATTGAAAATATTAAAGAGACAGGATTGGGGAATCAGTTCCAATCCTCTCATGCTTGGCTAGTGACAAAGAAAGTTAGAAAGAGAATTGTAGCGAGACACCCCATGCACAAGCCGTAGTCTTTTAAACTCAGTTAAAATCTTATTGCTCTTGGTAAATTTCTGTAAGGATAACGCAGTCTAAGATATAGATGAAAAAAGTGAATTTTTTTTTTAATACAAAAAAAAAAAAAACTGAAAATATTTCCTCAAATACGCACAGAAGATAAATGGCTCTGATGGTGTAATGTTGGCCTTTTTCTGGACCTAGTTTTGTAGGGCTTTTGTTTTCCCAATAAGTGAAGTTTTGTAGGGCTTAACTTTATCAAGTGTAAAGATGCGACTTGTTTTTCAGCCTATTGGAAAAATCTATATTAGAAAGATCATAAAAGTGTGGGCAGGCATAAAACATCACCAAAATAGTGCAGGTCATGCCAATAGTCTTCGACTCCTTGGACTATCGCCCCAAGTAACCAAGAGGTGTAGAGTGAGCTTATGTTTCAATCCCGCATATCCTCACATAAATCATGTAGCGCATGCATAAGTACTTTAGATCATGTCCAAAACATTTATTATTAGCTCTATAAGACATTCGATTGTTTCCTGCAATATTATATATAACTATATCAGAGTATGTTATAGTTCCTTCTGTTATTATGCTTCAGGGGATATGGCTATGTGAGCACCGCGACAATGCTACTCCACGCAAGGTTGTGGTTACCCTCAACGGGATATAAGCCTCTAAACTTGAGAGATTCCTGTTTCTTTACTTTTCCTCATGTGCATGTAAACAATAATGTCCATAATTTGTGTTTTCATTACCGCATGTCCGTCTGACATGTTGGTAATAGGATCTTACCGATGTGCCTATCCTGTTACTTGGTTTTAAAGTGATAAAGCTCAATGAATATGACATCTGAGTCTTGCAAGTGATTCAGACTATTATGGAATATAAGGCTCTAAACTTCAGAGATTTCTGTTTCTTTATATCCAAGTATATATATTTTAATTTTCCTTTTTAGCGGACGTTGTATGAAGATATATGTACTTGGGGACCAAGGCTTGATATATAGACGGTTATAAGGTTTATATAAATGAGTGAGAAATTTATATACTTCTCAGCCTTCATGGATGAAAAGTTTTGTTCAATATTTTTGAAGATCAGAGGAAAAAGAGAGATTATATATAAAGAAGCAGTCCTGATCCCATATTCCATCAACGAATTCAAACCGACATGAGCACAGATTATTTTACACGACCAAGGAAGTCCGGCGGCATCGACAAATGTGTACAAAAGAATGAATGAAATGAAAACAGTCAAAGGATAAATAAAATATTCTTGCTGATCGAGATCGACGGGGTTGGATTTAGCGCATCATAATTCTGAACTCTTCAAAGTTAAGAACGCCGTCGCCATTGAGATCATACGTTCGGATCATAGTTTTGCAATCGTCAACGGACTTGGAGTCACCAAGTCGGCTTAGCATCCTCTTCAAGCTCATGGGAGTGATGCACCCGGACCCTTCCATCTCATACATGGCGAAAGCCCCTTTAAGCTCCTCTTCTCCGCTTGCCTCCATTAGCTTCTGGAATTCCTCGAAGTCCAGCTGCCCATCCCCGTTCAAATCAGACGAAGTTACTACTACTTCTGCCTCATCCATGGACATATTCCCCCCCACAGTGCTCACGCAGGTTTGCAATTCGGCAGGAGATATTTTACCATCCCCATCCTCGTCAAAGTACTCGAACACCCTTTGAAGCTCGCTGCAGTATTTGCTCGTCTCGGAATCAGTTGATGAAAGAGAACGTTTATCCGTCTTTCTTGAAGATAGTTTGCGACGTAATCTTCCCAAAACTGATTTCGAAGACTTCTCATCCATCGAAGGAGAAGAAGGAGCAGAAGCTGCATCGTGTTTCGTTTTCATGATGAACCTTCAAATGCTATTGCTAGAACAAACTAGATGACTCTCGACTTTCTGTACTTTGTACGTACACCTAACTTGTGAAAATGTTGAATGAATGGAAGTTGGCCTTGCTCTATATATAGAGAGATAATGGGAAGTTGGGAACGCAAAACGAAAACAGGGAAAGTCCAAGTAATAATTTGAATAACAAAGAAGAGAATATGCAAATGATGTCATGTGTAACGTACGTGGATGTCTTAACGAGTTTTGGCATGGATATGGTTGTCAGCCACACAGATCGTGAGAACGCGGGTTTAATTACCTCGACTCGCCGCCCCTATGTCGTGCTTTTCGGCCGACTTGCCAATTATTTTTTAATATCCAGCGGTGACGGGAGCGCGTGATGGAAGCTTCGGCCTGCTCACGGAGGAAAAGAAATACCTTTTAAATTTCCCTCTGGTCACTTCGGGAGTTTCAACTTTCCTCTCTCAATCCTTTTTTTTTTTTTTTTTTGAAACACCTCTCAATCCTTTCTTTTGACATGTTCGGGGACGACTTTATCATAATTGTAGACGTGGCGACAGAACAGCCGTTGCATTGTTGGGTATTATCTTTGGGAAAAAAAAAAGTCAAGTGATTTGTGTATTTTAGTATTGAAAAATAATTCAATGTTGTGTTGTGGAGGGATCTTTTTGACAACAACGTTGCCACTTCGCTACACGTGGATGGCCATCCGAGTACTTAGGCTTAATTTGATTTCACAATTTTAGATTCATCTCATTTTATTTTATCTAATTATTATAATTATTTTAAATTTTTACATAAAATAAAATAAAGAATTCAATTTTTTTAAATTTTAAATTAAAAATAATATTAAAAAAATATATTCTTATAATATTTTATTTAAATTTTTATTTTTAATCGCTTTCAAGAAAAAATTAGGTCTTAATCAGTACAAAGCACGCACTCTGTTAAAATATCTTTGCTGAAAAACCATGAGAAACGACAGGGTCGGTTCCGTACGGCTGTTTCTGGTGCGTAAGAGTGAGATATGACATGATTCAAATTCTGGTGAGACGGAGGTATTAGAGTGGCCTTGGAAAAAAGAATGATCACGACACGTAAAAAAGTACAAGGAACATGACTCCTCGGTGGGGTCTTTAAACAAAGAGACTTCTTGGAATGAAAGAAATAAAGGCTTTCCGTACGTTTGTTTTTGGACAGTCACAATTCGTGCATTTATAATGTGGAATGATTTGAGAAAAACTTAAAACATTCGGGTGTTCATTATTTTTTTCACCGAGCAATAAAATTGAAATACGTGATGGATTTATTGAAGTTACTGTAGATGCACAACCATTCTCCCCTCTTCCTTTTTCCTTCTCCCCTCTCTGTTTCCTCTTCCCCCAAAGCCCTCCTTCGAACTCAATTTCTCATCAACATCTTTCGACAGTTGAGGGCATCTACATTGACTTGATCAAATAGAAAAATTAGTTAAAATTTAGATAATTGATGTCAAAAAAACTCTACATTAAATTAGTCAAATCTAAAATAAAATAGACTTTTACTATAGTGGTTGGTTAAAGATAGAGAATCACTATTGATTTACCAAATATTAAAATATTAATTTCTCACTCCAATAAAAATACTATTTGGTTTATAATTAAGAAATTTATATAGAAATTTAGATGAGTTTAAACAATATTTTTTATTATTAGCCTTAAATGATTTTTAAAAATATAAATTTTTTAATATAAATTTAATTAAAATATAATTATTATTAATATTAAATTGATAGAATTATTAAATGTTATACAAATAAATTAAATAAATAATTATTAATTTAATAATATTTTATTATTATATAGAGAATAAATTATTAATCCAATGTGTGGATTGAATTTAAATAGAATAAATATATGTAAAAAAGTGTGATATTGACCAAATTTAAAGATATATATAACCAAGTCAATGCTAGTGCTTTGATAAATTAGAGTGGCAATTGTCGAATCTAAGGACTCAAAATCTTTTCTCAGCAGCCAAACAGAAATATATCCCACATTTTCTCACTATCCAAACAGTAATACATTTTCTCAGTATCCAAATAAAAATATATTTTCTCAACATCTAAACATAAATTTGATTAGAATTTAGATCTGGGTATGAACTAGAAAACTCAGATAGCATTCTCCATTAAAAAGTAAAATAGAAAGAGAACACAAATTACAAAAATCATTAAATTCGGAATTGAAACGCAAGAATAGAACCTGAAAGAAGAAAGAAATCGGATAAAAAAAAAAAGGGGAAGCAAACCACAATCTCTGCCGGTACAAAGTACTCCTTTCAGAGGGTGAGAGAGAGAGAATTCAAAAAGAAATAGTAAATCTCTGCCGGCAGTTGCACACTTTTTCCTCTCAACTTTCTTGACAATATCTTATCACCGTCCTTAATCGTATTCTATTTTTTTTTTAGTGAGAGAGTATTTTAGTGAAGAAAATATCTTGATAATCTCTTATTATTCACGTAACTTCTATATATCTAATTTTTATTATTATTTTTATCAAATATTTCTTATATGAATAATAAATAAAAAATTTAAAATAGTTTTAAAAAAATAAATTTAAAATTTTTTTAAAAAAATTTAAAAATTTAAAAAAATATGAAGTGTGGACTATGAAGGAAATTGTGTAACAAAACTCAAGGTAAAAATATCAAAGAAAAAAAAATCACCTGTATGCAAGTGTATATTGTAATTTGTTGTATAAGTTACGTGGTAACTTGTGATTTGCTGGTGTAAAACAAAGACAAAATCCGACCAGCCTGAGTCTCTCTCAAATACTTTTTACAAATAGATGACTATGACTCTAGTCCATAACTAGTCCTAGTCATAATTTCAGCTATAATTTCATTTTCTTGATCACTTTGGTCTTTATTATTATATAATTTGCAGTGAAGATATTCTGCTCATATGTAACTATACATCGAGTGTCATTATTCTTGTGTTTATTCTTATAATCTTATAATCTATCTTCAGTTGTCTGATCAATAGGTCCCCCGCAATCTCAACGGTAGTTTTACAGATATTGAGATTGTCACGAAGAGAGGTAACCAGCAGATGGTCGCTTTGCGAAATGAACTTCACATTCAATGCCCGAGAAGCAACTTAGATCACCAACTAAATAAACATCGATTTCAATGTGTTTTGTACATGAATGGAAAAATGGAGTTTGTGGTAAGGTACGTATACGTAGTTCCTATTGAGGTGGGTAAAAATAATAGGTCGAGACCATTAAAAGGCCACCATTAGGAGGTAAGTGGGAAGAGATAAGAAAAAAATACATTAATGTCAAATGAGAAGAGAAATGAAAATATGAGAAAGATGAGCAAAAAGGGAAAGAAATGACAGATACGCATGAGTGACAAGATAAAAAGAGAAAGTAAGAATGACAAGAAAAACAGGAGTAAAAGAAAAAATGAAGAAAAAGATATGTCAGACAAGCAAGAAGAGATGTAAAGCGGCCTTTTATTGCCACTCCTAAGGGCAAGAATAGAAGAGATATGAGAGATGAGACTGTGAGGATTTTATGATAACATGGAGCACCATCTTCAATTTTAGGACATTATCTTCTCCAGAAAAGAGGTTTCTGACATTCATTGAGAGAAATGAATTACCGTAAGAGACTGTAAAATACTCATATTATAGTGGGTTGCCTAATTGCTCTGGACCGCCTTATCTAATCTTGGACTACCTCAACAGGCCGAAAATGATTATTTTCCCGTTTCAGCCTGTTGTGCAATTTTTATCATTAACACTTATGTTATCACATCAAAGTATTGGAGCCAAAGATGTCGAGACACCAATTTCATGAAGAAGTGAGGTTATCCACTGAATTTCAATTGATGTATGGACACTCGCTCTATATTCAGATTCCGTATAGGATATGGAGATTCTGTATAATATATGTTTTAAAAACTTGTACATTATTTTAAAAGATTGAATAGTATTGCATACATTTTAGTTTTTTTTTTTCTATTGATATTGTAAGATTCATTTCCAAATTAACAATGTCATTGATAGCCAGATTCAACGAATTGATTTTTGCAAAATTTCCATTGTATTTCTAATTTTCTTAATCATGCAAATTGAGAAATGCTAGATTTACAAAGAAATATTACAAAAACGAAGTTCAAAAATTGAAATGGCTATCTACGATATATTAAATCTTCTTTATATTAAAAAAAATTATAATAGGAGGTACCACAACTATTTATTTATAAATTTTGCCTTTATGAGATAGTATTTTCGATAAAATTTCTGGTGCAGATTACTCTACCGGATAATAATACAACTACAAATATTTTATAATTATTTTATCCTTCAATTTAAATCAATCAATATAATTGTGAATTTAAAAAAAAAAAAAAACTTGCAATTTTACATAACTATGCTTTATTTTGAATAAAATTGTAGACTAATTACAAGCTTATTATTTTCTACCCTATCACTACGCCTTTCCTTGCCCCAAGTATGCCCAAATTAACCAACCAATCGTTTTTGTGCGCAACGGCTATATTTTCACGTAAAAGCATATAGAAGCCGTATACCCAAAATCCCTGAAATAAAGTTTCGAAGCTTGCAGCCTCGTTCAGTCTGGCAATGGCAGCGTTAAGCTTTGTGTTGGGAAGCAGCGTACCCCAAATACATCCGTGGTGGCCTTCAAAAGACCGGGTAATAATACAGCAAAAAAGTCTTCATAACTTTTTACTATTCACACAACTTCCACACACTATTTTTTTTTTTTAAGTTTTTTTTTCTTTTATCAAATTTTTATTATATGAATAATGAATAGAAAATTTAAAATAGTTTAAAAAGAATAAATTTAAAAAAAATTTAAAACAAAATATTAAAAAATTTAAAAAAATATAGAATGTAGAGTGTGGTGGAGGTTGTGTAACAAAACTTATAATTCAGTACTCTCTCTGCCTCGCCGTTCTTCTCCTTTTCCGACTCCTCCACAGCCATCATCTTTCCGTATTTCCTCCCACCTGGACAAGGCAATATTATATTTTTTGTTCTTGAAATTCTTTTCCGGTTTGTCTAATTTGAATGCATCAGGGTTCATTTGCTTCACTCTCATGTTGCTTTTAAACGTTTTTAAATCCCCATTATACAAACTGATTTTGTAGCTAGCCATCATAGACGTATGTAATTGGCAATTATTGTGCTTCTGTTGTGCATTCCACTTATATTACTACTTAAAAAAATGTTTCGCTTTCAATTGCTTTTTAACCTTCTCTTCCGGACGAAAGGGTAACCCAATGAACTTGGTAATGGAAGATTTGGGTTTCACAGAAAGAAGCATAAGACTTGGAAACAGCATACTTCTATGCTGTGAACTAGAGACCGAGGCACCTTTTTCTGGACAGAATCCTGCGTTTCTTGCTCTCCCAACCGCAGAATCCCTCGTTCCACTGTCGAAAGATCTATGCCAAGGGCCTTTCTGGACAAATCTACTTCTCATAGATCCCAAGCGTGGTGTTGGCAACAGTTCTGTAAGTATGCCGCATCAAGTTCCTTTCGTTTTAGTACATATATCATCCACTTCTCATCTGATATTGGTATGTGAGCATGCGCAATCAAGTGTTTTTCTTCCCCCACCCTCCCCGGGTTTTTTGTGAACTTCCACATGTAATCGATGAGGGAGCTTCTGGTTTTACTAATTATGCATAGCATATTATTAGCTTGAGAAAATAATTATTGTTTTAGAAAGGATTTTATAGAGTAGATATCATGAATACCAGTTTGATAGTGCATTGATGACTGAATACAGATTTTTTTCCTTAAACCTTCTGAACAATCACCGATTCACTCAAAAGAAACCTTCATGCTGGTTTTGATTTGAAATTGGCCTTTGACCCTGACCAGGATTGCACCAAGTTGCTTCAGTCATTGAGTTATCAAAGTTTACTGGCAAAATAATTTGTTCTGATACTAGAAGTATCTATCAAAATAATTACCATCTAACTTTCTAGTTCGGCTCGTAAAGTTGTAATATTCTCATTTTATCGTATAGAAAAAAATTGTATAACACTATAACCTATATGTTAATGTCATGTTTCACACACTTTGGGGTCAAATTTCAATAACTCAGATCTTCCACAACAAGCCCTACACAGTAGAGGTGGGGCCCCGCTGCCTCGCCCCGCCCCCATATGACAGGATGGATCACCTCGTCCGACAGATGCGGGGGGCAGGTGGCCTCGCCCGTATCTGAGACCAAAGCCAGGGGCGGGGGCGGGATAGGGGTGGTCCCCGCCCCGCCCCGCCCCGCCTCGTATTATATTATATATAAAAATAAAATAAATATATATATTAAAATAAAATAACCCAGGCATGAATTTAATAACGGGGAACCCTCCTCGCCCTTCTTCCTGAATCTCTCTCTTTCAATCTCTCTTTCTCTCTGAGTATCTGTCTCTGTCGACGTCGCATCCGGTCCCTCTCTTCAATCTGCATCTCCGTCGTCATCACTGTCACCGTAGCTCGTGACTCTATCTTCATCTCCGTCACCGAAGGTAAGAAACCCTAAATTTAAGATTTAATTTTTTGTGATTTATATTTTATGGAATGGAGATTGGAGGAAGTATGAGGTTTAATAGGAGATGGATGATGAGATTTTGTGAATTGTGTGCTGTGGAGACTTGATTGTGCATATGGTCTGAATTTTTCATCGTTGATCATTGATGAATCTGTCCCGTCTGTGTGTTTTTTATTTTATTTTTATTTGCATTATGTAATGAGTGTGAATGATGAGTTGATTTGTGCCTAACTAATTAGGATTGGAACCCTAAATTAATTTAGTGCTCCAATCCGAAACCCTAAATTAATTTAGGAGTTTCAATCTTTGAAATTCCTAAATTAATTTAGGGTTTCGAAATACTCTTATGTAATTATCAACAAGTGTTAAAAAAATGGTGAAAATAAGCAACATCAATATTATCCACAAATAAATATTTTTTTAGCCAAAAAAAGAGAGAACGTGAGACATGAATAGATCTAATCCCACAATGTAGTGTCACATGAAATTGAACCTAAGTTGAAGATCATTGAAAGTATATATCATATATATATATATAGTAAATAATCTAGTTCATTGTTAACTTCATTATCAAAGTAAGAACTTATTTTAAAAAATAAAACCGTAGGAACACTTTACACTTTACAAATCTTAATAGACTACATAAAAAGATTGAAGTTTTGAGTAGTTGCATTAAAGAAAACATAATTATTAATGTAACTTGTATCGGTCTGTAGAAATTGAGACGATTATTGTAACTCATACATTTAATATATATTAAATTTTTTGAAGTAGCAATAATTTCCCATATTAATATTTTTATGATATTTATAAGACTCATGAATAGTTTTTAGATATGATGCACTTCTTCATTTGAGATATTTTTGTCACACGACTTTGATATCACTAAATTTAAGAGGCCGCTATATAATTGGTTGACATGTGAAACTATACTTAATATATGTTGTATATGCATATATATATATATATATATATATATATATATATATATATATGACCGTGGATATATATGATTGTGGATTATAGAATAATATTTTTAGTGTAGATGATAAACTACTTTATATAAGCACATGATTATAACAAAATATGTTTAGCTTTTTAAAGTTTTTTTTTATGTTTGATGTTTTTAATTTGGGTATTTCATTTTTTATGTTTGATATTTGATCAATGATCATTGATGTTTAATCTTCCAACTTATAATATATATGCTATAGCTTGGATGTTAATTGTTTGGCATGTTGCTATATTTGCTATAATTTCATATTTCTTGTTTGCTTGAGTTCATGGATATGCCAGCAGATTTTAGTGCGAGCTTTCCTTTCCAGGCCGAGGATACCCCTACCCCTACACCTACACCTACCCCTCCTACTCCTTACCCCTGGCCCAACACCTATCCCTACGGCACCTTGCCCCGCCCCAAGTCCAGCAAGAAACCTGCTTCAATAGTTTGGGCTTATTTCACCAAACTAAAGGGTGGTGACCCCAATAACCCCCAAACTAAGTGTAATTATTGTGGAAAAATGTATGGATGACGACACTATAGGAAACATGGTACCTCACAATTAAATGTACACTTAGAAGAGCAATGCAAAAAAAGTCTAATATTAAGATCATCACAAGGAAAAACCCAATCTAGGCTAGAAATTAGACTTCAAAAAATGGCAAATGGGACTAGTAGGGTGCAATTTTGAGGGGGTATACTAAGTATAATCCCGATTAGTGTAGAAGACACCTAACTCGTATGGTCATCATGGACAAGCTACCTTTTCAACTTGTTGATGGGAAAGGATTCCAAACGTATTCTCGCTATTTGGAATCAAGATTTAATATTCATTCTCGCCACACGGTGGTAAAGGATGTAAAAAAATATTTTTACATTGAAAAATAGAAGTTAATGGGTCAATTTTTTTGCCTCACCACTGATACTTGGACATCAATCTAAAATTTTAATTATATGTCTTTGACTATGCATTTTATTGATTCATTTTGGACATTGCATAAAAAAATTATAAAATTTTGTCAAATCACCGATTACAAGGGTGAGACAATTGGGAAGGCCTTGAAGGCTGCAATAAAGGAGTTAGGGTTGACCCGAGTTGTTACGGTCACAGTTGATAATGCCTCGTCTAACGATGTCGCATTGGGACATCTAAAAACTTATCTTAGAGAGGCAAATAAGACAATCATGGGTGATGAGTGTCTGCATGTGAGATGTGCGGCACATATTCTGAATCTAATTGTCACTGATGGTTTGAGAAATCTTCATGACTCGATTTCTAGAGTCAGGACTGCTGTGAGATCTTCTCCTTCGAGGTTGGAGAAATTTAAGGTTGCTGCAAGGTCTGTGGTCCTAACATCCAAGAAGGACCTTTGTGCTAATATACCTACACGATGAAACTCAACATTTTTTATGTTGGAGGCGGTCCAAGAATATAAGCTGGCATTTGTATTATTAGGTGACGAAAGCATCCAATATATTAAATATTTTGATGATCACGGAAGATTGGGGAAACCCGTAGATGATGAGTGAGAAATTGTATCTACTTTTGTAAAGTTTATGAGGCTTTTTTACGAGGTCACCACGACGCTATCTGGAACTTTATACCTTATATCTCATCAATTCTGTCAACAAATATGTAGGGTAAAAGAAAAATTAGATGACATGGTCACAGTGGTCACATTAGGCTGCAGGAGATGACATTGATTATAAGGTCAAACTACGACAAGTATTGGAGAGATTTTACTAGGGCTAATATTTTGTTATATGTAGCTGTCGTACTTGACCCGAGATTTAAGGTGGATGGCATGGTATTTGGATTAGGTTTTTCGTATGGACAAGCATGGGCTAAGATTATTGCAGGAAGGGTTCGGAAAATCCTTAGTAGATTATTTGATGAGTTTACCACCCTGCAAGGCAGTAATATTGCGGCACCTACACCTAACCCCTCACAGGTTCCAGAAGTCGAGGTTGGGAAAAGATGTAGATTGGACTGGGGTGAGAGGTTTGAGCAGACCCCCTTCATCCGGAGTTATGTAGAGGCTCAGTCAAAGATAGACAGATACTTTACAGCAGAAATTCTACCGTTTTCATGAGACTTCGATATATTAAGTTAGTGAAAGATGAATGTTGTGAAGTATCCCATCCTTGGAGAAATAGCCCGCACACTTTTGGCCATCCCTGTTAGCACTATAGCCTCAGAATCGGCCTTTAGCACCGGATAGCGTGTATTAGATTCATTTCGGAGTTCATTAGCTCATACCACTGTAGAGGCTTTGTTTTGCACGAAGAATTAGATCAAGGGAACTCCAATTCATGTTCCAGATTTTCTTGAGTATGAGGAGGTCAACGTCAAGGAGGAGGGTGATGATCAGCCTGGGTCTGGTATTTATTTTAATTTTATTTTTTAATTTCTTATTTTAATATATTTATTTTCATTTAATTGGTATTCATTAATTTCATTTCAAATTTAATTGTTATAGTGATACATGAGACGGCGTCTACGACTACCTCTGATGCAGTATGACTTTGTATTGGACCCACCATTGCTATGGTTTGCACAATTTCCCCCTTATATGTTTTTTGCATTTATAATTTTATATAATATTTTAATATCTAACTATTTTGCTTGTATATTTTTTAGCTTTTATATTCTCAATATACATATGCTGAATCCTAATGACCGATCTACGCTCATTTGTCTCATCTTCATCCCAAGTTCCAATGGCTCAATCCCAATCTCATCTTGGTTAGTACTTTTAATATTTTGTATTCTAATTTTTTAAAAGTTTGTTTCATCTTTATTACTTTATAATTTTATTTTTATTTTTATTTTTAACTTATTAATATTTCATGTTTTATAACTCATTAACTTTTATGATCTTGATTTTTAGTCTCACAACAGTCGACACAACTCACCACTCAGTGAACTCACCGCCACGACTCCATCCCAAATTGATCAAATTGAAAAGTTATGATTTTGTTAATTTACAATTAATTGTAATGTTGCTACAATAGTTAATAGTGCAATTTGTAATATTTAATTTTTTTAGAGGAGTTTATAATATTGTAATTGTTTATTAGTTCTCTTAATTTGTATAATTGTAAATTGTAATAGCTTAGTGCCTTAATGATAATTATTACTTAATTAGTTAATAGTTGAAACTTAGTATATAGTTAATAGTTCAATCTATATATATTTTTTCAATTTTTAAATATATATATTTTTAGTTAAATTCTGGACCCAAAGTGGCCAAAAAACGAATTATGGTCTCAAAGTGGCCTAAAAACGGATTTTGGGCCCAAAAACATATTCTGGGCCATTTCGATCCCAGATAAGTGAGCTTGGGGGGGGGGGGAGGGGGGCGGATGGATGGATGTCCACCTCTGCACAAGCGGACAAGGTACCCCGCCCCCGCATGGATGGGGGCAGGTATCACCCCTACTGCACAGAGAAGAATGTAATGCGGTTTTGAGAGTGCAGCCTTGGGGCTAGGGAACCTCCGATGCCAAAGTCAGTAAATGCTCGTGGAGTGGAGTAAATAAGTAAGAAAGTCTAAGGATCAGAGAGAGCTTTCTCGTACCTTGGATCATCTATTTATACTACAGGTTCAAAGAGCTGATCACACCTTCTCTCATGGAGTCCGGGTTTGTCGTACTGTTCATTTTTTCAAAGTCTTTAAATGCGACGTGGCTCTGTGTCGGCTTCATAATTGTGGGGTGTGACTTGATTTGTAATGCTATTAATGTGGGATGGCTCCTTGAGCCTTAACTCGATTTATGTGAGTCATTGATGATCTAATGTAGATGAATCGAGGGTCCTCCTGGTTTCCCTTGTATCCTGTGCATATTCTGTTCTCGAGGGAGGCCGTCATTGTGTTAAGTCGAGCTGTCTTGTTGACTAGACGGCACCCCTCCCTAGTTGACAATTTGCTCCTTGCTTAGGTAAAAACCCCATTGGGATGAGTTTCTGGGTTGAGGTCCTTTGGGACTTTCCTGAGGGGAAAATTCCCCTTACACTGTAATTTGAATCATTTGATGGTATGACATATGCCTTTTGCTTAGTCTTGGGCCGATTACTTGTTCTTGTTGTCGTGATTAATCCTCCATTTTTACCATTAATTACAAACAATTTGAAGCTTAAAACATGGTTTTTATTGCATGTTTCTTTTCCAAGTCTGCTGAGATATCTGCATGAATTACAAGGAACATTCTTTTAGTTATGTTACATTGGGGGTGGGGGGTGCCGTCTGCATTTTGAGTGCATAGTCTAGATTGTGATGTGAACAGGCTTCATGTAACAACCCAAGGAAAGCTCAAGTTATATCTAGGCTTGTACTATGAAAGGACCAATCAATGTTACAATTAGAACCCCTGGAAATCATTATAAATTACTTGAACTTTCTCACCCTCCATATGTGGGATCTCACTCACCACCTTTTTGTTATTTATCGAAGTTATTAAAATTTCTCCCCTTAGATCTCTAACGTCCTCATCAGGTCATTACTAAGGTGGACATGACTCAAGCCTCATTCGACACCCTTCTATACCTAGTCCAAGATATCACATATTATCTAGAGATCCCACATTTCCTGGCAGAGAAAAGATCTTGTCGTTTATCATAGTTTCAAGGGGTTTCATGGGTCATTAAACTTTTTGATCTAAAACAAACTTTTTTTCATGTGTAATCATATATTGACTTTTTTATCTGTTGTGTATTAAAAGGCTTGTGTAAGATAAGGTCTGGTCAAATGACACATTTTCCCTTCTAAGAACAAAGCTTTGGATGAGGTTGTGTGTTAATGTCATATTTCGCAAGGCGCCTTTAGGCCGGGCCGGGTTCTAGCAACTCAGGTCTAAGGTCCTCACACGTACACACTTAAGAAAACAAAGAGAGGAGGGGCCTTGGTGGAGGCCGCGGAGTCTCCAATGCTTAAGTCAATAGATTTCTTTAGTAGTTTGTGCAAGTGCTTAGAGAGATCAGAGATAGTTCTTTGTATCGGGGGGTCGACTTTTATACAAGGTTTTTGGGTAAGGACACCTGTACCTTGCCTTATGGGGCTCACGTAGCTTCGACTGTTGTTTGGCTAGAATCATTTAATGCTGCATGGCTTCTTAGGTGGAGCCATTAATGCGACGTAGATTTCGAGGAGTGACACTATTAATGCGGCGTGACTTCCTGACTAAACTTTTCCCTACGAGTGGTCATTGTTGAGTCTCTCCATACCTGCTGTTAGGAGATCAAGGGTCATCTGCATCTCTTGCCCACCTGCATGTACAAGTTCTCAAGGGCCAGGCGTGTCAGGGCGGCGAGTCCTATCTATCCCTATCATTCGTCTTTCCCGCATGAGGGTTGCTTCTCGGATTGGTTTTACTTAGGGGCTGAGTGCTCCGTAAAGGCCTAGTGACTTCTCTTAGAGGAGGATCATTGGGCCGGGTTAGGCTCTAAGGGGGGGGGAATCCCCTTACATTGTGTTTATAACTTATTGGGTTGTGTGTAACTTACTAATAAACCAGAAAGACTTGTATATAAGATGATTGTCTAATGAAATTTAATTTTCTTTTCTAGTGCTCTCAAGACTTTTGTTTTTCTCCTCAGAAAAGGCCAAGAGGGGTTAACTAAAAGTGGCTTCCTTACCTAGACATAACCATAATAACACCCTACCAGTTGAGAACCAGATATGAGGGGCCTAGATGGAGGGAAGTTGCAGGTGCTCCCTGAAGTTGGGATTGAGCCCTAGCTTAGGCCGCAGCTCCACTAGAGAATTCAAAAACTTGTTAGGCGGCTAATACTAATCATCTACGGTGAGTCCATAGTTGGATTTGAACCCAAGACCTAATATATGCCAAACCACTTGGGAGTAACCCAAGGATCATTTGCACCACCACCACCAATGCTCTCAAGACTTAGTCTAACTTCTTTTACTCCTATTTTTTGGTGAAGCATGGTCATTTTCCACAAGCAACTGTTGGTCCATATAAGCCTCATGCAGCAAGTAAGGCTTGGCAAGATGTTCCTAAGAAACAAGTTTTAGATGTATCTTATCTTGAAATAGAACGAGTAGAGGTAGTCTTAAGTTCTGAACTTCCTCTTCACCCAAAGTTGTATCAACGAAAACTGAAAACTGGATTGTGTTATCCTATTTTCCCAAATAAGGTACCGCAAAATAGGCATGGACCGTATAGTTTATCCAGACCTAAAAGACTTACATGTAAAGATAAGGCAGGATAAGATAATACCTGATTTTGATGAGCATAAGTTAGACATGGGGCTTACTTGATTTGGTCAACTAATGCTTTATTTAGTGGCATAGTCAAAATTGGAAAAAATGCACATGGAGGAGAAGGATGTCCAGAACAATCTACAAAGAAAACTTCGTGGTCATTTGCTTTTCTTTGGCATCACTATGGGTATGTTGGCTGAGATTATCAATTCAAGGTAGTTCTTCCTGCAGAAGCATACATTTCCATTAAAATTTCTGTTTATTTATCAAACTAACATCCAATTTAGATTTCTGTGATGATTGAAGATGTTTCAGCCCCTTACGGATTGTCAAGATTTTTCTAGTTATAATTACTGAAAGTTTGAAGCCATGTGCTTTATACAGGCTTTTTAAAAAATGTTTGGGATTCTCTTGGACTGACATATGATGTGTCATTTGAGTTGAATTTGTTTGATAGACTAAAATTGGGCTGGTATGTAATATCAGTAACATTAAGTCCATGCAAGGTGTGAGTTCAATTTCAATGGAGTAGCACAAAATATTTTCTGTCATTTCAATCGATCTATTAGTTTGGCTGCACCAAATATCTAGATACATAAAGTTGTTGATGCATGCAAGAGCATTCTCAGAGGTTTGCATAGCAACAATATTACCCAAAGGAAGTTGGATATGGTTAGTTATTATTGGAAATCTTCATATTGCTTAATTTTATCGATTTATTTAGGTAACAAACTCCAATTGAAGAAACGTGATTATTTCCAGCTATGCTGAACCTTTTCAAATTTTAAAATATATTCACAGTTTCCTACATTAGTCCACTGCCGACCCAAAAAAAAAAACAAAAAATCCAAAACTATTGTGATCATGCGTTGAATCCAAGGTTTTAAGCATCGTATAATTCTATATCTACTCTTAGATTTTGATAATAACAAAGGAGTTCAAGTATTAAAGAGTCTCAAGTTGTCCACAAAATAGAGTCAAGGACATCAACAAATCAAGCAAGGAACAAGTTTACAAGTGAAGCCCTAATGTGTTTTTATACATCTCTTTCAAAATTCGAAAAATGTTTAGGGTAAAAAACAATCTTTTCTCATGACACATCAATTTGTATTTTTCACACGTGCATGATATAATTAAAAATTTGAAAGATGATTGATTATCATTTTTTATATGTGCATGATATGTTTGAAAATTTGAAAAAGAATTCATACTCTTTTAGATATATGCAAGAAATAGAAGTTTTTATTTGAAAATTTTGTAAAGTAATTGGTGCTCTCTTTGACATATGCAAAAAGTAGAAGTTTTTGTTTGAAAATTTTGCAATATGAATGATTCTCCTTTTGACATATGCAAATGGTAACAATTTTGTTTAAAAATTTTTAAAAATGAATGATGTTGTCTTTCACAATTACAAAATGAGAAACTTTTGTTTGAAATTTTTGAAAAATGAATCATGTTCTTTTTTGACATTTGAATCCTTTTAAATTTGAAAATGAAATTCCATATGGCTTAACACTTATTCATTTTGAGAGATATAGTTTGCGTTATATTATTTTCATTTCACTCATTGAGGAGTTTACTCTGATAATCTTTTCACTATCAGCTCTTGTGTAAACAGTAAAAGGATGTTTGTAACCCTTCTGAGTGTAGTAGGAGTTCTATACAGAAAATAGCTAAATCACCACTCTTAAGGTGATTGTAAGTGTAGAAAATGTTCTACAAGAGTTCTTTAAACCAATACTGCTTAAAGGTGTAGTAAGTTTCTATCTTCAATAGAATGAGATTGAATAGTGAATTTGAGAATCTTCAAGAGTTGAATCTCGTTAAAATACTGAATTTATATCTCTATTACCTTTACTCTTTATATTTTTTGTTACTTAGTATTCTGTTCATATTTTATATTGTGTATTTGATTTATAATTGTTAATTTTTTTAAAACAAACCCAATTCACCTCCCTTTCTTGTGTTAGTCATTTGAGCAACATCATATGTCTTGGAGAATGTCCTAGGAATAGCAAAGTATACTATTTTTGCTTAAATCCCTTTTGTATGTACAGGCAAAACGGATCATTCTAAGGTATGAAGCTAAAATTAAGTCAAATGCCTATTGGCTTGGATTGTTGGGCCACTTACAGGCGGCTTTTGTTGCAAGGAAGGTGAAGTGGAAATATTTGACATTCAATCCCCTATCCTCGATCTAAAAATAAAATACAGGTGTTAAGTAGATACTTTGTTGTTGAAAGAAAATAATAATTATTCTTTTTCGCAATGGAAATCAGAATTTACCTTTCATGACGATGTTTGCTTAAGAAATATCATGCATCAAAGATATGATATCACAATATGAAGCTTCCAAGATCAAAGACCTTGCTTATGATCAGTTGAAAGTAAATGAGAATTCTTTACATTCAAGTGTTGGGATTCCTGGGGCTCAGGCTGGTCACGAAATTACCAGTGAGGATGAATCGCATGAAGGCTTTCCTGGAGTTATTCCCATGAGACGTGTTTTATCTACAATGTCTCGGCCTACAGCATAAGCTTCCTAGATCACACTTTCTTTCTGTCACACTTTCTTTTTGTTTTATCTATATTCCCTACAAGGGTTGTCTTGTAGGGAATATATATTGAACATCGAAGGTATGACTTTTAGTTCTCTGTAAAATGCATTTCTATATCTCCAATAACTAGCTTTAAGCTTCCAAATGCCATAGTTCTCTTTATATCATAATCATAACCCCATGAAGCTGTATGCTTATATTGTAAGAGGTTTTTCTCTCCTCTGTCTCATCGAGCCTGAGAATGGCAACTAAGGAGACAAGAAGCGAAGGCCTAGCCAAGAACAAGTAGGCTCTTCGGCCCGACCCACATGTAGACTTTCCTGGACGCTACTTTCATAAGGGAAAGTGTTGTAGGGGGATGAGACTCGTCGACCTAGAGACCCTCGAACAATGTCTAGCCCTTGAGTGCTTGTCCGCTTAATGGGAGGAAGTACGGGGGACTCTCGATCCTCTGACATGGAAGATATCAATGAACCACCAAGGACGCCAGCGGGGTGAGGCAAATCGAGGAATCACGCCGCATTAATGGCACCACTACCCGAACTGTATGTCACATTAATGACGCCATCGTAGAGTTACGCCACATTAAAAAACTTTGACAAAATGAATAATACAAAGGACACGGAGGGCAGGCACGATCTGTCCCCCCCCAGACTCCTAATATAAATAGCAACTCCTAGGTATAAGAAATTCTCTTTGATCTCTAAACTCTCTTATTTATTTACAAACTTCCAAGAGACTTTATTGACTTTGGCTTCGAAGACTCTCTAGCCCCAAGGCCACCCTCTCCCAGTTGCCTTATTATCTATTTTTGCAAGCCCAACTCTGAAAACTTGAGTTGCTGGAAACTAACTCAAAGGCATATAAAACACGACGTTAGCACTTATGTTTATGAGGAAGTGCTTGCCCATTTTGTAGGCCATCATCGATTAGGGCATCTTCTATTTATTTTGATCACCAAAACCTGACATCCCAGGTCTTCTTTCCTTAATGGCATCTTGTGACCTGAAGCAAAAGACAAGATGATGATCATGATGAGCACTAAAGATTCCTTGTTTGAAAGAATCGTTGTGAAAGAGCTCCTGGGTTCCATCTTTTGCTTCCTTACAGAATATGAGATGCTGTGAATAAGGTCTCAGCAACAAAATAATGTAATCATAGACAGCTGTGCTTAGTCTTTTTGCAGCATCTTGACGTGATGAAGGAACAGACAAACCTTTGCTAGCTCAAATTACAACAGACAACCCCGAGTGCTGCAGTCGAGTCCAATTTTTTTGTTAGCACAGTCATTTTTGGTCTAGAATATGTCACATAATCAAAGCTTTACCAAATTTTCGAAATATAGTTAGCTTTAGATACTATAATGATGAAATTATTGTGCGAAACTGCCCCCTTTTGAGCTGGGTAATAAGAGGCAAACACATTTTTGGCACTCAGATTCACTTCCCAGAAAAAAAAAAAAAAAAAAAAATCAGATGGGCATAGAGGACACCTATGATAACCTAATTCATTGCCTTTGGACTTCGGGCATTCAAACAGTCCAAAGTGATAACCTAATTCATCAAGTTCTATTCCGCTATTTATTATTAGACGATCAAGTGACCGCTATACCAAATTAACTTTTTTATTTGTTTTAATTTTTTAATTTATATTTTTTATTATTTTAAAATATTTTTAAAAAATATAAAAAAAATTATTATACTAATAGTCACTTTATTAATTATTAAATAAAAAAAATTAAAATATACGAAATATCAAAATAAGGGAGCAAGTTAAGTGAGTAAAGTAATATTTTTCTTATTATTATTGGTTAAGAGCTATTTGATTTTTTTTTATATACAAAGGGAGTGGGTTTCAAATCCAAAATTTCTATCTAAAAAATTGGGTAATATTTCACCAGGCTGGCTAGAGCTAGTTGGCACTTGACGTTGATCCAATATTAGTGATATTATTTAATTATCAGAAAAGGAATCATTGTAACTTTTTGTGTTATTGTAAATTTGTAATTGATTTCTCAATTTTTTGGCTAGATCAACAGCGGAGAAGACTCGAGACAACTCTCTCTCTCTCTAAATTTTTGTTTGACACCTTCAGGTACCATAATGTTTTCCCATAAATTTTTTATTTGTAAAACTTTTTGATTTTTTTTTATATATTTATTTTTAAATAATATTATATAGAAGTCTCAAATATATAAATTCACGAGATACTTGATAAAATAAGTGGGCCTTGCAAGAATAGTGCAATTTTTACGGTGGGATTTATTTTTTATTAAAAAACTATTGAGACTTGTGTAAATCATTACTCTTTATTTTTTTTCTTGATGGTGCTTCTGTATTCACATTTTACATAAAGATTCTCTCAATTTTACATTATATGAATAATGCAAAATATGAAATATTTAAATTATTTCTTTTTTTAAGAAATATTTGAATAACAAACAAAGTGAGCAAAACCAGAGTATAGACATTTCAACTGCTTGAACTATTAGTGACAAAACAAATTGGGGTTTCAAGATTTGGTAAAATATAAGTGTATTTCTGAAAAAAGCTTAAGGGAAGGGTAAAAGGCTGATGTGATAAAATCATAATTCTTTAACTTAAAAAGAATAATTGATATTTTATTTATTATATAGGATATAATTAGTTGTTTGGGGAAAAAATAGAACATAGAAATCAGAAAGAGTCGTGCTATGCATCAGCCTCTGTTCATGGCTGATGCATAGCACACCTGATGTGTTTTTATGTGAGTGGTTTGGATATTAGTGATTTGGATGATGTGAGTGATTTAGATGATGACATATATAGTGTATTGTGGCTGCTCCTCAATAGTAGACTGATGTAAAGAATTTTCCAATCAGAAAAGAGTCCAAATAATATGAAGTCTTGTTAAAAAATTATTCTTATTAAACAAGCACTTCCAGCGTCTCCCTCCGCTGTGTCTCAGCAGTAATAGAAAAGTAGAGAAGAGGCTCGGCGGTCGAAGTCGAACGCATCTCTCGAGTCTTCGCTTTCCTTGTCGGCAGCGCAAAGGGTCTCTCTCTGCGTGCACTCGTATGTATACGAGTTTTATTCTCCACTACATTTAAGCTGTTTTTTATTTTTGAATCTCTAATGTTCTTGATTTTTTTTTGCACGTCTTCTCGAGAATTGCTTTTTCGTTCAAGCGTTCGATAAACACTTCCGCCTTTTATTTAATTTAACGCACTTTGGGTTTTTTTTCGTATTTATTTCCTTTGTAGATTATAGATTATTGTGCTACTTTCCTTCTCTGTGTGAATTAGTCTTACTCTGAGCATACAACTTCTCATGTTTTCTGCTTTATTTGTGCATTGAGACCGACTTGTGTTCTTCTTCGTCTTCTATCCGAGTGATTAGGTTGTAGGGCTCAGTCTTAATTAGGTGATGAATCATGAATGCGCTTTCACGGAGTAATTTCCAACCTTTATATCATATGAGGATGTATTGTAGGCCTTCATTCTGTTTCTCATAATCAGGCGAGTCGGGGAATTAGTACTCCAGGTCTTGGCTTCGTACCTTCAATACCTGACCTACTCGTTACTTTTAAAATCTGTTTAATTTATCTATTTTCTGTCATCTATTCATCTGAATTTCAAAAGAAGGGTTCTGAGTGGAACCGATTGCGTCTAGTTTTCTTAAGTGGAGAGTTGGAATCCGTGTTTTTTCTGGTTTATTTCTTTGGACTTTCTCTATTATATACACGTCGTTTGATTAGACTTCATCACTCACCTCTTCTCAGATCATGGAAAGCGGAGGCAATTCCCTTCCTTCTGGGCCAGACGGGGTGAAGAGAAAAGTTTCATATTTTTATGACCCAGAAGTTGGAAATTATTACTATGGACAAGGTCACCCAATGAAGCCACATAGAATTCGAATGACACATGCTCTCTTAGCCCACTACGGTTTGCTTCAGCATATGCAGGTCCTGAAACCAACTCCTGCCAAAGATAGGGATCTTTGCAAGTTTCATGCTGATGATTATGTTAGCTTTCTTAGGGCTATCACCCCAGAAACTCAGCAAGATCAGCTGAGGCAGCTGAAGAGGTTTAATGTTGGTGAAGACTGTCCTGTCTTTGATGGTCTTTACTCGTTCTGTCAAACTTATGCTGGGGGTTCAGTTGCTGGTGCTGTCAAACTGAACCAAGGAGGTTCTGATATTGCCATAAACTGGTCTGGTGGGCTGCATCATGCCAAGAAGTGTGAGGCTTCTGGATTTTGTTATGTGAACGATATCGTCTTGGCAATTCTGGAGCTTCTCAAAGTACATGAGGTTGGTCTACTTTTCTATTTAACAGAGTATTGTTTATTTTGGTGCACGAGAATGAGACCAAGTTTTTATTTTTTTCACTGGTGAGTTACTTTGGCACCTTGTGGGGGCTTGAATTCACAAACTTGATAAATTTCGTCTAAGCTGCTACTTATTGGCATTAATTGTCGAATGTCTGGATGCAAAATCATAAATAATCAGGGCAAAAACTCATGTCACTATTATCATTGTTTCTGTTTCTATCTACAGAACTGGAAGAAGGTTGCTTTCTATGTTATGTTTTGAGATGTGTAGCTTTTCTGTAGCACTCATAGAAATGTTTTAATCGAAGTTTTGTTTGTTGTTGATCCATGTCATTGTTGTTATTCATAGTTGAAAGCACAGTTGTTATTATAACTTTAGAAGAGTTGCAGAGCTCTTTTCCTGTTGGAGCTTTCCTGTCGTACTTTCTATTCCTTTTTGTTTTTCTATTTTGAGATGAGTGAGCAACTTTTTATTCCTGGGTTGAATGTTATAACCTCTTTCTTTTCCTCCTTTTTTTTTTTTTTTTTTTTTTTTTTTTTGTCGGGGAACCTCTCCAAGGCAAGGGCCCTTCGGACCCACCCCTGTAAAGTAAACTCCAGTCCCGTGCACCATGCCCTCAGAAGTTTCCTCATACGGAACTGGTTAAATCGCTTACTTTTCACCAGGAGGTGAGGTCCCAAAAGATTGTTTGCACTCATGAGGTGTTGAACCTTGGATCTTGATGGGAGTAATAGCTCAAGACCAAGGCCTTCACCACTTAGGCCAACCCCTTGGGGTTTTGAATGTTATAACCTAGTCATTAAGCCTGAGTAAATTGATATTGAATTGTGTGCTACACACTTAATATGCAACTAATGATGGTACAGTGTTTCCATTGCTTTGCAAGAATTTTAAGTTGCTCTCCATCTACTTTGGCCTTCAGTACCACTTTTGGAAAAGAAAAAAAATCAACAAATCATGAGCCTTTTCTAGGAGTTTATCATCAATGTTGTATTTGATTAACTATGATTCATTAACAAAATGATAGCATTGCTAGCATCATCATTATCACTGTAATAATACTAATGACAATAGCGATAGTAATAATAATGATAATAATAATTAGGAGACTGAATGCTTGAGGTACCATCCACTAGTGTGTGTTTACATGGTGTGGAGCGATCAGTTTTTTTTAGCAAGTTAATCAATTCCCTAGGATGCCTTCACAATGATATTTGAGTAGTTGTACCGCAATATTTTTCTTTCTTTCTTCTCTCTTCCAGGATGTCTTCCAAATGTTTAAAAAAAAATTCTCAATTCTTATAGTTGCTTTTGGATATGGAGTCATAGTGTGAAATCAGTTCTAGGACCTAATCAATTGTGAGGTTTCTTTTGCATAATCAGTCATTCCAACTACAAAATTTCTGTTTCAGCTATGTTTGAGATGAAGTGGTTCTTGAACTAATTGATTACTGTCTAGTGGTTTCATTGAACAAGGTATAAAATGCTGCTTATATGTAAGCTTGTGTGACTTCCATTGACTGCTGAAACCAATCATTTTAATTTCACGATCACCATTAGTTTTGCTGTCTTTAGTTGGGAGCTTGGATTCTGCTCTAAGGTTTTAGCTAGTTGAAAAGGCCTTTGCGTATTTGTAATGCAAACAATGACTTATTTTTCTATTAGCATGCAAAATATTACGTACTGATTTCTGCCAAGTAGTCTGGAATATAATTCCACATTCTCATATCAATGCAGCGTGTTTTATATGTGGACATTGATATCCACCATGGCGACGGTGTGGAGGAGGCTTTTTACACAACTGATAGGGTCATGACGGTTTCATTTCACAAATTTGGAGACTATTTCCCTGGTACGGGTGATATTCGTGATATTGGATATGGCAAAGGGAAATATTATTCTCTCAATGTACCCCTTGACGATGGCATTGACGATGAGAGCTACCAGTCCTTGTTTAGGCCAATAATAGGGAAAGTGATGGAAGTTTTTCAGCCTGGTGCTGTGGTTCTACAATGTGGTGCTGACTCTCTATCTGGTGACAGATTAGGGTGTTTCAATCTATCAATTAAGGGCCATGCGGACTGTGTCAGATTTATGAGATCTTTCAATGTTCCGCTCCTATTGCTGGGTGGAGGTGGGTATACGATACGAAATGTTGCTCGTTGCTGGTGTTATGAGGTAATCTATGTTTTGATGCAATTATTAAATGTCCTTTAGATGAACCTTTATACCTGATTGATAGAAGAAGCTTAATTTTGGATGCCTAGTTTTGGTTGCTGCATGATAAACACATTTAACTGATACTTTGTAAAATGCTGCAGGATGACATATAATTTTGGAAACACTAGTCTAATTCTAATGTTACGAAATACGTGCAATATGATTTACAAGTATCCTAACACTGTGGAGCGTATTTAATGGAAATTTGAATTTGTACAATTTTTTTTTTATTTTCTGAGTGTTGCAGTAATCGTTCTTTTGGGGTTTGATTGTCCTTAAGCTTCATTCTTGAATAGGCGGTTCTGTTCCATACGTTCGTCTTGCTGCTGTTGCATTCCAGATCTCTTTGGGTGGAAGTTCAATATGTAGATTCTTGACATTTGAATGAACGAGATGCAGAAATTTTATATTGATGTCTCCAACCCACATTAATAAGTCATATGCTTGTTGTATAAGACTATTTGCTTGTATTTTGTTAACCTCCTCTCCACTTATATAAATAGATATATATATATATCATATTATCTGTTGAGCAGACAGGTGTTGCACTTGGGATGGAACTTGATGATAAGATGCCGCAGCATGAATATTATGAGTACTTTGGCCCAGAATATAATCTTCATGTAGCTCCAAGTAACATGGAAAACAAAAACTCTCGTCACTTACTGGAAGAGATTAGGGCAAAACTTCTTGATTATCTATCAACGTTGCAACATGCCCCAAGTGTCCAGTTTCAAGAGCGACCACCTGATACAGAGCTTCCAGAGGTTTGTCTTTGCATCTCTTATTATCATCACATTGCTATGATGCCTTTCTTATTTTTTATCTTTTCCTTCATTGTACTGAGTTTTTATTTTGATAACTCTTGTGCCCTTGTTTTATTATAATTATTTTTTTCGTTGGGAGGTAGATGGGGGAGGTAATTGGGCTGTTTGTACCCTAACAAGAATATGACGTGTAGTTGAAAATTTTCAAACTTTGAGTTCACGGCCACCCTGGTGTACGGTGGCTTCACTGCTGCATGTGTAGAGTTTGCATGTAAGTTAATGGCTGGAAGTGTTTTGCATTCAGGTGGATGAAGATCAAGATGACGGAGACAAAAGATGGGATCCTGATTCTGACATGGAGTCTGATGACGACTGGTATTCTGTTTCTTGTTCATCATCATCTTCTCCTCCTCCTCCTCCTCTGTCTCAAGGCTGCTAACAACTGTCTTTCTCTGTCATACAGTAAGCCTTTGCCAAGTCAAGTGAAGAGAGAACCCATTGAACCTGGACGCACAGACTCAGTATGTCCAGCTCTATCATCTTTTTGCGCTGTAATTACCAAATTTTTTCTCACAATTCATTGTTACGTTGCATGCATGCTTCAGTGTAATGTCTTTAATTTGGAAGAGTCCTTTGAGTCAACACCCCCCTTATGGCAATAATTAACCACTTTTCACTTTCAGGCAACTAATATGATGGCAATAGATGAGCCACGCATCAAAGTGGAGCAGAATAACTCGAACAAACCATCCGATCAACACGTTGAGATGAACTCATGACCAAGGATGTCCAGCATTCCTTTCTGACGTGCAATATATGTTCCCTTGTAGTTATAGTGGATTTACTCAAGGCATTGTTACACTGCTTCTATGATGTGGGTGTTTGAAAACTTATTTATGAATGAGCGTGAAATGGTCCATTGGAAGCACGAGCTATTAGTTCTTGCCATCTTTGTGCATATTTCAACGATTGTAAAGTTTGAGCAGCAGCAGTACATTATAGCAGTTTTGGGTGGTATTTAATGGATAGACCATGATATTGTTGATGATAGGTCTATGATGATACCGACATTATCTCTTTGATAAATTATTCGTGTTTATCGTCTTCACTAGCATCGTGTAATATGCTTTTGTGGTCTATCATCATCACTTTTGTCGTGTGCACACTGACTAAACTTGCATTGCACAAACATTATGGCAGTTAGAAGTAGTTGGCTCTTTCTGGGCAGGTGGTGTCAAGTAAGCTGTGATGTGAGAGAGAGAGAGAGAGAGAGAGAGAGAGGTGGCTCAGTTATTTCTTTTTTCTTTTTCTTTTTTTTTGGGGGGGGGGGGGTGGGGGTGTGGATGGTCAAGACGACATCGTTTATCACTTGTCCTCCAAAATAAACACAGATTTGGCACCAAAAAGGCACCGTTTTTACATCTTAACAGCAGCCCCCCACCGACCACTGCATGTAAATGGCAAAAGTTGGGGATCAGATAAAAAATGATGACAAATTGATGGCTCACGTGAATTTAGGTGGAGCAATTGAATCCAAACATTGCATCATGATGATGACATGACCATGATGTACAAAGACACTCAAGGGCAACCACCAGATATACACATTCAAGCTTCCCATCTCCATTTGAATAAAAACAGACCGAGACCGAGACCGAGACCGAGGTAAATCCCCAGGAGATGGAACAGAAAATGCTTCAGAAAACATCAAAACCGATGTTGCAATAGCTGTTCCATAGTATAAAGCAGTAGCATTCGCCCAATACATATAATTAGATGCATCACCTATGTACCTTAGCAGGAAATAGGAACGTAGATATACATTCATCAACCAGAAAAAGATCAATCACCTGGGAAGCAACTGACAAATCTAATTCACATGGGAAACAATAGTGTTCGACGAAAGAAACCTGCAAACTAATTCACATGGGAAACCAACTGACAATCTAATTTTGCACTAATTCTTAGTCACGCCATGCAAAATTTCCTCTGCCTTCTCTTAAGCTTCTTCCTCTCCTATAGTCAACTTCTGCATCTGAGCAAGACAAACCCAGATGGTACTTCCTATTGCTTTTGGATAACTCCATCTTTGAAAAAATGTCCTCTTCATCAGTCAGAGTATCATTACCAGGCGTGCTGGATCCAGAGACATTCCCAGATTTTCTCCACGATATGTTATCTGTCATATATGAAAGCAACATTATTGCCAGTATGACAGGGAGACCGAGGAAGAGATCTTACAATAAGATAGGGCTCAGATGCATCTTAATGAGCCAAAGACACCTAATGAGAAAAGTGATCTACATGCAC
This sequence comes from Cyclocarya paliurus, assembly GCA_029856935.1. Classification (NCBI taxonomy): domain Eukaryota; kingdom Viridiplantae; phylum Streptophyta; class Magnoliopsida; order Fagales; family Juglandaceae; genus Cyclocarya; species Cyclocarya paliurus. Next base: position 11,173,827 of record CM056949.1, read on the forward strand.
AGATACAATTGAACAGTTACAGAACATAGATACTCGAGTTTCTACGCAAGGTATTGTTAAGATATAATATAAATAATAAAATCTATCTCTTCCCATAAGTTTAACCTTTTGGGATAAGTGGTCATTTTAATCACCACTTGTCCCAAAAGTTAAGCTCATGGAATGAGGTAGATTTTATCTTTATGTTATATCTTAACAGGTATAAGCTCCCAGCATGACAAAGACTATGTGGGTCTGATGGAGTATTAAAAAGTTTGTATCATTTGCAGAGAAGGTAAAAAAAAAAAAATGCTTAAAGTTCTTGCATGAAGCCTAACGCATGATAAATGTTTTGCTTTTTTGGGAGTTGGGGGGGGGGGGGGCGCTCAGGCATGAGAAATAAATTCAGGCAAACATAATAACAGCATAAAACAGGTATGCTCTACTTGACTGCTAAGAAATCATAGGAGTGAAAGCTTAGGACAGATTATTATTATTATTTCTGATTAAAGTTGGTTGTTCTATAAGATTTTTTTTTTTCCCTTCCCATGATTTCTTGACAACCACTGGAGCAATAGTGTAAGTTTGAATTAAGCACAGAAACTTCACCTCCATGACCATTGCAGTAAGCAGGCACATCATGGCATCCGCCCTCATTAACAGTATTTGATCCTGATTTAAGGCCTTTTGGACTCTGCATGTTTGTCTGCGTTTTCTGAGCCTTCAGTCCTTCAATTACTGATGCAGGTTCTATATCTTCTTCCATGGGTGGATTATTAGAGGTAAAAGGGGTCATGGTAAATGAGTCCTCCATTACGTCAGAAATCTCCACATACTGAGGTGTAGTGATAATTTCATCTGCACTGAACCCAAAGGATGCTCTGTACGCTTCTAATTCTTCCACATCTTGCTTGGGACTTTTATTGTGCCTGTTCTGATGTCCATTTCCACTAGAGGAGTAAACATCTGACTCCTTGGACACACTTAACCTCCCACCAGTATGAGGAAACGGTGGATTATGATCCAGATAGAATTGGGCAAAAGTAGCAGGGCAGAAGAAATTAGAATCTTGAGATGCCATGGAGACACCATTTGTTTCATGCCCAAATTGCCTATTGGAACCATTCCTTGAATATTTTCCATTTTGGGGAGAAATTGAAGGATCCCATTGCGAGGCAAAGTCCCGCTCAGGAAACGAAGACGATAAACAGTCACCTGAGGTCCTTGAAATTGGTGATCTGAGACTACTAGCTGGACTTCCAGGATAGAGCGAATATGTTGCTTGAAGATCATTCGCAGCGATGTATTTAGTTTTTTCAGTGCTTTTCAGATCCATGTGGATCTGAGCATAAGGCACATCTGGGGATGAGGGAGTAGTAAGGTGAGCCTCTGGGGGAGGAGTGAGGGGAGCAGTAGATGGCTCAGTTGTAAAGGTTGAAAAAACAGGAGGAGAAACAAGCTGAGTTTCATGAGCATATGGCCCAGTGGCAAACATTGTGGATGAAGGACCTCCAGGTGAGTTAGCAGATAATGACAAGAAACAGCTTGGCGATTGAGCTGTTGAAGGGAGTGCGGAATTTGTAAAGGATGCTGGTGATGAAGGCGGAGCAAGAAGAGACGGAGCTAGTGCAGTAGCTTGATTGGTCAACCCAACTACTTGAGGGCCATTTGTCTGCGTAGCTGCTGCATTCCCCTCAGGAATCCGAGATGAAGGTACAATGCGCTTTCCACCTTTCTGCGTGCCAAAACAAGATAATGCACCCAAACATCCTCCCCATCTCTTTCGCTGTCAACAGACAGAAGCATCGTGTCAAAATCACGTTAACATTTGTATTGGAAAAGCCTTTGATCTTGATGTGAGTTTCTGCCTGAATTTAGCTTGCACAAGATATTAATACTTTTTTCCATCTAAATAAATGGTTCCTATTTGGAAAAAAAATCAGCCAGCATAACTGTATGCATTCGTTTTGTTCATCAGGCCATCCTCACAGAAAAAGCTTGGCTTCAATCAATCATGTGTTTGTGTTGCGTGAGCGTGTATCAACCTATTTAAGGAATATTTCCAAAACTACTGATTTGAAATGGAGGAATAATTTTCACTAACTTCATCCCAGTCATCAAGCGAAAATGGAAACTGATGCCACAATCAGCAGTTTAAAAAAGAAAACCCAATCAAACGAAGAAGAAAATAACTTGTAAAACAATATCATAGCTATCGATGGGCAATATTTTCATGCTAAAATTGTAATGGAAAAAAGAGAATAATAGTTAATAATGACTTAAAATATGCTTGCACTGAAGAGCTGGGATCGTGAATTTTCACAATTCAACCAGTTGTATTCATCCTTTCGAAGATGAAACGTTCTGAATATAATTTGGAGATCGAACTGAGAGAAAGAAACTAACTAAATTTTGTAAAAATACAAAAACGAAATCAAAGTTACCCAGGATGACCTGATCTTGACTCTTCAAGAGTACAACCGTGGGTAAAAACCAAGAAGAGTTTTTGTCAGATCTGACAGCCAGTCTGAGAAACCTATGCATTCATTCGTATGATAAACTAAAATGAGCAAAGGTAAAGCCTTTCAAAGCGCAATCCAGGTCCTGAAAGTCTTTGGGTAACTGGTACATTTGGTCTTTAGCTAATACTAGCAAATTGAAGTATTACATAAGCAATTAGTGGAGTTAGAGTTTTTTTCCTTTCTAATTACTCAAATGGCTACCACCCCAGATCTGAGCAAGAACTTGCGGATGCATAAACGAAATCGAAAATGTGTGGAATTGTGCTCAGAACGACCCAGATCTGACACCAAATCAAACTCCCGGAGGGTCCAATACTAACAAAAATAAAAGAACGAACAAAAACCCAAGACCCAAAACAAATCGAGAGAGAGACATTACCCGTTCCTGCTGAGGGAATCTATTCTGCTCCGAACCCATATATTATATATAGAGAGAGCGCAGTGAGAAAGTTATCTTCTTCTTCTTCTCTTCTTCTTCTTCTTCGGTTAACAGTTAATAATGGGTCTCATATGCTACTGTTGTCAGTTAAGGTCCAGCAACTAACACCTAGAAACCATCCTCACATTCCTTAAGCAGAAGCTGACACCATTTTAGATTTTGCTCTCAAGAGAGAGAGAGAGAGAGAGAGAGAGAGAGAAGAAACGAAAAGAAAAGAAAAGAGGGAGAGAAAGATGTATCAAAATATATATTTATATAAGTGATATGATAGTACTACTAATAAAAAAAGGAAAACGATGTTAAGTAAATTACTTAATTACTCCCAAGTAGTCCTAATTACAGGACAAGGAAAGACAAAAGCGAAAAGGATTCAAATGATAGAGATGGGAGAGATAAGAAAAGAAAGTGACCCAGCGTGTTAGGGGTTACTGTTACGAGAGACAGAGAGACAACCCCATACACACTGTCACACACACACAATACAAGCTAAAATCTCAATGCTCTCAACAAGCAGTTCTTCCTATTTTTCCCCTTCAAAATCGTGAGATTTTATTCATCTGAAATAATGCAGAAACATGGCGATATATTGCATTTAAGGGGTTTGGAAAAACTGGAAATGGAGACATTTGATTACTTTATTTATAAGCAAGTAAGGGAGAGAGGGGGTTAGAGAAAATGGGAAAAGAAACTCCACTGCATTGCATTGCATTACATTAAAGTTAGAGCTTTTAGGGAGGTGGTGGTGGTGGAGGTGGTGGCCTGCTCGTGGGACCGGCTGGATAGCTGAAAGATGAAACATGAAAGATGATGATATGCTCCTTTATTATATGTTCTTCCTGCTCCTATTCACTCATACGTACTGATAAAAAAAATAAAGGATTACCTTGCCCAACTCAAAGACCCCATCCTCCTAAATCCAAATCTCCAAACTGTTTGTACTTTTTAGGGCATCACATCTAAGATTTTTGGATCAGCATATTATCTTTAGATTTGACATTTTTAACTCATTAATACATTATAGATGACAACATTCTTGGATGATACAAATAAGTTGAATCTCCATAAACATCCTTAAAATATGAAATTACAAGCTATAAATACATAATATAATTCAATAAGTTTTAGATTGAGAATGATTTGATAATTGTAATTTTGACAAATAATTGGACATGTTTACGTTATCATTCTTCCTATATACATTCATATTAACAATTTATTCTCAGTTTAAACAGCTTGTATTTGTTTTTATCAGGCTGTTGCATGGTGGCAATAAGTATTTCTTCCTTTCTTTTCTTTTTTCTTTTTTTCTTTTTTCCCCTTTTTCCCTTTTCTTTATCTTCCCCCGTTTTATTTCGGTCAGACCTCGTGCATGAAGATTGGGCTGCTTTTGATCATACAAATAAAGACATGTCCGGAAAGAAGAAAAGAATAACGATGTTTACACTTGGATCCCTCATCTTTCCTCTTAATTTCATCTAGCCCTGGAATCTCTTTATGAATTGTTACATAAAGAGAATTGGGTATTTTGAGTTTGTAAAATGCCTAAAGATTCAAACACAGAGTATATATTGTTTTGAAACATAATTTCATGATACAAATGATCGATTCATTTGCAAAAATTGGGGTAAAAGAAGTGCAAAATATCTTGATAACACAACATTAACCCATGATTTGAGTTTTTAAAAGTCTATTTAGTCGAATGATGTCTCTTTGCTCTAACCATGCCTCTTTTATCATATCTTGGAATTAGTTGCAAGACAACACAAGTCGAGCACTACAACCTTAAGCCGTGAACTCTCTCTCTCTCTCTCTCGTGATATTACACCCACATAAAGACGGCATGCAAGACAAGATAATTCACTGCCTTTGCCACATGAAAGAAAACACTAACTCGCTCTTCACGAAGCTTCAAAGCCTCGGTCTCTTCCCCCCATCCCTGCTTGCTACGTGTTTAATACACAAGCACTTCCATCTTCAACCAAAAGCACTTCCATCTTCAACCAAAAATAGGGGTGTTAGAACATTGGCACTGCTTTCATCAAATTTATTTTTAAAATTTTATAAAAAGTACATATTTTTTATAAATTCAAAATCTCCATAATCCTACATTGAATTAACTATTAAATTAGTCAAAATAATAATATAATATTATATTTTTAATAATAATATTTTTAATTTTTTTTTATATTTTACAATTACACTAACAATTAATAATGTCATTTGATACTTAAATTATTGTTTCCCAACTTAAATATATTATGACTCAAAATTGAAAAATAATAATTTAAGTAAATAAAATAATAGTTATAATGTGAACAGTTAGTCTTTAAATTTAAATATGAACTTAAATGTACTGTAATTCAAAGTTGAAAATTTTAGTATATGCTAAATTCAATGTAGTGATTTTAAATACAAATTCATCAAATTTTAAAAATGACACTCATTTGATAAGTCCGATGACAATGCTTGAGTCAGCCACACATAATTTTATATAAGAAACTTTAAAATAACGCTAGCCACTAGATATTGCTCAAGATGACAGCCATCAAGATTATAGCTTTTCCTCTAGCAACCCACGTGTATGTGTACATGTGTGTGTCTCTGAGAGAGAGAGAGAGAAGGGGGGGGGGGGGGGTCAGCATCGTTTCGTCACCAAGGATAGGAACAGGGACGAGATAGCAATGTGTGCATTTTTATCATTGCCTGAAATAATCATTACTTCTCTGGTATATCTTAAGGTTCACGACATTAGCCAGTCCCTATTCAAGGAATTTTAGTTCAACCATGGAATTACTCCTTGGAATGTACATCTTCTAAAAATATTAGGGATATTTTGTTTTTCTTTCCTCCCACTTACATTGACTCTGGATAATTCCACACACAAATTAAAACCCTTCCTTTCATTGGAAGTACACACTCAATTCATCATCGTCTCATTTTTTGTCTGAATCCCATAGTATTTATTACTATGCTTATGAATCTTCCGTGCAACAAAAAATAGGATCTTATCCCATTTCAAGTGAAATGAATAGTGTATACATTTAGTGTAAAACATGGATTATTATGATCACTCACACTATATTGACAAATGAAATGACCAGACTACCTCACATTTAAACTAAATGGATACTTTCCATTTCACTTCGAATGAAGAGGATTCTTGTCCGAACAAAATATTATATAGTTCAACATGTATTATGAAATCTATTTTATGTATCTATCTGACCGGGAACTCTATTAAAGCCTTGATCCTTTGAGAAGACTCAAGAATCCATACAAACGTGAACAGAATTTTCTTATGGATCGCCACCTATCACAATTCACAACCCTCCTCCTTTATCCGGGCTTGGGACCGGCTGTGTGATTGCAACAGGTTGAAGAGAACACAGGCGGAGTTACTAATAATAAGCCAAAGAAAAAAGAAAAATTGAGGAACATCACATCAATATATGCTCATGACTTTGAACAAAGGAATTTAAGGATTGAACGGTACAAGGATTAAAAACCTGCATAGTGCAGCCATTTCACCCAATCAACTTAGCCAGAGACAATTACGCGTGAAGTAATTAGCACGACCAACAACATGCAGCATGCTGTTAAAAGTAACATATGTAAGTGGAACTGGCCTGAAAATCTAATCATTTATAGTATTTTTTGGGCTTGTCGAATTATTTGCTTTTTTACTCAAACTCACCTTTAAGCTCAGTCAATGTGAGAAAAGTCACGCCTAATGTGATACGTAAAGGAAGGTGTAAGACAATGGTGAGAAGTATACTAAGAACCGAAAAAACGGCATAAAACAGCCATCTTGTGCATGCTGTGGAGCCAGTCCGACCAATTGAAACGGGAAAAAATATAGCTTCGTTTTTTTCTTTTGTTGTTGAAGAGAGAGCTATCTTGTCCAACAGCCCTCGGTCAGCCCCCTAGATAGATGGCTCCTTCCCGTCATGCTCCTCCTATCCCACCAACACTAGACCTACAAATCGGCCCGTGAACCACACGTGCCGTCTCAGGCACACGTGGATCTTACACGCCATCACCAGCCATCACCAAATGCATTATTATTGCAACCCAAGAGCTTCATGCTTCACCAACAAAGATGAGAGCTCATCATCGAATGCTTCCCTTCAATCTTCTAAAGTGGGCATCTCCTTATTGCAGCCTCCTAGTTTTCTAATGGTTGTGGTGGGCAACTCACAACAGTCCAACTACAGGATGGTTCCAAAAACAACCTTAAGAGTGGTCCAAAGATAAGAACCGAACCAATTTGACACCATTTCCGGCTTTGTTTTCATTTACTTACATAGCTACTATGTCTTGGAATGTTTGTTAAGGTCCGTGTAATTTGAATCTTAATTAGTATTTTAATAAAAATTAGAAAATATTACAAATATGTTTTGTATATTAAAAAGCATGACAAATAATTTAAAAATTAGAAAATATATTCGGGATTTTCACGAAGTCCCCATAAAAAAAATCATCAGTTCCCCTAAGCATGACTTATAATTTGGATCACATCAAAAGGGGCTGTAGTTTCAATTTCAAAGCTAGTTCTTTTTTATTTTATCTTTTTACAAAAATTCTGTTTTTCAGTTAATCAGACTGGAAAATGAGCTGGTCTGAGATAGCCACGCCGGACCAGTGGTTCAAAGGCATAATAAATACTGTTCAATGTATATCCTTTTATGTCTATGCAAAATGGCCAATCTTTTTTGTTTGAGTAGTGCTACTATGCCTCCTGAATTTGCCCACTTGGTGTGCCCCCAGTACAAATTGCACATTTCATTCATTTTTTTTTCTTTTTATTTTAATTTCAAACGTTTTTTAAACATATTTAAACATTTTTAAAAAATAAAAAATATATATCAATACAATAATAGTCATTTCCTTAACTATTAAGAAAAAAAAAATTTAAAAAAATTAAATGTAAAACCGGTCAAAATGAGGAGACAAGTTGAGAAGGCATAGTATCATTATTCTTTTTGTTTTGCTTGTCACTTTGTTTTAACTCATCAAACGTAGTATCTCGCTTGACAATTGCCCAGTTAGGAAAATACCCATTACGGACCCCACCTTCACTGTTTATACGAGTCAATAAAATTAGGTGTTGCAAGAAATATATAGCACCAGTGATGATAAAGGGGGGGGAGGAAACATACCAGAGGACATAAATAGACCTCCGACCAGCAGCTAAGTGGCGTTCCTAGTTGATCTACTCCTGCAACCATAAGAATTAATGAAAAGAGAACCCAACTAGGACAAAAAAAAGGGGAAGTCTGGGAACTCGCATGGATCTATAGAATTGGCATGGAAAAAAGAGCACATGACAAAATATTTTCCCAAGTAGCTTCTCTAGACTAACCCTACATCCCCAGTAAGGGTTTAGAGTAGCATGACCAATTGACCACTTTAACACCACTGGCGATTCGGAGTTACATGATTTTGTCAACAACAATCAAAGATTATTTAGTTTTTTTGCAAAATATAACTAAACTATCTCTTTCCACTTATAAAAAAAAAAACTACATCTTTCCACTTGAATTCAGCCACCCACCCTTTCAAATAACAAAAATGACCTGGCATGTATAGTACGAGTATAGCCCATGAAACTAGCAGCAACAAGTTCAACGACTTTCTCTCGTTTTCATTTTTTTATTTTTCACTTACAAACATGCTTCATAAATGGGAATTTATTGAAGGGCATGAATAGGAAATCATCTCAACAAAAGCTAGACTTGAATCGGGTCCACCATACAGATTAAGACTAATTCCAGCAATCAATTAGCTGCTCAAAATGAAAGCCGTCAGATAAATTAAATAATTGGTGGCTTGCCTGAGAGCCTTCCAGTACTTAACACTAGCTATTGGACAGAGGAAACGAATTCCAGTTTGCTTATATTTTTCTTTTTTTGGTTTCTTATTCATCATACAACACAAGGAAGAAATTCTGAAACAGGGTTTTAAGTTGCTGGGAACAGATTCTTACAACTATAAATCACCAACAGAGACGTTGGTATCATTTCCAATATTTGCCACATAAATCTATTTTCTTTATATTGGAAAACAAAGAATAATGCATGTTTGTACAAAAAATCCATATTCCAAAATGTCATGTGGTAAAGAAACAAAAGACTGATTTACAGTTTCTAAGGTAAGAAACTCATCTGCAACAGAGAGATATCTACAAGAATGCACATTGAGTCAGTAATTCATCTTCGCAAGTAGGCAGAAGTCTAAACCATAGTGATCACCATAATCCATTATCCAGCTTTTGTTGACACCTATAAGCTTTTTAGCCTGAAAAACATAACCTTTGCATCAATGCCGACTCATGCAGTTGATATTTTTAAACGCACAAAAGGTAAGTACAATCCATGGGGGAGAAAATGTTGGAAATCAAAGGCCATTTATTGAATTGACACCCAATCGGGGTGATTGGTATTGTTTTCAATAGACAACAAAAGTTGAGTAGTCATCTTAAATAATGTCTCAATGGCAAGCCAAATAAGAAATAACTATAGAGGTTATTGCAAAATGCCACTAGAAGATACTAAAAACCACTCATTGGCTTCTGGTGCAATTGTTTGGTAGAGTTGGCAGCTGTTAAAGGTGTCAAAAACTAGGTTTAGGAGGTGGGCAGATTTAACAGTGTCAGCCTTCCAGTCTTGTTGCAAAATTTGTGCAGTGCTCTCGCAGCTATAGCACACAAGTAGCAATAGACTTGCTGTCGCAGATAAAGCATATGACACAATGCACTGAAAGTATTGGGCTTGTGACACTCCATATGATAAGAAGATAAGGTAGGTGATGTATAGGATCCCACATTGCTTGGGAACGAGAAATTCTCGCACTTTATAATGTTCCAATGGGACTTCATTTGTATTATTAACTAGTCCTTTTGGAGTATAGACCATGTGATTTGGGCCTTCCATTAGAACATTATAGATGGTATCAGAACCTATCACAACCAGAAATGTGGGACTTGAGCCGTGTCACCTACGATGGATGCGCCCAACGAGGACATCGGGAATTTAAAGGGGGGAGATTGTGATTCCCCCATATGATAAGAGAATAAGGTAGGTAGTGTATGTGATCCTACATTGCTTGAGAATGAGAAGTTCTCGCTCTTTATAATGTTCTAATGAAATTTCAATTGTATCATTGACTAGTTCTTTTGAAGTATAGGTCATGTGGTTTGGAACTTCCATTAAGTATTACAACAACCCAACATGTTCTTCATTCGGATGAGAACTATAGCACATAGCAGAAGAGACAATATTGTGCCCAAACCGCTCAATGTATGAAATCGATAAATTAATTGGTATAAACAAAAAGAGTATAAAAAAAGGGGAAGGCCTGCTACTAGGAGTAAACATATGGACAAGGGAAGCACTTATTTATGTGGACAGACAAGTTTATTTGAACACTGCAACATTATTGTAAAATAGGAAACAGAATGTACACTAATTATAACCCCATATTGTAAAGATTGTACATCTTATAAAAACAGGCAATTTGAAAAAAAATATATAATATTCACCTTCATTTAAACAGCATGGTGATTGGAAACATACAACCGATGATAAACCCTACCAAAGGACCCCAATCCAACTCATCATCTTGTTATTTTGAAACTACCAACGACAGGCTAATATTGAAACACCTCCAAGAGTGCCAAGCGTCAAAATTGTATGCCCATTGAATCCACGTTCGCTCATCCAACTAAACATAAAGTAAAGATCAACAAAGAAGATTAAACACAAGAATATGTCTTGAACATAAACAAAAGAAAAAACAATTAACAGTCAACACAATCTCTTCTTCAACCACAACATTTTTCAGGCCCATATGGAAGGAGATTAGCTGGTTTTCCCCTATAGATCCCTATATTTCATGTAAAAAACTAAAAGAAATTTCTAGACATGCACTGCCAAAATTGCATCCCAAAGGATCAAGAAAATGCAACTGCCTGTACAAAAAATGACCAAAGAATTTCAACCATTGCAATCATCACTCATTTCAATACCATCAAAAAACACGAGATATACTACAATTTCAAATGGGTAGCACACTGTTTATCCAAGGCCCAAAGTGGCACATTCTATTTTAATCATCGTGAATGAGTAGTTTTCTGATCTTTTATTTTAGTTCACTTTTCAATGCTAATTTCACTTCGAAATTTCATTAAGAACTATTTTATCTGAAAAAGGACTTGAGAGATGGTCAGGTCAACCAAAATTTGCGGCCAAAGCAACTTATCAACATCACAAGAAACACCTTCTAGGCCTCTATAGCAATAAAATTCCAACAGACCCTCCACAGAGTATATTGCATGATGCCTACATGGCCATGGAAACTTTCTGCCCAATATAGCAGATAATATTCCAGCCAGTTCCATCAAGTGTATTTCATAATACTTGAAATGAAACCAACAGTACAACTCTGCCTTGGGATATGCCCTCAATCGAGCATTCAGCCACCAATCAGCACATTGTAAACCCAGGCCCAGCACCAATCCCAAGCTAACCGCAGGTTCTATAAAATTTTTCTTTTGGGTTAACATGTATGAAAAGTCCACTAGGTATTTAACTAGTAATTTTGGAGTAGACTGCAGGCCCAAAAAATTTATTTTGCAGGGTATAGATTTTATTGGACTTGATAATTGTGTAAGAATCTTTTAATGGACCAAGTGGGAATTGGCTGAAAGATTTATGGGATAAGTTGTAATATTTTTAAGGGCTGAGTCAAGACCCATAACTCACAGAAAAAGCCCAAACCTTGTTCACCCAAAAACCCAAGCCCGTGAGAACCTAGGGATCAGTTACCACACCATGCACATCTTCCTCCCACTACATTTTTCTTGTATAAGTATCTTCCTCCCACTACATTCACGGCAACAGTTTTGTATATATATAAATATATATTCACGTATAAGCCTGTTGTTCATTCATTTTCCAAACTAGGGTTGTTCATTCATTTTCCAAACTAGGGTTACCGCCGGGCACTTCACATCACCCCAAGTCTGCCGTTTTTCTCTCAGTAATCTCTCTCTTCCCCTCATGTCATGCTCTCTCTTATCTCTGTCCTCTCTCTCTCTCTCTCTCTCTCTCCTAGACGTTTTGCCACTGTCCACCCCAGCCGCACAGCCGTCGATATCCACACAAATATGCTGTCGCGTGTTGCTCTCCCGGTGAGTCTAAGACCTCACCGCACGGTGCTCTCCACTCTATGATTCTCAAAACACAAACTTTCTTTTTGTGTTATTTCTGGAAAACAAGTCGGTACCCCATGTTTAGTGTTATTACAAAAATGCCACTTATTCTATCGTGTAGCCTTCTGTAAAGCCCAAAAACATATGCAACTTGTGTTTTTTTTAATTGGGTTGGGTTATTGTCACATGGAGCTTGTGGTTGAATCAATTAAGCCCTTAGAAATTTAAATTGCATAAAAACCCTTGTCAATAACTAACCTATAGAAATTATGTAAATATCGCTTACAATAAGTGTTGATTGTAGGATTTATATTTTTCAATATCATTGATAAAACCAAGAGAAATTAGGTGTTTGAAGGCGGAAAATAATTTAGAATTTTAATGTATTAATCGAAGCTATTTAGTAATGTTGATTTATTTGAGGGTTACAAGAATTTTAGGAAAAAATGTTATTTCGGTATTTCAAGCTTAAATATCAAAGTATGGGTTTAATTAGAGATTTAAGTAAGTTATGTGTCTATTTTATAGGTGACGATTGATTTCGTTCAACACTGTTGTGGGAAAATCAAAAAAATTGAAGATCTAGGTAAGCGGGATTCCTATGCTAGACTTTGCATTAAAAAGATATGGACTGAGGTTGATTTATGAAAAATATGCATGTTATGTTTTGTAAAGAACACTTGAAAACAACCTCAGTTATGTATTCTGCATTACTCATGAAATCTGTATAAAAGAGAGCATTTATGTCATGACTGGTGTAGACATGAGTAATATTTTGGCATTCTGTTTTTGAATTGTGCAAAAAGAATGAATATGAAATCTAATATTTGTGCATGTGATGTGAAGATGTTCTGGATCTGTTTTTAAATGTGAAATGATCTGAATCTGTTTGGTACTTTGTTTTGATATGCCGTGGCATCTAAAAATTTTTTGGCATGACTTTCTAATTCTATATCTGATTCTGTTTCTGTTCTATTAAGGCTCTGTCTCTGGTACAATAGTGGTATACAGCGCCGCCACGAATTATAATAGTGGTATACGGTCTGTCACCGGTATAATAGTGGTATACAGCCTTGCCACAGGTTATATTAGTGGCCTCTGTTTGAGTGCTCACCATTTAGTGACAAAGTGATTTATGTTCAGCTTGGCTATCCACAGATGCACAATCCTACCACGGGGGTTAAACATGGCCTCTATTCTGATATAATGCTCTGATATGATGATGATGAGGCTCAATTATGTTATGCCAAAAGATATTTTTGAATATGAATATTTCAAGCTTTCGCTCTGATATTTTTTATAACATGTTTTGATTTCTACATTCTAAAAGAAAAAATATTTTGTTCTGCATTCTGAACTCTATAAATGCTCATGTTTGCATACTAGTATATGTTCTCTACTTACTGAGTTGTTGATAACTCACTCCTTATCTCCACAATATTTTTCAGATCATTTGAATGTTTCAGTTGAAGATCAAGATTAGGGTCCAGGGAGCATGGGCAAAATTATTTAAGTATAGTGGATTAAGCACAAAAAGATGTCATGGTTATTGAAGAATGTTATTCAATAAATTTGTCGTGTTCTGATGACGTGGTATGTAAGAGGATGACATTTATATTAAGACTTTGTGGTGTTTTTAGATTAATTATATTGAATTAGTTGGTTTGAAACAGTGAGTTGTATATGTAATTAAGAAATTTGAGTTTATATTTGTACTGTGAAATGTGATTTTAGGTGACAGTTAGTAACTCTCTGACCCATCCAGTACCCGGGCGTTACAACATGGTCTGATTATTATAAGTATCAAGAGTTCTCCAGAGGCCTAAATACATCCACATCAAAAGTGCTAAACATTGGAATAAAAGCTGTATCTCAACTAAAGATAGCCCCGATCATTAGAATGGCAAGCAGCAGCACAGAATAAAGTAAGATGCAATTCAAAAGATTATGAATTGAAGACTACAATAGCATACCCATGGCAAGATCATGGCCAACTCAACAATATGAGAAGCAAAACTCGAGAATGGCCTACAAAAGCATTGAAAAATGAATGTGTTATAAAGCGATTTTAGCACAAAACTCAATTGAAACTACTATCCACAGAACATACCAGGATTGGCAACTCAAGCAACTTAATTCAATGATCCACGACACCTGTACAAAGAGAATATTTTTTAATGCAGCATGGCAAAAATGATAAAACTTTGAATTGTAAGCTAAAGTAATTTCAACTCTTAGATTCTCTTAAGTCTAACTAGAATCAGCAACTATAGCTTGCAAGATCTATTTTGCATAAAAAAAAGTTACGGTAACTCTTTTTTTATCAGTAAAACAACGATTTTATTGAGTTATAGTAACTCTTGCTCAGTAGCAACCAAGACCTTCAAGAATGAGGCAAAGTAATGAACACAAGTGAAACATTAATCATACTTCCTAGAACCGCAGTGGCAGGGGATCTTTTTCTCCTCCAAAGGAAACTTGTAATTGTAAGTAATTTCTTCACCAGCAGCTACATGCCGTTTTGCATAAATGAAGATCTTTTTTTGTCCTTCAACAGTTATAACCTTGGTGTAGCAATTAGGCTGAAAAGTATATATAACTTAAAATATGAGGGCAAAGAAATCATATATTATATTTTTCTGTAAGGAATCACATAATATCTGATAAAACTAACTCTGCATATATTTTATATATAGCTACCTCACACGAATGGTTTATAAATCTAGCAATTCCGCCACGCTTTGTAGCATCGACCTACTCAGATTTCAAAGAAAAGGTATTAGAAAAAAGCTATCAATGAACCAGCCTATTAAAACATACCAACAGAACATGATGTGCCCCTGCCGTTGAGTGTATTTCTTGAAGCTTTTGAAGAGAAGAAAAGAAAAGGGTAGCGTGTGCCTTTTTTTGTCTTTAAATTTTTATCCGTATATCTTTTGCATCTGTTCTAGAGGGGGTTTGCCTTTTTTTTTTCTCGTTTTTTTTTTTTTTTTGGGGGGGAGGGGGGGGGGGTTGGGGAGGAATTAAAAGCTTAATAGTTTCAGAAACATGCAGAGGAATTCCATTTACCACAATCATATATATATATATACATATTACCCTAAAAAAGGCCATAAAGCAACAAATTTGCAAGATCTACAGAGACTAAATGTTGGTCTACTAACCACATAACCATCGTCAAGTCTAAAAAGATAACTGCTGCCAATTCCCATCTTCTCATAATGGCGTTCCCGTATATCAGATATCTGCAAAACCAAGAAACTCGGTTTAACAACTAAATAATCCAAGAATTGCACAAGACATGCCGTAGAGAAAAGACAAAATGACAATTGGTATAGAAAACATAAAGTCAAATTTACCCTGGGACGAATTAGCTCTCCAACATATTCAATGACAAAGTCATCTGCCTCAATTGGCTCTAGAGCAACAAGGCCCCAATCATGTATATTGCTCCGTTGGAAACGTAGGCGCTTCTTCCTTGCCTGCAAAGTAACAAGGGATACTTTATATTGCTCATGCAAAGTAACAAGGAATACTTTATATTGCTCAAAGAAAGCAAAAGAATAAATTCCAAGACAATTAAGTCTCCAATCACCTTTAATTGAGTAGCTTTCAAAAGGTCAGCACCCTCCACAGCAGCGAGAAGATTGCGAACCTTCACCCTGTTTGTTCTTGCCGAAAGACCCTTGACATTTGACCACTGAGAAGCATTTATCTCAGAACCAGCAAACTTGGAATGAATAAACGGAACACCTCTCACACGAGCTCTTTCAGCAGGGCTTGCACTCAGGGACCATCTATGCCATTCCCAGCCATTAATTGATGACCGAGCACAACCATCAGATCTAGGGTAGGTCTTCAATGCCCTTGATTTAGTGGACTTTGTCTTTTTCACAGCAAATTTTCCACATGCTGCTTGTTTGGAAGGACCATCAGCTCCTTTTGAAACCTTCGTCGGACGTGATGATGGCACATTGTCCGTTATATGCTTTCTTTTTATATTTAACACTTTAGTTGCTGCACGCAAGAACAGAAATCCATATATGATCAAGTATTATGCATGTGTTTCTAACAATATTGTTAAAATGAAAAATGCTTGTGATAGATTTTTTTTTTATGAGTAAAAATGCTTGTGATAGATAAAACTGAATAGGAATAATTGAAAGAAAAAACTCTTAAAGCTTCAGCCTTTTTTAGCAATTACCATTACATTCTTTTCGAATTGCAACATCATGGATATTGCTCTCAACGACCTTCTCAATATCATTATGATTCTTAGATAAGGACGAAGCTCTATCCCTGCTAGGTTTAACAACAGCATCTCTCGAGACCTTGTTATCTGACAAAACGGTTAACAGTGCAGATATCAGGTATATTCGTAACAGTCAGAAAATTGAGACTACCAAATAACTAATAAATAGAGTGACATACTCTGAATTGTATGAGCAACCTTCAGTCCTTTCTGGCCACTTGCATTCTTGGTCGATGACCGATCACCAGGCAAACTACTATTAACAAGGACTGACTTAGTCCGTCTTTTATTTGGTACCAGTCTTTTAGTACTAATGGCAGCAGTTTGAACTTCCAGAGTCTTAGATACATCACCAGCAGCATGTTTCCTAGACTTTTCCACAGATTGATTACTAGTTCCAACATTAGTTGGAGCCAGACAGAAAGAAGCAGATCCCAATTTTTTCTTCAACAACTTTTTCTTGCGGTAATATGTATAGTTACCAATCGCCTGGGATACATTCAGAGTGCCTGCATCATGAATGTGCTTGCCAACTAAAGTAGGAGGATTTCCAGAACGTTCTTTACTTGCATTAAATTCTCTTTCCTGAAACAAAATATAAGCATTAGTTTGGAAAAATGGATCTTCCAGCACACAGACACATATTAGATCATCATTTGTGTACCTCATTGGCATCAGGTTCATAGGGTTTCTTTGAAGCACGCCACGATGTAATAAACTGATGAAGACAAGCATCAAAGAACAAGGATTTCCATTCTCTAAGAACGTCACCATGCAACTTCTGCCGGCACATTGCCATTGCAACATAATCTCCAATCATAGGGGTAAACTCATCTGACCTTGAGGGTCGAAACTTACGAGTAGCCAATGGAGCAGGAACCTTTGGATTATCTTCAAATCCGGGGGTCGGTGGCTCATTCATTTCTTCATAATCAACTATATTGTCAACATCCGTGCACAAATCCTTAAACACACTAGCCAACAAATTAGACATACAACTTTCAGACAAACACTGATTCATGGGTTTAGCTGCCTGTGATGGATCATTGCCAGATGTTTTGTTTGCACTAGTTCTTAGTTCATCACCCATGTGTGAACAATCATACTCACTTGGACGAGGGCACTGAATAGGAGAAGCAACATCATTCTGCAGCAACAGCATGTTTGTTCCACATAAGGAAAAATGACCAGACTCTCAACTCTCATGACCAAAATATACATAAGGAAGATGACTGGAAACTAAAATTTTAATAGCGTTGTTTTTTTATTCTTTGGATTTTGGGAAGAGGGGGGGGGGGGGTGTATTGTTTCAAATAATATAAGGAAAAATAAATAAATTCCAAGTTACCTCATTCAGATTGTCATTCTCAACAGGGTTGAAGTATTTCCTCAATTCCTCCTCAACAAGGCTTTCAAGATACTCCTCCAAAGATTCCTTTGCAGAAAAATGAAGCTCACACTCTACACATTCTAAAACGGATGTCATGTTTGCATTCATATGGTCAGTGTATAGCAGGTTATTCTCGGCCAATGAATTTCCCCCCACAGGAGCCAATGAAGACATGATAGATGATGACTGGACATGATCATCTGTAACCATTGCCACCACTTCAAAACCAGGAGGGCAATCAACATCACAAGCAGATTCTTTCCAGGGCAGCAACTGTAAAACCATTAAAAATTGTAATATATACAACAAAAACAATGCAAAGAAAATAAGAAAAGGAACCTCAAGTATGCTAGTAACTTACCTTTTCATCAGGTAGTCTTTCAGGCTTCTCTCCACAATCCCTAAGTTCACCACCAGGTATCTTAAATTTCAGATAGCCTGACCAAAGTTTTCTCTTTCTCCAGGCAGAGGAGTGTTCTGCTACAGTATCATAAAACACAGCATTCCACATGACTTCCATGCAATAATCAAAGAGCATTCCACAAACAACTGCGTAAGAACCCCAAAAATTTTCAACGCTCCCAACAGATCTAGTTTTTGCGAGAGGTTGTGCTGAAATTTTACTAATACACGTCTGGTCAGCAATAGTAGTGGAGGCCACAGCCTCACATGCAAAGGCAGCGCAATCCTTCCTTTCCCCAGAAATTTCAGACTGTCAAAGCAGAACATAAAAAATTATCAGGCAAGAAAAAAAATGCAGCATCAGTATCTTGTCCAGCAATTGAATAAATTACCATTGTGCCTTTCAAAGGGAAACTTTGGGCAGCATGATTAACTGATTCATGCTTCAGTCTTCTTTCAGCTTTCCTAGTAGTAACAAACTCTCCAATAATATTGCTGATGATTTCGTCTAACACAACTCTACGAGATGCTTTCATAATGCTTGAGTGCAGTTGGGAAGATACTCCTTCAGAAATTTCAGAAATGAAGCATTGCAACGAGCCAGTCTCGTTGCTTTCGGAAACAGATGTGGAGCCAATATCATAGCCACCAGTATTCCATGCGTTCATAATAGATAGCAACCTTAAGGGTTTAAACTTATTTTCAATATGATAAATCTGCAAAATGAAATTGACCAAAGTACCATAGTGAGAAGCAGCAAAGATTACAGGTAGTGGGAAATAGATCCAAGCAACAAAAATATTTCCTAATGGGCAATAACTGACAACAAAATAGAAATCATCGACAAAATGAGTAATGTGTCCAATTTTTTTTTTTCAATCAGTGAATTTTCAGAGTAATGTGTCCAAACATATTTTCTGACCCAAACCCCCCTAAGCTGAGCAGGAAGTTTCTTTAGTGAAAATTCCCCTTTGCACCTCAAACCACCACTGATTCTATATGACCATGAAACTAACAAAGTTTTCATTTTAACACCCCTGCCCAAGAAAAACTATTGCTCCGTTTGCAATTTGCCTCCTTTAAGATCCAATGTTTAGATCATGCCACGTCACCTATTTTTCATCATCTTAACAGTTATAATTGAGGATAATTGCAACTTATGCAGTTTGGGGGGAAGGGGTAAAGTGTGATTTTCTTTACTGAAATAGGAGGGGTTGATGGATATTTGTTCCCATATTGGGAGAGCGCTCTAGCATGTTTATCTTTGTCCCAATAGTCAAGGCAATCAGGTGACAATATTCAATGAAAATTCCTGTAGCCCAAATTGGGCAGAGAGGTCTAGCATGCTTCTCTTTATCTTAATAAGCTTCTTTTATTCCAAATAAAATACATGTATAATAGTGAGAGATTCTAATTCATTTTATAGGTATTACTATCATGGACGGAAACAAGTTAGTTAATATAATTAACCATCCAAATAGAGAGAACACCACATATTGTAAAAAGGGCCTCTAAACTGAATACATTCCCCCATTCTCATAACAAATAATTTTTTTATCAAAATAATGAAACAAATTCATTCTACCATTAATGAGTCTGGGAGATATCCATAGCGATGCCAAGAATGTAGTTCTAAAAGAGAATGTGGTCCATGTTTCCTCCCCTCATCGTCCGCATACAACCAACAAGATTCATCTCCTGACTGGAATAGAAAATTTAAATTAAAAACAAAAACAAAACAAAAACAACAATTAAACTATGTAGGCAACTTTCCGAAAGGTGCTTCATAAAGTAGAACCCAACTCAAATGCCTTTAAAGAGGAAAAACAAAACACAGAGGGAGGGGGGGGGGGGGGGAGGGTTACCGGTAGCCGATATGTAGAATTAACTGCATCAAGGTTTAACGTCAGCTGATTTGACTGATTTGAGTTATAACTGCAGTTGGCAGGTAATTGGAAAGCTGACTGCAACTCCGAATAAACAGTAGGGCCAGAGGTAATACAATTCATTGGAGTGGTTGCGCTTGGGATGCCCATGGTCAGATACGCAAAACCAGTGGCGATATGGTCAGGAAACTGCTTGAAATACTTCAACGGTACAGGGTTTATCAATGCCCCATTTACCACAGGATACACATGAAGCTCATCAGGCAAGAAACCAGTAGATAAACCCTCATATAACTGTTCCTTAATATAAGGACCACACATTTGCCCTTGTTCATTAACATACATCCAACCACTCACAAAAACAGGTGTACCATACGCAGAGTAACTCTTCTCCTGGTATGAAGTGCCCCCACTATTACATGACTGCGGAATCTCGCCACCATTGCCATTAGATTGGCAGCTCAACTCCGTTGTAGAACATGAAGAACATTTTTCATCGAAATTGCAGCAAGATGAAGAAACGTGGTTGAGGTCCACACACCTGAAGAAGCTTCGTTAATATGATAACAACAATTGAATCGAATACAAAAGAAGCGTGACAAGTAGGGATACGAAGGCATCATGTAATTCATATAATACCCATGAGAAGAGCCTCCTTCAGCAGCAGGCTGCATGGACGAGGCAGTATCAACATGATTTCCTAGACATATATGTGCATCTTGATCTTGGTATTCGAAATCCGAAACCTTCCGCCGTTTTCTGAATAAAAAATTAGGGTCGAGTTCATGAAGAAGGGCTGTTGAGGAAACCATGTTCTCAGGAAATAACCTGCACCGAGAGGAAGTGAGGACAGGAGACACTAAACAAGCCAATCCCGATTCTAATCTGCTACGAAACCCTATTTACCGGCTTTAAATTTAAGAAATTTGAGAGAGATTAAAGAGCTTACCCGATCTCTTAGATCTACTAATCTTCAGAGGAAAACGAAAACGAGGACTAGGGTTAAGAATAGTTATTATTGATCAGGATGCGACGACAGAGTTTTACTTCTTCTCTATCGCTTGAGCTTGTGTAGAAAGAACGCGCTCAGAGATTTTGCCGGCTTCCTTCTCCAAATAGTATTAAGATTCCAGTTAAAACGATTTCTCCATTCGAGTTTGGGCCTAATGTACTACTTAATTTATACGGGCCTTGGAAGCACTAGGCCCAGAAAATAGAATACAAAAGATCGTAAATTCGTGCCCAATCCATCTTTATCTAAAAAGCTGTAGTTTTTATTTTTTATAAGCTAAAAAGCTATTGAATCAAGTGGACGAACTCAAATACTATTGAGATTCCAGTTAAAGGATTTCTTCATACGGGTTTGGCCCAATATCCGTACGAACCCCAAAAATAGAGTTATAATAAAAGATCGGAGAGTCTATGCCTAATCGTCTCACAGGAGGATGATGATTCCACCGCACAAAGAGCACTTTGCTGCTTGAAGAATTCCATGGTTTCTGGGGAGATCTTGGGCATACTATTTGCTTGTAATGGTATGGAGAGGTCAAATAATCAGGTCAGGCTGGTAAAAGAAACTTTTGTCTGGTTATTATTGCTTCATCCTGACCAAGAGGGAAGAAAAATCTACCAGCATTCGGACATTCTTCTTAGTTTCGAATTGGCATGCATTCTGCTACAAGAGTCAAGAAAAAGGTATGCGACACTATCTCTCCATTGTTTTATTCCCATTTTTAACAACAACTTTTTTTTTTTGAGTAATACTACAACTATCCGTTATGTATCTTCGTCCATCCCCACTTTGGAAAAGTTACAAATTTCATGTGCCACCTTGCTTGCTTGGAGCCAGCTGTGATTTGAGGAATGAGAAGAGGCTTGGTTTGGACCACTTTTATAGGTTCATAATTCCTTTGGAATCATGATTTGGGTTTTATGTTGTGACATAATAAACTAAGCTTAGTCCAGCCCAACTAAAACGTGTTGGTTGGATTTGAGTCATTAGTCGTTATGTATTGGGTCAACCGTTTTTTTATCACCCTCCATA
This sequence comes from Cyclocarya paliurus, assembly GCA_029856935.1. Lineage (NCBI taxonomy): Eukaryota > Viridiplantae > Streptophyta > Magnoliopsida > Fagales > Juglandaceae > Cyclocarya > Cyclocarya paliurus. The sequence goes on from CM056949.1 coordinate 11,195,952, forward strand.
ATGGTGGACATAATTTATAATAAATTTACTTTAATCACATTATTATCATCTGCTTATTTACCAAACATGTACTTAGTTGAGATATATAGGAATACTCAAAACAAAGACAACTATTTATCAGTAATTTTTCCAAAATAAAAATGGAAAATGAAATATAACATATCAGTTCGTAAGGTCATTGTCGATGAATGCAAATAATGATATTCATACAGTATTTTTCACAACACATTTCAACTATGTTTAAAAAATAGTATGTTCATTATTTTGGTAAGATAAGTTTTCGATCCTCAGCCTCCGGAAGGTCATCTGGAGTACGGAAGATAAGTATATCAAAGAAAATGAAATATGGGAATCGGTGACCTGAAGATAATGACTGGAGAGACGAATGTTGGAGCTTCATGATCAAGGACAACAATGGAGTCATATGGCCCTTTGCACATTTTCCTTCCCTTTGTGGCCTTTTCACGAACAGTTTCCTTTCTGTATTATGTAAGGCCTCGAACTTCCCAACTTCTTATCTTTCAGAAAGATTGAAACGAGTTAATAACTAATACAAACCTACTGGAAAACAGCAATACCCTGTCTTAGCACACGTCTCTAGATTACATAGTTGCCAGGAGTCGGGACCATCAGCAATTAAAGATCTCCACCATACAATTATTCCATCAAAGATCAAGTTAGCATCAAGGGCCCCAACTGGCAACAGCCCAAATCAATAAAAAAAAATCCGAACTTTGATGCTAAAGTGATACACATATTTGGGTGTCAACTCATCCTTGAAAATAGGTATACAAAGGGAGGATGTCCAGGAATTTACACACGATTAAATTTTCACAAAAATCAAGAGAAACTCCCGGGTTATAACATAAATATCAAAGAGAAAAACAACAATCAAAATTGGGTGTAGCATTTGCTATTTTGTGTCGAAACTTCAGTCTTTTAGGTCGGGAATTGGAGCTTCTACGGGAAAGAATTTCGGTAAAATTTGAATAGAGATAAAATAAAATAATTTTAGATAAAAGTTATATTAAAATGATTTAAATATCCAGCCTTAAAATGCTGGGTTGTTGAAAGCATTGGGAATTTGACTCTTCCTCTTTGCCGCAACTGTCGGTGATACATGTTGCATCAAAATCCTAGATGCCAAAGTGCCCACTTTTCGTGTTGCCACTGACAGAATCCTAAGCTTCTGTGATCAACATATCTTTTTTTTTTTTTGATAGGGCTGTGATCAACATATCTAATCAAACCACGTTTATGTGTATAATATAATATTTATATTATATGCCGTACAGGGGGAGCCAAATTGACCAATATAATATATATATTATATGCCGTACAGGGGGAGCCAAATTGACCAAACCAACCCAACCGACACAAATCGTTGTTAATCACGCTGGTTTTCTTTTCTTCTCTCTTTCCAGTATGTATGTATGCAAGAAAACTGTTAAAACGAGCCAACGAGGGGGTAATTAGAAAGAATCTGAGGGGATAAAGAACATAAGGGCCTACACTCCCAACTCCAATAGACATGCCAGCAACCCATGGTTTTGTCCTCTTCCTGCCGACTGCTCTGGACAAGCTGGAATGCAAACGATACCCTCTTTCATCGAAGGCATATATCGACTGCAACTCACACCCAGGCTGACTGAGCTATGATTATTTGACAGATTGTATGGTCCAACTCCAATCGCCCACCCCAAGAAAAAAGAATATAAAGATCAGAAAAGAAAACAATGCAAGATCCAACTAATATACCAAGTAAATAAGAGGTTGTGCAGATGAATTTTTTAAGTAGTCACCTTTTTCTCCTTTCTTTTACTTGGGCACAGGTCAATCATCAGGACTTAGCTTCCATAATTATGGTACACTGGTTCCTGTTTTTAGCTTCTGAAAACATAAAATATTAAAGATGTTCTCCTGTTTCAACTTTAGGAAAACAAACAATTGAAATGTGTTACGAGTTTTACACGTTTTTATTCATTAGAAATCCATGAAATCTCAAGGGCTGCGTGATTAGAGATACCTATTTGGCCATTTTCCCTAACGTTAAAGATCCTTTTTTACCCCTCACTGTAAGATGCAGTAAATAAAAAGGCAACAAAAACACGTAGAAAATCAAACAGTTTTTGTAATATTTGAAGTCTCTAATCACGACTCTGGAGTCGTTCAAGTACTTCTGTTTCTCTGTTTATTATGGATTGCATGTTGAGGGAGAGGGATGATTTGGTTTATATCAATGTGTAGGATTTACGGTATTGGAGAAGCAGGATTTCTTTTTTAATATTTTCAAAAACATCTAACTTCTTTCATTAATAATCTGGGGAAGTTAAGATGGAAAGCTATGAAGGATCGACTCAAAGCTGACGTGGGTTTTAGGCTTGATCAGAGATCAAGCTTGATCAAAGTTCAAAGTTCTTTGCAGGATTGGGAAGGAAGCAAAACTCCGAAAGTCAAAAGAGTCTTCAAAGCCTACAGGCTACAGAAGAGAACAAATGAAGAGAGAGAGAGAGAGAGGGAACACAAATGGTGGTAGGGTGGGGTCGAACGTCGGAGAAACAGCTCAGCAGACCGTTAGCTTTGGCGACGTGACTGCCTAAAATCCACATGTTCATCGTTGTTTTTCTTTTAGTTCTGTTACTGATACCGATAATCATTGCAGGGTCGATAAGCATATTTTTATTATTTATTTATTTATTTATTTTTAAATATTAAAAAAATATATAAATTTATTAATAATCTCTTCTTTAATTTTTAAGATTTTTCTTTTAAAAAAAATAAATACAATCGGTTAAGCCATTGGTTCCCTTAACATTTCTCATTATTTATTATTCTATATATTTTTTTAATTTTATGATTATTTTATGACTAATTAGTATATAATACAACTAATTACTGATTTCTTCCTCTTAAATAAAGCAATTCACATATTTATTATTGAGAAATCCGGGGACTTTATCATTCTCGTTTACCCATATTTTTTTCCCAACGAGACACGCTGATATTCACTTCTTCTCCCTCTCAAGAGAATAAAAAATTAGATGCAGAATTAAATATTTTTCTAAAATAATAATAAAAAACTGATTTTTAGTTTTGATGATTTTATACAAGTATAATTGCGTATTCCTAAGCATTTAAGTCGGAAGAAATTGATTCAATTGACCAAGGAGATATTTTCTGAAGACTGTACAGGACCAGCCTGTGACGATATTACGTTTGTACTTTTTAAACCCTTTTAGTAAATATACACACCGACACTCTCTTTTATGAGAGTTAGATGTTACTGTTGAATGTAATGTCTTCGTAATAATAATAGTTAATTGGCGTATTAGCTGTGTCGGCGGAGGTGTTGTCGGTTTGGATAAAAGAAAAACAGAGAGAGAAAAAGATGCTTAAACAGAAACGAGTGGCACAAAGAAAGTTGCTGACGCTGGGGGAGAGAGAGAGAGAGAGAGATAGGAAAGCGGTTGGGTAATAATTAATGAGCTGCCGGGAGTGTTTTTTTATTGATTGGTTTTCCTTTTTTTTGTAAGTGTAATTTTGCTGATGTGATAATAATTGGAGTCGATTGTTCTTAGGCAAGAGAACCCAGGCAAAATCGAACCAATAAAATTAGTTTGGAAGAATGAATTATTGGAGTTGGAGAAGAAGATCCTGTTTGATTATATTTTAGCTGATGTGGATTTTTTTTTTTTTTTTTGAGAAGAAAGGGAGGAACTGTTGATATTGTGATGGGAAGAAAGGAATGATAAGAAAGAGAGAGAGAGAGAGAGAGGGCAGGGCCTCAAGTAGGAAAAGGAAAAGCAGCTGTGGCTCTTTTTGTATTGAGTAAATCAGAGGGAGAAAGAAAAAGAAAGCTTGAGTTGAGCATCAATGGAGAGGGGTACAGATTGAGATTAGAGAGTAGCTTCACTGAAACTGGGCCTGCCTCTTTTCACCTTTCTGTTTTGGCGGTCACTGGGAAAATGCCATTTGTTGCTCCCTCTCTGATGGGTATGTTACCTCCCAAGTTTCAAGTCTAGAGTCCAGAGAAATAGATAGTGGAGTGGACAGATCTGGGCGTCGGGAAATAAATAAGCTAGCTCGAGATTTGTGAAAGCTAAGAAATGGAAGCGAGTGCTGGGTTAGTGGCGGGCTCTCACAATCGGAATGAACTCGTTGTAATCCGCCGTGACGGTGAATCTGGCGTAAGTTTCTCTTTCTTTGTAACTAAACTTTCGTTTTCGTCGACTTCTTGTTTTGGGCGTAAGCAAAACACAGTGCCGGCACTTTTGCAAGGGAAAGCAAGATGATGGAGACTTGAGATGGAAATATATATTTATAATTCTCTCTTTTTGTGGTGGTGCAGCCGAGGCCATTGCAGCAATTGAGTGGACAAATATGCCAGATATGCGGAGACGACGTAGGCCTGACTGTGGACGGAGAGCTGTTCGTGGCCTGCAACGAGTGTGCATTTCCCATCTGCAGAACTTGCTACGAGTATGAGCGCAGAGAAGGAAACCAAATCTGCCCTCAGTGCAAAACCAGATTCAAGCGTCTCAAGGGTTCTTTTCTCTCTCTCTCTGTCGAAAATTCTTACTTTTTGATTTTAAGTAATCGTATAAAATAAAAAAAGTTTTAATGGGAAGAAATTCATTACAGGGTGTGCTAGAGTCGAGGGCGACGAAGAGGAAGATGATATCGATGACTTGGAGAATGAATTCAATTTTGATGCGAGGAATAAACAGGACATGCACCGTGCTCTTTTCTCCGATGCAATGCTTCACTATGGCCGTGCCTCCGATTCCGATCTCCCGCATGATCTTCATTCTACACCCCAAGTTCCTCTCCTCACTAATGGTCAAATGGTACCACCATTACCATTCCGACATATCTTCACTTCCCTCTTCGTTTATTGTAACGCTCTAATGCTCGTAGAGTTGTCGGTGCAGGTTGATGATATTCCTCCTGAACAACATGCTTTGGTCCCTTCATTCCCGGGGGGTGCTGGTGGAGGCAAACGGATTCATCCTCTTCCTTTCTCAGATCCTGCTCTTCCTGGTAATTCCCAATTAGCTTTACTCTCCCATACCCCTTTCACCTTTATTCTAATGCTCCCGTCACTGACAATTACACTCACATGTATCCCCTCTTGCATTGTTTTTGTTTCCATTAATGCGAAACTTGGAAGATTCACCATAAATTCTCTTCCCAATTGGCAGTGCAACCCAGGTCCATGGATCCTTCCAAAGACTTGGCTGCTTATGGCTATGGCAGTGTTGCTTGGAAGGAAAGGATGGAGAGCTGGAAGCAAAAACAAGACAAGCTGCAGATGATGAAGAATGAAAATTCCGGAAAAGGTTGGGACCCTGACGGGGATGGCCCAGATCTACCACTGTACGTGCCCCTTGAAACTTTGCTTCTTTCTGATCCAATTGAGTGAAATTTGCATCTCACATTTTCTGATAATCACTTGGGGTACAAGTTCTGTAAAGCTCGAAGCGGCTATGCCTTGAGCTAAAATTCTGATGCTTTCAAAGTTGAATTCTGATGGTTAAAGTGACTGCATTACTGTTAGTCGCTCGAACATGCACTACACTTTGAGTAATAAAAAATTTCAAATTGCAAACTCCCCAATCATTCCTAATCGTGGGAAGTTAATGATTTTTTATGCATGGACCAGCATGGACGAGGCAAGACAACCATTGTCTAGAAAGTTGCCTATTCCATCAAGCCAAATCAACCCTTACCGGATGATCATCATAATCCGACTTGTGGTTCTTGGATTCTTCTTCCATTATCGAGTCATGCATCCTGTGAATGATGCATATCCGTTGTGGCTTGTGTCTGTAATTTGTGAGATCTGGTTTGCGCTGTCATGGATTCTTGATCAATTCCCCAAGTGGCTCCCTATTGACAGGGAAACTTATCTCGACAGGTTGTCCCTTAGGTAAGAAAACAGTCCACTTTCAACTCAATTATTGTCAAAGTTTGGCACTATTTACATCCCCTATGTCTCTCCCTGTTTGTCAGGTATGAGAAGGAAGGCCAACCTTCTCAACTTTGTCCAGTTGACATATTTGTGAGTACGGTTGATCCATTAAAAGAGCCTCCTATGGTGACAGCAAACACAGTTCTTTCCATCCTTGCAGTGGATTACCCTATTGACAAGGTCTCGTGTTATGTTTCTGATGATGGTGCTGCTATGCTGACATTTGAGGCACTTTCAGAAACATCTGAGTTTGCAAAGAAGTGGGTCCCTTTCTGTAAGAAGTTCAGCATTGAGCCACGGGCCCCTGAATTTTATTTTGCTCAAAAGATGGATTACCTTAAAGATAAAGTGCTCCCATCATTTGTAAAGGATCGGAGAGCAATGAAGGTAATAGCTGTGACGTGTTTAGTGATAAATGGTACTCCTTGCCAAGCATATGCTTAATCTTTTACTCAATTCACATTGCAGAGAGAGTATGAAGAGTTTAAAGTTCGAATCAATGCTTTGGTAGCCAAGGCCCAAAAGGTCCCAGAAGAAGGGTGGACAATGCAGGATGGGACTCTGTGGCCTGGAAATAATGTCCGAGATCATCCGGGGATGATTCAGGTACATGAACTTTACTTTTCTTTTTGTACAGTTCTCGTTATGAGCAATTCTGGCATAAAAACATGTTATGCAATCCTTTATAGGTTTTTCTTGGTCAAAGTGGAGGGCATGACACAGATGGAAATGAATTGCCACGCCTGGTGTATGTCTCTAGGGAAAAAAGACCTGGGTTTAATCACCACAAAAAGGCCGGAGCAATGAATGCTTTGGTATGTATTCTGAAAGAAGCCTTTTCTCAACTTCATGCACCTTCTGGTCCATGCCTTCTGTGTTCACAAACTGATCTAGATGTTTGTCAAACAGGTCAGAGTATCTGCTGTGCTAACAAATGCTCCTTATCTGTTGAACTTGGATTGTGATCACTACATCAATAATAGCAAGGCACTTAGAGAGTCAATGTGTTTCTTGATGGACCCCTTGCTTGGAAAGAGGGTGTGCTATGTGCAGTTCCCACAGAGGTTTGATGGTATTGACAGGCATGATCGATATGCTAATCGGAACACTGTATTCTTTGATGTAAGCATGCACTTCTGTACGCATTCATACTGATTCTATTTCTTCTGCAGTCTAATAACCTGTATGCATGCACTGCATTCTTTGTTCATCTACTTGTGCAAACTATAATACACAACTCTTCAATTCCAGATTAACATGAAAGGTTTGGATGGCATCCAAGGACCTATATATGTTGGGACTGGATGTGTCTTCAGAAGGCAGGCATTCTACGGTTTTGATGCTCCTAAAGCAAAGAAACCACCAACCAGGACTTGCAACTGTTTGCCAAAGTGGTGCTGTTGTGGCTGCTTTTGTTCTGGGACAAGGAAGAAGAAGAAGACTAACAAACCAAAATCTGAGATGAAGAAGAAAAACTCTAGCATGGGAGCACCTGTGCGTGCTTTGGAGGGTATTGAAGAGGGGATTGAAGGTAACTTAGCTTTTTAAAACGAGTTCTCTTTTTTGTCACCCGGTGCCTACTACATAGTATAGTTTTAGCCCTGGTACAGAACATTACCAGTAGGTGTAGCTTAAGCTCTAGCAAAATTCTTCACCTGATTCTAACATGCAAAGTAAAGGACAATCCTTTGTCTTTTCCTTACGTGGTCTTTCAGAAAAGTAAGTTCTTGGATAGTTGTAAGGGAGAAGTTAAATGTACGAGGACGTGTTTCTTTTAGTGCTGGGGTCAGATTGAGAAGGTTTACTGAAACTTTCTGTATCATTTACCCAAGCAGTGGGTTTTGCTGGCCATGTTAACTGCTTCTATCAAAAAAGGTTCTCCAGAGATTTATTACCGTGTTATTGTCCCATAGGCTCAATTGTCTTGTTATTTAACTTGGAAGAACTTGTATGGCAGGAATTGAAGGTGAAAATTTCACTCTGATATCTGGGCAGAAGTTGGAAAAGAAGTTTGGACAATCTTCTGTGTTTGTTGCATCTACTCTGCTAGAGGACGGCGGGACACTGAAAAGTGCTAGCCCAGCATCTCTACTTAAAGAAGCCATCCATGTCATTAGCTGTGGCTATGAAGATAAAACCGAATGGGGAAAAGAGGTAACAGCAAAGTTTGGACTCGTGCTCACATCTTCACTTGACATTATCCTTTTGGTCTTTGAATTTGTCTCATCCGAGATTTTCTTGCAATCCAGGTTGGCTGGATCTATGGTTCGGTTACGGAGGATATATTGACAGGTTTTAAAATGCATTGCCATGGCTGGAGATCAATATATTGCATCCCTGACAGGCCTGCATTTAAAGGATCAGCTCCCATTAATCTCTCTGATCGTCTGCATCAAGTCCTTCGATGGGCCCTCGGTTCGGTTGAGATATTTTTGAGCCGGCACTGTCCTCTCTGGTATGGATATGGAGGAGGTCTGAAGTGGTTAGAGCGCTTGTCTTATATAAATGCTACTGTATATCCTGGACTTCGATTCCCCTTCTTGCATATTGTACGCTCCCTGCTGTGTGCTTGCTCACAGGAAAATTCATCACTCCTGAGGTATGAATTAAATATGCCTGGTTGTTGAGAGGAAGGATTGATTTGATTTTGATGTTACAAAACCTAACTTAAGAAATATATGCAATAAATTTATTAGTTTTGTGTTCATATTGCAGCTCAGCAACGTTGCTAGCTTGTGGTTTCTGTCTCTTTTCATTTGCATCTTTGCGACGGGTATACTGGAAATGAGATGGAGTGGAGTTGGCATTGATGAGTGGTGGAGAAACGAGCAGTTTTGGGTGATTGGAGGAGTTTCATCGCATTTATTTGCAGTGTTCCAGGGGCTTTTAAAGGTTTTAGCTGGTGTGGATACAAACTTCACCGTGACATCAAAAGCAGGGGACGATGAAGAGTTCTCAGAGCTGTACGCATTTAAGTGGACCACTTTGCTGATACCACCAACAACATTGCTAATAATAAACATCATCGGTGTAGTTGCAGGAGTCTCCAATGCAATAAATAATGGGTATGAGTCTTGGGGGCCTCTGTTTGGTAAGCTATTCTTTGCCTTCTGGGTGATTGTTCACCTGTATCCTTTCCTCAAGGGTCTGCTGGGTAGGCAGAACAGAACTCCCACGATTATTATTGTCTGGTCAATTTTGCTTGCTTCCATCTTCTCCCTCTTGTGGGTTCGTATCGATCCTTTCTTGGCCAAGTCGAATGGTCCTCTTCTAGAGGAATGTGGATTGGACTGTAACTAGCAGCAGCGTCGGCGATAGCTTGCTAGATAATTTATGGCTGGATTGATGATAAAACCAAGAGATGTGTTTGGTGTGATGGAGTCTGCGAGCTGTAGATGAATTGGGTGTATGGGCGTGGATGCCTCGTTTCAACTCCTCCCTGTTCTCTTTGGTAGATGGAAATTCCGACAGGATCAAAGGTGAGGCTTGGTGCTGTTTGTAAGCTTTGTGGGTTGTGGTTGACTGTTGGGAACAGCTACTACAGTGCTCCTTTCATTCTTTATTGTTGGATTGATTTATACGGGAAGAGGAGGAGGTGCGGTAATTCACACCTCTGCTGTGTATTATTTATTGTCACGGGTCTCTCTCTCTCTCTCTCTCTCTATTTGATTCACAATAAGAGTGGCCGTGTCCTGCTGCATGTAAAGTTGTAACTACAGAGGCAGACAAACTTATGGAACAGAACTAAATGGTGGGGCTTTAATGTGCTCTTTTTTGTTACCGTTGCCACTAAATGTAGCTATTTTATGGCCCGAACAGTGTATAAAAAAAACTCAAAAAGTAATATTTGTGTCCAATTGAAATCTCATAACGATCATCTTCTTTGAATATAATTCGCCACATGTTGCCAGACTCTTCTGTTCCATGCAGACCTGATCATGAGCCTCAAAATCCACCCCCCACCAAAACAAGGAAGAAAGAAAGATCAAGTGTCGGGACCTAGGGTGGCGTCACATAATTTTCAGTGGTCAGGCTTTGGACCACCTATATTTCAAACACCATAAAAGCTAGGATTCGGTGCAGACAAGGTAGAATTCGAGTAGAATCCAGCTATGTATTTTGTATAGGAGGAGGGTTTGCATTCAAATCCAGATTTCAGCAGCCCATCTAAACCTGACAAGTCCCCCCCTCTTTTTAAACTACTAACGAATAAATACTAGTGAATAGGAAACAAACAACTAGAGGTTTATGCAACATTGAGACCGAACAGGTTGAATACTGACCAAAAGGCGGGTTGGAATTGGCAAGAAGAGTTTACTCTCTTCTTTTTTCTTGCTTCACTTTTTCTTTTTAGAGAGGGAAGAGTTGTCCTCAAGAGTCAGTCTTACACTATCTGGCCTCACCTCCAAAAGAAACGAAGAGAGAGAAAAAAAAAAAGACTTCATAAAATGAACGTCCAAGAAAAAAAACATATAATGATCAATCAAAGACCACCATTCCCCACGATATCACGGTCCATATTTTAAGATAAGTGTGACATTTTGGATTGCAGGTTGGAGAATTTTGTGTAGACCGGTGGTATTGACGTGTATTATCAGTGGGTGACAGTGGCTGGTGGGTGACAGAATGGCGATTTTGTCCCCACCAATCAACTAATAATATTCGACCAAATCTTCTTGTTGGTTCTGCTCGGTTTGGCTTATTAAGGGGCGACTGATAACCGTCTGGATTCCATCTACTAATCCCGTCAGCTTGAAAGAATCTTAAAGGGATTGCTAAGGTTGTGTTCTCAAGAATGCATAACATTGGGATCAAAAGGAGTGGTTTCTCATGCAAAGGTCTTGGGTTAGTTTCCGAACCAAGATTATCAGGCGCGAGAGTCCTATTTCATACAGATCTGATGAAGCATCACCCTACACCAAAGGACAATCAATTGCAAGACGATAAGTTCTGGTTTTAATCTCAAAAAAGGATGAAAGTTCTGATACTGATATGAATTTGAAAACAACATATGCAAGCACCTTGAAGTTCAGCCGTGTATTAGGTGAGATGTAGCCGGAGACGAGAAAGCACTTCGCCAAAAATGATAAAAGAAAAGTAGTGCAAGTTGACAGGAATGAAATAAGAGATAGACTTGTCTAATTACCCAATCTCATTCACCAAACAAACAAATTAAATTTTTCATATTGCAAAACTTTGTTATGAAGTACAGAATATATTACAGAAAGTACTCGACCATAAATAAAGATAGCAGAGAAAATCATTTAAAAAATAAAGATGACAATAGATAGAGGATCTAGATCCCAAACCTGTAGTCATCAAAATTGTATCAATCCACAATATGTCAAGTCTCAAGGGCATCCGATGAATATTGGATATATCGCCTGCAACAGAAAGGAGACAACCATCCACGGCTGCCCTTGTCGTTTCAGCTTCTCGTAATTTCCAAAACTTGGATTATCTTTATACATCAATAACTCTTTCCATTGACTATCACCAAGACATCTAACTATTTCCTCACAAATCGTCATTGTACCGAAGGAGAAACAGCAGCTGCCAGTTCTGCTAGCTGCTTTCTCCCAAGTTTAGATACAAGTTCCATGGATATGAAATGGCTTGGTAAATTTTCAAACTCTTCCACCATGAAATTGTAGATTGGTTGAAGCTTTTTAGCTTCACTGTTTGCCGTTTCAGCCTCAGCAAGTAAAAGGTTAGCTTCTTCAAGGTCGCCCAACTCTAGAGCAGCGGCTCTTTCAGCTGTTGCAGCACCAGCTATTAAAAGCAATCTATGGAATCTAGCCATTGCTACCTCTTTTTCCTTGGATAAGATCAGGCTCTCTGTCTCCTGCAACCTGTTAACAGTGTCTGTAATCTCTTCCTCCAGCTTCTTAAGCCCCAAGACAGCACTTTCCATGTCAATCTGTATGCCTTCCTTTTCGACACTAGATGACTTTGCCTCGGCAGCTATTCTTGCAGCTTCCTTAAAATTTCTTGCAGCAGCAGCAACTCTCTTTTCTGCTTCCAGCTCTGGGACTCTTTTTTCTATAAATAGAATTCGCTGCTTAAAGGACTCTATATCTTGCTGGATGTTTGACTTTCTTGAAGATAGTTCCTAAACACATAGCAAAAGATCCATTCAACAAATGATGTCCCAAAAGGAGGAAAGAACGGGGGTGGGGTGAGAGAAACAGTGGATTGGCATATGTTCATATACCACAAAGCTGATAATTGAGTATGAACATTGATACTTATGCCTTCTGATGCTCTAGAAAATGCACATGCACAACACCATCTCCAGCCAAACCAAACCAAGATGACAATAAAAAAAGAAAGAAAGCATGTATATAAAGGAAAACAAACACTAATGAAACAAAATGCAATTAATTATCTGGGCCAAGTTTTTTCTATCATGACTTAAAATTATCAATTTATCACAACGTTGAAGAGATGAAACAATGCTTCTTCACCAAAAGAGCAACACCATGGTGGACATTAGACAGTCTACTCTTCTTACAGCATAGGAATTGCCATGTGAAGGCGGTGAATGTTGTCTATAGCTTCAATGATGACATAAAGAAACAGTTTATCCCCTCGATGATTTCCTTGCTTAACATGAAATCTCAGTTTCTACAAATACCAGGAAAGTCCTTGAGAAAAGAGAGAACAATGATTATTAGGGATCCGATCTCCTACAAAGGACCATTTGCTGGTGTGTCTCAATACTCTAGCAAAAGCCATTTTCCAAACTAATGGTTATTAGGTTCTGGCGTTTCACACGTTAGTTATCTAAGTTCTCAAAATACTTAAAAGATCTATAAAGACTCATTAACTCTAGGTTTCTTAAGGTGCAAAGTATGGCCGCAGAATCGCAGATATTATAATGGGAAACCACACCTTCTTAGGGTACTGATAGCCAGAATAAAAGAAATTAAGAGATCTAATATTAGAAAGTTAGCCAGAAAAATTAACCTGCAGGGAAGCTCTTGCATCAGAAATGTCCTTTTGGAGCATTTGGACATCCTCAGAAAGCTTCTCCTCAGTCTTTACAAGCCTCAGTTTATCTTTCTGGGCTTTCAAAATGGACTCCATCAGAATTTTTCTCAGCTCAACAACTTCCCGGTACGCATTTGCTTCCTCTGTGGAAACCCTTACAAATTCCCTCAGCTTTGCACTCTTTTCCTCTTCCTGAGTAAAGAACTCATCAATTTCCTTCTTTTTCACTGATAGAGCTTCAATTTCCAAGATCATCTGAGAAAGACTTGACTGCAACTTATCATACTTTGTATCAACGTTTGATTGCATCTCCTGAAAACCAGAGAAAACGTCAGCAATCTTTTTCTCAACTGCTTGGATGTTAGAATCATTTTCTGCAATCTCCTTTTCCTTTCGTTTCACTAATTCAAGTAGTTTTTCCAGTTCGTCTGTGAGGATGTCCTTTTTTCTAATAAGAAGTTCTTTCTCCCTCTTGTCATCTTCAATTGAATGCTCAATGGAATTAGTCAATACTTGTCGAGCTTCATCTATTAAATGTGATTCAATTTCTAACTCCATCTTCTTGACTTCCAAGGCTTCAGTTGATGAAAACCATTTGTCCGTTTCTTCTGAAGATGATGAATGTGCTGTCTGCAAGACTAAATCTGCATTATTTGCAGCATCCTGCGAGGAAGAGCCTATTACCGTCAGGAAAATTATATTCTGACACAAATAAGGTTTTGAAGAATAATGATTTGGTACTTTATTAGGCTACCTCGTAAAAATAATGGCCAGATGTTACAAACGGATATTGGGACACTGGTGAAAACTGATACTAAGTTAAACTAAAATCGTTTGTGATGTAAATAGATTGCTTTCTCAGTAATTTTAATTGCTCTGGTGACTCATATTCTGCGCAAGAGTAGTTGAATGCTATAAAACCGTAATCTTATATTCTTAAAAGACGGAGAAGCAATGGGGACCGACCTTTGCGAAACGGTCGAGAAGCGAGATGCCTTGTTCCTCAGCAGCGATCTGGGCTTCGAGAGCCGCGTGCATCTTGGAATCAATAGCATCGGCCTCGGCTTCTGCATCTCTCAAGGCAATAAGAAAAGCCTGCTTCTCCTTCTCAGCAGCGGCAAGGCTCTCGCTAACTCGCTCTGCCTTCTCAAAGTCTTCGGCCTCACAGGCTTCTTCCAAGTCCTTCTCCAGCTCCCTGTGCTTGATAGATGCTAGATTTACATTCTCAGCAGCTTTTCTTCTCCTCCTAATGGAGTCCTTTCTAGCAGCGGATATAGAAGCCACCAATTCTCGAGCACGGTTTAGCTTCTCCGAGATTTGGGCTTTAATATGCTCGAAATCTAACTCCGGGGAAGGGCTCTCCTTTTCCTTGTCAACAACAACGGCTTCTTCTTCTTCTTCTTCTTCTTGCTCTTCTTGTTCTTGTTGTCCTTGTAGAATTTGATCATCGTGTTCTATTGTTTTTTCATCCTCAGAGACCAGAGCATTGGCATCGGATCTATTAGAAGTATGAATTTGATCACTAACAACATCGGGAAGTGAAGGAGAAGGGGCATCTCTACCGTATCCGATTCTCACGCTAGCTCGCTTTTTCTTTCTGGAAATCTGCCGGGAGATAGGAGGGGTTACTGGTGTCGTGGACGTCTCCATCGAAATTGGAGTAGGATCGGTATCGTTAGCAGAGGAAGGCGGCTGCGATTGAGATTGGGTCTCTAGCGGAGTGACGATGGTGAGGTCAGAGAAGAGGTTTTCGTCGAGGGGTTGAGATGACGAATATGAATATGTATGTGATGAAGATGAGGTCGATGCTGTACTTCGAGCTTCAATCGGAACCGGAGGACCGTAATCGTCATGATGGTCTTCTTCTTCATCATCATCCTTTTCTTCCTCTTCTCGTTGGTCTGCAGCCAATTGGGAAGGGTTAAAGAGGACCATTCCCTCGAACAGTGAATCCATTTCTTCAGCTCCCACCTTTTGCTCCATTTTCTCCTGGAAGTTCGAATTAAAGACCGCCTCCCCACACCAACTGCTTGTTTCTTTGCCCAACTCTAAGCATGCCAGTACTCCGACTCCAACTCCTACTGCATTCCTCGCGCCTCTTCTTCTACCGATCACGGGAGTAATTTCACGCGAAAAGACGAAAGGAAACTGCGATGACCAATTGGGGCCGGATTGTACAAGGCTGCTTCATCGGGCTTGAGAGTTGAGACCACCTTTAAATAGCGACAAAAACCCAACGCCCTCAGTTCTCAACCTTTCGCGGCCTCCAACGAAATCAAGCCTTGTTATTGAAATGGGCTTCAGACCTTGTTTCTAACCCAGACAAGATCCAAAGCAACCAATGAAAATAAAGAAAAAAAAAACTTAAATAACAACAGCAGTCCTTTTGTTAAATCAATTTTTTTAAAAAAATCTAAAAATAATTACTTGGCTCGAAATATGGATATTTATTTCGAACTTTAAACATTGATTGATGTGACACATTTACATAAAAGATCATTTAAAATATACAATGGTCAATCGGTGCAATTGATGTCACACATTGCAAGGTGTTGAGCATTGCACGAGCAAATGCTTACTTCCTTATTTACATTTGTTGTCAGTTATCATTCCTTCTTGGTTTCAAACATAGGTAACCAATCTATAAATCAGGGTGAGTAGTGTAAAAATAGGATAGGAGTGCAAATTTTACACGTGTTGTCTTAGTAGCATGTGAATCACACGCGACGTTATGTCTCCGCAACCATAACATCGACATACATTACATTTTTTGATTCTCCAATCCCAATTTATCCAAATCCAGCCGCCATCATTCCACTCCCATCAAGATTCATGTCACACGCATTACACATGTTGATACAAAAAGCTGCGAGCTCGAGGTCATGTTGTCCAATGTCTAACAAGTCTAATTCTTACCTATCTTTCTATCGAAGGAATAGAGAACTAAAAAATGAACTCGTCTCATAATATCACAAAACTACATGATCAGTTGGAATATACAATCTCATATAGAAGCCTTGGAATTAAAGGCTCGAGAAGCCAAGCAAGAAAGGTCCAAAGATGAGAAGAAATTTGTTGCTGCTAAGTGGATTCTGTTAGACAGTTAAGTTAGTTGGACTTTGATAGTCAGTTAAGTTAGTTGTCTAGTTAGGTGGAAATCATTGTATAGTGAAGTTAGTTAGCTTAAATCGCCATTATGTGTGTATAAATAGTGGCTTTGTATAGCTACTGGATATTCATTCAATCATTAGTGAGAAATCACACTAATTCTCTCTTAAAACTTCTTCTTTAGCTCTCTACTCTTTAATTTCATTTTAGAGAATTTTACATGGTATCATCGTGAGCATTTTTTTTTGGGCTGCTTTCTCCTTTAATTTGTTCTTGCTTCCACGAAGAATCCTTCTGATGATTCTTCAAGCCCTTACTACCTTCATCCCAGCAACAACCTGGTGCTCTCCTAATTCCTGAAATTTTTACTGGTGAAAACTATGTTGCTTAGAGCAGATCAATCTCTATTGCCCTAACTGTGAAGAACAAGATTGTCTACATCGATGACAGCTTGCCTCAACCGGGTCCTGGTGATGCTCATCTTCAGGTTGCTTGGCTGCGAGCAAACAATCTTGTATTGTCACAGCTTATGAACTCTATTACAAAAGAAATTCATTGTAGCCTTCTCTACTTCACCACTACTTCTGATATCTGGGATGAACTTCAAGTTCGATACCTTCGCAATGATGGCCCTCATGTTTTTACCTTGGAGAAATCTCTGAGTTCTATTTCTCAAGGTTCAAAGTGTATCACTAAGTATTTTAGTGATTTCCAAGACTCTTTGAGATAAGTATATCAATTATCGTCTTCCTCATACTTGTCGCTGTGGAATTCTAGAGACTTGTACTTGTGCTATTTTAAAGAATCTTGTTGATCGCCAACAAGTAGATTATGTAATGAAGGTCTTGATTAGTTTGCATGATTCTTACTCAGCCTTGCGCAGTCAATTGCTGCTTTCTTCTCCACTACCATTCATGAGCAAAGTCTTCTCTCTGTTATTGTAAGAAGAAAGCCAACGTTCTCTAACTAATGCAATTGGTATTCCTCTTGATTCTGATGCCATGGTTGTTGCACAACCCTCTAGACAAATGCCTTCAAATGGTTTCAAATTCACCAAAGGCAAAGGCAAAGCTGATGTGTTTTGTTTTCATTGTGGCTATCCCGGTCATCTTGCAGACAAATGCCTACAGGTAATAGGCTATCCATTAGGATGGAGAGGTCCTAGAGGCAAAAGATCTCTCCCTACACAAGTTGGAGGTGGTTTCACTCCACGACTGCCCAATGCTCATATTGCTTATTCTCTGGAGCAGAATTCAACTATCCCAAATATGATTTTTTTCTCAAGAGTAAATTCAAAATCTACTTACATTTACCAATAGCCTATCTAGCTCCAACATCAATCCCAATGCTGTAGTAAATATTGCTTCTACCTCAGGTAATCATTTTACCTCTCTTTTCATGCTGCTTCTTCTTTCACCAATCATTCCCCTTGGATTCTTGACACTGGAGCAACAGATCATATGATCTCTTCTCCTCACCTTTTTACTTTAATTCAGCTACCTACCAAACCTTCCCTAGTTCATTTACCAAATAGCTAATCTGTCACTATTATTTTTATTGGAACTGTTACCCTTTCTTTTGATTTAGTCTTGCATAATGCTCTTTATGTTCCTTCTTTCAATATCAATCTTATTTCTACTTCAAGATTGACTAAAGATCACTCTTTTGGTTCGTTCTTTTTCCAATCTAAATGCATTTTGCAAGACCTCAGTAAGACCTCAGCAAATGGAAGATGATTGGGTTTGTTGAAGTTCGATCTAGTCTATACCATCTACTAAATCTTCCTGTTGATACAAAGAAAAGATTGCCTAATTCATCTTCTACACCTTTGGCCAACACCACCTGCCCTACCAATCCTGCTCTATGGCACTTTCATTTGGGACACCTTTCCCTTGCCAAATTGCAAGTCATTAGTACCCTTGATCATTCAGTAAAAACACCTCACAATCATGTATGAGATTTGTCCCTCACAATTACCCTTTTTTGTATCACTCAATTGTTCAAATAAAGCTTTCCAATTAATTTATTGTGATATTTGGGTACCCTTTTCCACCACTTCATACGCTGATTACAAGTATTTTTTTAACAATTGTATATGACTATACACGTTTCACTTAGTTTTACCTCGTGAAAGCAAAATCAGATACTCGTTTCCTACTTACCACTTTCATTGCTTATATTCATACTCAATTCAATACCAAAGTTCAAACCTTTAAAACAGACAATGGCCAAGAATTCAACATGCCTATTTTTTTTTATCAAGAACATGGCATAATTCATCAATTATCTGGTGTGGAAACCCCTCAGCAAAATGACAGAGTTGAAAGAAAACTCCAGCACTTGTTAAATGTGGCTAGAACTCTCCTTTTTCAATTCAAATTACCTTTACCCTACTAAAGTGATTGTTTATTAACTAACACACACATCATCAATCGCACTCCTTCATATGTGCTAAATAATTATACACCATATGCCCTTCTTTTCTAAAAACCACCTATCTATAATTACCTTAAAGTCTTTGGCTGCTTATGTTTTGCTAGCACTATCACAAACAATCGAGGTGAACTCCAACCAAGAGCTTCTAAATGCCTATTCCTTAGTTATTCTCCTAACATCAAAGGATACAAAGTGCTTGACCTCCTTACCCTCAAAACCTTTATCTCCAGAAATGTAGTTTTCCATAAATCCATTTTTCATTCCATACCAAACACTACTCATACACCTTTTGTCTTCCCTAACTTCCCTCAAGTATATGACTCCACAATGCCTACTACCTCTCCTTCTCCACCACCTCTTATTCCCCCTACTAACTCTATCCTTACCCCTGAGATTACCAACCCTAGAAGATCTGAGAGAGTCAAACATCCTCCTGCATATCTGCAGAATTTTTATTGTGGTAATATGACTCAGGTACCTTCAGCATCTCATGCATCTTTTAGATGCTGTCTTCCCTCTCCTGGTAAGCCTCATTCTATTATTTCCTATCTTTCTACTTCTAGGTTGTCCCCTAGACATAGAGGTTTTGTTGCTGCTATTTCATCTACCTTTAAACCTAAAACTTTCAAAACAAGTTATCCCATACCCTCAATGGCAAGCTGCTATGGCAGATGAGATTAAAACTCTTGAATTAAATCATACTTGGGACCTTACTATTCTACCTCCAAATAAGACTGCAATAGGATATAAATGGGTTTATCGTATGAAATTCAAAACTAATGGTGCAGTTAAAAGGTACAAAACTCGATTAATAGCAAATGGGTATACTCAACAAGAATGCCTTAATTTCTTTGATACATTCTCCCTTGTTGCAAAGATGACTACTGTGCACACTTTACTTTCTGTTGCTGCAATAAAACATTGGCATTTACATTATCTTGATGTAAATAATATTTTTTCTACATGTAGATCTGAATGAAGAAGTGTACATGCAGTTGCCACCAGGGTACTCCTCTTCTATTGACCCTAGAGTTTGTAAACTCAAAAAGAGCTTGTATGGTCTAAAACAAGCCTCAAGACAATGGTTTTCAAAACTATCATCATCTCTGCTTCAATTTGGTTTCACTTAAGGCAAGTCTGATTCATCTTTATTCATCAGACAAACTTCAAAAAGTTTCATGGCCCTACTGATCTATGTTGATGATGTTATCATTGATTCTAATAACCTTACTAATATAGCCACTGTGAAGAAGTATTTGCATGATACTTTCACAATCAAAGACTTGGGTGAACTAAAGTATATTTTGGGAATTGAAGTAGCTCGATTAGCCAAAAGCATTACTCTATGTCAGTGTAAGTATGCATTGGGTCTTCTGCAAGACAGTTATTTTTTTGGTTGTAAACCTACAGCTTTCCCTATTGAATCTACCATAAAGCTAAGTGCCAATGATTCCTCTCCCCCTCTGTCCAATCCAGCATCCTATAGGAGACTTGTTGGTTGTCTCTTATACTTTACAATAACCAGACCTGACCTGGCTTATTCAGTGCAAGCGTTAAGTCAATTCATGGCTAATCCCAGTACCACACATCTTCAAGCTGCTAAAGGGTTCTCAAATATATCAAGGCAACACCAAGTCAAGGCATTTTTCTGTCTGCAGCTTCTTCCTTACACTTGAAAACTTACTTAGATAATGACTGGAGAGGATGCCTCGACACTAGAATGGTTTCACAGTGTTCATTGGAGATTCTCTCATATCCTAGAAATCGAAAAAAGCAACCAACTGTCAGTCGTTCTTTTGCTGAATCTAAATATAGAGCCTTAGCTTCTACCACTTGCGAGCTTCAATGGCTGATCTACCTACTGGCTGACTTACACATCACTCATCCTCAAGCTACTTTACTTTATACTAACAGTAAACCTGCCTTGACATTGCTTCAAATCATGTTCATCATGAAAGGACAAAGCACATTCAACTAAACCGTCATCTTGTTTGAGAGAAACTACAGGAAGATCTCATCAAAATCATCTACATCCCTTCTAAATATCAGTTGGCCGATATACTGACTAAACCCCTTGGTACTCTCAATTTTCATCATCTTATCTGCAAGATGGGATTGATTAACATCCGTTCCCCTCTTAAGGGAGGTGTTGGAATATACAATCTCATATAGAAGCCTTGAAATTAAAGGCTCGAGAAGCCAAGCAAAAGAGGTCTAAAGATGAGAAGAAATTTGTTGCTACTGAGATGGATTCTGTTAGACAGTTAAGTTAGTTGGACTTTGATAGTCAGTTAAGTTAATTGTCCAACCAGGTGGCAATCATTGTATAGTGAAGTTAGTTAGCTCAAACTGCCATTATGTGTGTATAAATAGTGGCTTTGTGTAGCTATTGGATATTCATTCAATCATTAATGAGAAATCACACTATTCTCTCTCAAAACTTCTTCTTTAGCTCTCTTCTCTCTAATTTCAGATTAGAGAATTTTACATGACCAACCATTGATACGCAACATACTCTAGTTGTTACTTGCCATGTTCTCAATTGACTCAACATTAGCCGTTGCTCAATTAATCAACCCGCTTCTAAGACAACTATCGCAACCGCCAACCCACGATGACCTTTCAATTCTCTAAGATTTTGGATGATCCATAAGACACAAGATCACTAGACTGTAATTAGACTCCAAGGATTTATTTCCATAATTATTATTATTATTATTTTTAAAAAATGTGGGAATCATTTGACTAAATTATTGGAGATCTCCGGCCGCCTCCCTATCCATGACTTTATATTTTCAAAAATATTATTATCCTGACTAAAAAACACATGACAAGAACGAGATATACAAGTCCGATCAACAAACTCATGTACGTGTTCATATTAGGATGATAATCCATTCCCACAAAAGTATGAACAAACTAAATTAGAGAATTCCAAGAGTTCAAACAAATGATTGCAACATAAATTATAATAAACCCTTTTTTTATATAAATAAAAAAGATAGGAATAAAGAAAGGACATAGCGTCACATGCATCACCAATATGGATGAAGACTTTTGGAGGTGAGGAGGCCTTTAATTTTGACTACAAAAAAAAATAAAAAAATAAAAATTCTAAGTATATAAATCATGAATAGAAGCATGTCTAGTTATACTTTGCCGTACAGTTAGTGGAGTTAAGTAATAATAATAATATATGGTGATTGGGGGGGACGTATATATAAATAAATGCGCTAGATATATAGTTCTCACCGCCATCCTGAGTACTGCTGAGTGGTGGTGAAGATGAAGATCGAGAGAATATTATGGGTACTGCGCGCGGTGACACTAACAATAATTGAGCATCTGATGCATCCCGGTTTGCACGCGGTTTTTAGCTGGCTCTACTCATTGACTTCCCTCTCAAGCTTCCTTCTCCGATCCTTAACCAACTCTGGACTTGAGGTGATCAGTTCACACCATGTGCCCTTCCATTTCTTCGCTGAAAATACCTTTTCTTTTCTTTTTTCTTTTTATTTATTTATTTATTTATTAAAGAAGCATGGATCCACTTTTCTTTATGCATATGCCAATAATGAGTAGTACAGCCGTCAGCCAACCATGCTTGCATTCAGCTCCATGCCTTGTGGCAGCAGCCTGTTCCACTCTTTCAGCTCGGTTAATCCTTGATTATTTCATTCCTTCCTCTTTGGTTCTGATCTTAGGAGTAAAAACTAATGTGTCAGGACTCAAAAATGCTATAAGAAAATTTATTAATTGTAGCTAATTATTTCTTGCGAAAATGATTATTTTATGTTAAAATGAATTTTTTTTTTCTAATAGTTATTTCCGTCGCAAATAATCTTTCACAAGTGGTCGTTTTTCTTGTAATAAAAGTTCATCCAGCCTTATATTAGTCCTAGACAAAGTAGCTAGACACTCTTAATATATAAATAAGTTTTTCCCCTCAACTCTAAAGTAATCTCTTTATTTCTATTTCTTACACGAAGAAAATTTACAGTATTTTTTAAGCATGTAACGTTATTTAATCGACACGGACGCATGAAACTAGCCAATGAAATGCTACGCATATGGTTGGTTGGAAGTACAGTTGCATGGCATATGGAATTAGAGGGGCAGGCATGAGCACTGAGCAGTGTGACGAGTTTAGTGAATGTCTAATTACTCGTGGAAAGAGCAGACCAAATTATCTTAATGCATGGGGCTTACTCACAAAGGCCAAGCCAGCCAGCTAGCTAGCCAACGTCCTTCCGCGGCTCCACCACCTCCATTCCCTTTACTCCTCCCCGCGTTTACATAACACGCACCATGCACGCAGTTTTCATTAATTGCCTCCTGATCTTCCTCCCTCTCTCTCTCTCTCTCTATCTATATATATGCAGATGTGCGCGTTCCATATAATATAATACCCTGCGTTTGCAAAGATAAGAGGAATATTGAAGCAAAGTAAAAGAAGCTAGCTAGCTAGCTACATCACAGAAGCCAGAGATCAAAGCAAGATCAGGAAAAGGAATTCCCATTGGAGAGGACAACTATCTCTACAAAACTACAAGATCAAGAGGCCCAAGTACTACTGTCTTTAAGGGAATTAGAAACATGAGGAGTAGCGGCAATATTGTGAAGAAATTGTTGTGCTGCGGAGCAAAGAGCTTTGCATCAGACTCGGACGCAGATGCTGTTCCAGAGGGTCACGTTCGGGTGAATGTGGGTAAAGATATTGTGTGCAGGTTTGATTTGGAAGCCAATTATCTCAACCACCCTCTATTTGAGAACCTGCTTCGGCTCTCCGAGGAAGAGTTCGGGTATTCCTATGATGGAGCCCTGAGGATAGCCTGTGAGATCGATGTGTTCCAATACCTTGTGCATCTGCTCAAGACCAGTAATCCCTCCGCTCATTACATGGAACTTCCGGATCTCATTTCCAAGTTCTACAGCACCAATGCCAGACATTTACCTTCTCAATAACGTACACATGCATTATACGACTGAACATTCGATCTGTTGTTGTTTTTCATTTTTTGGAGTTTCTTTAGGCATACAGAAAGGCAGTATTCGTCGTTGAATGTCCATTAAGTTTGGAATGTTCTTTGGCATCTGATGTAATACATGAATTGAAAGCTTATAATTAATGAGCAAACAAACAGTAACCGGCATTCTTTTCCCATTTTGAGTGGATGAGAACGTCTCCAAGTTGATGATCGATCGTCATCGTTAATGCACAAACAATTGTCCGTACGTATTTTTTTAGTCATGATTATGGAGAATTCAATTATTCATGGATCTATTCTTAATTATAATATTTGCGCGTCCCTTATCCAACACACTCATGAATCCATGATATAGCTAGCTAGATCGTTTGTTTTTACAATGAGATAAAATTAAAAATTAAAAATTAAATAAAATATTATTAAAATATATTTTTTTAATATTATTTTTGTTTTGAATTTGAAAAAGTTGAATTGTTTATTATATTTTGTGTTAAAGTTTGAAAAAATTATAATGATGAGATAAGATGAAAAGTTTTGTGAAAGTGAAGCCATTTTTCTTTTCTTTTTCCTGATCTACTTGCTAGTTTCGATTTCCAATTTATTATATGCGAATTTCGTGTATGTGTTATTTTTGTAGAACTTTTAAAAAATAATTAGTTCCTTATCTTTATTCATCTTATTTATTTCTATTCAAAATTAACAATTTTTTATTTGCGCACACACTATTTTTATAATGTCGAGAAATACATAATCTCATGATCTTTGCTCACTTCGTAGACATTAAAAATGATGAATCCTACTTACGGGTCGATTTAAACATATTAATGTACATTTCTTACCATAAAATCAATCGCAGTATCGTAAGTATGCGCGCACTAACATGCCATTCAACAAACCAAATTAACATCACATACAATTAAACACGAAGATCACAAAATTGTTCACAACTCACAGCCAATTCAATTGCAAAAATCACAATTTTTGTTAACATCGAGTTTCGTACGCTTTTAGACTAGATTTCAGCAACTCAATTTTTGAGTCTTTCACATGCACACTTAAAAAAATACGGAGAGTGAGGGGCCTTGGTGGAGGATGGAGAGTCTCCGATGCTAAAATCAGTATATCTCATTAGTAGTTTGTGCGTAAGTTTTAAGGAATCAAAAAGAATTCTTTGTATCTGGGGTTCAGCTTTTAGACTAGATTTCTGGGTGAGGACAGCTCGTACTTGACTTTGAGAAACCTATTTCCCTTCAATTGTTCGCTTAGTCAGAATCATTTAATGCAGCTTGACTTCTGGAGCGGCATCATTAATGCGATGTTGAGTCTGGGAAGTGGTGTCATTAATGCGGCGTAGCTCCTTGACTCACTTTATTCTGTGAACGTTTCTTGTTAAGCCTCTTCATGGCTACTGTCATGAGATCAAGAGTTCCTCATATTTCTCGTCCACCTACTTGTGCAAGTTCCTGATGGTAGGGTGTCATCGAGGAGGTGTTAGGGCAGCGAGTCCCCTCTGCCCATACCGTCCGCTTTCCTCACGTATGGGTTGCTTCATAGATGAATTTTATTCATGGGTTGTACTCTGCAAAGACTCACTAGCTCTTTTTAGAGGAGGGTTGTTAGACTTAGCCAGACTTTCTGACTTATTTCTCGAGTAATTCTTCATGAACTTGTTATATGGGTCTATGGGAAGGAAAAATCCCTTACAATTTAGCCTTAAATTCCTAATTGATATATAAACCTGAAAAGTATATCTCGCCGTAACTTTTTTAGCAGGATCCAAATACTATCTTTTATCTTGTTGAATTTCAATGTACAAAAATAATTAGGAGGTAGTGAAAAATAACCGGTTATTTTTCGATTCTTAGAAGTTCTTGATGTGTAAGGTTATTGAATGAAAGGACTCGGGGTAGTGACTATTAAAGATTACTTAAATTATATTCAACTAAGACGTTGCCTCTAAGGTGCCGTTTTGATAATGAGTTAAGATAAGATAAATAAAGATAAAAATTAAATAATATATTATTAAAATATAATTTTTAATATTATTATTATTTAAAAAATTGAAAAAATTAAATTATTTATTATATTTTATATGAGAATTTAAAAAAATTATAATGATAAAATGAGATGAAATACTTTCACTAACCAAATGGACTAAGAAAACCAATTCCCACAATTAATATGATATCCGAAACTTTTCAAAAGATGGAAAACCCAATGAAAGATGGTAAATAATCTTCATAAAATGTTTTGGTATTCTCTTCTTCCTAGTTCCCATCGAAATTTCGAAGCTTCTGTTCCTAGTAGGTATATGCATGGTTGTAGTATATGGAACAGAGTTTGTTCATCACCATCATATGCTGCGGAAGATTAAACAGAAGTCCAGAACGTTGAGTTGTTGCTTGTGTGGACCAAGAACTCGAACGTTTTCGCCGACACTAGGCAATATTGCTGAACTTGCTGAGAGAGAAAAAAATGGGGGGAAAACCTCCTGCGTAAAGACATGAAAAACTGCTCCACGGTGGGCCGGCACCGTTGATAATTTCAATGCAGGACAGATTCTTTTGTTTCTTTTTTCCTTTTCTGTTTTTTTTTTCCTTCTTTATTTCCTTTCCTTCTTTTCCTTTTCATTTTGTCCTCTTTTCCCTTTTTTTTTTTTCTAAGCTACTCTCTCTCTCTTCCCTTTTGCTAGTACCCAAATTACTTTAAAGGAAAAAAAGGAAGGGAAACCATTTTCCTCTTTAAATGGAGGACATTTTCATAAAATAATTGACTATATATATACATACATAGAGCACTTCAGGATCATCAGACTCAATATTGCTCTCTCGTATGGTCTTAAAACCATCTTGCTACTACAGAAGGGATATATGATAGAGAATGTGTCAAAGATTCACAAGGAAAAGAAAATTCTAGTACTGAATAAATAAATAAATAAATAGATTACGCGCCTTCAATTATCATATGGATTTTACATTTTCAATTGTCTCATGATGATTTTATCTCCGGATCTTCGCACATACAAGTACAAAAAGAAATAATTTAGAAGACCGGAACAATTAAATCAAAGAAGCATAAGGCAATTTCTAAGATGGATGTGTGATGGCCAGCAGATGGAATATCAAGTCTTGCTGCCAGAAAGTAAAAGCAATACAAACTAAAATGAATTGAAACGCATAAAAATACCTGTAATCCCTAGCCACAAATAATATCTTCCTTCCCCTCCTTCGCTCTCTCCTTGCTGGCCAAAAATAGGGCAACCCTATCCTTTAGACTCACCAAGTAGTTCAACATCCTTCACAAGAACACTCTCCATTCCATCCTTCAAAAGTTGGATTTCCTCTTCTGTCATGCTGTTTTTCGAATGGGGGGCTGTCTTCGTGTTTGACTGCTTTTCAACCTCCACAGCCCAACTATAAATTACCATACCAAGGACAGCAAGAATCATCCCCATGATGTTCTTGAAAGTCATTGCTGAATCGAAGAGTAGCCACCCCAGTGTGAGGACACACACTGTTTTCATGTGACCTAAAACCTGGAAGGAGACAGCTGAGAAGCGCCCAATGCATAGGTACTGGCTCACATTACAGAACACTGCTAGGGAGCATGAAAGAAGTATGAAAAGCTGCACATATTAACACCATGTCATTAGGCACGCTTTAAAAGATATACATGAAGGCACATAGGAGTTATTAGGCAGATGTAATTGGAAAAAGTATTGAGTTCTTACAATGGCACCAGAAGACATCTGGTAGTTTGTAATAAATCTGCCGCTAAGGTAGTAGTCAACAAATGGGCCAAGAATGAGGAGAGAGAGGGCTTGAATTGGGGCAGTCTTACTCAGCAATTCAAATGATCCAATGGAGTACTTCTTCTGCAGGGAGCCAATTGTCTGATCCACAAATTAAAAATAAATAAATAAACGAAATCAGAGAGCATAAAGTAGAATTAATTTTCAACGAGAGCATGAATATTTGTATTGAGAAATCATCATCCATGATTCATAACCTACATTTAGCACCTAATTTTTTTTATGTGATCCCTGACAGGACAACTGATACAAGTCCTGCAATCTTTCACTCATGTCCCAAATAATATAACATGCTGAATGTTATTTGAATTTTGCATGACAACTCAAACTGTTTCCACTATAATTCCTAACCCCATTTAGGTTCTTGCCCATCTTTCTTGTAGAACCTCCTGTAAAGCTATTAGCTAATGAAATCTGGCCAACATCTTCATTTCTTAGATTAAAAAATAAAATTATGTGGAATGAAAGCCACACTAAATAGTTTAGAACCTTCATTCATACCCGTTCTATCTTTCATGGCAAATTATTTGTTCATAGATTTTTTTCTTTACAAGTACATAGCTTTGAACGATTAGTTTGCCTTGGGAGCTGAAATACATATCACCAATGAAGAGGATTATATCTAATATGAACCCTTTCCTAGTTGACATTTCAAACAAACGGCTATTTTTCCCCTATTGATAAGTTACTGTTACACATAGACCCAATTGGTTTTGAACTTTCAAACCGACCCTTCTCCCAGCCGTCATTTGAGCTAGACTTTTTATTACAATCCGAATTTCTGGGGAAGCCCTTTTTCTGCCACCATCATGTTCTAGGCCCTGGCAAGGAAGAAAAGTCATTGCTAAGCAATGCTGAGGTATGACCAAGGTAGCTAAAAGATAGGCTCTTAGGTAGTAATGTAGATATTTCTCTTGTTCTCAAGCACACTGAACATATCTCACATCTACGGAGGGGAGGACGAGATAGGATTCTCTTACAAGATTACTCTCACAAACAATTTGCTAGGTCATTGGATCCCACATAAATTACCAGAACAAAAGTTCATGTGAATTTCAGCGTTGGAGGAAACAGCTAAGGAAAATTGAGTGAAAAATTACGGAGAAACTCACAATCTGCTGCAAAGATGTAGACAAAACTGCTACACAGGCACATAGAAAACCTTTGGCATTAACTTTCACATCGGTTACTGTGCAAACACCCACGCCAAGTACCACGACTACAACAGACGTCTTGACTTCCCTTGAGTACCGTTTGCTGTGAAGCATCCACTCCATCACGCAGACCACCGGAATCATGCTAAGTTTTGAAATCTGCATAGTAGACAATGAGATTAATGGATGGCAAGAGGAAGAAAACCGGCCAGTCAGTGGAGATGGGGAGAAGAGCATCCAAATATGTGGGAGAGTTACAACCACTAAATGCATATTCTGTACATTCAATACACTCTTCCGTATCGACTAAGGCTTTGAAAGAAAATAAATAATGACAAACTGTCTCTTCGGTTAATTATGCCTTATAACAAAATGATTAGAATTAATAACCGAGAGCTCGGAGCTGATGTACACAAATAGACAAGAAACCTATAGAAAATGAAGATGCTAGAAAGAAAAGACGTTGTAATTCATACTTGGTAGAATCCAACAGAGTTGAGCATGAGGCTCAAGTTCATCCCTGTGATTGACATATTGGCAACAATTGAGAACCAGAGAAGCTCCCACATAGGAACATGCTTTGATGCGGACAGACCAGTAGCATTTGAGACCAGACCAACCAGTGCGGTTACGGCGAAGTGGAACCCAGTTAAAGTTGTAGCTGAAAAAGCACAACGCGTGATAGGTATTAAACTGAGAGCAATTTTAAATAGCGAGAAGTAAAAATCTTAAGGGGCACTCATCATGATGCATTTGTAGGAAGGGTGGTCATGTTCTCTTCTAAAAAAAGACCGGCATTCTAACGCAGAACCGATAATTTTAAGAACTAAATACAAAATCAAGCTGCAAAGGGATTAAAATTTTCAAGCGAAACTGCATAACAAATAAACAGACAAACAGGAGATCCAGCAAAAAAAAAAGTAGATTAGCAAGAGGAAACATACGAGGGTGCGGCCAAAACAGGAAAAAATCGAGGTAGAGGTAAAGGGTCGGAGATCTGAGATCTAAAATATACGAAAAAGAAAAGGGAAATGCGAATGAGAGAGAGAGAAAGAGGGGTAACCGAAGCTGAAATCATAGCCGTTGGCGGACATGAGCTGCTTGTTGGCCATGATAATTCCGACGGAACTGATGACGTTCATGGCCCACGCTCCGACATCCGACACTGCCGCTAACTTCTTCTCGCTCTCCATCACCATCATTCCCTTCTTTTCCGTCCTACTCACAAATCACAAAACGTTTGAATGTAGGGAAAAGGGAGAGTGAGGGAAGCAATTGAAGATCCGGACTGTAGAAAAGCAGATCGAAGAGAGACGAACAAAATGAGAAGGGAGGAATATCGTATGATACGATACCAAGAATTGCCTCTCCGGCCCTCTTCCTCACTGGGCCTCTACCTTGTTTTTTGAAAATCAAATAACCAAAGAAAACAAGTATCTTCCTCCCCCGTATAAGTTTAAATTATATCATAAACTATTCACAAAAGAATGGGAAAGGTAAAGGAGAAAAGAAATAAGTGAGGGAGGAAGCAGCGCTCGGAGATTGTGGAAATCGTGGGCAGATTGTTTCACAGTTGGAAGCCTTGGCAGATCTCTCACACCCAAGCTGCAGTTCCTATAGAATAGAATAGGCAACTAACTATACGGCTCTACCCTTCCCTATCCTCTGTCTGACTCTCTCTCTCTCTCTCCCTTCTCCAACACCCATGCCACCACAATTCCAATGTCTTTCTTTTTGTACTTACTATAAAACGCCAAGCCACCTTAATAAACTACATGAAAATCCTCCTTGCCGACATGTCATTAACCTTCCAAATTTATGAAAATTGATATAATTACATATAAAATGTATTATATATTTTATAATAAAAATATTTTTATAATTAAATATATTAATTTGCAAGTTTATTTTTATACCATTTTTAAAGATCAAACATTTTTTCATATCGATATCAAGATCATGCTTGGCTAGTACCAAAATTTTCAAAATTTCTCAAATCTTCATTGTCAAACACCACTAAAATATTTTTATTTAAAGTTTTTTTTCTTATTTTTCAAAAAACTGTAAAATATTTTTAATCAAACTATTTTATTACCATACACAAAATTTTAAGATACTTTAAACATCTAAACAAGCGCTCAATCTTTGGGTATCTAAAAAAAATATTATCAGGCTGATTGAGACTGTGTTTATTATAAAGAAAAATGTTACTTTACCTACTTATTTTGTCTTCTCATTTTGACACTTCATATATTTTAATTTATTTTACATAATAGTTAAAAAAATGACTATTTATGTATTAATATTTTTTAAAAATATTTCAAAATAATAAAAAAATATGAATTAAAAAAATTTTAAAAAAAATGTTAAAAAAAATGTTAAAATTGACCTAGCCGTCAGATTAAGCAGACGGCAGAGTAGCCTGACCCATAATATTATAAAAAATGTTACCCTTCCTTTTCTTGTCAGTTATGTGAATACCAAATTTCTAAGTGGAAAGGAAATTGTTTTAGAATCTAATCTATTAAATTATCATCTATAAATAGATATATAGATTAAAGTCTTATTTAGATATTGAAATAAAATGAGATAATTTTATATGAAAGTTAAAAGTTAAATAAAATATTATTAAAATATTATTAGAATATTATTTTTTAATATTATTATTAATTTGATATTTAAAAAAATTAAATTATTTATTATATTTTATATAAAAATTGAAAAAAATTCTAATAATAAGATGAACCTCTTTATCGAATGTTGCTAAAATACAAAAATACTTCAGCGCAACACATGCTCATCATTGTTACAGACATACGTGGACATTTTATTTCAAATTCCAATTTATTTTATATTTTTCTAGATCTATTACATGTCAATCCGCATTTGTACAATATGAAATTGTATTAATGTGTAAGTATGGCATATCTGGTTTGTCTGTATTTTAAATACGACATCTGTATTGATGTGTAAATGTTTTGTCAGCATATAAAAATACGACAACCGAACGCCACCTATTTAGTATTGGACAATGCTAACTGCCAAGTCCACACAGAGAATCCTCACCGATCAGGGTTTTTTATTTCTTTACTTTTTTTTCAAACATTTTGTAAAGTAATTAAATATTTTTTTAAAAAAAATCATAAATTTATTTAAAAATACTTTCTTAATTATTAAGTAAAAAAATTTTAAAAAAATTAAAATGCAATTCGGTAGAAACTTTATGTGGGAATTGTATTTATATTTCCCTCACTTGTCCTCTGCGTCGCATTATCTCATGACATCGTTAATGAACCCAACATCGTGTATCCAAATTCAAAACTTTAAGAAGAACAGGAAATACTTACATTTATTGTAAAACTCCAAGAACTTGTATATATTGCTTAGGTTACTTCATGTTGGCTATAAAAACTATAATGAACACACTCTTATCTAACTTTCATCATATAATATAAAAAGAAAAACAATATTTACAATCGTGAAGTGTGTAAGTGCTGCGCAATCTCTTCAAAAAGTGAGTAAATACGAGACTGATATTAAAAAATAATAAAAAAAAACTAGTTTTTTAATAGTGGACTCCTCTTTTTCAAATGAATTGTGCAGTACTTACGCACTCTACGACTGTATATATCATTATTCTATATAAAATGTGGCAAATGGGGAGGAACTATCTCTGCAAGATAGAGTATACAACTCTCTCTATGGCAAACATTAATAGCATTTAATATCAAAACGAAGAAAAATACAAACCATGAAACATTGCAACAAGTATGAAGCATACAAATTTGCAGCATATAGGATGAAAGGGGTAAAACATCCAACAAGAATGCTTTCCTTGTCCCCTATCAATCCAACAACTCTCCTTGCCAGTGCCATCAATAACTTGATTCAGTATGCATCTGACGCAATAAAGGAGAATTATAAATGTTACATCTTTGACTGATGTGAAACTCAAACCTATATTGATTCAGCCAAATCCATTGGTTTTTGTTAAATAAGTTGACAGACAAATAAAATATGATGAAAATCGGTCTGAGACTTTTTAGGACCATATGCAACATCGGAAAGCCTGATTAACAAGAAAATTAAGCAGATCATCGTTTTAAAAATGGAACATGGAAAATGAACAGTACTAATTTGAGTGAGTGTTAATAAGTATTTGTTCTTGTGCTTGTGGCTCTGATTGGGACCTGTCAAATTACAGAGCTACCTTTTACAGATTTGAGATGAAGAGCAGAGGGAGGATGACTTACCAGAAACTTTAGAAACATAGAGCCCCAGAAACAAGAAAAGCTTGGGCAGTCCTTGCAATCGAGGGAAGCCTCAATTTCAGCTGAATTGCCTCAACTAATCTGGAAGCTGTGATCTGTGAATGAACCAATTGATGCAACAACATTAAATTTAAATTTCCTTGACAAGGTCAATGATGTTGAGGGGCTCCACGCCACGGCTACCCCTTTCCACGAATTCTAATTCGAAACCAAGAGGAGCAATGCTATTGTAGAACGTTTGTGAAGCATCATGCGGATATATAAGACACATCCCGCACTCTTTCACCTCAATCTCGCCACTCCAACCACGATTAACATTTTGTGCTATAATCGAAGTTTTAATGTAGCTCCATCCATCCAAATTATTCCATCGCTCTGAAAACCACTGAGCTGATATGTACACCCAAAACCCAATCGCCCCAACAAAAGAGACTTGAGGGCCTCGAATGGAAACAGATCTTTTTACAGGATCTTCATCGGTTTCAAAACTAAACCAAAACCAGATGTATGGACCAAACTCACACTCAAAAATCCTATAATTCGAATTCTCTGTCTGGTCATGGACTTCATAAAGAATAAACAAAGCACATCCCTTCCACTTATTATTGTGCAACTCAAGTTTTACAGAGGAACCAGGACTTCTATTGTCAAACCACTTTGGGATTCCAGGTACCAACGACCAGCCATATAGAATCTGCAAAGTAAAAACAAAAAGAGTTTAATTGCAGTATTTTAAAGAGCTACTTCCAAGAAAACTGTTCACACAACGGGGATTTATTGTGTGTGTGTGTTGAAAACTTGAAAGTTAGGGAGAGAGAGACTCACATCATAGTCATACATCAACGGATTGTCTATAGCCCGCAAATAAATTCCTAGTCCATGCAATATACTGTCGCCTTCACCTTTATATTCAACATAAATGGCATGTGAATAGTATTTTGTACTGCAATATGATAAATAAGAGACACGGATGGGATCTGGGCCTTTTTTTTACGGGTAAAGATGTAAGCGCGAACCTCTTGATTTAGGTGGCAAACCTTTGCATCCACTGAGGTGTAACTCTTTGATGTTCTTTGGACGTAGACTGGGGGATGGAAATTGTGTTATAGCAGTGTTCTCAAATCCAAGTGATTCCAGACATTCCATGCTACTCAAGTCTGGAAATTTCTCTAGTCTTCGGCAGTCACATAAATCCAGTTTTGTAAGAGATGACAAACTATATATAACACTCGGGAAAATCGAAAGGTTTTTGCAGCCTCTTAAAAACAATCCTTTAGAAATGCCGGATAAATTCTTAAATGATAACGGCAATTCTTTTAAGGCAGTACAACCCAAACTAACTTCCTGCAAAGATGTCATATCTCCCACAATATCTGGAAACTTCTCAAGTCTTGAACAAGAAGAAAGAGAAATTTTTTCAAGAGATTTTAAATTGATTTTGTCTGGAAGGCTTCTAAGATGTCCGCAGGAATTTAAATCCAGCAATTTAAGCCGTTTGAGAACTCCAATGGATGGGTGGACCTTAGACAAACTTCTACACACTGAAAAGTTTAGTGTCTCAAGATTTGGGGTTCCACTGAAATCTGGTGTCTCGATCAGGTTTTTGGACCAACTCAGGTCAATATGTTTCAAGCTTCCTAAACTCTGCATGGACCAAAATATAGTTGTTAATAATTAAGAAACTTCTTTGAAAAAATAAGAGAACAAAAGAAGAAGAAGAAGAGAAAATCTTACCTTAGATCCCTTCCATAGTTGTTTAACTTGGCTTTCACGCATGCTGAGATCAATCAGATTATCGGATTGGAAATTGCTCGGAAAGGATTTCAAAGGATACCGAACTAATTGTATGACTCGCAACTTATTGGATGACAAGGATTTTAAAGGATCCCCATTCCATTCAATTGCTGATGAGTTACCATCAAAGCAGTAATGGTCAATCTTAAGAATCCTCAACTTAGTCATCTTTGAGAGGGCTTCAGCTCTCAATTTTTCACTCTTTTGAAAAGGTAAGTTTAGGACTATGCCTTCGACCAGTTCGTTTCCCTACAAGAGCAATAAATTAGTTGTTGTGGTGGAAATATTTGACAAATACTTGAAGATGTGTATAGCAAAAACATACTTCTTTATGTTCATGTCTACATAAGTCACTCACATTTTTACTCTTCAATACACGAAGGATGTCCTCATAACACCACAATCTAGTACGTCGACCAGGATCTTCAGGACACTCACGACGAACTATTTCCCGACCCATTTTTCGTAGCAAATCATGCATCGACAACCTCCCATATGAGATGGTTACAAGGGACTTGTCCATGAGAACATCAAGGTTGATGCCTGGATAGTAACCGAAACTTTCTAATACATCCATTAATTTGGTATCAAGCTTCTCTCCTTCAAATAAACATGCGATATCCAAGAATAACTTTTTCTGCAAATACTCCAGTCCATCAAAACCTATCTGAAGTACATCCAAAATTTCCTTATTAGGATTTTCTTGTAATTGATCCCAGGCACTTTTCCATGCACTTAGTGTTCTACCAAACAAGAAGGAACCCAAAACTTTAAGAGCTAGAGGAAGGCCTTGAGCATAATTCACGAAGTACTTGGACATATCCACATAATTTTCTGTAGGATGGGGTTTCTTGAAAGCTGACAAACTAAAGAGTTGCAAAGCTTCATCCTCATTCAACTCCTTAACCTTATAGATACCACTCACATGTCTTTTCAATAAATGACCATCTTTACTTGTTATAATGATTCTACTCCCCATACCAAACCAATCGTGACTCCCTACTAATCCTTCTAGTTGTTTTTCACTATCCACGTCATCAAGGATAACAAAAAGCTTTCTTTTATGTAGTCTTTTCCTTATCACATTGATTCCATCCCCATCATCCCATACATTTATTTCTTCTCCCATGATCTTAGAAAGAAGTTGTTTTTGAAAGTAAACTAGACCACCATTTTTAGTTTCTTCTCTACCACAAGTAATAAAGCTCCTAGCTTTAAATTGACAGGAAACTCTTTCATAAATGACTCTTGCCAGAGTAGTCTTGCCGATTCCACTCATCCCATGAATTCCTATAAAGCGAACATCATCCAACCCTATACCAAGTAAGTTCATCATTTCCTCGACACTAGAGTCTATTCCAACAAGTTTCTTGTAATCACTTGATAATCTACAATTCAATCCAATAAATATCTTCCCGGTGATTTCTTGGATAAGTGGTGATTCGTAGCTGTAGAAAAGATTGGACAATTAATTTTGATGCAAGAGTACATGTGATAGTCATAATGAAGAAACAAAACTTTAAATAATGCGCCCTGTTTGGCGTCATTCAGCAGAGAAATGGAGACTTCTTTAGTTCATACTAGGGTTTAATTTGTATAGTTAATCAAATAAGGTACTCCTAACTAGGAGTATCAAATCGTGTTAACGGGTCGTGTTTGTGTCGTATCAAGGCATATATATTATACTATATGGGTCAACTTGAACATGACCCGTTCAGCTTAATGTATCAAAATCTCAAACCCTAACACGACCCATTAACATAATAGGTTGTGTCATATCAACCATTTTGACCCGTTAGTGAATATTACAAAATAGATTAACACGACAAGACCCGACCCGACCCGTTTCAACCCATTTATGTAAATGGGTTGAACAGACCCGAAATTAACATGTTTGATCTGATTAAGTTTAGTATAATTTTATATAAATGTTAAAATCACAATATCTATAAAAAAAAATATAAAACTAATTACAAGTCCAAAATTACAATCTAAACAATAAAAATAGTGAAATTAAAATCCCAACAATTTTACTTTTAGGTATAAGGGTATAATTGTAACTTTAACTTTCTTAATGGGTTATAACAAGTTGATCTGTTATCAACCCGTTAAGCAATCATGTCTTAACGGGTCAATCCGTTTTGATCCGAACCCATTAAGACTAAACTCAAATCCGTTATTATCGTGTCGTATTCGTGTTGAGTTAACAGGTCATATCACATATTGCCACACCTACTCTTAACCGAAACTATGCAGTTTCTTGTAGCAATAAAGGGTCAATAATTTGAGAATGATAGAGGCTAAAAAGATTTGTCATGTCAATCAATTGCGGATGGTTCCAAAGTGCCAATAGCATTTTAATTCGTCAGTTCTTCATTGTTTGACTATAAGATGCAAAGTCTTTTTGTCATCTCTATTGAATTAGTAATCATTAATCGTATCAAATCTGAGTACTGAAAGGTTGGGATAGATCAATTAAATAAAATGAGACGATGATGTGGCTCAATAGAATACAAAAAAGATGTTTCGGAAATTATATAGGTAAAGGAAAATCAAAGTTTACTATTTTCCCAAGGTTTCCAAGTTATCTATGATCTTAGTGAAATAATGAAAGAATACATGTTACCTATCATGCAAGTGCCATCCAGAGATATTCCCCACCACTGTCAAAGCATCTCTCCATGTTTGCATCTTCTCCTTGTCAACTTTTAGGCTTTCTTCATGCATAGAAAAAGCTTTTTCAAAAGTTCCCGTTTGATTTCGTACGTCGGAGGGATCCACGTGGTAGAATATGGGATAAATTGTCAGCCTCTTTTCTCTCATGCATTTGACGATCTCGGCAAGTTCCATCAAGCACCATTTGGAAAAGGCGAAGTTTCTTGATATGACGGCAATCGCGTACAAAGATTCTTGTATAGCTTTCAAGAGTGCTTGAGAAATATTTTCTCCTTGTTGAAGTTTTTCATCATCTCTAAAGGCGATAATGCCTTTCCGTGTCAAATCGGCGTACAGATGATCCGTAAAACCCATGCGGGTGTCTTTGCCGTAGAAACTAAGGAAAACCTCGTTTTCCCACCCATGCTCTGACGGCGAAGATGAGGAGGAAGCTGTTTGAGTGCTCGTGGACGCCATTGGAGACTCACAAGCTTAAACTTTAAGGCAATACTAATTTTTCAGATTAATTAAGAAAACGGGGAAGAAGATGCAAGTTTAATTAATGAATTAATTAATTAAATTCCTCTTGTTTTCGGTTCTACGAAACAGTCAACGAGAGGCCAACTTGCAGAGTAGGTGGGAAAATCACCATAAACGCGTATTTCAAGAGTATTATAATGGGAGTGGCTCCATTTCAAGAGTAACAATAATATCTTTAGAATCTTGACTTTCTTGAGCCTGCCTTGCTGCTCATGAAACGAAGATATATCATGTTACCCCTTATTTCTTATAAATAAATGTAACATAATTATCCCCTACTCAAAATCTTAAAAAAAAAAACAAAAAACAAAATCGGTGACCACACGAGCCACGGCCATGGCTCCTGCGTCAACAAGAGAGCTTTCTTTCTCCGGCTGACTCTCTAGTCTCTAGTCTCTAGGTGGATAATTATTTTTTGAAAAAAAGTTATTGCATCCGCCTCTCCAAGTGGAAATGTAATAATATCAAACTGAAATTAATTTTAATGCGATGGAAGAATTATTAAGATCTCATAATTATTTTTAAAATAATTGTTAATATATCACCCATGTAAAAAAGTTTTCACTACAATCCTTGGATAATGATTTTGATTTTTTTTTTTTTTTTTTTTTTTTGGAAATCTAGAATTCAACCATCAATAAAAGAGCCAAACTAATTCGTTTTTCTTTTTTTTTCTAATTTCATTTTCTTGGGTGGACAAGAGATGAATACAAGGAAAACCATCTGATTAGAGTTTATTTTGGAATTTAAACTGCAATATATATATTTATTATTTATGTATTTACATACCATTATGAATTGGTTTTTGTTAATGGTAACTGCTATCCAAAAGCATGTTGTATAATTTGATTTAAAATATAAATTTTAAATTTTACAAATCTGATTTTAACATTTAAGTAGCATGAATAATGTGCTCTACACACTCACTTGAAAATAAAATAACCCATAGATACAAATCTCTCCAAATCTCCATGCAAGTTTCAATTTGAGGTGACATAGCATTTCAACGAAGGAAATAGTCGCTTTTTACTTCTATCTAAATTGGAAAATGTTATTTAACCTCTTCAAAGTTATTACTCCATTATTTTTATTTTTTTATTTTTACTCAATAGTTAAAGAAGTGACTATTAGTGAAGTTGTATATTTTTTTAATTTTTTCTTAATAGTT
Organism: Cyclocarya paliurus; assembly: GCA_029856935.1. Taxonomy (NCBI): domain Eukaryota; kingdom Viridiplantae; phylum Streptophyta; class Magnoliopsida; order Fagales; family Juglandaceae; genus Cyclocarya; species Cyclocarya paliurus. Next base: position 11,234,841 of record CM056949.1, read on the forward strand.
AAAGTTGTTAAAAAATATTTAAAACAAAATTGAAAAAAAAAAAAAAAAGTTCCAAAAACAGAAAACAGAAGCTGGGCGGGCCCCTAGCATTGTCCATCTAAATTATGGGTGATAAATACATTGATATCCAAATGACTCGAGTATTAAGCAAAATCCTCGAAACTAATTATGAACATGTGAAACCGAAATACAAGAATGACAACCCATCAAAAAAAAAAAATTCACATAAAGTGGCAGCCAATCGCAGCCAGAAATGGTGACAAATGAAAAACAATACCTTCCTTCTACAACCATCTCCTCCTCCTATATGTATATAATTATTTGTCTGCCATAGATACATACATTACAGCATGCGCACTCAGCCAGAGGTGGGATCTGCTTTCCAGCACAAACAGCTATTCATACAACCACGACATTGATACATATGAAAGGTATTATACACGACAACCATTTCACACATGATATCAAACCTCTGTTCCATCACTCCCTGCCCATTGAAGAATGTCTTGGCGCACCAGGCGGTGCTGTTGGCCTTGGGAAGTTAAAGCCTCCAATGTTGGTGGGGGTTTCCACATAGGGGCTCTAGAGCGTCCAATTGTTCCAAAAGGAAAAAAAGGGAGGAAAGAGCATAAGATACGATGAAACAAAAGAGAAGATGAATAAGGGTCTTCATCCTAGGCATATGTAAATTGGCACACTATTTAGGCTAGATAAATGATATTTGCAGTCGTGGAGTGCGCAACCGCCGCACAATCGTTTTGAAAAATGTGAATAAATACGGACCCACATAAAAAATAATAATAATAATAATAATTTTTGAATAGTAGGTCCCACTCTTTTTCTAAACGATTACGCGACGCTTGCACTCTACAACTGTATCTAACATTACTCTTTAGGCCAATGCTACTGTCTTTATCTGAAGTGTGCATGTTCAGTCGCGATCTTCCAAATTCACCCCTAAGCTTTTCTTAGACTCCATGAGGGCATGGAGTAAATTTTTTAACATAAGAAGATCATCAATTGTCTGTGCACTTCTTTCTTTTTCTTTTGCCTTTTTTTCTTGATAGGCTCATCATGAAACCAAAACCTACAGCTACCTAATAAAGTAACAAAATCTATCCAAGGACGATCCTGCCTACTTGGTGGGAGCTATGCCAGATTTCGTAGTCTTTTAAAACTTTCCTGAACTTCCATCCTCTCGATTTTGTATTAAAAAAAACCAGTCCAATTTGTGACCTACTTTTCGTTCATTTCTTTCTTGAGTGTCACACAAGAAAACATCTACCGATATTAGAGAGTTGAAAAGCTAATTCTTGAAATTCGATGAAAAAAATCTAGACAGTTCATACAACTCAGTCACGTTTGGGATTAAACATGTGACATGTTGAATTGATTAAAAAAAACTCATGAACTTATTAGAGGGAAAGAAAGGTACCTCTGGTACAGATGTGGAATAAGATGGATCTTTAGGATTTGAAAATTTCGGTGATGTACTAGGAGAAGTAGCATCATTGCTCGATTCACTTCCATTCATTTTGCTTGATTCACTTCCATTCAGCTTATGTACTCCACCATTTAGCATCATTTCACTATCATTTCCGTTGGCTGATTTTACCCTCTATATGTATAGCACAGTATCTGTTAGCCATCTATGGTGAGAATTTTGATATTAACCACACTAATTTGTGGAAAAGGCACCCAAAAATATACCTGGAAGATTTTACCAAGAGTTTTCAACCCCTTTGCTCGTGCACGGATCTCCTCTTTCTTGGCATTGTTGTCTTGAAGAACCTAAGTACAATGTATAGATTACACAAAACAAATTTTGACCAAGTTTCTATTTCAGTTTTCTACTACTGGAAATAACAAGAGTAGAAAAACAACCATCTGACAAACACGCGAAAGAGTGGCCTCAATATCAGCAACGTTAAGCTTCCACAGGGAATCAATCATCAGTTTTTTGTGAGATTGCAGGTAAGCTTCAAGTTCGTCCTCTGAATAGTTTCCTTCTGCATTCAGTTGCTTTTTCATGTCCTCCTGTAGCTGGATCAAAGCAATTGCACCTGAAGCCACCAGCAAGAAAAACCAATTCATCATCCTATGCAAATGTTTCCAAGGTGGTCACTCTACACAGTGGGTAGTCTTTCCCTATTTCCAAGCTTGGTTGGTTAGCTCCTTTCTTACTTGTATTGTATTTGCTTTTCATTGACTAAACCGCTGACCTATCCTAGATCTTCCCATTTTCAAGAAGATCCCGGGCCCTTTCTCAAGGCATTTCTTTAGACAAAGACTCCGTTTTTTCTTCTTTTTGGATGGTAAATATTTCTCAGAACATGGAGTGTAAATCAAACCAATGTTGGAATTGAAATTGAGATACTGCCGCAAGTTCTTCCCCTCTGAATCAGATAGATTCATATCTGAAAGAGGTTTACAATAAGTCCTTTCAAAATTGACTATTTGTCCCTCTATTAAAGGTGTTCCAAAAATGTCTACGATCGAGTAAATAGCTCTACAAACAAATGGATCGGATCGAATTGGAAAATGTAAAGATTTGTACAAGTTATACCTTTCGTCACCACTTTGTGGAAAATCGTTAGGTATGAATATGTTAGTTACCTGTGACTCGATTGGTTAAATAGTATCTCTCTCCAAAAAAGTATGTTTTTTCACCGCCGCACAAAGAAAACCGCTGACCTATCCTAGATCTTCCCATTTAGTATAGCTAAATTTGAATAGGACGACTGAGTGACGCGAAGGACCTCTAGCAACTCTACTACCGCCTTTCCTACTAAAAAGCTAATCCAACCGGGAGGAAATTACATAAGGTCTGGAAAGGGCTATACATAATCTAATTCCTTCCTCCCTTTCTTCCCCTGTTTCGGAGATAGATATACCCGACTGAGAAAAACAAGTTCCAGAGGCATCTTCCATTCATATCGACTTGGGTTTTTCTGCACCATATTTGGATCTGCCTCTTCTTCGATCCAGCTGAGGATGTTGAAGATTTCTTCACATCTTTATTAGACCAAGGGTTGGTTGATCTCTCTGGTTGAGGCTGCATTCATTTATTCAACTTGACAAGTGGGAAGGGCTTACTCTCCTAGTGGCTTGGCTTGGTCTCACTCCCTACACAGTTTATACACACAAAGAGCACCCCAGATAAATGCAACCTCGCACCAATTGCCCCAACCAAATTAATAATCTAGGTGTCATACATTGGTTTGACCACACAAAAAAATATTTTTTCGTAATAGTGGATTTTATATCTTAAAAGAAGGCATAGCCTAAGTACACGGGTTGAACAAAGTTAACAATGCATTGCAATGAGACACAGATCTAGGGTTTCAAGGACGATGATAAATTATTAACAAAATAGCAATTCTAAATAAACAGAAAGCTACTCTATTGATTCCACCTTTAGCCAGATAAGACCTGAAGGATCGAGTCAATGGGTAGATTTCAAGACACCACCACAACACAAGTAGATGTCGCCATGGGCCAAAGCTAGCAATATGCACTAACCTGTTGCTGCTGTTACTTGGGATTTAATGAAATGCCCTTTGTTTCTAAACCATTCAGCAATAAATGGCACACCCAAATATATTGCCTTCTTCCCTAGCTCTTTGGCAGCCTGCCTTGCATATATATAGCCAATTGTATTCAACATATCACTACCATAAGCTGTAGAAAAATAGACAATATAATTCATGAGAAATAATCACTTGCAATGCATTAGTAAAGATATAAAAACAAAATACAGAAAATATGGATATGTACACCAAAATATTCAGACTGCACAATAAATATACAAAACTAGATCTTTTCCACACACACCAAGTCATTGCACGACTTTCTTGCTGATATTTAAACCTAGCAAAAAAAATCTCTCAAAGATAATCAACAAGCCAACAATTCACTGTACTTTGAATGGTCTCCATCGACGAACCCACTATACACATAACGACATTAAATGGTGGTAATTTTATTTGCAAAGTCAATTTTTATGTTTATAGACCAATTTCATAATGAAATGGTCATCTGACTTAATCTCCAGATTAAATTTCCTAACATATCTAGTTGGATTGAAAATTTTCAAACAGAATAATGCTAATGAACATTAGAAATAACTAGATTTTTTTATATAAGTGAACAAATTAAAGGCAAAAATATGAAACAAAAAAAGGACTAAAAATAACTAGATTGCCCAAGGAGTAATGGCAAGAATTACCCGCATTGGATAGCCTCTCCACTTCAGCTTCAGCATGTCTCTCAAACTCCTCCTTGTTTCCTTGCACATATTGGTTGAGTCGATCTTTCAGTAGTTCTGCAAGCTTTTCTTCTCTTTCCTTTTGAACAATCTGCACAAATGAGGAATTTGCAAAAACAATCCAAATGAACATGAGGTTTTGCGCGTCTAAGACAGAATGAACATAAAAAAAACAACAGTTGTTTGCTCATTTCTATTATTATTTTTGTTGTTGTTTACATTGGTAAATACTTGAAAAAAAATTATTTGCGATTGGTAAATAACTACCAACACCGGACTTGAACCCATGACCTCACCCACACCTCATAAAGGAGGTGATGTCATGGGTTCCTCACCACTTAAATGTGCAAAGTTGTGAGAGAAAGAGAGAACGTCCAAGATTCCAATGAACTTATATCATATACCAATAAATAAAGCAAAAAGTAACAATCACAAGAAAGGGCAGAATAGTAAAAAAGGTATTCATGCCACCATCCTGATAGAGTTCAATTACATTTCACAACTACAGACATGCAATGTCTCTAATTTCCCTACTATATTACCCCAACCAATCATATGTCTCTCTCTTCTCTCATTTAGTATGCTAAGCAGCAACAAGCATAACTCCCTAAGAACAACAAGAAGATGGTACTTGCCAAGAAACAACACGAAGACAGTAGACGAGCATAGCAATGTTGGGATCATCAATTCATTGCAGCTGCACAGCCCAATACTTTTGGACTTCTCTATTCCACTACCACAAGGACTTCAATAGCATTTGTTCTCAATGTTCTGTGGTATTAAATAGGTTGTTCTTCAACTTCCTATTAATTTCATATATCTTTTTCCGAAAAAATCAATTGGCACAATGCATATGTTGCTCATCCTAGTTGCCAATAATACTTATTGGACGTATGTCCATGAGAGATTTTTTTTTTTTAATTGGCACCAAATGTCTGAGAACAGCGTCCCAACTAATCCTGGGGGTGCACAGGCCCTCGGCAAAGAGTTTCCCGCAAGTGCACATCGGGTAATTCAAAGGGAAAATCCCCCAGTCCGATGGCCCCTAGAGATTGTTTGCACCCAGTGGGATTCGAACCTTGGATCTTGAAGAAAGCATACCACCAAGACCAAGGCCTTTACCACTTGAGCCAACCACCCTATGGGTTATTCATAATGAGAGAATTTTTTTATATATAGGTAACCAAAAAGTTTTATTCATAATGAAAGACATAGCCAAGTGCACAGGACATATACATGAGTAATCCCTAACATGAGAAAATTGAAAGATGTCAATGGCACAAAAATTTATTGTCAATTCCCGAAAAGAATAGCCAGAAATGGCGACCTCTCAAGAAGTAAATCACAACCTAACCATTTGTGTGTGCAAGAAAGGTTCAAATATTGGTATAACCTCTCGATAAGTAAATTGCAATTGACCGACAAAAATAGGTAAATTGCAATCTAGCCATTTCCATATGCAAGAAATATTCAAATATTGGTAAGTTAGTTCTACTTAAAATGTATGGATACACCTTTATTCACCTTTCAACATTTGTTTCTCTTCAAAAGTTTTGAGACCACTTTTCTTCAACATTGACCCCTAGGGCATGTTTGGACACTATGAGAATTCTCAAAACTTCTCATAATTTCATTCCCAAACATTACTCAAACATAGGGCAGCAAACGAATTGAGTTGAGTCGAATTTGAACAAGGGTACTCGAGCTCGATTAGCATATTTACTCGTTAAAACTCGACTTGAACTCAAATAAAACTCGAATATCTTTGTTTCAACTCAGTTCATTAACCATTAATGTTGTTCGAATTCAACTCAAGCTCAACTAAAAATAAACAAATGACTCGAGCTCGAACTCGATTTTTTTTATCCTTTTTTTTTTTTTAATTCTCAATCTTATCTTTTGATTTATAAAAAAAATTTAAATTTTACAAAAAACTATAACCATTTAACTATTCAACTAAATAGTTTTGATTAAAAAAATTGTAGTATAACTTTTTATGAAATAATTTTTTTTATCGGTAAATAAGATTTTATTGATCGTAAGAATAGGCAAAAGTCCAAGTACACAGGCCATATACAAAAGCAACATCTAGGAGTGATGTTCTAGCAATACAAGAAACTCATGGATGTTCATGCCATTAAAATCTATTACAATCGACCATTGGAACAAGGTGTTAAAAAAGAAGGTTCTAAGTTAATCCAATGACCGTTCTCGATCTTCGAAGCTTCACTCGTTCCTGTCCCTCCAAAGACACCACCATAGGCAAATCAAACACATCTTCCAAATTGCAGTAATCTAAGAAGTGCCTTGAAGACCTCTCCAGGATGCTTAGAGATCAATCACCCTTCTTGGCATCACCCAAGCTACACCCACCCTTGCAAAACAATCATTCCACAAAATCGTGGCAATCTCACAATGAATTAATAGATGATCAATGGATTCTCCACTCTTTTTACACAAACAAGACCAATCCAAGACTATGATTCATTGTTTCCTTAGGTTGTCGGTAGTGAGAATCTTCTCCAAAGAAGCTATCCATACAAAAAATGATGCTTTTAAGGGAGCTTTTGTCTTTCAAATGCTCTTCCACTGGAATGGGTTTACATTACTCTTAGATATGGATTGGTAGAAGGAGCGTACTGTGAACTTTCCTTTCATTGACGGTCGCCAAAAAAGCTTGTCTTCACCTCCCAACCCCCCCCCCTTTTTCTCATAAGAATAGAATATATTAGCTTGTAAAATTCAAAAATTGCTTCAACTTTCCAATCATGGACAGCTCTAAGAAATGTGATATTCCATTTGGAAGTATCGTTAGATTGATCAAGGAGGTCCGCAATCGAGGCTTCCTTCATTCTTGCTATACCAAAGAAGTCAGTATAAGTTTCCTTAAGTGCCCTATCACCACACCGTATGTCAAGCCAAAATTTGATTTGGGACCCGTCACCCGCCTCAAAACGGGTAAATCTAGAAAATTCAGTTCATCCACGTCAAATGTGCTTCTAGAGCCCCACCCAATAGGATCCACTCACCTCGGTCAAGCCCCAACCTCCACATGCTCTACCCTATTTTGAGTTTAAAACTATTCTCTACAAAGCTCCATGTTTTATGGGATACCTCTATAGCCATTTGCCCAACAATGCCTTATTAAAAAGCTGCAAATTGCGGATACCCAAGCCTCCTTCAGAGATTAGGGAACAAATGGTGGCCCATTTTACCAAATGAAATTTGAACACATCGTTCATCCCTCCCCATAGAAAATCCCGTTGTGTTTTCCCCATGTGGTGAGCCACCTTTGATGGAAGCAAAAATAAAAGGGGGAAATAAGTCAGTAGTTTAGAGATGGTACTTTTGATAAGTGTAACTCAGCCACCTTTGGATAAATACATCTGCTTCCAACTAGCAAGTTTCTACCCCATCTTTCTAGTACATCATTCCAAATGGATATCGATTTGTAATGAGCACCCAATAGGAGGCCAAGATATTTCATAGGTAGATGAGATATCTTACATCCCAAAATAGTAGCAATACTACCACATTATGCACATGCCCCAGCGAAACGACCCCTGATTTTTCCAAGTTCACCTTCAAATCGGAAACGACTTCGAAACATAGTAGGAGAGCCCTCAATGAACGGATATGATCCTGACTGGCCTCACAAAATAACATAGCATCATCAGCAAATAAGAGATGAGAAATGTTAAGTGAGACAGTATTTGTCTCCCCCACTGTAAAGCGGGATATAAAACCACCCGCCACGACCTCATTGATCATTTTGCCTTCCATTACTAAAACAAATAGTAATGGAGACAACGGATCCCCCTATCTCAATCCCCGTGAGCTATAAAAGAAACCATTTGTTGTGCCATTAATCAAGATAGAGAAGCATACCGTAGAGATGCAATGTTTGATCCATGAGCACCACTTCACCCTGAAGCCACATCTCTCGAGCATATAGAGTAAGAAGCTCCAATTGACTCGATGATAGGCCTCTTCCATGTCTAATTTGCAAAGAAGCCCTGGCTCTCCAACTTGAGTCTACTATCCAAATATTCATTAGCAATAAGCACCGAACTGAGTATTTGCCTCCCCTTCACAAAGGCATTTTGGGGCCTCAATATTTACTTTCCCCACCACCATGCTTAACCTATTTGCCAAGACTTTTGAGATGATTTATAAATCTCACTCACCAAGCTAATAGGGTGCTAATCCTTAACCTCAACCACTCCTGATTTTTTTGGAATAAGAACAATAAAAGTTGCATTGAGACTTTTTTTGAACCATTGATTTTCATGGAATTCTTGAAAGGACCCCATGATATCACCCTTAATCACTTCCCAGCAAGACTGAAAGATTGCCATAGTGAAGCCATCCGGACCTAGAGCTTTATCCCTTGCCATGTTTTTTAACACTTTCCGAACCTCAATTTCTTCAAAATGCCTCTAGAGCCATACTTTTACTTGTGGGTCAATAAGATCAAAGGTAAGCCCGTCTAAGCTCCATCGCCAAGAAAATTGTTCCGAAAGTAAATTCTCGTAGTAGTTGACAATATAATCCATGATCTCAATTTGGTTAAAGATAGTCACCCCATCTGCCAACAGGGAATCAATGGCGTTGTTCCTCCTATGTGAGTTATCCACCCGATGGAAGAACTTGGTATATTTATCCCCCTCCTTCAACCATAGGGCTCCCGAATTTGGTCTCCAAGATATCTCTTCCATGAGGGAGAACCTTTCAAGTTCTACAGACACTTGATCTTTGCGAGCCCTTTCCACTTCTGACATTTCCCATACCTCCAATATGTTCTTCATACCCTTAAGTTCCTCCAAGAGTAGTTTCTTCTGGTCTTCCACATTACCAAACACATGTTCGTTCCAGCTCTTCAAATATTTTTTTAGTGCCTTCACATGCCAGAATATAATTTGGAGTTCCTAGGAATTGATAGGAAGTCCACCATTGTCTAACTCGATCGATAAAGCCCTCAGACTTCAGCCACATGTTCTCGAATTTGAGGTACCTTGGACCTCCATGTATTCCACAACCAAGAATCTATCGATCCTCGACCAAGAAGGATGATCATGATTGCCAAGTGAAGGAACCACCTGTATGCTTCCATGAGTGCATTATAAGCATACACATCTGGCTCATGCCCAGCTTCTTGCAGCTGCTCAAATATCTCTTTTGTTTTTCATGAAATAAAGTAACTTATACTTATAAATTTAAAAAATAATACATAAGATAAATGTAATAGACTAAACAATTTAATATATATAGATAATATAATAAATCAAAATTTCTAGTTGAATGATATATTATTATACAACTTATCCTATACACACTCTGGGAACATAATAAATATATTAATAAGGCAACTATAAATAAATTAATAATATATAATTAAGTACATAAAATATAACTAACATGTAAAAAATATAACACATACATATATAATACATATTACGAGCTTCAAAACAAGCTTAGAGGAGTTAAGTTGAGCTTCGCTCCTGAGCTTAAACTGAGTCGAGTCAAGTTAATACGAGTTTTGCTAGTTTAATATTAGTGTTACGAACAACTCATTTATTAAATGAGCCAAGTTCAAACTGAGTATACACGAGCTGAGCCCAAGCTGTTCACGAGCTACTATGTTCATTTGCAGCCTTACTCAAACACAAAATACTTTTCAACTTTTTCATCTAATAATTACCTAATCATTATTCAAACACAAAAATCTTTACAAACTTCAAAACAAAACACAAAAATTAATACAACTTTTACAAACTTCAAAACAAAAATAATATTAAAAAATTGTTTAAACTTTATAATATTTTTATTCATCTTTTTCTCTCTCATTTCCCAAAATCCAATAAAACATCTTCGCTCAAACCATTTCACTACTATTCACAATATTTTAAGATACTTCAAGTGTCCAAACATGCCCTTAGTTTCATTCCTTGAGCCACATACAAGTAAGTATGTCATTATTTACGATTACACCACTTCCTTATAAAGCCCTAGCCGCATCTTCTCTTACTACTCAAAAGGCAAGTCTCATTTCTTCCATAACGCTGAAATGTTAGTATCATATTGTATCATCAGGCGAATGTAAAAATAAAATTTTGGTATGGTGTTATTTCGTTAATTCTTGAATAAGATGCTTGCATGGTACACTGATATCAATCAAATAATTGAGGTCTAATCACCAAAGCATCCATTTCAGAATCATCTCATCTCATCTCACTATCCAAACGGGACCTAAGAGAACTATATCACACTTACTAGCGTGCAAATTCCCTTTCCCTTCTTTTTACTAAAGCATTTTTATTTTCATCATGATTAAACACCCAACTTCATGTTCTCACAACAAAAACAAGACAAGACCCTAGCAATGGTACAAATAAATGAGTACATGAGGTCCAGAACTAGATAATATAAAATAATAACAAAAAGCTCGAATTGATGGGGCATTGTAAACTCATACCCTCATTTTTTCTTGCAGCTTTTTAGTGTCAAACTGTTCCCCTTCTGTAAATATGTCTAGTGAAGCCATTGACGCCATTGCAAGCTGGCCAATGTATTCCTCAAAAAGCTCACTGCCAAAAAGCATCGCAAAGATAGCTGCAGGATCGATAATTCCTTCACTGCAATATTAGGGAACCATGCGATGTATCAGAAAAGAATCTTCAAATCAAATTTGAGAAAAATTTTATTGCATTCTACCTACATATAGTACAAGAAGACACACACACCATCACTCTTGAATTACATCTATTGATAAATTAAGAACAAAAAACTAACGTCGAGATTCCTGATTTCCCATAAGTGTCATATGCTTCTCGTTGGGCTGGATCACTCAATACTTGGTAAGCTTCACCCAAAACCTGAATCCAAATGAATGAAAGAAATATATACATATAAATATTTCCAATGGTTTGGAACCATATGAGAGTAGATGAAACATGGGGGAATTAGCACTGTTCCTCAAAATTTTCAGACTGCAAAAGTATCATTCCTAATGTTCTTAGTAGATTAGTGGCCAGTGATTATTTCCATGTTGAATATGCATGTAGAAGGGAGGGCTCTGGTCACAATTAGAAAAAACAGGATAGGCTCAATTATATAGAAAAAATAATAATATTATTAAATTCCCTATAAATAATTGAAGAAATTTGAGTGTGACACCAAATGGATCAAAAAATACATATTGGGCTTGAGAAGAAACCAAGTTTGAAATATCGATCATGGACAGTAGGCTGCTGAAACAGGAGCTTTTGTATCTTCTAGGTGCAATACAAAACACAACTTACTTTAAGCATTTGCAGTAGAATACAATATTCAATAAGCAAGAAGGGAAATCTTACCTGAAAATTCTGTGCCGCAAGAGGATCATCTGGGTTTTTATCTGGATGAACTTGCCGTGCCTGCAAGCAAGAAATAAAGATGATCCATGAGAGAAAGAATTAGTTCATTCTTAGCTAGTGGTCTTCATCATTACAAAGCATGCCATGAGTCGATTACGCTAGACATGAATGAAAGAATGCATATTAAAGCTTATGCTGGCATGATCTTCCGGACAAATAAACTTTAAACGGCATCATTTACATTCAAGTTTCGGCCAAACTGATGAAAGTTTCTTTAGCAATTAATCAAGTATATAGCAGACGTATATTTGATGAATAAGTAATCAGAAAGCTGGCAAATAAAAACGCGATAGAAAGAAGAAAACAAAGAGCCAAAAAAAAACACAAGAGGGAGTGGGATGGACGGTAGCGGGGAAGTCAACTCTGTGATGCAAAAGAAGTCAAATGTGTAATAGATCCACCGTACGACCAGGGAAGTTTTAACTAGAACACCATAAGAAAAGGGCAATAAAATCCGAGGCATGCCCTAAAAATTGAGATTACTAACAACCAAAGATATCGTAACTCTCTAAAACTTATCGCAAATAATCAAACCTAAAAGAATTCCTCCAAGATATCTCCATTTCTCAAATTTGTCAAAAATAATCAAACCTGAAACCTAGAAGATTAGATTCACCTTTATGTAATAAGCTTTCTTGATTTCGACCTCCGTTGCTGTGGGGTTCACTCCAAGCACGTCGTAGTAATCTGTCTCCTTCACCATCTCAAACTTTCCTCTTCCGATCCGATCGATTATATGCAGCTACAGATTCCCCCGTCGAACGGTCCGGAAGAGAATGGGATTCACAAACGGTAAGGAAACGCGTCCCGAGAGAGTTCAGAGACCAGATTATGTTAAAACAAAAAAGGGCCTATATAGAGAGCGACAGCAAGATAACAGGAGAATATTATTCACCGGGTCACAATTTTTTTAAATTATTTTTTTAACGTCCGTGAGGTTTCTCCGCTAGTTTAGGATGTAAATGCATAGTGACGTCTATAAAAATTCATTTTTAAAATAATTAATAATTTTATAACATTATATGGTTTTTGTTTTTGTTTTTTTTATTACGGTGTATTAAGATAATTTTGATGTACCAGGTGATTGTTTTGCCAACATTACTTTATTATAATATTAACGGGGAAGCATTAAATTGAAAATTAATTATTTATCACAACAATATTTTTTTAAGGAACAAAATTACCCTGAGAACCTGTTCAAAGACCAATAAACAAATTTAATTTTTATTTAATAAATAAGCCTTTCATTAAAACTAATTGTGGTTCAGGTATCAATCAAGTCCATTCGTATCAATTCAATTCAACTAAGGGGATGTTTGGATTGGAAGGAGAGTTGAGATAAGTTGAGATGGTTTGTGAATAGTAGAATAAGATATTTTATGAATATTATTTTTTAATATTATTATTATTTTAAAATTTGAAAAAGTTAAATTATTTATTATATTTTGTGTAGGAATTTAAGAATGTTGTTTTAGGATTTGAAAAAGTAAGAATGTTTGGTGTGGAAATTTGAGAAATTCTTTTGGGATTTGAAAAAGTAAGAATGTTTATTATATTTTAGTGTGGGAATTTGAAAAAAAAAATATTATTATATTTTATATAGAAATTTAGAAAAGTTGTAATAATGAAGATGAGATGAGTTAGATGGGTTGAGATGGGTTTTGAAAGCAAACCACCCCTAAATTTGTATGCACACGAATCTTATATAAAAAAAATTACATGAATCTTTTTGTGTGAGATTTGTGTGTAACTAAATATATATATATATATTAAACAAAACCTCGAAAAGTTAAAAAATATATATCAAAATAAGCGAATAATTTAAAAACAATCTGAAAAATGTAAAAATAAAAAAATAAAATAAAATATTATTCAAAATCTGTAAAAACATATTTTTAAAAATATGTATAATGTTTTATTTTTCTTCAAAAAATTTTTATTTTTGAACAATAATTTAAAAGAAATTTAATTTTTAAATTAATATGAGTTTATTTAAAATATTTTTTATAAATAATTCTACCATTTTACTAAAAAGGGTACATCGTAATCTTTTGATTGTTCATAAAGAAGATAGTAAAAGTTGATAGTTTTAGATTGCTTATAAATTTTTATTTTTTTTAAGGGAAAGTATCATCATTTATTTATTAGAGAAACTTATATCTATAATCGGATATATTTTAAAATGTCTCCATATCAAAATGACTACCAAAATAATGTGTTTAAAACTCCACTAGTACACTATTTGTAACACTCCAGTCTCAGAGATCCGGAGAGTTAACTCTTATTACTTAATATCAACTCCAATATCACAATTATAAAATTCATAAAATTTCATAAAATATTAATTCATTTGTTCAACCCAATATTTATATTCCTTCATAGGGACAACAAATAAATTATCAATAAAATAAATTAAAAACTCCACAAATATTTGAAAATATCATTAACTCATCGTATCAAAATAATAAAAAATAATCAATTTACTAACTATGATTCAAATAAGTACTTGTACCATCACGCACTTATTCCTCTTCAAACATCAAACTTCTCTAACACTGCTTACTCTTGCTCTCCAGCAAAACTATCAAGATTATTTGAAAAATGTTTGGAGATAAGAGGTGAGTTATTAACAACTCAGTAAGCAAAGAACATATATTAATATATAAACATGAGCATTTACAAAATTCAGATTATAAAACAAAATACTTTTTATTTTCATAATGCAGAGTCAAAACATGTTATCAAAAATATTAAAGCGAAAGTTAAAAAATATTCATAATCAAAATCCTTTGGGCATGGTATAAACTGAAACATTACATCTTCTCTTATCAGAACAGAACAGAGACCATATTTAACCCCAGTAGTAGGGTTGTGCAAACCTCGATGGCCAACTGAGTATAAACAAAATGTGAATTTTCCTCTCATTATTCTCAGAGTCTCGAATGTGCACACAGGAAAGATCATACAGAAAACTACTTTGCTTCCAAAGTAGGCGCACCGGAAACATAAAAGTTGGTACAAATCCAAACAAAAATCACAGTTTTACACCCGTGATAAGGTCAAAACAGAACATAATGTCATGCCAGAGGTTTTCAGAAATTACATCATATCATATCAGAGTACATAACATCTTTAGAACAGAACATAATTAGATCACAAAAACATAATTTATGCACAAAATTTCATATTCGCTCTCTTTTACAGAGTTTAGAAATAGAATGCCAAAATAGCTCATGTCTACACCAATCATGCCAAAAAATACTTTATTCTTATACAGAATTTCATGAGTAATGTAAAACAAATAACCGAGATTGTTCTAATTTTTTTATTATAATAAAACATGTATATTTTTCAAAATTGACCTTAATCCATTTTATTTTTATGCAAAGTCTAGTATAAGAACCTCACTTACCTGAATTTATTAACTTTCTGAATTTCTTTACAACAATGCTGAACGAAAATTACTCATCCCCTATAAGATTACCACGAAAAATCCATAAATATCTTAAATTTACACATTTTTCAACACTTAACCCAAAACGCTAAGTAACCTATTTTCCTAAAAATCTAAATTTTTCAAAACCCTAAAATATCATAAATTCACAAATACCTATGATATCCATTTAGTTCATCCGACTAATATATTAATTCTAAAAATATTTTTGAAGGTGGTCGATGATGTGGAATACCACTGAGAAAGAGAGAGAGATGAGAGAGAGTAAACACGAAGAGAGAAAGAGAGTAAGTTGTGACAGGGAGAGAGATCGCACGAGATATTCATCGAGAGGGCAGTAATGCGGCAACGACAAGGTGGTTCATCTGTGTCTCCACAAGACATTCGACAGTGTGGGAACCTTTTGAGGGTGGTGCTGCAGCCATGCATAACGGTGGGCTGAGCAAGAAACTTGCTTTGTTTGCGTAGTAATAAAACAAAGGCTTGTTTTTGGTTGTTCACGCAATAAATATTGGCTTGGTTTGACAAAGGGTGGCTAAAACAAAAGCTCTCGGTGGTTGGATTTTGGAGGTGCTAGCGGATGAGGGAGGTGCATGGAGGGTGAACGATGACATTGCTCTGTTGTCGTGGGGTTAAAGCAGAGGAGAGGCCTTGGGGTGCATTGGTCGTCCATGATGGTTTGCAGGTTTGTACTGGGCGGCACTAGGGCATCGTTTGGGTGGTTCCCATGGCAGCGTTGCTCCTAGCCTTCTCGTGGCACTGTTGTGCATGGCTCAAGGAGTTTCCATGGAGGAGAAACTACCACAGTGAAAAAGACGATAACTGCATGGAGGTTGTGAAGGGTGGCGGCTTCATTGTGGGAGAATTGCCTTGCGAGGCAACAATTTCACTATTTAGAGGTTGCTGCTTTGTACGATGAAGGATGGGGGAAGGAGACGACAACCTTATTCTTGGGTTTTCTTCATGCACGAAGGATTAGGTAAGTATAAATAGGGGAATGAAAAATTAAAAAAAAAAAACCCTAGAGAAATAAGGGAATTAGGAGAGACGTACGTGCATGAGGTATAGGAGTCGTGCGACGTGGGGGGTTTAAAAACTAACTGAACGTTGGTTGGTTCTCACAAGTTGGGTTTTGGGGTGATTGAGTAGGGCCTACTTTAAATATTTGGGCCCACATTTTGGGTGGCGTAAGAAATTAATAAATTGGCTTTTTCCTGTGCTGTGGGTCTTGAATTAATCTCTAAAACAAACTTGTCTAATAGATTTTTCGGCCCATAAAAGATTTTAACTTAATTATCAAAACTAACTAAAAATCATAATTCGACAAAATAAAGTTTTGGGCCCAAGGCCTATAAACAAAATACTCATTAAAAATATTTCAAGTGGGCTCCCTATACATCTCAACCTTTGGAAAAAAAAAAACAATTAATTATAGAATGCTCCTTAACCTGAGTTTGGTGCTGGACCCAGGTGTTATACTATTTTCTTTTGTGACTGGTATGGTTTTCATTATTGTTGTTACTTTTTACAAAAAAACATCCAATAAAAAATAATATCTGTCTAAAAAGAGACCCAACCTCACACTTCCCATAAAAATATGACTCAACATTTACAAACAAATGTCTGTGAGACAAACTGTTTTTTATTTTCGTTAATAGTAAAGAAACAAAAAATGAAAGCAGTAATATAGATGCAAAAAGGACAGATTACAGTTTGGACCAACTATGATGGACTTCAAAATCTGTGACGGCCCGTGAAGGCAACACACTTATCTCTTTTCAGCCATAAAAGTCAGATTTGAAAGGTCTGGTGGTGGCAAATCTGGTGATATAGCACGTATGTCGATAAGAGCTACCAGAAGAAGTGGCACATGAGGACAACATGTAGATATGAGCGGCACGTTTGAACCACGCCCAGTGATTTTTACAAAACTACCACTTTCTTCAGAATGATTTTCGACCCGTGAATCTGTTTGTGCCACGCGTGTCTCTCAGGAGTTGCCAGAAAAATGTAGATCTATATTTTTTGACCTTGAATAAAGTAAAATAAAACTAAGCGAAATAAATCTTGATAGACAATGTGGGTGAATGGAAGAAGAGGGAATGAAAGGGAGGAGGAGGAGGAGAAAGTTAAGACCTCATCTCCCTCCGGCAAAAATCAGATCTTGAATCCTTGATTTTTTTAGAGAGAGCGCGCGCTTATAAATTGAATGGTAGTTTGATAGGAGTTTAGGTAATTTACTTAGATGTTATTGTATGCTATATACATTGCATTGCATATTAATTCAACTAATTGGATTTATATCATTTTTCATCAAGGGGTTGGATTTATATAGAGTATATGTTTGTACTTTACATAATGTGTATATATATGATGTATGGGAAATGTAATCTTTACTAAAAATATGACATTTATACGATTATACTATGCATATGTTAAGACCATTACAAAAATGATTTTGTTATGCAAATTTTATATTTATCCATTTTTTTCAAATAGAGTATTAGAGGCTTGCATGATTTGAGACTATAAATATAATTTCTCTACCAAAGTAATATTCATTGTAATATTTATATTTATAATCATAGGTTATGCAAACTTCACGTACTCCCTTTGAGTAACACCTTGTGATTATTTTTTGAGTTCTGCTACTTACAATCATTTTTGTGTAGTCATTGCGCACTTCACTAATGTAATTGGTCAAAACAGTTATTTTGTATTAAAAAAAAGTGATGCAACATTCAATTACCCTTAGGCATAGGTGCTCCTTCTATTTTGATTTGAATTGGCCCGAGGTACATATGGTCGGCCCTTCGAGTGTCTCGATGATACAAACAAAGAAAAGACGAATTTCAATCACATCCCTTATCACTTAAAAGCCAATCCTTACCCAAGGAGGAAATCTAATATTTTTATTTACCTAATTTTTTCCTTCCCGTTGATTCCCTCGACAATCAAGCTGCATTTCCTTCTCAATCATATTAGTGAAGTGGGCAAAAAGTACGTAAAAACAACTGCATATAAAATTTTTATATTTTTTAATAATGGAATTCACTTTTTTTCAAAATGACTGTGCGAGACTTGCACACCCTATAACTATATTTATACGTGTGTACATATATATGCATTGTAATATGTATTAAAATACAACATTTATACTATGCATATGTTAGGCATTTAATACATTCCATGTAGAAAATGATATTTGCAATCATGTAATGTGTAAGTGCCGTTCAATTTATTTAGAAACAAAGAGTAAATACGAGGTTTATATGAAAAAATTAATTTGTTAATAGTAGATCTCACTCTTTTTAAAAACGATTGCACAACATTTACACACTCCATGACTTTACATATCATTACTCATTTCATATTCGTCATGTGTCGCATGCAATATTTAGTTTATTTCCGTAGGACTTGACTTAGACATGTCATATATTGTTTCATAATGTTCATTAATAAATATATTTTTTTACTGAAATAGGGTATGACTAAAAATGACTAATACTGTTCATTTAGGTTTCGGCCCGAGAATTCGAGTATACCTGAACTATAACCCAGGTTTCAAAACTAAGCTTGAACATGAACCGGGTTAGCTTGGGTCAAACCCGAATTGAGACTGATTTTAAAAAACCCAGAACCTGGGTTTTGGGTTGCACCTGTTTTTTTTTTAAAAAAAACAAAATCTACATGTAATGAATATTTTTTCATGAAAACAAACGTTGATACAGCATTCAAACTCAATTTATTTAATTTTTTAAATCAAATTCTACACGCTCCTTGACCACTAATAAAAAGGATAAGAGAGTTATTTTTTCGGGTTCCACCCGATTTCCGGGTTTAAAACCCAGTACCCGGACGGGGTGTACCCTTCTATGCGAGTACCAACCCGAATTTGTTTCAGGCCGAAACCTAGTTACCCAGGTTCCAGACCGGGCTGGGAAAAAACCCAACCCAGATGGACAGACCTAAAAATGACATGCTTGCCAATGCGCACGGAGCATATCATTTATAACACACAATAAAGTTACAAAATAGCATTTCTTTACTTGCTGGTATTTAGAAACAAACCCTATCTTGAGTGTTTTTTTTTTTGACACATCTAACGTGGTCTTGGAAATGAATCTTATTGTGATAAAAATATACTGATAATTTATTTTTTATAATTATAATAGTTATACAACAAGTGACACTAAATTAGTAAATATTGTGATAATAATATGAATCACTTGATGACCGATTTTTTCGTTACTTTTATAGACACTAGCAATCATAATTATTTATCAAAAATGATTTAATATTTCATATTCAAGCAATCTGTTAAAATTCCATATATATAATATATATGGTAAAAACCCAGATCGTACTAGTAAATAGTATAAGTTTAATATTTATTTGAATATGCACTTAGAAGTATATATTATAATTGAGTAATGATACATATACAACTCCTTATATAATTATATTCTAAATTTAGAGTATTTTGTAAACGATATTATTATTTTTAAGTTATATTACAAAATTATCTCTCATTTAAAACATATGTATGTAAAAGAATTGTGAAAATAATTATATGTGTATTATTTTTTATTGTAATTTTTCTAAAATGCTATTACTCTTTTATGATCTGCATTTCTGTTGTTTGAATGATTTGTTGAGATTTTTCATAAAGGGTGATGCTGGAGCCACCGATAAAAGGTAAAAAAATTCGGTACTAACAGTGTAAATTTTTTATTTTATTTGTTAAAGCATTTTTATGTATATTTTATACAAATAAATAAAAAAATATAATACTAAAAAATAAACAAATACAAATCTTAAAAAGAACACAATCGGTACAAATGATAGGTAAAAATGCTCTTTCTAAAGGTTTGATGTGTTTTTTTATTTTTAAAGCATTTTTATGTATTTTCTTTACAAAAAAATAAAAAACATAATACTAAAAAATAAACAAACACAAATTCTTACAAAAAAAAAAAAGAATATCGATACTAATGATAGGTACACTTTGTCATTTCCCTTTAATAAAATGTGATTTCAAAAGGTTTGAGGTGGTTTTTCTTTCTTGGTAATGACATAATTTTTTAATTTCATTTTTTCCTGTCAATTTGGGTTTTTATTGGGATTACATGATACATCTCGCTATTAACCTCGACATAGTTCTAGCATAAAAATCTGAAAGTAGTTTTTTACTTTTTCAAAATTTTAAATTATATATATATTTAAAATTGGTTTTCAAAAAAATTCAAATATAAGTTACTGTTTCGAGGTCGCGTAGGCCGTTCTAACGGCGTTACTTTACGCGCAACTTCTTGACCCGGAACGACCTTGTATTGGTTGACAATTGACATTGCCCGCCGTCTACGAGGTGGTCGGTTTTCATTGGTTGAAAAGTACATAATGTTTTTCGGATTTCTTGGACCTGGCTACTTGAATTACTTAACAACGGCAATTTGCAACCTTTGGTGCATCGGACCGTCCGACATTGTAGAGCCTGCAAATGCAGTGCTCCCCAATATTTTATATGCTATAGAAGACAACTAAGCCTAGCCAATGATTAATTCCAAGTTCTAAAATGATCCACTTATCTGGAAAATAAACAAAAAAATCAAATTATTAGATGAGAAAATATACCGTTTTAATTAGAAAAATTTTATTTATTATTTTCATACATCACATATTATATATATTTTTATTTATTATTTATTAAATATGTGTTATATAAATGATAAGTAAAATAATTCAATAAAGTTGAGAAGAGTAAAATAAAAAAATATAAAAATTATTTTGTGTGGGAATGATGAATAGCAAAGCTTGTACTAATTATTACACATTATACTTTAAATTATCAAACTCCATACATTACACCCCAATATTTAAAAAATTGCAATTTATACTATGCATTAACATCTTGGGTTCAAAACTATTGGGAATAAAATAAGCGTAGGTGTAGAACCCATAAAAGATTCGTGAAAGATAAAAATAGTTGGATATATTAAGGAGGAAGAGAGAATGGGACAGCGTAACAAAGATAAATTTATGTCACATTTTTACAACTATTAGAGTAGCATGTGTCTAAAGAGTATTGCTACAATTATAAAGGAATTATATAAAAGTAGTTTTATAAATTGGAGTGATTTCATGTGATCAATTAAATCTGTTTTATAATAAAAATAATTTTATAATCTAACAAATCGTAACAAACTATATCAGTTTATGACATTATTTTTATATAATTATTTTATGATTAGAGTATTTTTCACGTTGAAAACTTAATTGTGAACTAGATTCTTAGAGAAAGATTTATATGTAAGGAAGGTAAGCCATTCAAATAAACTACAAAGATTATTTTTATCGAATAAAATACATAAAATTTGAAAAGAAAATATAAAAAAATTAATGCGTTTGGTAAAAAAAAATTGGTCAGTTGGAGGGCTACATAAGTGTTTTTCCAAACTCAAAACTTACGAGACTTATTACTTACCGCCAAAGTCACTCAGCTGCTTGCGCCTTTTAATTATGTGAAAAAAGAAAATAAAAGAAGTGAACATTAGGAAATGATATGACAAGTACCGATTCCGCATAGGTAGGTTTTATGCAGCAGGGCTCCAAGTTTTTGGAGTAGCAACTGATTTTGGGTGAATAATTGAGCGATGTCGAACGCCGTGGCGAATGGGCTCGCCGGAGCTGGAGGTGGAATCATCGCTCAGATCATTACTTATCCCCTCCAAACGGTACCAAATCCCACTCTCCTAACTCCCTCTTGTTCTGCACCGTTGTAGTTCTTGCCGCTCTTCCTTTTTTTGTTTCTTTGGAATTCGATTCTCAGCTCGTCTGAAGGATGTGATTCTGTTTGCTTGCAGGTGAATACGCGTCAACAAACCGAGAGAGTAGCCAAGAAAGGCCTACGCAATTCCGATGGGAGTTTGCCCACTTCCAAACGCCATGAAGTTGCTCGCCCCACTAACACTCTTCTTCAAATCATCCAGGTTTCTTTTTTTATTTTCCTTTCATTCTTTCTTTCGAACAAACGGACGAAAGTTTCCCCAATTTTTTTTTGGTTGGATGGATATCAGGTCATAAGAACCGAAGGTTGGGGAGGACTTTATAGTGGTCTTAAGCCGTCTCTGCTCGGAACCGCTGCTTCGCAAGTTGGCTCATTATTCTTTCCTTTACTTACTCTTTTTTTTGATCGATTACTATATTTTATCTTTGTTTTATGGCCTTTTAACTCTTTTATTTCTAAATACCATAGGAAGGAATGCATAAATGACAAAATCCCCTGTTAAGTTTTAGTTGGGAAGATGATATATTGCTAGAATTACATGTGTGCCTCTTCGATTGGTTCAAACGACAAGTCTAGAGCATCATAAAACAATATATCGATGACATGACAGTGGTTACAATGAATAAATTCTTGTCCAGAAGGGTATTGCCATTGACCAGTATTATCGTGTCTGTCTGGTTTTCGGGCCTTGCATGTATGTCTTCATCCACATGAATAGTGTTGACACATAAGAGATAGAAAATGCCGTTCTTCCTTCGTATTTCCTCATTGTACCATATCCCGGACCATGCAAAAGAAGCATTGTGGTTGACCTACTCACACCTTTATCAGCACTTCTAAGTGGTATCTATGTCCATTAGCTAATCAGGTTGTCTCTGACAATAGATTCTTCTGCCTATATCTAACTGCTTCCTTTTTGTACTGCCAGGGGGTTTATTACTATTTTTATCAGGTCTTCAAAAACAGGGCAGAGGCCATTGCAGCTGCTCGTAGAGACAAAGGACGTGGCGATGGTACTGTTGGCATGCTCTCTTGGCTTGGTGTTGCAGCTATTGCTGGGTAAAGAATCCATTCTATGTTAGCCTTAAACATTACTTTATTTTCATAGTAATTACATGTGGAGGGACTTTGGAGGTTCATATGGCTCATGGCTGGGGGTTAGTCAATCCCTGTCTGGCTATCACATGAGTGATAGTTGAAGTCAGGATTTAGTGTGAACAGGTAGATGTAGTTCCCTCCTTATTTATTATGACTCAGTTTTACTTTCGAGTAATAACTTCTGAAAATGTCTTATCTTGCAGCTCCTTAAACGTGTTGTTTACAATTCCTATATGGGTTCTTGTGACTCGTATGCAGGTGCCTTTACATTTTTGAGTGTACACTTTGTTTCTTTTCAGTTTCTAATGTTTTTTTTTAAATCCTTATTGAAGGGGTTTGCATTTAGTTTCTAAAGAATTTAACTCTATTACTGTATTTGTCAATTAGTAATAAAAAGTTATATACGAGCAATTTAATAGTATGGTTATGCTGCTCACAACTATTTGCATATATTTTTCATTGTTTTATTGTTACTTTACTTCTGAAAGAAACAGAATATGTCTGCATCTTTGCAATGTGATGGCTGAAAGATATGCTTACTGATGTTTTTTTTTCTCAGTTCAGTGATCCACGACCAATGGCACCACAGTCAAATCTTTTTTAAGTGCATGTGATTTTGTGTGTGAAACTGGGACTGGGAGTCATAATTGAATCTAGGGAAGCTTCAAATTGACTGTTTTTTTTTGGGGTAATGGCATAGATGACAGATGTGGCTAGCTTTTCCCTGAGTCGTTACAGTGTGTGTGTGTGTGATATAGCCTGTTCAACCCATCGATCTTCTGTTTGAATCATGGAAACCCCGTTTGCTCATCTTTTTTTTTGTTTTGCATGTACAAGGCCCTACTTACACAAGACACAGAAACACGCATGCTAACACATCGTAGACACAGAAACACGCATGCTAACACATCATATGCATGTGTAGAGATACATATGAATGTACACATATATACATAATGATGGATATAGTGAGTATTTCATTAAACCTTTAGATGCTGAAAATTATGTATTCCTTCCCTATAAGCATTTTAATTATTTACAAAGCGATAATGGCTGATTCTGGGTTCTCTCTCTCTCTCTCTCTCTCTCTCTCTCTCTCTCTCCCCCCCCCCTCCCCCTTCCTCCTCCTAATATTGTTTAGACACACACTCAAGCAGAAAGAAAGATTATGGAGGAGAGGAGGGAGGCTCTATTGAGGGAAGCGTCTGAAAGAAGTTTAGTAGATTCAACTTTGTCAGATAAATTGGCTGAACTTGATTCAGAAAAACCTCGTCCATATGGCACTCTGCATGCGGTTGGTTCTTCCTCACCATTGGCCCCTTTTTTGGGTTTTGCTCGCAAGATAACTCATGTTTTGGATTTAGGGTTGCTTTTACATCAATTCATTGTGATCTACTCTAAGAACACACTTCAAATATGCCAAGTAGAAATTAATATTACCTCTGCCAGTGCTGAAGTAATTTGTTTTGGATTGGTTTAAGTTTCACCAATGAGAGATTTTGTCGCGGTATTATGGTGAACAGGAAGAATAGCTGCATCTTGAAATATAATTTGCAGAGTACCAACAATGAAATGGAGTCATCTGACAACCTTGCTTTGCTCACAAGCTTTACAGTCAGTTTCAAGCTCTTAGCCTGAAATCTATGAGTTCTAACTTTGTTCACATAAATTGACCAGTGATTAATTGGCCCTTATAATAGGTCTTAAAAATCTAAAAATGATATTCATATGACTTAGCGGAGCAGTTAACTCTTTCACTTAACATCAACGTGGGCTAGGGCCTAAATTTCCAAAAGTTGAGTTAATAATATCTCCCAAAGAAGATTTAGATGGTTAGTCTGTGAAGATTGTAACTGTCAATAAGAAAATTGAAATGTGGTTATCACGAACTGATACTGATGTTGACTAATTAAATTGCATGATATGGTGAATACAGTTTAAGCAAATTTGAAGTAAATATCTGGTGGAATAAAATGAATATGTTGATGTCTCATAAACCATAATGTTGTCAGCTTGCTATCGACCATATCTTTGACATGAAAATGTCCTGGAGAACATTTTAAATATGAAATTCATTGAGTGTAAGTGGCATGTGATAATTCTTCTCCATTTATAATTTGAGAAATATAATGGTAACAAATGAAGTTTTGTTTAGATATTTTGTTTAGGACTGTGTTTCTTATGTTATAGGGATCTCTCTCTCTCTCATGTCTGCCATTTATTTAAGCTGTAAACTCCAAATTCATAACATCTTGTTTAACCTGCCCTCATTGTTTTAGTGCTTTTGATTTTTTGTGGTTTATGTATTTGCTTCTCATCACCAGTCCATGTGCATGCATTGCTGGGCAGGCATGCGAGGTTTACAATGAAGCAGGAATTGCTGGATTCTGGAAAGGAATTGTTCCAACACTTATAATGGTTAGCCTTTATTGATAATTGAATCAACTTGTCATGCATGATTGAGTTACTTCTGGCATAATCAAGTAATCCCATTCCCAGGTGTGCAATCCTTCAATTCAATTCATGATTTATGAAAGCTTGTTAAAGCATCTAAGGAGAAAGCGTGCTGCAAACAAGCAGGGATCAAAAAACATAACTTCTTTGGAGGTATAAATCCCTTTCACATGATAGTCGGGAAACACTTACAATCTTTTGCTAGTTTTCTGACATTTTTAATGGCAATAAGAATTTCATGATTTTCTGTAGACAGTCCTGAATCTTTTTCTTTCTTTCTATCTCTCTCTCCCCCCAAATTTTTTAATTCTCTTGTGAAAAAGGTTTTTCTATCGGGGGCCGTGGCAAAGCTGGGTGCAACTCTTGCAACATATCCCTTGTTAGTTGTCAAGGTAAGTAAATTCTAGCCTGCTTTCTTACTCTGTTGAGTGGAAAAAGAAAAAATGCTTCATAAACAGTTTGCTCAAGTGAAGAGACTGACTTCTCTATCTTATCGTCTTATATTGTATTGGTTAAGAACTCTGAACATGTTCAGTTTTCTTGATTAATTTTTAGTACTTACAGCACTAATAGTGAAATAGCTATAGTCAAATTTTGGTGAAAGTTTAGCTAAATTCCATAAATTATATCTACACCAAACTCAAAAAATGTACAGTATTTTTAACCAACACCAAACTCACTGGCCAAATCTGGCCAGCCCAAGGACCCAGAAATGGTGCCATCACATTTCTTAGATCTTACTCGGAAGTTTGAAGATATCCTTTTGTACCCTTCCAATATGCTTGAGCTGTACCTCCAGCTACACTGGGTCCTTTACTCTTGCCTTCTTTTTTCTAGTAAATTTATTCTATGTTTTGAATCTGAATCGAGAAGTGCCATTTTGTGAAAAAGCAAACAATCCATTGGGAGAAAATGAAAAAAAAAAAAAAATCGTAGAGAAACTTGACTTGAAGTGAATGAAATTGTTGAGGAAATGTTATATTTTATAGTGAAAAAATATAACCGTTGGAAAAATATAGTAAAAAAATATATCCTTTGGAAGAATATGACCGTTGTAAAAAAAAAAAAAAAAACCGTTAAAAAATTATATCCGTTGGAATAATATGAATGTTAGAAAATTAATGGGTACTTTTTTAATAATGAATAAATATTACAATTACAATTACAATTAGAATTAAAATAAATGAAAATACCAAAATCAATAGTTTAATATAATAGTGATAGATTTGGAGAGTTTGTTATTTGATGTTGTTGAAAAGTGGCTAGCTAAATTTATATAAGTGAATTTCCTAGTCAAAATTTGGCCAAACTTTAGCTAGGCCATTACTAGTGCTCTTACCTGTCAATTTGGCTTGTCTATCAAAAGATAAATCCATATGTTAAGCTCTTTGATCGAGTGATTTCTTTGCATCCAATTTAGTATGCTTTTGCCAGACTATATGTTCTTTTTGAAGTTGCATCTTGATTTTTTCACTTTTAATGCCTATACAGTCAAGGCTGCAAGCAAAGCAGGAGATTGGTGGGAATATCTCATTAAGATACTCAGGTTTTCAGTTTTCTAAAATTTATCAGTATTTTATCCTCATAACATTTGCATTTGTTAGCCTGGACCTCATAAAACAATATGCCAACTTGAATGATGGATTGTGATTCTTGTCAGGTAGTAAACTTGTTTTCAAATTTTTCCAGAGATGTTAGTATGAAAACCAGGTGACTTTGATTTTTCATATTATCAGTTTGTGTGTATATATACTCTGGTGCATTCCCTATATCATATATTGGTCAGTTTGGGTTTAAATCTGGAAGAGGAGAGGCAAGGCAGGTCAATTTTGTCTTCAATTTTTGCATAAAATTGGGTTTTTCTTTTCTTTTCTTGGACATTGGATCACTCAGAATCTTATAAATTTCTTTACCAATTAGTTTGCTGAATCAAGCATTTCTCCTCGTGCTTGCATCAGCAAGTCGTTTGGACCATCATGGCCTATCCTAGTCAATAAATAGATTGTACAAAATTGGCCTAATAGATTAGTTTGACCTCACTATACCATTCTATTGTTCCATTATTGTTCAAGAAATTGATGCGTGTAAAAATATACTCCGCAAGCGACTAAGCAGAACAGAAATGAGATCCTTTGAATCTGACAATCAATTCTAGTTTTGTCAGTTACTTTGTTTTGGCTCTACTCACGTGATGTCTAGTCTGATGCCTTGTTGGAAAGATTCAGATTATCAGATACCCTCTCCCTCCTCCCTCTTGTGAGTCAAAATAGAGGTTATGCCAAATCATTGCGCTGTTTCTTGTGACTACTTTTTTATTATTATTATGTTGAGGAACCTCTCCAAGTCAGGGCTGTTCGGACCCATCCCTGCAGAGTAAATTCCGATCCCATGCACCGTACCCTCGGAAGTCTCCCTATACGGAACTGGTTAAATTGTTGACTTTTCATCAGGGGTGTGGTTTCGAAGGATTGTTTGCACCGATGAGGTGTTGAACCTTGGACCTTGAAGGGAGTGATATTCCAAGACCAAGGCCTTCACCGTTAAGCCAACCCCTTAGGGTTTGACTACCTTTTTTTAAGGATTGGGGGTTATAAATTAGAATGATCTCCTCTAGGGTTTTAGTAATAGTATCACGAGAACATTCTTGTTTACTTTTATGAAAAATGAATTTCCTCAAGATCAGCAAGTCATGACAGTTGTGCGCCTCCGTTGAACTACCCCAGAAATTAGATGTTCTGTTGAAGCCTTGAAAAGAATTCCTTTAATTCCAAAGATGCCCTTAATTTTATCAGAATAACTGTATATAATACCATTTGGTCAGTGAAATGAGAGCGTCAGTTTCATCTTCAAGCTTTGAACCTACTCTTCAACATGGGTCTATTAGACATGCGAAAACCTTATCTACCCTTACATTGCTGACTAGCCCATATGCTAATTAGATATTGCTTCTGTTTGTATTATTTGCAAATTTCTTTCCTGTTTCATTGGATTCCACTAAGTTCCTTCTTTTGTGTTCACTTTACACCTTCATTGGATTCCACTACAAGGTGTTCACTTTACACCTTGTAGTTACTTCTGTCCTAATATAGAGAGTGAGCGAATTTAACTGATGAGTTATCCTTCTGAGTTGTTTCAACTCCAAGAAATATGCTGTTTCTACTTTTCTCTGAATTTTAATTTAATCAAACAATCAATTTCATTGATGTGCAAAGTTTTAACCGGTATCTTTGCCGCACAGGTACTCTTGATGCGATCATTAAAATGATTCGCTATGAAGGCTTGCCTGCCTTTTACAAGGGAATGAGCACCAAGATAGTGCAGAGTGTTTTTGCAGCTTCTGTACTTTTCATGATTAAGGAGGAGCTTGTCAAGCTATACATGACGCTGGCACATAAAAGCCAGAAAGCTATATTGAACTTGGTGAAATGACCACTTTACTACAGAAAAGGGGATAACTCCTTCCATGTGGTAAATAGTTATATAGATTATAGAACCATGACGGACACATTGCCACTATAGTCGTTGGGCGGATGGACACCAAGATGGAGTAGACCTGCTAATGTGCCCAACGTGCCTGCTGCAATGTGTCGGGAGGCCATTCCTCCCAGCACAAATAAGGAAGGTATGTGTGACCTGGTGCCACTTTGCTGACTGTGTTACTTGGGACAATATGAGTGGAGGATATGATTCAAAACTATTTTAATTAAGAGATGAACCAACATAGAAATGGCTCTCATGATTTAATTTCAGGTTGATGTATCATTTGTAATTATTGTTTAAGACTGTGTTACATGCTTTATGCCTTCATGTTACTTGCTTATTTAAGAATAGCGTTATACACCTTTACATTTGTTGACTCATCCTGTTTCTGGTATTAATGATGTTATGAACTTAGAGGATATGAAAATATTTGTGAAGAAACTTGATTATAGATGAACTTAATTAGATGGTCTCTCAAATAATTATTCAGCTAATGATCAAGTAAAGATTCGCTTGATATTGCTCCCTAGCAAAGTGCCAAAACTTGCCAGATCCGCCACCGACATAGAAATGGCATGTTTGGGACATTAAAACATAATCCAGTTTATTAGCTTAAAAACATGCCTCTATATATTCATATTGGCAAGGGTAGGATATTTTTTTACTTTCTAAAAAAATTAATGTAAAACTTAGAACACGGGTTGGATCGGGTATAGCTGATTACCGACTATTATCGGTAACGTTCTTTTTCTTTTAAGCATTTTTTAAACATCTTAATTATTTAGACAAAAAAAAATAAAAAAAATAAAAAATTGACTAATACTCACTTCTTTAATTGTTAAGAAAAATGAAAAAATTAAAATATATGAGGGATATATTTGATGAACACATTTGAAAGTTATTCTCATTTTTCATACATTTAATTATCTCCTCAATTGTAATATAATTTCTGGTCAGAATTGAAGATTGCGAATTTGGCATAGGACATGCTCTATCATCCACATGATACCAACCAAGACAAGTCTTTAGCCTTTTTAAGCGTATTTTTAACTGAAACTTGTTTAAATGTTAATATAAAATAATTTTAGTAAGTTATCCAATATAAGCAATGAAATGACTACCCGTAGTTACTGTCTAATGTACAATTTCTTTTTGAGCAACTTCAATGGATATGTTGCAAACATGATAAATCTCGGAGCAAAAAAAAAAAAAAAAAACTGATCGTAGGGGAAACCATGGAGGGTAGGATTGAGCAATGGCACAGCGAGGGATGTACCACACAAACCATGTGTAGCAAGACCTAAAATGACCTAATGTAACAAAGCATGGCAAAAAAAATAAAATAAAATAAAAAAGAAACGAAATTTAACTTTTTAGGTGGTCAAGAAATTAAATAAAACTCTGTAAATTGCAAAATGGAATGTATGCATCCGTTTGACCTTTCAGTGTACAAGCTCTTATGAATATGATTACAGAAAAGCAATTCGTTCACAATTTAAAAGAAATCTGGATGACTTCTCTGTTAAATCCAATATACATGTATAAATTCCAAAAGTGATTTAGTTTTTCCTTTTTCATTTTAACAATCGATGAAAATGTAGGAGAAGAAGATAACAGTAAGCATTTTTTTAAAAATCACTGTTGACAAGAAATTTACAAGGCACATCTTCTAGCTTACCCAAAAACAGTTACAATTGTCACAAGGTTGGAGCAGAACCAGCTGCTGGAACTCTGAGTACTTGTTGCAGTAAGCGAGCGGCAAGACGTTGAGTGATCCCACCAATAATGCGCCCTCCTAGACTGCGTGCTTCGGGTTGTTGAAGGACCTGCTCATGTATTTTTCAACGAAACAAATATAAATAAATTAAGCTTTCTTTTTCTGGGACTTTTTTTATAAGTAAAATAAAATTTTATTAAAGCAAATATCATTTTTTTCTCTGGGATTTCAATACATCATTATAAGTGTTGTGCATTCTTTATTTCCTTTCCATATATTTTTTTTATAGGTAATTTCCTCTCCATATTAGATCTTTCAATTTACTGAATAAATTTCGCAGTGGAAGATAATTGAAAACTGGAGACTGTGCTGAGGACAAAGCTAACAAATAGCACGAAGAGGTTTACAGTAATACAAATAGAGAACTATTAATCTCACCACATATAAGTGATAGGAATTGCTTTGTATCTTACATTTAATTGTGGAAGCTCCAAAATATTGGGAATTGTTATCTTCTATCATTAGTGTGTTCTAGAGCGAGTATCCCCCTTTTCAGCCGTTCTGATACTTATGATGCAATTATTTCTCAATATCATATCCTTCCAAACTAAGAAAGGATAAAGAAAAAGATAATCATGCAGCAAACAATGGTTCTTACCAGTAAAATAGGCTGCAAAACAGCTGGATCAAACTGTTCAGAGGATTGCAGAAGTCCCCAGATCCTTGAAACTTGATCTCGAAGTCCTATCATGCTTTCCTTTTCGAAGTTACTCATCATTAGAGGTCCAGTTGCATTGCCATTAAATATTAGACTCCTCGGAAGATCAGGGATAGAATTGTATGTATCAATTACTGTGCCTAACGCAAAAGCTTCAGTAACACGGATGGCCTCTTTAGTAACTAAACCCCGTAGCTCTCCACCATCCGGACCCAACAATAGCTTCAACACTGGTTGCAAAGCCTCTTTTGCAGAAAAGTCTCTATCTTTTCTTCCCTGTTCCAGTAGATTTTCAAGTCTGTTCCACCTGCAATGAAGCAAAAAATAAGCTAGTCTTCAAGTGGGAATCTTTAACACCCTACAGTATCTAACTCAAACAAGAAGAAGTATAAACATAATATAGGTACAAAAGCCATACCTAAATTTCCCATCCTTGAAAAGCAGCTCAACAAGAGCATCTCTGAGATATGGGTTAGGATCTGTTAGAAGCCTTTTAGCAAAGTACGGATATGATGCTGCCAGCACCTTGAAATTAGGATCAGCGTAAAGTGCTAAACCTTCCAGTACAGTAAGTGACCTCAATATCAATGCATAATATGCTGGAACTGCATTAATAAGCCAAGCCATCAAAATCAGCAAAAAAGTAGTGAGGAAAGCTTCAAGTTCTTTACGGCTGTACAGCTATAACATTCTGGGATTGCAGAAGATAGGTTCTGAACTCAAAGAAATCAATCTTCTACTTTTTTTTATAACAATTATAGTCAAGGCCAAGGAATCAACATAATGGAGCACAGACCCACTACATCTAACCCTTCATACAAATATAAATAACAACTAAATCACTACCAATTCAGTTGCAAGATCCACCACATTAATTGGCTACTTAACAACCAATCAGGGACTATTTCCCAAATCTGCTGTAATCATACAGATGAAAAGAAGCTTGCAAATTACTACTTGAAAATCATTCATAACAACCATATCGACTCACCATTAAATGGATATTGATATAGAACAGCACCCAGACCATCCACTATTGTTTTGAAGTTTAGTTCACTCACAGTTGAATTAAGTGCACCGTCAAAGAAGTCTCGAAGTGCTGGCACAATTGGAGAAACATCTACATCAGGTGACAAGAAATCAAGAGCATAGTAATCACGAGCCATAGCTTCATAATCTCGATTGACCATGTGAACAACATGACCGATGATAGCAGATCTTGCTGCTTCTGGAGTCTCACTCATCATTCCAAAGTCAAGAAAAGCAAGCTTTCCATCAGGTGTTGCTAAGAGATTACCAGGATGAGGATCCGCATGAAAATAACCATACTCAAGCAGCTGTCTGAGGCTGCATTGTATACCGGTGTTCACCACATCCAAAACCTTCAACCCTTGTCTCTCAATGGCCTCTTGCTCATTTAATTTGACTCCATCAACCCACTCCATTGTCAATACTTTGCCGCTGGTGTAATTCCAGAAAATATCTGGGACAAGGACATCTTCTTTGTCTGCGTACAATTTCTTAAACCTCCTTGCATTCTGCCCCTCCTGCAGGGACCTGTCAAATTAACATTCAAACCCCAAAGAATCTCGTACAAGTACGATATTTAAGGCTTCAGTGACCTGATGCCCCAATTCCGACAGCATGCATGCTTTATGTTTTTTGTCGTGCAGAAATATTGTTAAGAAAACTAACCTGTACATAGTTGAGCTCTTGATAAACTCTGCGTGCAAATTCATCAATAAGCGCAACAACATCACTGGAGATTATGTCAACATATTTATTGACTAGAAATCCTAGAGCTCTTATCAGGTAGAAATCAAGTCCGATAGCTTCTTCAATACCAGGGCGTTGCACCTTTACCGCAACAACATGCCCAGAATACTTCAGTTGGGCTTTATAAACTTGACCTAAACTTGCAGCCGCAATCGGAGATGGAGATATGGATGAGAATATGGATTCAAGTGGTAATCCCAACTCCCTCTCGATGCACGAAAATGCCTCATCATCTGGGAATGTCGGTAAAGCATCCTGCTCAATCACAATGAGAGTGATATTTGTCTTAGCATCTGAAACAAAGCTCTGCATATATGCTTGTAGTTGTGGACGAGAAACCACGACATACGATTTCATAACAAAAAAATGAATCATATCAAGACTTGGACTCAATGGCGTTACATCAAGGTATTAAGGTCGATGCATATCCGCATTAGAGCTAACCACCTAATAGAACCAACCAACACCAGTTGACGTCGTCGTGAATTTTTTGAGTCCGTAGATGAAAGAGAGAATAACAAAACTTGTGACGTGATAGTAGCAAAGCCAACAGCCCAACACCTAGGTCTCCTTTCCAAACACCAAAATAACAACAACAAAAATGATACGAAAACAAGGAAAGATAAGCAGGTTATTGCAGGGAAAGTATTGTAGGGCGACGGAGATATTGGATAAGGAAGAAGACTATACTTGAAGTTCAGAGAGCTCCTCAAGATACTCGGTCGGGCAGAGGTCGGGCCTGGTCGACAAACCCTGACCGAGTTTGACAAAAGTAGGGCCCAGTCGGGTGAAGATTCTTCTCAGCTCCACGGCCCTAATTCTCTTATTCAGATCGAGCTGGCCATTCCTTTCGTCGACCAACAGTTTTAAGCCGAACGAACCAAGCGCAATGAAAATTTGCAGAGTCCTCCGCAGTACCTAACCACAGTGAATACGAAGAATCAATCAGATAACCTTTACTGGCGAAATAAAAAAAAGATACAACAAACAAGAACAACCTTGAATGGGCGAGAGCCGTATTTGAGGGCAAGAAGCTCGGGACTATAGACGGAGGCATTGACGGCACGAGCCATGGCCCTTGCCTCGGCCTGCAGATCCTCCGCTCGGTTCCCTCGAAAGACCAACCCGGAGGCGGCCCCATTCCCAGCCCCATCTCTCAGCACAGGCACGGTTCTCGGCGTCGCCTCAACCAAAGCTGCTCGGGTTCGAACCAATCTTCTTACTCCGCCTCTACTGTAGATTTCCTTCCGAACCGAACCGCACGGGCACAAAGAGAACGGCTGACCGGCGGCGAGAAGAAGACTCATGGCTGTGGAGTGCTGTTGAGCAAATGGCGAACGGATGAATTTAGTAATTCACCGAATCCCAAGCCAACGCGGCAACGCCACATGTCTTTGTCTTCTTCCCCAACATCTGCTTCCCTGTTGGCCACTCTCGTGCCACAAAACCCTCTCAATATAAAACAAAAGAAAAAGAAAAATGCCAACGCTTATAACAAATTGGGTTTACTTTCTCGTATAATATTACTAACTTAAATTTTTAAATTGAGAAATAATTTGTATAAATTTTAAATAAATAAATTTTATATAAATTCGTAGTTCTCAATTAAAAAAATATAAAAAAATTATTCTTTATTAATATAACTCATTTTTTATAAAAAAATTTATACTAATCTTATCTATTTAAAACTTACACGGAACATAACTCTTTTAAATTTAAATTTTAAAAAAATAAATTGATAAAATAAATCTTATGCATGAAATTATAAGTACATTTACTACTCAAAATAAAAACCAAGATCACGAACTTATAATTCTTGTTCTTATTTTTGAATTAAGAGTTTTTTTTTCTTCTTTTCTATTATTAGACGTAGAGTAAATTGAACGTGGGTCGAGTTCTATTAGATCTTAACAGTAGTTTTTTTAAACAAGTTTTAAAAAAATATAATTATTAATTTATTTCTTGACTTACAGGAAAAATGATTTATTTTTAAAATCAATTACATATATTATTTTAAAAGATATGTTTTAAAAACTTGTTTTAATATTTCATTTTATATCATTATAAGTAAAAAGAATCTTCGGCTTCTCCAACGTGAACGTGGTTCCCCAGGGCCATTTGGAGATTTTTAATGTCACAAGTAACAAGAAGTCGGTCCTAGTACGTTGTACCTATACCGCACGCCTCAACTTCAACGTGCATCACATACCATTTTTCTAATAAATTCTGTCCTTCAAATTGGTTGTCGGGTGAAAACTCTTCCTCGGGACGAACAAAACGATCACCCATTGATATATCCTCGACAACAATCACCACCGTTGCAGTAGTTTTTGCAGCATAGATTTCGTTGGATATGAAATTAATTAACATCCAATTTATTACCAAGAAAAAAATCAAAGACATAAAGATAAGAAAAGTTAACTGATGAGGATGATATAAGGCGAGTAAGATTCAACGATTCGGGGCCACTACACGTCGAGATCTGGTGACTCTACAAAAATAGCCTTTTCTACCATCTAAAAGGAATCTCTCTCCATAAGAAAGAAGATGAGAAACTGTAAAATCACTCCACATAATAAATTTTGCCTCCAAATAATCTGTAAACGTATACTTTATATTTTTATGTTGAACTATATAAATCTCTCTCTTATTTACGGTATGTTTTATTTACTATTTATTATATAGATATCCATAAATCTTAACAATGCCCAAGCCAACATCATGAACCATTCGACTGTGTTGTCGGTCTCCAGCCACGCTGGAAAAATCATCAACAGGTTATATATGGATTGTGCTAATATCGTGATTGCATTAATATAAACTTGTTCTTAGCGTATAGGTGATTTGAAGCCCCGATGTCAATATTATTGTACAAACCAACTATAATCTTGTCCATTCTCACACCCAAGCAGCTTCTGATTGCCATCATTTTGATACCTTGATGGCATAATTAACCCATATTTTGTCACTTTCAGCTCACAACAGCCAGCAAGCAGAAGTTCTTATGGGATAAACAACCTACTACTTTCAAGCTGAAACATCTGCAACCGCATCCTCGCTTGCAACCTCTCTTACGAGATTTTTGGTTGAAGGCAAACCAGCAACCACATCATCTTCAATACCGCACTCATTTGTCCCTCTTCGGATCATGAAGTACCCGTCCTGCCATTAAAATCAATTAGTCATTGAGAATTTGAGAAGGCACACATAAAGCGGAGAATGAATGAATAGGAACATACATCACCCCAGCTTCTATTCCACTGATTTGCAAGGATCTGCCACAGATACAAGTAAAAATAAGAATATGAACATTGCAAATCTAGTATCAAAGCTTGAAGGTTACTCGTAGAAATATTCACATACCCAATAGTCATCCCCGGCCTCGGTTGTCCCCCAGCCAATTAACTTTACAGCATGACCTCCCATGACGTCACCTGAAATGTGTCTGTAAACTCCAGATTTGTAGTGAGCAAAGTCCTGTAAAATGGTTTAAAGAGCCAGCAGTCAGATAGTACATTTCTAATAGAAAATTGACAAAAAACGTCATTTTCTAACAACCTACTCTAAAGGCCAAATTACTGAGAGATTAAAGGCTGTATCTGGATATATCTTTCACAGAGACATAAACAGGAAATGATCTTCAAACATTTTTTTAAACATAAAAAATGAAAGAATAAAATTACTGGCTTGATAAACCCTATTCATTTTGTTCAGGGCAGTCCAAATAGAAATCGATGAACAAGTGTAGGAAAGGTTTGAACTTTTTTTATTTTTATTTTTATGGTTTAAGGGTGGGCACTCGGTTGGCCTACCCTACAAAGCATTCCACCTTGAAAGGCAGGTGACCTCGATTAGGAAAGAGTTTCATACTAACCAAACCACCAATAACAAGAGTATTTGGCCTGTCTATGCAAGAGAAACAGGACTGGCGGCTAACTAGACTTCATGCTTGTTCCTAGAGAAAACACCAGTATTGCCCCTTCAGCCTTCTTTCATAAGCTAACTTTTTCTTTTTCTTTTTTTTTTGGGGGGGGGGGGGGGTAACGGATCATTTGCTCAACCGTTTGAACAAGCTGCCTTCACAGTGCATGCAGGGGAGCATAATCAATGGCTCCCAGCTTTGCAACTTTTATTTTTATTTTTTATTTTTGGTGACAGGCTCCAGCTTTGCTTGCTTTCTTCAGAAGTGCTTGCTGTACCACTGAGATTTGCCTTTAGAGATGGAAAATCAAGATTCCAATGGCTTTTTAACAACAACCTGAGCTCAATAGGCTCAGCAAATAAGTAATTCAATGACAGGCAGTCTATATCGCACAACTGACAGATGAGAGGTAGAGACCTATTAAATCACACCAATACATATGTACCACTGGGCTTTTGCGGGGATACACTATCAATGCCATATTTAAAGATGCCGGCCAATCGATGCAGAAGCAGACAGAGACTGTGTTTGGATGTTGAGTTGAGCTGAGCTGAGTTCTTTATGAATAATAGTGAGTTGAGTAAGTAGAGTAAGTTATATGGGACCCATCCAAAATGAGTTTAGATGTGTTTGGATGTTAAGATGAGTTTAGTACTATTTATGAAAAATTGAAAAAGATTGTGGGTCCCACATGTAAGGAAGTTTTGAGTTGAGATGAGTTTAGTAATTTGAAAGTTGGGTGTTTGGATGTTAGACTTAGCTTAAGATTAGACTGAACTGAGTTGGTCTCAACTAAGTCTTGTAGCCAAACGGGGCCTTAATGGTAGTAGGCAACACTGTTTTAAATTTCATACCGTACCGGCCAGTACGGCCGAAATTTTCCATACCGGCCACTGGTCCAGTACAGATTCACTATGTGTTTTGTACCGGCCGAAATTTCGGCCTTAGTTTATTTATTTTTATTTTTTCAAGTTATAAACTCATTTTTTGACCTCCAATTTAAATTAGGCTATTTATAATTTATATATCTATATATAATTTATTCATATATAGACTATTATTTTGAAATATAATTTATATATATAATTTATTCATATATCGACTATCCCGAAACGGTACCGGTACCGAAATATTTTGTTCCAGTGTCTTGACTGGTACAGCATCCGGTACAGTATTCAAAACATTGGTAGACAATGCCTACGAAAACTACAGCAGAGATTAGGTTATCTCTGAATTTAATTTGCCAAACTTCACTCGGACAATGTTGCGAGAAAAATCTCTTATTGATGAGGTGTGGCTGAGGGGAATGAGGAGTTTACTTGGCATGTGTATTCTGAATAGAAGTTTAGGATCGGCCAAGAAAGTTTCAATCAGCCCAATACACCATCTATGGAAGAGAAATCCAGGCTCCAAAGAGATAATATTAGGGTAGTCCGCTTCCGGACCCATCCTTTCTCCCAAATTCTGGATAGTGATGGTTACCCAATGGTGCACACCTTTCATTTGCATTGTTGATTTTTAATGCTAATTAAAATCAATGGTAGGGACAAGAGGCACGCACAAGGCAGTGCAAATGACATTTTCCCCATGCTTCAATTCAGTTGTGGCTATGTCTTGATACTCCGATATGTCTCGATACTCTTGAAGAATTTTATTTTTTCGGTAAAATTCTATTTTTATGCTTATTGACTGGAGAAGAGATTATCTTATTACCACACTAAAAAGAAGAGAAACAAGAACCAACAATGTTAAGAATTATGCAAAAGAAGTTTCAGCAAATAATATGAAGCAAGAACTTTCTTTACCTCGTAAACGGTGAAGGAGACCTCAACTGGTCCATTCTTGTAAACTTCTGCCATAATACTGTAGGGATCAGAACTGATTCTATATGCACTAGCACTATAGCGCTTTGAATCCCTCCACAGCTGGTTCTTATCTACACATTTCCTAACACACTTGGGAGTAGGATATGCAGGCTCACAGCCAGGGTGGGAACAGCCAGTATTATCAAAGTACGGGTCACACTGCCATATGGGAATTCTTTACATTAAGCACAGACCACGAGGACACAACCAGTGGAACAAAGAAACTTCAGGCAAAATTTCATGATATAAAATTAAGCGGGCGCGCGGGCGCGTGCACACACACACACACACACACACACACACCAATAGAGAGAGAGAGAGACCCTACAGAGTCATGGCAACAAGTGCAAGCAAAAACATGTTACCTCTTCAGTGACAACACCATGGTGGACGAAGTATCGCCATGCATAAATTGGAAAGCCCCCATCGCAGCCACTTCCACACATAAAGCCACAGCATGCTACAAGATCATTGGCAGACAGAGATGTATTCTGCAGTAAACCATATATAGGAATTTACCCCAAAAATAGTCCATTAATACATATCTTGCATTTATAATGGACAAGAGAAGTCATAATGCTTCACATAAGATGTTAAAGTTACCACGCCATAATGTATGCAAAAACGATCTGATAGTGATTCAACAGCACCAAAAGCCCAACAAGAACCACAATGACCCTGAATCACCAAAACCAGAAGTTAAGAATTTTCAGAAGTCTTCAATGTAAGGAGATATAATCAAGTGAGGATTTGAAACACAATTACCTGATCTTTAATAATGAAATCGGGTCCAACATTTGACATATCAAAAAAAAAAAAAAAAACATCAGGACTTCTGAAAGAATCTCTAGATCAAAAAATTTGAGCACCAACCAGGTTACTAACCTAGAATTCTTCCAATGGTACTACACTGTGGCCAAGCAGTTCTTGCGTCAAAACTACTGGGCAACTTTAAGGATTTTGGATGAGTTATGAGAGGGATGCTCTGCAAATCCTTTCGAGGTGTTGGTTTGACTCCAAGAATGTGCTTAAATTGCTCAACCTGTGCATGAGAAGAAAATTTGGCAAAAAATGAGCTTATAATGAAAATAAAATTTGCAACTTGTCAAGCACATAAAAGAAAGTGGAGAAAACCCAAAACTTAGGGCTGGTTTGGTTACACAAAACCAAACTATCTCATCTCATATAATCATTACAACTTTCCCAAACTCTCACACAAAATATAATAAACAATTCAACTTTTTCAAATCCCAAAACAAAAATTATATTATAACAATATTTTATTCAAATTTTAACAAAACATCTCATCTAATCTCATCTCATCTCACTGAACTGCGTAACCAAACGAGAACTTAATCACAAAACTTTTTGCACCAGTTGAAGACTCACTGTATAATTAGAGAAGCGAGGATTCATAGCAGCTTGCCATCCAGCCTCAGGGTCTTCATTTATCTTTCTGATGATTGACTCCTGTAATGACCAAATGAGAGCCAAAACTTAGATATTCTGAATTCCACCCAAAAAGATAAAATCGATTGCCATAATTTTATAAATAAATAGGTAAGAAGGCAGTTTTTTTTAGTTTGAAAAACTCCAGAAGAAGCACTGAATAACCATTCAAACGTTGGTAGTCATAGATTTTTCCGTTAATTTATTCTATTAGTACATACCAGAGAGAGAGATAGAGAGTCCTCAGAAAGTAAGGGAAATACCTGAAGGATATGAGAGTTAAGTTTGATACTTGGAACTTGTTCGGCTGTACTGACCTGCAGACAATATGACCAAGATGTTCACATAACGATTTGAAAACTTAAAACATATATTAAAAAAAAAAAATCAGTTCAAGGAATACCCATACAATGAACCAAGCTAGAATGTACCCATTTTCCAACTCTTAATGGGTCCTTAGGAAGCTGTCTCACAGTTACCAGAATACAATACTCATTTGAATGTGGTAAGCTTTCTTTCATTCCAGTAAACTAATTTGGAAAACCAAAAATCTCAGCATTTTTCTTCCCTTATTGATACTTATAAATGACTATATTTTAGGTAGTCCTAAATCTCGTTCTATGTGTTAGAAATTCTTTTTGTGAAATCAATCTATAAATTTTTTTGATATGTACAACCAGGCTATAACTTTTTTTTTTTTATAAGTATATTATTAAAGAATGGGCAAAGCCATGTTCAGTACAATGAATGCCCTAACTACGTAGGAGCAAAGGATACAAGGAAGTTATGGAAATCTCGACTGCCCTAATATTTTTTTTTTTTTTTTTTGGTGACCAATCTGAGCTTGAGACCTGCGTGTTTTAGCCCAGATTAGTTCAGTTCTTTTGAGTTATATTACTGTGATGGGGTCGAATAGAAATGTTTGTATTGAACAAAAATGTTTTGATTTTAAGAAGTTGAGTGCAAGGTGGTGGAGAATTACTGAGAGCAGTAGTCGAATGGTTAACCATATTTCTATTGATCAAGATTCGCTGGGATGGTTGGCTGGCATGGTAGAGGAAGGTGTGGTGCATGAGGGCCATGCGGTTTTCAACAGATCACGTAGAAATGGTGCGCATGTTCTGGTTATGCAGAGGAAACGGAATGCCAAGGGGAATTTTTTCTCCTTATCTGAGTTTGGCCAAGAGAAAAGGCGTGGATTACTGGTGATTCCGGAAGGGAAGGAAGGGTCTGGTTGGAGGAGTTTTGGTGAGCTGCTGAAGGATATTATTGAAACAT
The DNA here is from genome assembly GCA_029856935.1 of Cyclocarya paliurus. Classification (NCBI taxonomy): domain Eukaryota; kingdom Viridiplantae; phylum Streptophyta; class Magnoliopsida; order Fagales; family Juglandaceae; genus Cyclocarya; species Cyclocarya paliurus. The sequence continues at coordinate 11,276,521 of CM056949.1, forward strand.
CCTCTGTTTTGGGAAGGAATTACAGAGGAAACCATCCATGGAAGCCACAACCTCCATTGCAGAGTCTTCAAGCTCCACACACGTACAAGGAGGTTCTCGAACAAGCTGCAAAAGCTGCCAAACCAGCAGGCACCATGGCCCAGTTGGAGAAGGTGCGGTTATGGGAGGAGGTAAGGGAGGGCAGTGGTATGTCGGGGACAGCTATGGAGAACTTGCAGAGGGCATTGACAGATATGGAGAAGCAAGTGGGAGCCTTAGTGATTAATATGGATTTAATCAAACGGTGCGTTGAGATGGCACAGCTGCGGGAGAAGAATATTGCACTTGGGTCGGCTGAAGTCTTCGGGCTGAATGGAAAGGCTAATGGTATTCATGGGCCGGCGGTGGAACTCGGGCCTAAAGGGAAAGGGATTATTTCCCATGGGCCGGCAGTTGATCTCGGGCAGGCCAGGAAGCCTGCGGCCCTGGGCCCAAACCCATCCCCCCCAGCTTCCGTGAACCAGCGACGAAGGTGTGGAGACCTTCGACTACCACCCGTCAGCGTCGGCGGTGGCGGTGGGTCAGGGGTCGAAGTCATCGACGATGTCGACGTCGGAGGTGGTGGTATTTCCTCCGGTGAGCTTACGGGGGCCGGAGTTGGTGTCGGTGGGCTCCAGTGATGCCGAGATGACACTGCTTAGTGTCGAGAAGTCGCCGGTAACTACAGTATTACAGAGAAAGTCAGTTCCTCATGAGTCGACGATTCATACGTTGGAGATTCCGACGAGTTTTGTTGAACCTGTCGGAGCTAGCTACGAGGTGTTGGGTCACAGGGAGGTTCTACTTGGGCCGCCACCCATTGAGGTGGCACAGACAAGGTCGCCGGTGGGTTCTGGCTCCGGTAACAATACACCGGGGGTGAGATCCTTACCGGTGGTGGACCCAGAGAAATTTCTAGAGCTTTCTGACTCGGTGGGCAGTGAGGGGGCAGTGCTGGTGCAAGCTGGGTTGCCCTCTGGTCCATTGGTGACAAAGGAGCCTGGTCTAGGGGGGGAGGTCCTTAATGGAGATGTGGTGGCACTGCCGGGGACACCCCTTTCTGTTGTTCACCTAGAGGTAAAGGAATTGGACCATTTAGGTGTTTCCGGAATGGAGATGGTAGTAGAACCGGGTTCCTTGGTGCTATTTACTCCGACCAAGGAGGGGGAGAATGATCCTACTCCTATCTACTCCTTTCATCCCAATGTGTCAGATTGGGTCATCCAGAGAGCGAAGGACATTAAGCACTTGGTAGGTATTTCTTATGGGGATTTTGAAACTGAGTTTATGGCCCTTTTGACAGCTGTAGAGACTGTGAATGTGCAATCCTTGTCCGACCAAGACTTGGCGTTGGCCAAAAAAAGGGAAAGAGAACTTCGAAAGTTAGATTGGGCAATGATTGAGGATCGAGGTGAGAAGAGCACTAATCGGGACCGCAGTAAGGGGAGGGGTAAAATGGTGATCCAATGAAGCCAAAATTAATATCTTGGAATGTGAGGGGGCTAAATGATATTAATAAGCAGCTACAAGTTAGAAACTTACTTCGCCAATGGAAAGGGGACATCATATGCTTACAAGAGACAAAGTTGGAAGTGATTACAAGACAAGTAGTTTGCAGTCTATGGAGAGGGCAACATGTTGGGTGGTCTTATCTACCGTCTATAGGAGCTTCTGGAGGAGTTCTTATTATGTTCGATACAAGGGTGGTGGAAAGGGTTGAGGAGTGCATGGGTGATTTATTGATTGCTTGTTCTTTTGTTAATATAGAAGATGGTTTCAAATGGGCTTTCATTGGTGTTTATGGTCCGAATATTGACTCAGAAAGAAGATTTTTGTGGGAAGAACTGGCTGGTATTATTAGTATGTGGGAGCTACCAAGTTGCATTGGGGGGATTTTAATATATCTCGCTTTCCGAGCAAAAGGTCGGGATCTCTTTCTATCAATGCTGCGATGAGAGATTTCTCTGAGTTCATTTCAGAACAGGAACTCATGGACATTCCACTATCAGGAGGTACATTTACCTGGTCTAATAATCGAGATTGTCCTTCTTGGTCGAGGATCGATAGATTTTTGCTTACCCCCAATTGGGAGTCTCAATTCTCGGAGGTAGTTCAAAGAAGATTACCCCGTTTATGCTCCGACCACTTCCCGATCTTGTTAGATTGCGGAGGCATCCAATGGGGTAGAAGGCATTTCAAATTTGAGAATATGTGGCTCAAATCTGAGGGCTTTGTAGACAGGGTTGGTCAGTGGTGGTCCTCTTACAGTTTCCAAGGCACTCCTAGTTTCATTTTGGCTAATAAGTTGAAAGCGTTGAAACAAGACTTGAAGCAATGGAATGAACAAGTTTTTGGCAATGTGGCTCAACAGAAGTGGTCCCTGACGGAGGAATTACAAGATCTGGAAGGTGAGGAGGAGATCAGAACCCTTTCTGAATCTGACCAAAGCCGCAAGAGACAGGTAGTGGCTGATCTAGAAAGGGTTACTTTGATGGAGGAGATTTCTTGGAGACAGAAATCAAGGGTACTCTGGCTTAGGGAGGGAGACAAATGTACGAAATTCTTCCATAGGATGGCTAATTCTCATAGAAGGCACAATACTATTGATACGATGATGGTGGATGGGGTAGCTTCTTCGGATCAGACGGTTATAAAAAACCACATCGAACATTACTAACATCAACTCTTATCAGAAGAACATAATTGGAGACCGAGAGTAGATGGTTTGTCCTTTTCCAATTTAGACCAACAGAGTGCAGGGGGGTTAGAAAGGCCATTCACAGAAGAGGAAGTGGGCAATGTGATTAGAGGTATGGCCAGTGACAAGGCTCCCGAACCGGATGGTTTTACTTTGGGGTTCTTTCAAGTTTGCTGGGGAGTGATCAAGGAAGATATTATGCAAGTTTTTCAGGAATTTCATACTAATGCTTGCTTTGAAAAGAGTCTCAATGCCACTTTCTTAACCCTCATTCCTAAAAAGGTGGGATCTTGGGATGTGAGAGACTATCGCTCCATTAGTCTAGTGAATGGGATGTACAAGATCCTATCCAAAGTGTTAGCGAATAGACTAAGCTCAGTGGTGGAAAAATTAATTTCGAAGCCACAGAATGCGTTTGTTAAAGGCAGACAAATTCTTGACTCAGTTCTCATCGCTAATGAAGTCTTGGATGGCCGTCTGAAGTCTAGAGAACCTGGCCTACTTTGCAAGTTAGACATGGAGAAAGCGTATGACCATGTCAACTGGAAATTTCTCCTCTACTTACTTGGGAGATGCGGGTTTGGGGGAAAGTGGCAGAAATGGATAGAATTTTGTATCTCTTCAGCTCGTTTTTCGATCTTGGTAAATGGTTCACCGGTTGGTTTCTTCAACTCCTCACGTGGCTTGAGACAGGGAGATCCGCTTTCACCTCTACTCTTCTTATTTGTTATGGAAACTCTCAACAAGATGATTGAGGGTCTGGTGGTGGGTGGATTACTCCATGGATTTTCGGTGGGGAATGGGGATTCCCATATTTCTCACTTATTATTTGCTGATGACACGCTTATTTTTTGTGAGCCACACCTTAGACAAGTACAGGACTTGAGGGCACTACTCCTTTGTTTTACGGTTGCATCGGGTTTGAGAATCAATCTTGCAAAGTCGGAATTAGTGCCTGTGGGGGCTGTCCAGATGTGGAGCTTTTGGCTACTACTCTAGGATGCAAGATATCTTCGCTGCCTATGAAGTATCTTGGCTTACAGTTGGGTGCTCCTTTTAAATCTGAAAGGATTTGGGATGAGGTAGTAGAAAGGGTGGAGTCCAGATTGGCTGCGTGGAAGAGGCTATACTTGTCGAAAGGTGGTAGGTTGACTTTGATTAAAAGCACTCTGTCTAACCTTCCCACCTATTTTTTGTCTCTGTTTCCACTTCCGATAAAGGTGGCTAATCGCATTGAGAAGCTACAAAGGGATTTCTTATGGAGTGGATTGGGGGAAGAGTTTAAATTCCATTTGGTTAATTGGTCAACTATCTGTACTCCAATTTCTGGGGGAGGTTTGGGGTTTCAACATTTGATGAAATTCAACCAAACTCTGTTGGGTAAGTGGTTGTGGAGATACCAAAATGAAAGGGAGGCTTTATGGAAATCTGTCATAGATGCTCAGTTTGGGGAAGATTGGGGAGGATGGTGCTCAAATGAGGTATGAGGCACTCATGGGGTGGGACTGTGGAAAAATATTAGGAGCCTTTGGGGATCCTTTCGGGGTCATGAACATATTGTCGTAGGCAATGGGTCGAGAGTTCGGTTCTGGTTTGATATATGGTGTGGCAACCTAAGCCTACGAGATACCTTCCTTGCCATTTTTGCGCTTGCTAGAGTAAAGGAGGCATCAATTGCTGAGCTCTTAGACTTTTCTAATGGTACCTTTCAGTGGAATATTGAGTTCATTAGGGCAGCTCATGATTGGGAGTTGGAGTCTATTACGGAATTTTTTGCGATGTTATACTCCACAAGTATTCCTGGGGGATCTGGTGATAAGATGTATTGGAGTCATTCTAAGAAAGGTATCTTCTCTGTCAGTTCCTTTTACCATAAATTATCGAACTCCAGTATGTCTACATTTCCGTGGAAGAGTATATGGAAGACAAAAGCTCCTTCAAAAGCAGCTTTCTTTGTATGGACAGCAGCTTTGGGCAAAATTCTTACCACAGATAGCCTGAGGAAACGACGGGTGACTGTCCTGGATTGGTGTTACATGTGTAAGAAGGACGGGGAGACGGTTGATCACCTGCTTTTACACTGCGAGGTGACTAAGGCTATATGGGATGATTTCTTCTCAAGAGTCGGTTTGTCTTGGGTTATGTCTGGTAAACTGGTGGATTTCCTCGCGAGCTGGAGAGGACTATATGGAGATGCTCAGGTAGCAGCAATTTGGAGATTGGTACCAATATGCTTGTGTTGGTGTATTTGGAGTGAAAGAAATGCTAGATGTTTTGATAATCAAGAGAGAACTTCGGAGGAGATTAAAGTTTTCTTTTTTAAGTCTCTATTCTTATGGGCGGGGGCTATAGTTTGTAATGGACCTACGGTCCATGAATTTCTTCTTTCTATTGTAATCTCTAGTTAGGCGTTTTCATGTATACTTCCTGTGTACCTGGGCTTTGCCTATTTATATGAATACAATATTGTGATTACCTATCAAAAAAAAAAATTAACGGCTATAGCCCAAGTACAAAGAGTTCTAAAAAATAAAGTTTTTCGTTCCTCCCTCGATCTCTCTTTGCCCTCGAACATCCGTTCATTGCGCTCCTGCCACACACACCACATGATGCAAATAGGAAGCATTTTCCATACAGCCTTGATCTGTTGATTGCCTCTTAGATCTGTCCAAATAGCCAGCATCGCCACTATTGTCTCAGGCATGACCCAACCCAAGTCTAATCTACTAAATACCTCGTTCCATAACCCTCGAGCTACCTCAGTGTAGTAGAAGATGATCTACAGATTCACCCCATTCCTACACATGCAACACCAATCTGCGATGATCACCCTTCGTTTCCTCAAATTATCCATGGTGAGTATCTTACCCAAGGAAGCAGTCCACATAAAAAACCAGGCTATAACTATAAACATAAAAACTTGAATAAGCACCATGTATGTTATAAATTTTTTCTTTTTGCTAGTCATTTCTCCACAAGCAGAATAAACTATTCTACAAGTTGGTCTAGCTGCATGTTTAGTGAAATGAGTATATATATAAAAAGAAAAATAAGAATGATTGCATCCTATCTTAGGTATTACTACAATTCTGCCCTGTCTGCTGCCCAAATTGAGACCGTCACATTTGTGGCTCTTTGCACTGCCAAAGTTACAAACCTATTGTGAGCAAAGTTGGAAAAATTTGAGCATTGAGTTTTTCACTCCATAGATTCCTGAAGTACCATCATGGCCTAATGGTACGAATGCCCCATCCTTGGCTCAGTGGCTAATCTAGTAGACTCCATTATTGGTCTTTGGAAGGGCTCCATATAGTTCTATTTTGAGGCATAACGTTGTGGTTGTTCCCTCAATTGACCAAGAAAAACAAGTCAAAAGAGTAATGATATATACAGTTATGGAGTGCACAAGCTCCACACAATCATTTTGCAAAAAAGTAGAATCTACTATTAAAAATTTTTTTTTTTTTTTTTTTCAGTAGATCCCGTATTTACTCATTTTTTTTAAAAGGATTGCACAGAGTTTTGCTCACTCACCGATTACAAATATAATTTCTCTTTATATTATCCAATCCCAGATCCCAGGGTAACTGGGGTACCATGTTTTCCACACCCATTCCGTATGCCACATCGACAAGTGTTTACATGACTAAGCTCTGTCATATAAAATCATATTCCATTATTCTGGTGGTTTTGAACTGTTACGTTACAAATGGTGTGCAATTCAACCATCTGCTTGTTTCTCTTTCTAGTCGAAGTTCTCTTAAGGAATAATAGGAATTTTAGTATAAGTAAAGCAAGCCCCATAAAGAATTCGGATCACTTTTCCTCCCACTCATAAATTAATACGATTCACAACAGTATACCCTTCTGAAAAGAGCTTTCCAAGAATAAATTCTTCTGTAAGAAGTCATGAACACCAACTTGGATAATTCTTGATGATTACAGAAGATAAAGATCGGAACAGTAAACTTGGAATCGGACCATGAAATTTATATAAGCAAACGAGACAGGGTAGTTAACGGATAACACAGATGAAGTATTCGGCAGAAAACAGAGAAAAAAGACAGGACGGAAGAGGAAGAAACTTTTAGTAATACGATTAAATTAACTTTGATATCAGTCAACTGCGAAAGTTGGATCAAAATAGTTCTAAACAAGAAACGAGACATCGGATCAGGACCTAAGGGGGGTGGTGGGTAGGTGGGAGAGAAGAGAGAAAGGGAGCACATACCTCAGCTACCGCCGCTCCCAAGAATAAGAGCAGCAAGGACGCCCAATACAAGGGAGTTGTAGCCATTGCCGAGCCTTTTTTCGTCGATGGAGGTTCGAGAATCAGGAACGAATGGGGACGATAAGGAACGCTTGCGTCGCTTTAATTGATGGGTTGCTTCTCCAATGTATTATCGGGACTCGCAAAAAAGCAAGACACAACAAGATAAGCAATAATTGTAACCAACTGCGACTGTGAATGGAATTGACACTTTCGTACCTCGTTTATGTTCCGTCTTTAGAAAGTAACTTGGCGGCAGTTCGGACCAATCGTAGCTTCATTCCAACTCCCCAAAAAATCTGCGGATATTTTTCGTTCAAGTGAATTTTTTAAACTCCAAAAACAAATATATTTATCTGAGTTTTTTAAAAATAAAAAAATAAAGATTAAAACAATTTAAAAGAATTAATATAAATTATATTAAAAATTATTATAAAATATTAATTAATAAAAAATATCTATATAATAAAAAAATAATAAATAATAATAAGATATTCTCATTGTCCATATCAAGCAACCTAACATAAAAAATACACAATTTATTTATAATTAATTCTTAAGCGGCAATTTAAGCAAATCCAACAAATGTCAATTGCCTTAGAATGTAGAATGCCCCATGCTCAAACTTATAAAATGGATTATCAAATCATGCAAAACCATATATTATTTGTTGGATTTGCTTCTTTGGTACGATGGTGATTGTTCTTAAATCACCCGCTTGAACACGATGGAACGATGATAGGATTGATATAATCTGTAGTTTTAAAACGAATTTAAATTTATCATACTTTCATTTAGAATACAAATAAATTTATTATCTTTCGGTTTACTTTTGTTAGATGGCATTAAATACTTTGCATGGATTTACACCAAAGTATCGGAGAAGATCGCTCACACTCTTACTAGTTACAATAGAAGATGAAAGTGTAAAAATAAAGAAAAATATTCTAGCTAAAAAATAATACCACAAATTAGTGTTGTTTAATGTGGTTTGTTAGATAATAAAATTATTTTTATTATAAAGTAAATCAAATAGATAAGATGAAATCACGTTAATTTGTAATATTTTTTTATAAATGTAAGAGTACTAAAAAATAAATGGTTAAAAAAGAGTTTGAGCAAAACAATTTTTTTTTCAAACAACCACCTTGAACTTCATTTAAAAAATAAAAAAAAAACTTGAACGTGCTTTTTGGGGTCGAACAAGGCATGGACCTGAGAGCTGAGCTTAGGAATGTTGGGAGGACGAGGCTTGGCCCAAGGGGTTCCGAATTTGGACCGAACTACAAGTCATCAAATGGCTCAAAACTTAGGTCCAAACAAGGTTTATGGCTTCAATACAAAAACTTGCCCGTTGATAACTTGATACGCCACCGAACCTATACGTAGAAGAACAGAGGGACGAAACTAAATGAGCCGGAGGAGTCATGCCCTCTTTGGTTTTGAAATTAATATTATTTTTCATATATGATTATTATTTATAGCTGAGTGAAAAAAATAAGACTCGACTCCTGCCTAACTATAAACTTTGCATAAAAATGGAAAAAAAAATCTGTAATTAATAAAATTGTGTAATAAATTCGTTTAAAAAAAAAAACATGAGTCCTGCCACTGGGTACCTATAGCAGGACCAATAAGTACATTTTTTTTCTTTTATTTATTTTTTAGACATCTTTAAATATTTTTTAAAAATTACACTAATTCATTAATAATGATTTCCTTAATCAGTATTAAAAAAAAATGCAATCGATCGAACCATCGGTTCACTTAGCATAAAACATTATCATAAAAAAAAACTAGTGCTTTTCCCCCAACTCTTTATAAGAGGTTTTTGTTTTGTCCTTGATGCATTAATGCTGCTCTTTTCAATCACCGAGATCATGATATTAACAACCCCCTTTATCTTAGGGACATGCTCCTAAAATAAAACCGCGTGCACAGCATGGCATGGCACAAAAGCAACCTTGAGAATGTCACTCTCATCATGAACCATGTGCTAACTAAACAAACAACTATAATTTGGAATTACTTATTTCCATACGTCTTTATCCACCAACATCACCGGTGGACCTCCACTCACTCCTCACCTATTTTTTGCAAGCCTCCTTTATACTTTATTAGTAATTTTCTAACCATTGTTTGAAACTAAATTACAACAAATTGTTGGGAAAAAATTATTTAAAGTCCTTACTCGTACTTTGAACGTAAAATAAATACATAAAATAGATTATAAAATATTTATTATTGTTTGAAATATTTATAAGAATTCTAATAAATGATACAAGATTCACTTAAATTCTTTAAATTCGAATAAATATTTGAAAAAACCTTCATCTAAATTGTTGCCACGGCCTATTATATTAAAAGCTTTTAATCAATGCTGGTGAAAAAGAAAGCTTAAAATTTGGTATGGATGGTGTGTGGGCACGAGTTCAATGGAATGGAAGCGTGATTAAAATAATTATGAATGATTGTAACACCATCTTTTTCACGTGTTTGTTTCTGTATTTATTTTTAAGAGTAATGTTTTTTTTTATACATGGGCTAAGAGTAATGTTATTATATCTCTTCAGTTATATTGTTCACTTGACCACATTAAGAAAATTTAAAAACATAAATATAGAAAGGATAAAGGAAACTTTGGATTTTATTTTATTTTTTATTTTTTATTTTCGAACACGATTTTATTTTAAATATATTATTTTATTTTTTTAATAAATCACATAACGCCAAATGATATTGCTACGTCAACGAGGCAAAATTACCTGCATAACATGGCAGCATTTATCTTAATTTAAAGAAATTTTGGCTTCAAAAGATCCTCATGGACACGTATTTTTCTTCAAATAAGCTAAAAATTTCAATGATATTTTTCTTTGAACTTACTTTAATATATAATATTTAAACAATCTAATTTTTATTAAATTTTTTAAAAATTATTTAATCACTTTTTAAGGTTAGGTTTAAATATACAGTTCAGATAAAATGAGACGAGATATTTTGAATAGTAATCGAATAAAATATTATTAAAATATATTTATTATTATTATTATTATTTTAAAATTTTAAAAAATTAAATTATTTATTATATTTTTATATAAAAATTTAAAAAATTTATAATAAATAAAATAAAATAAAATAAAATTAGACGAAATAAGAATTTTATCTATGCAGACGGAGCATTAGGGTGTGTTTGGTTGTTGAAATGAGTTGAGTTGAGTTGAGTTTTGATAATAAAATATTGTTAAAATATTATTTTTGAATATTTTTATTTTTTTGAGATTTGAAAAAGTTGAATTGTTTATTATATTTTGTATTGAAATTTAAAAAAATTATAATAATGAGTGAGATGAGTTGAGTTTGGTTGGGTAACCAAACGAACCCTTAAACTTCTTCCGCGATGCGAAATAGGAATTATAGTTTATAAGCGAGGGCAAAGGAGTTTCCCTAAAAAAACAAAGGGTAGGTGGCGTTGGGTGATGGGGGCAGATGAGATGGATCTTGCTGACAGAGACAAGGTGTGAAAGAATATTCATGGCAGACGCAGGATGACAAGAGAATCACAAAAACAGTAAAAGAAAGAGAGCAGTACTGCACCCATACCAATACTTTATTCATGCACACAAGTTTCACGTTGCGAAGTCTCGGGGCCCGGCGGGGACTCCCTGCCTGCACATACTACAAAACAATATCCTCCCAACTCACAATCCCAAGCTGCGGACTTACAGAGGGCACACTCTTGCTTTGCTTTAGAACTAACTTAAAGTTAAGAAAATCTGCGCAAGTGTTCGTGTGGAGGAGGGTAGCAAGTATGGAGAGAGCAATGTCGATACCCAAGGAGCCAGAGCAGGTGATGAAGCTGAGAGGGGGATCCGTGCTGGGTAAGAAGACCATTCTCAAGAGTGACCATTTCCCTGGCTGCCAGAACAAACGCTTGACTCCCCAGATCGACGGTGCTCCCAATTACCGTCAGGTTTTCCCCTTCTTTTCCCTATTTCGGTACATTTTCTTGGATGTCTTGTTGCTCCTCCGTTGTTTGACTTTTGTTTTGTTTTGTTTTTTTTAATTCTTTCTATTTCTTTGGTAAAGTTTTAAATCGGAAGTCGTTCGCGACATGAATTTCGGGGTTCCTCTGACTTATCCAGACTAACATAAATTTTGTTCCTCTGATTAATTTCACTCCTCGGATAGCTCATTTATCTTCTTGGAAACGGACTTATCTTTCTTCGGAAGTTGGAACAGTGCTTAAAAAATGCTACTTGTTGTAATGCTCTTGAATGCTAATGTATTTGGTAGTTCCTTTTTTTGCATCTGCTTTTGGTGCGTCACCACCAACTTACCTCAAAACCTGCGATTTCAAATGTTGGAGGTTTGCATTAAACTTCTATGACCACGTAATATGCATTTTGGGAGTGATCAATTTGTGCCTCGTTTGGTCTATTCATTTCCTTTCTTTTCATTTCACCGATCTTGCTTAATTTTGAAAGTCACTGATTGTGTTGCATTGTGTAATAAGGTTTTGGCTAGCATGAATCAAAATTTTATTCTCGATCTGTGATCCAATGCACATTATGGAGTGCCCGTATCTGTGGATGCCTTTGTATATTCTCTGATGCATTGTTATTCTTTTTAGAGGGATGCTACTTATCATCCCACACCACACACTTTATATAGTTTAATATTATTTTTTATTTTATTTTATTATTGTTAAACTAATTGAGTTGTTCTACTTATCATTCATATATCACATATTTGTCGTAGAAAAAATGAAAAAAAAATAAAAATAAAATAAGTGTGGTGTGTGTGGATGATAAGTAGAATTATTCTTATTTTTAATGTATTTTTTATTATATTTATTTTTCCTTTACAATTTATGGTTGCTAATAATAGGCCGACTCATTACCTGTTCATGGTGTTGCAATCCCAACAATCGATGGAATCCGCAATGTTCTGAAGCATATTGGGGCTCAAATATACATGGCAAGCAAGCACAAGTTCTATGGATCAGTCTTCGTGAGGAACCGGTAAATTCATTTGTTACCATGGCACTCCATTTCTAGATGAATATTTTCTCATACAGATATCCTTTAGTTTATGTTTGACTCATGCTCTAATGCAATAAGCCAGTCACCTTTAAGGCATTGACTATTAATCAAGACCCTATGAATTATCAGACATCAAAACATGAAGCTTTAATAGGAAACATGTTTCTCAGAGAGAAAAGAGAAGGATACTTTTAGCTGTATTTGGTGCCATCAATCTTACTGACATTTTATAGAATCTCAAAAGAAAGTAGAGCTTGATGAAGGAATAAAGACTATAGTTTGAATTTCATTATAATTTATTTGTCACAGATGAAAAGTTCAAATCTAAAACATGGTTTACCTGTTGACAATCACAAAAATCCTGAGTTATACTTTATCGTTGTTTCCTTTTGCATATCGCATAATAAATAGAAAAGGTTGAGGTAGGTGGTCAGTATGGATAAAAGTTCTATCGTATCTAGTTATATAATCCAAATAGTTGGGATTACCGTTTAGTAGAGTTTTGTTGACAGAAACTAATAGTCCATGTAGAATAATGTCATCCATAATGTGTTGAGTATTTAGTATTGTATCTCTTGTGCATCAGTGACCATGGAACCCTTTGAATACATGAATACATGAATGTTTCACTGTAATTCTGTGTAAACACAGTTTAATCAGAAATTAGGCACTAGGACATTCAAAGTCTTATCTAAAATATAGGCTCCCTTTGTGTTCCAATTTATGAATTGCTTCTTCCTATTCTTAAATCAGGTGGTCTACATCAATGGGCATCCCTTTGTTCTGCGTGAAGTGGAGCAGCCCTTCTCAAACCTTGAGTATACGGTATCTTATTTCAAATAAATTTAATTATTATGAATTGACGTATCTTTTCATCAAATTATAAGTTCTTTCCTTTGTAACTTTGTATTTAGAGTACGACTAATTGCGTTCTAGCACTCATAGCTATGGTATTACATTTTTGGAATTACTAGTACCTGAATGTGATATTTTATGTTATCCTTTGGGGTTTTGGTGTTGCAAATATTTTAAATGCTTTACTTTTTAAGTGTGAAAAGAATACAAGTAGAAGAGAGGTCATCAATGCCCCAAAGAACGCCTAAGCCACATATAAACCTATACTCTAAAAGGACTAGCCAATGGTACAATTAGAGCCCATTAGAATCATTATAAAGAGCAAGGACCTCTCCCCCCAAGCAATATTGGATCCTACTCACCACCTATGCTCACTCACAATGGGGTATTACATTCCCTCCCCTTAAATTCCTTGTTTGGCCATTCATCATATGGCACGGCGCAAATCCCACACTTCCGGTGGGGATTGGCTATGATATCATTTGTAACACCCCGAGGAAGGCCCAAATCACATCTAAACCTGTACTCCAAAAGACTAGTCAATAGTACAATTGGAGTCCATTGGAATCATCATTAAGAGTAAGAACTTCTCCCTCCCATGCAATGTGGGATCCTATTCATTACCTATACTCACTCACCATGGGGTATTGCAATCTTCCCCCTTAAGTTTTTCATAATACGATTTCATTATAGGTGACATGGTTCAAGTTCCACACTTTTGGTTGAGATTGACTATAGTACCATTTGTAATGCATCAAGAAAGGCCCAAGCTATATCTGAACCTATACTCCAAAAAGACTAGTCAATGGTACAAATGGAGCCATTAGGAATCATTATGAAGAGTAAGAACTTCTCTCTCCCAAGCAATGCAGGATCCTATTTACCATCTATGCTCACTCACTGTGGGGTATCAAATCATCATTTACAAACTTTGTTTATACATACATACGATAGATACGTCACACATACATATATGTACATATATATGTGTCACTCAAACTAGGGATGCTTTTATCCTTATCATTTGAAAATTTTGGTTGAAAATTTTGGTCTCATTACACCTTTATTGTCAATAAAATCAAGACTATCCATTGATTTACTTAGAGATGCAGCACTTAGTCATGATCTGGGGCTAGATGATGGTAGGATATATGGGAGACATGCGATATTTGATTGTTCTATCAGGTTTTGAGAGGTAAATTCGAGCTTAGTCTTTTTTTATAAGTAAATGATTTTATTCATAATGGAAAAGTAGGCATAGCCCAAGTAGATAATAGTTGGGCTATGAGAATAGCGTATTAAAAAGAGTAATCTAATAGATACCAAGAAATCATGAAAATCAAGCCCATTGAAGTCAATAGCTTTAGCCCATGAGAATAATGTATTAAAAAAGAGTATTCTAATCTCCTAAGATAGCCTTCTTTGTTTGGCGCACTATGGAGATTTCGCTATAGCATGAAAAGATAATAGTTGACTTGTGTCATATACATTAATGTAGTTGGGAGACAATGCTCCATGTTCTAATTCATTATGTTGTTAAAGAGCTTTGGAGATTTCTTTCCAAGAGTTTAGGGTTTTCTGGGTGATGCTGGGTATAGTGAATTTAACATTTATTTAGTTGTATAAGCACTTGGGCGAGCATAAGGTTTCTCGAGGGCGTGGTGCAACTTGGTTTTGACTTGTTATACTATTCAGGGAATCAACAGGGCGAGGGTTGAACAAATGGAAGCACGATTGAAAGAAGATATCTTGAAGGAAGCTGCAAGGTATATTCTGTTGATGCACTCTGTAGAATCTGTACTGTCTTACCTATGATTCATGGGTGTCTTTACCATGTATTACTCCAGGTTTGCATGATAGCAAACTTTAATTGTGCATCTGACATAGCAGATATGGAAATAAGATCCTTGTCACTGATGAACTGCCAGATGGTCAGATGGTGGACCAGTGGGAACCAGTGTCTCGTGATTCTGTAAAAACACCATTAGAGGTATTGCCATTGGAAGTCATCTTAGATTTGAACAACAGGACTGATTCACCAGTTTTCTTAGAGATGATTTAAACCTATTCCCTTGTTGTAGGTGTATGAGGAATTGCAAGTAGAGGGGTACCTTGTTGACTATGAACGTGTTCCTATAACTGATGAAAAACCACCAGAGGAGACAGATTTTGATAGTTTGGTGAGTTTTGATGTTTTAAATTTTAATTAGAATGGTGATTTTAAGTTAATTAGTACGTGCTGGCATGGGATCACCAGTAATCCCTTTTTTTGCTAGTTCCTTTGTTCTACATTTGATGACTTGGATAAGTTTTAACAATGTTACTGAAAGTAATTGGGTTCATTATTTTATTGCCAAGCTGCTGCATTTGTGAGAGTCTGGAGGCAACTTGTGTTTCCTATATTGTGGACATGTTTCTTCATTCAACCAAAATTCTTAAAAGAAAATGTCTAAACTTTTATCTAAATAAAATGAGATCTTAACCATCCAATACCTAGTCTAGATTTTCAAAGACTTATAGCAAGCCCACTTGATTGACTTGAGGTTTGGTCACAAATTATCAGATGGGGAAAACAACTAAAAAGATGTTGTGGTTCATATTGAAGAACGAGAAGCTAATATTTGATTTTTTTATTCAATATTTTTGTATAATTAAAACTTTTTTAACTGATCCTGAAAAAGAGGGGACAAAAATGGAAACACAGATAAAAATATAAATACAAATATTTCACAATCCATTTTTCTTTGCTTGGCAATGCGAGAAGCCCCCTCGTTTTAGTGACAATTAATTTATAAAACTATTCCATGTGTTATGCCCTCTCTTGTGCTTTTGTTTTAGTGACAATTAATTTATAAAACTATTCCATGTGTTATGCCCTCTCTTGTGCTTTTTATAAATTCTATTTACTTCTTTTTGATAAATTCTATTTACTTCTTTTTGATAAATTCTATTTACTTCTTAACAAGAAATATTTAAAAATATTTGTGGTATGCTATTGTCATTTGATTTAATTACTTTTTGCGAGACAAGGATGATTATTTGACATTATTGGACACCTCTATGTGATTGAATTCTTCCGTTACGATCAGTCTAATTCTTTCTTCATTGTACATTCAGGTTCATAAAATTTCTCAAGCCGAGATAAGCACAGAGATAATTTTCAATTGTCAAATGGGACGTGGACGAACTACAACTGGGATGGTGATTGCAACTTTGGTCTATCTCAACCGAATTGGATCTTCTGGTAGTCTTATTACTTTTTGTACTTAACCGTTTAAGCAATTTGTACAGCTTTTAGTGATAACAAATTCTAATGTTGTAAGTTATTTTCCCATGAAACAGGTATTCCAAGAACCAATTCCATTGGGAGAGTGTCTGATGCTGGGGCTAATGTTGTTGACCATTTACCTAATTCAGAAGACGCAATTCGTAGAGGAGAATATGCTGTCATAAGAAGCTTGATTCGAGTATTAGAGGTTTTTGAAATTTTCTATTAGACCAACATTTATTTATATTTATATTTCATAAACTTCTTACCAATAGTTACATGTCTTTAGGGGGGTGCCGAAGGTAAAAGACAAGTGGATAAGGTCATTGACAAGTGTGCGTCAATGCAGGTTTGATGCTATGATTTTACTCCATTCTGGCGAACTTTTGAAGTTCATGTCTAATTTCTTGGTTTTCTGAAACAGAATTTTTTTCCTTGTATGTCTTCCATTCTGTAAATTTTTTTCCTGGTGAACATTTATTGCCTTGTAGCTCTGGGCATTATTCATGTCATATTAAGTGTTTCTTTAATTTCCATCGCAGAACTTACGCGAAGCAATTGCCACTTATCGCAATAGTATTCTACATCAACCAGATGAGATGAAAAGGGAAGCATCGTTATCCTTTTTTGTGGAGTACTTGGAAAGATACTACTTCCTTATATGCTTCGCTGTATATATTCATTCAGAGCGAGCATCCCTCTGTTCTAGTTCATTTGATCATAGCACTTTTTCTGATTGGATGAAAGCAAGGCCAGAACTGTACAGCATTATTCGTAGGTAAGTTTTCATAGAGAGTAGTGTATGTGCCCATAATAGAGATTAGCGATTGGAGAATGATATTCATATATGGTCACCCGGTTGGTTAGAGTTCATGCATAATTAGTTCTAACTATCTGTTCGTATCACTTGTATGGAGCATCTATGGAGTAATTGGTGGATTTTTGGTTGAGACATTGCTTTAATTGGTTTCATTTTGTTTAGACTGTTTCTTACTCATTGTTTACTTTTCTCATGCATTTATGGCTAACTCCTTTTTTTATTTTTATTTTTTTATTTATTGCGATTTTGCCATGTTGCAGACTACTCAGGAGAGATCCAATGGGTGCACTTGGATATGCAACTTTAAAGACATCTCTCATGAAGATTGTTGAATCTACCGATGACCGCCCTTGTGAGATGGGTGTAGTTGCTGCCCTGCGAAAAGGAGAGGTTCTTGGGAGTCAAACTGTTCTTAAAAGTGACCATTGTCCTGCTTGTCAAAACGCAACTATACCAGAAAGAGTGGAGGGTGCACCTAATTTTAGAGAAGTCCCTGGATTTCCAGTTTATGGGGTGGCAAATCCAACCATTGATGGAATTCGATCAGTTATTCAGAGGATTGGCAGTTCTAAAGGCAGTCGCCTTGTTTTTTGGCACAACATGAGAGAAGAACCTGTAATTTACATCAATGGAAAACCTTTTGTTCTCCGTGAAGTAGAAAGACCATACAAAAACATGTTGGAATACACGGTAAAATTCTATAATTTTAATTTTTTTTTTATAAGTAGTAATTCTACTTATACCTTTGTCAACTTTGTTATATTGGTTACGGTAGTATGGAGGAGTGGATATGGCTTCAAGCTGACTCTTTTATTTGACAACAGAAGTTATTGGGTTTACAATATTATATATATTACACCTGCAAATACAGGAATGTAGAAATAACAAACCGTGTGTTTTTTACTAATGCAATGTACTTTTTAATATGGGGCGGCCTTGTCATGAAAGACGAGTGTGATGCTAGGTTACATTGACTGTTTGAGGACTAAAGTCACTGCTGTCATGTCCCAATATTGATTCAAGCCCTAGGATTCTTATCATAGACCATTATAGTTTTTCCCCCTCTATTTTGCAATACAAATATGTAGAAAAGCCACATCATAAATAGTCACTGTGTTTCCTGTGTCAGTTGGAACAATATCTAAACTTGCAGTGAGAAAGAACTAAAAAAGTTGTGGACATTCTGAAGTGTGTTTGCGAGTAATAGATCTAAATAAATATGGGCCTAATATCTGAGGTTAAATGGCTGATAGAAAAAAACTGTACACAATTGCTTACCAAAAAAAAAAAGCAGATACTGATACATTTTGGCTTTTCACCTACTTTCACTGGTGAAGATGACGAGCAGGTTTTGTAGAAATGGAAAATATCACACAACCCTTGTTTGAACATAGCAGTTCAATGCCATCAGAACATTCCTTTTTTGAAGTGCACCTGTTTTTTGTGGTTTCTACAAACAGTTTAGGATTTTAACTTTCACTTTGTATAGTTGGTGAAGTTGCGACCGTTATTTGATTCTTTCAGGGTATTGATCGTGAGAGAGTTGAAAGAATGGAAGCTCGATTAAAGGAAGACATCCTTCGGGAATCTGAACATTATGGGGGTGCTATAATGGTTATACATGAAACAAATGACAGGCAAATATTTGATGCTTGGGAACATGTGAATACTGACGCTATTCAGACCCCACTTGAGGTTTTTAAAAGTTTGGAGGCTGATGGTTTTCCCATCAAGTATGCACGTGTGCCCATCACTGATGGTAAAGCTCCCAAAAGTTCCGACTTTGACACATTGGCAGTGAATATTGCTTCTGCTACCAAGGATACTGCTTTTGTTTTCAATTGCCAGGTTAAGATTTTCATTCTTCACTTGATTTTGCTTTGCATGTGCATGGAGATGTAGATGTTAGTATGTGTGTGAATTTCCCACCTATTTCTTTTCTTTCCATTTCTTTACATTATATGCTTTTTTAATATTCACAGATGGGTAGAGGAAGGACAACAACTGGTACTGTAATTGCTTGCCTTCTGAAACTTCGAATTGATTATGGAAGACCTATAAAAATCCCGCTTGATGATATGAATCACAAAGAGGAAAATGGTGGCACTTCAAGTGGTGAGGAAACAGGAGGTAGTGTTGCTGTATCAACCACCCGTACCACAAAAGTAAGATCTGAAAAGGAGCAAGGTCAGGTTTTTGGGATAAATGACATTTTGTTGTTGTGGAAGATAATGAGATTATTTGATAATGGGGTGGAATGCCGGGAGGTCTTAGATGCTATTATTGATAGATGTTCTGCCTTGCAAAACATACGACAAGCGGTTCTGAAATATTGGAATGTATTCAATCAACAAGATATTGAGCCAAGGGTAAGGAGACTTGCATTGAACCGTGGGGCCGAGTGCTTGGAGCGGTACTTCCGTTTAATCACCTTTGCAGCATATCTTGGAAGTGAAGCATTTGATGGGTTTTGTGGGCAAGGAGAATCCAGGATGACATTTAAGAATTGGTTGCATCAGAGACCAGAGGTCCCAGCAATGAAATGGAGCATAAGATTACAGCCCGGGCGATTTTTTACTGTCCCTGTAAATTCTCTTCTTCTTTGTTAAAGCTAATTTATTTTACTATATTCCTAATAGACTCGGGGCATAATGAAATGTAGGGTTTTTCTTAATTTTATATTATTTTAACTTTAACGACTTACATATGATTGCACACTTATTTTGATTTTAAAATTCAGGAAGAGTTAAGAGCACCACTTGAGTCCCAACATGGTGATGTGGTGATGGATGCCCTTGTTAAGTCCCGTAATGGTTCAGTTTTGGGTAAAGGCTCCATACTGAAAATGTATTTCTTTCCTGGTCAAAGAACTTCCAGCCACATACATATTGACGGTGCACCATATGTTTACAAGGTATATAAGTTCTGTAGAAGTATATGATTATCATTAAATCCCTCGTGCCTAAGGTAAACAAAGAATATCTAATACAAACCTACTGGATCACATGAGTGAGTAGAATTAGTGTCGTAGAAGTTTTAGGAATAAGTTTACTTTAGTCATTAGGCATTTCCTTTCTGATTAAATTTATTGATTTAGTATAGATACATATTTCTTATATATTCTTTTCAGTATTTGCATCTGAGGTGAAGCAAGTTGGAGGGTGTTGTTTGCGATTTACTTCTGTGCAATCAACTGAGAATTAAGGTTAAAAGTTCTTGAAATTTTTATTTCAGGTAGATGGATTCCCTGTGTACAGCATGGCAACTCCAACAATTGCTGGGGCAAAAGAGATGTTAGCATATTTAGGTGCCAAGCCTGAAGCAGAAGGCTCAGTTGCTTGTAAAGTGATATTAACTGATCTGAGAGAAGAAGTGGTAGTTTACATAAATGGCACACCATTTGTCTTGAGAGAGCTAAATAAGCCTGCCGATACACTCGAGCATGTGGGAATCACTGGTCCAGTGGTATGTCACCATGAATACTTTTTAATTCTAAAAACAAGTCATTAAGCCACAGTGGTTTCCCAACTTACTTTTTGTACTCATTATGCAGGTGGAACACATGGAGGCAAGACTAAAAGAAGATATATTATCTGAGGTCAGACAGTCTGGTGGACGGATGCTTTTACATCGTGAAGAATATAGCACTGTACTGAGTCAGTCCAGTGTCATGGGATACTGGGAAAACATTTTAGCAGATGATGTGAAGACTCCTGCTGAAGTATATGCTGCTCTGAAAGTTGAGGGCTATAATATAACATATAGGAGAATACCATTGACTAGAGAAAGAGAGGCTTTAGCTTCTGATGTCGATGCAATCCAGTACTGCAAAGATGAGTAAGTGTTCATACCTAAAGTGTATGCTACGAGCAATATGGCTATTAAAAGATCAGTGATATATTATAGTGGTAACCAATTTTGTTACAGCTTGCTGCATCATAGTTTAATTGATGGCTGAAAAGGGTCCACAGGTGGCATTTTGTTAAAAAAAAGTACAATCGCCAGATGACCTCATAAGTTGAAGATTCCATTAAGCTTCTTACAAACTTATCCCGATGTCTATCAACATCCAATCCAACATTTCTTTTCTTCCCATTCTCCATCCTTCGTATCTTTTAACATCTGTGCACAAAACAAAGCTGTTTGGTTAAATTTCTCACTGTCGTCTTATTCTTCTTTCCTTTCGCAAAAGTAACATAGCTATTGGAGGTTAGATCACCTAATCATTACAAAGAAAAAAGTTGATAATGATCATAACAATGATAATGTTGATCACCCATATCATGAACTTTATTTGTATATGGTCAGGTGTTGATCCTTAGACTTTGATTGGTTTGTATTTATAGAGATTTCCAGTTTTCTTCCCTTTTTTATGAGTAATTTTTTTGCCCTTTTTTAGAACTTGTTTGTGCTGCTGCTCACCCAAAGGCTGCTATACCAGCAGGGGTGACTGGATCATTAATTTGGCATGTTTCAGTCTGGCTGCATAATACTTATCTAGCTGCACAATAATTTTTTCCTTAATTTAAATAACGAACTAAAATTAACAATAACTTTTTCTATAGTGCTGCAGGGTGTTACCTTTTTGTATCGCACACTGGGTTTGGAGGAGTTGCCTATGCGATGGCAATTACATGCATTAGACTTGGTGCAGATGCAAATTTTGCATCAAAAACTCTAGAGTCATCAGTTGATACAAATCTACTTTCTAGGAATGAAGAGAACTTGCCTTCTCAAGCTTCTGATGAAGAAGCTCTGAGGATGGGTGATTACCGTGACATACTAAGCCTTACAAGAGTACTCGTATATGGTCCCCAAAGCAAAGCAGATGTTGACATCATTATTGAAAGGTATGCCATTTCTTGGGAACACCAGTGGTGATATTCCACTTTATTACGCCTTAAGTTCCTTGTTCTAATAAAGAAATATCATCTTGTTGGTGTGCCTTTTTTTTTTTTGGGGGGGGGGGGGGGGGATGTTGTTGTTTGCTGAATACCAAATGCCTTTGTAATTAGCTATTGCTTTCTTTGAGTATTCATGCAATCGATTGGCTTTTGTTTTATTTTATATTTTTTAAAGATTTTTGTTTTTGTAGTCTCATTTTACCTTGGGAAATTACTCTGGCCCCAACTGCCATCTCTTTTGCAATGTGCCCGTGCCCCAAGTTACCGACTTTTCAAATTACTAAAAACTTGCACACTTGTTGTTTCCTTTAAGATTGGACCCCTTCAAGATTGGACCATCTTTGCAAACATATAAATGGGTGCAAATTGTAATTTTTTATAGATTGAGGATGCAATGTGTAAAGTTGATAGTTTGGGGCACATTGTAAAAGGGTTAGTAGTTTGAGGGTGCAAAGTGGAATTTTCCCTTTTCCCTTTTACCTTCTAGCCATTGGCTTTTTCTAAATGATGGCACTAAGTTTGCTCATTCGCTTTAAAGGTGTAGGGGTGCAGGGCATTTACGAGATGAAATCCTCTATCACAGTAAGGAGCTTGAGAAGTTCCCAGATGGTGATGATGAGCAGAGAGCTTACAGCATGGATATGGGTATTAAGGCTTTAAGGTTGGTTCGTGCACGCATCTTTCTAGCAGCATTCACTTACTGGCTTGTTCTATTCCTTTTTGCTTATAGTAACTATTTTTCTTTTGGTAAGTGGCGATCATATAGGTCAATAATTATCATTAGATGAGTGTAGACTGTAGAGCTTTTAAGTTAAGGGAGTGGCTATTTGAGGAGACAGTTTGCTATCATGCACCGTGGTGGCCTGATGACTCTTTTTCTGAGAGTTAAGTGCTAGTTTGTGCTTCTATTTTCAGGGAGAGAGCAGAAATTTTGGTTTGCAGTATGTGGTCTTTAACCTAAAAGCGCTTCAAGCAGAATGATATCTAGTTATGCTCACTTTTAATTGACTAGCAAATTATCCGCATTTCATCTGGGGGCAAGGCTTCTAAGTTTCTTCTCTCCCAAGTTCATGTTAAAGGATGAATAGGAAATGACTCATGTTGTAGTTTAAGTTGCATCCTTTTAATTTTCATGCTACTTTCCTATGGATGTTTATTTGCATTCGAGAATGGACATAAATTTAATGTTTGCATGTTAGCTTAAGTGGAGCACGTTTCAATAACTACTGCATGCATGCATGATCTTCAAGCTTTTAAACGCAATGTTTTACTTTTCTTATTGTGCTCTTCCATATAACGAGTTCTTTTGTATCCATCCTGCAGGAGGTATTTTTTTCTAATCACCTTCAGGTCTTATCTTTACTCCACTTCAGCAGCGGAGATGGAGTTTGCGTCGTGGATGGATGCAAGGCCTGAGCTTGGACATCTATGTAACAACCTTAGAATAGATAAATGATTTCAGTCGTATATCAATGCTCGTATATTAGATTTGTGTAAGCTGGCAATGCCCGGAAAGACTCAACTCCACTTACCAGAAAATCAAACATCCACATAAAAAAAAAAAAAAGCGAGAAAAAACGGAACCCAAGAAAGTTGCAACGAGAATTCTAGACAAAAGGGTAGTTTCTACAGTCCGGAATCGAGAAATCTATACTTGTAAAGTGATGAAACTTCCAAAATTTCTTAGAATTGTCAGTAATATTGTGTTAGAAGGAGTGATTTGTGACATTTATTGAAAGTTTTAGGAAGAGATTGATTTGTAACATTATTGCTCAAGTGTGCTCAAGAAGTTGGGTCATCTTAATCGAGTTCTTCTTTTTCAACATTATGTTGTTTATATAAAGCGAGTACACTTAACAGGATCGAGAAAAGATGTGCTTTCATGTGAGAATTGAGAGATTGCGAGACTGTAGAGCGATCACCCTGGCTGTCGAAGGGCTGTCCTCCAATACAACCTCGTACCCATCTCTAAAATTATCCATTCCTTGGGTCATGAGTTGCCAGAAAATCCCACCAACCAATGGGCCTCCACTCCTAGCGCTGGTGTAGATGGCGTTATACAGCTTACTAAAATAACGGTCCCTTTTTTCTAGGCTGTACCCAGGGAGCTTTGAAGACTTGCCAAACTCACCCAGAATGAGTGGTTTATTCAGTACTGATTTTGAGTCTTCAATGTGCGCTTCAATCCATTTATCCACAAAAGCAGCTTGGACCTCATCGTTTGAACCCGCTAACCTGCCATCGTCGATCGTCTTTATTATTATTCTAAAGTGCAAGTGATTTTTGTGTTTTCGGGAGTTTTGGAAAACATAAATACCATTGCTCAGGGTAGAGATGAATGGTGGCGAAGTCAACTTGGGGTAACTGATTGTTGGAAATGAAATCAGTCCCAACAAGCTGGTTCCCAGGATTGTACATCTGCTTTGCTGTTTTCCCATAAAATCCTTCCAGCCCTATTTCCAGTAAATGATTCTCATCAATGGACTTTACATATGCTGCCATTTCTGTCACCCATTCCTGAAGAACACTCGGATGATCATAAAAAACAAAATGATACATGCAGATTAGCTTTTCGTTATTATATATCAAAACCACAAAGTTGGCAACATTTTCTTGAATGCAAATTAATTAGAAATTGAATATATATATATATTAATTTTTTGAGAGAGAGATCAGAGAGAGACCTGAATAAATCTGCCAGAGGGGTCAGTTTGGCAACGAGGTTCATTCATTAGTTCCCATGCAAAAATGAAAGGGTCGTCTTTATACAACATCCCGGTAATGGAGTTTTTCCTCGTGAGCACCGTCTGCATGATTCCAATGTAATCACCATTTCAAGAACAAATCAGTAATTTTAAAACCTTTTTTCGCCCCAAATGGTGAGTCAGAGTTAATTACACTTGAAGTGAATCTTCTACAATATCTATAATCAACTCTGGAAGATATAAGGTGGATCAGTCATTTGAAAACTCTATTTAAAAGATGATCAGGACACGTTCCAGAAGAACAAACTCAAAATAACCAATAAATAGAATATTATTTTGAGAGATAATATATAAAATATTTGAGAGATCAGACAAATGATAAGAAAATGTGGCTAATCTATTTAATTTTTTTTTTCTTTTCCCTTAAATTACACAACAAATGATTTTACTCTTTCCTTTTTGCATCTCATGAAAACAAAATAGCAAGCCATTTAAGATAATTGACTGAAGTGATAACTAATTCTTTTTTTTATCATCATTAATAAAAAAAAATATCGGTAATTCTTAAAGTAAACTAACAAACTGACATGACTTCATATGATATGTTAGATCTATTTTACTATAAAAGTAACTTTACAATTTAACGTACTATATCAAACCACGTCAGTTTATAAATTTAGTGAGATCTCTTTGTGGCTAAAGAATTTTTCATTCTTAAAAGTTATTTTAAAGCTAATTTATAGGAGCTGGTCGAACTTTATTAGTTGTAGGTTTTAACTAGACAAAGTTCTTAATGACCTAGCCCTCTAACGGCTCAGCCCTTGATACATTAATATTTGCATGCATGCTCTACCCATAAATCACCATTTAGAAGTCTACCAATTAATAGATCATTAAAACAACAAAAGAAGGGTATAGAAGTTAGAACTTAGAAGCACTATAGAAGATGGACCCTAAAAATATAAAAGCAAGCCACATATAAATATATAGCCTAGAGGCCGTACTAGCGATAGTTTGCGAGCTTCACTGCATCTTTGAACCCCCCGCCCTAGCTCATGCATAAAAGTCTAATAATTTAAGGAATATTCACTTGAGGTCGAATGTCCAACCTACCTACCTTCTACCAAGGAGAAAAAAAACGTTGAAAAAAAATGTCCCAAACCTACCTAGTTTACCATCTTGTTTTGTTGTCAATAAACAGTAGTTCTCAAAATGTTTTTACAGAAAAAGGTGTACAGTCTCAGTGACAAGCTGTTTCTACCCATTTTTAGCATATAATAATAAACTTTCTACCCATTTTTTGTGGCCTCGTAGATATTTTTCATTTAAAATAATCTCACTTCACTTGTTTCGGCTCAAAAATAAACTCACTTGTCGCCAACATTTTTTTTTCTAACATGCATGCTATAATATCATGATCATCATGATTCTCAAGATCAAAAAACTGGAATGTGTGTATGATCAGAAGAAAAAAAGGCGATTCAAGAGTTCACGAAAACCAAGGAATTAAAGCCCTAAACAAACCACAAGAAAACAGAGGATGGAGGACACTGATATTGTCGATTGTTACCTTGACATGATCTCTGTAATATCCTTTGACGACAGGGTTTGTATAAAAGTCATCATCGTTGTTCAAATGCTGACCTTGCTTCCTTGCCCACTGTACGTATTGCTTTCTTCCCCCATAATCTTCAAAGTTATTCACCAAACTCAGTATCAGATACACGCCATATCTTCTGGCTTCTGAGATTACAAAGTCCAATCCCTGAGCATGATTGCCGTTCAGACATTAAACCAGGAAATATTACTTGGTTCATGTTTTCGTTTTTCAATCTACCAATAAATCGGAACGAGGATCCGGAGCAAGTTAATAAGGAAAACAGAAAAAAAAAGGGCCTGTAAAATAACCATTAATGTACGTACGTACCCTGAACACATCCTCATTATACAAACCAGGAGAGGACTGGAGAGGCCTGAAACCACCATCACTGAAAGCCCAAGTTCTTGCCACATTCATCCCATTCTTGGAAGCTTGTTGGAAAGCAGTAGAGACCTTGGCCCTGGTCGAAGGGTCAGATGCCATGTACATCATCCAGTATGCATTGAAGCCGTTCAAGTACAAGGACTTGCCGTTCAGAACAAAATGGGTTCCTTCTGTTCTGACAAAACTAGAACCTGCAAGGCTCCCACAATTTCCCTGCAGCACTAAAAGTACGATGACATTAAAATATTTCAGAATTAGGGAGTCGAAAACTCTCTTCCCCGACATTCTGAACTGGTTAGCGGCCCTGAACAAAGTTTTTGAACCTTTTTTTTTTTTTTTAAATTTTTCGTAACGATCGAGGAGTGCTAGCTAGCTGTTTAGATAGATAACTAGCTAAGAACTGAAATCAGCAATCATGTCCTTGATGAAGTATAGTAGCATGAGATAGAAGGTGGGAGAGAATGGGAAATCAACAGGGAAGGCTTGTGGGGAATGTATGTGTGGGATGCCCTCCCTCGCGGGCTGTGCCTCCTTAAATAAAGGAGGAAGCAGCGTTACAAGGACAGAGTAACGATAGGTTGGAATTCTAGAATCTAAATACGGAAAATATGTCTAAATATTGACTGAATTTTAATATTATTTGAAAGATTTATAAGCACAACAACAAATGCTGTGTTACCTACCTTATATTTTTATCTCTTATTCACTCACACTCTTTTAAGATTTTAGATTTTAGACAATAACAATCTTAGATTTTAGACAAAAACTTGAAGAAACTGGCTCTAGCTTTATCAGTCCTCCCGTTCGTAACATCTCTGTTGACCTTGACTCACACTACAGTTGGTTTTTGGAATTGAATTGATTATGTACATGTTATATGACATGTTGGGATTAATATATATATATATATATATATATATATATATATATATATATACACAAACAGAGAGAATTGCAAATATCCAACAAATATCATTTCTCCTCCACCACATGCATTTCTCGTACAGACAGGACAAACTTGGAGAAACGTGTAATCAAATCCCTTTCTTAATTCAACGTATACTCCAACAAATAGCTCTTGATTTTCTGTTATGAAAACGTATCATACAGAATTACGCAAATTAGAGGGACAATCATGGTTGATTAATCCAATTGATGCATGCCACTCGATGAGACGGTTATATCTCTAACAACAGAGACTTCACCTTAATTATGAAAAGAATAATTATTAAAGAAAAATTCTATATACCATACTATTAACTAACTTTCATCCCACTAAGTATAATGTGGTACATTTATCACTATTGAATGATCATTTATTGCATACTTTTTTATCATCCAATGATAATAAATGTGCCACATCTTACTTAGTAGGATGAAAATAGGATGAGAGTATGGTATATAGCATTACTCTTGTGACGGTTTACTGTATAACCGTCACTAAATTTTTTTTTTTTGTGGCGGTTGGAAGTCTTCCATGAGATGCAACAATAAATATATTACGTTCGATATTTTTCATTCGCATGTTTGATTTTTATGTTTGAATGTTTGTGCTATGACGTTTGAATTTTGCATTCGCACGTTATTGGGCAATTGTTTGAACGTCAAAGATTTAATGTTCTAATGGTTAATCAGTACATTTGAACGTATCTTTTTTGATCATTCAAACATTAAGAAATATTCGTTCGATCATAACAGAATAAGTTTGAATGTTTGTAAAGTGTATACGTGCGAACGTAATACCTTACGTTTAAACGTTTTTATCGCACATTTGTGTAATTATGTTCGAACGTTAATTCAAACGTAAAGCCATGTTCAAATGTTATTTCTTTATATTCGAACGTATTGATCAGAACTAATAATTTCATAAAATTATAAAGCATACAAATTGTATCATATTACACCACAAATAACATCATCTTATGAAAATGTTTTAGAGAGTTGCAAAATTAGAAAACAAAAGTTTTGAACAATGATAAGGTTTATATCTTCTTCTTTCCCCGCCCAAATCGATCCTGCTGCAGTGACATAACACGTTCCATCTGGACCTGCATCTCTCTTTGTACTAGTTCTTGAACTTCAATGTGTATTCTTTTCTCTTGGTCTCTTTGTCGCTTTTGCAAACGCGTCTCTAAATCGGACTATCTCGATAAGAGAACCTCCAACTCTTGTTGTCTCAACTTCATCTGCTCAATTTCTTGGTGTGCGACGTCCAAATCCTTGGTAAGATTATTAACTTATAAAGTCAAGCCTGTGGAGGATGAATCGACACACTTGAAAGAACGTCTCAAACCTCTTACCAAACTAGACTTGGTCCTGAGGACCTGCGTAAATATGTCTGTATCACTAGGAGAAGATTGCTTAGAGGTTGACTCTATCTCAATCATTTTTTCCTATAATTAGGAAGAAAACACAATAAGTGACAATTAAAAGAAATAGTAAGAAAGCATAATATTTATTCACATCTTGACATAATTTATTCACACAAAATGACCTCACTTACATAATTATCTTTGGCAAGAGGATTAATCCACTTGTTGTGTGCATCAGTGTGAATAACAGCATAGACATGAATGATAGAGAAATTTTCAGGATCATAACGTTTCTAATAAAGCCACAGTAATAATTTTAAAAAATTATGTCAATACTTAAATAAAGAATATGATAAAAATGAAAATTTTTTAATAAGTAATTATTATTTTATCTGCAAGGCGTTGGAATGACCTTGAACCATCGCGATGGTGGATTGTCAAAGACGTTCTATTATGTGCATTGATATAACTTAAGTGTTGTAGGAGAAATTAACAATGTTAAATATAATATATAAAACCAATATAGATGTAAATAAGTTATAGGGAAAAAATCTAGAATATCTGATAATCTAGGCTTGTGAAAAAATCACAACACTTTCTTCAATCGTCTAATTTCATTTTTTGAAAAGGGGACTGGACGGTCTCTTCCAAATTTATAACGTCTCAAATTTCTTGAAGTTGTGCTTTATATTATTAATTACTTATTTTTTTTAATCTTAATATATATTATTAATTAGTTATTTGTATTGTTTAATATATTATTAATTATTAATTAGTTATTTGTTTTAATCTTAGTACTTATTATTAATAATCTTAGCATTTTTAATCTTAGTATACATTATTAATTAGTTATAACATATAAGTAATGTATATTCATACTAAACTTCTTCAAAAGCATCAGTAAAGAATTCATTATTGGGTATTTTCTGATGTTTTTGAAGAAGTTTAGTATGCTTTGTCATAAGTATAGTATGTAGAGTTAGTAATTTTTTTACTGGTTATTTGTTTTAGGGTGCGTTTGGATCCTCAACTCATCCAAACTCATCTCAACTCATCATTACACTTTTTTCAAATCCTAATACAAAATATAATAAACAATTCAACCTTTTCAAATCTCAAAACAACTTTAATATTAAAAAATAATATTCTAACAATATTTTATCATCTCAACTCAACTCAACTCAACTCACTTCAACATCCAAACCCACACCAGATTCAAAATATATGATTTATTACTTATTTGTTTTAATCTTATTAGTTATATATTATTAATTAGTTATTTGTTTTAATCTTAGTATGTTAGTCTTATTCAAAATCTAAGAAATTTATGTAATTTAATTATGCATTCTTTACATGCTCAAGTATTAATTAGGTATCTATAAAATTCATTTTGTTTTATTCATAATTAGTATTGTTTTAATTTCCTATCAAAAAATAAATCACCACATAAACACAATATAATTACAAAAATCACAATATAATCACAACATAAACACAATAGAATCCCACAAATCACAATATAATCCAAAAAATTACAATATAATCACAAAAATCACAATATAGTCAAAATATAATCACACAATCAAGTTTAGAAATATATTTAGCTAAAATCAGAAACTTTTTATCTCACAACCTTCAACAAGCCCCAACAAATATTCCTTCAAAATAAACACAACATTAATTAGTTCAAAAATAAACATAACAAATATGCCTTACAAATAAACAAATCAAAATAAACACAACAATAATAAACACTACAACTACCTTTCTCCCTTTATCTCTCTTGGTCTCAACCTCTCTTTCTCCCTCTAATATTCCCAAATGCCTCTCACTCTCTCTCACAAGCTTCTCTCACAACACTGCACCCTCTCTCACTCGGTCACTCTATAGCAAAAATGGAGGAAAATGCATCAAACCCTTGTCTTAAACACGCTCCAGATAAGTTTGGGGCACTAAATTTGTTTTCCAAAATTTTATACTTATTGCAGCAACTTTTAGCGATGCAATAGGTTAAAATAAACAGAATGACAACATTCTGTTTAATACATGGCCCTTTTGCAGCAACTTTTTAAATGTAAAGTTGTTGCATCAAATTGTTGTAACGTTAAACGTTTACAGTAAATGTTTGAACGTTTTGTAAAATTTTCCAATTTCGCTAAGTGTCTCGCCAAGTTTGTTTACATACGTAATGTTCGAAAGTACATCTATTGACATGCGAACGTATATGAAACTATGTCCCCGTATCTACTATAGAATTAAAGCAGAAAATGTCGCGCCAATTTTTTCACAAACGTTTGAACTTAACTATTCCATGTTCGAATGTACTAAAATAACATTCGAATGTAAATGTGTTAATATGCAAACATAGATAAAATTAGATCCCCTTATATGCCATAGACTTAATGCGGGAAAGGTTCTGCCAAATTTTTTTTAAAATGTTCGAATTTAACTATTCCATGTTCGACTATACTAAAAAAACATTCGAACGTAATAGTATTGACATGCGAACATAGATGAAACCAAGTTCCCGTATATGCCATAGAATTAACGCGGGAAATGTCTCACCAATTTTTTTAGAAACGTTCGAACTTACCTATTCCACTTCGAGTGTAAGAGGATTACGGTCGAACGTAACATTGTTGACATGCGAATGTAGTTGAAATTAGGTACCTATATATGCTATAGAATTAATGCGATAAAGGTCTCACAAATTGTTTTTGAAAACGTTCGAATGTACATTTTAACGTTCCAATGCAAATCCTACCACGTTCGAATGTATATTTAATATTCGAACGTGGTTGATATATTATAGTTATACAGTATATGTAACATAATTATATAGCATAGTAATGTATATAGTATATATTATATGGTTATATAATATAGTAATCTATATCTATATAGTTAATATAGTAACCTGAGATAGTTAGTTAGTAATCTAGTATATAGTATATATAGTAATCTAATATATATAGTAAGTATAGTAATTATTATATAGTATATAGTAATCTATATAGTAGTAATATTATAACTATATAGTATATTAGATTACTATATAGTATATTATAATAATCTATATAGTTGCTATAGTATATATATATATAGTAATCTATAACACTTTTGAATGGTGAGGGAAATAACGTAATGTTTAAACGTAACACTTGTAACGTTCGCACGTTACATGTTTATATGTTGTGCGTCCGAACGTCTCACGACATTTCAACCCACATTCAAAATTTGAACCGTCACACTCCACCATCGAAACTGTCACAAGCTACCGTCAATCGCCACCACAATAATCACATAAGAGGTTAGTGTCCATCTCTCTCCCTTTTATTGTGTTTTATTAACATATATAGGAAGTTTCGATATGAACTGAAACCCATTTGAGTGGTTGGAGTTCATTTTTTATTTTTTGGCCACAAAGAGTGGTTGGTAGCCATTAAATGACCACTGTTGATAGTCTACACTCAGTGTATACTTCATTTCTACGTTAGTCATTACAAGATTAACGTCTTATTTAAGAAAATTGGAAATGACTGGGTTTCAAAGTCGGAACTTCCCACAGTTAACGTTCTAACGATCATCTGTACTCTAAACGTATGTTAGTATACGTTCGAATGCACTGTTATGTTCAAAGTTTATACATTAAACGTTCGAATGTAGAGTTTTCCTGGTCAATCCTAACGTTTGAATGTAACATTTCTATAGTTTGAACATTTATGTCTACATTCAAACTGTATCCATCAAACCTTCGAGTGTAAGGTCTCGTGGGACATTTTAATCTTAACGTTTGAACATATACCTGTATAGGTTTGAACGTTAAGTTAAATACATTCGAATGTATTTACATGAAATGTTCAAATATATCATTTTGTGGTTCTTTTGACTCCTAACGTCCAAACGTGATTGCCTACATGTTTGAATGTTATCCTTTTACGTTCAAACGTTAAGTTATATATTCGAACATATTTTAGAAACATATTTAATTTGTTTGCCTTTATATCTATGTATACATTTTTTTTTTGGTAGAATATGGTTCATCCTTTGACAACTAGGAAGTGGGGGAGGGAAGGAACTCAAGACACTTCTCGAATAGGCTATAGAATTGTTATGACCGACCGCGAAGTGTATATCAATGAGTTCGATGAACTGACATGAGAGGAGAAGAGTCTGAGATCCCTATTTATTTCCAAAAGTTGGACCAACATTTGCGCACTGAGGGGAGGAAATACCCCTCGATGGTTCGAGAGTTTTACATGAAGATGTCATCCATGCCTCATGATGCATCATTTCACACCGTAATTGTACGAGGTGTTCAATTCAAGGTTTCAACGAATGTCATTGTCGAGATACTTGAGTCTTGGGTCCTTCAGGTATTTGAGGCGTCGATTACAGTGGATGCTCAGACTGAGGACACAGCAAATGTAGGCACATCTACATCATTTATTGGTCCAGTCGAGTCTATTGCCAGAGATGACGACTGCGATGAGGATTCCTTTATCTTCACTAGGAGATACCACACACCATTCGATAAGATGAACACTTTCTCCAAGACGTTGTTGCCACCATTTTTTCGCATGTTGGATCTTATAGTTGCAAAAAATGTGGATCCTGTATCACATAAGGCCACCTTTAGTCGGACTTGAGCATAGTTCCTCATACAAGTGGCACGTAGAGAGCCCATCGACTTGCCATTGGCCCACTGCGGATATTTAAAATGATCCGTTATGAGGCGAGCATCATCTCTACTGACAACCTCTCATATGGATGATTATTACTCGGCTATTACTAGACCGAAGAGTGCCACTTCAAGCATTGAAGTGTTGTTGATTAAGTAGATGAACCCCCTAGATATGACCTCACATCGTTGGAACATTGAACAAGGAAGGGGGTGTGCTCGGCATGAGCCTGGGCCTATAACAGATCTTGTTCCTCCAACCCAGTTTGGGGTTGGTGTTGCTCCCTATAGTGGGAGTACTAGTTAACAGCTGATGGGCACATTTGCAGGGGATGTGCACCCTGCTTAGGTTGATGCGATGGTCTCAGATATCATTGCGTACATCGACCAACAAATTGTGCATGTACAACAGAGTGTCATCGAGGTTGGCTATCGTTTAGATATCCTAAACAAAAAAGGTCAATACATTGACTGAGAAGTTTCATACATTTATGAACAACTCGTTTTGAGTATTTTGCATTTTTATAATATTTTGTAGTTATATTTTCTTTTTTTATACTTTATGTAATGAATAATATCATTTAATATAACTAGTATTTTTGTATTTCAATTATGAATATTTTTTAATTTAAAATTCCATTTTTAATTTTAAAACATTTTACGTTCGGACGTTAATGACTATCTTTCGAACGAATAACTTACACGTTCGCACGTAAGTAGGTTTAATGTTCGAATGTACATGAACCGTTCGAACATAACAGTTTATACGTTCGAATGTAATCATTCCAAAATGACATCGTCTTAGTGACGTTCAAATGAAACCTTATTATAATTCAAATGTATAACCATTTTTTGTCTACTTTTAGTGATTGTTTCTTGAAAGTGTCACAAAAAATGATTTTTAATCACAGTTTCAGGACTCACAAATTCAAAATAGTCACAAAAACTCAATTATGTTGTAGTGTATTAAATTAGATTAGGACTGTAGCTAGGATCCTTTTTTTGAAAACAAACGGCTTTTTAATATAATATGGAATTGAGTTATTTTTCTTATAATAATAATAATAATAATAATAATAATCAAAGCACTCTAATAACAATAAAACCTTCATTTGCACCATTCTCCCCGTGACATGCATCCATCTATGATGTTAAGTCACCATCGTCGTTATCTTGTTTAGCTTTGCCAACTCTTCATGATCTGCCATATATTGGTTTAAAAAAAAGAAAAAAGAAAAAAGAAAAAGATATGTATTAATATAGTTATAAATGGTATCAAAAGTATAAATTTTGAGTTTAAATTACGAATTTACGTTCTATTATCTTTAATTAAATAGAAATTAAGATAAATGATATTTTTAGTTATAGATTGCACAAATACGTTTAAAAAAAAGACTAAATAAGAGATCTATAAAAAAAAAACTTAATTTTTTAATAATAAATCTTACTTTTTTAAAAATAAATATATAATATTTATACCCTTTATAACTTTATCTAGCATTTATAATAAATATGTTTTGAAGATTCGAATATCGGTTTCCGGATTATTCCGGCACTCTGTAACTGTAAGCACAAACGCGTTCTTTTTTTACTTTTTTAAAAGTCCCCACTTTTTGATGATTCGTACGGTGTGTAGTTTAGATGCGGAAGGAGGAGGAAGCAGGTAGCTAGTACGACGCGCGCGGTTGGTGCCAAAATGCGCAACTCGATCACCCCGTGACCATGCTCGTGAACTGGATGCCTCTCTATTTTCAACCATATAATCATATTTACGTGTACGTTTTAAACCGAACGACCATGCTATTTTGCCCTTCCCCCCATCCTCCTAGTTCTAGAGTGAGGCACATTGCAATTTCTATTTATATGTATACATATGACGTTTAGTATCTTTAACAGTCGAAATTCTCATATCTCTAAAGAGTAGTGCTATAATTCCTCTTCAATTTGTCTATTTGGTGTGCCTCTAATGTAAATTGTATTTTTGTTTTGTTTTTTATTTCAAACATTTTTTAAACATGTTTAAATATTTTAAAAAATACTGATATACTATTAGTCAATTCTTTAACCATTAAAAAAAAATTAAAAAAATAAATAAATATATACACGGTCAAAATGAGGAGACAAAAAATTAGAACCATAGTAGCATTATTCATCCCTAAAACTCCAATAACGTAAAGAAACGTGTTGGTTGAGCCATTTCCTCGATGTAAAACATTCATCATCTCTAGATATATTTGTCATGATGTGGGTGTTGCTGCATTGTAACGTCCACGATGTATTGCATAAAAGTAATACATCTTATCTGTTCGAATCCTCTGCAATTTGCTATAATTCCAAAAGAAAAAAAAATATATAAAGTAGAGCTGTATTGCCCCAATAGTCCAATATTTACGAATAATGATTTGTATAAGTTTAAAATAGATAAGGTTTGTACAGTTATTTTATAAAAAGTGGACTTCAATATAAAAAAATATTTTTTATAAAACCTACGTAAGACTTATTTATTTAAAATATGTACCTGGTATTACTTATATCTACAATATGATAAACCTGCACCAGTCATGGGCTGAGACTTAAGCCGGACTCTTGACCCAATATTCCAATGGGATAACATATCTCAAGCAAGATTACTTGGGCTTGTAAATTGTGATTCTTAATTCCAGTTGTTGGGCTTCAACGATGCTTCGTAGCAAGGCCCAAAGCTGGGCCACCATAAATGGTGGTTAAATTTGCCCCCCCGCCAAGTTGCAACTGCAAATTTAATAGGGGTGAGAACCGACCCTCGGTTCGGTTTTATGCAAAAATAAAAACTGACTAATGTGCTCTTTTTGAGGGAGAAAATCGGCCGAAACCGACCGTGCAAGGAGATAAAACTAGCCAGATCGGTTGCCGGTCGGTTCACGATCGATTTAGGGATTTGGACCATTCTTTTTGAGCCTTTTTAAAATTCAATTCAACTTCTTTTTGGGTATTTTTTGTTAAATTTTTAAAATTAATTTTAAATATACTATTAGTAACTAATAACTACTACATATATACTACTAATACTACTCATACTTTATAGTCTTATATACTAATTACTAGATAATAAAAATAAATAAATAAAACTCTACTAGATGTTTAATACACATTGCAACATACTAATTACTAGACAACTAAAAAAAAAAAAAACTCGACTAGATGTTTAATATACATTACAAACAAAACCAAATTGTCTTAAGCAAGTAAAGATTGTTTTTGAATAAAATTTCACAAATTTTGATTCTTCAAGATTCTAAATAGATTCCCAATGCAGTATTAGACTCTTCAGTCATCAATAGTGGTAATGAACGATGCTCCTAACTTTATATAGAAAAACATCAAATAATCAATATTAATAAATTAATAATTTCTATTAATTTGATTTTTATCCCCTCTGTTGTCTTTATAAATTTGTAGTGCCAAGCTTTTGAATATTATATTTTTTTTAAGAGTCAAAACTAATATTTCTTTTGAATCTTATAAATTAAAAACCTAATAATCCAAATTTATCAAAATTCTAAAAAAATAACTATAGTTTTATTTTAAATAAAAACATACGGAGCTATATATTTCTAATTTGTTGTAGGTTATATATTGATGAAATTCGAAGTAATAAAATTCTTATAACTAAAATTGAAACAAAATATCAGAGTATAAAACTAAAAACACCAACCTTTTTTTTGGGAGTGGAGTGGATTGGAGTGGCCAGTGGGTCTATGGGCGTGGGATGCACCGTTTGTCGGAGGGACCTGATGCCACTGGTGAGTGGAGAGTCGTTGCCGTTGGAGAGGATAAAATGAGGGGAGGGC
Source organism: Cyclocarya paliurus (assembly GCA_029856935.1). Taxonomy (NCBI): domain Eukaryota; kingdom Viridiplantae; phylum Streptophyta; class Magnoliopsida; order Fagales; family Juglandaceae; genus Cyclocarya; species Cyclocarya paliurus. The sequence continues at coordinate 11,313,911 of CM056949.1, forward strand.
TGAGGGCTCAACTTTGAGTAGGAGAAGCAGAGGGCACATGTTGTTTAAACCTTAGATAGAAACGGCGTCATTTCCTCCAATTTTTTTTTTAAACTACAGAAGTAAAACGATGCGGTTTTAGAATGGTATATATATAAATATATATAAATAGATATATGACGTATGTCGGTTCAACGATTTTCTTTTTGTTTAGATCGGGACCGAAGCGGCCGACGCCGATTTTATTAAATTACCACTACCGGCTGACCCGTTCCCTGCCGGTTTTGGATGATATCGATTTCAAGATAGATTTACATGAATCAATCGGCAATTATGGGTCCCTACGATTATTATGGATTGGTGTGCCCACAGAATTGGCGCGCGTTTCCAAAGTTCTACAAGTTTGGGAAAACGGCATTTGCAAATATAAAACCCCGCAAGCAATGGCAGTAGTGCTAGTCTACATTGAAGATTCTCTTTTGGCTTTCGCCTCGTCTTTCTCGTCTGTCACCTCCCTCTTTTTCTTTAGCATTTAGCAATCAGAATCCATCAATCCAATAGGAAAGAACCAAGCGTCTACCAGATCAGTTCCTGAATATCGAAGGGAATCAGCACTCTTGCCTGTTTAATTTGATTTCATACAACGATAAGTGTGAATTACTCTCTTGATCGATCACTCATCATCATCATCTTAATCCTCTAGGTCAGATTAATTAGCTAGTTTATTTGTTTTTTTTTTTTTCATTAAGTAAGATATGCATCTCAATATCTCATCGGCAAGTCCATAATCTTTTTAATCAAAATTTCCTCTCGATATTGCTTCTAACTCACCAGTTTTCTAAATTTATGTCAGAAAGCTCGCCTTCTATGTGTTTTTTGGTTATCATCCTTATAAGGAACTGCTGTACTGTTATGGTGATTTTAATTCTCTAACTGGCGTCCTTGTATTTCACTCGATTCACATTATTAATATAATCAAATTGCAACGGCCATTGCATAACGTAATGGTGTGTGTCCGTCCATACATAGTTTAAGGGCAAGCATAATTCCTGCTACCATATTGCTTCCCCAAGCGCTTTGACTTATGTTTCTTTGTTCTCTCTTTCAATGTATATGCGTCACTAGATTGTTTGTGAATGATGATAGTCTTAGCGCTTCTTCCCTGGTCCTGGCAGCTTTAACCTAAAATTGCTCAAATGGAAATTCAAGGAACTGAAATTACGAGGAAACGCATGAAACCAGCTGTATGCTCGTTTCTGAATTCTTCTCAAGAGTAGATTTATGGAAAATAAAATTACAAAATGAAAAAAGATCTCTTACATCTGATTTTTCATATTTGTTAGATGGAAGAGAAGGGATTAGATGGAGCAGATTCAGAGATTGTAGAAAGGGAAGTGTTCCAGGCAGACATTGCTGGATCTGAGGAGATGGAACTTAATATCAATCACATTCTCGAAAAGATTGAACGCTTCACCCAGCTGGTAGAGACGTCCTATACTTAATTTCCTTAATTACATTTTTTGTATACCAGGTGTTCGTCAGTTTAATGCAAGTGATCTACATGCGACAGTAGTTTAGAATGCCCGTGAATCTCACAAATTCGAGATGATACTACGCTTAACTAAAAGCTAAAACATAACTCACATGGCGACTAATCTTTTTCTTGCCAAGCTGTTTCTACATTGTCATCTTCTCGTATAGGTTTCTGAGCTGCTGGAATCAGGGAAGACAATCTTTAAGGAACTGGTTAACGAATTTGAGGAGCGGCTGATTACGTGAGTTTATCGAATGTGATATAGCTTAAGAATTCAAAGCTGAAAATATAATAAAATAAATCGTTCAAATTTTTTACCTGCAGGATACACAAAGAACAAATGGAGAAATGGCAGGAAGAAATTAAAGACTTGCGGTTGCTGGATGCATCAAATGAGGAGGCTAATGCTCTTCTGCATAATGCTCGATTCTTACTACAGAATGCTCACATTGACTCTTGAAGGTGATTTCTATTTGTTTACCCAAGGAAATCATTTGTAATATATCACTAGGCAAGCTTGCAAGATACATGCCAATTCTGTCGTATTGAAAAGTTCTCACAAGAAAGTATGCTTGAATTTAGGGCCTCAATTATATTGTACTGATAAAATTTTCAGTCCAATGTTTGCCCGAATGTGAATAGACCAAGTCAAGGCATGCTTTGCCAAGTATTTAGCTGTTTCCGATGATGTGGCTTGACTGGGACTTCAAAAATGTCTGAGCTCAGATATACTTTCAACTAGGCTTTGTTGGCATTGGAGCAGCTTGCGAAATCTTGGTTCATTAAAATATCAAATCATCTCTTTCTTTTTTGTGAGGAGTTCTGAGCTGTTTTTTCTTATAATAGATGACTTAGAATACGAAACGTGTTTTTAAGCACGACTGCACACATTAGTGATTCATTATACAGCCAAAATACCACCAAGTAGATTTGTAGAAGACGAGTAGTCAGGTAAGCTAGTTGTCAAATCCATTAATGTGCACAAGCCATGCCAAGCTAGGTTACAGAATAAATGAACCCTGATATTTAGCAGTTGCATTTAAAACATACACTCTAACTCGAGGGAGAGCTTGGATCGCTTGATTGTAAAGATTGAGCAACTAGACCAGTTAAATTCGAGCTTCACTCCAGTCTTGAGTGGCTTGGTTTATATGCAGCCCCAGTCTTAAGTGTATAAATACTACTACCCAATACCTGGGATAACTTCTGCTTTGTTTCAGTTTAATGTTGTTAGAGGAACTGATGCTTAGGTACTTATGCAGGTTTTCCTAGACTGTCTGTCAAGGGGAGGGGCATTAATTCTATTTGGATGACATCAATCTAAACAATAATATGTTAAGCACTTTGGTTTGAACCATAAGCTGCCTGATTAGTACTGTATGAACTTCTTGATTAGATACTTTTTAGCTTCATGCGATAGTAAGAAGTGCTGGTCCCACTGAGATGCACAATTTGTTAATAAGATTAACACTTTCTGCAGTATGCAGGGATCTAGACTAAGCTGATCTTCTGTATGACGTCTTACTTCAATATTTATTAGCACATATTTCTTATAATCTGAAAGAAGGTTTGCTTCAGTCAAGTAATCGGGGCGCCATCCGTTCTGCTATACCCAAAGTAACCCATCTCTAGCTATCTATTTCCTTTAACTCTCGAAATCCTCTGGATGTGTCAGTTTCCATTGTGGAAGCTCTTGGCTGGCTATTCCTTTTACAATGAGATTTCAAAATTTCTCAAGGACTAGAACAAGGCATACCAAACAAGATAGATGTACCCAATGCTGCCTTATTTATGAGCCTTTTCATTGATTGCCAACCAGTCACAGGTAGACATGTCCCATCCTTAAGCCAGCCTAGTTTTTTTTTCATTGCGCATCTAAGATTCTGGGAAGCTAAAGAGGAGAAGAAGATTGATTACCTTTTATCCTGGTTATTTTTCCTTCTGAGTGAAATACCAATTTAATACCTGCACCCATAGTGGATTGAACTCCGAAGCCCTCCCAAAATAAGCAGAGATGCCACTAGGCTGCCAGGTCTTTGGTACTTGTTGACAATTCCGTATGGTTAAGAACCATTGTAAATAATATTTATTCTCTCCTTTACTTTTATAGACTAAAGATCTCAAGTTTCTAATATGACTATTGCTTGTTGTGCATTTCGTGTCCATCTCTTTGTGCAATCCTTCATAGCTGTTTGTCAATTAAATTGCCCCTTCAGGCATATTTAGTGAGGATAATCATTTGCCTTGATATTTTAATTCAGGTCTGTTGCCATTGGTCTCTCTTTCATCAATTTTGTTGAGATTTTCTAGTGAGTTTACTTTTGCCTTTATTATATACATCAGAATAAAGATTCATAAGTGCTCTCTATCCAGAATCTCACTTCATCATAGAAAATAAAACCCAAAAACAGTCGTTTATGGTTATGATTAGCTTTTCAGGAAACTTCCAAAGAAACTATTGAAATTTATGTTTCAATTTCTTACTTAACTATGTTCTATGCGCATAGCTTGTGCGTGCATAGGTGCTGGGTAGTAGCTGTCTCTAAAAGAAGTAAAAAATGATATTGAAAACATCGAGGTGAATTGCAGTATTTTGTCCCTGGGCTGTCCTAGCTTTAGATATGCCAAGTGTTGTTTGTATAATGGGATGAAAGTTATTAAATAAAATATTGTTAAAATATTATTTTTAATATTATTATTATTTTAAAATATAAAAAAATTGAATTATTTATTATATTTTATGTAAAAATTTAAAAAAATTATAATAATAAAATAAAATGAAATGCGATAAAACACTTCTCAGATCCAAATTGTGAGAAGTGTTCCCCTTATTGATCAAGCTTACTAAAGCGTGATCTAGATTTGGTGCAGAGTCCAAAATTATCGCCGTCCGAGGGGTCTGCTAGGAGATTCAAACAACATTCCGGACGAAGACCGTGTATAATACTTCTAATTATAATATTACCAACCGCTATGGATAAAAGTTACAATCTCGTGGCCCGTAGTCCCTGGTTACAAGAAAAGCCATTTAAATTAGAAATAGTTGCTGATTATGTGCATATATTACGAGTTTGTGGTGTTCAGGAGATCATCAGGGATTGCATCACCCATGTGCCAAATGGGTGGAAGCCGCCCATAAGACATGGCATAATATGGGGCACGCTATGCGCGTCAAGAGCTTTGGTTATTACATATTTATCAAAGCTGACTTGTGCTGTATCTTAATCCTCTTCCGCCATTCAAATTCATTTTTCTTCATTTATATTGCAATTTCTTGATAAACAAGTCTCGGCAATTGCATGTGCATTAGCTACGCATGTTCCCTCCAGGCAACCATAAAAAGACATACAGGTATTGACTTTCTCTTATCTTTTTTTTTTTTTTTTTTGTGTTCAATTGACTTCGATTTTCCAGTAGCACAATCTTCTTTAAGTTTGGATTTTGAGATAAGAATTTTTAATTTGAGATGAAAGTTAAAAATTGAATAAAGTATTATTTTTTAATATTATTATTGTTTTGAGATTTGAAAAAGTTGAATTAAAACTTAAATTATTTATTATATTTTATGTTGAAATTTAAAAAAATTGTAATGATGAATTAATTTGAATTGTTTATTTATTTTAAATCATAAAATTGAAGTTTGAAGAACAATAAGCATATAACCAGGAACAATAAAGAGTAATAAATAATCCAAATGTAAGTTATTATATGGCTCGTTGGCAATCTGCAATCTGCACCCCAAAGGTGTTATTCATCACGTACCACGGATACCATAATCAACTGTACGTACGAGTAATATCCTAGTTCCGAGTTGGACGTTTGAAAATAATTTTTATTCCATCTCATTTCATTACCTCAAATTTTATTTTCTTTTTAAACATCATTAAAATACAAATACTTTCAAACTAATCATTACGATTTTTTCAAACTAATCATTATAATTTTTCTAAATTTTCAAATAAAAAATAATTCAACTCTTTTAATTCTCAAAATAAAATTATATTAAAAAAATTAAATTTTAATAATATTTTAATTTATAATATTTTTTATTTAATTTTTTCTTTTTCATTTTCTAAAACTTTATAAATACGTAACTCAAACTATCTTACTATTATTTAAAAATTTTAAGATCTCGTTTGTTTTCAGAGATGAGATGAGATAAGATTAAAATTGAAAAGTTGAATAAAATATTGTTAGAATATATTTTTTAATATTATATTTGTTTTGAAATTTAAAAAGTTGAATTATTTATTTTATTTTATATGAAGATTTAAAAAAATTGTAATGATGTGATGGGATGTTTTTTAAATTTTAAGTTTTGGCCTTAAAAACAAACAAGACAATCTCATCTCATTCTACATACATCCCTCAGTCCCTCGAGGTGCTTTCTAAACGTGATTACTACTTGGAGTACTGTCTTGCGGCCGATTAATGGGTACAAGTGGTGTTAATAGGCTTGGCGGGAAGGCCTTTTTTTCCCCTTCTTTCTTGATCCATTCACATTGAATATGTAAGATATTGACTAGCATATTCGCGCATGAAAAAGTCTATTTACAAGCATGACATGGCTTAACAGTTTATTTCAAATTCTACATTTGTAATCGTCTTTTTGAGACCATTTTCAATTATTAGGGTCTAATGTGACTTAACTGTCCGGTGATTGTGGGATTGCACATGCGCGAGGGACTAGCCAGAATAAAATCATGAAAATACTCTTGAAAAAGAAAAGAAAAATTGTTTGCCCACATTCTTAACGTGTAAAATTAAACACATTAATAAAAAAAAATTAAGTTGCCGTTTGGATAATGAGTTAAGATGAGATTGTTAAAATAAAAGTTGAAAGTTGAATAAAATGTTATTATTATTTTAAGATTTAAAAAAACTAAATTATTTATTACATTTTATGTGAGAATTTAAAAAAAATTATAATAATAATATAAGATGAAATGAAATAAAACAATTCTTGTATCCAAATGGTTTTCATTATTCATATGATGTGTGATGTATTTATTATGTTATTAAATAAACTTGTAAATAATTCTTTTTTGTTAAATCTTCTTGACAAATTAAATGGGAAAAAGAAAAATTAGCACCGACATAAGAGCTGGTTTCCAACTAACCAGCTTATCTTCAATTTGGAGGAGTCAACCCACATTTGCTACTACATTTTTAAAAAAATAAAAAAAATAAAACTGATATAAGCAACATTTAAAAAAAAAATATTGAACCACCGTCAGTCAACGCATTTGCAGTCATGCTACTATTGCATTCTACATTCCCTCGATAATTCTTATCAGGTAGCCGTCCCTAAATAGCGTTTATAAATAACTGAGGGACTCAGCCATCTTCAGCATCAAAGCAAAGCAAAGCACTTGCTTCTTTTCGAGAGATAAGAGCTAGAGAAATGGAACACCGGCCGATCAATGCATTCACTACTTTCATCTTGCTTCTTGGGGTATTCACCACAAAATTCACAGTAGCATTGGCTGCTTGGCTGCAAGCGCATGCAACTTTCTACGGCGGAAGCGATGCTTCAGGAACCATGGGTCAGTCATCATGACTTACTCTTTATCGATCTTAGCTACAATTTCTTATATTTCCCTCTCTCCCCATTTTAGAACTAATCGTGCTTAGCTGATTGTTTTGATCTCTACATGATATCAGGGGGTGCGTGTGGTTATGGAAACCTCTACACAGACGGTTATGGCACAGGGACTGCAGCTCTGAGCACGGCTTTGTTCAACGATGGCAAGTCATGTGGTGGTTGCTATCAGATGGTCTGTGACGCAAGCAAGGTGCCCCAGTGGTGCCTCAAGGGCACCTCCATTACCATCACCGCCACCAACCTTTGTCCTGCGAACAACAACCTACCCAGTGACAATGGCGGCTGGTGCAATCCTCCCCGCCCACACTTCGACATGTCTCAGCCTGCATTTGAGACAATTGCCAAATACAAAGCCGGAATTGTTCCTATTTTATATCAGAAGTAAGTGTTTATCATGTCTAGCTAATTTGCTTGAAAAAAAAATTAAAAACCATGCATGTCGAGTATTTAATGTGATGTCTTTGAAAACTTGCATAAAATTTACGATATTGTTTTGGCTAATCAATTTGCCAGAGTCGGATGCAAGAGGAGTGGAGGCATTAGGTTTACCATCAACGGGAAAGATTACTTCGAACTGGTTCTCATATCCAACGTAGGAGGAGTGGGAGAGATCTCTAATGTTTGGATCAAAGGGTCGAAATCAAGTACATGGGAAACCATGTCAAGAAACTGGGGTGTGAATTGGCAAAGCCTTACCTATCTCAACGGTCAGAGCTTGTCCTTCAGAGTCCAAACCAGCGATGGACAAACACGCACAGCTCTGAACGTGGTGCCTTCCAATTGGAAGTTTGGCCAGTCCTTCTCCAGCAACGTTCAGTTCTAGATGGTGATTCAATATATATACATGCAACGTATATATACATACAGACACAATATGTTTTGTTTTTCTCCGTATTTTCTCACTAAATGTGAGATTGCTTTTTTTTTTTTTTTAATTATTTTCAGGGTCGTGGCTCAGTGTTTTGCTGTGTAGCCCACCAAATTTGGTAAACTCTATGTGTATAATATTGTAAGCAGGAAAAGGCCACGCGGATATATATGCTCGTTTGACGTAAATAAATATATTTAATCCATATATTATACAAGAGAAATTATTTGCAGTTTAGGTGCGTAATTTTTTTTTTTTTTGGGTAAAGGGAGTAAATATATGATTCACATGAAAAAATTAATTTTTTTTAATAATAAATAACACTTTTTTTCACAAGAAGTGTGTGGTGTTTACACAACTCATATCTAATTTTAAAAATAAGATCCGAGTTTTGCTCTCGTTCCGCAACACATGTACATCATTCACTCTTTTATAATATTATATTATTAAATTAATTTTAAAAAAATGATAAATAAGATATGTAACTAATCTTATGGCAGCTAATTCAATTATCAATTTTATTTGAAGATAGTAGATTCATTAATTAAGGCTATTGGATGTCAAAGGAAGTTATAAAGATCAGCATGTAAATTATTAAGAAAAGTATTACAATCACAAAAAAATTTCATACAAGTAAACTTACAAATTAACAGAATTTCATGTCATGATAAAGTTGCAATGTGCATCTTAATTCGATGTATATATGTGACTTAGTTATATATATATATATATATATGTTCTTTTTTTATTTAATAAATTTATAAGTTATTCATATGCCTTGCACGGGCCGGTTAGGTTTGCGAGTAATATATATAAATAAGACGTTTGCTACTCTTTTTATATTTAATTTCCACGGCCGGCTAGAAGAAAAAATAAAAAATATTATTCTTTTTACCCTTTCAACCAACTTTTTGGTTATGATGAATTAGGATTGAATGTTAACACAACGCTAATCAGCTAGCTAGGATCGATCTTCTAAAGTACTGCATGTAAAGGTCCTCTTGAAATCGAAGCTGTAAGTACGTAACTACTATATATATCTATATATACATACACTTTTAATGCATGGGAACTGTTGATCCATCATAAACAATTGCTTCCCAAAACTATTGCATAGAAGCTGACACAGAATATTATTCCAAGGGATATTTTATACAATACAATATAAAAAGAGGAATTAATGAAAAAAATTAAATAGTACTGACGGTCGACACTATTGACTATTGGGTAGTAAATCACCGACAAGATGGAGATCAAACAGATGAAAAAGATCACAAATCCAAACCCAAAACCAGAATGTTTGACTCAAGAATTTGAGAGAGAGAGAGAACTAGTGTTCACTGCTGGGTAGGTTCCATATGTGCCAATTAAGTTATCAAGCAGCTGATAAAATCCATTTCCCTTTTCTTAGGGGCGATTAGATTCCCCGAGATCCCATCTGTTTCATATTTTAGACAGATTGGGATGTCTATGAGGTCAAAAGGACCCATGACAAACATTTTTTTAAGTGTGTGAATATCTATCTAACCTTAAGATGTACAGGAGGATCCCATAACAAACATCCAGAGACTAATATATCGGAGATTTGACAAAAACGAAAATCGTGCATGCCGACCGCCTTACAATCACATAACACCTGCAAAGACGCATCAAACATGCTGCAATTTCGTCGAACAACCTTACCTTTCCTAAGCTTTGATGAAGGATTTGCATATTGCCATTCCCTTGGCAAAGAATGTCTCTCTCTAGTTCAGTGTGAACCGGAAATGCCAGAAAGCTGAGAGAGATTGCACATCAATGCATAAAAAGCATTATAGGAAATACAATTTTCCTTCCTCTCAAACAAAGTTTGAGAGTTTTCCTCTGACAGCTGTCGTATAAAAAGATTTATTGAACACATTTTACGCACACATTTTACTTGTTAATAATTTGAACAATATAAATAACGGGGAGTATTTGATTGAAAACCAAAAAAGAGACACAGTTGACTATTAAGATTGACAACATAATAAACAATCTAAAAATGGATCAACGCCCAGAGTGCTAGCTTGATAACTGCTAAAAAAGAAAAAAGATTTAGCTCCATCTGTTGTCTACGGCATTATAAAGTCACGCAAATAAACTCGAATAGGGTACACCAAAAATTAAAGCCAAAAACAACTTCTACAGCAACATGACTTGTGTTACACATTAACAGCCGGGAGTTGCAATGTAGATCAATGACAGATCATAGGACAAACGGGTACAAAAACCATTCTTGAAAGTTAATTGTGGCAGGCATTGCAGCAACAACCAAGTGCTTACAAATTATCTCCGCATCACACGGTGGCGTTCTCGTTTACGGAAGCGATCTAGCATGAACTCATCGGTTGCAGCTTGCCTCTGTACAGCTCCATCTGTACCGGTCTCATTTTGTTTGGATCCAGCACCATCATCTGGTAAACTTCTGTCTTTGTACAGCTCCGGATGTTCTGCAGGTTTCTCATTGTTTAGTAGTAGCGGTAAAGGGTTCAAATGATTAAAAGATGTGCCATAGAAAAGTTGAATGAAAAGTTGACATTATAAAGCAAAACAATCAAGACTAACTGGCCTTTCATTTCCCCAATTTTTCGGGAAGTCAATAAAAGCTAATGTACTCACCAATAATAATAATAATAATAAAAGATAACCAACCTCTTCTAAGTTTTTCTGCATAATCCCTGCCACGTTGAAAATAATCAGCACTGTAACTTGAGGGGATGGTAAATTCTGATTTTGTTCTACCCATGAGCCTCTTCTCTTGTAGAACCTTTTTGGCAGCCTCTGTTTCCTCAATATTTCTCAACTTGTATCTGTAAGCAATTAAACCGAATACAGAAACCCAATTAATCATGGAAAAAGTCAAATAATTTCTTTCCTTTTCAATGTGGTCATAGACATGGCTGTTTTGATGGCAGTAATGCATCTTGAGGCTAATTGAGCACTTTGTTAAAGAAAATAAAAAATAACTTAGCACTCCAAATATAAAAATGAGCAGGTGGATGATTGGAAATAATCATTACATAATACATATGTTCTGTAGAAAAGGAAAGAAAATTGGGCATACTCGATAGGAAGCTGAATCTCAGCAATTCCAGTGGTCCACTGAGTAGAGCTTTCTTCTGAGTTTCGTCTCTTCACCTGCAAGGAAAGAACCCAAAGCAGATTGAAGTTTACATAGTGCAAGGCACTGAGAATGTCAAAGAAGGAATTAAGTAGTTAACTCTAGTAACTTGGATATATATGCATGCTTCCTTATGTCTACATTGGTCCAATGAACATGTCCGATGCTTTTGGTTCACGAAATAAATTGAGAACAGAAAGTAATAAATATGAATAACTATGTATCCGTTGATTAAAAAAAGTGTATCCGTTGATTTTTTTTTTCTCGGGCTATATGCACCAATAGGCCAGCCATAAGCATGGGGAGTTCACTTCAGAATAAGATAGGATATAGAAACAATCATCAAGGAAAACATTGGATCAGTCACCTTAAGATGGTCAGGAATCTTGTACAATTCATCTTCAGCACGCTTTAGGTCGTTCTCAGCTTGGTCTGTGGAATCAATTGTCCTGCCCCTTTTCTTGGCCAATTCTTGTTCAACATACTTGATCCTATAAAAAATTTTGAAATTAAAGTAAAAAAAAATTAAAAAGGTAAACACAGAGATACTTCAATCATATCGCATAAGGGTTGGTTTTGAGTTAAGAGTGTAGCTAGTATTCATAATACTCGTACAATCCAGTTAGAGCTAGTACGAGATTAAACATATCCTCCTACATGTATCCATAGAAGAAAAAGAGATAAGCTGGCATACATATTGGGATCTTCGACCATGACAGCAGTTTCCTGGGCGAAATTGTCCTGCAGAACCAGGTCTTCCTTCTCGGCGTCAGTGGCACCGCCGGCGTCGGTCTTAGCAGCGGCGCCATGATTATTACCGACTTTCGCAAAGCCAAGCCCATACCCGGCACCTACACCGCCTGTTGTTTGTGACGATGAAGACGATGCATTGGAAGAAACTGCAGGGATCCCGGACTTTCTCTCCCGCTGTTTTTGCAGGAATTTCACCTCCTCCAAAACCATTCTACACTCTCAATCAGAGTTGGGAGTTTTTTCATTGAATAAATGGAAAGAAAACCTAATGTTCAACAGTAAAGCAAGTAATTAAGTAGAAAGGAAAAGGTACCTCCTTTCTTGTTCGTCGTCGGATTTGACGATAGGGTCTTCTCCCTCCCCATGTGATTCGTCCTGTTGTTGAATGGGAGCACCGCTCTTCCGGAAATTCTTCTTCTTCTTCTTCGCCTCCTGCATCGAACTCGCACAAACCCAACCAGGAAATACAGGAATATCCAAAAAGATTTCTTTGATTCCTGCTTTCTGTGATTTTGACTGCTAGGGCTTGATTTTGGGGGAGGGATTTTTCTACCTTCTGATGATTACTGCTCGATCTCCGGCACCCTTCTAATTTGGGGAAAATCAACTTCACACTGTAGAATCACAATTATTTTTTTTAACAATAAATCTTTCCAACTTCCCAACACAACATAATTTATATTTTTTTAAATTTTTATTATTTTTTTCTTTTATTAAATATTTATTATATGAATAAAAAATAAAAAATTTAAAATAATTTAAAAAGAATAAACTAAATTTTTTTTTAAAAAATATTAAAAAATAATAAAAATTTAAAAAAATATGGAGTGTGGAGTGTTGGGAGGTTGTATAGCAAAATCCTTTTTTCTTTACAAATATGTGATATTTAAAATCTTAGATGATAAATAAAAAAATTTAAAATAAAACTAAAAAAAATTAATAATTAATAATTAACAAAAATAAATAAAATGTGTGGTGTGTAAGATGATAAGTAATAAAATTATTTTTAATATTTTTATTTTAATTAAACTAATTAAGTTGTTCTATTCATCATTCATACTACATACTTATTATGAAAAAAAGAAAAAAAAATGTGGTATGTGGGATGTAAGTAAAATTAGTCTTTCCTATTATTAATTATATTTTTACAAAATAATATAAATCATATTTCTTTAAAAAAATTTTAAAATAAAAAAATAATTAAAACATTATTTATTTTTTTCACCTATCTATAATCATGCAAAAATTATAATAACTGAGAATATATGAAAAAATTTTTTATTAATTATTTATAATATACAAATAATGCACTAATCTTAACTTATAACAATTTATAAAAAAAGTAATCTTAGATATAAATCAAATGCATGTAAGTTACTTGAACAAAATTGAGATTCACTATAAAAATATATTTTTTAAATAGTTCTCACTTTTTTCTAAAAGATTTTTGTAGAATTTATGCGAGGTTTGCACAAATCAATTTCTTATAATATCATTTGTTTTGAAGAAAATTATTTATCCAGTTCTAGAGTGTAGTGTATTTCTTTTAAAAAAATATGAGAAATTTAGGATTTATGAGAAAAAAATGACTTTTTTATGATAGATTCCACTACTTTCAAATGGAGTGAACTATCCTAAATTTAGCGCTAGCATTACTCTTATGTTTAATGGAATCATGGATCAAGGTTACTTTCTTTTTGACATGTTTTGGAGTCTACGGACAACTGGTATGCACAAACGGGATGCAACCGGCTGTACGTGGTAAAGCTTATGTGGAAGAAAAAAAGAAAAAGAAAAAAAGAAGAAGTAAAAAAGCAAAAAGGCCAAAGCAAAGAAAACTAAAAGGCCAAAGCAAAGCAAAGCAAAGTTTGAGATTTTCTTCTTTCTTCGGTGAGTAGTAGACCCCATCAATATTTTCTATTTTTCTTCTTCTTCAGTCGAGTAGCAGACCACTGCATTGCAGAGAGAGACCTCGAGGCGGGTGAGGGGAAGAGTGATGATATTGGCAACAAAGGTTCACAAAAGCCCAAACATCAACCAGATTTCACAAAATGGATGGACATCAACTTGGTGATTTCTTGGAGAGATCGGAACTATCTTCTGTAGGCCCATGTTTGAACGATTGTTCGTCATCGTCATTGCTGTGGACGGCTTCTTCGCTTTTACAGTTGAGGTCAAAGTTGTCTTTGCAGGAGCCATAAACGTCTTTGTTCCCCAAAAACTGCACTCAAATGCGATGCTGCGAATGAGGCTATCGAAGCCTCATAGTCACTGCACTGCTTTTCTAAAACCCTAAGATTGAGAGATGCAGATAGGGAGACGATCATGTATTGGGTTTGGATAATAGATGTGTTTAGTACTTGTGGGAGCTCATGATGTTGTAAGTTTTTGTTTGGGGTCATTGTCGGAGTATTGTTGAAGAGCTTGCATGCTGAAGGAATTGAAGATGAATGGAGGGAGATGAGGTCGGGGGACAAAACGTCCCGTTTCATTTTCCACGGGGGCAATGGTTCCCCCTCCTGATTGTATGTAGTGTTTTTATTTTGATATTCTTCTCCCAAAGCACATATATATCTTTCCACCATTTTGAATATTTTATTTACAAAAAATCTAAAATTGGTCCTAGTTTTGGGGAAGAAAAAAAAAGACATCCCAAAATTATAATAAATAAATAAATAATCTCCTAGGCCCTTCAAAGTATTTCAACCATTTTTTCCTATCCATACTGCGAACACATGATATGTGACATATTATTAAGACAATAATGAACATATGACATGAATTATCAAAGTGTTACAAATAAATAGATAAGGTAAACGAAATTAAAGATATATATATATATATATATATATATTTATATATAAATGGACACACACACTAGAGTAGTTTAAAGTTTAGAAACTCTTTTTCTTTATGCATGCATGCATGCCATATATCAAGCGTTTGCAAGGTTTATTTAAAGCCTCGTTTGTCTTTGAAAAATATCTCATCTCAATTTTATCATTACACTTTTTCAAATTTCAATACAAAATAAAATAAACAATTCAACTTTTTCAAATTCATCTCATCTTATCTTACATAATCATTACAATTTTTTCAAATTTCAATACAAAATAAAATAAACAATTCAAGTTTTTCAAATCTCAAAACAAAAATAATATTAAAAAATATATTCTAATAATACTTTATTTTACTTTTTAATTTTAATCTTAACTCATCTCATCTCATCTCCGAAAACAAATAAGGCCAAATTAATCCTCCGATTCTCCACTACACCACATATGAGGGTGGCAAGGTAAGGGACGGTTCCGCCATTAATTGGCAAGGTAAGAGGTGAACTACGAAACCCTCTCCAAATCATTAATTGTTTATTATTTTTATGAAAAAATATATTCTTAGATGAGAAATGATTTGTACAACTTTTAAATTGACAAGTTTCTTATACGAGTCCTTGTAAAAAAATGGACTCAATCTAAAAAAAGTGTAAAAAAAAACTATTTTTTATTAGTGGGGCACACTTTTTTTACAAACGACTTGTATAACACTTGTCTATTTTAAAGTATTGGCATTGGATTGACTATTTTATTTTTCAAATTTTGACTAATATATAGTTTTTTCATTTTTAGCTAATTATTCAAAACTTGAAATCTACATTGGATTAACCATCACACTCTATATAATAATAAAATATTTTTATTTTTTATTTTTGTACTTCTTTAATTAATTCTTTTTTCACAATCTCCAACAATCATATTCATTTTCATTTTCACAATCCAATAAACAAAAGAATATTATTATATACAAGAAATGCTTTAAGGAAAAATGAGAACAATATGAAAAACAATTTATACCATATCAATATCAAAATATAAAAGTTTTATCACTGTCCACAATACAACATTTATATATAGTTGCTGCCTACATTCATAAACACCCATATTTGTGATCCAAAATAACAAAAAATCACAAAATAGCATAGGCTGCAACCCCAAAACAAATACAACCACAAAATAAAAAAATCCCGAATCATTACACCAACAAAAGGCTACACATCTTCAAAAGGCTGAGGTAGAGATGGAGATGAAAATCGCTTCCTTGATTTCTCGAAAACCTCTTTTTGAATATTCAAGAAATACTCTTGCTACATTCCATTAATGCCAGCAAGATCCATCTTCATGAATCATTATCTCTATATCGATCTTGATTTTCTACGTATCATTCTTCCTATCTTTTTCAACTAGTAATTGAGCCCTATCATCATCCAAATTGTTGGTCGCTTCTTTTCTTTCAAATATGAAGACAACTCTATCACTTCTTATGTAAATTACGGCCTAAATAAATTCTGCATCGAAAGATTCTGTAGCCTTTTTTTTTTCTCCTTTTCTTTCTCAACCTTCTTCCCTAGAGGTTTATCAGAAATGACCTCTACATTATCATCTATCGTGTTGTCTCCTAGTGGAGTCGACTCCGCCATAACAGGGCATTTCCTATGTGGTTTCCTTTTCGTTGACAACATGAACATGTGTTGCTGCCATTTTGATTTGTGCACTAATTTAAAGTGTTTTGTGTACTAATTTGAAGTGGCACTATTTTTTTGTTTCTTATTTTATAACAAAGGATCATGAATGGAGTTCTGATAGTGATGACGATGTGAATATAGAAGATGAAGTTTGTGTGGATGATGGAGTGAATGTGGAAGATGGAGTCCATGTGGATGATAGAGTGAATTTGAGACCTTGCTCGAGTAGTGGTCCGAATGAGCCATTCATCAGTATGGTATTTGATGATGTAGAAGACACTCAAGCATTTTACAAGGTGTATGCAAGAAGAAAAGATTTTTCCATTCGGACCAATCATACTCGATTGTCGAAAAAGGAGAAAAAATTAATTGCTATAGACTACATTTGCTCAAGGCAAGGATTTCGACGGGAAATGACAAACAAAAAGAATGAATAATTCTGGAACTTGCTGAGACAAAAATTGGTTGTAAAGCATTGATGGGGATAAAAAAAGAGGGTGAAAAGTGGATAGTATGTAAGTTTGTGCTTGAACATAATCACGTGCTATTTACACCAATAAATACTAGTTTGCTTTGTGGACATAGGGTAGTGACACGTGTTCAAAAAAACCTTATTATGATTTTGAATGAGTCCGGTGTACCGACAAGGAAGATAATGTCGGTGTTGAGTAAAGAAACAGGGGCGACTTTAACGTTGGTTGCATTGGCAAGGTTGTGAAAAATTACTTGGGAAACAAAAGGAGAAAATTATTTGAAAAGAGAGATGCACAATGATTATATGCGTATTTTTATGATCGACAATGCAAAGAGTCTGGATTTGTGTACTCGATGCAAGTTGATGAGAATGAGTGTATGGGGAGTTGTTTTTGGGCAGATGCAAGATTAAAGTTCTAAACTTATTTTGTTGTACTTGTTGTTGTTTATGTAGGGATATTGGGCATACAATTGAGGTTGATTCCACTAACTTGGATTTTTAATCAAAATTTGCTTATGTATGTGATTAATATCCCAAATACATCTATACTCTCTAAATGTAATATTATTATATAAAAATTTAAGTTGTATATAATTATTGATTTTGAAATTAATGTGATAGGAAGGTTGTGGAGCTTTTGAAGCTTGTGATTCTTTGGATGACAAAGATCTAAGCTTTAATGATGGACTGCATCCAACTGAAGCTGTTAATATTTAGATAGGAAGGAAGGCTTATGATGGGACTATGTTGAAATTGAGATGGCATCACTATGCTATTTTATATGGCACTATGTTATAATTGATGGTACAGACTTATTTTTGATGGCCACTTGAAATAGTAGAATTTGTATTGCAAATGGAGAAGATGTTCCTAAATGATATGCAGAATTATATTTTTTATGGCACTATGCAGGATATGTCTAATGGGAAAAAGAAGAAGTCATGACCCATTGACCCATTTGTCTAACGGGATATGTCTAATGGCACTATACCAGGATATATAAATGTTCCCTGGAATGTGGCAACCAAATTTTTGAGCCACAAGAAAGTCTACAAAAAAATATTGTAAACTTAGAAGCATACTAGTTAATTTTTTAAATAAGATAAATTAAAAATCAGCCAATTGTAGAGCTGGCTAGCTTGAACCCGAATCTCAAGTAGTGTTTCATTTTATAATACAAGCCAAACATAACGTTCAACACAAAACAACTTACATGAGTCGAAGCACTACTCGACATAAACTAATATTTTTGGGATACATAAGAATTACAACAAACATTACAATAAAAATCAACCACGATATCAACATCACTTTTAAGGTTCCCTTATACTTCTTCTCCATTGTTTTATATTTGGCTTGTTCGATCAACTGATGTTCATGAAATAATCTCTCTTTCCCTCTCCACGAACTTGAACCACCATGAGAACCCGAACTTGTCATTTGCTGGAAAATCAGGAAGAAAGTAAGTGAAAATTGAAAGACATCTAAGAAAGGCCAAAAAATAAAATAATGAAAATGTGTCTATACAATCAGTATGAAAAGCATGACTACAAAACATTATCTCTTTCAGACCAATCACCAGAAATGGACTAAAGTTGTGGAAAAACTATGTTTTGCAACATTTAAATCTACACTATCTTTACCATATACAAAACCATATAAGAATATAGAAATGGACTCCAATCAACATGTCAAATAATACAAAACCAATCAAGTTGTCAAATAATACAAAAAATGGACTCCAATCAGAATATCATCACAAATCCTATATATCCTAATCAACATGACTCATAATAAATGTGACGACAATTGCAAGTTTTTAGTACAGTGACTTCAGAATTTCCACAACTAAAATGTAACTTCAGAATCAGTTCAATTTGAAAGCCCATTTTTAGCTCCAATTACCTCGGTAATCAAGTATAGGTTTTCCTCTCTCAATAAGTCCTTGAACCCATCAATATTTACCAACAAAAAAAGAGAATCAACAACACAAATTCCCAATTTAAATTTTTGAATTTTTTGCTACAATTCCTCAGCAACTAATTAAATCCCAACGTCGACTAAGAACACAATGCTCAACCAATTAGATCTTACAGTTTGAAATATTACATCAAACACATGGTGCCATAATCAAAATAAGGCACTGCTAAGCTTAAAATTCATCACCAACGAAATTAATAATCCCAGGACTGATCGGGATGAAGTTAATGGCAAAAAAATCCCAAAAATTGTAGTTTTGATGAGAAAATCATACCTGCAAAATTCTATTTCGATGGAGGTCGTGAAATCAGGCCGTTGATGGGGCTCCTCAAATCGCAGCTCGACATTCGCTGGGTAAGCTCAGGGTGGAAGATGTGGATGGGACGGACTGAAGGGTGGAAAACAAACGACTTTGGAAGACCAAGGAACCTGAACGGGTCTGGTTCGTCGCGGCTGTGAAGGAAATCGCTGGGTAGGGTAGGCTTAAGAGACGGGATTGAGGGGTGGAAAGGAATAGCTCTGGTTTGTGTTGAAAAGGATGAGGGATTTGTTGCTTTTTGAGTTTTTGATCTTGTGTAGGATGGGTGCAGGATAGGTGCATGATAGGTAAATTGGATGCCTTACGTGGCATAATATTATTGGGGGGCTATTATGTTGGGGGGAGCAGCCCGACCAACTTGAAGGTTAACTCTTGTAATAATTGCTAATTCTCTCTCACATATGTGAATATTTTTTATCCGTCCCCCGTATAGCATCCATGCTAATATGGAGCCAAGTCGACATGAGGAGATTGTCCTCCTCTATGGTGAAAGACACACCTCGTTGTGTTTTCTTACTAGATGACCTTTTTTCACCATCCAATTGTGATGCTTAGAGTCCACCATTATCATGGCTACTAGTCATTAGGGTACTGGAGAGATCTTGTTCACCACTTTGCAATAGAGTGGTAAAGAAGGGATCTTCATCAAATGTGGTATCCATCCTTGATTCAAGTATAATTGTAAAAAATAGGACTAGAGCCATAACAGTGCTACTGAAACAGCAGCCACAATCTCAAGTATTCACACAACAACCACAATCTCATAACAGTGTTGCTGAACCAACAACCACAATCTCAAGTATTCACACATAATCTCATGCAAGCAGGACTAATATTGCATTGCTTAAAGACAATAATTCCTTTAAAAAATTTCATGGCGTATTGAGATGAATGGAGCATATATGAAAAAGTTACCCAACATTACAAGTGCTACCTATTTCACATCATGAGAATAGTTCATGTTTTCATTATGAATATTATAGGAGCATATCTGAATGTTTTCATTATGCTTTTAAATTCTTACCTATTGAGAATAACCCAAAAAATTAAAGGAAAACTTCTTGCTCCTAACTATATAGATTTAAACAATTCTTGAAACTTTGTTACCAGAATGGCATGTCTTGAAACTTTGTTTCCAAAAGTAGTATTCACACAATTATGTTTATTTAGATTTAAAAGTAGGTATTGTTCACCACAAAAATTAAAAATAGTCGAGTTATTTTTATTCAAAGAGTGAGATTAGCTTTTATCCTTCAATTGGGAGTCTGCTTGCAATCCAAATCATGGTAACCTCTAATTACATGGCTGATGGTAATCTGAACTTCTTCAAGTTATACAAATATGCAATATCTGTAATATGCAATCCAAAAAGTGCTTTTACCAGGATCAGTTTTTCTCCCAAATTTTAAACTCATATCTTTTCAGAGTAATGAGGAATCATGCACCATTAAACAATTTACAGAGTATTCTTCAAGTTATACAAACTAACACTCGAAAGTCTAACATTACAACAGTTTCTATAGCAAACACCAACACTAACAGCTGTTTACAGAAGCTAATCAAATTTTAATTACTTGTATACAAGTAGCAAAACTAGGAAACAGAAATGAAATTGAGCCCTATCGTGTATCCAAATCAAAACTAGAAATTGAAAAACTCTTGATGAAAACAAAATCAACCCCAAACAACATCAACAAAATCAAACCCAAATAATAAAATCAAAACTAGAAATTGAAAAACTCTTGCTGAAAACAAAATCAATCCCAAACAATATCAAATCAAAACAATAAAATCAAGACTAGGGTTTCGAATTCTTACCGTGTTATTGCTTGTTGTGCTAGAGAGAATAGTTGCGGGAGAGAAAAATGGAAGCTTTTTTAGCTGTAGGAGAGAAAGAGGGAAGAAGAAGAGAAATAAAAGAAAAAAAAACTAGAAGAAGAGAAATAGGGAAGAGATACAGGAAAGGGAAGAAGAGAAAGAAGAGGAAAAAAAACTAGAAGAAGAGAAAATCAGGAAGAGACGGCGGGAAAGGGAAGAAGAGAAAAAAGAGAAAAAAAAACTAGAAGAATCCAAAGAAAGAAGAGACGCGGGAGAGAAAGAGGGAAGAAGAAGAGAGAAAGAAATCGCGGGAGAGAGGAGCTGAAATTAATAAGCAATACATTTAGACTTCAAACAGTTCTTTTTATCTTTGAAAAAAAAGATGAAATTACGATAGATAAATTTTTAAATGATAAGGGTTTGGCTAAACCAATGTGGGCCAACTATTGATAAAATATGCAAAATTTGAAAATGAAATATTGTTTGAAGAAGCCGATGTGTATGCTCTTAGACTTGTACCTAGCATTACTCTTCTTAAATTAGTTTGTAGATTACATCTAATAAATAGTTACATGATATAATTTAATTTAAAAAATAAATTTCAAAATTTAAATCATATAAATCAATTTTTACAATTTAAACGATGTAAATAGTTTTTGAGAATAAGTTATCTCTATTTTTATTTACATTTCTTAATATTTTACAAGTAGAGTGATTCACTACTGGTCTAAATGGCATACGATGGACACTACAAGAAATACTGGTTTTTCCCACGAGTGATTTTTGTGACAAAAAGCAGTCATTTTGTGGGAAAAATCATTTTCCCACAAAATTTAATTGTGGGAAGCTCGTGGGATAAAATTTGCCGGAAAAAGTACTATATCCCATGAAAGGTTTAAGTCGTGGCCAATAAACCCCTTTTCCCACGACTTTTCTCATGGTAAATTCTTAGTGGCTTGTCGCAATTACAACGTTCAACTTAATCAATGATCGTGAAAAATGTTCAATTCCCACGAGTTTTTGTCGTGGATTTTAGTATTTCCCATGATTTACTGTCGTGGGTATTAGTACTACCCACGTGATTATGTGGTGGGAAAGCTGTATTTCCCACAAGTTATTCTTGTTGGTATTAGTACTCACCACGAGATTATGTCGCGGGGAAAGCTCTTTCTCCACCAGTGTGGTTCATGAATAAATGTATGACCAAACTTGTCCCCACTGAGGCTTCCATAGCAAATATCGTATTCTCCATGATCACATCCCATAGATAATAGTTTTTCACAGAATTTAAATGGTTTTTTCCCACAAAGTGGTTAATCCGTGGGTAATAATTAATTACCATGAACTTACCTTGTAGGAAATAATTTGTAGTGTTCCTACCTATTTATATTTTTCCCACAGACACTTCCGTGGGTATGACACTTAATATCCACGAATAAATCTTGTAGCAAACAATTTTGATGGTTGAGTACTGTAACTACTATTTTGATGGTGGTGGGAAAAGGGTTTTTTCTTTTTAGAATTTATTTATTAATTTATATATATTTTTACTATTATCATGCATAAACAATAGCCTAAATTTGTGACATTTTTCACAAATTGTTAACCAATCAATACTTTTTCCATAAATATTCTCATATCAATGCAATCAAGCTTTGTATTTTCACTGAAGATCACCTAAATATACACGAGAATCAAATCTATTTTATAGCTTGAATATTCTAGACAACAATAATCTATGCAAACACTCAAATTATGACAACTTCTAAGTATCCAATTCAATCTGCTATGTAACATACTGCAATAAACATTTCACAAGGGACTATAACATAATTATATATCATCAATATGTTATAACAATTTCCAATCAGGACCATTGTTCAATTAAGACCATGGAAATACATGATTAATGTCTATTGAGTGGGAATGACAAGAGGGTCATTATATGCATATATGATACTACAACTTGACTCCACATTAAACACAGCTTCATTGAATTTGAATTCTGCTTCAGCTACCTTTGATCTGCCCAGATGACCATCGTAAGCTTCCTCTTCATTCACATATGAGATATGAAAATAAAGCACAAAGATGTTAGTCCATGAAGCAAGGTGTGCCTCAGCAGTAATAGGCTTTCATACTATTATTGTTGCTTAAAATATCTGTATCCACATATTTCATAGCATAAATCTCCAAGTTATAGTATTGAGCATTTTCAGCCACAGACAAACTCACGATGAGGAGGTCAATATCCTCCAACAAATTGGTTTTTCAAATAACAAGTATATGGCTCAATATTCTGGTCATTTAATATACAGTTAATATCTTAATTCATGACATTGTTTCAATTCCTATTACAGTAAATAGAGTCATTTAGCTCATGCTCCAAATTATTACCATATAAAACATGAACCAAACTTCTAAAGAGCTTACAAAATGCTATATTGAAAATGACCCAGACCCAATATTTTCAACCAAACTATAATATTAGAGAAACTATAATTTTTACTGGATTGCACAGGCATTATAAAGTATTGATAAGTCACCAGCCAAAAGTAGAATCTTAAAAAAAACATATGATGCAGATTGCATTAATTATACTACTGGTCAATTGCTTCAATATTCTCATTTGTAGCTTTCTCAGACTATGTGCTTAATATTACATAAGTATACTATCAAGTCAAAGCTCCCATAAGTCCAACCATCATTCTATTAGTATTTTGAATAGACATAAATAATATTGGAGTGAAATCTGCACAGCAGCAGATCCTTTAGATTTGATGCAAAACCAATGGAGGCAAGTATACTTGGTTGTTAACACTTTAAATATAATATGTGGCATCAGAGTTTAATTCATGAAATGCCAGTTACATAACCAACATCAATCAGTTTTATTAATTTGCAAAAGGTGTAGTTATACATCAGCCATTACCAACCTATTTATATTGCAAAAACAATCCATTTTTAAAATCACCTAAATGCATTACAGCCCACCAATATGAACTATGCACCGCAACTGGGGAAATTTTATATCAAAGTAACATTGGGAATACTGGTAACTTACCTCTATTCAATTATATTTTACACTTCTGTTGGTGGTTTCCAATTCTCTCCATCTGGGCTAACACAATGCAGTTCCATCCCTCTGCTTTTCTCCTTGTCTTAACCCTTGCTGAAAACAGCTACCTACATGCATTTGGTGTATCCCTGCAACAAAAATTATTGTAAGTTTGATCTAGCTGGGCTCACCCAAATAATTATACAAGTACTTTCACAAAATCTGGTGAAAGCATTTTATCTAAGAAGATAACTCACATCATCACAAACACCATTACTTGCACTATACCAGCACCAAACTATTGTAACTACTTCCATGCTGATACCAAGTTATACATTCACAAAACAAATTAATATATGCTATACAACCACCTGCCACTTTTGCCTCAATATAACAACCCCTACCCTTCCCACAGGGAACATCAAAATCTCAACACATTTGTCACACTGTCATAAGCACTGGGGAATACAAAACACAAAAGCCCCACACTCCCAAAAAACTTCAGGTCTGTAGATGCCTAAGCATCTCCCTGAGTCTCTTCTTGAGACTCCCTACTTGAAGGCAACGATGATGTTCTCATATTCAATTGTCTGTCATGCTCAAAAAATTGTTCTTTTAGAGCAGCCATATCACTCAAAAGTGACTCTAGTTTAGTCTTATAAATGTCTGCAGAAGTCTTGTTTCGTTTATTTTCCTCCGCCAATCGCACAAATGCCTTGTTTTTTTGTAGTGATGGAGAGGGCTCAGGAATCATAGAGTGCTCCATCCCTTGTGCATATCCCGATTTGAACCCTAAGACCTCCTTGAAAACAGAGGCAGTAGTAGTTGTAGCATCAACAACCTCCTCAGACTCCATCTCATTCAACCTCTCCAGCATTTGATTCTGAATATCAAATGCCAAAATTGAACATTAGTCCTTAGAAGTAGATATATATATATATATACCATTAAAAATTGGTCTGAAACTAAGAACAAGTAAATTTTATTTAACAAACTCACATAATTGTGTTCACTTGCTGCATTTATGAATTTCCCTTCTGCTTAGACCAGTGCGTTTCTTTATAAAAGGCAATCATATTTGGTGCCTCCTCGCTCTTCACAGAAAATTATTGTAAAATGTAACTATCAAACTCCACTTTGATTAAAACACATTTATTTTACTGCACACTACATGTCTTACCTTCTCTTCCATAAGTCTAACAAATGATTTCCTCCCACCGGTATGTTTAACTTTTTGTCTTTTCCTATTAGTAGTATTTCTTCTAGATTGCTCCTGAAACATTGTGAAACAAGATAAATTAGCTTTTACTTCACCATCACTTCTGAAATGGAACACTTCGACAGTGTTTATATATTCTTGAATATGGGTTGCTGTAACAGTAAACTTAACCAAGTTAAAGCAAAGAGAACTGCTAAAGGTTGAATTATGATAACATAATATACAACAAGTTACCTCTTATTTAATGTGTGACCAATATGATACACTTTTTATTTTATCTTTATACTCAAGTTAATTCTGGCCATGCAAACTGAAAAAGTTATTCACTTGGAATATACTTGTGGTACTCTAGGTCAAACTACCACAACACTCCAAGTACCTATTTTCTGAGCCTTATGCCTCGTTGCTTATAAGTTTCTTCAAACATCAGGGCATAATTACCATGGAAACATAACCATCAAATATGTTCTTATGTACTATGAGGTAGTATTAAAGAAAACTTACATATTTAAACAACATGGATTATTTATTTATTTTTAATCCATAAACAAAAACATGTAGTGGATATCCATAAATGATCCCTCATCATCTTGTAGGGACAGCAGGAAAGGAAAAATATTTCAACCCATTATGGTAACCAAGAGGCAGCCTAAGTTGTAAAATGCAATGTCTACTAGGACTATGCATGTATGCTCCTGTACACGGAAGATCCATGCCAGTAATATAACATCATATTGAGTGAAATCCCTCACCATCGAATGACCATTATAATTCTAAAATCATCTTCTAGTCACAAGTACCTTGAATGGGCTGCTGACCCATCTATCACATAACCACTCCCAAACAGGTTTCTCCACATGCGACATCCCACCGGATAGTGCCTCCTCATGCGATGCATATTTGAGGTAGTGCTTGTGCAGTTCGTAGTGGTATGCATTGTATTTGTCAGCGAGAGCTGTTACCACAGCTTCACGGTGGTTTTCCTTCATCCAGTCCAACACAAAATCTGCCTGCAAAACCAAATTCAGATTCATACATGGTTTGTCACAATAAAAAGTGATGAATTCGATCTGTGAATAACGTTCTAAATAATAGGTATATTTTATAAACGCCTACTCTAACACGATTGATGAGCTCGTGCTTCTCTTTCTCATCTACCGCACTCCAGCTTGCATGCCTCATTTCTGCATGCACTTTCACCACCCAGCTCACTTGACTACTGAAGATAGCGGCATTATCGCACGATGGACCCCTGTGCCCATCCTTTATAATAATAGCAATCTTACCCAACTTACGTAACTTTTCAAAAGCTGTCCCCTTCGCAAGCCCTCGTCCTCATTTTTTTATGGGTGTAACTATAATAAGAAGTTAGTAATTGTGATATAGATATGCACAAGAAGAATATTATCCCCTAACCAATAAATTGACAAGCTGAAAACAATACATAAGTAATATATATTACTACCACACCTGTGATAATATCCTCCTAATTTCTGTCATTTTGTACATCATTCGACTCTTATTGGCCGGCTTCAGGTAGTGCTTGAGGTGACTCATCAGCTTGGGAATCTTCGGCCTCATCTATTAGGCTCCTTGTCGAAGAGAGTGCAGCTGGAGTATTGTCAATAGCACTTGATATCAGCAGTGGACGTCGAGGTCGGGGTCGAGGTCGGGGTAGGCCCCTCCCTCCTCGAGTTACAGTCATCACCTTGATGTAGTTACATTTACTTATCAAGTTAATATAGATATTGAGCAAGCCTACTACTGGAAAACCATAGTATGCCTAACCCACTCACTTATTGATCAAGTGGCTGGAAGGTCGCAAGATGCAACTTATTGATCTATGTAATGAAACGGCAAGAGGAATATGAACTGATACTTCCTCAAGTTACTGTTTTAAGATGAATATGATTCAACACTTTAACTTGCATAGTACAAATATTAACATAACCAGAGAAATCAGAGGCACATATAAAGTTGAATATGTCTGAATCCAAGCAAAAGTACATGCCAAATCTGGTCTTTGTCTATAGTTAATGATATAATAGAATAAATCCCTTGCACTGGGAGTAAAGTCAGCAGGTGAATGCTGTTATGAATGTGATAGCTGAAAGATTATTTCTAAAAAAATCCAGATATTGGTTTTGACTTGAACATTACATGAGCCTTCTGAAAGGTGAAGCAAACAAAGGTATCAGAAAATAATCTGGGCTACTACTGTCCCCAACAACAACAATATTCTAAATTTCGTGCTGACTGTCAAACCCACAACAACAGGCCCTAAGATTTTTAACCCAGAGGTAAACATTCACATGTTTTCACACTTATTCCATGCCTCATGAAAGTATTGATTTTTATGAGGTTAAAACACATTAATACCATGGATTAAAGGTGCTGAAATGTAGCAACAAAATAAGATGAGGCTGGGACAAAAAAATTTACCTTTTCCTTCCTTCGAAACTGCCTCTGCTCACACTGGATGAAGAACAAGTAAGATGCTCCACTTGAACTCCAGAAAGGGTTGGGTTATGCGTACACTCAGCTAGGAACTCTAACACTTTCAGCAACCCTCTGGAGTATCTAACGAGATCTCAGCTGATTGCTTCTTACTTACCCTTTCTGACATCAAAACTGTTGTACTAAGTAGGAGCTACTGATGTAACTGCTGCTGGAAGTCCCTGATCCCGCCACTTCACATTTCCCAATTCTTAAAATCCCACCTTTTGCTTCTGTGGGACTTCTACGTGTGACTTGTGGATTATTTGGGGAGAGTTGCTTCTGGTGGTAAGTGGACGAAGGCACCGAATTTTGGTTGAGACTTTTTTTGTTCTATAACCTTTTGGTCATGGATTTTTTGGAGACATGTCTTTAAGTTATAAATGGACAAAAATTTGACTTCTTATAATATTTGGTACTAAATATTAGCATGTTGCTTTGTATATATATAGATATAATAGATTGCTCGTGAATAGAACATCCAGATTAGTGTGGGTTGGGTTGGCATATGTGGCTGGCCCAGAATATTTCTGAGAGATATGATTGTCTGGTTCATGTTGTACCATATAATAAACTCACTAAATAAAAGTTGATGCTTTATATATAATATATATATATATTATATAATAGATTGCATGTGAATAGAACACTTGCGTTTGTGTGGGTTGGGTTGGCATACGTGGCTGGTACAGAATATTTTTCAGTATTATTGGTTTTCTGCTTCATGCTGTACCAGAAAATATAATCACTAAAAGCATGTTGCTTTATATATAATATATAATAGATTGTATGTGAATAGAGTTTGTCTTCTTGTGGGTTGGGTTAGCATACGTGGCTTGCAGAGAATAATGCTTGGCAACATTGGTTTCCATAAGGGGACACATGTAATTTAATGAGACATCTCACTAGATTTATTTTCATGGAGTTATTTTCATGCACCAGGATATTTTATGGAAATTCTTAACGTTGTGGTCAGGGAGCTAGCTTTTTGTCTGATATTCTTTATACTATAAATTCACAGAAATTTTTGTACTTATATTTTAAACTTTGTCCCGTTCATGAATACTCCATAATATTTTCATGCAATTAAAGCATGGTGCTTTATATATATATATATAATATTTTCTCGCATGTGAATAGTTTTGGTCGGTATAGTTGTGGGAGTTTTTAGTTTGCTTGTACAAGCTAAAGAGGACCCATTTTGATAGCTGCACCAAGATATTGCCAGTTCATATCATCATTGTTTGGGCATGATAACAAGGCAAATATGGAGTAATCCTAGTAGATATCATCATGCAGCTGGTTGTCACAAGCAATTATATCATGAACGGGAAGATGCCTCAGCAAATTTGGAAGATTTCTTGCATCCATTGATCCAGCCTCAAGTAATTGTATCATATGACCCAATCATCCCTTTATACTACCCCAGCTAGCCAAATCTAGTCACCAACTTTGATATTTATTCTAATGCTATATATTGGGTAAGTCATGTATATTCTAAGCATGCTGGGCAACATGAATGGAAAATATATTCTCAAGGTATATGTCAAAAAATAAGGCTGATCGCATACATGGTATCATGTTCTATGAAGCTTGTGGAAACACTAAAATTCAGGCCGAATGATTGTAAATTTACACCATAACAAATATGGAGTAAGACATGACAAGGATTGTAGCTATGGTTGATAATCATCTAAATTTAACATCGACACAGTGGCCCATCTAGATTCGTCGACTTCGTCAAAGCAATTAACACGAAAAAGTGTTCATGAATAAGTTAGGGGGAAAACACCTAAACCTTGTGTCTTCTAATTCCTTTTTGGCTTGTCATAAATGATAACTAAAGTGTTCAATTCTTATGACAGGGGGAATACATCATGTACTAAGACTTTTTGTACAGATAATAAAGAAAAGAAAAATAAGAGTTCATGAATGTAATCCTTGATCATAAGCATTAATATTAATTGGAAATAAAATCATATGCCAATTTATAACCATATATGTTATAGCCTGACCCATAATCCCCACATTATGCTCCAATCAGATGAAATAGAATGGCATTAATGTAACCTGTGATTATAACAACTAATTAACAATTAATAGAAAAGATGAGGCTCTTAACTAAAGATGAAAGAAGGTTGGAAAAGACTCTAAAATGGGTTGGATTAATTGAGTGCATGTGTGCCCCACAAAATCAGCACTGTAGGTGTGAATATCCTTATAATATTATTATGAATATTGTCGTAAAATTGTAGAATATATATAAATATATATAACTATTTATCGAGTGGTATTTTGAATTATGGGTGCTGGGCTGTAGAGTCTGGCCTGATCGATCATCTCGATCACAAGTGAAAATGATTGAGTCCTTTGAAATTTCCCACAATTTGAGAAGCGTTCGATATTAGCTTAATCTAGAGGAGACAAGATCTATAATGGTTATCATGGTGGGGCTTCCACTACCTCTTGTAAAGGAAGAAATAGATGAAAGGATTAGGGTTGGCATGCAGCTCAATCAGTACTTTTATATCATCAATCCATGACAGTTATAGCTATCTTCAGGGGACTGCTACTCACTATTATCTGTTGGCTCGGTTTTTTGTCACTAGAAAAATATACATTTGACTACTTCATCATCACATAATTTTAGCTTCAAACATTATTAATAAATATATTATATATATTTGATCTCCCATTATAAGTCCTATGTAAGTCGAAAAAGATAAATTGAGAATAAAAAATATATTTTATTCTCAAGTCGGTTATGTGGAGCACATTGTCCACGTACAATACTTAAATGATAAAATTTAATTTGTAAGATTCAAATTTTAAAAATTCTCTTCTAAATCAAATTAAGTCATGTAAACACTTTATTATGTGTATTATCTACATCGGCTTATAACTAGATAAATTAAAAAAAAAACAAAAAATATGCTAAAGAATTAGATATATATATATATATATATATATTATGTAAAAACATTTATCAATTGCGAAAAACCCATTTCATAAATGTTTCGTTGCAGATAATTATCATCAAAAGGAAATAATTACTTCCCTATACCTATTTATCAAACTCTAAAAAAGTTTCAATAATAATATTACATTTTTCTTTACATATGTTGGCTGGCTAGCTTAATATATCATATTTTCAATTAATTTAAAAATAAAAAATCCAACCCAATTGTCAATCCCTGATCACCATGTATATGTAGGTGGGAATATCACCCTAGCTAGCTAGCTAGAAACTGTACCAAGAGATGGTGGTTTTGTAAAATGTTTGCTCAATCAGATATGTTCATGGCTTTACAAGCAAAGATAATTGCTTGTGGAAAATCCTTGGGAAAATTGATGCAGTTTAATGTTTAATTGCTTTTCTATTCATGTTTAATTACTTCTCATGTTTACTTGCTTTTCTATTGATGTTTAATTGCTTGTTCAATCAGATCAAAACATGGTTTGTTGAGTTTTCTTTTTAAAGACATTTTCTCTAATCCAATCTATCAATTTATCATGTATACAGTGCCACAAATTACACAGACTACACATTACACAATAGAATTTACACAAGTTTCACAGATTTACAACATATCATCACATCAGATTACACAATAGAATTTACACAAGCTTCACATCATATCATCACATCAGATTACACGTTACACAATAAAATCCAAATAAATTTTACAGATTCACATTATCAGAAATTACACAATCAAACCGTATCTTGCCAAAACAGAGCAACGGTGCCATCACAAATTACATAGAGAGAAGAGGAAGGGAGAAGACATAGAGGCTCACCGTGTTCCCAGAAGATGGCTGTACTGGACTTGGGCAGGCGGAGGTAGTTGGGGAAGGGTGGCTCCCAGGGTGAGGTCGCGATGTGGGGCGGGGGCTGGCTCTCGACGACTGGGATGGGTCTCGCGGTAGGGGGGAGAGGCTCGATCGTAGTCGCAGGGAGAGAGAGGTGCGATGGGGGCTAGCAATCGCTGGGAGAGAGAGAGAGAGAGACGCGGGGTTGGAGGGATTGGGGAAGAAAGGGGAAAGGGGAAAGGGCCCGGAGGCATATTTTATTACCTTTGCGGCGATATTTAGTCGCCGCAATAATTCATAATATCGCCGCTAAAACTAAATAAACCATAATGTCTTAATTAATTCAAGTAATTTTATTTGCGGCGACTAAATATCGCCGCAAAAACTTATAACCCACGAACCCACTAAATATCTGGCCAAACTATTTGCGGCGATGAAAATCGCCGCAAAAAGATGTGTTTTCACTGTAAAAATATCTTCTCCCCACAAACAGTTACTTGCCGACAATATTTCATGGAAATAGGTTTTTTTAGTTCCTACGAATGGTGTTCGTGTCATTTGACACTTATTTACCACGACCGTGTGTCTTGAAAAAAGAATTCATGATAAAAGGCCGTAATTCTTGCAGTGGAGGACAACATTTCCTTTAGAATCTTTATTTATCAGTAGCATATGTGACGTTTGCACGATATATTTTCTTTAATTGGATGACTTTTCAACCTTATAAGCATCGTTTGGTTTATCAAAAAATATGGGCAAAGACAGTATTACCACCTAATCCCACGGTTGCACTTACCTACTTCATAATTAAAGTAGTACTGAATTATTATCCAACCAACTTCATAATAATAAAACTGCTGAATCTGAAATCATGCATAAAAGAAAGGAAGTTCTTTCCAAGGAAAAGCTGCCAAATCATCAGGATATCATAGTTTCTAGATAATCATTGAACTAGATAGCATACCAGATCATTCATTACATGTATCGAGTTTTACTCAAAGATCTTCCCCAATATATCTAGATCTACCAGCTAGCCATATTCATCTCTGATCATAGATAATATGGATCAAAAAGTAACAGTAAGATTGGCCAACTTAAGATTTTCTTTGATTTTTTCAATCTGTTTGATATCTACCTGAAAGGCCAAAGACAGCACATCTTCCGGCAAGGGGGGTGTTGCCGCGAAAAGTGATGTAGCAATGACTTGGTTGCCGGGCCCCTGGCTATCGAAGACCGAGATAATAGAAGCGTGCTCGTCGGCGGCGCCGTTGTAATGATAATGGACGAGAGCCTTAGGGAACACAAAGACTTCACCTTTCTTGACGGTCTTGGAGATGAGTTTGTTTGCTGTGGTGATGAAGCCTACGTTCATTTGCCCCTCCAGAACGTAGATAAGCTCGGCCGCGCGCGGGTGCAAGTGAGGAGTGAAGCTAGGCCCGCCGGGCAAATAGTCACTGCGCGCCACCGACAACGCCAGTGTGTTGAGGCCTGGAATCTCTCGCACGCTGGCCAACGTTGCATTGAATGTCCCAATCGAGGTGTTGATAACATTTGGTTTAACTAGGCCACCGAAGAAGAAATCATCTGCCGTAACATTTGCATCGTCCTTGCATACAAACCCGTTCACTTTTATGTCTGTTTACACGCATGAATGAAATCAGTACGTATATAAGAAACAAAACATTTGACTATTTTAAGCATTCAAGCGAACATTTTCTCAATTCTGTCTTTGATACGTACCAAATTAATCAAATTACATCATATGTACCTGAAGAAGGAACAACAGCAACACAGATATCCTGCAGGGAGTCAGGATCGGATGCAATAATGCTGGGAATTGCAGTAAAGATGATCAGACATGCAAGAGCGTAAGTTACCGACATGCCTGAAAATTGCAAGAAATTATTAGAGAGCGACTGATGATCGAAAGTTTGGTGGAAAGTTTGGTTTGAATATGGTGGAAAGTTTGGTTTGAATATGGATATAACGAAGGGGCAGCTGCGTTATTTATATGCAAGTATGGAATAATATATTAAGAATGGATAGAGGATAGAGTTGATAGAGTTGTTGGGTTGCTCCTTATAGAGTTGATAGAGTTGTTGGGTTTGCTCCTTTTTGTAGTCCTACATTGGTGGGATCAGATAAGAGAGGCTCATGGCCTACATAAAGAGGTTTAGCTTCTTTGGTTAAGTGCACCAAGTCAAAAGCTAGTAATTTGTGAATCTAGTTAAAAAATTTTTGTTATCTTCTTTTTATAAAAGAGAAGATGTGAGAGTTAAAATTTTGCTAGTGGATAGTTTTGTAGGTGTACTTGGGATGAAGAAAAAAATTATGATTGTAATAATTTTTCATACAGTAGATTTTCTTTTCTTGATCTGATGGTTTTTCTTCTGTTTTGAGAGTTTTTTATGTAAATTCTTATATTATTATTATTTCTCTATTTTTCTTGATATTCTTACAAAGGGTTGATCTTGGGATTGAATTTGGGAAGGCTAAATTTCCAACAAGAATTATATATAGTATGATGTGATGCACGATCTATCAATCAGAGAATAACTAGGATTTGAACTTAAATCCCACGCAATCCGACCAATTAAAGCTCATACGTAAATTGTGTAGAATTATTTCTACGTCCTCTTTTTAATTTGCATAAAGTTACCATGTAAGTATATATGTTTTCCACGTACGTTGTCATCTCACACCAACCTCTGGTACATTAAAAATAAACTAAAAGACACTCGAGCAAACAGATGTTAACCCGTTCGGTCTATTCCGATATGGTTGGTTTATGGTCCTCATGTCTCTATCTTTTCATGGGAACCAAGTATTTTTTA
Organism: Cyclocarya paliurus; assembly: GCA_029856935.1. Taxonomy (NCBI): domain Eukaryota; kingdom Viridiplantae; phylum Streptophyta; class Magnoliopsida; order Fagales; family Juglandaceae; genus Cyclocarya; species Cyclocarya paliurus. The sequence continues at coordinate 11,348,323 of CM056949.1, forward strand.
AAAAATACACAAATTTATTAGTGATATTTTTTTAAAACATATGGTCTCATTTGAATTCATAGTTGATCTCAACTCATCTTATCTAATATAATCATTACAATTTTTTCAAATTTTCATACAAAATATAATAAACAATTCAAAATTTTTAAATATCAAAATAATAATAATATTAAAAAATAATATTATAATAATATTTTATTCAACTTTCAATTTCCAATTGGGATGAAGCATCACTCTAATCCTTCCGAGGTTGGCAGCAGGAAGAAGCGGCCAAAGGTGGGTTGCGACGAAATTGGTGGCGTTCCTGAAGCAAGGCCGGGGGGTCCCAGAGCAGAGACAATGCTTCCTAGAGTGAAGCTAGAGGGACCAAACCCCCTTCTCCCTTCAGAGGGTCGAAGAGGAGGAAGATGACGATGTTCTCCAGATCGCCTTCTTGAACCCTTTCATCAAACCTGCCCCTCAGGGGGCCCCGGTCGTGGAGTCTCTTGCCTCCTTTTGAGGAGATACTTGCTAAGAGGCCGTTTTGCCTCCTTAGAATCGAATGTGGACTCCTATCTTACCTTTTCAGAGGGGGCATCCCAGCAAACTCCTTCGACAAGAGAGTCGAGCTCGACCGAGGGGGAATTTCAACCTGTGATGGACGAGGAGCCCCTCACCGGTGAGGGGCCTATGAAGACTGAAGAACCCTCATTAGGTCCCGCCGTATTTGGAGGACCCAAACAACTCGGGGAGGTGGAGGCTGATGTGTAGGAAGCCCCCAACACGGGTCCTTCCTGGGAGTCCATTCAAGACGTGCCAGGGCCTTAATTTATGGCAGTTGGAGGGTGCCGCCCTTTCCTCTTCTACCGGGGTGGGGGCGAGCCATACCACTAGCCCGGGCTTTGAAAGGGTTCGTGCCGAGGCAATTGAGCGGAAGACCCAGAAACTAAGGCCTTTCTTTGACTAGGTATGCCTCGCTTGTACTTGTCCCGTGGATCTTTTTCCTTTTTTCTTCTAACAGTTCCTGATACTGCAGGCCATAAATAAACTGGAGGGAGTGATCTTCGAAGAGCATGGGGAACTAGAAGAGGAAAACAGGGTGCTCCGATCCATGGCTCTCCTTACTTGCCTAGAGATTCGTAAGGCGAATAAGGAGGTTGAGGTTCTCTCCCTGGAGCGTGACGGTCTGATAGAAGACTTGGAGGCCTTGAATGAACATCATAGGCTTCTAAGGGAGAAGGGCCAGAAGCTCAAGGGGAAGAAGACCGCGCTGAAGCGGGAGTTGGCCTGGGTCAAGAGCGAGACCTGGGTCTTCTCGGAGTGCGCATGCAGTCGTCCAAAGGGACCTTAAGAGAAGTTAGGAGGAGCTGTGTCGACCCGGAAGGGGCTTCTGGTTCTTCGCAAAAAGAGGGAACATATGGTTAAAGAGTAGGCCTCATCCGCTAGGTGACGCTTGAAGTTGATTTCCAAGCACTTCTCGCTTGTTTGGGAAGTTTGACATCAAAAGGCACAAGTGCAGCGAAGTGAGGCTTTGGCCCGAAGTTTTGAAGTCAAGTTGGTTAATACGACTAACACCATCCTTGCTCGAGACACTCAGATCTCGGCCATGGAGTCTAGTCGGGAGGCCAGTGCAAAGTATTTGGGGGAGATTAGGTCCTAGATCTAGAACGCCCAGGCCTTTCGAAATGCAGCTTGGGGGTATGGCTACGAGGAGGGCCTCGAGCAGCTGCGTGATCATCTACAAGAGCACCCTGGGACAGACCTCAACACTCTGAGTGTGGCCTCCCTTAAACCGAACCCTCACGCCTATGCTGAGGGTAGGGGTGCCTCCAGCCTTCTCGGGTGCTCCCCATCCACCCCAGTAGTTGTATGGGCTCCAAGCCCCTTTGTTGCTTCTCCTTTTTTTTTTTTTTGGTAACATTGACTTCCTTCTATGATGTAACTCCATCTGAAATGAATATACTGAGTTTCTTTTCTTTTTTTCTCGTGTATTTCCTTGTTCTTTCATGCTTTTCCTTTTTTTGTTTTGTTTTTGCTTTTGTTTTTTTTTTTTTCTTTCATCCAGAGACTCGAATCTGAGTTAGAGCTTGGGACGCTTCTGGACTTTGGCTTAACCTCACGAAGAGTTTAGGGACTCGGCCTCCCTGGACACAAGGCTCGGCAAGTCTAGGGACTTGTATCCCAGTGGCCATGTAGGTAGAGCTCGGGATGCTCTAGGCCCGGCTTTAACCCCTGGCTAGTCTAAAGACTTGATTTTGCTAGACACGAGGCTCGACAAGTCTAGGGACTTGTATCTGAGTGGCCTTGTGGGTGACCACGTGGCCAGTCTAGGGACTCGACTTTGCTGGATACGAGACTCGGCAAGTCTATAAACTTTAATTTGAGTGGCCATGTGGATGACCCCACGGAAAGTTTAGGGACTTGGCTTTGCTGGGCACGAGGCTTGGAAAGTCTAGGGATTTTGCATCTGAGTGGCCATGTGGGCAGAGCTCAGGATGCTCTAGGCCCAGCCTTAACCTTGCGGTGAGTCTAAGGATTCGCCTATACTGGACATGAGGCTCAGCTAATCTAGAGATTTGTATCTGAGTGGCCATGTAGGCAGAGCACGGGATGCTCTGGGCCTGGCCTTAACCTCGCGGTGAGTCTAAGGACTCGACTTCGTCAGACATGAGGTTTGGCAAGTCTAGGGACTTGTGTTCGAGTGGCCATGTGGGCAACCCCGCGGCGAGTCTAGAGACTCGGCTTTGTTGGACATGAGGCTCAGCAAGTCTAGGGACTTGTATCTGAGTGGCCATGTGGGCAGAGCTTGGGATGCTCTAGGCCTAGCCTGAACCCCGCGGCGAGTCTAGGGACTTGTCTTTGTTGGACACGAGGCTCAGAAAGTATAGAGAATTGTATCCGAGTGGTAATGTGGGCAACCTCGTGGCGAGTCTAGGGATTCGGCTTTGTTGGTTTCTAGTTTTGACAATTTGGCGGTGAACATCCATACATCTTTATTTATAAGTTCACTGGATATATTTACAAGTACACGGCTTTCATTCATGGATAAAATTTGTGATCCCTATGCAAAGTACCTCTTCAGGTGCTTGGCATTTGACCAATGGGAGAGTTCACGGCCTTGACGATCTTTGAGGCAGTGAGAACCGGGCCTATTGCTTGCCGTTACCACCTATGTGCCTTCCTACTGCTGCCCCAACTTCCCCTCCTCCTGGGTGGTCACCCCGGTCTGTTTAAGCACTAGGTTTCCTATTTTGAAGGAGCGTGGCCTGACTCGCTTGTTGAAGTATTGCTCCACTTTCCCTTTATTGCTTGTCTTTTGCATCGCAACTTCTTCTCGTCTTTCTTCTAGGAGATCCAAGCTTTCCTTTAGTCTTTTGTCTTCGGCGCTTGGGTCGAAATGCTGGACCCGGTATGTGGGCATCCCCACCTTTGTGGGAATCACCGCTTCGCGCCCGTAGGTGAGGGCGAAGGGAGTCTCTCCAGTGGGGGTCTCGACGGTTGTTTGATATACCCATAGTACCCCCGAAGCTCTTTAGCCCATCCTCCTTTATGAATCCCCAACTTTTGCTTCAAGGTGGACAATAGGGTTTTGTTGGTTGCTTTGGCTTGATCGTTGGCTTGTGGGTTTTTTGGTGAATAGTACTTGACCTTAATCTCCAACTCTGCATACCATTCCCGGTACTGTGAACAATCAAATTGCCTCCTATTGTCCGATGTGAAGCTTTGGGGGATACCGAACTGGCAGACTATCGACTTCCATAAGAACTTTGTGATAGCTTGGGCGGTGATGGTTGGTAGGGCCTTTGCTTTGACCCATTTTGTGAAGTAGTCGATTGCTACGACTACGAACTTTGCCCCTCCTCTAGCCGACAAGAACAAGCCGATCAAGTCCAATCCCCACTGCATGAAAGACCATGGAAAGGTGATCAAAGTCAACTCCTCTAGTAGGTAACGTGGCACGAGCAAGTGTTCTTGGCATCTCGGGCATTTCTTTAGGAAGTTCTCTGCATCGCAGAGGGATTGGGGCCAATAGTATCCAGCTTGGATTACTTTTGCGGCCAATGCCATTCCGCCTAAGTTGTTCTCGCAGATTCGTTTATCTCGGTCAGCACATATTGGGTTTTGTCTGGTGAGATGCATCTTAGGAATGGTTCGGAGAAACCCTTCTTGTACAGGATCCCTCCTAACAATGTGAACCGTGCAGCCTTGTTTCTGACTTTGCATGACTCCTTGGGGTCGCCCGAGACTTCGCCATTCAACAAAAACTTCATGATGTCTGTGGCCCACTCGAGAGGTGCCAAGGAGGCGACTGACACCTTGGCCCTAATGGTCAAGGCATCGACCATCCTGACTACCTTGTGTTAGGGAAGGGAGAGCTCCTCTTGCCCTGAGGCTGCCTTCACCAAGCGATTCGCCATCTAGTTCTCTACCCTTGGGATTTGCTATATGTAGAAGTAGGCTAAGAGGTCACGCCCCTCGCACACCTACTGGAGGTACTTCTTCAACTTCTCACCTTTTGTGGCGAATTCCCTCACACCTAATTGACAACCACCTGGGAATCGGTCACTGACATTTTTGCTAACAGCGCCTCGTATTCGGTCTCGTTGTTGGTTGTTTTGAAGTCGAGCTTCATCACATAATTGTGCTCTTCCCTGTGTTCGGTGACTATTTGCACTCCAACACCCCTGCCAACCCGGCAGGACGATCCATCCACGTAGACCTGCAGGGCCTCCTCTGGGAAGCTTGTGAACTCGGCCACGAAATCCGCCAGCACCTGCCCTATAATCGTTGTACGGGGCAAGTACTCTATGCTGAATTCACTTAGCTCGATTACCTATTTGGCAAGCCTGCTAGACGTGTCGGGCTTCCACACGATCTCCTTGAGGAGGGCATTGGTGAGCACTTTCATTGGGTGGGCTTGGAAGTATGGCCTCAACCTTCTTGTGGCAACTAGCAACGTGAACACCAGCATCTTCATCCGCAGGTACCTAGCCGCGGCCAAGCGGAATGCTCAGCTTATATAGTAGATTGGCCGTTATACCTCATCTATATCTCGAATTAACACTGCGGACACGACATGCAGCAACATGGCCAGGTACACGGTCAGGTTCTCGCCTGGCTGAGAAGCGCTGGGTGGGCTCGGTACTTCTTTAGTTCAGCGAATGCCTCGACGCAGGTAGTGTCCCATTCCTAGGCCTTCCTCAAGACTTTAAAGAATGGAAGGCATCAGTTGGTCGACCAGGCGATAAAGTGGTTTAAGGCCACCACTCGGCCGGCGAGTCTCTAGACTTTGTGAAGGTTGCCTCGCACGTGGGGGGGGGGGGGGGTTGGGGGCATCCCTACTATTGCCTCAACTTTCTTTGGGTTGGCCTTGATACCTCGCTCGTAGACCATGAAACTCAAGAACTTGCCCGAGTCTATTCCAAACGCGCACTTCAATGGGTTGAGCTTGATTTGGTAGTGTTGGAGCACCGTGAAGGCTTCTCGTAGGTCTGATAGGTGTTGTTTGAGTTTCTTGCTCTACACTAGTAGATCATCTACATACACCTTCATGTTCCGGCCAATCTGTTGAACATCTAGTTGACTAGTAGTTGGTATATGGGGCCAGCGTTCTTTAGGTCGAATGACATGGCCTTGTAATAGTAGAGTCCTCTAATAGTGGGCTTCTCAGATGAATCTCATAGCAAGGAGACAATGCACTTCTCTGCCATAGCTGCATACTTTTCCGCGTTGAAGTTTCGACGCTTTTGCTTGACCTTCCTGGCTATCGGGTTCACGCAGAGGCGGTGTTCAATGATTGAGTTGTCGATCCTAGAAATCTCGTCGTGACTCTAGGTGAACACATCCTAGTGCTTGACGAGGAGCCACTTCATGGCCTGCCTTAATTCAGAAGCCATTTTGGTCCCTACCTGCACGATGTGCTCGAGCTTTTGTCAATCTACAAAAACCAACTCTAAGGGCTCAATGGGCTTTGCTTACTACAATGCTTGCTCGTCTCGGACTTTCTCATCCCATTAGGCTAGGGTCGGCGGTGAAGGTGGTCTGGCTACCTCCCCTGCTTCCCCAATCATCTTGGCTTCCTTAACTTCGTGCCTTAGCTCTCGGGCATTAGCATTCTTAGGCTAGCAACTGCTCACTGCGGACCTCTCCCACCCCTAAGTTTGTGGAGACTTCATCTTGATGTGGTAATGGATGTTATCGCTCTTAGGCTGTTTAGAGTCAAGTGACCCAGTATTGCATTGTATGAGGAGGGGGTCTTCATTACTAGGGCCATCGTGGTTGAAGTCCTAGGGGCCTTCCTGGGTAGGACGAACAGAGTGATGGCCCCCATTGGCTGGATGATGTCACTTGTGAAGCCCTTGAGTGACATCAAGGCACGGTGCACTCGATCTGGGTTGATCCCTATCCTGACAAAAGCGTTCCAGAATAGAATGTTCGCCGAATTGCTATTTTCAATAAGGACTCTTTGAGTGGTAAAGTTGGCGATTTGTATGGTAACTACCAATGCATCATAGTGAGGGTGGAGGATGCCCTCCCTATCCTTCTCACTGAAAGTTATCACTATTCCCCCGACGTGCTTCTTGGTGCCGGTCGCGACTCTTCCTGTTGTAAACACATCTCGTATCGGGCCCTTTTGGCGTGAGCCTTTTGAGGTGGAGCCTCTTCCCGCATATCCTCCCATGATCGTGCGGATCTCACCCACTGGGCTGTTTGCCCTTACTAGGCTCCGATGTCGTGGGCTCCCTTGGGCTTGTCTCCCAGGCCTTTGTCTCCTCAGGCTCTCACTTCGTCAGGCCCTCAGATGACCGCCCTCAAGGCATTCCCACTGATCCGCCATCTACCACTGTTAGTCTAGTAGGCCCTCCAACGCCTCCCTCGTTCGATTCAAGGTGTAGCAGTCCTTAGTACTGTCCCGGTCCATCAGGTAGTAAGCACAGTACTTGAGGGTCCTTGGCCCCTCTGTGGATCCTTCTGCAGGCTGGAGGTGTGTTCACCTTCTACAGCTAGGCTCATGTGTGCATGGGGCCTACCAGGCACCCGAGCCGACTGTTCACCCCTTCTCTTGGCCTCATATGCTCTCCCCCTCGTGGTTCGACCCACCTTTCTATCTAGCGGCCTTCTTGTTTGCTTGCTCTAACTTGGTTCTCTAGGGAGTCATCAAGGCCTTAAGAGTGTCTTCAGTATTAATGAAGGCATTGGCTTGGTCCATAAACTCCCTTAGTGTTGTTGACATTCTCAGAGCTATCTCGACCATGAACGGGTTTCGAGGCTAGATCCCCCAGCAAGGCAGCCAGGGTGATCTTCTCATCCTGGTCGTCCGTGGTCATACACTCCCGATTGAACCGATAGAGGTATGCCATCAGGCTTTCGTCATCTTGCTGCTTCATTGCTAGGAGCTAGGCTATCAGGTGCCTCCTCTTCCAGCTCGTTATGAACTGCATCAGGAAGAGATAGGCCAGCTTGGTGAAGCTGTTGATAGTACTGAGCGACAAGGATCCAAACCAAGCCCTCGCCACCCCTTTCAATGTGAGCAGGAAGGCTCTGCACGCGACTTCTCTTGGGAGCTCGTGCAGGGTTATGTGGGCCCTGAATATTTTCAAGTGCTCCAAGGGGTCCTTGGACTCGTCGTATGCATCCACTTGTGGAACTTTGAGTCTCAGGTGGAGAGAAACTGCCATGAATTTGACGCTATACGGCAGGTCCATGCTAGTGAGCAGTTGTTCCACCGAGGATGACATATCTATTCATTTGGCCATTTTGGCATATTTATCCTAGAGCTCGAGGTGCATTATGCGCTTCTCTGCTGAGGTGGCCTTCGGGATTTGCCGTGATTTGGTGCACTGGCTGGGCTCATCTCCCTCTAATTCCCCTTCAATTTTCTGTAGAGTGGAATTCTCCTGGCGGAGAGCCGCTACCTCTTCCATAAGTTTTCGTATGGTTTCACCCATCTTGTTGACCTTTGCTTCCATCGCTTCGAACTGTTCTTCTTCATGTTGTGATACTTGGGAACGTGTAGTTGCCGGTATGCGAAGGACAAGCTACTATAGGAAAAAGGATCATACAGACGGTGCCATTGTTGATATCGTGTTTCACAACCCGAGCAACTCCATGGCGGCCTAGCTCATCCACCTGGAACTATGGAAGAATGAGAATTTCGGGGGTGGTGGGGGATACCTCCGATGCTAAAGTTAGTATGCTATCTCCTTATGAGGATATAAAATCAAAGTATCAAAGTATATGAAACCCTCCCCTTGCTGAGGGAGGGGATATATATACCTGGTCGAGGGCGATCCTTAGGAAAGGGATCGTGGACGTATCGCTTCATACTTAAGTCCTATGTCCCTGTTAGCTCCCTGTTGTGCAACAAAGTTGCCAGACTTGATCATGATGACTACTGACAACCCAAGGGGCACTATTAACGTATACAACTTAGGAATTTATATAAGTTAGGACTTCTCTATTAATATTAGATGTATAGATATATTACCATGTATATAGGCTAAATATCAGGGATCAGTTAGATGCCCTCGGCGTATAGCATTTGACCTACTTTTCTTGTATAGTGGTTTTTACGTGGTGAATGAAAGAGGCTAAAGCCAGAGAGCAAGTTTTCCAAAAAGCTCTCTTAGTATTTTCATAAGTTCATAGTATTTTGACATGGTATTAAGAGCAAGGTTCGAAATTCTTGCCTGTTTTTTAATTCTTTTTTTTTTCTTCTCGGGGTGGTTCCTGTGTTGATTTTGACGCTGCTATTGATCTTTTCTGGTTCCTGTGTTTTTGTCGACTCCTTTTGTGGGTGTCTCTTGGTTCTGGTCTTACTTTCAGCAACCTTTGTTGCATTTTCTGGGTTCAATTCCTCCTTTGAGGGGAGCCACTCCACCTCGAGGTGTTAACTTCTGTTGTGTTTTCTGGGTTCAACTCCTCTTTTCAATGCCCTTTCTCTGGTTCAATTGAGCTATTTTGGCACTCTGTTTTTAGAGAAGTAATTCCACATGTCAGCGACAGTTTTATAAGGCTTCAGATTGAGAACAAAGTGAGCCTCAAAAGAGCAAAGGATCTAGGTCATGGCCCTAGCATCCTTGATTTTTCACTTTGACAAAGCCTCGAGATTTCTCCCATCTATATGACCCCATAACTCTTTTCCCATAACAAATAAACAAAATTGAAATTCCCAGGAAGAGTAATTTTTACCTGTGAATTTTACAACAAATGATTCAGAAGTCATGATGCTCGTAAAAAAAAAATAATTCTAACAAAAAAAAAAAATACTTGCCCACTCCCCCACTGAGTATGCTGATAGAAGCACCTGCATGTGCGCACCAAATGCCAACAACCCAAATGCTGCACAGACCTCACCGATAAGCACCAAACAGCCCTAGATAATGTTGATAAGCACCAAACAATCACCCACAAGCAATACAAATCACAGAATGTGCCGATAATCACTCACAACCCACAATGTGCCGAAAGGAAGCAGAGTACTACTTATCATACCTTCGCTGGTGCCTCTAGTTCTGCTGCATTGCCTGCTACCTCGCTAGTTATTCCTATTCCTGCTCCTACAGCCTTAGTAAACCCGAACACACTCACTTCTGAAATGCTACAACATATGATCATTTCTGTTTTTTTTTTTACTTTTGGGCTCTCAGATAATCATAAAGTTTCTTCTAAGCCATGGTATCTTGACTTGAAGCCTTTAACCATATGACCAATACTGTCGTTCCTCTTTCCAATGTTAGAAATTATAATGGAAATCTGAAAATTAACATCGCTGATGGCAATTCTCTGCCTATCAGTGTTGTTGGTGATATTTCCTCTTCCTTAACTGATATTTTTATGTCTCCTAGCCTCTCTACAAATCTTATTTATGTTGGTCAAATAATAATTGTAATGTCCATTTCTCTCATTCTGGTTGTGTTATGTAGGATCAAGTGTCAGGGAAGATGATCGCGAAGGGTCCTAAAGTGGGATGACTCTTTCCTCTTCACGTTTTTCCTTCCACCATTATTCCTAGTTTTCATTTACTTTCCTTTGCATGTAATGTTGTTGGTTCTAGAAATAAGATGTGGCATAGGCGTCTAGGCTACCTAAACTCTGATGTATTTCGTACTTTGTTTAATTCTAGTTTATTGGAAAATAAAGTATGTTATTCTCTTGATCTATCTTTTGATTGTACATTATGCAAACTTGGCAAAAGTAAAGTTCTACCTTTTCCTCATCATGCATCTCATGCCTCACAATGTTTCAATATTATTCATAGTGATGTTTGGGGATTGTACATGTTGTTTCTCATGCACATTACAAGTATTTTGTTACTTTCATTGATGACTTTAGTCGCTTTACTTGGGTTTACTTTCTACGGGTTAAGGCCAAAGTTTTTTCAGTATTTAAACACTTTCTTGCACTTCTTGAGACTCAATAGCAGCCACTTGGAGATCCAAAGAAATGTAAGTAAGAGATATCACCTGACTCTCCAAGATATCTCGGATAATGACAATCAACCTCAATGTGCTTGGTGCGTTCATGAAAAACGAAAATGGTGGCAATCTGAATAGCACTAGTGTTATCAGCATGAAGAGGGGTAGAAGTAGTCTGAGGAAACTCAAGCTCCTCAAGAAGACTGTGTAGCCATACAATCTTAGAACAAGCAGTAGATATGGCGCGATACTCGGCCTTAGTAGAGGGTTTAGAAACACGATCTTGTTTCTTACATCTCCAAGAAATTAAGGCATCACCTAAAAACATACACCAACCCGTAGTAGATCGATGTGTATCCAAACACCCAGTCCAATTAGCATCACTATAGGTAACAAGTTGAAGAGATGAGCCTGTAGGAAAGAATAACCCACGAGTAGGAGAATCTTAAAAATAGTGGATGATGCGTCGAGCTGCAGCAAGATGGAGATGCCAAGGAGAGGACATAAACTGATTGACCTGATGAACATCATAGGAGATATCGAGGCGAGTAGTGGTCAAGTAGATGAGAATCCCAACCAGGCGCTGATAGAGAGTAGGATCATCCAGAAGGTCCCCTTCATCTTTCTTGTATTTGACATTTACCTTCATAGGAGTATCAAAAAGAAGTGTCCTCCAAACTAGCCAAGGTAATAAGATCTTTAATATAATTATGCTGGTTTAAGAAAATACCATTGGCCCAATGATGGATTTCCAGTCCTAAGAAGTATGTGAGCTGACCAAGATCTTTCATATGAAAAGTCGCATGCAACAACTGCTGAAATTTAGTAATCAAACCACAATCAGTGCCAGTAATGATAATATCATCCACATTAACCAAGAGAAGGACTATACCCGATGCAGACTTGTGAAAGAAAAGAGAAGAATCATATTGACTTTTGTAAAACTGAAGGTAAGAAGTTTACTACGAAACTTCTCAAACCAAGCTCGGGGAGCTTGCTTGGGCCTATACAAAGAACGCCTTAGCTTACAGACATTATGAGGAGAAGAAGTAGTCATACCAGAAGGAAGCTTCATGTAGATCTCTTCTTGGAGATTACCATGAAGAAAGGCATTCTTCACATCCATCTGATGCAGTTGCCACGACTGTGAAGCGACAATAGCTAAAATGGTTCGAACCGTGGTCATTTATACAATAGGAACAAATGTCTCCTCATAATCAATCCCATATTCCTATTTGTTTTCCAGAGCTACTAAGTGAGCTTTGTACCGATCCAAAGAGCCATCAAAACGAAACTTTACAGAGAAAACTCATTTACTCTCAATAGGCTTGACTGTAGGAGGCAAGGAACAATATCCCAAGTGTGATTCTCCTCAAGTGCTTGAAGTTCTGTTTGCATTTCATTTTGCTAACACTCATCATGTTCCATGGCCTGTTTGTAGCAACAGGAAATGGAAATAGAGGACAAAGTAGCCACATGAGAGATAGTAGAGTAGAAAGCATACCAATCAAGGGGTTGAGAAGGGCGAGTAGATCTGCGAAGAGTAGTGGAAACAAGAGCAGCAGCAGGATCAGGCGCCATGTCAAGATCGTGAGGGGGCACAGAGGAAGTGGAACCAAACTCATGTCGACTAAGTCTTTCATACACAAAACCAGGTTTGCACCTTTCCACAATTGTCGGGAAATCATAAAAGCTATGCAGAAGAGATAAATATGTAGATGGCAGCTCAACATGAGATGGAAAGAAATGTTGATTTTCAAAGAAAACTACATTCCTAGAAACCCATATACGACGAGCATAGGGATCATAACAAGCATAACCCTTTTGAGGTACAACATAATCAAGAAAAGTACACTTAACAGATTGAGTAGTAAGTTTATGTCGTTCATGAGTAGGGAAATGAACAAAACAAACACAACCAAATGCTTGTTTTCACCAAAGCAATAACTCGACAACGACATCAATTTTTGGTTGATAAATTGTTGCTGGTTGACTTACCAACATCAATTTGAGGGGGGGTGTTAACGTATACAACTTAGGAATTTATATAATTTAGGACTTCTCTATTAATATTAGTTGTATAGATATATTACCATGTATATAGGCTAAATATCATGGATCAGTTAGATGCCCTAGGTGTATAGCATTTGACCTACTTTTCTTGTGTAGTGGTTTTTATGTGGTGAATGAAAGAGGCTGAAGTAAGAGAGCAAGTTTTCCAAAAAGCTCTCTCAGTATTTTCATGAGTTCATAACATTTTGACAGGCACATCGTGGCATGCATAGCATCGAGCTTCTTTAAATGCAATGTAGCTCGTCAGATGTGTCCACTCCTAAGGCCTGTCTAGACGTTGGGGTTTAGGGACAAGGGTTGTCTGCCAGTAGTGTTGTCAGACCCATTCTGCCTCCCAACCTCTGGCTAGCGCTTGTTGCCCAACTTCTTCTCCTTCCAACCTCTTTGGTCGCTGGTCCTGCCCACCCCTTGTCCGCAGGTTCTAGAATTGCTCGGGCCTTGTGGATTGGCCCGGCCCAGCCCTGGTGATTATTACACATAGATACTTGACATATACCTGAAGAGAGAGCAACAATGCAGATATCCTGAAGTCAGGATTGGATGCAACAGACCTGGAGATAGCAACAAAGATGATGAGACATGCAAGAACAAACTTTACCACCATTCTTGAAAATAGCAAGAAAGATCTAGATCGATTGATAAACTATGGGGTTTGGATAGTGACATGAGATGAGATGGTTTTAGATAAAAGTTGAATAAAATATTGTTAGAATATATTTTTTTAATATTATTATTATTTTGGGATTTGAAAAAGTTAAATTGTTTATTATATTTTATGTAAAAATTTGTGAAAATTGTTATAATGAGATGAGTTGAGATAAGATGAGATGAATTGAGATAATTTTAATATCCAAACCTAGCTAAGAATAGAGTGAGATGATTGGTTCGAATGTGGAAAACGAACAGTGTCCAGCTGTTTCATTTATATACGACATGTGCTCAAAATGTTTTTAGTCTACAAATATTGTTTGATGTGATGGCTCAAACAGAGAATTATATAATTGTAATGATGAGATGAGTTGAGATGAGATGAGATGGGCTGAGATAATTTTAATATCTAAACCTAGCTAAGAAAAGAGTGAGATGCTCGGTTCGAATGTGGAGAACGAACGGTGTCCAGCTACTTCATTTATATATGACATGTGCTCAGAATGTTTACAGTCTACAGATATTGTTTGATGTGATGGCTCAAGTAGAGAATTATAGGATTAAAATGAACTTAAACCCCAAGTAGTCCCAATCAAAGCTCATAGGTACATAACTCTACATGCATCCTCTTTTTGCCTAGAGTTGCTACTTATGTTTACCATGTTATCATCTCTCTCTCACCAACCATGAAGTACTGCTCAATCAGCAAAATTAACTTAACGTACAACCAAGCCAACATATGTTAATTAACCAGTTCCTATTCTTCTGTGGTTGGATTATGGTCATGTACGTCTCTATCTTGTCATGATGTATGTGTTGTGAGTGAGAATGTTTGATAAACCACCACACATTACGTTGGTGAGTCTATTGCATTATATATTTGTCTTTACACATCTATGTATGGAAAGTACATATACAGATTGATTACAAATAAATGACAAGAATAAAGTGAATAAATGGAAAGAATCAGACTACACTAATCACGGGTCAATGAAGTCTGTAAATAGGAAAGCCGCATATTAAGGCAAAGGATCTTCATCCTTGACACCCCCCCGCAAGCTGAGCATCAGATTGGATCGGATGTGAAGCTTGGATCGAAAAAATTCAAAGAGAGGCTGGACACACTTTTGGTGAAGATGTCTGCAACTTGTAGATGAGAGGGCACATACTGAGTGCCAAGTTTGCCAGCGACAACAAGTTCGCGAAGAAAGTGATATCTAACTCAACATGCTTCGCTTGCTTGTGAGAAACTGGATTAGAGCTCAAGAAGATTGCACTCTTATTGTCGCATAGTAAAAGAGGCCGCTGTGGAAGAGAAACTTTGAAATCACGTAGGAGGTGGGTGAGCCAAAGAATTTCAACGGCAGTGAGAGCCAAGGCACGGTACTCAGATTCACAACTGGAGCGAGAGACAGTGGGTTGTTTCTTGGAACTCTAAGAGACCAAATTGTCACCAAGATAAATGGAATAGCCCGACATAGAGCGACAAGTATCAGGACAGCCAGCCCAATCTGCATCCGAATAGGCAACCAAAGCACTAGGAGTGGCAGATGGCTGAAAGTTGAGTCCAAAGTGGAGAGTGCCCTTAACGTAGCGAAGAATGCGTTTGACAGCTTGAAAGTGATCTTCAGTAGGAGAGTGTAGAAATTGACTGACTGAGTTTACGGCATGAGCAATATCAGGATGAGTAATTGTCAAGTATTGTAGAGCACCCACAAGAGATCTATTGTAGAGAACAGAGGACCCAGACAAGAGATTGGTTTGCTGTCAAGTAACTGAGCTCGAGCGAGAATGTCCTGTGCATATTTGAGCTGACTGATGAGACCATTAGTCTTCAAGTTAAGAGAGCCTAGAAGTAGCGAATTCAGATTGAGAGTTCCTAGAATGATGTCATCATAGATTAGGTCATTCTGCGTGTGGAAGACAAAAAGTGAGGTGTCTGCGTGACTGTAGTTGAATGAGAAAGGAACTGAAGCGCTGAGCACGAGGAGCTTGCTTGAGACCATAGAGTGCTTTCTTCAGTTGACAAACATGATTAGGTTCTAGGAAATTTGAAATTTGAAGGGATGAGAGGGGTTGGGCCTGAGAGGTATGATGAGAGAGAAAGTGGTTTTCATCAAATTGGGCATGGCGGGTAATATAAAATCTGGAGGTGGTGGGATCAAGACAACGAAATCCTTTGTAAGAGGAACTGTAACCCATGAAGATGCAGGGAATACTACGTGGAGAAAATTTGTTAGTCATGTTATCACGTAAACATGGATAAACACGACATCCAAAGGGATGAAAATTTTCATAATTGGGAGCGGAACCATAAAGGATCTCAAAGGGAGATATACCTCTGAGAAGCGATGTGGGCAAACGGTTGATGATATAAGCCATAGTGCTAAAAGCGTCAACCTAGAAACAAGTAGGCATATGAGAATGGAAAAGGAGAGCAGGACCCGTTTCAGTCACGTGGTGATGTTTCCTTTCAGCATGACCATTTTGAGCATGTGTATATAGGCATGAGAGTTGATGATGAATGCCAGAGTTACGAAGGTGCGCTTGAACAATTGCTAGTGAATTCTGCACCACCATCACTTTGAAAAATTTTGATACATGCAGAGTGTTGATTTTTCACAAATTTGTGAAATTGAATGAAAGTATTATAGAAATCAGATTTCAATTTCAATGGATAGAGCCAAGTGAAGCGAGAAAAATCATCAATGAATAAAACATAATAGGTAAAACCCAAATTGGACTTGATAGGTGCGGGGCCCCATAAATCTCAATGAATTAGATCTAATACTTTGGAAGTACGACATTCATTGCGAGAATAAGGCAAACGATGATTTTTTGCAAGTTGACATGTTCCACATAACATAGGTGATGGCAATAAAGAGGTAAGATAAAGTTGTCATTTTTTATTCAAAAAAGAAATAACAGAATGATTCACATGTCCTAGACGAGCATGCCATAAATCATACGAAGCAGAAAGAGATTTATATTTTAGGATAGAAACAAAAGCGGAATTTCCACATTCTAGCACATATAAGCCGCCATCACGTTTGCCAGTTGCCACCACCTTTCCCTTTTGGCGATTCTGAACGGTAAAAAAATTATTAGTAAATGTAACAGACAATGGAAAATTAGTCGTTAATTTACTAATAGACAAAAGATTTTTAGTGATGCATGGGATGACCAAAACATCTAATAATTGAAAATCAGGACAAGGTGAAGTTTTACCAGTATGAGTGATGGGAAGGGACGCATCATTCCTGACAATAACACAATCCTTACCCATATATGAAGTGCACTGATCCAAGTTGGAATGGGCTGGAGTCATATGGGCCGAAGCCCCTATGTCTAAGTACCAGTTCGAGGCATTGTTCCCTGAGATAGAGCAGGAGGAAGTGAAAGCTTCGGCTAGCTGAGCTTCCGAGTGTTGACCATGGCCTGCGTAACGTTGCCGATAGCGATCTGCGAAATGCCCCTCCTCGCGACAGATTTGGCAACGGGGTGGTTTCCTGCTAGAAAAGGAACGCCCTTGACCTCTGTCATGGCCTCCACCACGGTTGTATTGATTGTGAGAAGAATGGTTCTTGTGATTCGGCTTCGCAGAGGTGCGATTGGAGGCAATGAACGCAGTTGGAGTGGAAGCAGCAAGTTCCAGTGATTTTTGGAAGAGTTCAAAACTCTCTGCCTTGGGCACCAAGTCGGTAAAATAGGGGAGGGGAGTAAGTGCCATTTGTGCCGTAGAAAAGCTCAAGAATTTCGAGCCAAGCCCTCGAAGGAACCAGTGCACCTTGTCTGTGCCATCGACGGGTCGACCGATTGCATGAAGTTGATCACAAAGGCCTTTGAAGGCTCAGGCAAACTCAGAGACAGACTTGGTGCCCCGTTTCATCAACTGTAAATCATCCTTGAGTCTGATCTCACGGGCTTTGGAACGGTGGCTGAAAGTGTTCTCCAAGGAAACCCAGACTTCGCGAGAGGTGGAGAGACCTACGACTTCAGCCATAGCCTCCTTGGTGAGAGAGGAAAGGAGAAGGCTTAGAAGCCATTGGTTAGTGTTCTTCCACGCCACATATTTGACATTTGGTGTCTGAGAATCTGCAGGTGCAAACCGGGATGGAGACTCAAGAGTGCCATCCACATAACCGATCAACTCTTGACTTTCTAAGAGAGAAAGCAACTGGCTCTTCCACAAAAGGTAGTTGGAAGAGGAAAGTTTTATTGTGACCATGTGAATGAGGGTGTTGAAGGGGAGAAGAGTGGACTCAGCAGCCATTGAAGAGGAGGATCGATGGAGGTTAATCCGTATGATCTTCTGATACCATGAGAATGTTTGATAAACCACCACACATTACGTTGGTGAGTCTATTGCATTATATATTTGTATTTACACATCTATGTATGGAAAGTACATATACATATTGATTACAAATAAATGACAAGAATAAAGTAAATAAATGGAATGAATCTGACTACACTAATCACGGGTCAATGAATTCTGTAAATAGGAAAGCCGCATATTAAGGCAAAGGATCTTCATCCTTGACAGTGAGTAGTACTTGAGCTTATGCAATACGTGAGAGAACAAAGTGTTGCTTTGTTCCTTGTCGTCGTCGCGCGCTCTAGAGCGCCATTGCTGTCACGTGCCGACTTTCCTAATTAAACCCAAACACAAGCTGGAGATGTACTACACTGCTTCTAGCTTCTTTTTTATGATACGAAGATAATGCATTAATTATATCACTACAACACAAGTGGTACTATTTTACGACCAAGATTTTTGTGGCAAATTTAAGTTGGTGGCAAATAAAGACCTTTTCCAGAAAGATATTCATCCTCGAAAAACGTTGCTAGAAATATATATATTTGATCAAATTATTTGTGACAAATTATACAACAAATTAGCATTTTTCCCTGCAAGCATGACATCGTTTGTAGAGAATACTCATTTACAGGGAGATATGGCTTCATTTTAGATGAAATTGTTTCATCACAAATAATATTTAATGTTTTTAATGGCGACTCTTTTGTTTGTAGTTAATGAAATAAAAATCTTCTCATCAGCCACTATTCACTACTCTACACCTTATAAAAAAATACTTCTATACCCTATGAAAACACTCTCACGTCCTATGAAAAGGTTGTAAGCGTGGGATGTGGGCGTGAATAGTGGTTGATATATAACACTCCTATAATGAGATTTGTAATCACTTGTGATGATGTAAATTATATTTACGGCAACCTTTCTTTGCCACAAATGACTGTTCATGAATAACTTGTGACCCAGGGCAAAGTCATATTTCCAGCGAATGAAAAACTTGCCTTTAACGATGATTATTCAATTGACTCTAAAATTATTTGATGCTCCAGATCTCAACTACGTTACGCTCTCAAGTCTCAGCTTTCTCAAACCACCTACTTCTTGCCCGCTCCTTATACCACTCCCTCGCTTTCTCACCAAATCCGACCCACAGTGTGAACCTTTAAGGATCGAAGGCCATGGTCATGGGTCTCGATGATCCAAGGTCAGATCAATCTCCAATGTCGTGACCAACAACCATGGCATTGGATCTAGCTTAAAGCTCCAAGTTGGCCAGAGATGCTGTGAAAAATGATGCAAAAAAGTAAAACAAAGTAAGAAATTAATCAAATGATACAAAAATTTACGTGGTTCGATAACGTGCTTATGTTCACGAAGCTGGAAGATTTTATTATCATAAAGAATATCAAATTAAACTTGGGGCGAAATACATTAATGTTTTAGAATGGTCATACGGTTCAAAATAAACATATTTATAAGGTTATAAGGAGGAAGTCCTAATTTTAAGATTATTGCGTTATTCGCTCGAGTGAACTTTCTGTCTAAATTTCGCTTGAGCGATCTCACGCGTGAACCTTTCTATTTGGCATTTCTTGAGTCACAAACCGGATTCAAAATTTTGCTCCATGGCCTAAGCCTCATCAAAACTCCAAAAAAAAAAAAACGTAACGAATCCTTATCGAGTTTGGTTGTCAAATCAGACTGCTACAAGAATGAACCAGACTCCACAAATCCAACAAGAGATCAAAGGCCATGGCCATGCATCTTGAAGCTCCAACCCAGCGTTAGATGATTGAATAAAGCTTTCGACATATTCATGGCCGTGAAAGGAGATCGATCACCGATGACCATCTATTCCTCTTCTTTCGACTGATCTTGTGTCATCCTCCTGTGTTTTGGGTTGGGTCTCCTTCATAGGAGAGCAGCCATTAGTACTCTTGAGTTTTGATTCTTTTACACTTATTTTTGGTTTCTGTTTTTGAAGGATTAATGGAGGTAAAGGAAGAGGGGAAGAATGGGTTCAAATCTCCGGCCCCGTTGTTCCTCTTATAGAATTTTTTTTTTTTTTTAAAAAGTCTTTTTTGTGATGAGAGGGTTGAGAGACATACGTGCAGGAGTGTGCTGCTTGTAAGTATATATCCAACCTTGCATTGCATTAATCATCACTCCAGGCTTCATATTCTCTATTTTTTTTTTCTTTTGTACATAACCTAGACGTATGAAAGTGACATGTGGGAAATCTTACAAATAGTGACAATTGCATTAACACTTCATTTGTATATTGCTAGATGCATTCTTTTAATTACCTATGGCAACACATGAGTTCGCCATTGTCTCGGTGGTATATCTATGTTATGCTCGATCGGGCCATTAATTTTGTGCTTAGTTTAAAATGCTTTCGCGTATATCATATGTTTTTGGCTTTAGACACCTGTTTGGAATTTATTCCAGAACAGAACATATGGCCATTGATAGAGGGATGATGATAGAAGTGAGAGCACAAGTCATTCAATCAAAGAGATCAGGGGCTTAATTCCTTCAGCTCCGGTCTCATGATGTAGCTTTGAAGCTTGAAGATGATGATGACTAATAACAACCAAGGTACCAGCTTTCTGGCCAATGATCAGTACCAAGGCTACCAATAAGCATCGTCTACTTGTTCCATTACCATGTTCCTACAACTTTTAAAAGTTGGGTGTATCTTAGGTTTTTTAGTAAACACTTTTGAGCCATGTCGTACGTACGTAATAAATATTAATTTAAATTATTTTTTTTATTTTAACTTTAGTTTGGGGATACAAAGTCTATATATATATATATATATATGGGTGTGTTTGTGTAATAAAGCCGATAATTCAGAGAATGAAATATTCGATTTTGAAAACTATATAAAAATTAAGATCCTGCATTTATTAAAGCTAGATTGTGTCACATGCTTTATTTTTGTGGATTTTAACAGTCAAATTTTAATGAAATGTATGAATTATTATAATTTGACCGTTTAGATATTGTCAAATTATAATAATATATAAGTACTCAACTTTAGAAGCACCAATAGCGGCCGAAATAATATAGAATCAAGGGAGCAGAATTTCAATGGTTTAATTAATTAGGTGCATTAACATATAATTATGCATGGCATTAATGCTAGCTAGCTGGTCCACTTTTACCTACCATGAAATGGATGTCTCTAGTACCCCTGATTTATACCAACAACACTGCCATGCACGGATGAAGGGAATTTAATTCCTAAGCATCTCTGAACTCCTCTACCCATTGATAGATATCATGTCACAAGTGCTGAAGGACAAGTACCATTAATGTCTGGTTAATGCATATCATGCCTCATATAACTACTGAATATAATATTCTCTTTTGCTTTAAATTAGAAACTCTTTCACACAATATCATTGCAGATATCCAATTTTATTCAAAATCTTTCTCCAATATGGGCCATATTAAGACTCACATGTATGTATATATATATATAGGGATGAAAAGAATTTGCAAGGTAAATGATCTCTAGTACTTGATACTTTTGTACTACTTCTTCTTGGGAGCCAGATTTGCTTTGATTTTGTCAATGTCTTTGCTACCAACCTGAAAGGCTATAGCCAACACATCGTCTGGCAAGGGTGGTGTTGCCGTGAAAAGTGTCGGAGCAATGGCTTGGGTGCCGGGGAATTGGCTATTGAAGGCCGCGATCACAGAAGCGGGCTTGTTGCCGTTGTTCTTCTGAAAATGGACGAGTCCCTTCGGAAACAGAAAGATTTCACCTTTCTTGATGGTCTTGGCGATTAGCTTGTTTGCTGTGGTGATGAAGCCCACATCCAGCTCGCCTTCCAGCACGAACACGATCTCAGTGCCACGTGGGTGGGTGTGAGGAGGGTTAAGCCCACCGGGGGCATAGTCGATTCGCGCCATCGACACCCCCAGGGTGTTGAGACCTGGAATCTGGTTCACGTTGGCCGGCTTTGCAACTGAACCAAACGAGTTGTTAGTAAGTCCTGGCTTAGCCAGACCGTCAAAGGTGAAATCAGCTGCCGTTACATTTGCCTCGTCCTTGCATAACAATCCGTTCACCTTTTTATCTGTTACATGAATGAGTACGTACGTACATATATGAGAGATTACATTCAACCCAACAAAATTTTATATATATCTACCCTGAGCATTCAAATAAATATCATATCATATCATATACCTGAAGTGGGAGCAGCAACGCAGAGGTCCTGAAGGGAGTCAGGATCGGATGCGACAGCAGAGCTGAAGATTGCAGCAAAGATGACCATACATGCAAGAACGTCTGCCATCATGTTTTGAGATAACTAGAAAGAGATAGCTATATTTAGTTAAACCAAGAAAAGAGTACTGGAGTGTGCTTGGTTTGAATATGGAGAAAGAACAGCCAACTGCTTCACTTATATACAGATATAAGAAATAGATTGATAGGGAGAGGTACTGATGTGATGCTCAAGCAGAGAATATGATTTCAACTTAAATCCAAAGCAAAGAAATTAATTATTTAATGAAGAAGAAAACCATATACATCTGTGTTACCCTTTTTTCTGATGCACTATTTAGATTTGGATGTGTTGCTTAAACTTCAAAAACCAAAACATTGGCGCTGGAAAAACCTACCTAACTGCTGCTTTTCTTTCTTTCTGGAGCAAACTTGCCAATTAACTTTAAAGCAAACACAACGACCAACTGACCAACTCAATGAAGCGTGGTTGGTGAGACATGATAAAGGATAAATAGCGACTTTCCCCGTACAGTCAAAAAAAGAGGACGCAGAAATTAACGATCTGTTTGAAAATTTACCCAAGAAATGGCAGTAAACACTAAGCATCATTTACCGAACTCAACAACTCATCGCGCTGAAGAATGGGCCAGTCAGACGCGACAACACCACTACTTGCTTTATTATGCCTTTACTTTTGCTGCACTACCGCTAGGTGTTTATTTTCCCACTTTCCCGAACAAGACAAAGTAAAAAATTACTATGCCGTTGAATAGACTGTTCAGTAATTTTTTATCTAATGGTTAAAAAAATAATTTTTAATGTATTGATATATTTTTTATATTTTTTAAAAATAATAAAAAAATATGAATAAAAAAATACACTACTTTTACACTAGTGGGCACTTGCAGCACAGTAATGCCTCTCCAAAACAAAATTAAGTTGAGAAAAATTATTTTACCTTCCTAAGTGCACTGCTCAAATGTACCGCTTAGATAAAGTTTGTTTAATGATTAAAGAAAAAATTTTAAGTGTATTGATGTATTTTTTTTATTTTTTAAAAATATTTAAATATATTAAAAAAATATAAATAGAAAAATTAAAAAAAAAACAAAACTAATTTGAGCGACGGCAAATTAAGGTGTGTTTGGTTGTTAAAATGAATTGAGTTGAGTTGAGTTTAGATAATAAAATATTGTTAAAATATTATTTTTAAATATTTTTATTGTTTTGAAATTTGAAAAAATTGAATTGTTTATTATATTTTATATTGAAATTTAAAAAAATTGTAATGATGAGTGAGATGAGTTGAATTTGGTTGGTAACTAAACGAACGCTAAGTTTGTGTATAATCAATCAGGCTAGCAGAGTAGCTAAAAAGTGGATATTGCATCATAGGTCCTGAGGATATAAATATTTATGCACGGCAGCACGAGAAAACGATGAATAATATGAGAAAAAACACCTGGAAACTCCCATCTAAGAAAAATGTATTCAGCAGGTCGAGAGATTATTCTTTCTGTGAGAGAAAGAGAGTCCATCTATGATACTCTTTTTACCAACTCGACCTCAATTTCTACAAAAATAATTGGTATTCAGAAGGTGATAATCAAGGCTTTTCTGCTTATGGCCTTGTCCCCGACTGCTTTACTTGACCAATTACATTGAGTTAAGTACAATCTCACAAGAAGTCTTGAACAGATTGATATAAGGACTATTGTAGTTCCAAAACTCCAAAGAACAGAACTGCACATGAGGGGGGAAGCTAGGCACCGATCATGGTCTCTTGCTTTGTTTCAGATCTCCAGCCTTACCAACACACGCGCGTCAATATTAAACATAACGAAGGATAGAAGGAATAAATGAACTTCTATTTCCAAAAATGTCCAGAATATGATTCCAAGTTCTGAAATTCATAAATGTTTTACACCTTGCCTGAAAACTGTGACATTGTTGAGGCTATGTGCAAATGCGAACAAACCTAGCCGAGAGAGAGAGATCAGGGGGAACCCCCCCAAAATAGAAGAAGAATAAAAGTATAGATGTGAAGCAACTATCCAGATGATCTCCAGATCCTTCCCTCCAGTGAAACCACCATAACAGAAACATCATCATGATATTTGCGTCTATCCCCATGTGGAATATCCAGCAACTCACGAAAATCCATTCCTGCAAAAAAACATCCGGAAGCACTCGTAAGAATGACAAAGCAAATACAAGCAGATCATTTTTACTACCATCCATCATTAGGGTTCTCTTTCATGGTCTTTTGTCTCTAATTCAGGAAAGCAAAGTTCAAGCAAGAGATTGTATCAATTAATAAAGCAGAATAGCATACCCAGTGGTATCAACCCTCTCTATACAGGTTTTCAAAAACTTTTCAGAATGTCTACAGATTATATCATCATCAGAAAGTACCCACAATTTGAGCAAGAAATGTTCTTAATGGAACATACAAAAGCAATGTGTTGTCATCCATGCATATCAAACTGAAAGAGGAGAGACATTCTACTCCTGTCTGCCCACCTAAGTCTTTTCTTTTTCCTTTCCAAATTAGCTAGTATTATCCAATCTAAGCTTTCATTAAGTGCTGACGAAATGAAAAAGACTAGTAAGTTAATCAAATTACCATTCTTTTTGGCAGCACGAAAGAGAAGCTCTGCAATGAGGTATTGGGCAGGATCACCTTCAGGAACATTTTCTATGAACCAAGTGACATGGGCAACTACCTCCTCGTTGCTAAAGTACTGGTAGAGTCCATCAGAGGAGAGTACTAGGAATCGATCGCTCGAGGAAAGTCGGTGGTGAAGAAGGAAAGGAATGCAGCTGACATAAGGAACATTTCCCACATAATCAATCCGAAACATCCCCAGCAGAGCTTCATTACAAGTTGGCTGCACCCAACAAGTGAAATTAAAAAAATGTTGAAATGCAATGACACAAAAAATACATAAGAGAGATGGATTAAATGGAGGGTCTGCAAAAGTAGACATCAATGATACCCCTTTCAAGTAAATGAAAGGATGCAAAGTGGTCTTAATTAACCTCTTGAGTTGCATGATCTGAACTTCATTGTAGTCCCACACTATGCCTTAAGATGCATTACAAGCCAAGTAACTCTTGGAAGAATCATAACCAGATTGAAGGAACAACAGTAAACTGCTTAACATGGAGCTTAAATCCAGACAATCACACCATTGATAGTGTATCCCATGAAATGTGTCTAATGCTCCAAAAAATGAGTGATTATTATACAATCTATCTCTTAAGGTCACGCTTTACAGCTATCTGCCCTGTCCATGATAGAGCCCTAAGTGGTCCATGATTACATGGGTGTGAGAAAATCATGATCAACTTCTATTCAGAAAAGCTCCTATGGACAACCCAACTTTGGTCCTAGTTAAAGAACTGCATGATTCACGTTCTCCAAAGCAAAATATTTAGATATACCCCCATCAGTTAAACTGCTTTTGCTCCCACATCCCACTGAATGTAACCCAACATTAAGTACACAGCTGCAATGACTGACAGCTGAAAGAGAAATGGCAAGATCATGGTTGTATGTTTGGAGAAAGTGAAGAGTAAAGACTTGGAATCAAACCAGGTAACAATCACGCTAACAGAAAGTTTAAAACAGCAATCATAGATACAACCAAACCAACTTTTTCCTCACAATTCTAAAAATGGTTTTCTTTTCCTTACTGCTTAATATTTTTAATGCCTACTGCTCAAGGCTGGGTCACCTCAACTTTGGGCCTAGTTAAAGAACTGCACAATTCACATTTTCTGAAGCAAAATATTATGAATATTGCTTAGACTGCAAATTGGGTAGTAGTTTGAGGAGGCTTTGTGCATTTATCCCAAATAATATCGATACAAGAGAAAAAAGGTTCTGTGAGATGAGTTGAATGTGTGTGTGTGTGTGAGAGAGAGAGAGAGAGGTCTTCTATTGTTGAGGAACAGCTAATGGATTAAGGGGAAGAGAAATAGTTGCACTCAGAAAAAGAAAAAATCCTATTCTTGAGCAAGAAAGTATGCATCATGTTTCCTTGCTGGCATGTAGTCCTCTATTCTCTAGTAACATAGTAGTTATGCCAACTGCGAAGCATGTATACAAAGGCATGTTTCTACACAGACATAACATGTACATCTTATGGATGCAATTGAGCTGAAACATTCAATGAAATGCTGCGTAGCTAAGAAACAACAAATAAAAGAGAAACTAACCTTCTTCAGGAACCCAGCACCGAATGCTCTGGTGACTTTCAGTTGACCCTTAACTCGATCATTAAACACAGCCTGGTTATCATCAGGATGTTCTGCCCGAATTCTGAAAACTTCCTGCAACAGAAAATAAAATAACACAAATTGTTGGCACATAATTCCAAAATTTCATCATAATTTTCTCTGCCTTCATCTATTTCTTTTTTGCTAATTTCCTTAATCCATTTCTAGTTTCAGGCAAATGAATTTAAAACAATATAGTTTGATTTCTTTATAATCCTAAATGAAGGCAGTTTCGTTATGAAGTCTAACTTAATCAATGAACAAAACTTCAGGCAACAAATTGGTTAAACCACTAGAAGGCATGGATATGGCAACTAATTCTGACATTCAGATTTAATTAACAGGACCATGAAGATGATTACTTGTTGCTTGAGCAAATAATTAATTATGGTTCCAGTGCAATGACAAATAGTTTTTTTTTTTTTTTTTTTATTGGCACTGGGTGTTCGGGAACAGTGTCCTGACTAATCCCAGGGGTGCACAAGCCCTTGGCAAGGAGTTTCCTGCAAGTGTATTATGGGTAATTCAAGGGGAGAATCCCCCAGTCCAATAGCCCCTAGAGATTGTTTTGCAGCCAGTAAGATTCGAACCTTAGACCTGGAGGGAGCATACCTCCAAGCTCAAGGCCTTTACCACAAATAGTTCCCAACCACATGTTCGGTACATAAAAGCCATAAATTAAATTAAAAATATACAACAAAGAGGCTGTAATTTAGAAGAAATAGATTCTTGTTTTCTCAGTAAAACTGAACCAAAAGGCTGATTCTAATATGCGGAGGACAGACTGTAGCCATAGTCAATTACTGCTATAAATGTGACTTCCATATGCATGAACATACAAGGACGGGGGTGAAGGCTACTTATCAAAAAAAAAAAAAAAAAAAGGACAGTAATTTACAAAATCACGAAAAGGGCAAGGGTAAAATGCACCTACACCCCTGTGGTTTAGTGTGGTTTTATTGCCATCCCCTCAATTTCAAATTTTTTAATCATACTCCTTTTTGTGTCCAGTAGTCCTGATCAACTAATTTCATTTTCACTTTATGTTAAAATCATCAATATAAATTAGTCATATAAGATGAACATAATCCCAGATTCCCATACACTCACTACCCACATCTCTCTCTGATCACATCTATTGGGATATACAATTGTTCTTCCGTGACAAATTTTTTTAATGGTTTCAAAGGATAGTAGTTTAATTGAATAATTGGATACCATAGGAGCATGATTATAAAAATATAAACCTGAGGGATGTTAATGGAGCTGCATCAAGCAACATGGTATCTAGGTGTATTTTAACCAAAGATGATTGAGAAATGCCAAAGACAGATCCAAAAAGCAAGATGATATAGATTCGTTATAGAAATGTCACCTCCTCAACACTTGTACTGTGGTCGGTGGAAAGCTGAACAGCTCTCATCTTTAATCTGCATAACGAAATCTCCCGGTTTTTATTTATTTTGTTAATCTGACTGTTCTGATTATGCATAGGAGAATCTTCAGATATTCTGTCCAGTTCCATACGCGCTAATGACTCTCTAGATCTATTTCGATACTTCATATCATCTTTCAAAAAATTTGGATTAGGATAACGGTCATTTGGCCTTTCCTGAGCCAAGATCACACGGCTATCCCCAAGGTTCATGACATACACATCTTGATCCTTCATTAACATCACTAGAACACATGACCCCATCAAAGCAAGCTCTGGGTTTTTGTCAAGAGCCTTTTCCACCATTTCCATGTAATCCTCTTCAGTCCTTTCAAGAGCTCGAGCCATTGCCCTTAAAACTGTATCATGATCGACAACACCAGATTTGCATCTCCTAATAGGTCCTGAGGGTTCCACCATTCTCTCTTCAACACAAGTCTCCTCTCTGTGCCAATCATAATTCCAAGGAAAAAGTTTCTTTCGCAAGGACTTTTGCTTCCGATACATTTTTCTAATCTTTGAACCAATTAATGACTTTCTAGTATTCTGCCTTTCCCTTGAAACACAAAGAGCAGATGCACCTTGATTAATGGATTCAACCCCAACCCCAACCCCAACATCTTCACCTGATGTGGTGGGATCTTCACCCCAATGGCTACAACTATCAATTTTGGGGTTCAATGAGCAAGATCTTACCTGATCTTCTTGTGAGGTTTCTCGACTCAATTGAAAATCCCATGAAACCTTTCTTTGGTTCCCAACCTCTGAGACTAGCGTAGAACCTTGTCCATCCCAAGGCTCCATCTGAAGTAGCTCATAAAGACGCATGCTTTTCCTGCCTTGACCAGTCAAGTTTGCAGTTGCAACTGAAACGGCTGCACATCCAGAAATGCTGGGCTTCTCACCATTGGTTTCGACACCATTCCTAACTTCTTCATTTTCCTCTACTATTTCACAGTTAGAAGATTGACCACTGATAATTACAGGCCTATATGAATCCTCTAAACTAC
This sequence comes from Cyclocarya paliurus, assembly GCA_029856935.1. Lineage (NCBI taxonomy): Eukaryota > Viridiplantae > Streptophyta > Magnoliopsida > Fagales > Juglandaceae > Cyclocarya > Cyclocarya paliurus. The sequence continues at coordinate 11,376,734 of CM056949.1, forward strand.
AAGAAATCACTTTACTCGAATGAGGTTTCGGCTGGTCCTCCTTCCTGGACTCTGAAGTTGCTTCTGTTTTTCCAGTCTCATGGAGTTTGGGTTTTAATTGATCATTAAGAGGTTTATCTTCATAATCCCAAAGCAGTCCTTCCAGTTCTCTGTCTATAGCTTTGTAGAGATGGCTCATCAGAAAGTCTGGCGCATCTGGCCCACTAAAACCATCATATATTCCAATAAATAACCATCCTTGTTCTTCAGAAAGCACAACCTGTACCCTATCTTCACCAGCCTTGCCATGAGCCCATTGCAAATTGTGAGTACATCTATATTCCCCTTCCGATGGTACCCCATCAAGAAAGTTTCGTGAGGCATCTGGTCGAAACTTTGGCTCCTTAGAATGCCAGGCCAATTGAGACACAGGATTGAAGAAAAACCGTTGCATCCATCCATGTCCTCCAGAATGTTTCGAGAATGTCCGGGAGAAAGTGCTCCTCATCGGTCCACTCACACTCCTCATGAGACGGTGGAGGCCTGCTCTTTGACGAACTCGTGCAAGTGGTGCAGAGAAGTTAGATTTATCTGTAGCATCAAGTGGACCAGACATCACACCCTTCTCGATCGGCCCGGACATGAAACCACCTCCCCTTTCCAAAGGACCTGAAGCAAAGCCTCTTTCAAGAGGTCCGGACATGAATCCGTTCAATGGCCCGGAGCAATGAGGAACAGGCTGCAAAGGGATTGCAGCAAACGAGGAGGTGCTTTCAAACGATGCAGCAGGCTCTTGGACATCGCTGGCAAACAATGCACTCTGGTTACCAGTCCTCGCCGTAGAAACATTGGCACTGACGGAAGCCCCTGAGATGGTTCGAAATGTTGTTTCCGGGATGGTCTTACTTGGTCTGTGTAACCCCGAGGGATCATCTATCAGGTCATGTCTAAATGACCCACTTAAAGTTTCAGAATCAAGGGTGCTCGAATCAACAGTATACCTTTCAGAGTTTGATGGGGTAATGGCAGGAGATTCAAAAATCGAGGGCCTAACGTAACAAAAGGAATGGCCTAATCCTTCATCTAACGGGTCTAAGAACTCTAAATCAACGCCATTTTTCTCACTGAAAGGCACAAAACAGCCGACAACACGAGAAGTGCCGTTACCCATTAATTACTTTTAGAACTTAAAAGAGATGCCTCTGAGAAGGAGGGTTTATGTAACTATGCACCATGAACAAGTAAAGAAGAAAAGAAATCAGCCGAATTGGCAAAAACCCAATAAAGCCCAGAACCACCTTGCTATTATAATGGTGCCTACGCATCATCAGTCTCTGACTCAAAGCCTAGTGTTTTGCATTAAACATAGACCCAACCTTTTGTGTGCCAGTTAGTGCAAACCAGCCAATTTCTCTCGTCAATTAGAATAGCAGGCTGAAAATATCGAAACAAATCAACAACTACAAACGGTAAAATCCCATGATCTGACCTTGTGGATAGTGGTAAAGCAAGAATAAAGCAGTGGATCGAGCAGAGCCGCAAACAGATCTAGAAGCGCCAAAGGACGGTGAATCAATGAATGGAACACATCAGAAACAAACAAAGACACAAACCCATTTCAGATTATCTTTGTGGAATCTGACAAATATCCAAATAAGAAAAAGCAATACACCCATATGATTGAATCATGCAGATTGCGGACAATAGGAGAAAAGACGCTAACACAGCGTTGCAAGAGAATTTAAAAAGGGAAAAAAAGCCTACAGAAAATAATTTTATCGCGAGAAATCAAAGATTGAAAGCTGGAATACGTATTTTGACTAAATGGGGAAGAGCAGAGCAGAACAGAGAGGAGAGGAGAAAATGTGGGTATCGGTTGAAACATATTTATATTCAAGAAAATATACATAAAAAAATAGGGATTTGGTCTGATAATGATGAAGAATCAAAGTTGAGTTCATCAAGGAGAGTCTCTGTCTTGGGGTTTTCAAATGGTTTGGGAGGGTAAATACTATAAAATAAAAACCCACTCCAACCCAAAAACAATTAATACAAAAATCAAAAGATAAAAAACCAAAAGTATATAATATTATAATTACATTGAGAAGGAGGAACTGTTCATTTCTTTGCCTTTAATTTTTATAAAAATTTTCCAGCGAATGATTGGGCTGTGTATTGGTGGTGTTGGAGTCAATAAATAACCACTAACCCCATCATCATTCTCATCAATGAAATTGGATAGGTGGGGACGCCACCATTTTTGTTTTACCATAATTTCATTGAGGATAAAAGAAATGAAACTGAATTTAGTCAACAAAATCCCAATGCTATAAAACCAGTACAATTCACAAATACTCAGTAAATAGTTATGGTGGGAGAGGATTGACTCGGTGAGAAGGAGGTGGTGATACTGATACTTCTCCGAGAGAGCACTGCCAGGGATGAATGTAGGGGGGACCAGAGGTTCCTGTCCCCACCAAAATTAGTGAGGGGAAAAAAATCTTACCCAGCTTTTATCTTTTTTTTTTCTTATTTTGTCACCAAAATTTGAAAAACAAGAAAAATATAAGGGGCTTTTTGTGTTCGATAATTATAATCCTAACTTTGTTGCTTGATCCTACAAGGAATACTTTTGAGTCTAGTGGTGCAAAAGACTGTGAGAATGGCAAAACATAAAAGTAAGAAAATAAAGAGTAATGTTAGATATAATTTTAGAATATATAAATCGTATTTTTTTAAAAAAAAATAAATAAGATTTATTATTAAAAAAATAATTTTTTTATGTGAATCGTATATTGACTCACTTTAGTCAAAGGAAAAATACAGGACTCACATACTCTAAATCTGTAAATATCATTTCTCCAAAATAATTTAGTCTCTATTTTGAATTTAATTTCTCATTTTGCTTGTGAAAATGAATGCCAATTTATTTATTTCATAAATATATTTTTTTCACTAGTAAATTTCGCCTGCACCAATCAGTTATTTGTTTCATTTCTAGTTCAGTTTAGATTGAGAAACACTCTTAATTTATTTCACCTCATCATTATAATTTTCATACATTTTTACATAAAATATAATAAATAATTCAATTTTTTAAATCTTAAAAAATATATATATATATTATAATAATAATTTATTCAATTTTTAACTTTCATCTTATCTAACTCCGTATCCAAATCTAACTTAAGATTCAAAAGATGAACAAATAAATCGCCTCAATCACTCATTGGACAAACTCAAGAAAGTATAGATCTCCCTAACAGATATGTTTTCTTAAAGAAATATCAATATTATAAACTTTTTACTATAAAGATTTACAAACTTGCATATAAGTCCACGACTCCACGTGGTCACTTTAATTCTCGAGTATCAATTTAGGATGAGACTGACCATCTTGATCGGTAGACTGTAACGATCACTTCCTTCTGTATTTTTATTTTTTTATTTTTTTTAAATTTTTTTGTAATTCTGTGTTTTTTAATATTAAAAAAAAGATTAATAAAAACACAGAAATACAAAAATAAATAAAAAAAATGAAGTGATCGGTATACTTCACCAATCAAAAGCGACGGTACAAAAAATATTATCCATCAATTTAATTCTAAAATTTAAATAAAATAGAAAAAACTATTAGGCGGTCAAGTCAACCACACCAGCCATCAGGTTGTTAAGGAGGTTAAGGACTCTCTTTGGAGAGTGAAGCTGACCACTCAAAGAAGAAATTAGAAAATGAGGATGGATGGGGGTGGTTGACCACTCCTTTATAATCAAGTCATTCTCATAATTTAAGCATTTTCATTAGATGGTTTCAGAGCCAGCCACCACATAACGGTGGCTAATTCTTGGAATATATATGAATTGTAAATTAATGTGATTTTATCTGATTTGTTAGATCTATTTTTTAATAAAAATAATTTTATAATCTGACATATTATATCAAATCAAATCGATTTATGATATTATTTTTATATAATTTATTTGTAGTTAAAATATTTTCTTTTATTTAAAACTTACCAGTTACCGAATAATTCTTTTTATATTATTTTAATTATTTTTTTGAAATAATGGGATACTTATCATGTCACAAGAAAAATCATGACTTCAATTTACAAAGTGATTTTTATAGTAAAGAAAAAATGCGTCCCTGTCATTGGCATGTCTTTTTATTTTTGGCCTCGTGAATCCTATCACTATGTCCTGAAGATCGTGCGTGAATGAAGAATACCTTAGTCAGCCACCGAATCTTCTATTTCAATCAATTATTTCCTAATTATATGTCTCCAAAAAGTCAACATACTTCACAAATACCCTACTAATTTATCTCCTAAAATTTCTCCTTAAATCCCTCCCGTTGCTTCTCTGGCTTCCGATTGCTACCAATAATACAACTAAGTATTCTATGCATCACTCGCTATTCGTTTTCATATCCTACATTTATATATACACAAATTTCGTTATCAATTTCCCCCCACTTTCCCACTAGCTGTCTCAATTATCTCATATCCTTAAATTTCAGAAATCCATTATATGAACTCAACGCTATTTTTACCAATACATATTTGAAGATTATGTGCACAATTATCTTTTTTTGATTATTTAAATATGCCGATGAGACAATAATTAACGTTATATAATCACCTAATTTATCTATTTTTCTCGTTTTAATTTCTAAAATTCACGTTAACTCGGTCGTGAACAGTAAAAAAATTCAACATCCTCCTAAAAAGTCTACAAATTCTTACCCGCGAGACTATTAATATTTTTTAATAATCTTTAAATATCGCGTATTTTTTTTTAAAAATGTAAGATTTATTATTAAAAAAATAATTTTTTTATTTAAATTTTATATTTATCTAAATTTTTTAAAAAGAATATACGAGATTTGAAATTTTAAAATTTTATAAATATTATTTTTCTTTTTTATATACTAATCAATGTATTTTCTATGCTTACATTAAATAAATTTCTGATTAGATGGAAGGTTTGACTGACCACATCTCAGATTCAAAACCCAAAAACAAGAAGAAGCTTTTCTTTTCTCTCTTTTTCAGAAACCTATCAAAATGGAGTCGTGGGAAACGTGGGACATTAACAACTTGGACGAAGCTTTTAAATGGTTTAATTATAGTTGCTGTTCTTCAATCTCTGTGGCATTCTGCTATATATTGATGAATAGAAGGGTACTTTGGAATTCAATAATTCAACGCACGAGATTTCCTGACATAGCCATCCATATGTATCGAGATTTTGACCCAAGAAAAACAAAACAAGCCGCAAATTAAATAGGGGTTAAAAAAAAAAAAAAAAAAAGACTGTAACATTATTGTCTGGTCTGACCCCAGGCCCTCAGTTCAGTGGCAAGCATACATATATGGAGGATACGCCCAGATGCAGAACAATGATCTTGTTGCAAGAAACTATATTAATGCACTTAAACCATATGTACGTGCGTATATGCCACTTTGAGCTCGATGTATGCCACCTCCTGATCAGTGGCCTGAATGATTGATGTACAACCATGTAATCACGAACGTGCATGTATAGTATTTATTGTTACAAGTGCGAATGTTTTATGCATGATAAAAGCTCTTTACACAATCCAATAAATCTACATTATTATAAAAGTAATTTTATAATCAAATATATATGAATCATGGCTTGATATATATATATATACAAATACTTTAATTGTAAAAGGATTACCTAAAAATATCTTGACGTGATATATTATAAAATTACTTTAATACTTTTATGCGTATATATATATATATATATTCCAATTTCCTACCTTTTGTGTGTCGTGGACTAAATTTTGGTTCCACTAGATAACAAAATTAAGTGCAATTTGAATAAATTAAGTGTAACTGCAAAGCTACATCTAATAATAATTTAAAACAGAGAGAAAAAAAGTCAGAAGAAGAGGGAATAATAATAGTGATGCTGTGCTGCTGCATGCTGCTGCCGCCTAATACGCAAGGATCAACTCCACATGAAGCACCCACTCCTCTCACATTGTTGACCAAACCCACTAGATGATGGCGACAAAGAAGCAAAGAAAGCTGTCCCCACATGTACTCTTTTCAACGCCATTAGAATATAAATCTCTTTGCTCAGACCAAAAATATTGTTTTCATATACTAATGTTTTTTTAATAATAATGGTATTAGATTTTCCAAGATTTATGAGCCTGATAGTTTTAAAAAACCCAATAGAATAAAGACATTGCGTAGGAAAGTTGGTAGAAGTGGGCATCTTCATGAACCAAAGTCTAACCTATAATATTTTGAATTATTTGGACTTAGGTACGTAGCGGAAAGCTCATCCATCAACCTATCCACGTACACCGAAAAAGAAACTTCAAAATAAACAGTACGAAATTATTGAAAATATATATTTTTCTTATAGATTATTACCTCTTTGTCACTCACATTCGTACAAATAATCATAAATTAACCATGGCCTCTTTGACACTTTCACTTAAGTTTACTTTTACGTTCTGTTTAGATGTTGATCTGAGTTAAGTTCTTTATAATAAATAGTAGTGAGTTGAAATGATAGAATAAATTTTATGGACTCCACCTATGATAAGTTTAAATGTGCTTGGAGATTATATGAGTTTAGATGTATTTATAATAAGTTAAAAAAAAGTTATGGATCTCGCATGTAAAAATATGTTGAGTTGAAAAAAATTGTGAGTCTCATATGTAAAAATATTTGAGTTGAGATGAATTTAGTGATTTAAGAGTTAGATATTTAGATATTAGACGTACTTACTTTAAAATTAGACTGAACTGAGTTGAAATTCCAAATAAGGCCTTAGGGTTAGTATTTTTTTACCTAAACAGTAAGTTCGACATGAATCCAATATTATAATATTAACAAATTAGAGTTAAGGGTTGTGACCTAAAATAAGTCGAAATTATAAGCCATTTGAGTTCATTTAAAATGAGCTAAACTAATTAAGTACATGATATTTAGAATTGATAATTTTGTTACAGCTCGTAAATCTTACACGAATTTAATAAAGAATTTGCGGGTTAAGATTAAATTAAAAGGTTTGACAAGTTTAAGTAAATATGTCGAGTTAAATTAATTTATTTAAAATACAAATTTGAGTTAACACAATCTGAACTCGACATGATAATACAAGTTATCAGCCAAATGTTAGTGTCCATTCAACTTATCAACTTATCATTAAATTAAAAGTTTGTGGACGTGCACTAAAAAGAAATTAGTAATTTATAAGATATAGTGGAATTTATTCATTAATCTTGAATTTTTACTGGTTTGCAATCGTTCCAAGCCACTTATCCACTAAATAGGACGCTTTTTGCCTAGGCAGAAAAGAAAGGAAAGCAAAGTCTACTTCTCAAGGGAGGAGAATTGAGAAGAGGTATGGATGGACCATGATTACACCCAAAGTGGTGACTAAAAATATATGTTTTTTTTTTCTAAAAAATTATTAAAAAATACATTAATCCAAGGTTAATCTAACTTTTTTTTTCGGTTGCAGATCCACTAAAAGATGTTTTAGTTGATTACTTGCCAAAAGTTGATAGGTTTTGACTATAATGTGCTATGAGATCATGATTGCCTCTGATTATGTCTAAAGAAATAATGGAATTATATAAAATTCACAACATGAGTTTGCTCCATTTAAGTATTTCATATCCCCCAAGAAAACAACAGCTTCTGATTCAAGCTAGCTACAAGAAAACTAATCGTTTGTGGCCAATTTTTTTTCACAAAAATGATTATTTCTTATTAAAATGAGTTTATTTTATCTTAAATGATCATTTTCATTACAAATAATATGTCACAAATACTTTTTTTTATAGTGTGCGCTAGACACTATCGTGTTACTTTGGACTAACGTGTCAGATAGATTAACGTGTCACATTTAAAAGTGATTGTTTTTATTGATCAGTTTAAGTATGATTGAAGATGACAAAATATAAAAAATAAGAAAATTATTCCTCTATGGATAAAATCAACTGGTTGTAGATAGCATAATACTATAAGATAATATAGATCATTGGACTATCAACCAACCATGTGTTATAAAGAAGGTCGATCGGCCTAAAGATAAAGCCACTTAGGTCATTGCTTAAGGCTCCACCCCCATGGCAAGGCCCCCTAATGTTTTTGTCTTGTTTTTTTATTTTGAGAAAAAATAAAAAAACCATTACATTATAAAATAAATCAAGTTAATGACAAAAAATGACAAAAAGTAAACGTGTTAGACAAGTTCTTAAATACATACAATTGTAATATAATACTATTTACACTACATGGATGTGGCCAATGTACTGTTGTTCTTAGAATATTCCTGGAGGATTGATTATTCATGAAATTATATTCATTAGCCTTTCTGTGGGCTGTGGCCTTTCTTCGAAGACCCCCCCCCCCCCCCCTGTGTCTGAAGAATCGATGTTCATTTCGGGCCGTAGTGCAGATCCATTCCCGCGCCGCCACCAAAATAACGAAAACGAGAAATGCCTCCCAACCCCATTTCCCACGTATCGGCACACTCGTAACATGGAAGGAAACCCCCTCCTCTAACTTCCTTCTCTTACCTATATCCCGCTGTGACTAAAAGCCAGAGTCCATGGCTTCTGCAGTCCCAATGCAAAGGATGTCTGTCACAGCTAGCATTGAAGTTTTGGTATTTATAACTACTAACTAATATTCAATCATGCCATGTTAAATCCAATTCCTTGCCTTTTTTTTTTTAATTCTTTTTATTTCAATTTCCACAGACATTGCATACAAGGTAAGGGCTCTTACCATTAATCATCTTTGTTCTCTCTGTGACTAATCCGGGGATTGTCTGAGTTTTCAGGGTATTCATAGCCAAGGCTTGTCTAATGTGCGTATGCCACATTTTATGTGGGGCTCTACTCGTTTGCAGTCAGGCTTCTCCCAAGTTCCAGCTTTAAGCTGCTCTGCAAGAGCATTTACATCAAGGTCTTGCTATACCTCAAGTTTTCCTATCATTCGAATTGCAAGAACACCTTCAATTAAGTTTTAAAGAGTGGTTTGCAACTCAATGGCAACTGTAAGTGCCTTATTTTAGTCACTATATGGATATCCCATATGAAAAGGATAAGAGTAAGTAGTGTATGGGATCCCACATTATTTGGGAATAAGAAGTTCTTGCTTTTTATAAGATTCTAATAAAGTTCAAATTGTATCATTGACTAGTCATTTTAGAGTATAAGTTATGTAGTTTGGACCTTCCATTGGGACGTTACAAATGATATCAGAGCCTATCCCGATCATAAATGTGATACTTGAGCCGTGTCATCTACGATGGATTGGCCCAATGAGGATGGTGTATGAAATCTCACATTACTTAGAAAGAATAATTTTTTGTTTTTTATAAAGTTTCAATAGGACTCCAATTGTATTATTGACTAGTTCTTTAAGAGTATAGACAATGTGGCTTGAGTCTTTCATTAGAGCGTTACACGATACTTGTGATAATTGCTAATGAGAGTCTCGATTGCTTTCTTGAAAAATGGAAGACGGAGTTTCCTTTCAACAAAGGCCAAAATTCTCATGATAGGGACCGAAGTACATGTCCGCTGATGACCATATGCATTATAAATACTATCTTCTTACTAATCAATTTCATTAATATCTTAATGCTCACCTTCCTGTGTGGTCTCAGCCCGTTTTTAATGAAGTGGGGGTAAAAGCTTTGATACATGTTAAATCATCAATTATCCAAAAGGTTAGTGTATACTGGAACAAACGAATCTAATCATTAAATTAAAACTCTTTAACCCATTCTATGGCTTTTTGTGTCAAGGAATATTTCCCGTAATCCTTGTAGCTATTATAGTTGTAGTCGGTAATCTAATTTCACTATCTTGTATGGGGTATGTTACTTTAGGATCTAGAGCTGCAGGCCAAAGTGCTTCTTTGATGTAGAAATCGTCTTGAACCTGTAGGTAGAATTGTAATTGGCCTATCTGGAGATGTTCCCAAAATATTTGAAGATGAGAAAGTCTTTTGGGAACCTGGAAATGTTTTTGACCCCTAATAGACATCCTATGGCAACGTTAATGTGGTGGCATGGTGCTTTACGAATTAGCTAATGAACCACTGGAAAATGAAAATATACTCAAATAGTATCTCCCCTACCCACTCTTATGGGTGAAGGTGAGATTGTAGGTTAAGACCCATTGGATGCATGTGTAACATACCAATATAAAAGAATAGGCATAATCACCAGCTAAAGGTTGAACATTGGCATTTCTCCTTGAGACTTCTCAGGAGGCATGATCCTTACTTGCACATGTCAAAATAATAGGTGCCGTTTGGATAGTGATTTAAGATAGAAGTTGAAAGTTGAATAAAATATTATTAAAATATTATTTTTTAATATCATTATTATTTTAAGATTTGAAAAAATTAAAATGTTTATTATATTTTATGTGAGAATTTTAAAAAATTATAATAATAAGATGAGATGAAACACTTCTTATGTCCAAATCGAAAAAGGTGGAAGCTGAGGGTTATGGCCTGAACTCATCCGACATTACACCTGAATAAGACAGTCGAGTTATTAGAAAAGTTTCATGAATTTTATTTATTATCTTTTAACCGTGTTCATTTCAGGTAAAAATATATGGGCTTTTAACCGAATCCATAGCCTTTTTATAGGCAGATGTTTACAGTGCTGATCAGGCCTGGCCCATTTATAACTTGCATGTTTCAGTGGAAATATAAATAGTTATACAGATTACAGAATCCTGTGGTAGTTTGTGTTGGTTCTCTAGGGCTAAAACACCTAATTGATAATGTCCTGAATTTTCTTTATGTAGATTCCATGGTTGGACAATCGACATGTTATGTTTGGACATCTTATTGATGGAATAGATGTTGTGAGAGAACTGGAATCTCAAAAAGAAAAGCAACTCGGGAGCTACGATTTTGGTAATCTTTATCCTTTAATGATAATTTAATAAGCTTAACATGTATAGGCATTCCGCATACACTTTATTCTACAATTTTGTATGAGAAGGTATACATAAATGTGTGGCTGAGGTGAAAACTATGCCAGGACAACGGTTGGAACAGCACTGGGCTGAATAACTTGCTCAATCTGTTCTTCTTCACCTTCCCATATCTCAGGTAGTGCTTCTTTGATATTGTGGATGCTAGTCAAGGCATGATCTGCACCAGGCACCAGTGTTGAGCTCCCCACCTGTGTCAATAATCTTGCTTTGATTAAATATGAAAAATGTTTATTCTATTTCTCATGAGTAATGATACTACTAAACTCTTTTATAACTATATTTATAACTCATTTCACAATCAGTCAATATAATTGAGTCGTCAGAATCAATCAATATAATCGTGTCGTTTTATTAACAGTAATTTTAATTTAACCAAACATGGGGCTTACGATAACAGTAAGAAGTCCGGCTGCTTTCCCACTCAAAATGTTTCGAGCACTGTCATCGAAGAAAATCTGAGAAAAGAGAAAAATGATCTCCATCACTTACTCCGACGATGTTTAAATCACCAAGTAAGATCAATAGTTTTCAAAGAAATGCGATGTGCTTTGAATATTACAGTTTTATTGGGGTCAATATTTGCAATTTGAATAGTAGCTTCAATGGCTTCCACAGAGGGCTTGCAGAGAACTCGTGAATAAGAGCTGAGATTTGCAGAATCAGGAACATTGGCCTCGGCGCCTGCTGTGAATTGAGCAGCATCATCACCATCTTTCACATCCATGCAATTAGAAACTGGTTCAAGGGGAGGGTTAAGAGTTTCAAAGCATATGATGCCTGCAAAACAATCTTCCAAACCCAACCTACTCAGAACTTGAGCTGCATGTGCTTTGTCCGCATTAGTAAATATCTGAAAAGCAGCAGAAAATAGCCTTAGAATCACCAATTTCTTGCAGTATTTTTCATGAACAGATATGATTTATACGTACTATTTTGCGCTGTGGCATAGAAAGTAGAAGCTTCCTTAAAGTTGGATCGGGCTTGAGGACATCGTAGGGTAGTCTTCCATGGACATAAGCATGAAACTCATCGTTGTCAAACTCGTAACCAAGAGCCTGCTGGTTAGGAAAGACTAAAACTTATGAATATATCGACCATGAACAACTTAGAATTAGTTCAGGAAAATCCTTGAGATATTGACAGAAAAAACTTTGGACAAATCCATGTCTATTGTATTTTTACCTTTAGACCCGCCATTGTTGTCCCATATTCCTTGTACAACTCGAAGCACAACCTTGGTACTTCAGTTTCTTCCATGTGCAAATGCTGCAACATGAACTCTGCAATTTTAAAAGCTCAATTTTATTATCTTTGCAATGATAACACCGCCACCATCGTCATAATATCTGTTGACAGTCATACCTTCTATGTTCTTGCGACAAGCCAAGTTGATACCTGAGCTCATGGGGTACAGAGTATCATCCATATCTGCAGAACATGTTTGGTATCCACTAGTTATTAAAATCTCCATGCAAACTTCATCATCTTAAAGGATTTTTTGTCAACTTTAAATGGTGATGGATGCACTTTTATTTCAAATTTTCCAATCTCTTATCCAATTTGGTTGATCAAACATTAAAATTTGCATACACACACAAATGGGAGACATCCATTAAAGCAATGCGACCTTTATTCTTCATAGAACATAATTAAACTGACTAGATTATTTCCATACCAAAGAGCAAGCACTCGTATTTAGCTGCATTGGACCTCCGAACCGAATCCATCTTCAAGACTGTATCTGCAAGAATGTTCCATTTCATAAGATTGCAGAAGACTGATTAGAGGAATCTGTTTAGAAAATCCTACTCTATAAAGCTGTCTTTCCCTCACATAAACTCTAAAGGTAAGGGAAAACAGTCTCTTATCATATAAACATCTAACAATCCTTGCAGTGATGAACATGGGGCCATCTAAAAATTATATCCATCATTTAATTATTTACGTTTATTATCTCATATATTCGAGAATCATGAACTTTTGATCTAGTCCCCGATAAGATTCATCAAATCAAACAACTATGACAAGAAAGGAGAAGATGGGGAAGAGGTCTATGATTAAAAACCATTTCGATCGTAACGAAACAAACCAAATTTGATGAAGAGAAGAGAAGAGAAAGAAATACCTGATGAACCTTTCAAGAAATGCAATGAAAGAGCATATAATAGGTTCAAGGCTCAAAGCTTCCAATATAAATAATTGACAATCTAATCAGCCCAGATTTGAAAGGACAACATATTCAGGAAATTCCATGGAAATTATGATGAAAGCAGTGTAAATCCATCAATGTTAACCACAAACACAGAAATGCTCTTAAAGCACTACTGCATACATAGAAGAAAACAAATATGTACATATATATATACACACTAATAAATTAAGAATAGAAAGCATAATATATCTTTGGTACCTTCAAATAGTAGAAAGATATATAACTTCTCTGATCACACGTTATCCAATAGGGACAAAGAGGGTTATTTATACATATGTACCGATCTGAATGAGGAATGCGAGAAGTGACGCATGCGATCATGTCTGAGGTGTTAAGCATATTTATCTTTAATTCTTTGGTATAGATTGTATGAGAGTCATGTTGCTTTCTGTTACCCATCATTTTCGTCATTTATATATTTATATATATATATATGTGTGTGTGCGCGCGCGCGCGTGCCTGATATGAGAGATCTCTCATCACAACACACTCATGCATGGAGTTGGTTTACTTTTCTAAGGCAGATATAATTAATAATGCTTGGTGAGCCATATATAACAAAAAGATACGGAGCTGTATATGTTTGTGAAAGGACTGCATGCGAATACTTTCAACCTGGTGGGGTATCTTGGAATCATGGATATGTGGGTGAGATATTACCTATAAGTGGGGTATTAAAGATGAGGATTATTCTTTTTTCTAAGGCATAATGGATCATAAAAGTATCAAATAGCTATATATATATATAATATTATATTCTGATAGCTAAGGATATGATAATATTCTGCATAATAATATACATATATAGCAATATCGGACCTCTTGAGATATCCGGTCTTTTTTTGCAATATTCAAGTCGGCTGCATTGCATATATATGTTGCACTTTTAACGTGGCCATGAACCAGACCTTGCGTCAACTGCAAAGTCGAATCATGATCATCCATTCAGTTGCAGGTTGGCAAGTGTACTTAAGGTGGAAAGTTGATGTTAGAACGACAAAATTCGTTTTCGCCGGAACAAGATGCTGTTTACAATGGACAGTGTTGGCAACAGCAAAGATTCGAAATTAAGGCGTCTAAATTCTATTTGCACGCCTTCGATTTTAATATTATTCGAGCCTACCCTTTTTTCAAGGAACTTGAATTTCACAAAAGTTCAGCGTACAGTCGATACTACTCTTTCGTTGCATTCTCATCGATCGACACGTACATTTGTAGTGAATGAATTCAAAGTCCAGTCCGGAGAAGAACTCGATCATCAGCGTTAAATATATATTCCTTGTAATATTCATTTGTGCTCTGATACCTATCTTTTTTCTCCTTGCTTTATCATTCAAGATAAGAAATTTGGGTAAAACTGATCTGCAAGCTGGTTTCTTCTCTTCACCAACCTGTAACAAGAGATTTATCACCGAGGCAACTCGTAATGATTTCCCTCATGATCTTGACCTCTTAGAAGCCAATTAAATTGCTTGTATTATGTATAGATCTTTAACATGTCTGATGATAGAATGTTAGCCATGCAAATAGTGCGCAAGCTGGAGTTTTGCTACTTCCAAATTAGCGAGTAAACATATAATTTATTCTGTTTTCCATGAGTAGCTTTTGTACTTGGACTCAGCTCACGCGTTCCCTTCCCTAGTTGCAATGTGGGCTTGCGTCAGGTTCTGGACTTACAACTTAGAAGGTAATCACGATTGGGTTGAACTACATCTGCTAAGAATTGCACTCTTGCAATATCAGAGTAATACACTGTATAATTAATTTTGTAATGATACTAATACACCTTCTTTATTATTATTTTATTATCTAGATATTTTTTTTTTCTTTTTACTGTTTGAATCTTAATTAAAAATCTAACAACATAACCTTTTTGCATAATCTTAAAGAAAATAAATTCAATCAATCAACGTAATTATATAATTTAATTAAAAATTAATCTTCTTTTATTCTTTGAGTCAATTTTTATAAAATTTATTTTATTTTTAATTAAATTACATGATTAAGTTGATTAATTGAATTTATTTTCTTCTAAATTATGCAAGAAGGTCATGTTTTAAGACTTTAAATCTATATTCAAATAGTAAAAGAAAAAAATAGCTAAGGATATCACATGAAAAAATGAGATGTAAGGATATCATTACCCATAATTTTAAAGTGTATAAGTTCTGTGTATTCATTTAAAAAAAGATAAGCATCTATTTTTTTTTCCAAAAAAAGTATACAAAAATTACACACCCTAACTAAAATTTTTAAAATTGTAAATATCATTTCTCTCATTTGCCAAAATTACGAATTGAAATTACAAGAGCTTCGTAGAGTTATTTTTGTGAAACTTCGTTTTCATATTGTAAACAACTTATAAGTTATAAGTGGAAAGGACCCTTGGGCAGAACAACAACACCTAGGCCAACTGTCAGCGTGCCCCTAGGCCAAATGTTACTTTTTTATTTTTATTTTTCATATTTTAAATATTTTTTTCATATTTTTAAAAAATAAAAAAAATACGTCAATATACTAATAATCACTTTATTAACTATTAAAAAATATACTTTGATTATTGGAGGGATCTTGGATTCTTGAGTCCAATTGTTATTCTGATCTTTTAGATAGTGAATGTTATTCCTTCTGCGTCTCATGGTGAAGGTCATGTAAAAAAATTTCGTGTTGAGGTCAGTGGTTGTGAGTCACTGCAGTCTAGATTTTTGTTTTCACAAAATCTCTTCCCCTTTGAGATTTTCATTAAGGCAATGAATGATGTTTTCTTCGATGACAAGAGAGTTGTCAGAGAAAGGCTGCCTTTGTACCACAATAAGATGTTAATTTAGATTTCTTATTTTGGTTTGGATATACCTAAAATGATTCTTATTACAGATTTTTAAAACTTTTTTGATAGCAATAAGCTTTTGAAAGAAGACGTAAGAAGGGATGCCCATGATGGAATTATCCCAAACTCTTGCTACTACACTCATGCTGTTTGGATCTCTAGCCCATAACTCTTCAAATTTAAAAGATTTTTTAACATTTTTTAGACCAGAGGTATCTAGAAGTGGGGCATGGTCCGAAACATGAATTGGAAAATGAAGGATTTTTGCATCAGGAAAAACGGTAGTCTATCTATTATTGACAATTCATCTGTTTATCATTTCCCTAATATGGGAGATACCATGCCTTTTATTAGTCCAAGTAAATTTAGGACCTGAGAAGCCTAAATCAACAAGGTCGTGATGGTCCATAGATATGCAAGCCATTTGAGTAGGAGGACGATGCAAAGGACTTCCCGCCTATTTTTTCAGATTGGTTTAGAATTAAGTTAAAAATCACTTATCCTTAAGATTGGATCAGAAAAATTATGAACAATGGTACTCAGCAATTCCCAAAAAGTATATTTTTTACTGTGATTAGCAGGATAGTAAGATAAAATAAACAACCATGGTATATGCACAGGATCATAGTACACCATAAAAACCATTACATTAATAGAAATATAGACAGGTTCCATATCCAGTTCAGGATGCCACATACATAAAAGACCTTTTCATTTTTTTCATGGGAGGAACATGTAGATATATAGAAAAACCTTGTCTATTAATAACATCATTTGTATTTATATCAAACAAAAGTGTTTCATCATGGAAAACTATATCAGGTTGGTGTGACCTAATTTGAGCCCTCAAATAATGCATTGTAGAGGGTCAAACAATCCCTCTACAGTTCTAACATAGTATTCTTATATTTGATTGAATGACACATTAGGCTCTGCCACCTTAACCAACTCATCAACAAAAGCTATATGTGGTTGAGGCTGATTGGGGTTACTAGCTGAGGCCATTTTGTGGTCCATATGTGAGACATTGATCGAGACATTCCCTTTGGACTTCCTCTCCACTAACAATTTTTTTTTCAGACTTCCTTTGGCTTTTGCTAGTCCTGACACTTCTGTTTCCTCGTCCCTATTGGCAAGTTGGTCTTCTGAGTTGCAGAAATCATTTTTGTGAGGATTGAAAACAAGTAAATTTGTAGCTCTCTTTTTTGGTTTCTCTATCTCAGAATGTGTATTTTTCCTCTTTTTTGGATTATCTCTAGGGGATAATGGAGAGGAAATTTCAAGTTTTGGGAATTGAGGGGTTTGGAGCAAAGAGGAGTCAATGTCCAAGTTAATGCCGTGTGGGTTGTAGGGTTTAGACTGTAGGCCGTGAGTGATGTTGTTTTCTTTGATTTCGCAGGAGATTGAGGGATTCATGATGGACTGAGGCATTGAGGTATTGAGGGCTTGAGAGATTGAGGGACTCATGATGATATTGATGGAGGTGTCATCTCTTGTTTCGTATGGCTTATTTTTCTGGTCTTGGAGAGGTACAAGTTTATAGTAGGGAGATGGAATGTGCATCTGAGATGAGAGATTAGGGATGACTGCACCAAGATGGAGAGTGGGCTGGGATTTACACATTAGGTTGGGCTTGAAAATTAGGCCAAGAGAGATGTGGTTCTCATAAGTTTGAGTCGGGCTAGCTGGGATTAGGCTTCTAGCCCACACATTTATAGCCTCTAGTTCTTATGAAATTTAGATGGGCCTGAGGTTTTAAAGAGTGGGCTCGTTACCTTAAGATCAAATGGAAGGACCCTAGTTGCAGTTTGTAGATCACATACTAGGGAGACAATTTTCATAGTGGCAGATCAAATAGGAAGCTATAATCCAAATCTAGGTGAGGCAATAGCAACATTCTTAGGAGTTAAAGAAGCACATTCCAAATATTTATTGAACAGCACAATTGAAGGAACTCTTAAAGAACAATATCAGCATTGACAAAGCCAGAAGAAACTCAATATTGGATAGCAGAAGATACCATAAGGGACACAAGATTGCTATTGGAAAATTTCTTGAACTAAAAAGCAAAAAAATAAAATAAAATAAAATTGTTCTATGGACTAATTGATGCGCGCATGCTATTGTGCAATAGGTTTTCCAATAATTTCATTGGAAACATTCCTTTGACCAAAGTTTCGCAGTGTTTGTTGGATTTTCATAATGGAAAAGACCCACCTGTTGTTATATCTAGTTTCTTATAGTAGTTTGGAATGTTTGAACTGCTACTTTTGTTTCTTTATGTTAATGAAAGTCTTTTTCTGATATATGGGCGGTCAAAATGAGGGGACACAATCATGGGGCATAGTATCATTTTCTAATATTTTAGGAAACATGGGGTTCATGGTAGAAAGTTTACTCCCTCTGATATTTAGGACAATATATTCTCTTATGAGACTGATATACCCATCAAGAATGGGTCTCAAGAAAAGTCGCCGATGGTGCAATTTTTTTCAAACATTTTTTAAAATTATAAATATTTAAAAAAATAAAAAATTTATTAAAAAACACTTCCTTGACCATTTAATAAAAAATCAATGGGTTTTATCAATTCCCATTCTCTTACCTCTTAAGAAACTAGCGGTAAAAAATATGGCGTTGAAAAGTAGGGATGGCACCGACTTAGTCAGAGTTGGATTCCTCTAAATTTGACTCCGACTTCGACTTTTTTTGGAGTTCAAATTTGAACTCCGACTTGTGTAGGCTCCGATCCAACTTGTCAGAACGGAGTTGGATTTAGGCTTTCAGTTTTGGGTTTCTATTTTTTTAGCTTCATATTTAATCCATTTTAAAAAAGAATTTTTTGCAAGCTTTCAAATATCAATTTTTCGAAAAAAATTCAAAACTAAAACTAAATTATTCACTGCTAATTTACTTTTATACTAATATCTAACTTATTTTTATACTAGACATATACTATAATGTCTAATTGCACGTTATCATACTATAGTATTACATATTACTTTTAGTGTCTAATTTCATGTGATTATATTATAGTATTACATGCTATTATATTATACTAGTGTCTAACTTATTTATAATTTATTTCTATACTAAACTTATTTCTAGTGTCTAATTACATATTATTATACTTTAGCAAATTGGTATTATGTGTTATTAATTTATTATGCTAGACTTATTAGTTATTTCTATACTAGTACCTAATTTATTTTTTTACAAGACTTATACTATAATGTCTAATTACATGTTATTATACTTTAGTAAATTAGTATCATGTATTATTAACTTATTATATTCGACTTATTTAAATGCTAGTGTCTAACTTATTTCTATACTTCATTATATATGGTAGTAATACTATAATATTTACATATAGTAAACTATCATTAATTTATTTATATTATAGTATAAATATATTATTTTATAATAATTAGCTCATACTAGTATATAAGTTATAGTTATATAACTATATAATTACACTAGTATATATGATAAATACATAGATAAATACATATTTTTATAATATATATACACGACATTTCCAACTTCGACTCTGATTGAAAAATTAAAAAAAAATCTGACTATGATTCCGTTTTGTTTGAGTCAGAATGAAGTTGAATGTTTAAATTTTTGATCAGCCATATTGAAAAAAAATCTGACTTTGATTCTGTTTTTGTGTTTATTATAAAGTTGGATTTGGATAAATAGTTCCGATAAGATAATATGAGATGTTTTGAATAGTAATTAAATAAATTATTGTTAAAATATATTTATTATTATTATTTTTATTTTGAGATTTGAAAATTTTAAATTATTTATTATATTTTATATAAAAATTTAAAAAATTTATAATAATTGAGATGAAATTAAGGCCTCGTTTGTTTTCGAAAAACATCTCATCTCATCTCATCTCATCTTAATTTCATCATTACACTTTTTTCAATTCTAATACAAAATAAAATAAACAATTCAACTTTTTCAAATTCATCTCATCTTCTCTCACTTAATCATTACAACTTTTTCAAATTTTAATACAAAATAAAATAAACAATTCATCTCATCTCAAAAGTTTGCATCTCATCTCATCTTATCTCCGAAAACAAATGAGGCTTAAATAAAATGAGATGATATGAAATGATAAGATTGTATGTCCGAACTGAGCCCAGAAAGATCCCGCTCTTGACGTTTAATTTTTTTTCAAATAAAAAATGAGCAAAGCCCAGGGTGGGCCTGTTCATGAAGTTCGTATCAGGCTTTGCTTCTCCTCCGTGGGCGTCCATGGACCATGTCTATATCTGTTCACTTCGAAAAGGGAAAATTCAGCAGCAAATGCATACGCAAAAGAAGTTGGTCAGATAGTTAACGTCTGACCTATGGGTTCGTTGAAGGAGTTGGGAAGGCTCGTGAATGGGCTATCGTTAATCGCCAAGGAGTTCGTGATAAGTTCCCAAGGCTTGGAAACCGCCAAGAATGGCAACGTCCACCGCCTCTAGGACCCTAGCTCCTCCAACCCCGATTCCGTTGTTCACTTCTCAACCACCACTGCTAACGATTCCTCCTCGTCCTCTGTTACGAGTCTGACTGTGACGGTGTCGTTTGGGTTGAAGAAATAAGATGCAGCATTTGATGTGTCTGAAGCTGTCCATTTTGGAAGTAGTTGATGCTGTGCGTTTTGTTTATTTTACTTAGTTTAGACGTGTTGTAGTGGTTTCTTTTATGCTGTATGTTTTAGTGATGCTATGCGTTTTAAGTGGCTGTCATATAGCTAGTGTTTTACCTGTTATTTTAGTTCTTCCGTATTTCTGTTAAGAGAGAGGTATGTGAGTCTGAGCGTGGGGGGGGGGGGAGAAATATATAGAGGAGGGAAGAAGAAAGAAGGCATCTGGAAATTACTCTAAACATTGTTGATTTCTTTTGGGAGGAATTGGGACCTCGAATACCCAAGGCGTAGCCATTATCATCTTCTCCTTATCTTTGATTCTCTTTATTTGTTTGTATTACTATTCCTTTAACTGGGTTCATAACATTGGTATCAAGAGACAATCGATCCTATTCATCCCAGAAATTCAATACTACCCAAACAGATTTACCCCATTTTCATCCAAACAAATCCATCCCTACCATGGCAGAAAATACCCTATCCAAACAACAACAATTAGAAGCATTACAATATCAGGTAGAACATCACCACCAGGAATTTATTACAGTGAAAAACGATATCATGGAGCTGAAAAGAGACGCCCAGGAAATTAAAGATATGCTACGTACCCTGATCAACCAGCATCACAATCTACCTCCTCCTCCACCTATTAACCATGAAAACCCTTTTGATGAAAAGGAAGCGAAAGATGAAGAGAAGATTCATCTGCAGGACCAGGTTAGTGCGAAGCAAAATGAAGAAGAAGAGGTGGAAGAGATAGTGACGATGCCCACAGAATCCTTCTTGGTCTGGGAAGACCAACCTATGGGGGAGGGAGTAGAAAAAGAAGCTACGGCTTCAATTGAAGATTCAAAAAAATTAAAAAAAAATGGAGCCCCATCTATGCCACCATTTAAGTCTGCAGATGATTTGGCAGACTACTGGAATTATTTTCGGGCCGACAACATAGTGAATTACGCTAAGTTTACTCGAGTGCACCTTGTTCTTGATGCTTCGCCTTGGACAATCTTGGGTCAGAGTTATGATGGAGTTACGACGTTTGGGAAGCACCTTGAGGACATGCTGGGTGAAGTTGATCGAAAGGAAGTTATCGATATGAAGAGATTAATGGGTAAGAAATTTTTTGCTCAACATTTGTTTGATGTATTGCCACTTAAAGTAGTGTTTGAGCCCTTTGATAGAGGAAGAGATTACCTAGTTGATGTATCTACGGGAGGGAGTGTTTTTGTGACATCTAAGAGATTAGTTGATGGGGATTCCTTTGTATTTCTGCGGGGAGGAAATGGGAAGCTGTGCTTGGGGGTGAGACGTCTTGCCTGTCAACAGAGCAGCTTGCCATCATTGGTGATTTCAAGTTAGAGCATGCACTCGGGGGTGCTTGCAACAGGATCTCACGCTGTTGTAACCCAAACTATGTTTATAGTATCTTACAAGCCAAGGACAAGCCAGTTCATAATGAGCTTGAATAAATATTTGGAATTTGTAAGTAAACCCAACTTGGAGAACTGAGAGCTTGGGGTGCATGGGGGACTAGGCTCTATTCATAAGACCCAATGGAAAAAAATGAAAGTCTGTAGCAACAGACCATTCAGTCCTAACATTGTCATTTTTCAGTCTTTACCCATTGAAGAACAACCAAAACAAATTATTGTGACTCGTAAAGGAATGTTGGATCCTTTAGAGGTTCGCTTGCTTGACTTTCCCAACATAGTTATTAAAGGAAGTGAGCCACAGTTTCCTTTCCAGACATACTTGAAGATTGAGAAGTTTGGTGACTTGATTTTGAAGGCTACAGAGCCACAAATGGTTCTTTTCAACATTTTTTATGATTGGTTGAGAAGTATTTCATCATACACTGCATTCTCCTGGCTCATTCTGATCTTGCGTGCACTTCATGTCAACAATGAAAAGGCAAAGATGTTACTAAAGCCCAACAAAACGTTCCTTATCGAGCCTCCCCACAAATGGCCTTCTCTCAATGCTGATGCAAGTTTGAGACCAAATGGAGAAGCCAAAGGAGAGGTAGAAGACTCTGCAAATGAGAAGGTAAGTGAAGATGAAGTAGACAAGCTTGTGAAGTCTGCTTTGGATAAATTGGAGAAATTGGAAGTGAACCATATTCATAAGGGTCGAAGATTGAATCATGAATGGCAAGTATACATCTCTTGTGTTCATAAATTACGAAAAGTATTCATACCTGTGAAAGGCATATACTATCAGGCCGAAGTTGAAGGTCAGAAGGTCACATGGTTGGCCCTTCATGCGCTGCAGCAAGTTTTGCCCGAGGATGATGTTGACTTCAACATCATGCTAACTTTTCTAGAAGTTTATGGGACCCTCCTCACCTTTACTAATTCTTACCTTTATCATGCAATAAATGTGAAGTATCCACCGTACTTATCACTTTTTGTTGACAAGGAGGTAGCAGGTTATGTTCCTGAGTACACGGAGACCATAAAACAATTGCAGGAGTGGCTGAAATAGTGCTAGAATTATTGGAGAGAGGATATGCAGATGGGCTGCTTATACGTTGCGGGCATCTTGTTCCAAACTTTGGGCTCTTATTATGGATGTTTATGAACTCCTCAGTGACCATGCTGAAGGCATTGTGGAGATAGCAGGCTTGACCCACCAAATCTATGAGAGAACTGATGCCTTAGTGCTGCTGGGAACACCACTGCTGTGATTGGCAAAGGCTTTCTTACTGGACTTGCTGTTGTCTCTTTTGTTCTATTTTTTTTAGGTTGCATTAGTGTTTCAACCTTGAGGACAAGGTTCTTTAAAGGGAGGGGATTTGTTACGAGTCTGCCTGTGACGGTGTCGTTTGGGTTGAAGAAATAAGATGCAGCATTTGATGTGTCTGAAGCTGTCCATTTTGGAAGTAGTTGATGCTGTGCGTTTTGTTTATTTTACTTAGCTTAGACGTGTTGTAGTGGTTTCTTTTATGCTGTATGTTTTAGTGATGCTATGCATTTTAAGTGGCTGTCATATAGCTAGTGTTTTACCTGTTATTTTAGTTCTTCCGTATTTCCGTTAAGAGAGAGGTATGTGAGTCTGAGCGTGGGGGGGGGGGGGGGGGGGGGGGGGGGGAGAAATATATAGAGGAGGGAAGAAGAAAGAAGGCATCTGGAAATTACTCTAAACATTGTTGATTTCTTTTGGGAGGAATTGGGACCTCGAATACCCAAGGCGTAGCCATTATCATCTTCTCCTTATCTTTGATTCTCTTTATTTGTTTGTATTACTATTCCTTTAACTGGGTTCATAACATCCTCGGAGGAGTCTGTAGCTTTTCAACAACAACACCACCCATCATCATCCAATGATGTCAATGACACTCCTACTAATATAGCAGAAGCTGCTTCTTCTTCGTCCTCTACTTATGCGGCGGAGAATTTGGATACTCGAGAGGCGTTTGGATCGGTCAAAGAAGGTGAGCCCCAGGATTTGGAGGAGAAAGACAATGCTCAAGTGGTATTGAAGAGGAGGAAGCCGAGGAGAGGCGAGTTCCTTCTACCCCATTTTCCAGAGCGCTTGGGTCAGTGCTCTTTTCTGCATCTATTCGTTCCAATTTTATTGTAGCCTCCCTCGTGCTTTATGATATGACTTGCTATTCTATGGTGGTTGTATTGTATATCAATGTCAAATTTCGCTTATCAATTCCTGACTCAAAATTCTCCGACTTTGGTTTGCTGGCCTTGGAGAGGGACTTGCGTGGGGAACTAACTGTTCAGGAGTCTGCCAGGAGGCTTGTCTTTGGTTCGCCACGATCACAAGACAAGCAATCTGCGGTCTCTCCATTCCTCTCTGAACAAAATGTACAACGTCTGGCCCTTGCACTTTGCAGAATGCGTGGAGCAAACGCTCAAAATAGGCCAGATGTTACTTATAAAAAAAAATAGGCCAGATGTTGAGTATACAGGATGAATTGCTTGTGCCTTCTCCGGTATTCTAGTTATTTTCCTTTGTGCAATTTAATTTGATTGCTCGGTATAATCAAATGAAGAGGTTTATTTTAATGATGATAATTGTTCCAACTTCTTGCATTGCATACTCATGAGAATCAATTTCATAGTGTCAGGATTTTTGAGCCGAGGTTGGGGTTGAAAACATCGAGATCTAATACATTTTCTGTATGTTCCACAAACTGTTATGCAATAAATTCTGTCACATGGCTTTTAAATTTGCAGTGTTATGATAATATAATCTAAAGAGAGTTGCTGAAAACAGTGATCACTAACTGTCATCTTGTAAGATAAATGCCAGGTTCCGTGCCATTGTTTGTCAATAGTTGTAATTTAGTCTAGGCTATGGGGAATTTAGGAAAATGGTGATTCTGATCTTTTCATTTTCTCTATTGTTGTATTTAACACTGTACCTACGCTTAGAGCATAGAATATTGAGAAGCTTTTGTTTTTTTGATAAGTAATTAAGATATTTGATTAAAGCAAGCAAATAGGCGTACTTCAAGTACACAGGAAGTATACAAGCTGAAACACCTAAATACAAGCTAGGAACTAGGAGCTAAGAGCTAAGAAAAGCTAAAAGAAAAACATTCATGTTATCCCCATTCAATACAAGAACTTTCACCCAAAGAGAAAGAGTTCGGAAGAAAAACTCTCTAAATTCTACCAACAATCGTTCTCTATCATCAAAACACCACTCATTCCTTTCCCATAGGCACCACATCAAGCATTGAGAAGCTTTTCTAATAGAAAAAGAATATTTAGAAATCTCATTTGAACGGATTAAGCTATATGTATGCTATATACATATATACGTGCTACAATATTTTTGACATATTTTGATTCAATGTATATATTGGCTACTCTGGATATTGTCCGTCAAGGTGCAGATGTGATGCCAAGGAGCCAGCTCAATCAAGTTTTAGATGCTGAATTGGGTCCTGACTGGACATCGAAGTTGACTAGCTTTGATTATGAACCAATAGCTGCTGCAAGCATAGGCCAGGTGATAAGACATTGCTACATTATTTGGTACAATCTGTTCCCTGAATGCCAGTCCCACCAAACTTCCACCCCTCCCCCTGAATCTGAAGCTCATCCTATATTTAATGTTATCCAATCATATTTAAACAAAAGTAAAAATAAGAGTAAAGATGGTAGATGATAGCCATAGGTATCAGAAGATGTGATATTTTTCAGATTTTTTTTTCTCTGTTAGCCTCACAGTTCTAGAACATTTATAGGTTCACCGAGCTGTCACAGAGGATGGAACACAAGTGGCAATGAAAGTTCAGTACCCTGGTGTTACAGATTGTATTGAAAGTGACATAGAGAATGTGAGACTTCTTTGAGATAACCCAATCCCAGAAGGACTTTATCTTGACCGAGCTATGAAGGTAAGTACATTAAAAAATGTGTCATACATTGATTTTTTTTTTTTAATAAGTAAAACGGTAGTATTAATAATGATAGGCATAGCCCAAGTACACAAGAAGTTAAACAAGAGATAAGACATATCTAGGTTGATATAGAAGAAAGAAAATCATGTACATTTAAGACAATAAAATCTACAACTATGGCCCAAAGCAATGAGGTGTGGAAAAATAAAGCACGAAGCTCCTCTAGTGTCCGCTCCTTGTCTTCGAATGTCTGCTCGTTCCACTCTTGCCATATGCACCACATAATGCAAGTAGGGACCATCTTCCACACAGCTTTGATTTGGGGAGCATCACCCGGCATCACCCAACTGGCTAATAACTCAACCACTGTGGCAGGCATCACCCAGTTTAACCCTATTCGACTGAACACTTCACTCCACACGGCACTTGTTGTCTCACAATGTAGCAAGAGATGATTTACTGTCTCGCCAGTTTTCTTGCACATACAACACTAATATGAGATAATTACCCGGTGCTTACGCAAATTATCGGTAGTCAGAATCTTACCCAGGGCCGCTGTCCAAGAGAAGAAGAGTGCTTTGAGAGGCACCTTATTCCTCCACAATTTTCTCCATGGGAAATGAGTATTTGGTAGAAATGTAAGGGACTTGTAGAAGGATTGAACCGAGAAAGTACCCTTACCTGTAGGTGTCCACCATAGTTTATTGTCTTGCAATCCATACAGTTTCATAGAATACACTAGGCTGAAAAAAGCCTCAAAACTGTCTATTTCCCAATCTTGGGCTGCTCTACTAAATGTGACAATCCATTGGACTTGGTCCCCTGAACGAACCAAGAGATCTGCCACCGAAGCTTCTTGATCACATGCCACTCGAAAAACAGAAGGGAAAGAGTCCTTTAGAGCCTCCTGTCCACACCAAAATCCTTCCAAGATTTTATACGAGTACTCTCCCCCACCATAAATTTAGTGTGTCGAGTAAACACCCCCCACCCTCGTCTTATTTGCTTCCAAACCCCCACACCATAGGACTCATTCCCCTTTCCAGTGCACCAGCCCCCCATGCATCATACATTGATATTAGTGTATTGATTATTTTAATCCTAGTATTGGTTAGTCTTCAACACCATATTTATCCGCATGCAATCTCCAAGGTACCCCAACAGCTTATTGTTCTTCACAAAGTCCAGTTATCTCAACTTTTCATGCCGACCTCCTTCTGTCTTTAAAGTCACCAATGAAATCCTTGGTGAATTATGGTTCTTTGATCTTCCAACAAACTCGTGCCACTCTTCTATACCAATTGTCAGTACAAGTTTCAGTCTTTGCTCATATCACTCTCTTTTGCCACATGATTTGGTCACTTAAGACCTCGTTTGGTTACACAGATAAGATGAAATGAGAGTTGAAAGTTGAATAAAATATTGTTAGAATATAATTTTTAATATTATATTTGTTTTGAGATTTGAAAAAATTGAATTGTTTATTGTATTTGTGTGGAAGTTTGGAAAAGTTGTAATGATTAGATGAGATGAGATAAGATGGTTTGTGTAACCAAACGAGGCCTTAGTTCTCTTTTGTATGATTAGGTATGGAGATTAATTCATGGAGGATGCTGGCTGAAGCTAAGAAAGATGAAGGGTTATATGTATTGAACTGTTTGAAATGCATGCTTAATTGCTTCTTGGAATTTTCATAGGTGGCAAGAGAAGAATTAGCTCGTGAATGTGACTATAAATTGGAGTCAGCAAATCAAAAGCGCTTCCGTGATATTCTATCTGGCACCGAGGGGTTTTATGTTCCATTGGTTGTGGACAATCTTTCTGGCAAAAAAGTCTTAACTACAGAACTTGTTTCTGGTAACGGCACTACAGCCTATACTTTGCTTCAATTACGATGCATGTGCAATCCGAACCAAAGCTTTTAAATGCTCCTTTAGCTTCCAAACAGAGAAGTACAAGGGCAATTTTTACAGTTTCATTAAGACAAAAAAAAGGGTATTAGTCACATAAGACCTGCTTATCTATTAAAATGCATAAACCATAATTTATGACTGCCAGAAAAGTCACCTTGTTTCGAGTAGTTGCGATCATCGACTGCAATTTCCGTTTAGTCAGATTGGCTTTTATTAAAAGCATCAAAATATATGACTGCTTTAATTTAATGCCGCAATAAAATTTGTGGCAGCTGGCGTTTTTAGAGGCCCCCACATGTTGAGCCAATATTTGATTTAAAAATGCCATTAATATTTCCTGCTGTGGTTCACAGAGATAATGAGCAACTCTCTTCCTGGTTTCTCCTTGTATGCAATTAAAATAATATTCTCTTTTGGAGATTTCATATTGATATGATGCCAGCACGAATAATTTTATCATTTAATGGAGATGAAAAATTAAGCAAGAGAGAATCTGTTCTATGATTACTGGTGTTTGAATACATGGGATCAATTTTCTCCAGTTACAGGAATTCCAATTGATAAAGTGGCATTACGAGACCAGGAAACTCGTAATTATATTGGCAAAAAGTTGCTGGAGCTCACGTTGAAGGAGTTATTTGTATTCTGTTTCATGCAGGCATACTCTTTTCTTTGTGTATAATGAAGATTTTTTAGTTTTATGTGTAGTCGTTCTTATTTTTTGTCTTGTATTCTGTCTGAGTTTCTTTAACTTTTTCCTGTACATGGTTCATTTTCTATTGCCTTAGAAGCAGCTCAGGCTTTTGGTATCAATGACTGGGGCTGTTCATACCTACAGTGGTTAATATGAGCGGCTTCCTGAAGCTCAGTCCCTTGCTTGTTGCTTTACCAATATGCTAGAAAGGGCTTTTCTCACTTGTTTAGTAAAGTCATGTTTTAATAGAAAATTTATACACACTTCATTATAAAGTCAGTCATCTGAACTTGAAATTGTTTGGAGTTTTTGGATCAGATATTGTAATTAAGTTTTAGGACAAGGCTAGGAGAAAAACCTACTTGTGATGCAGGGCATGTTTGATTGTCAAATTTACTGCTGTAAAGTAACTAGTATGACTGCTGATGATAATGCTCTGGAATAGAAATGCTCCTTATGATTCTTTCAATCCACTGATAGTTGTGGGTGGTTGACATGCTGGAACATTGTAATTAGTGGTGTAGGCAGTGCTTCTTGGAGTAACAAAGCTAGACAAGATGTTTGGTTGAGAAAACCATTTAATTGGGAAGGTGGGAAAGATATCACAGAGGCATGGAAGAAAGTATTTAGGAGGTTTTGCTTGACAGAAGTGTCAAGACCTCATCTAATGGGAAGTCAAAACTATATGCTTGAATGGGTCTGAAAATGTTGGGATTATCCAGTTCAACCAAATGTTGGTGGCTAGATAATTCTCATAAATGGGTGTCTACCCTGAATAAAATGAGAAAATGTTTTATATTTTGGGTGATATGGATTCTTAGGTTTTGGAGGCCTAGTCAAATTAGACCTGCTTAGAACAAGAATGGATTGTGTTTACTAGAAGCTTACAGTTTAGCAGAGTGCCCCAAGTGGTGATCTAGTCCAATTTATATTTTTGATAGTTTCTGACTCAGTTGCTTTGTAATATCAAGAGTGAAAGCATCTGTTTTACTTGACATGCATGGTTTTGTATGCTTGGTATGGTTGTTACTTCATGATTTCTCTGCTATTGTTTGTTGACACTTCTGCTGATTTCCCCCCTAACTATGGTGTATTTTTGTCTTCGATCAAGTGCAGACTGATCCTAATTGGAGTAATTTCTTGTTTGAGAAGGCAACAAAAGTAATCAATCTTATTGACTTTGGAGCCACTCAGGATTACCCTAAAAGTTTTGTTGATGACTACCTAAGAATGGTGAATTTCTTTTCTACATTTAGCTTATTGAGGTTCAAAGTTTTGGTTTTTGGTCTCTCTCTCTCTCTCTCTCTCTCCCCTTTGAAAGTTTGTGGTTTACATTTATAACATTTTCCACGATATATCTATAAATATGGCATAATAGAGGGAGTAGGGAAACATTAATAAGCATACTCGCATGGTTCATTGCAAAGAAATCTGTTGAAGCTAATAGAGCACCGATCATTCTCTTTTCTCCCTTAAAATGACAAGGATGTCATCATTCTTTTTTGGTTGCATGTGTTCATATGAGGTGCTGAGGTGATTTACCTGCCCTATTTTCTGGAACACTTCCAAGTAGCAATAATATAGTGTTTTATTATATACTTACAAAGTGGAATTCTCACAAGTAGCTTGGACATGACTTGGTAATGACAATATCTAATGGGTTGGACGTGTATATAGTTCTCTATAATAATCTGTGTTTCTCTACCTCCATGACAATGCCCTTTTCTAGAGCCCAAAGAAACTGTGAATATTCTAGGTTGGTTGTATGAGTTTAAAGTGAAAATTAATAAGATAGCTTCACACGCTATAATTACATTTGGCCTGCAGTCATGGCAAAACTCCTCTAGTACCTGAACTTGGCTCTGTGGATTTTGACATTAGTTCAGAGTAGGGTGAATCAAGTTGACATGATAGATAACTTCAGTTCTTGATTGACTATAATAGAATCCAGGAAGTTTATGCTAGATACGTGGATAAATGTGGCTGATTTTTTATTTTAACTGTGAATCACAGCCGTAAGGTTGTGATGCGTAAGGCTGTGATTAAATGAGATGTCAAAAGTTGGAACCAATATACCTTTTTTAGACCGAGATCCATGTTCCTGAATGCTTTTATATATGTTTGATCAGGTGATTGCATGTGCAAATGGTGATAGAGATGCAGTCATGGAGATGTCAACAAGACTCAGGTTCCTCACAGGAAAGGAGTCAAGAAATAATGTTGGATGCCCATGTTCAAGCTGGTTTTCTTGTGGGATTGCCTTTTTCGAAGCCAGGTGGGGGGTACGACTTTAGCTCCGCCAATATTACCCAAAAGAGTTTTGTTACAAATCAACAACTGTTCACATCACACACCCCACACATGAAGTGGAATTTTTTTTTATAGCCTGTGGGGGTGTTTTTCCATAAGATATGGAGTGTGAGGTGGTGAATAGTGGCTGATGAGAAGAAATTTTTTAGTCAAAATGTCTCAAACCTGGGGCGACAATGCTGAGGCACAGGCTGACGGCCCCACGTGATGAAGTCTACAGTCTTCATTGGAAGCTTTCGGGCGCTTTTTTGGCTTGTGTTAAGCTTGGGGCTGTTGTACCATGCAGACAATTGATACTTCAAGTTTATGAGCATCATCAATTTGGTGAAGAAGATAGGTGAGATCTTTTCAAGTGGCTCTCAAGTTCTTCATAGGCTTATAACTTTAATTCTTAATTCTTTCAAATTGAATTATCTTACATATGCGTAATAATTCTTGTATGCAATTATGCATCGCAGCATCATAGAACATTTTTGTTGTTGTTCCAAAAACGTAGAGAGAGAGAGAGAGAGAGAGAGGCACACCATGTGGATTCATTGTCCAGGTTTATGCAGTTTAAAAGTGACCATTCGTATTTAGTCTATTTTGCCAATGGGAACGCACAGATGAGGGATCCACCCGCATGTTATAAAACTACGGCTAATCATGAAAGCATTTCATGCGGATTCATTTGTTTCTTTTCAGAAGGAATATTTCTTTCTTTCTTTCTTCGTATTCTTTTTCTTCAAAAGCGATCTTTAATTCATTCAGGTCCTCAAGAAGCTTGTTTCACGGGTGGTTGCTCGTTTAGACTTTAGAGTCTTGTCTGGGACCTATGGAAGGAAGATTTATAAAAGAAAAATCTACAATTTTTTGAGAAAATTATTAGAGAGTTTTTTTTTATGGGTTTTTGGGGGAAGCATTGGATCCATTACAAATAACGTTTTTTTTTAATTTTTGTGAGCATTTTTCCTAGTGGAATTGTTTTGGCTTTTATTTGTTATTGAAATAGAGATAAATTATGCTTTGATGAAAAATGTTTTCAAGTTTATTTTGGTGTAAAGATGTTTTCCATTTTTAATTTTCAAAATACTTTTGCGTTGCCAAACATCAGTCTCCCAACTTCGGTTTAAATTTAACTTGACAAAACACTGTTTATTTAGAACACAAGAAACAACTATTTTCACAATTCTTTTTTTACAAGAATCACAATTATGTTTGAAATGAAATACATTTTTTTATAAAATAATTTTAAAAGGTATCATCATTTTAGAAAAATGGCCTTCATTTAAAATATGGTTGTTAAAGATAGTTTTGAAAATGATTGGCTGTTTATCAACAAAGTGATTGTGTTCATTTTTGTGGTGTTGAGTGACGCCTGTCAATTTTTAGTTAATAATTGACTTGATGTTGTTTCTTCTAAGGTAAGCCCCATGTTTGAAAGGTATAATAAAGTGAGTTATTAACTCTAGGCTTAATAAAAAAACAAAACTTATTTCAAGGAATTTATCTTTTTTCAGAATTTCTATATATCAGTTACTATTTATTTTCACACTCCACACTCATAATTTTTTTTATAGGATATGGGGTGAATAGTGGCTGATATATAAAATTTTTCTTTTTCAAAATAATGATTTATTACGAAAGACCGACAAAATGACTAATCTGATGGCTTTTAAATTATAATAAATTACAAATTTTAATTGAAATACTCAGCAATATAATATATATATATAACACTGAATCTAAATTCTTACATTGTCAAAATGAATCTAAATGGCTGTTTAAATTTGTCTCGTATACATTTTTCTTAATAAAGTAACGGAAGTTGACGGTGAATGGAATCGATATAGAATATGGAAGTGCAAGAAAGAACAAATTAAGTTGAAACGATGATGTTTTTCTTTTCTTTTTCCAGACTCCAGCAATGAATAGGAGTTAGATAGGAAGGAAAGGAAAAGGTGGGTGGAGGTGGGCACAAACACAATCAATACAAAATGGAATACTTTAGACGCCTATAATTAACGGCACAGATAAGGAAATGGCTGAATTGATGGAAAGTAGATTTGAAAGCACACCAGCATCAGCTTGCCTATTTCATTCCTCAAAATTTCTCTAATATTATTTTTTATTTCATTATCATAATTTATAATGAAAATTTTGTCGATGTTTTATATTTAATAATATAACTTTTATTCCGTTAGTTTTAATTATAACTTTTTTTTTCACTTTTTTCAATGATTATCATTTTTTTCAAACCTCATATTAATATCTAAAATTCTATGATAGCGGTCGTCTAAAATTCCATCTAATAGTCACACCTCTCATTTTATCTATTTTTTTCTAGACAAATTGTGGAGCTATAAAATTTTACCACTTTGTAAGTGTCTGTTTAAATTTCCATCTTTTTTTTTTTCTTGCAAGTAGTGATCTTCTGTTTAAATTTCCCTTTATGATGTAACATGACAACCTTGCGTTGATGATAAAGTTTTTCTCTACTTACAAGAGTCATAGGTGCCGTTTTTAGACACTGAATTGAGATGAGATAAGAATTAAAAGTTGAATAAAATATTATTTTTTAATATTATTTTTCTTTTAAAATTTAAAAATATTGAATTGTTTGTTGCATTCTGTGTGAAAATTTAAAAAGATTGTATAAATTATTTTAGATGAAATTCACCATCCAATAAAAGAGTCATAGTTTTTGTTATAAAAAGCTTCTCCACTTTTGTAAAAGATGTTGTTTTTGCATAAAAAGGTTCCCTACTTTATAACCTATAGCAAATATTCTTCTTGCAAAATAACTGTTAAATGGTAGCAAAAAACATCAATCACAACAAACAACAGAAGCATGCACATGGATTTAGAGAGAGAACATAAGAGCTTTTAATTAATTGCCAAAAGCTTCAGTCACACACAAAGATGGCCAGTACAGTAGAGAAAAGCCATCTTCCACCTATTCCCATATAAAGAAAATTCAAGTGATATTAGCAAAAACAAATCGACTATTCCGCTAGTACAGTAGATAAAAGACATCTTCCATTGCCTATTCCCAAATTAAAAAAATGACTAGGGCAAGTTTGAGACATGAAATGAGATATAAAATTTTCATCTAATATCACTTTATCTCATCTCATTTTATTTTTAAACATAATTTAAATACAAAATTTTTAAATTAATCATTACAATTTTTTCAAACTCTTCATTATAACTTTTTTATATTTTAAATAAAAATTATATTATAAAATTATATTTTTACACTATTTTAACTTTATAATATTTTTTATTTAATTTTTTATTTTTTATTTTTCAAAACATTCCAAATACTCAATTTAAATTATTTTATTATTATTCATAAATTATTTTATTACTGTTCACCAAATTTTTATCTCGTTACTCGCAAATCCTGCTCTAAATGCAACACTCCAATGCCAATGACGACAGTCCGTGTTACTGTGTCGGTAGCCATTCTTTAGAGCACGAGAGCGACAAAGAACAACGGTGGATGCAAGAGGATACTGCCGTTGACGGATATAGAAAACAATAATAAATTCAAAACCCAAAAGCAAACTTACGAAAAAATAAACGTAAAAACTGCATTGATTAATTTGATTGAGACGTGGCTTTACAGCTCTACATACAGTCCATTGATAGATCAAAGAGTGGAGACAGAGAGAGGGACAGACAAAGGTCTTCCTTTTTTCTATTTATTTTTGTTTCATTGAGCAAACAGACTGTCGCCTCTTTCTTCTTTCTTTTTTGGACCCTTTTGATTATGTTTCACCACGAATACTTACACCGACAAATTAATTTATTCCCAACAGCTTGCATTTCATTGCGGGAGTGAAATTTCCAAAGACAAAAAAGGCTGGCCGCCTGTGTTGCATTTCGCGTACATTTGTTTAAGCTCTACTTTACATAATAAACATGTGGTAGAGAATGACGGAGTGAGTGCGGGGGAGTGAGGACGGGGGTTGGATAATTACAACAAACGGAGGAAGAGGAAGAGGAGAAGAAGAATGAGGGTGATTCAGATTCTGACAGTGCTGGGGTATGCCTTTTCCTTTGTTGGGTTCGTGTTGAGCGGATCTGAACGTGGTTCTTTTGAGGACTTCAATGTCACAGAGTTGGAAATAGAGACAGAGAAGGAGGGTCTGCTTTCTTTCTTGGAGAATGATGCTGCAGCTGCATCACCTTCCTTGCCCAAACCCCTCATGGTCCCTTTGACTCTTATTTATGGAGCTGCTTCTAAAGGAGCCGGTCTCTCTCTCTCTCTCTCTCTCTCTTCTGTGCTTGCGCCTAGTTGTTTATGTACACTTTTGTATTGCGTGCCTTGCACATTGGCTTCACTCGGAAGCAATTTATATTCATTATATTAAGTGCATGTCATTCTTGTCATCGTTCATACCCCTTGCTTTCTAGCTAAAATCTTTCTTCTTCTCTTTTGTAACTTTTCTTGTTTTACATTTGGGTTTGGGATTGTGGACAGCAATTTCCTTTCCGTGCGAGCCATAGCAGCTCTAATTGTTTTATTAATTTTAATTGCTATCAGCACTGAAGTTGGTTCGGATCATCATCCAATCAACTTGTTAATTCACTGCCTCAATGTCATTGCTGCTTTGATGCTAAAATTTGCCACCGTCCTGCATAATGTTTTCACGCTACTTGTGGCTGCACTCATCAACATGCTGCATCAAATCTCATGTAGTAAAACCGAACTGGGGTCTTCCTTCTATTCCAGCTGTTCATTGGTTAAGAAGGAAATTACATGTTTCGAGTTTTCACGATTGTTTGACG
The DNA here is from genome assembly GCA_029856935.1 of Cyclocarya paliurus. Taxonomy (NCBI): domain Eukaryota; kingdom Viridiplantae; phylum Streptophyta; class Magnoliopsida; order Fagales; family Juglandaceae; genus Cyclocarya; species Cyclocarya paliurus. Next base: position 11,412,500 of record CM056949.1, read on the forward strand.
TGCCGATTAGCTGCTAAATTTAATAAACATCTTAATCTTGTGTGGGAAATAAGTTCTCTGTTTGCTGTCTTCTATTGCAACAGTTTGTTTGGATGGGACGCTGCCTGGTTACCATCTGCATCGTGGTCTCGGATCTGGTGCAAACAGTTGGCTCATTCAATTAGAGGTCTGTGACACCCTGTTTAACTGTTGGAATTCTCATATTCTGAAGAACGGTGGTTCGAATATCTATCCATGTTTGATTTATAAAGGCTGTGTTTGTTTGCTTGTTTGTCATGGGTTCTGTGTAGTTTCAAGTGGTTACTAAAAGTAGTCTTGCCCTCTATTCCTTGAATGCTTTGTTTTGGCCAATGCTTTTGGCTTTACGTCATTATGTCTTGATGTAGGGAGGGGGATGGTGTAATACAATAAGAAGCTGCGTTTACCGCAAAACTACTCGCCGCGGGTCATCAAAATTTATGGAAAAACTGATACCATTCACGGGAATATTGAGCAATAAAGCAGAAGAAAATCCCGGTTTATTTTCCAACCTTGATACTTTCTCTCAACACAAAACAATTTTCTTTGGTTTATTCCTCTCTGTTCTCGTTTTCTGTTTTCCTGAGCATTTACCTACAGAAGGGCTTCTTATGCTTGCAGATTTTTTCAACTGGAACAGAGTCAAGCTACGTTACTGTGATGGGGCATCTTTCAATGGGGATAGTCGGGATGAGGTTGGTTGGAACAAAATCTGCCCTCACACTTCTTCCTGAAACATTAGATATATATACATGGCATCAGTTTCATGAATATCTTGGACCTTCAGAGTATTTTATTTCTTTTTATCACTTAAGTTACGAGGTGAGGTGCCGTCATTTACAAAATAATAACCCCCCAAAATAGGTGTAGTTTCATTCCAATGTCAATTATCATACAACAGGGTTTGACAAGGTCTTTCTACCTGTGCCACTATCAATTTTTAGGCTGCACAACTCAATTTTCGAGGACAGCGGATTTGGTTAGCTGCTATGGAAGAGTTAATGTCCAAGGGAATGCAGAATGCTAACCAGGTTTACTGTTTAACATTGAATTCTTTATTTTTACTCAGATTTGATGTTAATGGTTATTTTTTGTCCAAATATATCTTCAGGCTCTTCTTTCTGGATGCTCTGCTGGGGGCCTAGCATCCATACTACACTGTGATGAGTTTCGGGACTTGTTTCCACGAACTACCAAAGTGAAATGTCTAAGTGATGCTGGATTGTTCCTTGATGCGTAATCAACTATAATACTTTGAAATCTTTTACAACTTCTATTAGCATGCAAGTTGTTGATAGGAAAATGTATACTGATGATTTCATTTGACCATATAGAGTCGATGTATCTGGTGGACGAACTTTAAGGAATATGTATGGAGGTGTGGTTAACTTACAGGTAATGTGTATCATTTTTTCATTTTCATTGTTGTCAAACCCAGTTCAGAGTCTTAAGACAATTTTTTTCATGTGATTTTTAAAAGGTTTGATTGTAAACTTGAATTTAACTTCTTGAGTGCTCTTTTCTGAAAATTTTCAAGCTATATCTGTGGCATTTACCTTTTACATAGTAAAACTCAGTTGCCGAAGTATTGTATTATAATTGCAAATAATCATCTTCTTGATTTTTTTCCTTTGATTGAAGCAATATAAATCTTATGGGTTCTGAATAAATTTTCACTTGCCTTGTATGTCTGACCTTTTATTTATGGATATCTGTATGAATTTTTAGGGAGTGCAAAAGAATCTGCCGAATACTTGTACCAACCACCTGGATCCAACATTGGTGATTCTCTCTTCTCTTGATTGTAATGAAATTTCATGAGTGAATTTAATTTAGAGAGAAAATCCGAGAATCTGACGTATTTGAATTCTCTCTCTCCCTCTCTCTCTTAGTGCTTCTTTCCTCAGAACTTGATTGCAAATGTTAAGACGCCATTATTTATTCTAAATGCAGCCTATGATGCATGGCAGGTAACCCTTTTTTTCTCCTCTTTTTTTTTTTTTGGGGGGGGGGGGGGGGGGAGCTTAATTCTATGCTCTATTTTGCTTTCCAACAATTTATAGTTACATCCAATTATATGTCAGTGGTGATGATTGATAGAGTTATCTATGCTTCCCACATCAGTGGTGAGGATTGAGAATGAGTTATCTATGCCTCCTGAACTGCCCACAAATCTCAAATGCTACTTTGTATTAGAAAATTCATCTTTTGAGCTGTCCCCTGTACTGGCTCTTAGCGTGAATGCACTGCTAAAGCAGAGTTTTTTTCTTATAGTTTGGCAGAGTAGTAGATTTCTGATAAGCTTAAAATAATACCTCTGAGGTAAGCAATCCAATCATTGTTTGGATCCCTTTGTGCATTTGTGCTATCATCATACTCTGACTTAAAATGGTTTCTGCTAACCAATATAACCTGCAATTACTATGAGTAAATCTCATATTATTTGTTTTCAACAGCTCCAAGAGAGCTTAGCTCCACGTTCAGCTGATCCTCGTGGCTATTGGAATAACTGCAAATTAAACCATGCACTTTGTAGTTCATCACAGATCTATTTTCTCCAAGGTAATCTTTAATTTATAACTTTGTTTTGGTTTTGTTTCCTTTATTGCATCAATCGTGGATGTAGATGTTTATTTTGGCATATTAAGCTTTTTTTTTTTCTCTTTTCTGGTTCTATAAAGCAGGCTTTAGAAATCAAATGCTCAATGCCATTAGAGGTTTCTCAAGGTCCCGCCAAAATGGATTATTCATAAATTCCTGTTTTGCTCATTGCCAGTCTGAGAGGCAGGACACATGGTTCGCTGACAACTCTCCCCTAATTGCAAATAAGGTATGCTTATAAAAAAAAAGAATGCAAATAAGGTTTGCACTATATTGATATCCATAGCAATCCGTCACTGTACTGTCCCAATGATATCACAAAAATCATACATATGCAATTTTACATCCTTTATTTTCTGGTCATGTAGAAAGAGGCCGTAGGTTTAGAATTGAGGGTTGGTAAGCATATTTTTGTATCATGTGATGTGTAAATGAGATCTGAACAAGCTACAGGAGAAAAGTGGGATGTTTAAGAACATCCACAACTAGGTATTGCAAAGCTTGGAACCATTGTTGCTGCACCAATATGAAATCAGTTGGAAAAACAACTAAAAGGAAAAGCATTGTGTACATGATTAAGAGAGCAAAACCTGCACAAACCCCCAAAAAAAGTAGAGGGGGTGGATTTGAGAATAGAGACAGACTGCAATATTTACTATATTGTAACCGTACATTTTAGTTCTGAAAAAGCCAAAACTTAGGGTGGACTCTACTCGATTGATTAATATGTTTACAAAACTCTTGATGCATACATATGCTTTCCTTTTCCACACATGCACACATATACGTATGTTTTCGGTACTTGAGAAAAGAAAAAGCTTTATTAGTGTGATCTGTATGTTATAATTACATTATTTCTTTATGCAGGGGATTGCAGAGTCTGTTGGAGACTGGTATTTTGATCGAGTGGGTGTGAAAGCTATTGACTGTGCATACCCCTGTGACAACACATGCCACAATCTAGTTTTCAAGTGAGTGTGAGATTATTCAATTACTGCTCACATGTCTTCTTAATTTTCCTGCGTCCTATTTCTCAATTGTGAAATTGTAAAATTCATTTCATTGAAATTTGAAATGATAAATTCATTCTTGCCAAGGAGTGTAACTATAAGAGCTAGCACATTCTTGCTCATCTCTTTTGCATTTATTTATGAATGAGGTTCTGTTGTCTCAGCAGAAGTTGAAGGTTCCCAGGCTCAAATGTCCAGAAATGATGCAACTCACAGACCCAAACATAGCATAGTTCAGCACTCCTCACAAATCTTATACTGGAGACAATTGAATTATTTCGTTCCAAATAGTTTACAGGACCTCAAAATCTTTGAGTTTACACGATTGTTAATCTTTAATTACCAAACTGTACAGGACCAATCTCCCACCAACTCCTAGGCTAGGCATTACCTAGTGCATCCTATTCTAGTATTATTTCATAGAAACCTAAAATAAATTAAGAGATGCAAAGCCAGAACAACCAATTATCTGTCAAACTTATGATGGAACATGCCATTAGGAGATTTCAACTTCTGATAACTAGGTTTCCATACTGGGGGACTTTCTAACTGCCATGAACCTAAAAAACAAAGTAGTTTTGAAGCAAAGGTGTTGTAAGTAATTTGTAAGTGGCCGGATTTCAAATGACAGGAAATAAAAATTTTGAACCGTTACTTTGAGAAGAAACTTTGGACATCAGAATTTAAGGCTTGAGGAAAACCAAAGTGGTATCATGTTTCTCCCATTGAATTGATCTGCATTTGATGATGCTAAAGGAAAGTACCCATCCTACCATTTCTGAAGCACCAATCTTCTAGTGATTGAGTTCCTGTTACCCACCCTTCTTTAGTCTAGAAAGTACCAAATTTGTTGTCATTCGTTGTGTGCGGTCCATCTAAGGAAGTTTCTTTGTTATTAGACACAGATCACAGGCTCATTGTCTTCGTAGTTTCTTGGCTTTCAATATCTTAGATACACCCTTTCAATTCTCCTCCCAATTTTGGTCTTAGAAACTAAGATTAGTGCCTTCTTCTGCAGTGATGCTATAGCCACCATGACATATTCCCAGTCCACTAGGATGACTTCTACCCACCTATATCTGCTAAGTGCCTTCTTGATGCCAATAACATGTTCCTGATTTAGTACCATGGGGTTCCAATTAGCTCCCGTGGGAGTCGAATATCATTGATGCTATCTCCATGTATAGAGAGATAATGGATTTCATTGACACCATCACAAAATCTTCAAATCAAGCCACATTTCTCTTTACGTTTTTATATGAAATTGTGATATTTAATGTTGGTGGTAATGGATGTGGATGTAGGGAAACTGATTCCTCGAATCCCAAAGGTTGGATGTTGGGTTAAGCAAGTTATTTAAATGCCTATAATGAGTGTTAGTGGCAACCTCCTTTTGTACTTTTGGGGCGGTTTTTGCATGAGCTATCATAAGGTGCATAAATCCTTTCATTTTTTCAACTCATTACTAGCAGGGCACAAGGCCTAACTAAACTTGCACCCGTAGTTTCCTCTTTTTAAGTGTACCATTGGTGTTGAATTGAGCGGTACCCAGGTGTTCGCATGCACTCCAATGAATGAAGTAAAAACTACTATGGCACCACCTTGGTGTCTGTTCGCAAATCGCCTTTGGGGTTTCGAAAATTGAATGATACGATAAAAGTACCCTCAAACTGAGATTAAACATAGCTTCACTTGTGGTATTTTCCTTTGTGCAGTTGTGTCTAATCCATCACCTTTTTATCTCACATCTACTTTTGGTTACATGGCTGATGGGCTTTTTCTTTGCCAGTACATCTTGACTCACAGTATTATTGTCGAGTAAGAGTTTGAATTACATGTGTACATATAAAGCACTACATCACTACAAGAAAAATGATTTTTTGCATCACCTAAAATCGTCGCAAAAATTACAAAAATGTCGGACAGAGTTTGAATTGCATATATACTTGTCTTAAAATCTTAGGCTGACGGACAGAGTTGAATTTCATTGTTGAAATTATAGTACTCTAACGCGATCCTAAGCAAAGCAGTAAGTAATCGAGTCAATCAAGATGCTAAAGCTAAACAATTTCAGAAAATCAAACTAGTATTCAACTGTGTTTATAGTCTATCATAACTGTTCCATCCTCAATCTGGCTATAGTGCTATATTTACAGCGAGGAGATTTACATATGAATTGAAAAGCAGTGCGCAACCAAATAGAAAACTGCACCTCATGAAATACCTGCAATCTCAAGAAAAAAATTGAAGAAACGCTGCAAAAAAGGGACCACTCTTTCAATATCGAAGAGAGATCATGAAGAAACAACATTCTTCGTCCAACTAAAACACAGGCTCGAAAAAATAAAAAATAAAATTAGAAACACCAAAAACAAAAAAATAGGTGGATATATATAGGTTAGAAAAGTAGTCAGCTTCACTGTCGAGATGTTGATGCGAGAGCCACAGCCTGTGCCCACACCTTGAGCCGAGCCTTGACGTCTCGTGGATCATCACCTAAGTCACGCACGTTCATAGCACTCGATTAGTCGTGATATATGCAATCTATGTTATCTTTCTTTTCACTCAAGCCAATCAAGAATTAATGGTTCAAATGCACACACCACAGCACGCATGCTAACTATACCAATGAACACCATCATCAAATTTGTCGGTAAGTTTGTATGGGACTAAATTGTGGAGGAATGCAACATAATTATCCTAATTTCGGTTTTTTTTTTTTTGAAATGCTTTTATTCATCCACAAGGGGGAAAAGCTTATTACAAAAAAATCTTAATCCACCGAAAAAACAATAAAATGATATCAGCCCTGCCCCAAACAATGTTACATGGATAGAAGGCATTGCATGTAATTACAAGATCCGTGCACAAGACGTACGAATCGAACATATATATTGCCTAGTTAGCATGACTTTTCATATTATTGTTCTCCTGTTGTGTGTGTTTGCGTTCACGTATGTGAGAGTGGCAATGAGCACTAACCTGGGCTGGAGATGCGCCAGTTGGCAATGGGGGAATTGCCGCCACTGCCGGTGTCAAGCGGTGAACCGGAAATAGAGAGGCGAGAGGGCATGATCTCCAGCATGCGCTCGTGTTCCAACTCAAACCCAAGATCTCTGCAAGCCTTCACTTCCTCCAAGTCCATGCACAGAGACCTCCTGCCTCCCTTTGGCCTGGTTATCACCATCACCCCTGCGCCACTACAGCCGCCAGCACCGCCACCCGCACCGCCCTGGTCGCTTTCCCCACTGACGCTTTGGCAATTGGAATTAACCCCCGCGGCATCCATCCCGCCCATGTCCATCATCATGTTGTTCTTGCTCATCTTGTTGCAGTCAAAGTTTTCCCAACCAGCTTTTTCCAACAGACATCTCTCCCTGATGATTTTCCTTCTCCTCACATTGTTCCTCGTCTTCTTTCTTGCTAGAAGACCCTTTTGAGTTTCATTCTCGCTCGCATACTCTTTGACCCCTATCAGCTGCTGATGATTCTGATTCAGCAGCCCATGACCCCGGTTCCTACGACGTGGTGTCGCCGGGAGTGAATAACAACCCTGTTCGCTGTCGGAGTCAGATGACAACCCCGTTAGTTCTTTGCCTTCTTTTTCATCGGAGTATTCCTCGTCTGCATCAAAGCTTTCAATGGACAAGCGTGACGTGAACATCCTCACGCCATTGTCTCCTTCTGCAGCTCGATAGTAGTTCCCATGGCCAACATCATCATCATCATCATCTTCATGATCATTCTCGTACAAATTAGAACTGCTCGTACAGACGGAAAGCCTAGATAAGTTGATCAGGGGATATTGGGGTTGTTGATCATGATCATACCCATCATAGATATCATCATCGTAGTCATCTTCCTGTGTTGAAGAGTGGATGGTCATAGTCTCATCTGAAGCCATCTCAAACAGTCTCCTCCACGCAGATACCAACTTGGTACCAAACAATTAAAGTCTGATCAATTATTGGTGCTAGCACCAGAACAGGCACGAGTCAGAAAAATAGATATTGGAAAGAAAACAAGTGAGGAAGGTAAAGCGTTTACGAGTGAATCAAAGCAAAACTGAGTAGAGAGAGAGAGAGAGTGAGCGAATAATAAATGTAGAAAGAGAGAGAGTGGCGTTTGGGCTTTTGTGAATCATTCGTTTCTTCCTTGATGAATCATGATAATAATAAAAGGATAAAAAGGGAAGTAGAGTCGACAGCTGCAGCTAACGACCCTATTTATACCGTAGGCTAGCACCAGTTCTCCTGTTTCCCAACTTACCCCTCCAGTCTTCGTGGCTTCCATTATCAATGATTCTAGGTGTCACTTCATGTGCTCAAATTCAATGTGTACACAATATTTTATTTATTTATATAATAATCAGATATTCATTTATTTAATAAGTCCACAACATATACAAGGGGTGGAGCGTCTCAAATGAGATAAAAATTTAAAAATTCCAAATTCAAAGAGGAGAATAATTAAGAGACCTTTTTTTTAATGTAAAATAAGTGGATCAATAAATTGCAGTTAGGAGTTGTTCCTAGTAAAAGTAATTAGAAACTATTTATTATATTTTACTTATAAATTTATTATCTAATACCATATTATGAAATGATGAGAGAATAATAAAAAAATAAATGATGAATAGATTTTTTCATTGTTATCTCTACCTGATCCACATTAGTGATCATGGGTAAAAACACAACATGATTGATAATGAAAGTAGAATTTGAAATATTTGACACCCAGAGAATCGATGGGTTTGATGTGTATACTGCAAATAAATGTATGGTGGTGCTTGATGATCTCGATTACTTTGAAAATTGAGGGTTAAAAAACCTTCTAATCACATTTTTTTTAATTACTACTCTTTTATTTTGTCCTAAAGAGTAGGGTTGTGCAAAATTTCAAAACCTTCAATTCCAACCGACCTCCACTTACGACGAAGTGAGAGTTTTTGGAGTTTACAGCAGAGTTCGGAGTTCAGAGATGCTCCAATAGTTTTTTTTTTAAGAAAAATAAGTAAACGATGTCATTCCATTGGAACAACGTCGTTTTGCTCTCCCTTATCTTTTCTTCCCTCCCTCTTCTCTCCCCCTTCTATTTCGCGACTGTCCCTTTCTTTCTTGGATCTCCCCTTAGTCCCCTATCCTTCCAGAGGCCCTTCTCCCTCTCCCTCGTCGTCGTGCCGTCATCCAAAGCCCAGGTCCACCGAATCCCTTCGTCAGTTCTTCTTACCGTCTTCAGCACCGACTAGTAACGGGAAGTCCAAGTTCCACCTCCTATGATTTGAATTTCAGGATTTTGATTCTTTTGAATTCACATTTATATTATAATTATTATATTATATTTAGTATATAATATTATAATTATACTATATATTGTGTATTTACTATTGAGGAAATGATATTACGGTTGTAGTGATTTAGTGAGAAAAAAATTATATTATAATTATATAGTATATCAATTATATTATATACTCTAGGTGTTTGTGGAAATGCCACTGAGGAAAAAATTCAGGTAGCCTTCATCTTTGAGTTAATGAATTTAGTGCATGTGCTTAGGGACCCTTCACAGATAGTTATGTTAGTGGTGAAATACCTTTCAGACTATACTTTGGTGGAGAGAAGAAGCATTGTTCTTTACTTAGTGTGTCAAAGCAATTCTACTCATCAAGAGCCATAATTTATTAGTTCTTAAACTTAATCTAAAACTCAATAACCTTTATGAATTCATTAGTACCAAGGTTAAAATTCATGAGTTGATGAAACTAAATAACTTATACTTTTTTATGATTTTATAGACCTAATTGTGAACCCTAACATATTTGTCGATAATTGAGAGTTTGAGACGGACGCCTCTTGAAAGTTGGGACGGAGTTGAGAGACTATGGACTATGGAGAACCCCCTTTATTGGTGAGAATCAAATTCTATTTTTTACCATGTTTAATTTTTTATTATCAATTTTTTTCCTTGTATTGATTGCGACTTTCTATCTTTATTTTAGGTATGACCATTGAGTGAAATCTTTGCTGCACAAGTGCACATGTTGCTAACTGTTTACAGTGTTTACTATTTAGTGTTTATGTAGTTATCTCTAAGTCAATGTTCATTGTTGTAATAAATGGGACAGTTATAATTTATGGCTACATGTTATATAGTTTTTGAACTATTGTATTTAAGTTTTTTTATTATTTTTTCAATATTTTTTTATAGGTTCAGAATTGGGCTTTGGTGAGCCCAGAAGTCAAAAAAGGGCCTTGAGTTAGCCCAATAAATGGTCGGAGCTCTGACCTCCGATCGAAGTCGAACTTCAACTCGTTTAGAGTCATAGAGAAAATTTTCCTCCAACTGCTGTCGAAAATGACTACTCCCACTTCGTTGGAGTCGAAGCTCAATCCTACTATAGAGCATACCAAAAAGACTCATGTGACAATAGGGAGACAGGGTAGTTACGATTTATAACTGTCATAGAGTAAACATAGATTCAGTCGTAGTTGTGTAACTGTGTACGTGTTTGGTTAGAAGTTAGAACTTGTATAGTTTCAGTCTCTGCAGAGGACTCTCTTAGATAATTGGCCAATATTAGCACAACGATCATGCGAAATTTATGGTATTGACGTTCTATAATTATTTATATATATATATATATATTTTACAATTCGAATAGAGATATGATCTATATATATTAAATATTATTAATTTTCATCGATAAAAAATGATGTTCACATTATTTATCAATAATATTTAACACGATGAATTTACATTCGGCGCCTTCGAGCTGGGTAATGGTTAGAAACCCAGTGTGTTCTAAGTAATAGGAATAAATCTCTTATAGTTATCCCGCTAATTCTTTCTGGATGAATCTGGAAGAATTATTCTTATCTCCTTCTTCATTTACGTCTTGTCAAGTTCCTGGCCTTCTTGGTCATATGCTGAGTGACCGTTCGCATTTTACATACATGGCAACACAGTACAGTGCCAGTTATGTTTCTGCATTAAATGACATCCCTTCGATTTATGCGTCATGGCTCTATTCTTTATTGGCATTATCTCCGCATATTGTATCAATGGATACGCTCTATAGCGATTGTGATAATCAAGGGATTCTAGTTCTCTAAGGGGGACACGTAGCGACTTATGGTGATTCGTGGAGTTATGATGCCTTGGCAGGTCAAGTGTCAACCCCGCCTAAATAAAGACCCTTATCCCAGTTAGGAATTCCATTATACTCACTTTTGCCTTTCTCTTCTATTTTGTGATTCTTGTTTTGCTACTTGAGTTCTTAGTTCTTTTGTATTTTCTTCTATCTTTTATGGTTATGCTAAATCCCTTACATCCTAGTAAGTGAGAGGTCCTCTAGTGGCTTTCAGGCCGCTGCTGGCCATGGCGGTCTGAGCGTCAGATGGTGGAACCTCCAATCTTTCGTTGTTTGAGTCCTGGATCCCTTGTTCTCGTTCTTTCCCTTTTGCTTATTGTGCCTCACTTGTTCTCGTTCTTTCTCTTTTCCTCACTCGCTACCTGCTTGATTGCAGTGGAGAAGGGTTTTTGTTACTGAAGTGCCATGGTGGCTGTTGCTGTCTAAAACACACACAGCTGCAGACCTCGAACTCATCCAGAAACGTGGACAATGATTTTTAGGCCTTTTGATTTCCTTGGGTCCGAGAACAGTGTGGTCTTCTAGATCTTTTAGATTATCCTCCTTGTAGTCCTACGACTTTATGATGTAACTTGTTCCTTATAGTTTTGCGACTTCAAGATGTAATTTTTTTCATGTAATCTTGCATAATTAATAAATTGATTTTGTGTATCTGACTGTATTATTTTCACATTTTCCTTGTTGTGTTGTTCCCACATTTTCTTTGTTGTATTGTTTTCGCATTTTCTTTGTTGTATTGTTTTCACATTTTCTTTGCTGTATTTCTTCCATTTACTTTCCCTTTTTTTTTCTTTTTTGCTTCGTTCTGCGCTTATTACCTTCCGTTGTGTGTCGTTGTTGCTTTTACTTATAACCTTGATCTGTTTCTTGCTTGCTGATGCTTGTGCATCCTTTTTACTATACTTTGCTTCCTTTCTATAGATTCTTCTTATTCCGGGCAGTCGTAAAACTTAAACCCGCACTTCATTGGGGAGAGGTTAGGCTACCTCAAGTTAGCTCGCCCCTTTCTGGTTCCCCAAGGAGGTAATTTCTTTGGATCGCCATTAGGGTGGTCTACTCTTTCACCGTGATAAGAGTCGGGGTAAGTTCTTCGGGTTACCCCGAAGGCATGGCCCACTCTCCTCTACGTGAGGGATAAGGTCATCTTTCCCTATTAAGTCCCGTAGGGTGGTGAGTTGTTCGGGCAGTCTGCTACAGGACCCGCTCTCGCTCATTAACATCGTAGGAAAATGTAGCATTTTGGGTCAGGCTGGTGTTAGACCCACCATTTGCTCGTAGTAGAGGTCAAGATAAGTTTTTGAGTTGCTGCAAAGGCTAAACTCGCTCTCCTACGCGGGGGAGACAAAGTAATCTTTTAGGCCTACCTTTCCCCTTGTATTATTCTGGGAGGTAAGTTATTATGATAGTTTGTTACTGTACCCGCTCTCGCCTATTGACACTCACAAGGAAGGTATATTTTCTGATTTCGGGTAGCTGGGGACTAACCCGCACTTCGTCACAGGAGGGACAAGGCAACCTTAAGGAAGGCAAGACTCGTTTTCTTCTGCGGGAGGGGATAAGGTCGCCTTAGGCTGGTCTTTCCCTGTTGAGTCCCATAGGGAGGTTGGTTGTTCGGTCAGTTAATTACTAGACCCGCTCCCGCTCGTTGATATCATAGAAAAGGTAAGTGTTGGGTTAGGTTGGTACTGATCCCACTCTTCGTTGCGGCGGAGGTAGGAGTAATTTATTCGGGAGGGCCGTGAGGCCGATCCCGCTCTCCTCTATGAGAAGGATAAGGCCACCTTTGGGCCGACCTTTCCCTATAGAGCCATGGAGGGAGGTAAGTTTTCGGGCAGTTTGTGACTAGAATTGCACCCGTCTGGTGACATCTACAAGGAAGGTAAATTTTTATCTTTGGCCTGCTATTGACTGACCCGCACTCCTCCACTAGAGGGATAAGGCAACCCTTAGACTTACCTTTTCCTATGGCTCCCTGCGGGGAGGTGATTTGTTGATTATCTTGTTGCTGTAGATTTTGTTAGCTGCACTTCTTTCATTTTTTTTTTGTTGGCGCCTTACTGGTAATATGAAAGAGTGGAGTAGATGTTTTGCATTGTCTTAAAAAATCACATTTTTATTAAATAAAAAAGAAAATACAAGATATATGAATAAGTGTTACAAAATTAAGGGACAGGGAATCCTGGTTTGAAAAGGTCGTCGCTCATCTTTCTTTTCAGAGTCGCGCACCATCCCTTCCCACCTCAAAACTAGCAAGGAAAGTTGTAGATGGAGGTCTACCGCAATTTCTTCGATGGTGCCCGGCCTATCTTGTTCTACTTTTGCCCTCCAAGTCAGGCCTTTCATCTTTTTGCTTCAACTCCTAGACGTAGCATTCCCTCACCGATACTTGCTCTTCTCAGACTTCCATCATTCCATGGGGAGTTGGTAATTTCATTTTGAGATGGTAGGTCAAGGTGATATCCCTTAAGTTGTTGAGGGTGGGCCTTTCGATTATGGCGTTGTATGCCGACATAATTTTCACCACCAGGAAATCGACCATAACAGGGGCCTTATAAGGGCTACTTCTTACAAAGACGGATAGTGTGATAGTTTTCACTGGATGGACAATGCTTCCGAAGAAACATTTTAAAGGCATAGGGGTGGGCAGCAGCCGGGAGGCCTCAATACCCATCTTGATGAAGGCTTCCTCGAATAGAATATGTACGGAGCTCTTGTTGTCGATGAGGATTCTGCGGGTGGTGAAGTTGGCAACGAGCATTGTGACCACTAGGGCGTCCTCGTGGGGGTACAGAACCCCTTCTTCACTAGCCACTGTGAACGAGATTACCAAAATGGGGTCACCCCTTTGTTGTTTGGCGAAATGATACTCAGCCAAGTATACCTCTTAGTATCGAGCTCGCTTGACATGTGCTTTCCTACCCGACGAGGTGATACCCCTGCCCACAAACCCTCCAACTATGGTTCTTATTTCTCCGAGGAGGGGCTTCTGCCTTGGTGGCAAATGGGGGCGGCCTGGTAGTGGCTCCCTTATTGCTAGTCGTTGAGGGCTGTTCGCCCGTTTGTGACTGTCACCTCGGTCAACACATTTTCCTCAATCTTCCATTTCTCTCTTGCTCTTATCTTTTGGTCAGGAAGCGACGACGCCTTTACTGTTTTGCATATTCCTTCATTCTTTTCATGGAGAAGTAGTTTTCAATGTTGTGTGAGATGGACCGATGGTACATGCAATATCGGCGCATTGTTCCCTAGTCATCTTCCTTTTGAATGGTGAACATGGGCTGGTCGTACCATGGTCCAGGTCCCTTTGTTGGGACTTCCTCTCGTCGCTTCTCCTGGGAGCTTTTCTCCTCTTTTTCATAGGGTTTGGCTTTGGTTGGGGCCTTTTCTTTCCTCTCAGCATGTTCCACTTCCTTTCTTCGTGGCTCTGTCAATGCCCGAAGAGTGTCTTCCTCGTTGATAAAGTTGTTGGCCTAGGCCATGAATTCCCACAATGTCATGGGAGTCCGTCTAGCTAGCTCCGCCATAAACTGGAAGCGCGGCCAAACCTCTCCCAGAAGTACCGCCAAGGTTATCTTTTCGTCTTGGTCGTTGATGGTCATGCGCTCTTTGTTGAGCCGGGCCAAGTAAGACTTCAGGCTTTCGTCCTCTTTTTGTTTGATAGTGAGAAGGTACGCAGCCAGACGTCGCCTCCTTCGACTGGACATGATTTGGGTTAGGAACAGCCTGGCTAGCTCGCCGAAGCTGTCCACCAATTTAGGTGCTAGTGACCCAAACCATACACGTGTCGAACCCTTCAAGGTCAGTGGAAATGCCCTGCAAGCTATTTCTACGAGGAAACCATGTAGTGTAATGTGAGCCCTGAAAGTTTTGAGGTGCTCAAGGGGGTCCCTTCCTTCGTCATACATTTCTATAGCAGGGACTCTAGACTTTGGTGGCAAAGGAACTGCCATTACTTCTTTAGTGTAGGGTAGCCCCATGCTCGTGAGCAATTGGTCTACTGTTGACGATATACCCACCTTCCTTGCTATTTTCTCGTACTTCCCTTTTAGGTTGTGGAGCTTGTCCTACATTATTTTCTGCTCCTCTCCTTTGTTAGCTCCCGCTTGTGTGTTTTGGGATCCCATGTGCTCAGTGTCAAGCCTCCCCACCATCTTGCTCCCGCTGGGGTTTCCTGAGCTCCTCATTTTCTTTGCGAAGTACTTGTACTTTTTTAGTTAGCTTTGTCACCCATTCCTCCATGGTTTTCAATCTTGTTTTCGTGGAGTCTTCCATGTTTCTCTTGAGTTATTTGGAACGGGTTGTCACAGGCATGAGAAGAACATGCAAGATCTATTACGATCTCACAGATGGCGCCACGGTTAACGTTGTGTTTCGTACACCTTTGGGCCAAATTCCAACAACTCAGGTTTTCGAAAAAGAGGCCTGCGTAAGTTAGAAAATACTGTGGTTTTGAGGGCGGCTTTAGGGTCGGGGAACCTCCGATGCCAAATTTAATAAATATTCTTGGAGTGTAGCAAATAAGTAAAAGAGTCTAGAAATTAGAGAAAGTATCCTTATACCTGTGATCAACTATTTATACTACAAGCCTGAGGAGCAAATCGTGCCTACTTTCATGAAGTCTGGGTTCCCCGTACTGCTCCTTTTGTCACAATCTTTAAATGCGGCATGGCTCTGTGACGACATCATTAATGTGGCGTGACTCTGCAATGACGTCATTAATGTGGCGTGTTATCCAATTGGCGGAACCATTAATGTGACGTGATTTTTCAACCTTCTCCTTTTAGTCTGCCTTCCTATTGGTCTGTTCACACCTTCTTTATCAATAGATCAATGGTTCTTCGTATATCACACCTGTCGTGCGGACTGATACTTGAGGACTGGACACTACCTAAGGGGTCTTTAGAGCGACGAGTCTCATCCCCTGTAGCACCATCCATTTTTTAGGTCATGTACAGAAGATCCTCCTAGTGGACTGAGTTCACGACTTTCTACTTCAAACTGGGCCTAACAGGGCCTCTTAGGCCTTAAGGGGAAATCCCTTACAGTCTTTTTAACCATATCATCACTCAAATCCCTTTTTTTCTCATTATTAATTAATTAAGCTTTAAATGATCTCTTCCCTGTTATTAGAAACTTCTGCAAATCTTTTAGCTCACTCTAATTAGTTGGTACAGTGGGTGATCGACCTTAAGAACTTGATCATACTCGAGGATTATTCATCCTTTCATTTCGAACGTGGAGGGGATGAAAGATTCACTGTTCAAGAAATATCATCGGTCACAACTTTGTATAATTGAAGTCAAATAATCTCCGTGTTGGAAAAAAGATTGAAAAATATTGAAAAAAAATAAAATGGCCGATTTGGCCAAGCGATCAAATGAAGTGGTGCTACTCAGGCGCAGCTCTGTCATATAAAATTATAGATATAGGCAACATTATTTAAAAAAGAAAAATACTACTATGTCGCCCAAAAGGTACCGTTCCATTTGACCACTTAGTGAAATTATTATTTTTTTTTTAATGATGAAGGAAATGATTTTAAGTATATTGATATATTTTTTTATTTTTTAAAAATATTTAAAAATATTAAAAATATATAAAATTATTTCGGTCAAATGAAACGGTATTACTCTACCGCTCAAAAAAACAAAAAAAAATACAGTATTTGAAGTTAAAATGATCTCGGCATTGGAACCCAGAATAGTGTCATAGTGTGCATTGATAAGCTGGGTCCATGGTTTTGGGCCCCTTCTACCTCCCGCCGACAGAGGACGTGTGAACGAACCGTGTTCACTGTTTGCTGTAGGGGGAGATCAAGATGAGACACCTGTCCCTGTTTCAGTCCTCCCTAAACCATCCTTTGATCAATCAATTAATTATTTCATTTTTATACACAAAATTTGCAACACCACATGGCCCACTGGGTCCACTTACCAGCACCATCTTCTTCAATCAAACATGCCCACCTGGCCCATATTTGAGAAATATGGGTCTACCATGTTTCACATATATTTGATTTGCAACTATTGCTTGTTTTTTTTTTTTTAAATAAATAATAAATCGATTGTTGATATTATTAAAGGTGGTGTTGAAGCTGCTGATAAAAAAGTATTGAATTCGATATCGATAGTGTAAAAAAATTTTAAATATATTTTTATGTATGTTTTTGAAAAAAAAAATATATAATACCAAAAAATAAACAAATACAAATCTTAAAAAAAAAAAAAGGTATAAATGATAGGTATATTTTATTGGTGTATGTAGCTATCATTTTTATATGATTAATTATACTACTAATTATAATATCTGGCCGACGTTTTTTTATAATGCTAAAACTCTTGGTCTTATGGGATTGCAATATAAATTAGCAGCAAATTCACCGACCCTTGATCTCTCTGACTGGATGGTCGCCATTCCTAGGCCAGCTTTGTTGATGGCAACCACGAATGGACGGCTCGATGTTGCCACGATGGCATTTTCCATGCACACACGTGTGTTTCTTTCCTTTTCTTTTATAGACACACAAATTGGAGAAGAGAATTTCCTTGATTATTGTTGGTCGAAATTATTATATTAGACAATTCAAAGACAGGTACAAACATTATTATTAATTAACGTCGTATCAAAATCTATTTTCGAAATCTATTTATTGAGTGACAGAGAATACGATATTTTGTATCTTATTTGAAATAAATAGTATTTATTTAATATAAAACATGAAATCTTTTTTAGATTGTAATAAAATATAGACTTCAGGTATTTATCTTTCTTACATTCATGATCTATGTCTTAGAGTTGGAATAGATCAAATTTAGGAGATCATGACCTAGAGATTATATATAGCTAGATGATCAGAAAATTATATATGGAATCATGTACTAATTATTTACTAATTATCGAGAAATGGAATATAAAGCTAAATATCAAGTAAATTAATTATCCTCTTCAGTCACAATCATGATAAATGAAACATTTTTCTCAATATCGATCTTATCCAGTACTTCCTGATCTTAACTCATACGTACCCATTTATCTCGCTTAATTGAAGGGTATTTGAACCCAAGTCATAGCACCAGCAAATTAAGAGGTGTAACCCTACTAGCCATGGATAATGATCATTTTCGACCAATTAAGGAATACCATGCATGCAAAATACAAAGTAATTTGGAAGTTACAAATTACCTTTCAAGAAAGAAGCTTACGTACTCCTCCTAATTTTTATTTGATTCAATCACCTTAAGTACTACTACACGTACACCTAATTTGTGTTATCGTTTTCTATCATTTAATTATTCAGCTTTATCATTTCATATATAAATCCGAGTCTAAACCCTAATAATATCCTTAGGCGGCCTCGTTTGTTTTCACGTACAACTATTCTTATCTCATCTCATCTTATTTAATATAATTTTTTTAATTTTTTTAAATTTTTTCACAAAAAAAAAAAAAATTCAATTTTTTCAAATTTTAAAACAAAAATAATTTTAAAAAAATATATTTTAAAAATATTTTATTTAAATTCTAATTTTTATCCCAACTCATAAACTCATTTACCAAAACAAAGATTTTACATATATAGCATGCATTCATGACCGGGTACAAACGCAAGGGACTCAATAAAATAAAATAATAAAAAAAGGAAAAGAAAGAAAGAACTCCTCAAGTTTGACCGTGCATCTAGAATGCAATATATAAATATATAAATATATATATATATTTATTTATATATGTACACAAAGGTGCAAGTTAGACCGTGCAACCCCCTCCAACCTTTACTTTCTTGAGAAGATGATCAGATCATTGATATTAACGTAGCTACCAATCGATGCTCAACAAGCGGCTTCAATCAGATTGAGAACCACGAAAATTATAAGGAGATAGTTACGTACATACAGGTGGCGTTATTTCTTTTATTTTTTAAACAAAGTATATTTAGGTTACTTTCGTGCTATCTTCGCATTCAATATATTGTGACGAAAGCTGGATGAAGCATTGCCGCGTTACGGCGTTAGATCATGCGGTATATAGGTGGATCGAGGAAGTGGAGCTGTTTTCTCGTTCATGTACAAGATATAAGAGAGGACGCGTTCCTTTTTTATCCGAGGGCTCCATTCAAGTTCTAAACAAAAGATATGGGTGACCCACATGCATTATCTTCTTCTCCTCAAGAGTCACGATCATCAAGGCTCATGCAGTTTTCAGGAATAGAAGGACGGTGAAGGAGACTGTTATTTTACTAATAAATATAGTGGCATTCTCTGTGTTTTACTCGTAAAAAAAGAAAAAAAAGTACAAATAATGTAGGCCCTTTTGCAGATTTTATATGATGTTTTTCTAGGACTGCAGTGATCAATATCAACGTGCTTGTCGACTTCGAATGCCAGACGTATGCATGGCTTCGTGTCCCTGATCTAATGAGGAAGAAATAGTCCAACGACCCCTCGATCGATTTGTTGGGATTGTTTTGGCCAATGAAATCATTTGCTTACTGGGGATGAAAAGCAATAGTAGCAACGACCTGACTTATCAACTATAACAAATTAAATATTTAAAATATTCCAATATATATATATATATATATATATATATATATATAAGAATAACTGGGGTACAAGGATGTGGAGTTCAAAGAAGGGGAAGGACTTGGGGTTATCTGTAGAGAAGTAAACAAGGGGCCCAATGGGCCATCCAAACTGAGAAATAAAGTCCACACAAATGCTACAAAAGTATTGAGGCCAAGTTGTAGCAGCCCAAAGTTCAAGCAAAGGCAGCCCAAAATTCTCTCTTCCTCTTCCTCTTTCTTTTAACTTTTTTTCTTTCCTCACATCCTCGATCTACTCTGCACTTGCCCAACAGACTTTTCTAAACCAAGGCGACAACACATTTTAAGGTGGCACTACTCGCATCCTTTGGTTATTGTCAGTTTCATGTTTGTTTAGTGTAATGTGTAAAGGGAGGTCCAAGTCCTATCTGAGTAAATAGGAAAGCAAAAATAGGTGCACGAAAGGTGCTTGATAAAATAGCTCAATCAGACTTTCCTTTTCACAAATTCATTTTTGAATTGAATTTTCCAGCTTGCTACAGTAATACATAGTCTCTCGATATCAGGCCACTATTGCAGGCGTAAATCCTATGCATTTCATGCATTCAGTTACAAAGAATATTTCTAGATTCTTCCATAGCATTCCACTTTGAGGATTCGGTTATTTCTTTCTGTTTTGATTTGGAGTCGATTTCACTAGAAGCTTCCTTTGAGGCAGTGAGATCTGAGGCAGAAGAAACATGTTCCTTAATACTGAGCTTATACTCTAAAAAGACTAGCCAATGATATAATTAGAGTTTTATTGAAACTATTATAAAGTGCAAGAACTTTTCCTTTCCAAATAATATCGGATTTCATACACCACCCACTCTTA
Organism: Cyclocarya paliurus; assembly: GCA_029856935.1. Classification (NCBI taxonomy): domain Eukaryota; kingdom Viridiplantae; phylum Streptophyta; class Magnoliopsida; order Fagales; family Juglandaceae; genus Cyclocarya; species Cyclocarya paliurus. The sequence goes on from CM056949.1 coordinate 11,432,695, forward strand.
TCACTCAATATGGGTATGGTCTTACATATTTATTTTGTAAAGAAAAGACAAGACTGTTTATCAGATTGAGATAGAAAGTAGTATCAACTTTTTTTTTTCTGAGTTCTCTTGATTGCTATGGTAATACCCCAATATGGTTGGATCAGTTAGAAGTTATCAGTATTATTTCCAATTGTCATTTTAATTAGAAGCAAACCAAAATCAACCTATTCCTGCTACTAGGAGTTCCTTTTCAAAGACGAAGCACTCTCCTTGTTGCTTTGACTAATGTATGGTTTGCTTGGGTATTTTACCCAACTTTTAAGAGCAATCAGCTAAGGCCATATTCCTTTGTTAACTTCAGCGCGATGCATCATGCATGACATTAAAACCTGCAATTCGATGTGGAGTTTGACTTTTACTTTGCAACTAATGTTTCATAATGGTGTTCTGAAACTTACATATTAGTCTTCAAAGTATGCATGATCCGTCTTGCAAGAATAGATAATCATGAAGGAAGTTGACGTCTCTAAACTTACCACAATTCAACTAGTCTACAGAGCTGTGTGAAATCACTTAAGAGACATATCAGCCATAACTCCATGATTCTCTGGTCTCCATGATTTTCTCCTCAGATCTCTCCTCATAACAGCTGATGTGATTTCTTTCTTATTTTAAGCATAACGTTAGTCTTGCACTACTGTAAATAGCATTGCCATAGGATTCTTTCACAGCTGTATAGTTTCCTTCTTTATTTCTTGTACAACTGTAAACCTTTGTTTTGTCCTCTATTTTTGTATCTTGTAAATGCTATATAAATGAAATATGAGCCATACATACTTGCAGGATATTTTTCTCATTCGTACAATCATCGCTTGTCTCAAAAGCTTAAGATGATGGGAATAGGTAGATTTTATTATTTGTATTATAATTCTTAACAAACTGGAACTGCTAATTTCTCCTGAAAACTGCTAGTTTTGCTGCTTCTAGCTTCTGCTTTATTTCCCAATAATGACCGGTTAGGCTTTATGGAAATCATGAATTCCTTATCACTTCAAGTGTATCATGTCTTCAAAGAGGTGAATAATGTTGCTGATTATTTTGCAAAGTGGGGTGCGAGGGGGAACTTCTTGTCATTTCTTGGGTCGAAGATGTATTCCTAGAGAAGTAGTGGGCTTGAACAGATTAGGTTGCTCTTATTTCAGATATAGATAAAAACTGTATAGCTTTGCTTTACAGCAGCCTCGTAATTGGGTTTTTATGTTTCTTTCTTGTACGTGGTTTTTCCCTCTACCTTAAGTGAGGGTCGAGCAACAAAAGTACAGACCAGAATTTTAGAATTTTAGTAACAAGACAGATATGCAGAACAGAGTGATCTTTTAGTAATACTCAGATGCCTCGATGGCAACTGTAAAAGTTTGCCTGTGTGGAATAAACCTTACATTCTGGCCTTCCTAGACAAGTTGGCTTCCTGATTATGTATTAATTCCTGCTCTGCTTATGGAAATTTAGTTATATGTTGGTTGTTCTTTACCCCCTAAATCTTCGCAAAGTGTTCAACTGAAACTCCACAGTTTTAATGGACCAAAAGGAAGTTGCTATTTGTTCAATGTATTCTGGTTTAGCACATAAAAAAAATGCATCTAACTTGCATGATCAAGACAAAGTGACATTGGATTTCAGAAAGCAAACCAATTTTGCAATATAAAGATCCTTCGCTTAAGTTTCTTAAATTTTGTGTTCTTCCCTTCCTCACTTCACGTTCGAGCCATTTGGTCTTGCATTTTGAAGAGACCTTTTCCAGGTGGTGCCAACCAAGTGGGGTTGGTCTTTAATACCAAGCATCTTGGCAGCATCCAAGAAGCCGGGTAGATAAGTAGTCTTATTGGACCCTTTTTTTTTTTTTTTTCCTCTTCAATTGGAAGTTTCTTCCTTATTTATTTATTTATTCCAAAGTGTTCCTTAAGATAATGCTATTTGCCTTGAAGAAGCTACAAGCCATGGAGAAAACATATGGCCGTTATTAGATTGAGAGTCACCATCTCTTTGTACGGACTCCGAAGTGAACAACTCTCAATTCATTTATGGAGTCACCCTGTTCTGGACTATATGGTGATTCCCATAACGCGCTCTCGTGCGTGTGTGTTCGTGCGCGCGCATGTGTGGGAGCATGCACACGTGTGTACAAGAGAGAGAGAAGAAGAGATAGCAGTTGCTCTCGAACTCGAAGTCTTGCAAATTAAGCAAATGAGACGTATTGCAGATGTCACGATAATTTTTTTTCCTTTATTTTCTCAAAATAGTCCGCATTATATTCAACGACGAAAACGAAAACGAAAACACTGTTATAAAGGTGAATGAGATTTGCGTCCCGTGAAGACAGTGATAGGCAACCATTTGAATCATAATCTTGAAAAAGAAATTGGATTAAGAGGATTCATGTAATATTCAATTGTCTAGGCCCTAGGGGGAGAGAGAGAGAGAGAGAGAGAGCCATGGTCTAACAGAGAGAATATTTGACATTATCACTGGTAAAAGGAGTAACTGGAACCTGAATGAATCCCGTGTGCTGGATGAATAAGTTTAGCAGATAAGATATTTTCCAAAATGGTCACCAGAAAGAATTGCAACATTATAGAGAGCATATGCATTGAGGAAAAACAAAAAAGAAGAGAGAAAGACATGACCGGTACAAGCCTTGTTTTGCAATTCTACCTCACACCAAAGAAGAAAGAAAAAGGTAATAATAGCAAGAATGTTTCCTCACAAATATATCAAACCCAGAGGCTGAGAAAATGTTCTGTATTCTGACCTATATACAAGAGAAGAATATGTGGCACACATCTGTACTAAAGAAAACAGGCTAGGATTTGAAGCCTCTTGTAACTGAAATTCTGCAGTTTTGTTCTTCCGCCGCTGACCAGAGGCTGGACATGTTGATAATGGCTTGCTAAGTATGTCCAAAGGCCGCAGTTAGCGTTTGGATATCCTTACCACATATATCAGAGGGTTGTAAAGGACCTTGCTGCTTGTTATGAGGCCACATAGCACTTAAACTATCGTTTACCAAATGCGATTCTGATTTTATCTCGCTGTACAAAGACTGTGAAGTTTGAGTTGTTTGTAAAGCAGCCGCCATCAATAATGGGTTATTAAAATATTCAGACCAGTACTTTATGTCTTCCGGTTGTTGGCTTTCCATCGGATGGATTTGGGTGTCTTTGTTTGATGTGCTACAGTCGCCCAATCCCCAAGAAAACAAGCTGTTCTCCAACAAGGAGCTGTTGCTTTGCAACTCAGCGCTGCTACTACTTCCACTGCTGCAATTGCTGTTGTTGTTGGTGGCGCTTGGTTCCCAGTAACGGGATCCATTCACTGCGAAAGAGCTGATGGATACATTATCGGAGGGAAAAGTAAGTGGTGGAGGCTTGTAACCAATAGAGGTTTGAAGAAATGAGCTGGTTGAAGGTGAAAGAACAGATATTGCGTTGGAGGTGAACTCGGAATTCATATCAAATGTTCTCCCAGTTTGGGTGAACCACTGAATGTGGTTTGAGGTTGCGGGGAGCCTGGCATTGGATGCATAATTCAATTGCTGAAGCGGAAAATGCCCCACAAAATCTGAAGCCTGGCAGTCGATGGTGGAACTTTCTTGGTGGGATGTTACAAACCTATCTTGAAAGAAGTCCTTGCTAGGTGTGTTTGTCATCAAATTGTTGTTTTTCTTCCTGCAGTTCGTTGTCTTGGAGCTGGAAGGACCCTGAACTTCCAATGGGTAGCAGCCTTGTGCTGCCGCAATTGAAGATGGTCTCTGCTCAAGTAAAGCTGCCTCTTGCTTTGAATTGTCTGTCTTGAGGAGATTCAGTTCATTAGACACCACCGACATTTTGTCTCGGCTTTTGGCTGCTGTATCTTTGTCTTCTCCATTTTCAACCTCGGAAAGTGGTTTGTGGGTGACGGGGTCAATGCCTCTCTGCCTGAGCTTCTTCTTTAAGCAAGAGTTCCAGAGATTTTTTATTTCGTTGTCGGTTCTTCCAGGCAATTGTGCTGCAATCTGAGACCACCTGGGGAAGCCACAGAATCCCAAGAATGTTCAACAACATTAATGATTGCCCCAACCAAAGGGAAAATGTTTAGACGAGGAGAAGAATAAGAATTTACCTATTCCCAAGAACTGCATGAAGTTCAATTATAAGGTTCTCCTCCTCCTGTGAGAATGTGCCTCTCTTCAAATCAGGCCTCAAGTAATTGATCCACCTCAATCTGCAGCTCTTCCCGCACCTTTGCAGACCTGCCAATTCATCACATGGAGATGGAGAGTTAGAAATTTCTCTTGTTCAGAACATTGCAGAGAGGTTTAGTTTGAGAGTAAGAAAACACAGGGGAAGAGTAAAAATTAGGCTACCAGCTTGCTTAGGGACAGAGCTCCAACACCCATGGCCGTACTTGGTAATATGCCTAAGAAGCTTTTCATCCTCCTCAGGTGACCAAAGGCCTTTCCTTAGCTTCTGCTTATAACAGCAAGAGTGCCTTCCCATTTTGGAGCTAGTCCCACCTGCTATGAGGGATATCCTACCCTTAAACAGCAAGTTTGTTGAATCCTAGGTGAACTGTCAGCAACGGCTGGAGGTGGCTCTGAATGGATTTGTAGGGGAGCTTTGGTAGAAAAGATGTAGTGAGAGAGAGAGAGAGAGGTGACAGGGAGGTTGAGAAAATGAAGTAGCCAGCTGAGAAAGGGAGTTGAATTAATATATAAGAACTAAGAAGTAGCCCCCCAGAGAGAAAAGTCACACTCAATTAAGAAGTACTTTTTTCAGTCTAGTTTTTTCTTTTCTTTTCTTTTTTTCTTTTAGAGAAATGAGAGAGCAAGTTGTCTGTATAAAAAGATGAGAAGGAATGGTAACAAGCTGAGTTGCATATGTCTAATCAAAACTCTGAGAATTTAATGTCTCTTGCAAGAATGGTGGGGTATTTTCACTAATCCATCTGAGAACAACCCATGCTTGCATCCGAAGTCAGCAAAACTATTTTTTTCTGGGCACAATGGATAGATGCATACTTGGGATGGATGCTTCATTCATCCTTACTTGTTAAGTTTTACTGCTTAATTCACCTATTTAAACTTCTCTCTTCACAACAACTTCAGTACTCGAGTTGAAAGAAGTGAAAAAATAAAAAAAAAGTCATTAATTCTCAGACCTCTGATTAGACATATGCAAGCAGGCAGGCAGGCGCCAACTTAAAGGAGATGAGTCTGGAGAAAAAATTCACCAAATTTCAGTTTCCATACACCATGGTCCATGCAAATCCCTCTGTCATGTGTGAAAAGTAAACCAACAAAAATATTCCATTACTTAAGCTGGGAAACTTTTTCCTCATAAAAAAACAGGACGGTCTGTCTTCTTTACTTTATACTTTGAGCTTTATGAGCTATTCTTCCCAAAATAATCAACACTTTGAAAAGTCTTATCATTACGTGGAAAGAGAATTATGCAGTTTTCATTTCCAAAAATAGAGCAAATCACCCTTTTTCTGAATAAATTCAACTGAATGTTGCAAATTATTTAAACCCTTACGGTTTCCATTTTCATGTTAGATTTATCTAATTTTCCTTAAGAATTCATACACATTCAAGAAAAAGAGGGTTTCCCTGCCTGGTTAGTTCTACCATAGCCGGTTATATTGAACTATATTTATATAGTCATGGCCATTGCTGACATGGCTTGACAACGGATAAGGAGAAGAAAAAAAAATACGTTTTATTAGTCTTAATACTCTTTGAATCTACTAGAAAAGATAAAGCTTGATGTATAGTGATCTTTTATAAACAGTTGAATTTTCACAGGAATTAAAGGAGATATTAATTCTTAAATAAGATCAACGTTAATTTGCATGCAAGAGTTTAGAAAAAAACCCTAACTAATATCCCAACAATAAATAAACCTATTAATTAATTAATTAATTCCAAAATAATCAGAAAGTAAAGCCCTGATGTAGGAAAATTCGAGAATTACAAAAATTATATAATATATATTCCAATGACAAACATGACATCGCATGTCAGATCACATAAAGGCATTAATATACATTGAAGGTGACTAAGACTAAGGCATACATAAAGCAATTGGATATATATGTGAAATTAGAAATAAGTGCTTTGAAAATATAAAAATAAATAAATAATAATATATATTAATAATAATGGGAGTGCCTTATAATAATAATAATAATAACAATAATAATAAAACCTAGCTACGAACAGTACTAGCAATTAATCCTTTTTATTGTTAACAACTAACAAACTAGCGCATGCAACAGTTGATTTATTAATTACAACCTAGCTAGCTAACATGACCGATATATATATATATATATATATATATATATGTATATGTATTAAGCTTTCGGCTACTAATTAGTTAAATAAAACCTCATTAAAACCCACCGCCATATCATGATATATATTTCTTCGATCGATCCTTCAATCATTTTCTCAGTTGATTACAGATCAAGAGATTGAATAACTGTTTCCTGCCCCTCGAATCAACGTTGACATGCAATATATTACAGACAAGTGATTATTGTTCATGAAGTGACATGCATTCATGTTAAATTATTAATATTCATATTTTCTTTATTTGTTTTAATATTGTTGTCATGTACGTTTTCCTCGAATGATTTATCAATTTCCTCGATCGTTTGTGTAAGGTGGCACTTTCAAAGATATTAATGAGATGGAGATGCATGCAACTTGATTTTTTATAAACATATCTTATATAGTAGTTATAAATTTACATATATATTGATATACACCAACTAACATGGCGATGCTCTTTATTTTGTTTTACACTTCAAACAACCAAAAGACAAAAAGGATGAATGAGAACTTGCTTTTGTCCCCTCTTCCATGATTGAAGATTAGGCAACTTTGTGACCTTAGGAGCTTCAGATCAATGTCAAGTTTTGGCTATGACAACAATGTCAAATTATAATTCACACATATGTATATATTTCTCGAAAATGATTGGATCAAAAACTAAATTTATCCGAAAACTCGATCTTGGTATGCATTCATTCATTCATGACAGCCATCTGGACGGGCTAGCTAGCTAGCTACAGATAATTTGATATTAATAGCAGCTAGCATAGATAAAGCTTTTGGATCATCGTGGATATGATCGCAGTTCAATTATTAATTTTTTTCCACCCCCATGGATGCATGCTGGGCCATGTGCATGTTATCCCCCACAAAGGACAATGAGTTGAACCCTAAACCCTATTTTAACTCATCTTCTCTAGTACCAATTGACATTACAACATGAAAGGAAAACGTATACATTGTTCTCTTTTTTGTCTTCTAGTCTCAAATTATTATTCTTCATCGGAATATAAAGTTAGTCCGTGCAAGTAAACTTCTTTTTAATATTAATGCATGTCCATAATATATACGACAGTAGTGGGATTAATAAAATAAGCGAAAATATATATGATTCTGTTTTGGGAGTAATTTTATTTTTATGTCAATGATTAGAAGGATGCATGGGCATGATTGTTTGAATTATTCTCAATTTTTGAGTATTTTAATTCCACAAATAGTAATATATAAATATTAAACACATTTATATATATCATGTTTGCATTCTTTTTAATTTTTGCTTTGGACCCCCCCTTCCCCTCCCCTCGTCTTCCCTCAACTTTAGACTTTAGAGCTCCAGCTAGCTTCAGGTCTTCTAATCCCCGCTGTTTCCATCCTTTTCTGGGGCCCTTTTCTTTGGAACCATATGCGAGTTAAATTCAGTTTTCCAAGAAACTTAAAGCTGCTTCATGCTATATATATTCGCCAAATTAATTAATATTACAAACAATTAGCAGCTAGCTAGCAGCTAGAGCCTAGATGGAAACATGCTGCATCCACAATATATTCGTCCGTACTTCAATTTTCATTTAATGGCTGTTGTCTTTTTGTCCAGATAAACCTCATATGTAGCCAGGCCTGTACGTAGCTTGAAGAGATGTGCCAAGGAAAATAATTATTTATAATATATTATTTATGATGATATTAATTATTTAAGATAAAATATATTTATTTTAATAAAAAATAATTATTTTTATAAGAAATAATTAATTACAAATAAATAATTTTTTTATAATACGTACAAGATCATATCTATATTAATTATATATAATTAAACAAAAATTATCCCTATAATTAAGAGAGCTAGGGGAATTATTGCAATATATATATTTATATATATAAATAGATAAAGACTGGTCATGAACATTTTAGCTGAAGAAATTGCACTATAATAGAAGCCAAATCATTCAACAAATTAATTCAACCATTAAAAAGATTAACCACAAAAAATTATTCGCATTCAATTATTGCAAATCATTAGCAGCCGTGGTTGTGGCCCGCATTTATTTGTGCAACCTTTTGGAATCTCAATGGAAGATTCGAAAATATAAAAGCGCAGTAAAAAAACTCTAAAATATATATATATAATAATAATTCATAATTAAAAAAAAAAGCTACGCCGAGGACGTTATTATATATATATATCATTGGTTGTGTACACTTCTTAGAAGTATAAAGAATTTAAGGAAAATCACAACACTTGGCAGATCGATCAATGATCAGTCGATCAAGTAGTACTGCAACTTAATCTGAACGGTTCAAAATATATAAATCATTATTATTTGTGGATGTATATAATATATTGCGGTGGAATTTTGGTCTGCAAGCTGCTGCAAAAGCAAAAATGTGGAATTTTCAATGTGGACCCACCCAAGAGATAACACCGGGCATTACACATCTCCATGTGCTATACACTGTGCAGATATATAACATATCTGTGCGCCATCTTTCTGGGGCCCCAAACTGTCTCAAATTATATAAGGATCGATACATATTGCTAGCTAGATGGTGATGATCATCATTAATGCAAGGCATCATATCATGATCCCCATTTGACCTTGTAATATTATAATATCTTTCTTTTCTTTTTTAACTAATTTTCTTTTTGTCCATATATATACATGTAATAATTTTGACATACGTCGTAAAACTAATGGATCAGATCATCAAGTGCATGTTTTGCCGAGGCCGCCTGACTACTGCATAGTACGTACGTAGACAGACCCATGGAATATTTAGCAAGCAAAGACCACATATATATACTTGGTTATAATTTAAAGAAAATATATTATAAATAAAAGATTTAGTTCGTCATGTGAGCTCCTATTTCATTTTTTTAAAAAAATTGCATGAAACTCGCACATTTTATAAATAATATATATAATATTATTTAATAAAAAGCCTTGCTTGCAAGTCTCAGCAATGGAATTTAAGAAACCACGATCGAGTACGTAGTAGATGGTATTTTGACTTGTACTGATCATGAAGAGCTAGTTTTTCTAGTACTTTGGCCCGCCCAAGAAAATTCTACCATAGTACTTTTTTCGATTGATCTCTGTGGTTTGACTTTGCATGTTTTTAACCAATCAAGTATTGAATTGTCAAGGTCGAGCTGATTGATCATCTTTATAATATATTGAGGCCGCGGGTTTGAACTTTGAGGAGGATCGGAGCTAGCTAGATCAAGGAAATATGCATGGATCGAATATTATATCATCATCATGTACAACACAAATAATAATTTAGGTGTGGGACCTTCGGAAAACAATGGAATATTGTGATTGTCTGCTTGACGGTCTATATATATGAATATACACCTCTTCACTTATAATTAATTGACTCTAAATTGATCTCCACCGACAGATATTGATTGGAGGAGCTTTGGAAATTATGACCCTCAAAACTACACGTCCTATATAATGATAACGTGGCAGAACTAGAACTAGTCCTGCGTACGTGTATTTTCATGGATGCTAGCTAGAGCCTAGGGTGGCTTCCTCATCATCAATCGTGTCCAATGCAACGTACGTTACAGATTAAATCTGAATTTGATATATAGAATATTGATTAAATGATTAAATTTGATTCCCTGCATCAGTTTATAGTTTCTTTGAGATCATTGGTAACATGCATATATATCAGAACAGAACACAAGTCTTGAGTTTGAACTTTTTTTTATTTAAATTTCTTTATATATATATATATATATATATATACTTAAAGAACAAGACAAGAAAAAAAACCCAACATAAAGTTGACTTTGGATTGGACCCTCGATCCCTAATGCCAACCTGTTTTAATTCATGTGTGTGAACGTTTTATCTATCTATCTATCTATCTTCAGTATATAATATTATAGTTCCTTTTGTTCTTCTGATCATGCATTAAATTTCTTGTTTTAATACATAGGATAGAAAGATTCCATATTTTAGGTTATTATTATATATATGTTGTACAAAAAATAAAGAACTTTTTATTAATTTCTAATGGAAAGAAAAAAAAAATAGAACTAAGTTAGCTAGCTAGCTAGCTAGCTAGGAATTGTTAATTCGTGACTCGTATTAATGTTCATGGAAAGGAAAATATTCCATGAATGGTGTGCGCGGCGCTGTTATATATACAGACAACCAGAGCCACCAAGGCGAGCATCTAATTCAACCCTTTAATTCTCTCCAAGCTTTGAAGTTTTCAGTAATAAGAACGCAAACATTAAAAAGTAATAGAAATTAATAATATTAATCCTGCATGGCATGCAACACTTTCTGGGAAAATCCCAAAAAGAAAAAGAAAAGTCAGTCTTTCGTTTTTGTATTATGGTTTGTCTCCTTGTAAAACCATGATGAGGCATTCTTGACCTTAGCAATGTCCTCGATGATCGGCCAGTTCACACACCAAATAAGAGCAATAATTAATTAATTGTAAAATTATAATAAAAACACCCAAAAGATCAGATATTTGTGCCTTGATCCATATATAACCTCATCACATATATATATATACTCCCGTGAGCTTATAATGATCATATGCAAGAACATGAGCTGTTTCCTTTAGTCAACTATTGTCTAGCTACATGCATGGTTTGGTTTAAACAATTTGCTAATGCTACCCAAAAGCTAGTGCTGCTGGTTGTCAATGATTTATATAATTTTGTTGCAACTCATTTAGACGTTTCTGAACTCTTCTAATAGCTAGCCAAAATCCAAAAAACTCAAAAACAATAAAGCAGAAATAAATTAACAGATCATCAAAGTGTCATGATTAATTTTATGGGATTTAGTATGATCATCTTTAGAAATTAAGGATTTGATCGAGATCATCTTATTTTGTTTAAACATTTACGTAGCAACTTGCTATATATAATTGTTGCCACGATGAAATTATAGAGCATGACATGAATTGAACTAATATGCAATTATTAGTAGAAAAATGTTAGGGTTATAAATTATAAGAAAAACTTACAAAATGATGTAAGTGAGTATTGAATCAAATTTAAGTCATAACAAAAAGGCCGTTTTACATGATGAGCTATAAAAATTATTTTTTTGTAAGTAAATAATGTATTTAAAATTATAAAGTATTAATAAGATCGAAGTACTAATATTTTATAAGATCGAGGCCTTTGCATGAAATACCACAAATTAATATGTACATTTTGATAGTCAAAAAAAAAAAAATGTACATTTTGTAATAGCCAGGGACCTCCAAATTACAGTGACATGAATTTGAACTGTGCCAAGAAAAAAGGGAGGCAATTTTAGCAGTGGGGACAGTGTTGACTGAAAGACTAGGTAGCTAGAGCCGTGGCCTACCGTGGGTGTCAAGAATGACATCAAGATCACTCGATCAATTAGTTGTGGTTCTGAACTTTGAGTTGTCTTGGTTCAATGGCTTGCACGAATTAGAATAATGTATTATAAATACGTACGGGTCATGTGCTAATCATGATATATCGTCGGAGCTCGTCTGATTCAAATTAAGGTGTTTGGGTACGAAATATGTCCTCTCAGGTATATGAGCTGTGGCTATGGCCGGATATTCATGATCATCATCCTCATCTCCATCGAAATCAGACCACATCACACGACTCTTGTCAACTTTCCTGCTTAACCCCACAACGAGAAAAATACTAAATAGAACAACATAAAATTATTATAATTAGTCATGAGAGAGGATGCATGATAGATAAGTTTTTAGGGTCCTGATCATGAAGTCGCCTTCATGAATATTAATATGTGTTGCTAGTCCATTGTGACCCCACCATATGGCCACTCCCCTAATCATTTTGCCTCTACCAAGGATATATCGATCCAGGTTAATGCCAAAAAGATGAATACCCTTTTCATGAGTTGAGGGAAAACAAATGCAACAGTTCCTGATCCAAAACTAGGGCATGTATTTCTTTCGGAGTACTCCAAATGATCGTATGTACAGTGATTCAAACAGTATAGGCAACTTGCTTTGGGGATACTACAATATCCTACAAATAGTTAGGCCTTGAGAGTGTAAAAATTTCTCATCATACTGATCCCTGGTGTTGTAGCAGCAAACAAACAGGATAGAGTCTAGATTTCAGACAGGAAAAGTCTGCATTTTTTTTCTATCTGTACTACTGCAAGCTTCCAAAGTAATCACTAGTTGTTCAATAATTTGAACAATCCAGACCTGAAACTCAAACCAGTGCCTAAGAGATTCTTTGGAAAGCAAACGAAATATATATGGGACCTGCAATTTTGAGTCAATGTTTCCAATGTCAAAAGTGATCAGCCCCAAAAAGACCCAAAACAAAAGGGTGCTGTTCATGTGAAAACGAGACTTTTCACCGTTCTCAGGAAATGTCACATTCTTCAGGTACAGTGCACGATCGAGCATAGTACTCCAAAGGTGGGGAAAGGGAAAATGCAGGAGAGCCATACAAGTGCATATATGATGGATGATCTGTACCATGCAATTAATATTCATTGGTGATCAGTACTATACTAATTAGGCAGCTCATGTAGGACCCGATCCACACGAATTCAAGAAAAATCTTGATCTAATTAACTGGACCTTACGATGAATCAGTCCTCGATCCATGCATGGGGCCCCCTTGTTGAGTAGGCGGTGACGTGATGCGTTGCACATGGATACGTACAACAATCATAAATAATTATAAACACCATGCAAATAATGCATTAATTTCGAGATGAAAACCCCACGATTATGGACAAGATCATCGAGTGTGCATGTCCTTTTTTCTCGCAAATTATATATCTGGGAGACCCTCCATCGGCAAACATAATCAAGTAAACTGCATTGGTTTCCAAAAAGTGTGTAGAGGCAGCTAGAAGGAGAGGCCGGGTGACAGTCAATATTTTAGCTTAATTTTTAACGAGACAACATTTGAACAGTGACTGTCGGCAAACCCGATTTTAAACAAGAGTAGACAGTGAGTTTAATTAATTACTATTTGTTTCTATTATATAATATATTCTTCAGTGATGAACTGAACTTATTTGTCTGTCATAATTGCAATCATGACTCTGCAAAATTCTCCCAGAACCGGCACTCTATACTGCCTCTTACTCTGATGACAGGGAGATTTTTATTCCATTAAAATCCTCTTTAGTTCGAACTTTTTGATGCTCCAAACTTTTACATTTCTAATTTGGGGTTGGTAAATTAAACTTTAAAGTGCGTACGTGAGCTGTTGAGTCGACAGCCATTTGTGTCTGTTTGCCTCCTTGTTACCCAAAGATAAACAAATTTTACAATTTTATATTATAAAAAATATTTTTATGTTTGTAGCAGTAGGTTATCTGTTTAACTAAGGTAAAAACCTTACTTTTCTGCAAGCTTTATCAAATGATAATGTTTGACACCATGATTCTCGATACGTTTATTATATATGAAAAATTCTACTCATTATTTTTACACTACATATATTTTTTTTTTTATAAACTTGTGATGTAGGAATAATAAATAGAAGAATTCTATTAATTTAGCAGGAATAAAACCAAATAGAGTATTCACAATGCCATAAATAACACCCTGCAAGTTTCTTGGTTTCTTTGGGCTTGTACTCCTTCAGAATTGTAGAAAGGAGAAGAAGAAAAAAAAAAAAACAGAAAATATAGTTAGAATCGTGAGAGAAAATAGAAGCTAGTATAAAATTTTGAAAAATAGAATCCTAATTAATATGACATTATATTATTACTTAAAAATCTGTAATTATTTATAGTTAGTTGGTCTTTAACAGAGGCTTTTATTTCTGAGGGGTTTTAAGCGAACATCGTTATTTACCTATGGGTGTTCGTTAGTTTGCAGTACTTGAGTGCATGTGTTGAAGGCAGATCAACATGAGCCACAAAGAAGAAAAGGATTGATTTTGGGAAAATATTATATTTTAACCCTTAGCACATATATATACTAACACATACTTAATTCTTTTCAATTAGACAATCAAACTATATATGTACAGAAATTGTATATATTATAAGTTGTAATTACACATAAAATCTACTCGTCAGATGGATTGGAAATAATAGGGCAGGGATGTGCATGCTTAACGGTTAAAATCATCAAAGAGGAAAAAATTGCGAGGAAAGTTGTAGTTTGAGAAATCTCTTTATATCTATAGAACTTCTCTGACTGTTTGATCGTTTGACAGTTATCATATTGCAAAATGAGTGAAAGTTTAAGGAGGTATATACGATGTAATTTTCCCTTGATTTTAAGTCATTAATATCCATAAATTTCATTGTTTTGAGATCTATGAAATAATCTGATTGCATCTATATATGTACGTAATTAAAGCAAATGGGATCAGATCAAGATTGAGACAATCTTCAAATGCAGTAACATTAATATTCTTTTTCATCATATAAAAACTCACTGTAAGAGTTAATTGAGATTTGGCTTATTATCCAATGATTTTTTTTTTCAATTAGATATATTATTTTAAAAAATAGCAGATGAGATTGTGAGATATGCACTTATTTTCTTAACAAATATGCTAAATTTAATCGCCCCATATAATCGATGCACAACTAACTGTCACATCAGTTAAAACAAAACACACCGTTTTGATTCTTCTCCTCCTCCTTTTTTTACCTCATTCTCCTTCGTGACAAAACCGTTACTCCCCTTCGACGAGCCTTCTTTCTCCTTCAACGAGCCTTCTCCTTTCCAAAGTCCAAACTCTAGGAAATGAGTTTAGGAGAAATATGTTAATAATGAAATCTAAGAGATGGGTTTTTTTTTTTTTTTTATCTTGTGAGAAATACTTCAATGTACCCGGAATTTTGGTTATGCTTTAGTTTGCTACTCGCCAGAAGAAGAAAATCTCAGCTAATTTTTGCTTTGCTTCCCTCTTTCTTCTTTTTTTTTTTTCCGTTTGCATTTTTGTTTTCCGTTTGCAGTATTGATTTCTCAATGTACTTAATTTTCCAACGTAATTGATATCATTCTCTATTTTTGTTTAACATATACATGTGTTATAAAAAGAATTACTAGATCTAAATCAAATATTCCAAAAAGGAAAAAAAAACTGACGGATTGTAGGAACCGTTAGAGACCCAAAGAGACAAATGAGAGGAGATACTACGCATGATTACCGTATTTGGGTAATGGTACTCAGGACTATCTTCAAGGAGAAATAATTTGTACTCTTAAAATATGTGAAGTACTCTGCATATTCCCTTTGACAAGGTGAACAAACTTAGAGTGTTGGTAGTGGTTTTTTTCATCTTTATATGCAAAATTATCTCTTTTAAAGAATAATTTTGTATTTGAAGAATGATTCCAATATTGGTTTATATATATTTGAATCAAATAATAATAATTTTTTATTATTATTTATTTGTTTTCTAAAATTATTTTTTAGATATATTTTACAATTAGCATCCACTTTGAATTATCAACTTAATAAAAATTTATGTATCCAAATTATTTTAATATAAATTTTACAAAGTTAATTTTAATGTGTATGTGAAAGAAAAAAATAATAAAATAATGTTTGAAGAATGAAAAGTGATTTTTCAAATTTGAAGAAGTACTATTTATAACTATGCAAAAATTTAAAGATACATAAGTCAATGTAGATGGATTTAGAGATATATTCTTTAAATTTAAAGATAAAGAAAAAGATAAAGAAGTCAATACTACCAATGCTCTTAAAATCTATATAAAAAAGTCAACCTTTTAATAATGACTCTCACTTCTTCTTCTTTTTTCAAAATAAGTAAACAAGATTTACAGATGTTAGTTAGAAGTGTAAAGAAGATTACTCTCTCCAAAGAAAAATGACCTGTATAAGTTTCAGCTAGTCTCGTGCAGTCTCTTTATAAAAAAAAGTAAACATAGTCTTTTTTATATAATATTATGAAAAAGAGTTAAAAAAAATCTTTTCAAGTGAGATCACATTTTTATAAAAGGTCTGTACAAAATTTATTTATGTAGACTATGTTTCGAGCACAAACTGAGCATTTTAACTCATCTCAAACTATTTATTAATAAAATATATTATTTTTTCAACTTATTATAAAAAAATTAAACGTATCTCAACTTATATTATATATTTAAATACATATCTCAATTTATTTATATTTAAATATATTTAAATAAAATTTATAAAATATTATTATTCATATATCAATACAATTCATACGAGGTCAGCATCTAAACCAACAATTAGCTTTACTCATACCAAAAATCCCATTGGCCCTGATTTTTCTGCTTTATTGCTAGTGACGGCACGCTATCCAACACGTGTACCACTTTTGTGGGCCCCAAAAACCATTACAGCCACGTCAGCCCTTCTCCTCTAATTCCTATGAAAAATGATAAAGCTACGAGGATATATACCGAGACTTTCTATCGAATTGTATTTTTTTATTTTTTTGTTTTAGTTAATGATTAAAAAAATATTTTTAATAAGTTTGTGATATTTAAAAAAAATATATTTAAAGAAACTTAAAACATGCTTGAGAAAAAAGCAAATAAAAAAACAAAGTACAAAATGCACTATCAGTGGGAAGCCTCGGTAGTTTCTTTGACTATGTTAAAATCGCTTTAAAGCGACTTTTTTCTGTAGAAATGGGTTGGAGTCAAGCTTTTGACTTATCTTTTTTTTTTTTTTTTATATTGTTATTTTTGATATTTTTTTTGCTTGTTTTGGAATGATTGTTGGGATTTCTATTCCACTTAATCTTGTATCCTTATAACAGTTTAGTTTATCTATGCAATACTTAACTTGTCGAGAAAAAGAAAAAAGAAAAAATTAAGCCTCGATAGAAAGCCTTGGTAGAAAATCTCGATGGACATATTCGTTGGTGGCCCGTGGCTGAGAGGACTTTTGGTGACTCATAAGGGAATGTTTGAGGAATGATATGAGATAAGAATTTTGTAAATAATAGTGAGATAGTTTGAATTAAGTATTTATTAAATTTTGAAAAAGAAGAGAAAAAAAGTTGAATAAAAAATATTATAAAGTTAAAATATCGTTAGAATATAATTTTTAAATATAATTTTATTTTAATAGTTGAAAAAGATAAATTATTTTTTATTTGAAAGTTTAGAAAAGTTGTAATGATTAGTTTAAATAAATTATAATGATTAGTTTGAAAATATTTGTATTTGAATGATGTTTAGAAAGATATGTAAATTATTTCCAAACATCCCTAAGTAGCTGCTATCTCCTCTGCAATAGTTAGCAACACAACCTTATTCTGATCCATTTTGCTGCATACAATTCATCATGGTCATCTAATTACCATCATTTCTGTCCAAGATAAAAGGAGATGATTGGACCCACAACCAATATTTTTTAGCAAGTAGATTTGTAGAGAATCAATATTTAGGATATACAAGGAGGACCAATTAGGATATTATAAAGGGGGTGGGAGCCTTAACAATCAACCAAGAACAATCAAAAAAATAGAGGACAATAAAAAATACGAAGAAAAATGAAAGGGAATGGGTAGTGAGACAATAAGGTGATCCCGGTTCTATGAATTTGATAATTCTGATTAAGATTGTGCAAAATCTATGAAGTTTTTGATGTTTCAGTCTTGATTGAGTTTATATAATCGAATAAGTTCGACACTCTTATCTTTTGTTGAAAAACATATCTAAAATCACATTTATTTATGGACGGATTACATTCTGAATTTGTTAAAATGCCATGGAAGTAACATATATATATATGGAGGTTGAATGTTGTAGTAGTAATAATATATAGTTCTGATTTTGTTGAAAAACATATCTAAAATCACATCAGCCCCACATACCACATTTCACATTTTTTTTTCTTACCAAATGTGTGATATATGGATGATAGGTAAAAGAATTCAATAAGTTTAAGAAGAATAAAATTATAAAATAAAAAAATAAAAATTTTGGTGTGTAGTGTATGGGGATGATGAGTATCAAAACTCTTTCTCTAATATCTCATAGAAAAATGGATTTTTTCAAGGGTTGTTTGGATACAAGAAGCCTCTCAATTTATATCATCTCATCTCATCTATTCATTACAACTTTCTCAAATTTTTACACAAAATATAATAAATTAATTTAATTTTTTTAAATATAAAAAAATTAAAAAATAATATTTTATTCAATTTTTAACTTTCATTTTATTTTATTCCATCTTAACTCACTATCTAAACCTCCCGAAAGAAAGCTGGGAACAGATCATCAAGACCCACAACCAATATATTAATGTTAAAATTAGAGTTGTCGACACTTGGAATCTACTCACTATCCTGTTTAAAGTATAATGAGATATTAATGATATGTTACTTTTGACTTTAGAAACCGAACACTTATTGGGTTATATACATTTCAACGTTTCAAAAATTCTGCTTAACTCATTATAACACCTAATATATAAATATATATATATATATATATATATATATATATATATAATTTCAGTTACAACATTTTGATAACATACATGCTATATATATGCTATCTCGAATCTGTATTATCTCTTTTATTCTCATACAGACAGAGAGGGAGAGAGTCGAAATATTTTAAAAAGCGATATCTTGGTGTGAATTTAAGTACAACTTGATGGCAAGGTGAGATCTATGGCATACTATGGCATATTATTAACAATGGTGAGATCTATAAAATTTTTTCATGAAAAAATGAAATTTGTAAACATGAAATCATAGTCTAAAAAACGAAATATATATATATATATATATATATATCCATCATTCGTGCATTATATTCCGGTGGTGAGAATTGGTGATGAAGGATAAAGAACTTTAGAAATTATACAGTTTATATTGAATTTATCTAGCTATTAACTTAGAGCAATGGCATTGAATTAGGTCAAATGCCTTTGCAATATAAAATTTGGCTAATAATCCCTTAAAATTGTCTACATTGGAAGAGGCAAATAGTTTGCATTTGTCTTAAATGTTACCGTAAATCTCTAAATATGTATGGTTACTGTTACCTCTCCAATTAATTAATTTATGTTAGTTTGTCTCTCATCTATTTTCCTCACAATCAAACTCTCTTCTCTCCTCTCTTGATAAGTTTTATGTATTTTGGAAGTGTAGATTATTGAAAATTATGAACGGTAAAATAAAGACTAGTACAAAAAAATATAAAAGATATACATTAATATGTAGATAAAAAATTTAAGAATTTTAAAAAATAATAATATTTTATTATTATAGCTAATGATATGGCTAATTCAATGCAGAATATAAAATTATTACGGATAGGCAAAAGAGAAAATATGACATTTTATTCAAAATTTACCTAAAACTTTAGCTACACTAATGCTAATGCTCAATTTATTTAATGAAAATGTTAATTTGTGGTTTGGGGGGAAGGGGGGTACTATTTTAGTCACCCTGCCTACACCATGTGACAATTTTTAGCATGAAGCTTATCATGATAAGTTTTGTGTTTGAGTAATGTTAGGGACAAATCTTAAATAAATAAGTAAACTTCATTTGGTATTGTGTTCTTGACATATATACACAAGTAAACTTCATTTGAAGAATAATTACGTACATGCATAGGTGACCCACGCACCTTTGCATGTTTTTTGAAGGAGGCTCGTCGACATAATCAGCTGATGACTGATTTGAAACCTCAAATATTAGCTTAAGGTGCATGCATATATATATATGGCAACAGTAGATATAGACTTTTCGTGATTTTTGTAGTCATATATAATAGATCATATTATATATTCATCGATCGAGTTTTTGATATCTAGGGTTCTATTCATTCCCAAGTCCTTTTCAAGCTTTTAAAATAAATCGAGATTATTAATATTGGTTGTTCTTTCAATATAGATAGATATATAGACTAAAGTCAGCCCCCCCCCCCCCCCCCCTCTGGGCGAAATAACCAAAAAAAAAAAAAAATCAGCCATAATTAGGTTGCTTAAAGAAAGATGGAAAAGAAAGCAGATGATCACTTGCAAAATAAAATAAAATAAAAAATTATATCTATCTGCATGACATTAGAATATGGGATGTATGTATAAATAGGTGCATGATGGGATATTAGTGAACCAAGTTCATGAAGATAACGATTTATGAAAGATTCTAATCAAGAAGTTGTTTGAAATCTTAAGTGGCATCATCGAAATGTCCTTGAACGAGAGAGAGAGAGAGAGGTGCCTGCTGCCTAGCTGCCTCATCACCTCATTAATAATATTTTTTATTTAATAATTAATTTTTATTAATATTAATAATCCATCTCTTTCCGGAAAGGATGACAACCAATTGACAAGAAAGATCAACCATCACTTTTGGGATAATGGGATTAGACAATTGTGCTAAGCTCTCATTAAATTTGCTAATAATTTCCATCCCCGAGGCTGATTGAGTTTGATGTTAACGGCGGATGGAAGATGAGCAATGCAATATCCATGACCCACCCTTTGTTTTTAGGAAGCACACCACGTTCCTCTTTGGAGTACTAATAGGACTACCACTAAGAAGGGGTCTATTCGAGATGACCCTTAATGTATCCCACTTAATAAAGTCCCCCCCGCCAACTAAATTACAGGCCCTAACATATATATATCATAAGCACATGCATTTGTCATCTCTTTTTTCATTTTTCCATTAATTAAACTCTTAATTAACATAAATAAATTACGGCAAGCGATCCGAAGCCCGTAAATTAATCCGAGTAATTACCATGTGATAATTAGTGAAACATGTACATCTAGACATGAGTGATTAACTTAAGTGTAAAAATTCAAAAAAAGAGGGAGGGAGAGGGAGGGGAGATTTTAACTTTTGATTATAATCATGATATATATATTATCTTAGGTTTAAAATATTAAGGGAGACCGAAATTATTATGGGTATTTGACTTCAACAAGAAGGAACAAGGCATTAATTAGTAGCTAGCTAGAAGGGAGGGAGGATTGATTAATTTACCCTTTAACCCCATCAATGATCAAAAGGGTAGGGTTTTGTCAAAGTTTATGAAAGGGTTGTCGAGTTAAAACGCTCATCTTGTCCCCCTAAGGTTTGAATTATTGCATCCTCTCCCTCTCCCTCTCCCTCTCTTCCCTTTTGCTTTCTAGTGGGAAATGATTGTCAACTTTCATCACAGATTACATCATTGACTTCCAAACCGGAAAGTAATTAGACCCTAATTGATCATCATCCATTATTATTATTATTATTATATTTTCTTTCACCCAATGATTCTACTCCACATCACATGTTACTCTTCAGATTCGGTTATGTTCTCAACTTGTCTCATCACCCAATGATTCTACTCCACACCGTGTCAATCCCCATTGGGGGGAGGGCTAGCTTCATCAAATTAACGCATTTCTATCAAAACTGTCACATCCTTAATTTAGAGGGCGTTTTAAAGATATATATCTATCTATTTCCCCCATAGACCCAATATTTAGTGACTCCATAAAGAAAGAAAAAAATGAATTTTTTTTAAAAAAATGTAACATGTACATGCAACAATAGTAATGTGTTGGTTTTCTTAATTTTATTTTTTTTTAGTTGTAGTGATTATTATGATACGTTTTAAATAAATTTATAAGTCAATTGATATGAACAAACTGAAATATCCTCCTTATCTGGCTGTTTGAATTCATTTTGTAGAGCTTCTTTCTTTAAAAATTAATAAAATTGAGGGCTGGCTGAAGATTGAATATCAGAAGCACGTAAGCGCAGTTTCTTGGGAGAGGGAGATATAAGTAACGTTTTTGGGTCTTCGGAAATTTTTATGGGCTATGGCGTAAAATGATCTTAGAGACAGTTTCACGTACGCAAGGTGAAAAATTAGCGCATGATTAATAATAAAACATTGTTCGGCTCAAGTCCATTGAATTAAGTTTTTTAACATAAGGTTGTGAGGCCAAGTTAGGCCCATATCATCTTGGAAAATGTGCTGGATCCAACTGAAATATCCTTGTGTATGGGTTTTATTTGAATTATCTCGTAGAGCTTCTTATTTCCAAGAGAAAAGAAAATCATTTGGGAAATATTTATCAAAACAAACGGACCCTAAGAGAAGTACATAATATGCAAGCTAAGCCCAATTACTTGGTAAACAAAGAAATCTATTTGTAAGCCATTTATTTATGCATGTTAAGGAAGGAAATCATAATCAAAATAACAGATCAGTTGCAGCACATGATTGAAACCACAATTGAAGCTATTGCAGATCAATTTTCATTAAAGTCTCCTGGATATTAGCACCAACATATTGATCTCTTGTAACAGACAATAATTTAATGTTGATTTCTTACCTTGTATAGATTAAGTTACCTTGTATAGTTTATCTACAGCTACACTAAATATACATATACAGATCATGAAATGAAATACAAGTGAAACTCCTTTGTTTCTTATATGGTATCCGAGCCCCCACAGGATTACACCTATTGTTATGGCCAATTCTAGTTCTAATACAACCACATTTTGTTTTCCCAATATCACTCAGTTAGTTTCAATAAAACTGGACAACTCAAATTACTTGTTATGGCTATCATAATTTTTTCCCGTTTTAAGGAATCATTTTTTTTTTTTGTATTGTTGATGGCACAAGGCCATGCCCTCCACGACACCTAACTGATTCTCTAACTCTAAATCCAAATTATATCATCTGGAATAAAAAAGGTTAGTATCTCCTAAGCTGGATCAATGTCATGCTTACTGAAACTGTACTTTCAACAGTGTACGGTCTTAACACTTCCAGGCAAGTGTGGTAGTCTTTAGCTGCCAGATTTTTATCACAATCCTATTCAAGAGTTGCACATCTCAAAAAATAATTACAGAATCTTTGCCAAAATTCCAAGTCCTGCTAGAAATTTTTTTTCCTAACCAAGGCAATGGCAGATCAGTTAGCAGCAGTGGGGAAACCAATTGATAATGAGGATCTCATCTCATACATCACTAGTGGACTTAACCCCTCTTATACCTCATTTTTAACTACCTTTAATTTTTGCTACTCGAAATGCCCTTATGACTTTTGAAGACTTCCAAGCATAATTGTTAAACCATGAACTACTAT
The DNA here is from genome assembly GCA_029856935.1 of Cyclocarya paliurus. Classification (NCBI taxonomy): domain Eukaryota; kingdom Viridiplantae; phylum Streptophyta; class Magnoliopsida; order Fagales; family Juglandaceae; genus Cyclocarya; species Cyclocarya paliurus. Next base: position 11,456,099 of record CM056949.1, read on the forward strand.
TGGCTGCACAAACACCCTATTATGAAACTATGAGTTTTTCTCTTTACTTTCAACAACATACCAATCAACCTCCCCATTCCAAATCTAAATATCCTTGCCCATCTAAAAAATATCAGCAATCCAAGCACAAAAAGCAGTCCAATTCACATGTGAATTTTAAGCCTACCAACTCCTCTTTCACAACTATACAAGTTCCATGTCAAATCTGTGGAAGAACAAATCACCTAGTTTTGGATTGTTTTCTAAGCAACTAGTTGCAATGGTTGCAATCAAAAATTTAAATATTGAAGATCATGCATAGTATGTTGATAGTGGGGCAAACACTCATATTACAACCAACTTGGAAAATCTCTCAAATCAACAGTCATATCAAGATTTTGAGATAGCTGCAGTTGGAAATGGTACCTCTCTACTTATTCAACATTCTGGTTCTAGTATACTTTTCACTCCAACTTTTTCATTTACATTAACTAATATTTTCCATTGTCCTCAAGCTCTTGTCAATCTTCCGAGCATCCAAAAGTTGTGTGCGATAATAACTGTATTTTTTAACTCACTACATTTGGTTTTTCTATAAAAGATTGCAAAACCAAGACAATGCTGCATCATGGGCACAATGAGTATAGGTTGTACCACATCCAACTACAGAAGGCATTTATAAAAAATAACGCAAAGTTTACTTGCATGATGGGAGTTAAAACATTAAAGTCACTGTAGCATCACAAACTTGGACACTCATCCAAACCAATAACTGAACATGTTCTTAAACATTTTCAACTTCTAGTATCCAAACAAAATATATCTTCCTATGTTTGTGAATCTTGTCAGCTAGCAAAAATAAAATAATTGACTTTTAGTCAATCTTCAAGAGTCAGTTTTAGTCCTTTAGAAGTCATTCATTCTGATGTTTGGTCATCTCCTATTCAATCTATTGGAGGTTGTAATTACTATGTTGTTTTTATAAATGACTTTTTCAAGTATACATGGTTGTTTCCAATGACTTGAAAATCTGAAGTGTTCTCATGTTTTGTCAAGTTTAAGTGCTTTGCTGAAAATCAGGTCAACACAACAATCAAATCTTTTCAAACTAATGGAGGTGGTGAGTTCACTTCACATCAGTTCAAGCGTTTCTTAGACACGTATGGGATATTTCAAGCATTTTCTGTCCTCATACATCTCAACAGAATGGCTGAAAGGAAACATAGACACATAATTGAAATTAGGTTAGCTCTCTTAGCACATTCAGGTCTTGCACAAAAATATCGGGTTGATGTATTCTTGACAGCAATGTTCCTCATCAACAAATTGCCTACTTTCTTTCTCAATCTTGAATCACCATACATTATTCTTTTCCATAAGGCACCAGATTATAAACAACGCAAAGTCTTTGGTTGCTACTACTACCCTTTACTCAAGTCTTACAATTCTCACAAACTCAGCTTTCGTAGTAAGAACTGCACGCATTTTCTTAGGGTATAGTCAGAATCATAGAAGTTATAGGTGTCTGGATCCACACAGCAATAGGACATACATCTCTCATCATGTTGTTTTTTATGAATGCACTTTCCCAACCCATGATCAAGTAAATTCTCCAATCACTCCAACTCATACTTCTCTTGTTATGTTACCAGCACCAACACAACCATCTTATTTAACCAACCAATATCAAGCACCACCTACTTCCCCTTTAAGCAATAACAACAGTCCACCCATCTAGTCACCTTCTACTACTGTTGACTCACATGGATATGCCTCCATTCAGTCTAATTGAATCATAACAGTTGCTCCTTTACTACCTCATCATCCTATGGCCACTAGATCTCGAGCTGGTACTTCTTGTCCCAAACAGTACCCAGATTACCAACTGCTTATAGTACCAAGCATCCTTATGTTTCACTCAATACATCTGCTTTACCTACTGAACCTAACACATTTGCTCATGCTCCCAAATCCACTAAATGGACAGTTCCCATAGCATTAGAATTTGAAGCCTTACAGGCTAATCAAACATGGAAACTTTGTCCCAGACCTTCATAGAAAAATGTTATACATTACAAGTGGATTTACAAGTTGAAACTTAAAGCAGATGGTACCATAGATAGATGCAAGGCTAGATTGATGGCTAAAGGATTTGAACAACAAATTGGTATTAATTTTACTGAAACTTATAGTCTAGTGGTGAAGCCAATAACAATAAGAACTATACTTTCCTGAGCAATTTCTTACAATTGGCCACTTCGTCAACTAGATATATCAAATACATTTTTGCATGGCCACTTGAATGAGGAAGTATTTATGAAACAATTTACTGGATTCATTGATAAATCATACCCTCATCATGTATGTTGACTCAAGAAGGCAATCTATGGGCTCAAACAAGCCCCTCGAGCTTGGTTCACAAGGTTGTTCCAAGCTCTTCTCAATCTTTAGTTTGAATAATTTCAAGTTGATTACTCTCTTTTTACCTATCACACAGACTCCATCGATGTCTTTGTACTGGTTTATGTTGATGATTTTATAATCACAGACTCAAATGATTCATCTATTCAGACGCTCATTGCACAATTGAGTCGAGATTTTGCAATGAAAAACTTGGGCACCTTAAATTACTTCTTGGAAATTCAAGTTTACAGGGACTCAAAAGGCCTTCATCTCAATCAATCAAAATACACAGCTGATCTTCTTCATCGAGCTAAGATGATAGGGGTAAAATCTTACTCTAATCCACTAGCCTCAGGTTTCAAATTGTTAAAATATTGTGGAAAGCCACTCATAGATGGTACTAAATATAGATAGCTGGTTGGAGCACTACAATATTGTACCATTACTAGACCTAACATAGTTTTCCCAATAAATCAGGTTCCAAATTGTCAAAATATTGTGGAGAGCTACTCACAGATGGTACTGAATATAGGTAGTTGGTTGGAGCACTATAATATTGTACCATTACTAGACCTGACATTGTTTTCTCAGTAAATCAACTCTGTCAGTTCATGCATTCACCAACAACTGAACATTTCATAGCACTCAAAAGAGTATTGACATATTTGAAGGCTACACCTCACTATGGACTTAAGTACACATTAAGCTCACTTCACCTCAATACATACTATGATTCAGATTGGGTAGGGTCTATTGATGATAGAAGATCAATAACAAGCTTTTTTGTGTACTTGGGTTCCTCATTGATTTCTTGGAATACAAAGAAACAGGCAGTAGTATCTCGCTCTAGTACTGAAACAGAGTACAAGTCAATGGCATTGGCTACTGTTGAAATGTTTTGGATTCGCATGCTTTTCAAGGACCTTCATGTTCCTCTTCTTTCCACTCCAATGCTATGGTATGACAATTTGGGTGCCTTAGCTCTAACTTTAAATCTTACATTTCATACTAGGACTAAACATATGGAAATTAATTATCATATCATATGAGATAAGATTCAAAACAAGAATATTATAGCAACGCACATTTCTATCGCAAAGAAAGTTGCTGACATTTTTACAAAAGGTCTCACTACAGCTCAATTTTCTTTGTTACGTGATATGCTAATGATTCAAGATTCACCCATTAGCTTGCGGAGGGCTGTTAAGGAAGGAAATCAGAATCAAAGTAACAGATTAGATGCAACACATAATTGGGGCCACAATTGATGCTATTGCAAATCAATTTCATTGAAGTCTCCAGGATATTAGCACCACCATATCAACATATTGATCTCTTGTAACAAACATTAGTTTAATCTTGATTTCTTACCTTGTATAGATTAAGATACCTTGTATAGTTTATCTACAGCTATATATATATATATATATATATATATATATATGTACAAATCATGAAATGAAATACAAGTGGAACTCCTTTGTTTCTTACAATGCACTCAACATACTATTGACACACTATTGACACAGAATTTTTTCACATCAATTGGCATAAAAAAATATTAATATATATATATTTTGTTGTGTAATAGATTCTTTTGAATAAAAGTAACTTGCCTTCCAGACAGTTGGGGTTGGACTCGCAAGCGATCACAACATAGCCAAAGGTAGAAATCTGAAGCCTTCCAGTGAAATCACCGTACTTTCTATTGGTGCAGTCACATTTAACTTCAAGAAATTTTGGTCCTCTACCAAGCTCACTCATGTCATTTAGTTCTTCCTTATTTAACATAATCGCATTCGTCTCCTCATTTCTAGCTCATGTGACTGTGTTGAGTTATATTCAAATAAAGACCACTTAAACCTTGTACCAATAATATATGCATGTGTGCAAGACTAAAGATAAGAGTAAAGCTAAAAAGAACAATAGCTAAAAAAAAGGGCAAATAAGTAAAAAATGGTGATATATTTTGATTATTAGATCCATATTACGCAGACACACACACACATATTTATATACTATACTCATGTGAGTTGTCTAACTCACAATGGTTAGGAATGCGGATGCGAAGGCAATCATGTTCACTTGGGAAAAAATGAATAATATCAGTGAGCTTGAGAGAGGTCTAGGCTTTCTCGAACTCAAATGATTGTACACTAACAAAAAGTACTATGGGGAACTCACCAGAAGGATTCAGGTTTTTGAAATCTAAACTTTAGAGCTAGCTAACTCTTTTGAAAGCTTTTAAGGTCAGGGATCCTAATATTATATTTCAATGCTAATACATGCAAGCATTGCTAACGCAATACTATGGTATTTATGAGAGTCTCAACATATTGTGGACTACACTTATGGTAAGTTACAGTTCCAAATTGACAGTTTGCATGCATGCACTACTTAATTAATTTATCTCTGTAATGTCTATATATGAATGAGGTTCATGATCATGATTAGCTTTCCTTCATTTCTCTTCTTTATTGCTAGATTACAACTCATTAATTATGAAACCTTTTGAGTAAATAAATTAATTAGAAAGAAGAAGATCGTGAATATTTGCTCTGTATGAGCTCAATCTTTAGACCTTGTTTGGATAATGAGCTAATCTCAACTTATCTCACCTAATCATTACAATTTTTTCAAACTTTCAAACAAAATATAATAAACAATTCAACTTTTTCAAATCTCAAAACAGAAATAACATTAAAAAAAATTATATTTTAACAATATTTTATTCAATTTTCAACTCTTATTTCATCTCATCTCAACTCAACTCACTATCCAAACATTTCCCTCACTGTTCAACAGACAACAAAATCAAACTAATTAATGTGTTCATAATATAACCGACATCACTTTAATTGATTACCATATGACCAAATGACCATGGTATAGGAAACAAAATAGCAAATAACTTGAGATTTGAACAATAAAAACCATAGTTCTAAATTACGTTTAGTGACTTTCGATTTAACTAACAGAACGAAACATTTTATTTTGTATCAGTATGTACTTTTTATATGTAACAGGTATATATGACTATCTATATGTATATTCACATAAAGCTCATACCTTTATTATATTAAAACATTAATGAAAAATTAAAAGATTATCTTCAGCATGTCGATGAGTGATTGTACTTTAAAACTTAGATCATGAATCAAAAGGTTCTATTAATTATAGACCAATCAATTTGGAAAAAGAGTTATAGGTTTCAAATATTTTTATATCTAACACCTTCAAAAAAAGTAATTTTTAGGAGTTGTGACAAATGGTGGGCATCAATGAGATGATTTTAAATTTTGAACTGACCTTTGCAACTTTTTTTTTTTGTCCTCATAGTTGTTGAGGGATTGAAGGAGGTTGATGATTCAATTACCAAAGTCCGCAACCTTATGAGATATGTGAAGGCTTCCCCCAAAGGCTTGGCAAGTTTAAGGCTATAGCCAAACAACTTGAAATCTTATCTTCTAGTATGTTGAGGTTGGACATTCTAACTCAATGGAATTTCACATATATGATGTTGGATGTAGTGCAAAAGTACTAAAGAGTGTTCGAGTGGATGAAGGTTTGGATAGGGGTCTGAGGTATGCTTTACTGGAGTCAGTAGGAGGAAAAAGGGGGTTCAGTGTGCCGGACACTGCTGATTGGGCCAAAGTGAGATACGTTGTTCAATTTTTAAAATTATTTTACGATATAATTATATGTATATCTAGTTCCAAATATTGTACTACAAATATATACTTCAATGAGTTATCGAGACTTTATGACCACTTGCAACAGAGTTGTACTAATACTGTCAGATTGTTGAATGGTATGACTATGAGGATGAAATCCATATATAATAAATATCGGAGGATATTGAAAATATAAATAGTTTATTATTTGTATATGTCATACTTAATCCCTGATATAAGTTGGTTATTGTAGAATTTTGAATTATGGACATCCTCGATGATGAAAAGTCTGATAAGTTTATTAGAGTGCTGAAGAGTGATATTGATGATTTATATAGCCATTACAACAATAGTGATCAGTCTTCAAGCTAAGGTGGTAGCTTTTCACGACAAACCAGCTCAACGTCTTCCTTAGATGACACACATGCACGAAGTTCATCTATTTTGATGTGATAATATCATCAAATTTGTGCATCGAGAAATATTATGTAATGCAAGCCTAAGGTTGAACATTATTTTATAGAAGATGTAGACACCTAGTGATACATTTTATATATTAACTTGGTGGAAGGTTCATTCCACCAATCTTTCAATCATTTTCTTAATAGCCAAGGATGTGCTAGTCATTCCTATCATTACGGTTGCCTTTGAGTTAATGTTTACCACTAGAGGTCGTGTGTTGGATACTTATCAGAATTCATTGGCTCCGACCATCGTGGAGACTCTCATTCGTACACAGAATTGGCTAAGTCCAACACCCATTGGACTAGATATTATTGATGATGCTGAGAGCTATAGCTTGAATCGGGTAACTTTATACTTTTAACTAATTATTTACATATTTTTAATATTTTAATTATTTAACTTATAATTTTTATAATTTTGTAGACCTAACTGTGAAGCCCAGAATAATTGTTGATGACTGAGATGGGTGCACCGTGGGATGAAGTTCGGACTATTCAGTATATCATTAACTTTCGTTTAAGGTACTTAACGGTTAGTATGTTTAATTTGGCTAAGTAGTGTAATTTCTATTTATTTTTTTTTAATTTCTAAAACAATGTAGGATGTTTGGAATTAGAGGCTAATGGTGCAGATAATTATTGTAAATTTGTAATCACTAATTATTAGTTTTTTTTTTATTCTGATACATTATTACATTGTAAATTAGTTGAGGACTTTGGTGAAACTGGTTAGGGTTGGTTGTGATTGTGGTGTATATGTGGTTGTTTGATGGTGATTGTGATTGTAATTGTGGTGGTTGACTGGTTGTAAACTTGTGATTGTGGAGGTTGTTTAGTTGTGATTGTACTAGTTATTTAGTGGTTCCTTTATATTTGCATTGTATTTTTTGTGCATTTTTTTTTCTTTGATTTTGTAATGTATGTTTTTCTAATTATGTTTTACAATGTTTTTCGGAAATGAGAAGCCCACTAAGCTGGTGGTGATTTTATTTTATTTTTTGTTTTTTTATTTTTTTAAATAAGTTTTTTGAAAATGGGAAGCCCAAACAAATATTGGGCCTTGGATATTGGGTCGTGGGCCTTCAACCCATTCCAACTCCAAGATCAACAACTCCGATCTCTGATCAAAGTCGAACTCCAACTCCCATCAAAGTCAGATTCGGAGTCCGAGATTACCTTCAACTCCAATCGGAGTCTGAGGTCGGAGGTGGGCTTTCCGACTTTGTTAGAGTCAGAGCCTACCCATACTAATTTGTTAGTAGTAAAACTCTAATACAAAGAGACGTAGAAGTAGCTGGATTCAAGTAGGTGATTGTGTCTACATTCTTTTGTGTTAGGGCATAATGCATCTACAACTAAATGAGATGCAAGATATTCTGAAAAGGTTATTGTTGGAAATGAAGGTTAAAGGGTACATGCCAAACCAAATTAGCTCATTTTTGCCATGATCTTGCAGCAGATGCTGATGAACTAATCAATTTTGATGTTAGGTGATCATTTCAATACTGTAATTGAAAATAGTGAAAAGAGAAATACTACATGCAATTGTAGAGTGCACAAGCGTCGCACAATTGTTTTAAACAATAATGGGTCTATCATTAAAAAATTAGTTTTTTTCATGTGCATCCCGTATTTAGGAGTGCACCGGTCTGATTTGGTCCTATTTTGGATAAATTTTAAAACCGAACCAATATATATTGGTTTGGCATTTTTAAGAACTAATGCCACACTGGTTACTCTTCTAAACCGATACTTCCGATTTTATCGATTCCGAGCCGATTTTCAGGTTTTCAGGTTTATTTTTATAATCCAACCTGTGTTTACTCTTTTTTTTAAATAATTGTACAGTGTTTATACACTCTACAACTGTAAATATCATTTCTCTAATAAAATTATATTTATAGTTGATTAAGATACATTTACAAAGTACTAGTTATTGGATCCACCAACAATAGGCTTGTTGGATGGAATCGCCGCACCATAGAAACCGCTCATTTTTCATTTTATTTTAAATAGTGATTGTGGTACAACAAATATTTTACAATATATTTTACAATAAATCAATATTACATTGCCACAAAATAAAATGAGGTTATAAGAAAATTGTAAAAATATTGTATGTTTATCATTTTTTTTAATAACTACTTTGATGTGATAATAATAACACCCTATTGATTGGAAATCAGATAAAAATCATCTAAGCAACCTTTTTACAAAATGAGTTAGGTTGCATTAGGATAGTGAGGTGATTTCAGATATTTTTTTAATAGTTATGAAAAAATAATAATAAAATATTGAATAGTAATAAAAAATAATAAAAATATATAAAAAATAATGATAAAATAATAAGTAATAATGGAGTATTCTGAGTGTTCTCAGAACACACCATTACCCAAACGGAACCTAAAAGTTGCAAACACTCTCAATTTTCGAGTTTTTAGTTATAGCATAAACTCTAGTCCCGTTAGGAAATTTAATAAATATTTAGTCGGCTAATATTAATAGTTTAAGCCACTTTAAGATGAATCTAAAACCTAGTACATGCACCAATCTCCAGCCCACGTCCTTTTTTCTCCCCCCTCCCCCAAGAGTTCTCTCCAGCCAGTCTCCTCCCCTCCGCTCGCCCAAATCCTGTCTATAGATGTATTTCCAGTTTCCCTGTACTTTTTCCGGTGATATTGCCAAGAGATTCCGATCTGCTGCTAGCCGGCCATTCCCGACCACCACACGCCCCTCCAACAAAAGTCCCAACCGCCAATTTGTCGGACGGTAATAGAAGTCTGTCTAAACAAGTGGCGATTGTAGCACACGCGCGGCTTATAATGCACATAAGCCTCACGCGCCACCTCTCTAGATGGAGTTTCCTGCCGCCACGCGCGGCGCCACCAGGGCCAACAACTTCGGATCTTTCAGATCCGCATGCTTGTTTTGTCCTCAATGTGGTGCGTGTCCCACACGCGCCACCACTGTCGGTGGTGGTCCTCCACGGGTGTATCAGATCATCTTTAGGCTGCTATTAAACCATGCTAGATTGCATAGAAGTAATCTAAGAACCATTAAACCATCATCCTTTATGGTATTATTCGTTTCCTTTCTATTCGTTCATAGTAGTTAATGTGGGCATAAAAGTAGTTTTCATGTCAATTATAATAGAAGTTAAACTCTTTTACACTAACAGTAAGCCCTCTCGAAAAGCACTTCAAACCCCTTTTATGTATTTTTTTTAAAGAGAAATGCTTGGTCTTTAAAGGGATCTTACCAAAACAAAAAACAAAAAAATCAAACTGATGCAGGTTAATATGATGTTAGATTGTAAATCACTTTTAAATGGATCTAGCATATTATATTAAGTTGCATCAATTTGCAGTCTCCCATATTGACAAGTACTCAGTGATATAAATATTTGTCTAACCGAAGTCAGTGCAAATGCATTCCTTGTTGAGAAATGCATTAACCACAAAAATAAACTTACAAATTGATGTGACTTAATATGATATGTTAAATTATAAAGCTATTTTTGTTATAAAGTATATCTAACTTATCATATAAAATCATGTCAGTTTATAAGTTTATAAGTTTATAAAATATCTTTGTAGATGTAACACTTCTCTTCCTTTGTTTATTTGAAAGAAACGCTCCAAGTTGTAGAATGTGCTACCATTGCTATTATAATTCAATTCTAGGTAGATTTTGGTGAGAGATAAACACAATATATAAGTCCTACTATACAACGGACAGTAACGTATACTTGATAATGTTGTAAGGCTCACCCCTTATGTCTTTCTCTCTCAAAAACCAAGGAAGATAATTCTAGGGGATCTCAAACCATGCCATTCCAACATTGTTTCAACTGACAAGAGCCTATGTTACTGATGGTTAAAGAGCCCTGGGTCTCTGGGAACATCGGATAAAATTGAGTATATCCAGATGAACTTGTGATCTGAATGTAAATAATCACCATCAAGGAGTCCCCCGTGTCAGAACTATATATAAGGAACCTTTTTGTGATGATTGGCTTGAGAAACAAAGTATGAAAGGAGAAAAGGCTATTTCATTGGCACTATCTTCATCCTCTTCTTCAGTAGGTGATCAACACTGATTATTGGACAGATGGAAAGTGCAAGCTGCATGAATTAGAAATCACGAGCATTTCAGTTAATCTATAAAACCATAACAAAATAAGATACGCTTTATTAAAACAATGCCAAATGATAAGCCAATGGACTGTTATAAAGGATTTACTATATTTTCATATATATATATATATATATATATATATATATATATATAAATTTGCACTAAAACACATTGTTTGGGATTTTCTTTGATTTCCAGGACAGAAATTTTAAGTCAAGCTCCATAACTGCGGTTCTTCTAGTATGAAACCATTTTCTTCCTATTCTACAGCTGACATTCATTGGAACAAGACCTTGGAAAAAATCTGTGGTTGAATTCATTTGCTTATCCTTCAAATGGTTCTTTTTAACCTCAAGGGAAAAAATATGCATGTCTTGCTAGTGAATGCTCACACCTTGATGTTTGGATCTTTGAGGATTCTGTATTTCCGTGGTTAATCTTTCCTGGGTAGATGTTCTGACTGAAATCCTCTGAACCTGTTAGGGGAACAGAACCAAGATGTTCTACAAGTGGGGAGGCTCCAGAGATGCCATGTGCTAGAACTGATTGGATAGGTTGGCTTCCAAGCGAAGGAATGAAGGATGGGTGTGAAACTGGCATGGGAAATGCTTGACCAGGAAATCCAAGCATTTGAAAGCTAGTTCCTGTAATCCCAGGCAGAGCAGTGGCTCCTACTTGTGATGTAGAGAATTGTGCTGGGTTGCAACCCATTCCCATGCCCATTCTCATACCCATCCCAGCACCCATGGCAGAGAAATGTGTCAAATGTGCTGCATTGATATGTTGCATTGCTGTAGGTAACATCATTGGATGCATACAAACACCATTTCCCATCGACATAATCTGCCTCAAGACACAAAAGATAGGATGCGCGTTTCAATATCATAGTACTCATGCAGTTGACGCAGAAGCCATTAGAAAATTTACCTGTAGTTGAAGCTGTAGGGTTTTCAGATACTCAATGGCCTCATCAAGCATTGAAGCTTTATCCACCTTGGAGACACAAGGCAGAAATTAGCGACAAAACAAAAAAATAAAAACCTTAAAAAGCACAGTATTGCAATATAATGCAGATTCCAACCTTACTGCAATTCGGTATGAGTTCTTTTAATACACGCATCCTTTTGTTAATTTTGTCTCTTCGCCTCTGCAAATTTTCACCACAAAGGAGTGAGATATAGTTTTCTTTTTTCTTTTTCTTTTTTTTTTTAATTTTTGGTCGGGGGGTTGTTAGGGGGCATCACTCACCCTTTCAGACAAATTATGAACTTCCGCAGTTCGGCTTCTCTTGCCACCAGTACAGCTACGACCAGGCGCCTGTTTTCTTAAAACCTGCGGTTCTTCAACATTCTGCAGTAAAGTTGGAGATTTTTAAGCCATGGAGATGGGTACGGATAAAGGGATGATCATGAACCTTTACCCTTCTGTTTACCTCACTTGGACCTGCCGACGACTCAGTTTCCTCGTACGTCCTCCTCAAAGAATATGTTGGATCATTCGAAGCTCCAAGTGAGCATACTGAAGAAGATGTAACGGGTGGCTTAGTTAAAATCTTCACATCGGTCTTTCCTTTTCGTCTATTTTCTGCTAAGCTCGAGGTTTGGTTTCCAAAAGCTTCAGAGTGCTCACCAGGGAGTGACTCCTTTGTCTTGGCAACAGGTGGTAGAAGCTCTGCTTCTGCTTGATTCTGAATACCTGTTACACTTTTTGAAGCAGTAGCCCGTTCAATCACTGTTGATTCAAGAGCGTTTCTACCACCCAGAGGAGGAGGCCTCTCGTCGTTGCCACCTTTCGTCTCCTGAACTCCTGTATAAACCAGACTACTTGGCCTTGTCACACCACTGCTCTGACTATTAGCTTTGAGAATAGCTGCAGATCGTGGGTAAGAGATTTTCACTGCTCCATATTTCTTATCAGGTTCAGAATCACGCTCCGGTAAGGTTGATGTGTGCTGTTCAGTAACCATTGGCAATAAGGTCTTGCTTGAGTTCAGTTTTGGTCCTAAAACTGTTTCTGATGCTCGGGCATACCCAGAGGTAGCAAGCTCCGGTTCTTGGAAAGGTTTGGAATGTTTGGACTTCTTGTCCTCGCTCTTGCCTTTGTTGTCTTCCAAATTGAATTTATATAATTGGGGCGAAGATTCAAGATGATAACCAGTTTGTGAAGAATTATTATTATCGGTAGAGTTGATATCAGAATCCCTGCGACCTAAGAGACCTAAGAAAGCAGTGTCATTCAGAGTCGAACAAATGGTCTCTAACCTTGCGTTTTTTGTGTGCATATTTTCTCCATTTTCTGCCTGAGCATTGGAGGAGGATAAAGCATAACCAGTCCAAGAATGACCCTTTTGAGCTCTACCTGATCGCCCTCGCATAAGAATCTGACCATTTTCCCACACCAGCTCCACACAGTCATCCTCAAACCTGCATTGCAGACCCTGTTAAATCATGATCCCATACAAAAAGAGAAGGCATCTGCAGAGAGAATTAAATAAAATATTACATGGGAGCTAGAGTTGGTAAACGGCACGTCATCCTTGGTCGTGTTGATTCAAACATGTCGTCCTCTGCCATTGAACAAAGTTGAAACAAATTAAAAGGAAACACACTTTACTATAAAGGGCACTAAAAATTAAGACATTATTAGGATGCCATAGATGTTTTCTTTTGTGCTGCACAAGCATATACTCCTAAATGCAACCTAGTGCAACCTTTCTCAATATATCATTTGAAGCCTCCACAACACCACACCAAGATGTTAAACTAGTATAGTTTAGATATCCATGTTATATATTTGCAGAATATCTGAGCGTATCTACCTTACTGCAACTCCTTTTTTGTCACCCACCCTTTCTTTGTTGCAGGGCTCAGAAGCAAAAGAAGAAGATAGAGACTAGAGAGCCCCATTTAGTCAACTAGAAAGAGATCTTCACATGGTCTCAATTTATAGGCCACGCCATTTCTCTCTCTCTGTTTTTGTTTTTGTTTTTTTTTTTTTTTTTTTTTGAGTTTTATTTGGCTAAAACACAGGCCACACACGGCATCTCACATGAAGTTCTGCCACTCAAATCCTAGAAACCAACATTTCAAACAAAGGTTTTAATTTGAACCAGTCATGTCTGAACAGACGCCTTTGGAAGTAATCACGAGAGTTGGTGGAGATTCCTGGGTCAAGATGAAGTGGAGATTCCACCAAAATGGGGTCCGCAACACGAAATTTAACCACCTCCTGATCTTTATTATAGAGTACAGCCTTAGGAGTTTTCAGTTGGAAAAATAAATGATTAAACAACGTTGTAATACAGCAAGTTTTTTTCAGCTTTTGTTCTTAGCAAAATTGAAAAATGAATAGTTTAAGTTATACCGTGTATCACGGTCTCCTAATATTTTTCCAAAAATTTTTGCGCGAGGGTTTTAAGTTCTTGCTTAAACTTGAAGATTTCATATAAAAAAATAGACATATTAAATAAGTCCTAAACATATATTATAACCCGTACAAATATTTCTAGTAGTATTAAATGTATAATAAATTATATAAAAATCACTTAAACGTGTATATCTTAATCTTTCTCTCGAGGTATCCGAACTTGAAGAAATCTTTTAACAGGTGTGTATGTACTTTTTTTTAGACTCAGGCAAGATAATTTACTTTCCAAGTGTACTAATAAACTCATATAATTTTTGGGTGAAGGTTTATTCTTGTTGAGTCACTCTGTCAACACTGTAATTAAAGTTAATGTTATCAACTAAAAAATAATAATGATGGTTCAATGTCAGTTTCCATATATATTAATCCGGATAATAGAATCAAGCATTCTCACACCATTGCAGAAAACACCAAGTATGAACAAAAAATTGTGTGTAAACGAGGGAGAGTGGGACTTTTTACATGAAGAAGGCTAACCAAAAGGGCTATTGCCTATTAGAAATGAGCCCTCTTTCCTCCTCGGGTAGACTTCACACAGAAAGATTATGGTTTGAGGTCGTCGGTATAGAGAATCAGATGGTTGATGTAGTAGACGTTGGATATTGCTCTGAACAAAATGTAAGATCCTCCTTTACACTCATCAAGGGCAGCTAACTGAGTAGGTAGAAGAAACCAACATATGGTGAGGACTGAGGGCTGGGATCTTATGATCAAAGACACGAGTTTGTGATTCTCGCAAACATGTATCATCATTCTTTAAAAATAGAGCATCATCATGCAACTTCTGAGAAAATGAAAAAACAGAGGGTATTCGGAGTTACCTCAGTCTTGAGCTTATAACTTGCTTCTCTAATCGTACCAACTCGGCACTTGGCAGTTACTCTAGATATTTGATTTTTGACAGGCAGGAAAAGCTGAGGAGGACCATTTATTGGGAGACTGTTCTGAATGTAGACCAAACCTTTTTTAATCACAACCACTTTGACACAGATTGATGCGAAACCAAACAGATAGGCACTGGAAGTGGATTCAGCCATGAAACCCACTATTATTCTTCGCTTTTGTGTTCCACAAAACTACAAACTTCAGAATGATGGAGGGGTGACATGTTCATCGTTATAGCTATCTTGTCGTACCTATGATATGGACACGACATAAAAATACTGTTCCATTACCCGCTTATCAGGATTTATTAAACAAATTAGGAAAAAAAAAAATAGAGCAATCTACATTTGAACATACCCACGTGGACCAATGTATGACATTTTAAACATACATTGTATCTACCTCCCCCCAAACATCATGTCAAATTCACAATCTCAGGGAGAGAGCCCTTTTCCGTTCCGATGAAAAGGGTGTCTTTCACGTGGTACTCCCGGTGGGCTTCACGTGCCCATCCGATTTCTTGTCTGGCGTAATGTACTTTTTCTTTCGTTCCATTCATAGATAAGAGGACAAACGAGCCGGCCACACAAACAAAGAAACAACTGAAGAAAAGGACCTTTGTTTTGGGTGCGGCGTGCGGGCATATCGTCCACGGGCAGTGCTACACCTCGGTGTAGCACGAGACGGGTCCGATAAAGATAAAAATGTCTTTTTATTTTAATTTATATTTTTTTATACTCTTAAATATTTTTTAAAAAACTTCTTAATATCATTACAAAATATTTTTTAATTATTAAATAAATAAAAATAAAAATTTAACAAAATCCAATCGACCTAACCGGAAGTGTGAGTAGCATTTTTCTATCGTGCACAGTTTGTTATAGCTACTTCATAAATGACCCATCGGTCAGGAAAAAGAAAAAATCATCCCAGACGTGAAAACGACTTCGCCGGATTGATACTTGGGGTTCAATTAAACCACCAGACTCCAGAAATGAAGATGAAAAGGATTCAACAACAACACTGGATATTTACTTTGTGACCAATCGTTTTCCCCTTTCACTCTCCTTGGTTTGGGTGCTTCGTGCCTGCATATTGTCCACAAATTGTGGTAACTAAACAGTTCACAATAATGAAAACGTTGTATTAACGTCACTGTCCTTTGGGCCTAAAATGTCAACATGAAAACTGAACATTTACGATACTGTCAGATCTTGCGTTCCAAGCAAAGCTAGTGACGGTCCTACGCACAAATGAAAGTCGAATGCGTGGTCTGAAATCATTAGATTTTAATGTACTTGACGGCATCGAAGTACATTAAGCCTTCCAATAACATTATTAAAGCCTGGTTCAAGTTCAATGCAGTGAAATGGGATACGGAGACTCAATTGAGATATAGCAAGAACATATTGCGAGCAAGTTTTATTACCACTCCTTTACTCACTTGCACACAAATTGGCGTCTCCCCCAATTTTCAAATACCTACTCAAATCCTAAAAGCATAAATATAATTTGAAAAAAAAAATTAATGGATTTTCGGTCTCATTTAGTTACGTAATTCAAATAAAATATTTTGTTAAAAATTAAATAAAATATTTTTATAATATTATTTTTTAATATTATTCTTACTTTAAAATTTAAAAAAATTGAATTGATTATTATCTTTTATGTGAAAGTTTAAAAAAATTATAATGATTATATAAGATAAAATGAGATATGATAATTTAATTTTATATAACCAAAAACACCCTTGCTCAGAATGTGTTCCATTTGAAAAACATTTTACTCTTCCTTCGCTTTTGGTGCCAAGTACATTTTTTATGTTGATTGGTGTATGATTTTGTGTAATGGACCCAAACTTGACTGATTCGAGATAGTCAATCTCCATAAGGGTTAGAGAGTAGAGAGAGAGTAGAAAGAAACGATAACTGTGTTGAATGACTTGAGTTGAGGAATTTCCCTCCACTGATTGTATTTGTACTTCTTCATTATACGACATCGTATTACAACATTCCAAAACCCAACTCTTACAAAACGACAACGTCCAATTTATTCACATGACAAACCATTAAGCTAAAACGACAGCGTTCTATTTATTCACATAACAGACCATTAAGCTAAACAGCAACGTTCCACTTAATTATTTTCTCAATTACAACACGACACCGTTTCCTCCTTCCCTTAATAACAATTGAAAACCAAATGCTAACTACTGCTTCCCTCTTCTTCTGCATACAACACAGCACTCAAAACACCTTGCCAGCACCTTGCCCTTCCACTCTAGCACCTTCTCGACCCCTAACATTTTGTTAGAGAGGTAAAATGACCGCTTATTCTAAAAGTTTAAATTGATTAAAATAAATAAATTTAATTATTTATATTATATCGTTAACACTCCTTACATGCGAGCCAGACTCACTCTTAATGAAGAGTTTTAACATGTGGAGTATTTAATAAAAGAGTGGAGTGGAGTGTAGAGTCAATATTCGACTTCAAAACCTTTATTATAATACCATATAATATCACTTCTTATCTAAAAAATTTAGAACTAATAAAAAAAAGTAAATTTAATTATTTATATTATATAATTAATGGAATAATCTTTCTTTCTAGAAATAAGAACACCTCTCATACAGACCATAAAATCAAAAAGACATTATCGCCACTGGGGAGAAAACTGGGGTTTTCCGTACACTAGGCTACATTTGGATGTTGAGATAAGTTGAGTTGTGAATAGTAGTATTTTGTGGATCCCATTGAGATGAGTTTAACTTTTTTTGGTTGAGATGTGTTTAATTTTTTAGATTAAAATATATGAAGTAAGTTAAGACGAATTTAACTTTTTTATAGGAAGTTGAAAAGGTAGTGGGTCCCATCAATGATCGGTTTGAGATAAAAAGTATAATTGAGAAAGGTCAAAGATAAATTCGCAAGTAATAGGACAATGTTGGTTACCTACGAACGTTTAGGTAGTGAGAAGTGTTGATAATTGTTGAGAATTAGTTGTGAATAATAGTGAAAAAATAATAATAGAATATTGAATAGTAGTGAAAAGTAATGAATAGTAGTAAACAGTATGTGAAAAGTAATAATAAAATAATGAATAGTAGTAGAGTATTCTGATAATACCTGAGATATTCTTGGTACCCAAACGTTCATGGATGAATGTCTTCGGGACTCTTTTAACTCTAGGCGAAGTCCCTGTCTCCCTAGATAGCAGTAGAAAATCATTTCAACTAAGAATGCCATCCTTCAAACACAATGATATCACGTTTTTCAATTGGAGCGTCTTTCCTCTTGCCAACTGCAATGAGTTCAACCAAATAAGCTATACTATATGCATAAGCACTGTCTTATTATAATGGACTGATATACAATTAACTACAATATAAAGCGATCATATCCTATGAACAGAATATTAGAATGCTGGTCCCTGCTACAACATCTGGAACCCTGCATTTAATGAGTAAGCCTTGGGCTAGGTTCAAAGTAAAAAGATTAGAGGCTCTAACTTTGCCAGATAACCATTGCATAAAATATATCTCATAGAAAAGCAACTGCATTATTCTTCTTGGTAAATTAAATTGTGTGTAGTGCGTCTTGCAACCAAAATCTAATTAGTCTAATCACTAAAATAGGGGGGGAGCCTGTCGTCATTTACTTTAATATTATGGGAGGAGGAAGTTCCATGTGAGCCCGAGCACATTGGCTTCATTGGAAAGCAACCATAAGAGGAGTCACTTTTATGTTCAGAGCAACTGATGGTGAAATCCACTGAAAGGAGATACCCAATCACTACATAGTACATACAGCCACCAGCTTGGATATTATGCTTAATATGATTTAAAATATATAATACTGTTGTACACTAACTATATAACCATTCTTCCAAAGAAGCACGGAACACAATATTCAGATAATATTATGGCTGAAACAGTTAGAAACCAAGTATTTAAAAAGCAGCACAAAACTTGCCTCATGGATGGCTGCGATTCTTCTTTGGGCATCATTAAGTTGGGCTTCAAGAGCTTCTTCCACTTGCAAGAGAAGCTTCCGGTGTGATGCTTCTGTCAATGAGAAGTGAAAAAAAAAAAACTGAATTCTGCATAAAGTTTGCCTACAAGATACTATAATATTGAATACATGTCTGGCACATCAGTGGTATTATGTAAGCGTTGCATTGGCGGTGTTACGAGAAGCATTGCTCTTTTTCAGAAAGAACTGTTGATACTTCTATTTTTCTTTTTTTAACTAGAAGTAGCTGCTAAAACTAATGTTGGGTTCAATTCCATGATTTTTTCTCCACTGAGTAAGGAAGCCCTGAAAGCAGAGTAACCAGTTGCAACATGTATCAGACAATGACTAACAATTAGAAACGACAAGATGCTTGCAAAGATGATAGATTGAAGACATTGCAATGATGGCTAGATATCTTAAGACAGACCTTCACTTTGACAGATAATGTCAACTCAAAACATTGTGATGATGAATTGAAACGATTAAAAAATGTCCATCCACAAACAAGATTTGCCATACTTTGCTTCTCCATGGTCCCCTTAAGCTCTATGTGGTGTGTTTCCAGCCCTTCCAATGTGCTTCTGTAGTCCTGGAGATGTTGATTAATATCTTCTTTAAAATTTTCATGAATCAACTTCAATTCTTTTTGTTTCTCTGCATGATAAATACATCATCTATTAAGCTTCTCAAGTGCAATAATCCACCAATCAGGGTAAAAGTCTTTTTGATACAACTTCAGTTACCTTCAAGTTTCCCTTCAACCCGTTTTCTTTTTGATTTACTGAGGGCTGTGATCTTCCCTCTGAAAACATTGTCAAGACCACAAATAAGAAACTCTTACATGTGCTGAGAAACGTATCTGTTTGAAATACTTACACGTCTTTCTGAATATGAGACTCAAGGTTCTGCAGCTGAAAATATATTCCATCAGAAATGGACATTAGGATTCTAGATGATTTTTTTGTGGTCTCTGACTTTATTTTGCTTTGAGTTTTTTGTAGTTCCAAGACAAAGAGTTTGATAGCCCTAAAACATTTAATAGTCGAAAAAATATCATCAACTAATTATTGATCGCAAAAACAGGAAACTAGATCAAAACTAAATGGAAACTTTTATGGCTTTGAAAAGCAGGGAGAATAAAAACCTCAGCAGTTCATCCTCTTGGCTCTCCTCTAAAGGTTCTTGGATCCAATTACTTTCTCCAGTCCCTGGACATATTTTACCGAGATTGAAAGGAAATAAAATAAATACAAGCATATAATAATAGAGAATTTTTTTATAGCTGAATCGAAGTAGAGATGAAGCCAAGCCTTTTGGAGAGGATGAGGTGGGACTGATATTATCAAATCTAATGCCTTCACAGGTCCGGAGCCTTTTGGTTGAATGGAGCATGAATTTTGGCTGATCGGCATCACCAGGTTCTGAATGTAATGCATTGCTTTCTCTGCAACCTGCAGGTGACCACTAGATAAAGTGGATCTATCACAACTTGGAGAAAAACACACACAAAATACAGCAAGTGGGGGTGATTTCTTAAAAGACTAGAGAGAGAGATGAGGAGATGAACAAGGAACATATGTAGTGCTGACACCATAAACTATACATTGTGGCACGGCTAATTAGGGTGCTATCATTCAAGCTTGAGTTGAAAAGTAGAAGTTTAAGTTTGCTTCCTATAATGTACATTTCTTGAATGTATTACAAAAATAATTTGTTGATTGTAGAATTCATATTCACTCTGGACATCTCAAATGTCACCAATCAAGAATTAAAGGGTTCATATGAAAAGTATATATCACAGAAATTGCAATAGCTGCAATACCGAAGTCCATAAGGAAGATGCTAATCATTTAAAGAAATATAAAAATCAGTCCTGCAGCGGGATGATCATTTTAACATGGTTCTTTTAGGAGGTATGACGTGCAGTAACCTAGAGCCTAGAGAGAATGATGTTAATGAAAGGTTTCAGTGGAATCATTCATACCAGGTCTATTACCCACTCTTCAATTGAAATTGAGCACTGCTTGTACATTCCATTGGTCTCAAGTCTAGAAAAGTAATCTATCAAAGGTTAAGGTTGGACGCAGTTTATCTTTTGATCAGCAACAAAAATTTAAGATTGGACTCAGATTTATTTTTCTCCTAAAGTGACAGGTTTTCAGCATCCTTTCCAGAAAACTATTGAGAATCTTGATAGAATTTAGCAGCTACTTTAAACTAACAACTTCTGACAATGAGGGTAATTCACAATCACCTCTGTTAAGATCATGAAGGCAACAAAAGCAGCAGCAAAAAGTTGTAAACAAGGTTGAAATTCAAAATTTGTCTATGTTGTTTTATGATGCCATGCTTATTATCCTGCCCAATTATATTAACTTTTCTAGGATAGAACTTCACTTTTAGCTTCTTGTACTCTTCTCGTGCATATCAAGTTTCAATGCACACAAATCCATGCTGCAAGGAAATGAAGATCAAGTGCAACTAGAGCTACCCACTTTAAATACAACTTTTATTAATACCGGTTGTCTAAGTGGAGTGAGAAACAAAAGTATATATGAATCTCTATCAAACATTTAAAGTTAACGTACCAGTATATGCTTCAATGATGGGTGAACCCTCTTCCAAACTCTCACGGTCCCTCTCTTCAGCTGATGATTCAGACAAATCATCTTCTGTATCTTTCTCTTCAATAGCAGCCATGGATTCCAGGGGTGGAGAACTTTTAAGCTCCCCTGCATCACCCTGAAGTTCAATAAGGAAATACAAAAGGCAGAAGGACAAGAGTTCAGCTAAGACACCGATGAAAATGCAACGCTATAACCTCTAACATAAACAAGGATACCAAAAACTCTGTCTGTCTATTTGACCCATAACAGTCTGTCTGTCTATTTGAAGTCTGCAAAGTACTAAAGCTACGAATATCTCCCATGGTAATTATTCTCCCTGCAGGTGCAGGATTGTTGACACCATTTACCAGTCGGTCACTTTTTGGAGATGACGAATGGGAGTTATCTACTAGTTGGTAAGTATTTGGCATTGAGGTAGGGGTAGAACTTGAGATGGGTGTTTTAAATCGTGGACTTTGGAAAGTATCTTGTGGTTCCACATCATTCTGTAAAGACGGATTGGCGATGTCTTGTTGGTCCCCATTTCCTGGACTTTTGAACTCCTCCTGCTGACCGGCCTTGTCTGTCAATGGCGGTTGATGCGAATTTTGCTCTTGAATTTTATTCTCCGGTCTAAGCCACTCTCTCTCATCCTCAGAAATGCAATCATGAATATCTTCCATTTTATTGCCATGTGAAAATGTTTTCTCAGCAGGAAATGTTGTTTCACTCCTATAACTTGTTTCCTGAATCTTATCTGTCATATCCTTTTTAGGAAATACAATCTTGCGTGGCTTAACTCTAATACTCTCAATGTTCTTCCTAATAAGCTTTGAGGAACCACCATTGACAGCACTATTTACCCTCCCCGACCATCCTTCATCTAAAGAAAAGTTCTTCTGTTTGTGCTTCTGCATGTAACCAGTGGATGGACCACATGTAGTAACCTTAACTTGCACTTTTAGTGGTGCTCCTTTTCGGATCAAAGTATGAGTTAAAGGTCTCGTACTAGCATGATCAGAAGCTTCAGAATCAGTTTCTATTGTATCTGAATTACGTCCACACCTGACAACTGTACCGACCTTCTGATCAAAATTCTGCACTGGCTCTATATCATTGGCACCAACCTTACGTCTCTGAGAGTTTGAATACTCATTTGTAGGGGAAGAAACATTTCCCAGTATTTCCCAGAGCTTCATTCTCAAAGTTTCGGTCTTGTTTCCTGTTTTACCTGCTTTATCCTCTATTGCCATTTTGTTGGACGCATCAACTTCTTGTGCAGTTGCAAAGGTAAATTCCTCCATCATTTCTGTGGTTCCATCCTTCACTCCCTTCCTTTTGTAGCTAAACCCATCAAACGTGTTCTGCTTGCCATCACCAGGTTGTAGAATTGATGTCTTGTTCACAAAAGATTGAACCAAGCATGCTGCCATTTCATTATTTTGTCCATTAAACTTGTTTTGCCAGCCACTAGTGGCTGGTTGTGCATGAAGAACGGTCTCTGGAACAGGTGCTTGCTGGTAAAGTGATCTAGTAGTAATCCATGGGGAACTCTCCTGCTCCAGAGTGCCTGTTGGTTTCCCTTTAACAGGAGTTGTGACTCCTTGCCCCTTCTTTCTCACTTCGATGGAATTCTCTACATTAGGATTCATCTTTTCTGCACCTAGCACAGTGACCTTATTTTCCTTTGCAGGTCCAGATTTTTTCTTGGTGATTGAGTCAACCACAACTCCAATAGAGATCTTCCTAGATTGGCTGGATGGGTAATAATTGCTTCCAATCCGACAATCACTCATTCGATCCTGAAATATGTTTTGAGATGTCAATTATCCAATTTTGTTAAAAAAAACTTGCTATGGTTGCAAGTGGTAACGTCTATTGGGGCCTGAGAATTCCAGTTCCCTGTCCATTAGTTTCCTTATTCTCATGGACTTCAATGTGAAGGAAAATGCCAAGCGGCACCCTCCTTCCCCAAGCCATATCCACAAACCATAAGAAGATAAATAAATAAGAAAGAAATTCTGTGAAAGCACGGTTTCCGAATAACGCTGAACTGA
Source organism: Cyclocarya paliurus (assembly GCA_029856935.1). Lineage (NCBI taxonomy): Eukaryota > Viridiplantae > Streptophyta > Magnoliopsida > Fagales > Juglandaceae > Cyclocarya > Cyclocarya paliurus. The sequence continues at coordinate 11,479,747 of CM056949.1, forward strand.
GTCTCCAATCAAATCCAATTATCTACGACCAAATATAATTGAAATCCAATTCAAAGTACAACCGATATGTTCATCAAGTAGAGCTTACATGAGCAATTGCCATTATTCAAAATCAATGGAAGTGATTATTTGAAAGCTAAAGAAATGGCATATGCACAAGCTAATGAATGTGCAAGCTCCCATCCACCAATAAGAGAAAGGAAATGCTGGGAACAAAGTCTAAAAGCTTAAGCAGGTAATTGTAGCAGAGAGACATAATAGTTGGGTTGAAACACCATTCTTTCAGCACTATAGCCCCCTAAATCCAACATTTTCAGTACTTACATGTCGTAGATTTTGGTTTGCACCAACCTCCATTATCGCAAATTTAGCAGAGAACACACTGAACTGAAACCTCCAGCAGCTGTAATCAGAGCAGTTTAGGTGAAGAAGCAAGTGGGAGATATCACAAATCGATAAAGATCAGTTTACTTAGTGAGAAAATGTAGCCAACTCAAATAATTTAAACTGTACATCTTACAAGATATCAAAATTTCCTAAACTGAATTCAGCGCAATGACTCTACAACAAATGAACCATATGATTCAAAAAATGAATTGTCCCAGGTTTTTCACCAACTAAACAGAGTGATAAAGGAAATAGAAAATGATAATTCGAAGGGAACTACTTATTGTTCATTAAATCAACCGGCTATGAACCCGCACCAATATGCAGAGCGTAAGCCCTAATGTTCCTGATCTATTCTTCTCACCCAATTTTCGCATAAAAAAGAACATAGAAATACCGAATTCTGCGATCAAGAGAAAATAGTACAAAACAATCAGCTAGACCAAGCTCCACGATCATAAATTTCCATTTCAGACAAAATAAGGGAATAAGATTCAAGGATAAATAGAATTTCCCGCACAAAGTCGAAATCAACAAGACCAAGCTCCACGATCATAAATTTCCATTTCAAACAAAAAAAAAAACGAGAATAAGATCTGAGGATAAACAGAATTGCCTGCACAAAATCGAAATTCAAACAGAAACGCACAAAATCGAAGGGAAAATCGCTTACTACTTGTTTGGCAAGATAGCCTAGTTGAAGAGTTAATTTTCATGAAACTTGGATGAATAGTGAAATTTCAATGAACCTAACAGTCGCGCGGGAAAACTTTTATTGAGTGATTATGATGCCAAGTTTCTCGAAACGGCTTGGGTGTTCTACTTTATATGGAGGTGCGCATTGTGCGCACTGCTCTGAGCGAAATCGACGATTTTACCTCCGTTCGCATTATGCACATGCATACGTAAAATTATCTCTTTTATATAATCACTTTATCATTTAAGGTTTCGTTTGTTTTTAGAGATGAGATGAGATAAAAATTTTTGAGATGAGATGAATTATTTATTTTATTTTGTATTGAAATTTGAAAAAATTGTAATGATTAGGTGAAAGAAGATGAGATGAATTTGAAAAAATTGAATTGTTTATTTTATTTTGCATTGAAATTAGGAAAAATGTAATGATAAAATTGAGATGAGATGAGATAAGATGAGAGTTTTCTGAAAACAAACCAGGCCTTTACATTAACTTATATATATATATATATATATATATAGACCAAATAATAATATTATTTTATTATTATTATTAATTTTTTTTTAAATCAAAATTTTTATATATTTTTTGTAATTAATATCTACTATATATATTTGACATTAATAATATAAATGTAATAATAAAAAATATAATTTTTTTTATATATTATATTAAAAATCTAATAAAATGAAAAAAAATATATAATATATTATAATAATAAAATGAATGTGTATGTGAAGATTTGTTGTGTTGTTGAGGAAGAGAGAAAAGGAAAAGATTAAGAGAAAAAGAGTGGAAGGAAAGAGAAATAACAATTAAAATATGTTTGATGGAGTGAATTGTTGTTATCCAAATTTGGATAACAACTGTTCACTGGTAGCTAAATTTATGCATATGAATAAGCCAATGTATGTATTTTTTTAGTCATATTATGCAAATATAGTTTTGCATATAGATATGCATAGACCAATACTAGTGCTCTTTTAGAGCATCCAAATTGGTCTATACATATGCATATGTAAAGTCATATTTACATAATATGAACTTAAATTTCTCTACATTAAGTTATACATATCCATATATTTAGTTAGTTATGAACAGTTCTTATCTAAATTTGGATAGCTACTATTCACTCTTCAAATGTTATTTTACTAATTATTTTTCTCTCCTCTCACTCTCTCTCTCTCACAATCCTTTTCTCTTCTCTCTCTCAACAACACAACAAAGATTCATCTCCACATTCATTTTATTATTATAATATATTATATATATTTTTAATTTTATATATATATAAATTATATTTTTTATTATTGCATTTGTATTATTAATGTCAAATATATGTAGTGGATGCTAATTGTAAAATATATATAAAAAAATTGATTTTAGGAAAAAAATTAATAATAATTTTATTATTATTATGTCTCAAATATGCATAAGTCAATATGGAAGTTTTACTTGAATGAAAAAATGAATATGCAAAAGAAGTGATTTTGCATATGCATATGCATAGACCAATGCTAATACTCTTAAACTCCTCTTTGGATTGAGAAAATCTTTAACTCATTTCATCTTCTATCTTTTCATCCTATTTTTTTAATTTTTTTAATTTTTCATAGAAAATATAATAAACAATAAAATCTTAATTTAACTTTTTCAAATCTTAATTTAACTTTATCAAATCTTAATTCAACTTTTTTAAATTCTAAAATAATAATAATATTCTAATAATATTTTATTTAATTTTTAACTTTTATCTAAAATTATCTCATATCATCTCATTATCCAAACGAGGGCTTAAGGTTGCTAACTAGTCGTGACATCTTCGTATGCTTCCTTGGACTATTTAAATTATGAGTTCTACTACAAATAAATTACTGTTCACATCACACATTCCACACTTACAACTTTTTATAGGGTGTGTGGGTATTTTTTATAGGATATACGGATGTTTTTTATAGAATGAGATATGAGATGGTGAATAGTAGCTGATGAGAAGAATTTTAATTAGATTATCAATGAGAGAATATTTCTACTCGAAAATATAACATAAAAATCGATTATACAAAATTATTTGTGAAAGGACAATCGTTAAAATTTAAAAATAAAAATTTGAACTCAAAATCAGGGCATGGTCTAAACCAAGTCTCTTGCATCCTACAATAGAAAGCTTTTCTATTAGATGATAAAATAGGTTCACTCACGTAGGATTAAAGTTCTATTAACTTAAAATTAATTAAATTATTATTATTATTATTTTAAAAAGGATGTTTCGGTGGTTTGCCTCCATCTTCGGCGCCAGTGCTGGTAGCAGACCACCCTCACAAGCGCTCGGGTGGAACTAGCCAAAACCAATCAAATTTGCCAAGTTTAGCGTCGGAATGGCACCGAATCCAACTGCTCCCAGTCGGATGCCACCAAATCCGGCCACTTCAACCTTGAATCCGACTATGGACACTCTCAGTAATGGCCAGATTCTTTACTTTTATTTTTTTTTTTGTAATAATTTCAATTATTTCTTGCCATCCCGATTGACGGCTAAAAGATGTGTAAAAATTGTTTTAAACATAATTAACATTAAGGTCTTTAGATGTTTACGGTTTATATTTTACAGTTTTAAATTATTTTTAAAAACATAATTTGGCGTGTTGGTATGTTTTAATAAATAGTATTTATTAGTATATTTTTTTAGTGCATATTTAGAATTACAGTAAAAAATATAGTTTATAGCGTTAGGGCTTATAACTTATAATTTAAGTAAAAAGTTCTACACTTCTACTATTAAAAAATTATTTATTGTTTAATAACTATATGCTTAAAGTACTTTTAAGCATATTACATTTGTTTGGAAACAAATTAAAAAAATGTTATTTGATAGAAATAACAATTATTTGATTTTTTAAAAATTATGATCATATCTTTAAAATATTGAAAGTTGTAAGTATCTAAAAATTGTATGAGCATTTTCGTCAATTGATAATCTTTTTAAAATTTAAATTACATTTTAGATTATCTAGAAAAATGCATTTAAAAAAAAGCATCAAAATGATTTTTTTCTCAAATGTACTTTTTAATTTATTTGTATTTAAAAAATATTTTAATATATAACATTCAATTCAAATAATCTAATTTTTCTATTAAATAACTTTTAAAATTATTTAAAGACTTCTTAAGACTCCTGACACAACTCCAAAGTGCCCTTAATTTAATTACAGTTACTTTTAAGTGCCATTAAGTTTTCCTTCAGTTTTTTTTTCTCTCTCTCTCTTGAATTTTGTAGTTAGACTATACGACTTTGTTTCTTTTTTAATTAAGTGTGTAACCGTGACCTTAATTTCTTACCGGCTCGTACGTTTTTGGTCCCTAAAGTTTGGTGCTTTATGGGTATTAAAACGTTGGCTGTCTTCTTCTTTTTTTCCTAAGTAAGCATTTATATCATTTAAATACGTAAAACGCGATACACAAGAAGAAAGTGAGGTTTTCCTACAAACACCTCATTTTAACAATTACAGTACAAAAATGAAAAAAAAAAAAGTTGAAGGACCAAAATCTTAGCCCACCCATACCCTACCAAGAGGGAGCCGTCTTGAATTTAATCCGTCTTGTGTTGATTCCAAATAAAAGACAGTCTGAGTACATTAAAAATTATAGACTCATTAGTTTACGTAATGTGGTATATAAGATCATAGCCAAGGTCCTAACTAATTGTTTGAAGCTGATTTTATCAAGGATTATTTCGCCATCTCAATGTGCTTCTATTCCAGGTCAACTTATTACAAACAATGTTTTGGTAGCTTATGAGACGGTGGATGCAATACAGAGAAAGAAAAGGGGTAGAAAAGGTTGTATGTCGATTAAATTATATATGAGTAAGCCTTATGGCCGGGTGGAATAATTGTTTTTGCAGAATATTTTGTCTAAGATGAGCTTTGCTCCTTCATTTATTCAGTTGCTCATGATGTGTATTACTACAGCTTCTTATAAGGTTCTTATTAGTGGGATTCCTTCAGACTTAATTACACCGGCTCGTGGTTTACGGCAAGGCTATCCACTTTCCCCATATTTATTTGTTATATGCGCTGAGACTTTATCATCAGTGTTGCAGTAGGCTGAATCACTTCATTTGATGAAAGGGGTATGTGTTTGCATTCCATGGATTAGTCATTTATTTTTGCTGATAACAGCATTATTTTTATCGAGCTTCAATGGAAGAAAATATGCATCTTCAAAATATCTTGTCACTTTATGGAGCTGCATCAGGCCAATTATTTAATAGGGAAAAAATCGAGTTGTTTAGTCAGAATGTGAATGTGGAAGTAAGAAATGCCCTCAAGGAACTTTGAGGAATTAGTTCTATTCAAACTCATGATAGATACCTTGGATTATCTTCGTTTGTTGGCAAATCAAAATTAACCACTTTTCGAGATATTAAAGATAAGGTATGGGCAAAGTTACAAGGTTGGAAAAAAAAGTTACTATCGCAAGATGATCGTGAGGTTTTGATCAAAACTGTGGTTCAAGCCATACCCGCATACGCCATGAATTGCTTCAAAATATCGAAAGGATTATGTCATGATTTAGAAAGGTTGATTGCTCCTTTTTTGTGAGGACAAAGAGAGCAAGAGAAGAGGATTCATTGAATGAGATGGAAACGTTTATGTAGATCCAAATTTTTTGGTGGGATGGGTTTTTGGGATTTGGAAGCATTTAGCTTGGCTTTTTTAGCTAAACAAGGTTGGCATTTGCAAACTCATAAAAGCTATCTTTTTTATTTGGTTTTCAAGGCCAAATATTTTCCAAATTTTGATTTTTTTTATCGTCTAATATTGGCTCTAATCCTTCTTATGGGTAGCGTAGTATTTTTGAGTCTAAACCTTTTATTCAATTTGGTCATTTGTGGCGTATTGCAAGAGGAGAACAAGTGAGGATTTGGTCAGATAATTGGTTGTCAAGCTACCCAAACAGAAAAATTATCACTGCTTGTAATGTTCTTGTTGCTGATGCATGTGTTAGTGACTTATTAGATTCTTCACAGCCGGGCCGATGGAGGACAGATTTGATACATCAGGTATTTCTCCTTTTTGAAGTTTCTGAAATCCTTAAAGTTCCATTATTTTCTCATTGGACTGCTGATAATATGGTGTGCGGTTGTACGCGAAATGGTCAATTTAATGTGTAGTCTATCATTTAGTGCTTCAGTTGAGAAATGTTATTGTTTCTTAAAGCAGTTCTTATGTGGACTCTAATATATCTTTTTGGACGAATATTTTGCATCTAAAGTTACCTAACAAAGTTAAAAAAAAAATTGTGGAGAGCATGTAATAATGGCTTACCCACTAAAAGTCAGCTGCACTATGATAGAATAATTGATTATGATGTGTGTGATTTCTATCTTGTGAAGTTTGAATATGTTTATCATGTATTATGCAAATGTTCTAATATTCCAAGAGTGTGGATGAATTGTTTTGAAAAAGATTTACATCTTTTGGATGAACACTCCCAATTTGATAGGCTAGTTGGGGCAGTTATGGCTCTTGATGATCCAAGTGTTCTTTCATGTTTTACTATTGTTGTTTGGGGCATTTGGAAATTTAGGAATTTAAAGCTTTTCCAACATACAGAAATTTTAGTTTGTGATGTTGTGAGGAATTGCTTTTCCTATGTTGAATGTTATTTGTTGGCACGTCAATGTATACAAGTTCCTCAGCATCAAACTTTGTTATGTTGGAAACCTCCATCAAGTGGACAGTTCAAGTTAAATTTTGATGGGGCCATTTTTAGTCAAGAGTATTAGCCTGGAGTGGGTGCAGTTTTGAGGGATGACACAGGGAGAATGATTATGGTCATGTCAAGAAAGGAAGAATGATTTTTTTTAGTAGAAGACATTGAGGCATTAGCGGCTTTAAGTGCCTTACATATTATCTCTCATATGGGAATTTCTCATTTGATCTTAGAAGGAGATTCCCTTATTATGATTGAAACCATTCAATCAACCACTAATCAAGAGCTTAGTTATAGCCATATTATTAGGGAGATTCAATTATTGTTATCTTATTTTCAATCTTTTGATGTTCTTCATGTTGGACGGCAAGGAAATGAGACGGCACATAGACTGGGTAGGCATGAACGGGTCGTGGCAGATACTCTTCAATGGTGGTTTCATCCTCCTTACTTTATTCAAGCTAGTTTAGAAGTGGATGTTGAGGGTTGTTCAAGGGTGTAATACAATGACTAAATAATGTATTTTATTTTTGTATCTTGATGTACCCATTTCTTTATGGTGAATGAAGCAATATTTGATTCTAACAAAAAAAAGGGACGCCATCTTAAATGACAGTTTTTACAGTTTGCACAATTGTGCGAACTATGATTCCATCGTTGGAGGTAGTAGATGCTGAAAGTGCATTGCAATTTATTGTCCTGAGATGTTTTATGAAGAGACGCGTGCTCCATTTTTCAAGATCATTAGTTAGGAAAAACGGAAACATATTAGGAAGATCGGCATCGAATGGCCTGGATTGTGGCTGACCAAGTTTATAGGGCAGTGCGTGGAGATGATCTTAAGGTAACGAGTCTACTAGTACAACGCGTGTAGCCGTTGGACACATTTTGGCATGGGGGCACGTGATGGCCATGTGCAGAACAAGCCGTTTGTGAGTATCACGTGTTGATATTTTTGTCGCGGTTCCATTTTGTCCCTATAGATCGGTGGCTGGGGGTTGCGTGGTGGGGTGCGTGCAAGTTGTCGGTCGTCAGAGTTAAGGGTGAGATTCGGCCGGTCCAAACCAAAAAAACCAACCGGACCAGCCATTTTGGTTCGGATTAGACCAACCGGAGACTAGACCAAATCGGTCTCGGTCCAAGTTCCATAGGACTGAACGTATTCAGTCTAGTCCCCCCGTCTAGGGGTTTTTCACCCCGGACCGAATGGAAATTAAATAAAAGAGTATTTTATAATTTATATATATTAATTATATAATAATTGTATATAATTAATTATATAATTTTCATCTAACCTAATCCTATCACTAACTCACCATTAAGTAATTATTAACTAATACTAATATTTATACTAATACTCGTAGTCTAGACTCTAATATGGTATAAAAAAATATACTAATAGTCTAATATAGATTAGAGTTATACTTATACTAATATAGTTATAACTTACACTAAATCATTATAACTAATATTATTAATATATAGCTATACTATATTACTAATAGTCTAATACTAATACTATTATATAGTTATACTAATCATAATAACTAATCACTATAAGTCTATAACTATATATATTTAGTATCAATGTATTATTATATTATTTAATGTATAACTATAATATATAGTACTAGCCTACTAGTATAAATTAATATATTAACATATTATAAGATTAAGATATTAAGAGTTATAGTATAAATTGTAATATATGTATAATTTATAAATTTATAATAGTATGGATAATTAAATAATTTATGCTTATTTATAACAGTATGTTAAGTATGTATCTTTATGAATTATGAATGTAATATGTATGGATAATTAAATTATTTATACTTATTGTTTCATATACTAACTGTAAAAAATTTGTATATGACTCATTATGTATTAACTTAGAAGTTAGAACTATCATAATACATTGACATACTTTAAGATAGTAATAAAGTAATAATTAACACTATCAATATAATTATAACTAAACAAAATCACTATAAGTGTATTGTCTATATATATTATTAATATCACTATGAGTCGACTAATGACCATATCACTATGAGTCTATAAGACTATGACTATATATTATTATATAGTATTAATATCACTATTAGTATAGTATATAGTAATAATAGTATTAGTAATAATTTAGTATCTATAATAGATAGTATTAGTATCACTATATCATTATAATATATATATATATATATACATACTATAAGTCTATATGTAGTAGACTAGTAGTAACACTATAATAGTATAATATATAGTTTTAGTATATATTAATATATTATAAGAGTTATAGGCTTATAGCATAATATATGTATAATAGTATAGTATTAATATCACTATTACTATGATACCTAATACAATGATTTATTAATCATATTACATATTCAAAATGTAAAACCATATATTGACAATTATCATAGATTCATAGAATCATAAATTATAATACATTGACATACTTTAAGTTAGTAACAAATTAGTAATTAACATTTAACATCATACATATAATTATCATTAATTAATTTTTTAATGAGTTAATTAAATAATCCACATTAAATAGTTTACTTAATTTTAATTTTACTAATGTAAATAATTTTTTTAATTAATGTGCGTGCCAAAAAGATAAAAGAATCACAAGTAAAAAACACAAATGATCTGCCATTAAAGAAATGGTGCCATTTGGTACAAAATTTGACCTAAACACCGTCATTTAAGTCACTGCAAGCAAATTATTAAATTGGGTTGCATGAAACAGCGTCGTTTCACGCAACCTAGTTATTTTTTTTTTTAATTTAACGTCCCTAAAACAACTCCGTTTGGGTCCAATTTCAGTCCAAACGGCGCCGTTTCGTTCCCACCTGACTCTTCAGGGGCTTCTCCCCCCTTGATTCATTTATATTTTCCTTCCATTTTCCCAATTCCCCCTCCCGTGAGAAACCCTAGCACCACGCATCCCCCTCTCTAGCCCCTCCATCCCAAGCTCGCAGCACCTCCGTCGCGTCTCAAGTTCCTTGATTGCCGATTGGCACCTCTCTCTCTCTCTCTCTCTTTATCTCACAGCCTGCTAATTCCTCTCTTAGTCTCTTATTGTTTGCAACATCAAGTTTTTTTTTCTCTCTTTTTGTGGATACCGTATAACATGTGAATTGTGAATTCGTGATAATGGTGCAAGTTTGTACATAATGTAGATCCCATCAATGTTGAATGATGATTTACAGGACAAATAGCATATATATGTCATATGTGAATAAACTTTCTTTTTTGGGTGGAGCATATGACTAATTGCAAGCATTTGATTGCAATTATACTGTTTTTCCTTAAACCAGCTTTCATATTGTTTTTTTTTTTTTTAAAAAAAATCTCTATAAAAAAATAAAAAATAAAAAATAAATGTTGACCCGTGCTATGAAGTGCTTGAGAAAAGTATTTTGTTTTTCTTCCCCATTAACAAAGCATATCATTAGATCTCTCTATATGTGGGACTTTCTGTTTCATGTATCAAGTGTGTTGTTTCCATAGCTATCTGTTCAAAAGCAATTGGTTAGATGGTTAATTTCAAATTTTTTTTTAAATCATCAACTAAAGTTTAGTATTTTTCTTTTCATCTCTTACAAAGATTTTGTTTCTGTTTTTTCCTATTTATCCATCTATTTCTATGTATGGTCTTTTCACAAACAGTTGGTGGGTCATTGTATTCTTTAGGCTTCAATTAATAGTTTCATGTTTTCAACTAGAAAGCATTCTCTTTTTCTTTAAAAGTTTCCTGTTTTGTTTGCTTTTAATATACTCTAACATGCTAATTGAATCATCGATGATAATGTACTCAATCCTTGATACACTCAAATAAATATTGTAGTGCCAATACTCTTTCCAAGTACTATTTCTATGAGTGGCTACCTCCTGTGAATTTAAGTTAAGTCTCTCCATTTTTCTAGACGGAGTCTTCTATAAATGATGTGCAAGAGTCAACAAAGACATGTCTCCACCCCCACCCCCATCCAATGTAAGTAATAAATCGGTCGGTGGGCCACAAAGTGGTAGAGTTAGGTCAATTGTTTGGGATCACTTTACAAAATGCCAAAAGATGATCCCACTAAACCTAGGGCTGCTTGTAATTATTATTGTGCTTCGTATGCATGTGATATGAAGACCAACGGTATGAAGTCCATGAGGTATCACATTGAGAGGCAATATAAGAAATGTCGGTTTAAGAAGACAGATAAGTTCCATACGACTCTAGGTTGGAAGGTGGAGGGAGGAAGTGGTAGTGGGGGACTTGGGCCCATTGCATCTAGTGTTGAGGCTTGCCGACAAGTTTTACCAGAGATTATTATTTTTTATGAGTTGCCCTTTAGGCATGTTGAATGGGAGGGTTTCATGAAGTTTTTTATTGTTGTTTGTCCTAACTGGGTAGGGATTTCATCCCATATGACGGTTGTCAATGACTACTTTGATTTGCTTATGAGGGAAAAAAAGAACCTAAGAAATGCTCTTCGAGGGCAACAAATTTTCCTCACCATGGATACATGTACATTCTTGCAAAACCTAAACTATATGTCTCTCATAGCACACTTTATTGATGATGACTGGAAGTTACACAAGAGGATTCTTTCATTTTCTTTTGTTGGAAATCACAAGGGTGATACAATTGGTAAGGGCATAGAAATATGTTTGCATGATTGGGGGCGACCAAAAATACTAGCACTCACTCTTGATAATGCAAGTTCTAATAATGAGATCGTTTCTTATTTGAAAAAAAAAACAAGTATAGAAGGTACACGGTCTTGGAACGTGAATTCTTGCATGTTGATATTGTGCCCATATTTTAAACTTAATCGTCCGTGAGAGGCTGAAAGAATATGATGAATCTATTACGAAGGTGAGAGGTGTTGTGAAATATGGTAAATCCTCATCTCAAAGGTGGAGTACATTTAAGAAATGTGTGGGATTAGAAGAGATTCAATCCAAAAGTTTTGTTTGCCTAGATGTATCGACTATGTGGAACTCCACCTATCTTATGTTGGAGAGGGCTTCAAAATTTAGAAGGGCGTTTGATCGGTTGGAGGAAGAAGATTCGTGCTTCCTTGTTAGTGTTGGAGATGACGATGATGACGATATTGATGATGAAGATGTGGTGAATAGGAGAAAGTCAAAGAAGTTAGGGCCTCCCAGTGCATCCGATTGAGATAAGGTAAAGTTGTTTATGAGGTTTATTCAATTATTTCATAACGTAACTTTACGCTTCTCGGGAGGTGAATATATAACTTGCAATATTTTTTTTCCTGAGTTGGTTACTATTAAAGATGCCATTAACATGGAGTGTGAAGAACAAAATTCCGTGGTGGGATTAATGACCACAAATATGAAGAAAAAATTTGAAAAATATTGGGGGAACTTGGATAATCAGAATATGTTACTATATGTTGGGATTCTTCTTGATTCTCGCTACAAGATATGATATCTTAAATTTGGGTTAGGACAAATGTATGCACATGATCATACAAAAAAAATTGATTTCAGTTGGAAAGTGAAAAATGCATTTATCCGCATGTATGATGCATAGATGGAAAATGAAGAAGGGAATTCTCCTCAGCACACAAGTTCCCCAGCTGAAGATGTAAGTTCTTCAACTAACAAGATTGCTAGTAGAAAGACACATCTGATGGCCCAATTTAAACAACAGTTACAATCAGAAGACAGTTTGGAAAGCAAGTCAGAGGTTGATAGATATCTAACTGAAAGATTTGAGAATCAAGATGATAGTTTTGACCTTCTAAATTTGTAGAAGGTGAATTCAGTTAGATATCACATACTTTTAAAGGTTGCACGCGATGTACTTACAATACCGGTATCTACTGTAGCCTCTGAATCTACATTTAGCACTACGGGTTGTTTACTTGACATTTTCTAAAATAGTTTAAATCCGATGAGTGTTGATGGTCTCATATATGCACAAAACTGGCTTCGTTTTTTTTCTACTCCAATAAGCTTTAGGACTTTAATGGATGAAATGGAGGAGTTTGAGAAGCAATTGGATATAGGTATGTAATGCATTTACTTTTGATATCTTTTGTGATTTATTTTGTTTTATCTTTTATGTTATGTAACATTATTTAACTTGTTTTGTTTTAAATTTTTATGGATAGAACTTGTTGGGGACTTTACTGATTATGTGGAGGCGTCAAATTCAATGCCTACCGGCTCTACACCTAATGCTGATTAAAGACTAAAGAGGTGAGAAGATTGTTGGTTATGGTTTTTTAATCATGACTTGAGACCCTATCTATAAATAAAGATGATGATAATGTTTGTGGTCTCCCTCCTTACTTTTGCTTTTTTAACGCTCAGTTTTGGCTTTAGGAAATAACATTCTTGGAATTTGAAAATGGTGCAAGTTTTTTAATCAAAGAATATATCTAATGCTTACCAAACTAAATCTTGAATAAAGAAAAAAAGAAGTTGGTGACAACAATTATGGAAGGTTAACCTAGACACAGCAGAGATTCTTGAGAAAGAGATTGAGTTGGTTCTGTGTATTCCCTTCCCTATCCAGGTTGGTCCCTTATCCTTTCATGAATTTTAATGTGAATTTTTCCTTGGATGCAATTTTATCTGATAGTAATATGTTGCTTTTGGACAGTTGAGGAAGCATTGGCATGTGCAGACTGCAGTGCATGGAGACTTGGAGACAGTTGTGCTCTTATAATGATGGAGTAGGGCTGCAGACTGCAGTGCATTGTTTCTTTAATATGACTAATGTAGTAATGTTTAACTAATGTTTTTTATATTTGTATTAATATGAATTTTTAGTTTATATATATTTGTGTTTTGTATTTATGTAAATATAAGAGGCTAAGACATGAGTGAGAGCTGTGTCTTGATGTAATTGTGTTTTGTATTTTTTTTCTTTTTTTATTCAGAGTTTGAAATTTAGATAAATTGGATGATTACTTATTAGGGATTTTACTAATTAGGGATTTTTTTAATTTCTCTATCTCTATTTTTTTTTAATTTTATTACTATGATTAATAATCTTGTTTCAACTGTTTGGAAGGATATAGAAAATTTATATTATTTTGTAGTAAATCTTTTTATTCAAATTTATTGTATATAGACAATTTTCTATTTATGATTATTTTTATTTTCATTTTAAGTTCTTTTTTGGTATTTTTGGACTTAAAATTGGATAAAATATTAGTGGGCCAAAAAGTTAAAATGATTGTTGGGCCGAAAAACATAAGATATAGGGATTGGGTCATTGGCCCATTTGGTACAGGGTTGGACCGATCGGACCGTCCCGAATGGGACCGGACCAGATTGGTTCTTATGCTGTTCGATCTGGGAAAACCCTGGACCAAATAGGTCCAGTCCAGTCCATAAAACCCCCTGGGGACGTATCGGACTAGATCGAGATCACCCCTAGCCGGAGTGGGGTAGATCTGACCAAAATTAAGCGGATGAAAATGAGGGATTAAAAACACTAGCGAAGAAACTTAGACACAGACAGGTACTGAAAAATGAACGGAGATGAGAATGGAGCCTTGAGCCAAGGCTCCATCCTCCCCTTTAGTTGAAACACTCGTCATAAAGGATTAGTAATTTTTATAGAGAGAAGTGAGAGTTTCTCTTTCTAGAAAGAGAAGTGTTCCGTGCAACTTAATTGGCCATTGTCGTTCGGTTATCAAAAACGTATACTAGTAATTATATTATTGTTTTGTTCAATGGATGTTTGAATTCAATTGGGAAGTGAGGTGTTTTTTCTTTTCCATACGAAAGAGAGTGAAATTTCTTAGAGAGAGAGAAAAAAAAGAGCAAAGTGTACGTAGATATTTTTATAGAGTTTTTTTTTCATACAAAAGAGATGTGTTCTTTGAGTAAAGTTTTGAACTCAACCACTTGTGCAAAACATGTTTGAACTATACGACGATCAAGTGAGTTGTTGTATCCTAGAAGAGATAAGTCAATAGGAGGTCTGCTGTACCAATTCATTTGAAACTTTGTACATCGCTTAAAGAGAACGAGATCTTCGTGTCTCAGTCCAAATTGATTTTGTTTGAATGTTGATTTTATTGTAATTTTTATTATATTATTGTATATTTTACTAACAATTTTAAGGAGATATCAGATGGGGCCTACAACCGAAAAATACATGGAAAGCTTTGAACATCTCAATAAGTCCTTCTGTTTCAAAGGAGCCAATTTTAAAAGATGGAAGTGCAATATGCTCTTCTATCTAAGCTTTCTGAACGTCTCGTACGTTCTCATGACAAATGTAAATTTAATTTGTGAAAATTGTGTCTTGCCCAAAGGTTGGAATTCAAGAAATAGTCATTTAAAATCGCAAATAAAAATGTTCAAAAAATTTAGTAAACCTCACAAAAAGGCCAAAAGAATAGGAACCAAAGACTCATTTCACAAAATCAAGCTTATTTTGTCTGTGGCAAAAATGAGCATTTTGCTCGAATTTTCAAGTTTTTGAAGCGAGGAAATAATCCTCAAGTTAACATAACTGAGGAACCATTTGTAGTAATGATTACAAACATTAGCATGAATCGATTTATTGAAAGGTGGTGGGCAGATTTCAGTGTCAATAGACATGTCTGCTATGGTAAAAGTTGGGAATGGTGAGATCGAGTTGAAACTCACCCTTTGATGTATATTGACGCTCAGAGATGTGATAATTGAAGACGTGGTTTAAAAAAAAAAAATTTCATATTTCAAAAGAGAATTAAAATATATAGTTTTACAGTCTACAAGTTTAGTACATTCTCTTTGAAAAAAAGAAGACTTAAACATCCTAAAATTGCAAATATAAACTTGTGTTTTTGACTTTATGTTGCCCGAAAATAAGTAAAATAAAGACACTAAAAAGAACAAATTTACCATAAAATTATAACATTTAAAGCAAAAAATAAATATGATAAATAATTTTTAGGATTTAGATTATTTAAAGTTTGTAACTTTAGATTTAGAGAGAGAGAGAATCCAATTTCACATTATTTATTAATGTTTAGCTAATTATTTTGGATACAAACTTTAGAAGAGGTAAATTTAATGTTTTTTTTTAATTTCTATTATTAAAATGGGGATTGGGTACGGTATATTGACATGCTAGGGAACAGATGATTGTCCATAACATGATCTAAATACAAATATTATGCTGTTAATCTACTATTGGGCATAGAATTGCCATTGATGTTGATGTTCAATAAGATCTACTTGGAGCTAATGATGTGTAGAGTTGTCTCTAATTTGATGATAACACTAGATGAAGTCCTTAAGTTCGGTTGTACGATTGGGCGACAGTTTCGAGACTTAATCATCAAATTGATTATACTCAATATTTGGAAGCAGATTATCATCACGCTCATTTTCGATAATTATGTTATGTAGAATAACACATGCTTTCATTATATTTGTAAAGTCTTTGATCTTACATTCGTGAAGGTCCACAAATGATAGCAAATTGTTATTGAAGGATTCCAAATGCACGCTCTACATCCTTTTGTGTTGATTCTTGTGCTGCTGCAAAATATTTCTTCTTATTCCCTTGTGGAGATAGAATTTTCTTCACAAAAGTTGACCACTTTGGATAAATGCCATCAACAAGGTAGTATGTGACACCCCGACTCCCACGTACGGAAACGCGGGAATCGTGATGTTGAAATGATGACAACACGGGTCACGCATCTCAAAGATAAGTGCCAAGTATGTGTACATGCAGTAAATGTACAACAAAAACGCAGCGGATAAATTAAAGTCAATGAACTAAGTACTAGAATTTTAATGACAGATTTACTTAAATAAAATGTTTAAAAAGACTTATAAAGTTATACCAAAAAAATATAATACGAAGACTGAAACACATAAATGAGTGGGAAACAAATCCCATAATCCCAAGTGACCACATGTCTCTCCTCCGGTGCAGTTGATCCCTCAAGTTCCACATTCTCATTCGCATCAAAATCTACAGTACCATAGGGTAAGGAATACCACATGAGATATTTTAGTAAGTAATCACCCAAATAAACCAAGAGATAAAATACATTAATATATCCAACAAACATGTGTGCACATGATGAAACAAGAATGTGATCCAAAACCCTCATTTTTTTTTTTGAAAAATGATTATTTTCCAATGCACGTCAAAAATCTTATTTGACCCAAAACATGCAATGAATAATATCTGTCATTTTCCCAGAAAATGACCCAAACATAAACCAATCATTTTCTGGGGAAAATGGTGCTCGTAACCATTAAATCATAAATTGTCATTTCTCCAAAAAATAGCCCAACATAATCATTTATTGGATATTGTACGCGGGAATCACAGATTGGACTTTATCACCATCCCTGCTTACCACTATCCCTACCGCGTGCACCGTAGGTGAAAATCACAGGCTGGACTACCACCATTCTTACTTACCACCATTCCTACAGCTCGTGTTGTAGGCGGGAATCGCAGGCAGGATTACCACCATCCCTACCATGTGCACCGTAGGGGGAATCACAGGTGGGACTCTACCACCATCCATGCTTACCACCATCCCTACTGCTTGCACCTTAGACGGGAATCACAGGCGGGACTCTACCATCATCCCTACTTACCACCATCCCTACCATATGCACCGTAGGCGGGAATCACAGGCAGAACTCTACCACCATTCCTCTTTACCACCATTCCTACAACCTTTTTTTTTTTTTTCTCTCTCAAACCGTTTAATCCATTCATTTCAAACATACCCAAAATCATCTCTCACATGAAAACTTAGTTTTCATTCACAAACATGAGCATGCATGACATGGTGCAATAAATGCCATGATGCCAAACACAACATAAATGCACGCAAGCACAATTCAATTAAATAAACAACCCATTCTCACATCCAACCGACCCCCATACTCATCGGGCTCAATGTCCGGCACAACCAACCATACTGTAAAAGATTTGTTAGTGCAAAAATATATTTAAATCTCAAGAAATTATTTGGAAAATTATTTATAGTGCTAAAATATAATTTTCGAATGATCAATGAGGTGCAAGAGGTAACGGCACAACAACGTAATAGTGTATTTTGGACTATGGCCGTGGGTCTAAAAAATTCAACTTTTAAACAGGGACAAACGAAGACTGGGATGACTAGGGAAGGGCTTAGGGGTGTTGGTGAAGATATTGGTGGTGGTGGTTGACCCTGGGTGGCGGCGTGGGCGGCGGTTTGAGGCCAAAATACTCAAATAAAAAATGGAGATGAAGGGGTTTCAAGGGTTGCGGATTGGGGTTGAGGAATGGTAGGTTAGGTAGCTGGGAGGCCGCCAGTGCTGTGGTGAAGAGTTGGTAGTGAACGGTGGAGGCACGACGGCGTGGGAGCAAAATGAAGTCGCAGCTTGAAGCCGTGTGTTGGGGAGATTGGTGGCGCGGGAGGGGCTGAAAATAGAGAGGGTGGTCGCCGGCAGGTTGGGAAGAGAATGGGAGGGGTGGTGAAGACATGGGCGGCGCACGACGGCGCTGTGGGTGGTAAAAAAAAATGGACGGGGGAAAGGGGAGGGGGTGTTCGCGCGGGCTGGGATGCAGGGGAGGAAAATGAAAGGAAAAAAAAGAAAGAAAGAAGAAAATAGAAAAGGAAAAAAGAAAAAGAAATTGAAATAATGAGATCCAGCCTTTTGATCTTGGGTCTCAAACTGATCCAACAAAAATGATTTCGAAATGATAATTTAAATAAAATGAATTTAAGCACAGTGACTAAGTAAAATAAAATAATAAAATCTAACAATAAATTAATTTAAAATAAAGAGTATTTTAAATAATGAACAATAGTTAATAACAATAAAACATATTGAATTAATAGTTAAAAAATCTTAAAATAATACCACGTAAATCATCTAAAATTAAAAACAAGAAAGTCCATAATCCTAAGAAACACAATAATTATTTAGTCAAAATACACATAAATACGGGGTATCACATAGTACCCCATTGTGTACTCATTGCCATTGAATAAGTAATTTACTGGAGGAACACGACCTTGTGCCAGTTCTGTGAAAATAACAAATCTCTATAGCACATTAATATCGTTATGCGAACTAGACAAACCAAAAAATGAGTGCCATATGCAAAGATTATACAAAGCAACCGCTTCTAAAATAATTGTTGGTCCACGACAGTGGCCAGAGTACATACATTTCCACGCAGCATGATAATTTTTTCATTTCCAATACATGCAATCAATGCTTCCCAGCATTCTAGAGAATCCACGTTGTTCACCAACCGCAAGTAATCAAGCAATATTATTAACATTTGGAGACCACAAATATTCATTAGAAAAAATAACAACGATTGTCTTCACGAATTTTTTTAGGCTTTCCATTGCGGTTATTTCTTAAATTCGTATGTATTCATCCATAAAATCAGCAGTTACTCTATATGCAAGCATTCTAATGGCAACAATTATATTTTGCATAGAAGATAAACCAAGTCTTCTGATATTATTATTTTTTTGGAAGAAGTAGGGCTCGTAAGCATCAACCTCATTAAGAATACGAAGAAATAACGGACGACTCGTACATAATCTCCTTCGAAAAAGATTTGAAGGATATACTGGTGGTTCTATAAAATAGTTGTGAAATAGCTGTTCATGCCCTTGAATATGATCACACCAAATATACTTATGACACTAGCAATTGCGACTACGCCGGGATGTTGATCTGTCATAATCATTTAGTATAACATCAAACTCATCTTCAGAGGATAAGTTAAGCAACAATTTGCGCAAGAATGAACGAACCATTTGATAAAGTGAGTAGGAGATAAAGTCTAAAATTAAAAATTTGTAAGATGAAATAGGGGTTAGGTTCAGGAGAATGTGAGAATGTGATTGTAACCAAAATGCCTATTTATATATATAAAAAAAAGTTATCGTTATAATAAGACGAAAAAATGTTATCGTTAGAGAGAAGAAAAAAAATGTTACTCTTGTAGAGAAGACAAAAAAAGTTTATGTTTGAGATAAGACAAAAAATGTGATTTTTGAAAAGAAGAGAAAAAGATAAAAAAGATAGTAGTGAAGAATGGAAATAGAAGTTAGAGAAAAAAATAATAAAAAAGAAATAAGAAAAAGTTATTTTAATAAGATAGAAAAAGATAGGAAATGAGAAGTACAAGATTTTTTGAAGTTATGTAAAATTTGAGATAAAATTTAAGAAATGATGTATTTTAATTAAAATTTGTGGAATTTTATGAATAATGGGACATGAATGCTCTAAAATGAAAGGGTCATGCTACAGCTCCCGCTGGGGGCTCTCGCTGGGGTGTAGTTTTACTTTTTGATGTGTTTTTTTTAAAGTTTTTTTTTAAATAGATTTTTTTAATAATTTTAAATATTTTTTAAAAATAAAATAAATTTAGAATATCATTAAAAAACACTTACTTAATCAAAAATAAAAAAAAATCATTAAAAAATATTTTCTTAATCACAAAATAAAATAAAAAATATATCTTCATGATTAATGAAATATTTTAATAATATTATGAATTAATTTTATTTTTTTAAAATATTAAAAATTATTAAAAAAATACTTAAAAAAAACACATAAAAAAGCAACGCTACAGCCCCAGCGGGAGACCCCAGCGGGGCCTGTAGCATTATTCAAAATGAAAAGGATCGGATGACGTAACAACAAACAACAATGAAAGTAGATCAGAAAATCCTATCCTACACCATTTCTCTCTTCTTCAAGATAACGTAAACAAGCGGTCGGTGCTTTATCCCTCCTCCTCTATTCTCTATATTGCGAGCGCGCGCCATGAGCACTTTGACCGACCTTCCTCCCTTCTTTCGCACCCAATGTCCTCTTCTTCTCCGCCTAACGCGTTTCTCCACTTCCACCGCTTCTGTCTTCCTCCCTTTTCCTAACAGACGAACCCGCATTCGCTGCTCCATCGCCAAGGAGGAACACGCGATCTCTTCTCCCTCCTCCTCCACCCGGGAGACAGACCGAAGGCACTCCGGCAAGGTGGACTGCGTTGTCGTCGGCGGCGGAATCAGCGGCCTCTGCATCGGTCAGGCCCTCGCCACCAAGCATTCCGATGTTGCTCCCAACGTCATAGTCACAGAGGCCGGAGACCGCGTTGGCGGCAACATCGTCACCGTCGAGAGGGATGGTTATCTCTGGGAAGAGGGCCCCAATAGCTTCCAGCCCTCTGATCCCATGCTCACCATGGTGGTACGTACGCCTCACACAACCTAGGGTTTGTGCTTTTCGCCTAGTTTGATATTAATTACTGCAAATTAGCTTTGTTCTTTGCTCGAGCCGAGTTGAACCGTAGTGTCTACTTCAAAATTTTCGTACTAATTTATTGCGATGCGAACCCGTATACCTACTTGAAATGTTGTCTTTCTAAACTCGAGTACATTCTGGAGACACATTATTGGGGTAGGTACTGTAGTTTGGTTTTTTTTTGCAAGCAATTTGAAATTTTATTAAACTAAGTAATAGGCACTGCCCAAGTAAGCAGGAAGTAAAGAAGAAAGAACACCTAATTACAAGCTAGGATCTAGAAAAAGAAACAAGGAAATTTTGAAAATTAGCCCCATCAAGAACAATAGCGAAGCCCAAAGAAATAATGTACGGTAGAATACGCCTCTAATCTCTCACAGCGAGCGATCTCTATCTAAAATTACTGCCGAGCCAAATTCTCCACATAACGCATAGAGAAATCATCTCACCCCATGGCTTCGGTTTGGTGTAGGCACTGTATTTTAATGTTTCAGATGATCATAAATTAATTGTTCTTTCACGTAGAGTCAGATTTTTCATGATTTGTTTTCTTTCATGTCTATGATCTATGCGTGCATGATTTCATTTTTGGTGAAGATTTTGTTGTTGAGCTGTTGGTTCTTTATATTGCATTTTTTTTAATAGGTGGATAGTGGGTTGAAGGATGATTTAGTTTTGGGTGATCCAAATGCGCCTCGCTTTGTGTTGTGGGATGGGGAATTACGGCCGATCCCATCCAAGCTAAATGATTTTCCGTTCTTTGACTTGATGAGCATTGGTGGCAAACTCAGGGCTGGCTTTGGTGCTCTTGGCATTCGTCCTCCTCCTCCAGTTCGTCCTCTTCACCACTTTGTTTCTTATCAAATCCATTCATTTTTGTTTACTGCCAAAAATTCATGCCCAATGACATTAAACACTCAATACACTTGCATTCTTAAATTGAAGTTCTCATGTCTTGTAATGTTTACAAAAGTGACAGGGGCGTGAGGAATCAGTTGAGGAGTTTGTGCGTCGTAATCTTGGTGATGAGGTTTTCGAACGCTTGATAGAGCCATTTTGCTCAGGTTATAACCAACAGCATATCCTATTTCATTGATCAATCCGTTTCATCCTGCAGTTCCATTGAATTCTATTTTTCTTCGTAGAATTTGTGAATAGTCTGCACTATGCAATAGGCGACTTCTTTATCCTCGGTTTTTTGGCTGCTGTGTTGACCTGAATATTTTGTCTTATGCAGGTGTCTATGCAGGTGATCCTTCAAAACTAAGTATGAAAGCAGCCTTTGGGAAGGTTTGGAAGCTTGAGCAGAATGGTGGTAGTATCATTGGTGGCACTTTCAAAGCAATCCAGGAAAAAAATAGTGTCCCCAAGCCACCTCGAGATCCGTAGTGCTAATTTATTGAAGCTTATCTTATGATTGTATTTTTAATTTATGAGTCTATTATTAATCCTTGTTCAATGTTCTGAACTTAATTATCATTTAGGCGTCTACCAAAACCAAAGGGCCAAACTGTTGGATCTTTTAGGAAAGGACTTGCTATGTTGCCAAATGCAATTTCTAAGAGGTACCCATTGAAAAGGATAAATATTTCAGTTGGAAAGGCAGCCATCATAATACAATGGAAAAAGTTAACTTGTAGTTTTTTATGTTGTTGGCAGCTTGGGCGGGAAAGTAAAATTGTCTTGGAAGCTTTCAAGTATCAGTAAGTTGGATAAAGGAGGGTATAATCTGACATATGAAACACCACAAGGATTGGTTTCTCTTCAGAGCAACAGTGTTGTCATGACGGTTCCTTCCCACGTAGCGAGTAGTCTGTTGCGTCCTCTATCTGTATGCTTCTTTCTTGAAGCTTTTAAGAAATAGTCTTCCAGTCACTGCTATTGTTAGTAATATGTATTTTTTAATAAAAATATCTGTCTTTAGGCAAGGCACCATTTTTTTAAATTATTTAATCATGTTTATGGAAACTATGATTCCGTCTTATTTGAAATTTATTATTAATTTATCGACAATCTTATAAAGAAAATGAAGAATCATTTTTGTAAATAGTGATTCTAGGTTTTCTAATGACGTTCATATATTTTTTCCTATTCTATAAAGCTCATATCAATCCACTAAGTTTGGTGCATGGTTATCACAATGATTTTATGTACAGATAGTAGTAGCTCAACAATCTTGATATACATTTATTTATCAATGTTGAGGTAGCACTTGGTAAAATTTTTATCTGGATCTGAGTTTTCTTGTGATTGTAGACTGGTTTTCATATGGATTTTAGGTGAACTGGTAGAAAGAAAGTGCCATGTCAAATTTGTGCTCCCAGATGCTCTTAACTCTTTCTTATTGATACAGCATGATGGATATATGGTCAGGACTTTGTTTTCCAGGTAGGGTGGGCAAAAGATCTGAATACCCAGTCACTCCTATGTCACCTACCAGAGACTGACCAACACTGATTGGGTTCTTATTGTCTGCCAGGGAAGTGCAGTTCCCGTTTTGCAGAAAACGTGTGTTTTTTAAAAACCAGTTTTCTCCTTCAACAGGCCCTATCTTTTTGTCTCACTTCTCACCCTTGTTTCTTCCCTCCTCTCCCCTCTTTCCTTACTCATCAGAACTCATATGTCACCTCTTGGCCTTAGCTTCTCAATCCCTTTAGCCATCCCTGTTGTCTTGTCTCATCATGTCAGCCCCTCTTGGCTCCATTCCTCCTCATATCTGCGCTGGGTTGCTTATAGGGTTACAATTTTTTACACGACTTGCAAGCATAAGATGGACTTAGTGAGTTAGAATTGAGAGGTTTGATTTATTTAACTAAATTGGTCGGGTTAGGGTTTACTCATGTATGAACAGTTCAATTTGACATGACCTGAACCCACACACGACATTCATAGTTGAAATTTTTTGTCACAACCCACAAAACCTGACCCAAAATTTGGGAGGGAGGGAGGGAAATTCAGTGTTTTTTTAACTATATATTTTTATTTTGTTTTTCTGTTTGTTTCAGTCAGGATGGCCCAAATGGGCTGAGTCAAAACTGAAACTTGGCCCAAACCACCTACAGTAGTGACTGCGGTGCGGTTGGAGCATTCAAATTTCAGTATATCAGCTAACTTGATAGTCTATGAAAGTTTGATACAGATTCTTAGCCCAGATTTTGTTTCTAAGTTAAAAAGTCATTATATGGTAATTAGCTTTTAGTCTATTGAATAAGTTGAGAGAAGATAAATATCTAAGGCGCATATTTTACCTCCTCATGATTTATATTCTTTTCAACAACTAAAGCTATGTATCCAGGGCACTCTGTGTGATTGTCTTCAACGGTGGTTTGTGGTAGCATGAACCTATCTTTATGTAGTAGCATGGACCCATCTTATTACATAAAATATGATCTCTGCACCAATGAAATCGTATTATTTGCTGGACGATTGAAGTTGTTGTTTGCCTTTGCTTAATTTGTTAGCATGAAGCAGAGACCAGCATAATCTTCGTCGCCTGTTTTATTTTTACAGGTTGGTGCTGCAGATGCCCTTTCAAAATTTTATTACCCACCAGTTGCATCTGTGTCCATTTCATATCCGAAAGAAGCAATTCGAACAGAACGCATGATAAATGGTGAATTAAATGGGTTTGGTCAATTGCATCCACGCAGCCAAGGGGTAGAAACTTTAGGTATATTTGCTTTAATTTACTTATCAAAAAAATATATATTTGCTTCAATTTATACTTACTGAAAACATTGGCTTCGATTTAGCATTTCATTGTCGCTTTGACTCATTCTTAACCGTCTGTTTCTACCAAATGTAATGGTAGAAAGCTTGATTTAAGAATTGATATTCTTTTAGGGAAGCATTCACAATTACCTGCCAAATTTAGCATGTGATTTTCGTGGGTGTTGCAGGAACTCTATATAGCTCATCACTTTTCCCCAATCGAGCGCCAGCTGGAAGGGTTCTTCTTTTGAACTATATTGGAGGAGCTAAAAATCCTGGCATTTTATCTAAGGTAGGATGATAGAGATGATTCAATTCATGACTAGGGGTAAGGCTGGTGTTCGGGTCGAAAACCGAATCAATGCTTTTTGTCAACTCTAAGCAGGTGTTCTTCAATGGCCTAATGATGCAATTCAACTTATTTACCAAGGAAGAAAAGAAAAATAAGAAATAACAAAGGGAAACAGAAAAGGGAAGGAGAAAGGGAAGACGTTGTGACACATATGATTACTCAAATTGGATTATATTCCATCTGGGAGATCTAATGTGAAACTCGCATCTAGTTTAGTTATTTAACCACAATACATGTTTTCTTTTCATCTCTCTTTCTCTCTGCTAGGAACTTAGTCCCATGTAGAAGCTCAGATATTGCATTTCAAGATAGTGGTTGGTCTAATTCTCACCTATATAATTTTTCCAGCTTTGATATTGTGTAGATAGTAAATACTTTTTACTTTCTTCTTTTAAGTCTTCCCATGCCACTTTTTTTTTTTTTTTTTAATATTTTTTTCTCCTTGGCTGATGCCACTGTTTTTAATCACAGACAGAGACTGAACTTGTTGAAGCAGTAGATCGAGATTTGAGAAAAATACTCATAAATCCTAATGCAAAGGATCCACTCATGGTGGGTGTGAGGAAGTGGCCCCAAGCCATTCCACAGTTCTTGATAGGGCATCTTGATCTTCTGGATGCTGCAAAAGCTGCTCTCAGAGATACTGGGTTTCAAGGGCTGTTTCTGGGAGGAAACTATGTATCCGGTGTTGCCTTGGGCAGATGTGTTGAGGGGGCGTATGAGGTTGCTGCTGAGGTGACTGATTTCCTATCCCAGTATGCATACAAATAGTGTCAGTTACAGAAGCTTTAGGAAATTGATGCTCATTCACTAATTGAGGGCTTATCTTTAGCTATTCGCTAGGTGGATTTCGGTTGCCTCATCTGTGGAGAGGGTTTTTTTTTTTGTCTATTTACCCCTTAGGCGTTTGTTTAGGATCTTATTTGACTTGTAGTTACTGAGCTTCTCCGTCATTAAAGATCTCTCTAATGCCATTTATAATATTTGCTCTTCAGAGATATTAGTACAGAAGCACTCATGCGAAACGTTTTCCATTGTACAACTTGCCCCTTAATTTATGCCGCGATTGGTGAGCACACATCTAGTACATACAATAAGACATTTAGCATCTTGGTGTCAGCATGAATTGTCTAGACATATTGTAGGAGCATGCTTGAATTCCGATTCCCCGGAAGAAACTGTGTTATTTGTTTGTGGGGTGGGTCATGTGGCCCCAACTCTAGTCATATGCCATGTCCCATATCTAGACAAGGATGTCTGCTCGAATCTCATCTAAACTATGCATAGAAGTAGGTGACATACACAATGCACGTGCAAAGATTTACGCACGCAATAGTGTCCAACGTTGGACATAATCTTCTTTGAAATGTGCCTAGACATTGTTCTATCACCGAGATACACTGGACAACTGATCTTTTAAAAAGGGATACTAGTCAAAGCCTTGAAGTCTAGCACTACGTAGCCGGGCGGCCAATAGCGAGAACCTTGATGACCCACGAGACGCCGAAGTTTCTTGATACATGTATTAGGATTTCAAGACAAGTTTTGATAGAAGTCACGCTGCAATTTAGTGGCAATGAGAGGAAAAGGTCCGTAAAGGAGTCTGAAATGGGGTATGCCCGGGCCTGGTCTGGGAGACATGCTTACATGGGGGAATTCAAAAGCAAATCACAAGTTTGACTGAGAAAAGATTGAGAATTAAACATGCTGAAGGAGATAGAATTGGGGTTGGAAGAACACAGCTGGGTGAGAAAGAACGGGAAAAGGGAAAGAGAATTTGGTCTTAAAGTGTCCAAGACAGTTCTGGAAACTGGAGAGAGTGGGCTACGGGTAAACATGCGTTCTAAATTGAACAAAAATACTGTGTTTGTAGACCAACAAACATATGATGCTTAATTGAAGCAACATCATGGTAGGGGTGGTGGGGAACATCTTCCTTTTCTTTTCTTTATTTTTTCTTTATCTTTTTTTTTTTCACCCCCCACCTGTTTGTAACTTGTCAATTCTTCCTGGCAATAGGCGTATCTTTAGGTCCAAGCAAGATTTTGCTTGTTACCCCTGTGAAGAGCGAAAGGAGGAGCATCATATCATACACGTGAATTGTACACGTGGGGGAGAGATGTTTAGTGCAGAAGCAATCAAGAATGGTTAAAATGCTTTTTTCACGTCTTTTTTTGTTCCAATCTTTTCCTTGTGTTTACAAATCTAGTCGATAGCATGTCTCCATGATAGGATCTCGGGTATCCTCTTTCGATAAAAAGCATTAGCTGGTAAGATTTGCTAGTCTAAAGTAATTTAGAGGAAACTAATTTTATAAGCAAACCTCTTTTTTTCCTGTTTTCGGACAGACAAAAAGAGACACTGCTATAATCACAACAATGGTGGGCATTTTTTTATGTGTATGCAACGGATTGTTTGTGTAATGACATTTAGATAAGCAGGATTAAATATAAGAATTGAGAAATGATTTGGCCACCAAGTAATTTCCTGAAAGTAAATTTACAAATTGACGTGACACGCTAGATTGTAAAGTTATTTTTATTATAAAGTAAATTCAACATAACACATGAAGTTATATTAGTTTTTTGTAAATTTACTTTTGTGAACTATCTTTATAGTTGTAGCAGTACTTCTCGTAAGAATTATCTTTCCGTCATAAGGTTTAATTTCTTTTTAAAAAAATGATCAACAAGAAAATTATGAAAAAGGTATTTGATGGTTTAAAATAAAAAAGGGTTTATATATACATTCTAAAGTGACGCAGTTTTATAAATCGATGCCCCTCGTGGCCATAGAAATCGGAAAAGAAGTCTATACAAGAAGAGTATGAAATACCAATAGAAACTAATGACAATGAATGTACCTATTTTAAATTCTATGTGGAACACAAGGATTCAAGGACCCCATCAATGTCTATAGGATGCCCAAGAAGTCCGAGGTTTCATCTTGCCTGTTGAAGCAGCCCCCAATGGTTTCTCTCGATAATAATAAAATGGACCTTAAAATAAAGGAACCATATTTAAATTCCCATTACGATATACAGATGACAACACGTATGTATCCTCAACATTATCAATACTCTTAATTAATATGCAGGGTGCGTCCCATTCCCAAGCCCAAATCCGCAACCCAATAATCATATCCATTGAACTCCCTGATATAGAGATGATTTAGGGCATGCGTGTATTGTATTTTAATACGTGTTTCAGGGTGTGTAAAAGTTTCAAGGATCGATGCGTATTAATTGGATCCTCCAACAGTTGTCTACATTCATTTCCTCAAGCACACATGATGTTGTTTTTAGACGCTTTGTCTAAGGACTTGGAGAAAGGAGCAAAGGAAACTTCTTTTGAGTAACACCTTCACTATTTTACAGAATATTGTCTTCAAAATTGTCTGCATTTCGAACTGCAGAATGTTGTTTTCCTTTTTTCACTGACTACAGTATAGGCGACAAACAGAAGTGTTTTTTTTTTTCCTCATTTGAATTTGGACGTAGTCTAATTCTTCAAAGCAAAATTCTCCTCTACTCACTACATGAGTGAAATATGCTCATACCATAGACCTTAATAATGAAGAAGTGACTGAAGTGAATAATATCACCAAAAAAAAAAAAGCCTAAAAAATTATGCACATGAACCACATCGAGTTTTCCTTTCAATGGAAATCATGATACAAGCCACGTTGCTTCCTTCTCGACGCGTGTACTTGTCGGCCTCCTTGACAGCATTTCTGGTGGACCAGTCATTTGAAATTAATGCCTCACCCTCAAACACAATTTCATCTCTCTCTCTCTCTCTCTCCCTCTATTTATTTAAACCTTAGGTGGCGGCTTAGTTTGTCGTCATATCTAGCAATGGGCAGAGCTACTAGTTCTTGTTCATCTTCAATTGACAGCAGCAAACACCCATCTTTCTCTAGTGCTTCCTCTCTCTCAAAGGTAAAGAGAGATCTCAGCACAGATCTTAGGCTTGGACTTAGCATCTCAGCCTCTCAACACAACTGCTCTTCTGCGCCAAGGTATACTCAAAATGATGCCAGTCTTAACGTCTGTTCATTCATATTCATATTCTCCAGTTAGAGATCAGTACTCTCATTTGATGACAATCTTCATAGTTCTTCCATTTTCGTCGTATCTGAACTTTTATTATCTATAAATATCATTGTTTCCTCAAATATTTGTATTACTTTTGTTATCAGGGAGCAAACATCGGATTATCCACCAGTTACGTCACTTGCAGAAGAAGGAAATGAGTGCAATGAACACGCCACCTTCTTTGTTAAGGTTTACATGGAAGGCATTCCAATTGGAAGAAAACTAGACCTATTGGCCCATGATGGTTACGATGACTTAATAAGGACTCTTGACCACATGTTCAACACCAACATTCTCTGTTAAGTGACTGATGTTTCCTCATTCATATAAGTTTTGAATGGTGTTAATTTGATTTCTTTTTTATTGTGATGAAATGGAGGAATGATTTGAGTTTTTGGAACAGGGGGAGCTGAGGTGGATAGAGTGCATCCTGAGAAATTTCATGTGTTAACTTATGAAGATGAGGAAGGAGACTTGATGATGGTTGGCGATGTTCCTTGGGAGTAAGTTTATCTGAAGATAGAACTACTCATTCTCTCCCCAGCACTTTCTTCCCATCATTTTCTCAACATGCCATTTTTTCTGTTTTCAAATGTAGGATGTTCTTGTCCACTGTAAAGAGATTGAAGATCACAAGGGCAGGCCTGTGCTGATTAAGTGACTTTGATGCATACTTCTCTTTCTCTCCCTCCCAATTTTGTTGACAGTGGAATGAATTCAATCTAATGTCCTCCAAAGTATAGTACTATTGTGAAATATGTTCTGAAGTTGCATATGTACATTCATACATCATACAGGCGATAGTTTTGTCTTCGAGATGTAAGATTATTGTATGATCATGATCATGATGTGGTTAACAATCTTATTGTAAAAACACTTATCACAGATGGCAGATATATTGATGACCTGAGAAGGAAAGTTTGCCACATTGTCCACAAAGATAGGACCATCACTAAAAATTTTCTATCTAAGATGTATCTTATAAATCAGACAACAGAAACCTAGATTCCTCATCCCCACTTCCTCTTACTAAGGGAAGCAACAGTTCTATACCAAAACTTTCCCAGCACTTCACTCCTGTAGTTGAGTGACCTGAAGTAACATATAAGGGATCCACCGTGTGCCAACAAATAATTTATCAAAACACAATATCTGGGCTGTTTGGACCCCAAGTAACGAGTAACAAACCTGTTGACAGAAAAGAGACTTTTGTAGTTTCGAAGTTCATTCAGTACCGTTGTTAACTTGGGAGAAGCCAGCAGCAGACCCTGGCAATTGGCTAAATCTTAATTACTTGATCTTGAAATTCTCAGTGCTCAAGTTTCGAGGATGGGAGACAGTAAAACTTAGAGCAGCTGACTGAGCATGCTAGAAGATCTCTGAAGTGGAGAGCTGAATAATGGTTCAGAATTAACGAAGTTCATTAAGCGTGGAGTAATAATCAGAGCAAACCGGAGGTTCAAGCTAACCTCACGAGTCTGCATAGGATTTTCAGTTGATGGGTTTGATGCTTTTGCATTGGACAATACAATTTCTTGATACTGTGCTTTATAATACATTCTATCCCCTAAACAATGAATTAGGACAATCTCACAGACCATGCATCTGTCTCTATCTTCTGAATAGATATTCGGAAATGCATGTATCTAAAATATTCTGTTTCTTCTCTTTAATAGGGTGTGGGCCTTAGCTTTTTCTTCTTGTTTTAGATGTTGGGTATTTTATCCAACCCAGAGAAAATTCATGCCTGGCGAATGTTTATCAGCTGGGCCAAACTAAATTATGTAAGACTTGCAGACTTTTTCTCACAGAACATTTCAGTTGTTAACACTTCACTCATGCAGGACATGCTTTTTGTTTCTTTCGTAGGATTCACAAAGTAAATCGAACTTTTTCTGCTTATAAGAACAATGAGCAAGATATTCTACAAGGATAATGCAATAAACTGACTTGCAGGCTGCAGATAATAATATGCCTGTGTATTTGTTGGTGCTTTCTGTTTTAGTATTATGGCAATGGTGATTAGCTTCTCTTACAAACTATGATCACTTTTTCTTGAATGTCACTTTTAATATGGATCTTGATACACATATCTGTCTGCCTTTTGGAGAGTTCAGCCTTGGAGATAGTGTGATCTATGTGGTGCGACAGTTTGTGGATCACAGGAGGTTGTGAAAAAGGAAGGGTGAGAAGAACTAACTGAATGTCTGTAAGCCCAGCCCATATACACTGCCCAGGCCCAATGATTCTGGCTTAAGTCAAAGGGCCCCGCTATATATCAGCTACTATTTTACTCCACACTTCACATTTTTGTTTTTTGAACTTTATGTCAGACTCATCACCATCACCTTCAACCTCTCTCTCCCTCAAGCTCTCCTCAGTCTCTCTCTCTCTCTCCTCAAGCTCTCTCTCATCAAGCTTTCTATCCCTCTCTCTCCTCAAGTTTTGTTTTATAACATGTTAAAGGGGGAGAGAAGGAAAAAAAATAAAAAAATAAAACCCCAGACTTTAGGTATAGGGTGTGAGATCAGCAACCGTTGCTAATTCATAGAGTTTTTCAGGCTTGGTTTGGATAGTGAAAGTATCTGAGAATATTTGTGAATAGTAATAAAAAGTAGGTAAAAAGTAATAATAGAATATTGAATAGTAGTAAAAAGTAGGTAAAAAGTAATTAATAGTAGTAAAAGTAGGTGAAAAGTAATAATAAAATAAAGAATAGTAATGAAAGTACCTCGGAGTATTTTAGAGTACTTCGTTGTCCAAACACAGCTTAGTCAAAAAAAAGAAATGCTACATAAAGGTTCGGGCGTATAAGCTTTGCGCAGGTATTTTGAAAAAAAAGTTGGACTCACCACAAAACAGTTAGTATTTTTTAGTGGGTGCCATTTTTTTCCGAAAGGCTTGGTAATGTCTATCAAGAGTAGATCGTACTGTTTCCTGCAATCAAATCCCATGAAATCATTTTCCTTTAGCCTAAATTCTGAATCTTGTTTTTAGTTCCTAGCATGGCTGAACTTGATTTTATTTTTTAAAATTGGTACAGTGGCAAGCATAATTCATAAGTCATAAACTGAGGCTGAGGCAGGCAAATCGACTTGTAAAAGAGAGACAAACATGCATTAGGGACAGAAGCATGGACAAAACATCCGTTATATTAATATGACACTCAGGTCATAAGCCATTGGTCCATTGTCACGTTATAATTTGTTAATAGGATTTCTGACTTTCACAATCCAAGTTAGGTCCAGTATCAACATTAAACAGCTCAGCATATCTCTTGAAATAGCCAATCCGATCACTGACCCTCCCATCATTGGGTATACCACACTCGAGTCCACCGTTGATAATGTTGGTGACAAGCCCATATCCTGCCGTCCGATTGGCTGCTATGTCAGCTTCTGTGGGGACATATCTTCCAACCATGACATCGTGGCATGAGGGCTTCGGCTTCTGCTCTGTCATCCAGAACCATAGCGCTGTCTTGAATGCGATCAAGGAGTTGTTTGCCACGATTTCCGGGTTCCTCAGTCCATCAAATCCCAAGGCCTTCCCAGCTGGACCATAATTGAAATTCCTGCCATGAATCATTTCAAAGACTAAAAATTAGCTCCGCAGTGATCCGAAAACATAGTCAGTTAAAATGTGTAACAAAATTTAAGATGAAAAGTAGCGTTCCTCGACATATCATCTTGATACAGAGTATTCCTTTCCTAATGATAAGCATCCTTTGTTAGGCAAAAAGGAATAACTTCTTACCAAGATAGTTGAATGGGACCTCTTCCTTTGTAAGATTTGCCAGGGTAGCAGGGCCATTCCTTGTTGGTGGAGTCACAGTAATTGCTTTGGGGACTAACTTCCTCTTTAAAGCACAAACCCCATGCATAAGGTCCATCTGGTGCGGTTGCCCACCCACCTGTGGTCTCGTGGGAAATCTGAGCGAGAAATGCCGCAACCTCGCGCTTCCGCGTCGCTGAACTTCCAGTGGCACCGAATTTTGGGAAGAATTTCGATGCATTCAGGAAAGAATCGTATGTATAGAAGTTCTTGGCAGGGCATGCGTTATCATCCTTGTGCAGAAATATCTTGTCAAAGAGCTCTTTGCTAACTTGAGAACAGAGGCTGAACCGCCGAGCTTCGGTGCAGAGGAGGATACCAGAGCTGAAGAAGAAGATGAATGAGAGAAGTGCAAGACAATAAGAGGCTGAGAATGCTGCCATTGCCGAGGCTAAAGTACCTTGTCTGGGAACGGGACGAAGAGAAGCTATTTTTATAGATATATCCAAGCAAAGACCCAGTCCCAGCCAGCCAATGGCGATCATCAGCACTTAGGACGCATGCGGTGGAGTTGTTGCAATTTCACATACAAACAAAGTCAGAGGTCCAGTTCTTGACTTGGTATGGTCATGATATTCCTCCTCCTTTGATATTGAACGAGCATTCAATATTTAAACACATTCTTTCATATAAATCCCATTTTTTGGCCGGTCCTGAACAGTTGTGCTAGGCAGTACTCGAACTAAAATTGTCAAGAGTGGAAATGCAGACACCCACTACATGTGGATCGAAACGACAATCGGCCTGCACACTTTGCTTTTTTTAATAAAGATTTTATTATATGACATGAAATGGTCAAAGTTGACTCCTAAAAGTAAGCCAAAACTGTTTCCCACACGTCCGGATCAATAGTGATCTGCTACTGATCATTGACTAATTTTTGTGTCTATCCAAACTCCAATCTCCTGGCGTGATATCTTTCTCTTGAAGCTAAGACTTTGTTTCTAATATTAGGCTGTTTGGATTATTGTGCATCCAAACAGCCTAGATATTAGCACATATCTTACTGATATGAAACTGCAGCCATGTTCGTTTATGTTGAATATGCAGGATTCTCTTGTATTTGGGCATGTGCAAAGTAATATATTTCTCATATGAGAGTCCGAGCATTATTGTGGAGATAAGCCCACCCAATTGCTTTGAGCAAGCACTACGCAAGAGGTTATGGCATGTGCTTTTGACTCTAATCATGTTCGTGTGTTTTAACTTTTCATTCGTTTCATGCTTTGAATAAGTGCCATCCTTGTATGAAACCACCAGTTGACTTTCCTTGTTGGATGGTTCAATATTGGCAGGGTGCTATTGGATATAATTGACTTTCCCATTTGAGTACGATTATTCTAAGACATATACATCACACACCAGTCACATGACATAATTCGATTTGTAAGATTAAAATTTTAAAATTTATCTTCTAAATCAAATTATGTCAGATGATGTGTGGTGTAAGAGGTCTTTGAATAGAGTTATTTCATTTCAAATAGTCAATGCATTCATGATTTGAGAAATACTTGGTCTGCGTATAGATTTTATAAAAGTAAATTCACATATTAATGTACTACATTAGATTATAAAGTAAATTTGATATCTCATGTCCAGCTACTAAATCTACTTTGATAGAAAAACCATAAACTTAATACTTCACTAATGATTTATTCGGGTTCTCATATGAGTGTCATTATAAATTTGGGTTTTGTTATGCATTGTCACTATTCATCCACACATCTCATATTTGACAATTTTTTTTTTTTTATAAGATGTAAGTGTGTGTAAGTGAATAGTAATTGATAAGAAGAATCTTTATATAAATTTATAAGAGAACAAGACTTTGTAAATGGGACCGGCATGCATGCATGATTCGTTGAGTACGGTTGAGGTCCAGTTGGAAATTGGAATCAGCCCAAAAGAAAAAAGTCCAATTTGGAAATCACAGTACTCAAAAGATCGGACAAAGTTGGTTGGTCCTTAAATGACCATTGGGCGTAGTTTGGCATTGTCCAGAGCCTGAACCAGCAAAATTAACTTAGTTATGTTTGTATATATGAGTCCAAATTAAAACAAAGAAGAAACCTGCATGCATCATTTTGTTAATTTCTAGTTTGATTTAAACAGGACTAGTACAAGCTGGAGAAAATTCAGAGGAATAAGTCAATAAGATACCCCTTTTACTGTTCAGAGCCATAAAACATATAGGATGGAAAACCCACCAATCATTTGGACCATGCATGAAGAAAATCAGATTAATTCCGTCGTGATATTTCACATGGTAGCTAGCAATAGCATTCCTTTGATTCATCCAAGCCGCAATCCATTAAAATTCAAACAATAAATATACTAGCTAGCTAGCTAGCTAGGCAGGCATTGTTGTTGTAGTATCAGCATGCAGGAATTCTCATCTCTATGGCCATTTCTTATTTACCCAAGATTTATTATTATCTAAAAAATTTATATAATTACAAATAGTAATTAAACGGTTTATCATCCATGTATGTATTCATCATTAATGTTCTTAAAAGAGAAATACTTTAGTTAAAAAAAATATTTTATAAAAATAAATTCACAAATTAACATAACTTGATGTAATACTAAGTCGTTAAATTATAAAATTATTTTTATTATAAAATAAATTTTACATTACATATAAAATCATATTAACTAAACAAATTTATACACATAGTAAGAAAGTAGTACTTGAGTACCCATGCACGCGTAGTACTACATGCATGCGTGTCTAACAAATTGCGGCTGCGTCTCTCTAACTAGGGTATTCTATAAGAATTTAAAGATAAAAATGAATTTCTTGAGAAAGGGTATAGAGATACACAATGACTAATAATGGTTCATAAAGATCATGGATTTCCTAGTTTTTTTTTTCTTTATTTTTTGCTAGCTAGTAGATCATTGAAGAAATTAAATAAAATGTTAATTTTATATATCTTTAAAACAATTAAACATGTTTTAAACAATTTTCAATAAAAACATTCTGAAAAATGTTATATATATATATATATCAATACTTTTAATTAAATATTTTAAATTTAAAAAAATTATGCTCATTATCTACATACCACACACCACATATATATAGTTTTTTTTCCTTACCAAGTATGTGCAGGTGTATGGATGATGAGTAGGAACTCAATTAGCTCAAGAGGAATAAAAAATAAAAAAATAAAAAAATAAAGTATGATGTATAATGTATAAGATAATGAGTAACAAATCTCTTAAAATTAATCTCGCCGATCATGCATGTATATGCTAGTGATCTACAACTAACTAGACACGTAGTAGTTAAATATATATGATGATCATGATCAGGACGCGCGGCCATATCTTTAAATTCACTTAATTAATTCGTTGCCTCTCTTAATCCACAATATAAATCCAAACTAATTCTGGCTAGCCCGTAAAATGCTGACTAAGTAATATTAGGTACAAATCTTAAATAGACAAGTTTCGAGTCGACCATTTGAAAAAAAGTGAATCCTACTAAAAAAGAACTTTTTTTTTTTTTTCTAGTTTGTAGAATCCACTTTTTTATAAAAGCTTGCGCAGAGTTTGTCTATATGAGGTTTGTACAAATCATTTACCATGCCGTCGGCGACTAAACTAGTTTAATTTATATGCTTTATGGGTAACAACAATATTACCTAAAATTACTTCTAGATAGATATATAAATAATTGCTTATAAGGACGGGGTAAAACTAGTTGAACCTGGCCTAGGTTTGCATGCGTAGGTAATTAGAACAATTAATATTACCATTACTTTTTATCTTAAGGTAAATTAATAAATATAATTTACTTGTAGTGATGGGGAAAACTAGCTGACCACTAGGTAATTTAATTAAATGATTTATTGGTCGTAAAGAACAATATTACCTTAATTTAACTATTTTCTAGGTAGATCATGAATAAATTACTTTGTAAATGGGAAAAACTTCCCTCGTGCATAACTAGCTAGCTAGCTAGTTTCGTGGATTATTGATGGTGTCGTACGAGGGTATTCATGAGACGAGACCCAAATCAAGTGGACCTGTGCGTACGTGATCTATAAGAGGACGTGCAAAAGTCAAGCCCATCTTTTGCAGTAAGAATCAATACCGATCGAGTAATTAATTAACGATAGACATAATAATTAAAGCAATGTATATAGTCATCTTCAAACTAATTTGTTTTTAGTTTAAAACTATGAAATAATTTTGCATTATATATATGGAGTTGATCTCTCTTTCCCTTGAAGAAAAAGACATGTATATATATATTTTTATATATATGCATTAGATCAATATCTCTAGCGAGCTAAATTATTTTTGTGGGCTCAAGCTGATATAAAGTCTGTTTCACGTTGAGATCACTGGGCATTGGGAAGGTAGGTGGGAGATAGCGCAAGCCATTCTAATCCACGCTGCATTATTATTATTATTATTATTAGTATTATTATTATATAGGGCATGCATGCATGCATGATAAGATGATGGAGCACGACAAAACAGCCGCGTTCAAAGTAGTACTACTCATCAGCCTTTAAAAAAAAGTCTATAAGCTTGACAATGGCTGCAATATTAACCTAACTGATGATCTCAAAAATCTCTCATCTTTCCATCTCTATATATATATGATCTCTCCATCACCTGTCACTCTCAGTACGTACCCTAGTGGCCTTCTCTCGCACACAAAAAATATAAAGGAGCTAGCTAGAGGTCGCGCCCTTTTCAAAATTCTTCAGAAGAGGGAGAGGTTGGCGTCGGCTCATCTCCAATATAGGGCGTGAAAATTACCTCTGGTTGGTCCCACGAAAGACGTGACTTTGAGGGAAAAGTCGCCACCCTCTAGCTATTGGTTATATATACATAGGAAATTAAAACGAAAACCAAAAACTAGCTAGCTTCGAACACCCCCGGCCCCCATGGAAGCATCTGATCTTTGTCAGCTTCCATCACCATAAGACATAAATATATATATATATATATATATATATATATATATATATATATCTGTATATATATGTATGCAGCAACGAATTACGTGGTCATTTTTTCTTGTTCCTCATTAGAAGCTAATTATTGTATTAATGTACGTACAAGCCCCAGAAAAGGCCAGCTCAAAGTTTACTTTAATGTTTATATATATACTTTTTTTTTTTATATACATGGGAGGGGATTCAATCCATGGTTCTCTTAGAGTTTTTATATATACTAATTATCACTTATTCTTCCTTCCAAATCAAATTTCATTCTATCTAAGATGATATATGAATTCAAAGCAATCTTTTTAAAATATCATATATAACACCTTGAATACACCTTAAAAGTAACAGTACTAGTACTGCATATTATAAATTATATAGTTAATTCTTTTGTTGAAAGTTGGCTTCCATATGTATATATCAATTTAAACCAATTAAAGCAATATAAAACAGAAACACACACATGTATATAAATATATAGTCATTTACTGGAGTACGTATCACATGAAATGAAGATCGAGCAGTAGTAGTTTTTTCATGGTGGGGCATCGAGCCAGCACGTCATGCAAACGTAAAATTGACCTATTTTTTGAGACAAAAGACCAAAAAAAAAAAAAAAACAGCAAATAATAAGGCCAGGTTTGTCTTGTCTCTCTCTTAAAAATAAATAGAAAGCTTAATTTGTCTAAACATTCACACAGCTGCTAGGGCTTGTAGTTAGAGTACTCGTCAACGTGAGTAAGAGACGCAGGAAAAAGTTAAAAAGATATAAACGGCGCCCTAGGGATCATACGCCGTAAGCGTCGGATTAGACTTAATTTGGACAGACAAAATTAACAAAGCGATCGATGTGGTCACGCATTTTAAGTCACAAGCTTCTCGGTCGAATGACTAATACGCGCTCGAGCGCCTCTCTCTAGAGTCCTAGACTGATCATCTTCTCGTGTTTATTTGGCTTCATGCATACATCTTCGATCTTGAATCCTCTCATTTGCTACCTCTACTTTTTTTCTCTCTTAATAAAGAAATATAAAAAAAGTACTCAGCTAGCTATCATGTATGAAAGGAGCATAGAGTTAAAAAAAAAATTAAAATTAAAAGAACGCTCATGATCAACAAATTAATGTTGGGATTTATATATATATATATATATATATATATATATATATATATATAAAAAGGAAAAATAACGTCCTACGTACTCACTATGCTCATGCATATGGTACTTTCGAGGAGTACTGATTTACTGAGGAAAAGTGCAAAAAGAAATTATTAACCAGGTGTTGCGAAAACAATGATAGATAAAACCAAAATAAACACAAAGATGATAAAATATTAATGTAGTTCAACGTGTCTATGTGCATAGAGTTGCAGATGATTTTATTATATTGAAGAATCATAAAATATACTTTAGGACGAAATTTCACTGTTAAGAATCTTCATAACTACTACATATTCATTAAATACATATTTATAATATGACACAGAAGAAACTCTAATTTTCACTTTTTTATGTTATTCACTTAAGTGGAGTGTCGAGCGCTCCTCAAACAAACTCTTTGTTCAATAATCGCTCGAGTGACTTGTCAAGCAAGAGTCGAGTGAACTCTCTACCTAAGTTTCACTCGAGCTACTTGTCACATGACTATCAAGTGAACTTTGTGCCGATAGGCCCAAGCTTGTGCTCTATAGTCCAAGCCTCCTTAAAAATCTGCCAAAAGATCATAATGCATCATTGTCAGATCAAGTCATCAAATTGAGCAGACACACCAATTAACAAGACTCCACCAACATCAAGTGCTTCAAGTTGTTAATTAGCTTAATTAATTACAACTTATGGCCTTATTAGATTCTCCAAGATGACGCCTAATCTTTGGACGGTACTCCGTGTCAAATTCTTGACTTATAAAATTAGTAGTTTCCAAGTTGCATATATGTGACAATATCCCAGGCTCGACCCCCCTTAATTAAATGCATGCCTTCCCTCATGGGAGTCTTCCACCAAACCTTCAGTGCTGTTATATATAGCTGTATCCCTTCACATGGTTTAATTTCTTAGTAAATTTAGGGGGCTTCAAACTTCAGGGCCTCTCACACTAATCGTTTTTTTTTTCGGCCGGGGGCATGATGAGAATATGAGATAAAAATGGTTAAAATATAGAAAATAATATTTAAGTAGTCATTTTCTGCGTCTTTATAATTCTACTAACATGATTAAGGACGGACTGCAACTTTTGTTTGTGCGTGTGTTTATTGAGCGAATTTCAAACGTCGAGAAAAATCAATTTTTTTGTAGTGGATTGATCATCTTCCCTAGTTCATTCACTAGGAGAGGTTTGGATATAAAAAGTCTTTTAACTTATCTCATCTCATCTCATCTCATTTAATTGTTATAATTTTTTAGATTTTTACATAAAATATAATAAATAATTTCAATTTTTTAAAATTTTAAAATAATAATAATATTATTAAAAACTAATATTTTAATAATATTTTATTCAACTTTTATCTTAATTCATTATTTAAACTTTTCTCTTTGTCTTTTCAAGCTACTCGGGCAGGAATTATAAATAATTAATAATGGATGTTAAAATCACCGAGCGAGTGTACGTATATTGATAATTATATAAATATATATACTTATATACTTATAATACAAATTCCGAACATATTGATTTTCAAGAACTTGATTATAAATACAATAAAAAAAAAAAAAGGAAATCCTTGCATGGAAGGGAAAACGGCTGGCATATAGTCAAGATCAACCAAGTTCTGCTTGACAACAAGGAGTGTTGGGACGTCATGACATGATGGGTTGAATCGATCCTATCAGTACTTAAATGGCCATCATCGTGTGTGTATATATATATATATATATATATATATATATATATATATATTCGTTTATCTAAACAGCACATCAATTATTATGGATAAGGAAATTATAAGAATACTTGATATATATTTTTTTCCCTTTTTTATAACTTGTAGCCTTGACTCGAAGATATGATTCAGATGATGGAGGATATGCGTCTGGCCTGTTTTCTAGCGAGAGCCAGAGACAATACGATCGTTCTCAATGCTTGTACTATATAATCAATAGCCACGAGAAGGACCCTCCAGCTGCAATATAATTATATATATATATATATATATATATTTATATAATTATATATATGGCCATCTTCTTCAATTGACTTAAGTACTCTTTCCACATCTTGACCAATTAAGCTGATGAAGATTTTCCTTCATTAAGAAATATGGTGTTCATTGGCACGATTTAGGCATTATCTTCGCTCTCTAATTTTTAAAATAATATATATGTCATACATCAGCTGGCACCAGCTTTGGAGGGAAGAACTGATCCAGTATATATATATGGTTCTTTTTTACAGTACGACTGTTAAACCAAGATCATAGAGATCACTCGACATTTAGTTACATCTAATTTAATGTATATTGATATACATATATATATATATATATATATATATATATTGGAAATATGACAAGATCCCATTATATATATGTACGTGTGATGACAATAAATTAATTAGCCTCCCAAGTGGGTACATTTCCCTCTCATGGCTTAGATCGATTAAACGGAACTAGAAGGCAAGAATTAATTAATAAGAAACATGAAATTGGGAAATCGCCTTTTCCTAAAAAAATAATAATAATTAGGAAACACATATATTTATTATATGATTTGGGTTTTCAAATGGCACGAGAATGTAAGAAATTATTATTATTATTTTTTATAAGTAAACGACTATGTGATTAAGAAAGAATAAGCAAAGCTCAAATATACAAAATGGTATACAAGAGATAAGATCTATCTAGGTCATAGTATTAGAAACTAGAAAGTTATGAAAGGTCAGACTATTAAAATTTAAAGCTATGGCCCATAGAAATAAAGTATGAAAAATATGAGTGCGAAGTTCCTCTAGTGACTGCTCATTGTTTTCGAAAGTCCGCTCTTTCCACTCTTGCCAT
Source organism: Cyclocarya paliurus (assembly GCA_029856935.1). NCBI lineage: Eukaryota > Viridiplantae > Streptophyta > Magnoliopsida > Fagales > Juglandaceae > Cyclocarya > Cyclocarya paliurus. The sequence goes on from CM056949.1 coordinate 11,521,782, forward strand.
ATGCACCACATATATGCAGGTCGGAATCATCTTCCATATAGCTTTGATTTATGGGTCTCCTCTCGAAAGTGTCCAATTAGCCAATAGATCAACCACCGTTGCAGGCATTATAAAATATAAGTAAACTCGACTAAATACTTCCAACCACAAAGCTCTAGCTATCTCACAATATAACAAGAGATGTTCTACTGTCTCACCGGATCTCTTACACATATAACACCAATCGAGGATAACTACCTATCGCTCCCACAAATTATCAATAGTCAGAATCTTCCACAACGCTGCTCTCTAAGTAAAGAAACCCACTTTAAGAGGTGCCTTATTGATTTTTCTCCATGGAAACTGACTATTTGCTAGATGTGAAAGGGACTTGTAGAAAGATCGGACCGAAACCGTGCCCTTACTCGCAAGAGTTCACCATAACCTATCAACTTGCTGATTTTTCGGCTTCACAGAATATAATAGGTTGAAAAAAGCCTGAAAGATGTCAACTTCCTAATCTTGTGCCCCTCTACTAAAAGTGACATTCCAGTGCACTTGGTCTCTTGAACGAAGCATGAGGTCTGGTACTGAAGCATTCTTGATTACAAGTCACACGGAAAATAGATAGAAAAAAATCCTTAAGGGTCTCATTCCTGCACTATATGTCCCTCCAAAACTTGATTCAGGAACCCCCCCAACACTACTCTAGCATGGCTATAAAATTCCCCCCATCCACGTTGAATATAATTCCAAACCCCTCCTCATTAGCCACATGTGGCTTTTCAGTACACCATCCACTCCACAAGCTCCCATAGTTGCAATCAACCACCTACTTCCATTAGGCATCTGATTCGATGTTATACCTCCATAACCATTTTCCAAGTAAAGCTCGATGAAAAATTCTCAAATTTTTTACACCCAAACCTCCTGAAAAGATTGGTCTACACACATTGTCTCATCTCACTAGTTGAAATTTGGATTTGTCTCCCATCCCACTCCATAAGAAATCCTGATACAATTTTTCAATCTGAGTCGCCACACTAGCAGGTATGCGAAACAAAGACAAAAAAATATATAGGTAAGTTAGAGAGGGTGCTCTTAATAAGAGTCAAATGTCCACCATTCGACAAATACAATCTATTCCACCATGCCAATTTCCTTCCTATTTTCTTAATAACAGGATCCCAAATAGATGAGGCCCTTGTGGCTGCCCCAGAGGCAATCCCAAATAAGACATGGGAAGAAAGGCTACCTTGCACCTAAGTATTCTAGCTAGTTGTCGAGTATTGCTAACGTTCCCCATTGGCACTAACTCTGATTTGTCATAATTCACTTTTACGCCTGACGCTGCTTTGAAGTACAGGAGGAGAGCCTTCACTGCCTTCAATTGATTGTGGTCTACCTCACAGAATAAGAGCGTGTCATCTACAAAAAGTAAATGAAACAAAGTAATAAAGCCCCTATTGGGGTCACCAATCGGGAATCCAGCTACAAAATCGTGAGCAACCACCACCGATATCATCCTTCTAAAGGCCTCCATAATGATGATAAAGAGAAATAGGGATAGTGGATCACCTTGCCTCAAACCGCGAGAACTACTAAAAAAACTTGTGGGGCAACCATTGATCAAGACTGAGAACCTTGTCGTTGAGATGCACCAACTAATCCACAACTGCCATCTAACCCCAAACTCGTATCTCCCAAGGTCTAATTCGGTTCGATTTTGGACAAAATTCAGGACCGAACCGGTATGCACTGGTTTTGCATTTTCGACGCACCGATTACCCTCCTAAACCAGTACTTCCGGTTTTAAAAATTTCGGTCCAGTTTTAATAAAATACAAATTTGTCATAAAAAAATATGTTTATAAAAAAATAAAAATGCTTTAAGAAAATATATTTTATTAAAAATTTGTTACTATTTACAAAAATTTGCTTTATAAAAAAACAATCTATTATGTAAAAAAAAAATTACGATAAAAAAATTGCTATAAAACAAATAAAAACTGTTATAAAATGTTATTAATATATATTTTTTATGTTTAAAGCATCTGATCAAGTAAATTTTCATATTTAAGATTAAAATTTTATGTTATAAATTATAATAATATTATCTTATATAATATTAAAATATTATATATAATATTAAAAAAATTAATTTAAAATATCTAATATAGTGAACTGGTCCTAAAAAGCATAAAATCGAAACCGAACCAGTAATGGCCGATTTTGGAATTAAGGAAACCGGTCCCAGACTGACTTGGTCTGGTTTTGATCCGGTCCAGTTTTTCATTTTTTCGGTTAATTTTTACACTCCTAACTAGGGGTGTAAATTTAAACTCAAAAACCGGTAAATCGGTCCAAACCGGACCGGACCTGTTTTACTGGTTTTGAATCGGTCCGGCCCGAAACTGATTTTTATAATTCATAAACCGGTTGAAACCGGTCCGGTTCCGGTTTTAAAATTTTTGGGACCGGACTGAACCGGTTGATAAAAAATAATATTTTATATATAAGTTTTATACAAAATTAAAATTATACAAAATATTTTTTATATATTAATATATAAGTTTTATATATAATGTATAATTATATGTGAAATTTTTATATATAATTATATATCATATATGAAATAATTTCATATTATAATTTATAAGATATAACATAAAATGTTAATTTAAATATGAACATTTGTAATTTGTTTGATCATATACTATTAATATAATTATATATAAGATAATGTTATTATAAAATAAAAGTTTAATCTTAAAAATGAAAATATAATTGATCATGTATTATATAGCTATACTAATATATAGTTTATCTCTAATACTAATATATATTAATATATAGCTATACTAATATATAAGTTTATAACTTGTACTAATAGTCTAATATAAACTATAGTTATAGTTATATTAATAGTCTAATATAGATTAATAAAAATATAACAGATTTTTTTAAAACAGTTTTTCTTTAAACATATTTTTAATGATAAAATGTCAAACTTACATTTAAAAAAATCGGACCGAACCAGAAACCGGTAAAATCGAAAGAACCAGTTTAGGAGGGTAACCAGTGCGTAATCGGTTTTGAAAAATACAAAATCGGTCATACTGGTTCGGTCCAAGATTTTGTCCAAAACCGGACCGGACAGGACCGGTTACACTCCTACTCCTAGCAAGTATAAGAGGAAATCTCAGTTTCCATGTTCGTAGACCTTTTCCATATCTAGTTTACAAATAACCCCTGTGGAACCTGACTTTAATCTACTAGGGACCCGACTTTAATCTACTATCCAGGCCTTCATTTGCTATAAGGATTGAATCTAGAATTTGATGACCCCGAACAAACGCATTTTGTGGCTTCGAGATGATCTGACCCAAGACCTCCCCTAACTTGTTTGCAAGCATCTTAGAGATGATTTTGTACACCCTATTGATGAGGCAAATAAGTCGAAAGTCCTTAATCTCTGAGGCTCCAATCTTCTTTGGGATTAGTGTAATGAAAGTGACATTAAGGTTTTTCTCAAACTTCCTAGTCAAGAATATTTCTTGAAACACATTCATGATGTCCTCTTTCACTACCTCCCAGCAAGCGTGGAAGAAGCTCATCGAGAAGCCATTTGGACCAGGAGCTTTATTTTTACGCATGTGTCTCAGTACATCAAAAACTTCCACCTCTTCAAAATGCTGCTCTAACCAAGACGCTACCTTGAGGCACAATAGTGTCAAAGCCGAGGCCATCAAGCTTAGGCCTCCAACCTTCTCTTTCTGAAAGCAATTGTTCATAGAAGTCCACCACATGCTCCTGAATCCTAGGGGCCTCATTGCATTCCATACCATTAATATTCAGCATTTTAATGGTATTAGTTCTTCCATGAGAATTAGCAACTCTATAGAAGAATTTTGTGCTTTGATCCCCTTCTTTTAACTACAATGCTCTCGACTTCTTTCGCCAAGAGATCTCCTCCAAAGATAAAATTCTCTCTAATTCTAAATTCAACTCTACCTTCCACTGTAACTCCTTTGGTGAGAGGACTCTATTCTCAAATATCCTCTCAAACTGTTGCAACTCCTCCACCATGGATTTCTTTCGCTCCCTTAAATCACCAAAGGATTGAGAATTCCAGATCTTAAAATTATACTTAAAGGCTTTAAGTTTACAAGCTAAAATGAAATGGGGCGGGTACCAAGAAACTGATATGAAGACCACCATTGCCTAACCTTATTCACAAAGCCTTCACTTTTCAATCACATATTTTCAAACTTGAAGGATCGGCACTCGCCTTGTATGCCACCACAATCCAATAAGATGGGAAAATGGTCCGAGTAAAGGCGTGGCAATCTCTTTTGGCACACCTCCGGATAATGCACTTCTCACTCCGATGAGATTAGAAATATGTCCAGCTCGGACCATGTCTGTTTATTCGACCAAGTAAAAGAGCCCCCTCATGAGAGGAATATCCAACAAGTTTAAGTCGAATATACACTCTGAAAAGTCTAACATTGTTGGGCACATCGTACTGTCTCTAGATCGTTCACTAGGAAATTTGATGACATTGAAATCCTTTCCTATGCACTAGGAAAGCTCCCCACCAGCTCTGTTACCCCGTAAGTTCCTCTCATAAAAGTTTTCAATCATTGTCTACATTTGGTCCGTATAAACCTGCAAAAGCCCACAAAATATTGTTCACCACTCTTGAAAGAGCAGACCACAACATACTCCCCCATAAACTCATCCATTTTCTCCACAATTCTTTTATCCCACATCAATAAGATTCCACCCAAAGCCCCCTTAGAAGCAAGATAAGTCCAATCCACATAAGTACAACTCCAGACACTTCGCACAATCCTCCTAAAAACAAAATTCAGCTTAGTTTCTTGTAAGCATACTATGTCTCCAATCCACATAAGTACATTTGGCCCTTCCTGTTGACATAGACTCCAAGTGGTCCAGGAAGTGCACAGGGCCTCCATTTGAGGAGGTGACGCCTCTATGGTGGTCATCGGCAATTTCTATCCACACTGGAGAGAGGTGACAACACACAGCGGTGAGATCTCTTTGAAAGGCTTAGATTGCGACTCTGATGCACCTTCTACCTCTATTGCCGATGCCATCTGGGTTATTGGAGGACCCACGATAGGTCGCGGTGTGGCCAATGAGGACTCCGGCACGGTGGTAGGGCCACCGTTAACTGAGGCCCATCTGGAAACTTCCTGGCAGATCCTCCACATGGGAGAAGGCCCGACTTGCCCTAGGCTTCCCCCAGGCCCCTTCTTCCTAGCGGGCTTGAGCCCAATTGCGAAAGGCCCATTAGTTGGCCTGGTCTAATTCAAGGCCTTTGATTGGCCAGCCTTTAATAGGCCTGAACCCTCATTCGATGGGCCTAGGCCCCCCTTTGATTGCTGCCCAGCCCGAACCTCCTTACTCAACCAAGGCCTAGCCCTTTCCTCCACACCCCTTTCCTCTTTAAGTTTGACAACAATAATCAGGCTGTCAACTTGGTTCTGCAGCATACCCAGTTGCACCTTCACGTCCTGCAGAGCACATAGCACTTCCCCCTCTGCCATGCCACCTGCAGGTTTACTCCCACCACGCCGTAAGATGTCAGCATTATAGTTGTAGCCTCCTCTTTGCGGTATATTGGTATATTGCCACCACTTATCTTCCTTGACCACTTTGCAAGGGGTTGACGATGAGGCTCCACCAACAATGCCTTCTTGTAAGAGAAAGTTGGCTCCTTTCGCATTGACGGTCGTAATACACCCTTACTGGCGATGTACTTCATTTCCTGGAGAAACTTCCATAGCGCCTCCCCCATCTTTCTCCACCCACTGTTGTCCTTCTCTTCAGGCACAAAGACAAAATTTCTTCTACCACCACCCCCATATTCTACCACGGTAATATATCTTCCTCGACCATTCGAACACCACTGCACCAGGAAACTACGACTACCCTTCCTTATGTTGGTGAAAAAACCACGTTTCTCTTCCTTCGAACAATCTGCCAAATTGCCAATGCCTTGGCCAACCAGTGCACTGTTGAAGGACCCAAAGGTAACCTTGACTTCACCCTCCAGCTTTCCTCAATGATGACTAACCAACCCTCATCCTTAGCAAGTGAGAAAAGCTTGGATTCAATTACAATATCCTTGTAGAAACCCATCCTCCCTACTTCACCAACAACCCAAGAAACGAAAAAGTACATATTTTTTCACATATGTATTGAGAGAAAAGTGTTTAGGAGAGAGAAATATAAAAGTCCATCTCAATTTTAGATTAATGCAAGAAATTACTTAATATTCATGATCATTATATTGTAATCATCTCATGACGCGGATCGATCATGTATATATATATTTATGATCGATGATGGCCAATATTCATGTAAAAAAAACTTAACCAATTGTATTATATACGAGCGCGCGCGAGACAGTAGTACTGCACGATGGAGATCGAGGAAGCTGGAAAAGTACTTCAATTTCCTTTGGCTAGCTGTTAATAATAAATATTTGATATCATATCAAGTTGAGCTTCAAGCTGTCAATTATTTATATTATATGCATGTACGTACGGATCATGTGTTGGCATATCACGATCGACGATCCAACATCAGTAGTACTACTCTGGCTGCAGCTTGATCAATCCTTACGTAAGATGCATAGCACCCTTGTTCAAATCATGAATAGAAAGTTGAGTACAAAATGTAAAAAGACGATAATATTTAGGCGTCGAAGTAAAACGAGAAACAAAAGTGGTAATTTAATAATACAAAGAAGGATAAAATTGAAAATAAATATTAGACGAAAATATTCGCATTTATATATATAGTAGATATATAGAAAGAGAAATATTAGTCCGGAGCTCGGCTAAATATTCCAGAGATATTTTTATCTAGAAGCTCTGGCTAAGATTAATTTATTAAAAAGCAACAAAAAAGCTCGATAATTAGAACGCTTATATATATGCCTGTAATCAATGAGTTTCCAGCTTCGCAAAGCCACATTATATAGCCGGCCGCCGGCCAGCAGCTAGAATACGAAAAAGATAAGCGGCAACCACGCATGCTGCATGCATGGACCATTCTGCAATATGTATGTGTCTCAATATTGTTCCCATTCATAAATCATGTGCTCGATCACATAAATATTCATTAAAAAAAAAAGTCAAAATTGTGTGCTCAATTATGATTACATGTATATATAGCACTTTCTTCTAAGATCCATCGAAAAACTGCAACCCAAAGCTACGTAATTTAGGCAAAAATCTTAGAGTACGTTACATACATTATAACACCGTCCAACGAGCTCGAGCTAGATCAAGAGCCAGCCTAGCTCGCTCGCTATACATCATGTAGTGGTACTGACCCTGATCTCGATCTCGATCGTCGTGCAAATTAGGCAAAATCATCTATAATTGCATGTTAGGCGGCGAGTACGTATATATATGTACGTATATATATACAGCCTATATATATATATAGCTCGCTCATGCTTTTGCTTCATGAAGTACGCTGCACTTGATGGCTATCCCAAAGCTAGTTTTAACTCAATCCCACATCTAACTATATATTAAGATGGGCATATCTCCTAGTTTAATCAATAATTATAAAAAAATATCTCGTATTTTTAATTTAATATATACGCCCAATCACCTCGGTAATTAATAGGTCGATTCTCAATCTTTTTACCGGAGAAAATTTGGCATTTAGGCTTATTTCTTAAAAACCAAGATTACCGTATTCTGACACCCCAAAAAGAAGGACAATTTTTTTCTTTTTCTTTTTTATAGAAAAAGAGGAGAAAACATGAGAAAAGGAAAAGGAAAACCTTGAAGTGACCATCGCTAATTATATGAGAAATGCTCCATGCAACCGCCTCTCATGCAATCGTGTACTCGTCACATCAGTTTAATGAAATGGTGTATTTCATTTAAGAAAAAAATGAAAACCTAAGGACCAAATAGACTGAAGTCTCCCTTCTCCCTTCTGTCCCCCTTCTCCCTTCTCTATGCGTTCGTCCCCCTTCTCCCAAAATGGCAATTGCAAGCCAAATTGCTTGCACCCATGTTACCACAACACCTGGCTAAAAGACTTGTCATTCATCTTGATCCAAATAAAAATGAGCTGTCAGATTTCATCACAGGAAGCTCAATACAATTGCAAAACAAAGATGTGAATGATGTGAATTAGTCACTCAGCTTCGAGAGCAGCAATTTCGTATCTAACTTATTCTAAATGTTCATTTATGGCGGTCACTGCATCCTACACATCCCTAATGGCCTTCTTGAGAGCATTATCGTACTCAGCATCTGCTTCTTCCTCTTCAGTTCCAGCAGCTTCAATTAGCTCATGGACGTGGATACATTCATGTTCCACTGGCTTCTCACATCTGCAGTTGTCATGACTCACCGGACGTTCTGAGGGACGAACTTCCTTTTTCAACACCTAAATTGTAGCTGTCTGGAAAAAGAATTGGGGTTTTTTGCAAAAAATATAGAAACAAGGGGACAAAAGTACAGAGAAGGGAGAAGGGAGAAAGAAGGGAGAAGGGTAAAACACACCGTTTCGTTTTAGTCTTAGAGTTTAGTCTTTACCAGTGAAACACATCGTTTCACTTGAGTCTCTTTGGTCTTTCGATTTTCATTTTTCTCTTAAATAAAACATACCGTTTCATTAAACTAATGTGGCGGTTACACGTTTGCATGAGAGGCGGTAGCATTGAGCATTTCTCTAATTATATATGTAGTTAATCATGGCAAAAGAAGAATGATAGAAACATAACTCATAAAACTCGATTGCTTATATAACAATAAAATAATAAATTTTAATCTTAATTAAAATAACTTAATATTATATAATCATATTAATTATTTGTGAATTGAAAATATTTCATTACCATATATCAACATACATAGTTAATTAGTGGGTAATGTTATAACCCTGTTATTAGTTAATTCTGAAACGGGCAAAACCCAAAAAATACGCCGTCGGCTGAATAAGAAGTCAGTAGGATTAGGTATTCTTCTCCGGTGGGACCCACACCTTCGCCTTCCCCCAATCCTCACCGTCGGATCTGGGCGGTGCTGTCAACTGCGTTGACCTAAGACGACGACGTACGCCCGCCCACCCTACCCCCCACGTGGAGTACTCACCATCACAGACCCCGTTATCTCTTAGGGAAACGGCAGAGACAGTGAGAAGGTGAGACAACCTTAACCACACTGCTAAACGCACGCTCTCTCTGTCTTCCCCCCTACACCTAGCTCCTACCCACGCGTACATTACCTCAACTATGATGTCATTTATCTTCCCGCGAAAATAACGGCTGGGTCTAATTTCTAAAGCTTTAACTATTAAGTACCCCTCACATTTTTAATTATTATTATTATTTTTTATCATTTTCGGAAACCCAATTAAGTAAATTAACCATATAAATAGTCTTTCCAAGCTAATTACCATTATATATATATAACTCATATGATATATACTTATCGTTGAAAGGGCTACACAACTTCTACTTTGTCTACCCTTTGGTCATGGAAAATCAACATCGCCGAGAGTTCACGTTCTTACGCTCCCGAGACTTCCTCCGCCACAACAATCGCGGGGGCACCGATCCCATGGTTGAGAATTCCGTCGAGCATCGCAATCCGATGATCAAAGAAATGGACTTTTTTTCCCGTTCTACCACTCTACAAAATAAGCATCATCCGCCACATGATGATGGTCATCAGTACCTCGAGAGGAAGAACGAAGCATCTCCGACAAAAGTTTCCGATCCGAGTGTCAACGTAAGTTTTTCAATATATATGTTGCTATGATCTCCAAGCTGCGGTTCGTCTGCTCATCCTTTTTTTTATGAGTGTGTAAAACATCAAGTCATCCATCGATCTTAAGCTGTAAGATTCATATAATATGGTGGAAAAGGGACTTATATCCATATATAGATATAGTCTTTGTCTGGAAATTGACTTCTATGTGTTTTGCAGACCGGATTAAATCTGCTCACTGTAAACTCGCGGATGTTAAGATCATCAGCAAATCATGAAGAAAAACCCAATACTGAGGTAAGAATATGTTTGATCGTATTTCTTTTTCTTCTTTTTCCCCCCCTGGTTTGGTTTTGGAAAATGATTAAAATTGATGGGAACATGCATGATTTCACAGCTGATTACACTTCAAGGGGAGTTGGGCAGACTACACGAAGAGAATCGGAAACTGAGAAGCATGTTGGATCAGATCACAAAAAGTTACAGCGAAATGCAAGGTCAGCTGCTCATGACAATGCAAAACCAGGCTCAACAGAATCGTGAAGAACAGGTGAATATCGTGTATTATATATGGTTTTCATCCCTCTTTGATCATATAAATCAGAGCTTCATGATTTTTGTTGGACTAGTATTGGGCCGGGAGACCTCTATATATTAACCCTTTACACTTTTACTTTCTTGAACTTTGGGATTATCGGTTAGGTAGATTTTTTGTTACTTTTTTCTTCTTTCTCTCTTTTCTATTTTATTTTTTAAAAGAAAAACCGTATTTAAAGAAATGGGTGACGTGCCTCCCTCAAATTGGAAAGCGTGCGTCCTTAATCTGCTGTTACCTTTTCAACGTGTTTACTAAGTGTAACTAGTGAGGTTGCCATCTTAATTTTTTATTATTGTATGTCAAAGATACCAGCTAGCTAGTTATTACAATATTTATCTATTAACTCACGACACCGGTTCCAGTTTCAATCGATTGGAGTTGTTACCTTTCGTGCTTCTCTGATGCTTAATTTACGTTGAACTCTGCGCAAGTGCTGCGCAACCGACGGCCAATGCACAGATAATATATAAAAAAAAAAATACCCCCATCATTAATGATCTCTAGAGAACAAGATGTCTAGCTATAAACGTCGACATGATGCAGATCTACTTCTTGGCTCCGGGAAATTAACGATTGTTGACATTTTGCATATCTCAAGCAAGTTATTAACAAGTTTCATAATTTTGTGCATGAAAATTGTGCATCGAACGTTAATTATCATTAGAGGAAACTACTAATTATTTTCAATAACATATACAGCCAGGATGAGTTATATATAATTAACGAGAATTTGGATAGTGCTATTAATAGTTCTGAATTATGGAATCAAGTTTTTGAAAGTGGCATTTGAACAGAAGGTTGAGCCCAACGGAATGTCAAGTCACATAATGTCGGTCCAACGGTTTATGGACACGCGACCATCAGCTGCAGTAGATGCCAATACTGATCCTTCCAATTCTGATGACAAGACACAAGAGTTGTCCGGGTCAAATACTATGGAGGTGATGTCCAAGGAACGTGACCGCTCAACGGGGAAGCAGACAGGCATTGAACAAGATGGTTTTGATCAGTCCTCACAGAGTTGGGGCTCTCCTAAAAGTCCCAAGTTAGATAAAGCCAAAGGCGAAGAACAGGCTCCTGATCAGGTCCCGCTCAGGAAGGCCAGGGTGTCCGTACGAGCAAGATCAGAAGCTCCTTTGGTAAGATTTAAGTTATTTAACTCGAACATTTCAGCTAACCATGATGATATTTAATTAAATATTGATCAAAAACTGTTAAAAAAGTATATACATATACATATATATATATATGTTGAGTAACGCGTTATGTGTGATGTGATTCAGATCAGTGATGGATGCCAATGGAGGAAATATGGTCAAAAGATGGCCAAGGGTAACCCCTGTCCACGTGCCTACTATCGCTGCACTATGGGTGTTGGATGCCCAGTTCGTAAACAGGTACTATAATATACATGACGATGATGTTTGCTTCAATCTTTTTGTCCTTTTTCCCTGCACGTTTGCTTCAATGTTTTTCGAATTCTTTCGGTATCTGTCGTTGTCGCAATTATTAGCAAGATATATAAACCACCAATAATATACAATCTAAATCTCGAGTCAAAGACGCGAGTTTCTACTCATTAGTTTCTGCTAGCTCCTTCTGATTGACAAGAAGGATAAATAGTACTGTAAATTTGGTGTTTCTTGACCCTTAATTTGGATTTTGGGCTTGTTCATGATCAACAGGTGCAAAGAAGTGCTGAAGACAAGACCATTCTCATAACAACTTATGAAGGTAATCACAATCATCCTCTCCCTCCAGCGGCCATATCAATGGCTAGTACTACATCAGCAGCGGCAGCCATGCTCCTCTCAGGTTCGACTACTAGCAAAGAGACCCTAACAAATTCTGGCTTCTTCCCGTCTATGCCTTATGCATCGACAATGGCGACATTATCTGCCTCTGCACCATTTCCCACCATCACCCTCGACTTGACACAGGGCCCCAACCCCATGCAATACCATCGCATAATCCCACCAGCTCCATCGGGGACAATATTCCCTCTGCCTTTGCATGGTTGTCCACAGCTCCTAGGTCACCCAATGTACTTCCCTCCCAAGCTACCTGGAACGCCAGCACTGCAGATTGGCCAACGCCACACGTCCATGGTTGAGACGGTTAGCGCAGCCATTGCTTCAGACCCAAATTTCACAGCAGCCCTAGCCGCTGCCATTTCAACAATCATAGGAGCACCGCGGAGTACTGATGATGGAAACAACGGTACTGGAAGTACAATCCCCAGCAATGGAGGAGTACCCGGATTGCCTGGATCTCCACAGCTTCCTCGATCCTGCACCACGTTTTCCACCAACTAATCAACCTTTCTTGATTTGAGAGAGAAGGAAGGATCCCATGTTTATAGGAGTACGTTACAGTAATATTCTAGCTAATATTGTACAGGAAACTAAAGATGAGATGATCATTTCGTAGTTACCATAAGGCAAGCTAGCTAGCTTGGACGTGCTGTTTCGATTTCGTTCCAGCTTTTAGGGTTCTGGCGTTCTCGCGGATTCACATGATCTGATTAATTTAGATCGATCTACTACGTACGCTGTACTTGAGATGAATTTACATATCTAGCTAGCTAAGCCATCGATCATGAGAAATGGAATGAAATCCATATATATCAACTTCAAGCTGGGTTGAAGGCATTGATCATCAGAGATTCACGTGATCTGATCAGAGTCAAGTAATACTACACCATTATTGTACTATATATAGTACATGTGATGTCAATGCAGGTGAATATAGATAATTAATACTATTATCGTCTTCTTTTCAATTACTTAATGTGTTTAGGTTTGGGGAATCTTGAAGTGCGGTATAAGAACTTGGAACTGGCGGTAGTACCGGACAAGATGATCAGGTACTTGTCATGTGTTGCAGAAGATCAGAAATATATATTTGTATATATATATATATATATATATATATACACCTTGTAATTAATAAATATAAAGTTTGATGTGAAGGAGATATAACTATATATGCAATGAACGGGTCGAGATCATGCTTATAGTTTCCTTAAGATTTTTTCTTTTCTCTCTTTTTTTAATTTTTTATTTTGTTCTTGATCAATTTTGTACTTCTTTTTGTGCCTTTATGTGGAGTACTTATTTACTTAATTCAGCTTACGTACACATGATTTGGCATGTCACACACAACTAGCACCGATCATGTGCATGGTTCGGGGTTTGTTTTTTTTTGTTTTGTTAAAAATGTAGTAGTTTTAAGAAAAATTGTTCGAACTTACTTTTATATATACCCTTTTACAAAAAGAAGGAAAAAAAAAAAAAAACTCATGGTAGTTGTAGTACTTGGAGTGGAATCGATATTCCTCCTCTATGGAGCCGCTCTCATGGTATAAATTTATATATATATATTATCTTCTTCCTCCAATTAGACATTAATTAGTAGTGGGCTCAATAAACTTTGGTCAAAATTTGACTAGAAAATTCATTTTTACAAATTTAGCTAGCCACTTTTCAACAACATTAAATAACATGCTCAACAAATTTACCATTATTCTATTAAAATATTGATTTTGAACTTTTCATTTATTTTAATTCTAATTGTAATTTGAATATTTATTCGTTATTAAAAAACTACATATTAATTTTCTAACGTTCATATTATTCCAACAGATAAGATTTTCTAACGAACTTTGTTTTACAACGGTCATATTTTTTCAACTGATATATTGTTGTATTAAAGTTTATGATTGTATTAAATTTTATTGTTGTATTAAAATTTATGGTTGTATTAAAATTTATTGTTGTATTATTGTTTTATGGTTGTATTAAAGAAACCAACAAACATAAATTTAAAGATAACACATCGAGTAACGTTATTTCATAAAATTGTGGATACAAAATTGGAAGGGAGAATGTTTTTATTCCAGAACTAAGGATTGCATTCAAAGTAGAAATTAATAATTACAAACATGCAAGTAATAATTACTAACTTTTTACTTTTTACTTTTTACTAACCGGACTGAGGGATTTTCTTTCACTTTTTATTTCATGCGCGGGAGAGAACAGTGAGAAGATAATTTTTTAGTCTAAAAATAATATTTGGCCAGCCCCTTGGGCTCAACAAATTGGGCCAGTAATATAATGTATGGTTAAAATTACTGTTCATTTGTTGAGTCAATTGTTGCACTTCCAAAATTTAACTTTGTTGAGCCCATTACTAGCTAGTGCTCTTAGCAAAATGATGAACAACTAGATTCAAGTTTTGCCAACTGGTCATGAGGCTAAAAGAACTGATCATGACTTTATTAATATACGAAGATCAATTCAATAGAAGTTGTGCATGCGGTGACTACCCACAAGGGGTGGTTCTCGGCTTCTCACAGCCACCCCTGGACACAAGTACGTACAACTGACTAGAATTGGCCATCGGCAATGGATGGTGGAAATTTTTTGTTTTTCAAATTTTATTTTTGTTTTTTTTTTAAATATATTACACATATACCACATCTTGATTAAATGTTGATCAAAGTCTTTTTCACAAATGAATTAATTCGCTTAATTATAGGGCAATTAATAATCTGGCAATGCAATGAACCAGCCCTGATCATCACTTGATCAGATTCTAATGGTTGAATTAATTAATATTGATGGATATATATATACACATATGTTTGATCTTCCTTGATCTGATTCCAAACATTCATCTTTCTTTTATAACTTTCCATCAAAGATATTCACATCGTTTCCTTTTAAAGTAAATTTACAGCGGAATATCAATATTGTTAAGCTAAAATGAGCATGCATGCATGGGATGATCATGAGTTGCATCGTATGTACCGCCAATTCTCACAAAAGGTACTGATCAAGAATATTGGCAAAAACTCATCCAGTTAACATCTTGCGAAAATCATGTCATGGATTAGTTAATGGAAAACTATTGTACAATATTTTCATAGAGTTCGAAGGAATCGGATTTCTGGTCCAGCTCAGCTTACCTAAGAATTACGGTCAACATACTAGAATACTAATAAAACAATAATGCTAAACTCACCAAGATTGAATCCTAAGAGATGTGATCTACCGCTACTCCTTTTTTTTTTTTTTAACTTAGTGATTGAGAAAGTATTTTTTAATGATATTGTGATTTTTTTAAAAATATTTAAAGATATAAAAAAATATATGAAAAAAATATTTAACCTTTTCAGTAGAATTTTTTGGGCTACACATGGGTGTAGTACGACTCTAAAACTCAAAAGAATTGATGGGAGGGGCCCGTAACAAGCACCGAAGCTTGTGATTTAATTCAATGTCATTTTATCAATGCTAATAATAATAATAATAATAATAATAATACAAAAATGTTTAGCTATGAAGAGATTTTATAAAAATAAGTTTACAAATTGACGTGTATTGATATGATACATATGTTAGATTGTAAATTAAGTTACTTTTATTGTAAAGTAAATTTAACGTATCATACAAAATCATGTCAATTTATGATAGAAATGGAAAGAAAAGCAATGAAAGAGAAGAAGTTTTCTCTGTATTCGATTGAATTCTAAAAAATGTCACTTGTTTGTACAAAAGAAACCAAATATATACAGCTACATGACCAGCTGCCTGCAGACAGCAAATAACAGAACCACCTATTCCACTACTAACAATAAAATGGCAGAACCAATAGCATTTGTACAACTCAACAAATAAGACAAAAATAGAAAGTGAAAGAATGAAAAAGAATCAATCTGGTGCGTCTTTGTGTATAACATCCTGAGCAGATAAACAACATGTAGGAACGTGTCTTCTAGATCCTTAGGATGCACACGACAGGTAGTTGAAGGTAGACGACTTGTAGCCTCTGTTCTATCTGCACGACTTGTGGTAGTAGTAGGAGTAGAATGCCCCCTCCCCCCCTCCAAAAAATAAAAGATGGAGAATACAAATTTGTAATTCCTATATTGAGTAAATGAGTTTGGAGAAAAGTAGAAGGAAGAGCCTTGGTGAGAAAGTCTGCAAGTTGGAGATGAGTAGGAACATGAGAAGTAGAACTGGTGTCGTCGATGATTTTATCTCGAATTAGATTAAATCGATATGTTTGGTATGCTCGTGAAAAACTGGGTTTGCAACTATATGAATAGCTGCCTGATTATCACAAAAGAGGTGAGTAGCTTGTGGATGAGGAACTTGAAGATCAACAAGGAGAAACTTGAGCCAAGAAATTTCAGCACAAGTTGCAACCATAGACCTATACTCGACTAAGGACCTTGAAACCACTCCTTGCTTTTTAGATTTCTAGGAAATTAGTGAGTTGCCAAGGAGAACACAGTAACCTGTGATTAACCTACGTATGTCAGGGCATGACGCCCAATCAGAATCACAATATGCTACTAACTGAAGTGAAAAATGAGCAGCAAGAAGAAGGCCTTGACTAGGGGCTGCTTTAAGGTACCGAAAAACCTTTTGAGCAGCTGACATATGAGCAGTAATTGGCTTTGACATAAACTGACTGAGTGTACGGACAACAAAACTGAGATCAGGGTGAGTGATTGTCAAGTATAGAAGCCTTCTAACTAACCTGCAATAGGTAGAAGGGTCCTGCAAGTTAATACTAGAGTCCTCACTAAGTTTAAGATTTTGATCCATTGAAACTTTCACTGGTTTGGATCCCAAAGTGCCAGAATCTCAAGAATTTCTAATGCATATTTGCATTGAGAAATGTGGATCCCTTTTGAAGATCTTGCCACCTCAACACCAAGAAAAAATCTGAGAGGGCCAAGATCTTTAATCTTGAAATTGTCATTGAGGAAAAATTTGAGAGTAGCTATGAAATCAGGAGAATTAGTTGCCACCAAAATATCATCAACGTATACTAAAAGAGCTGTAAAAGAGTTGTCAGTAGCTTTAATGAACAAACTGTAATCTACTCTTGATTGGGAGAAACCAAAATTTAACAAGCAGGTAATGAGTTTCGCATACCATTGCCTTGAAACTTGTTTTAGGCCATAAATACTTTTCTGAAGTTTTGCAAACCTAGTTAAGACTTCCCTTAGTGTACTCTGGTGGTTTGTTCATGAAAATCTCTTCCTCTAAATTTCCATGGAGGAAGGTATTGTTGACATCAAATTGATGTAAATTCCATCCTCGAATTACAGTTATGGATAGAAGACAACGGATAGTTACCATCTTAGCAACTGGTGAGAATGTCTCAGTATAGTCAATCCCTTCTTGTTGAGTGTATCCTTTTGCTACCAATCGTGCCTTCAACTTTTCAACACTACCATATGAGTTAAGTTTAATTTTATACACATATCTGCAGTCTATAGGCTATTTACAGGAGGAAGGTCTGAAAGACCCCAAGTGTTATTTTACTCCAAAGCATCTAACTTAGCATCTATGGTTATGCGCCAATTTGGATCTTTGACTGCTTGAGAATAGGAGGTTGGCTCACTCACAATAGAAAGAGATGAAAAAAAAGCTTAGAAGGAATGAGAGAAATGTTCATAAGTGAGATAGTTATGTAAGGGAAATAAACAAGTAGAAGGAGGGGAGGTTACCTGAGCCATTGATTGTGGTATTGAAGTCAAAGCAACATGTTGATAGTGAAAATCCTTTAAATAAGTGGGTGCAGTCCTACTTCTTGTTGATCTGCAAAGGTTAGGTGATGTAAGGGAAGAAGAAAAGTCAAAATTAGGTGCAGGTAGGATGGAGGTATGACTGGATGAGAGGGGAGAAGTGCTGGTGACAGGTGACTCAATTGGTGGGTTGATTGAAGGTGAAGATGAATCAATGACTGGTAAATGTGAAATAGGGAAAGAAGAAGAATGATGGATAGGTTCTGAAGTGGGAATAGGAAAAATAGGTGAAGTTGAGGAATAGAACGAAGGTTATCAAAGTGAGAAGCATGAAGAAAAGGGAAAAGATTTCTCATAAAAAATAACATCTCTGGAAACAAAGATGGTGTATGACTCAAGATCAAGCAGCTTATACCCTTTAACCTCGAAAGGATAGCCTAGGAAAATGTATTTTCTACCTCTTGGATTAAACTTCTTATAACCATGGGATAAAGTGGTTGCAAAACACAAGCATCCAAAAACTTTGAGAAGATGGTATATAGATTTAGTTGAAAACAAAATCTCATATGGGGTTTTATTGTCAAGAAGAGGGTAGTTGTTCTATTTTTAAGATAGATAGCTGTTAAAATGCAATCATTCCAGAAATGTAAGGGAAGACCTGATTGAAAACATAGTGCTTTTGCAACATTAAGGATGTGTTGGTGTTTTCTCTCAACAATGCATGCCCTTTTGATTAAAAAACTCAGTCATTTGAAACTCAGCCCCATTATCACTTCTAATGACTTTGGTTTTGGTGTCAAATTGGGTTGTTATCATGTTATAAAAAGATTCAAAGCAAGCTCTAGTTTCTGATTTCGCATGTAATAAATAAACCCATATAGTTCGTGACAAGTCATCAACAAGAGTCCAAAAATACTTAGTTCCATGGTCTCTAAATGTCAACATGCACCAAATCAAAAAGGAAAAATTTAATTGTAAGTAATTCTGTGCACTAATATGTGCACCCATTCAATATGATTGGTCAAAAAGTAAACTTCATTGAAAACAGTGCTAATTTGAATTTAGAATATGAAAGCAACATCATTAGTACGCAGATTGGTACGCAAACTTGCTTGTATATAGCAAAACTTAATCAAAAATGGAAGCTGACTTGTGATGTCTAATAGGAAAAAGACTTGTGTTGCTTAGTAATAGGACAAACTGAACAAGGGGAAACTTTACTAACATTGAAATTGTCTTTTACATTTGGATCATCAATTAAAACCATTCTAAAACTTGAAATATGACAAAGACGATAATGCCAAAGGTCATAACTCTTGCTACTAGTCATAACAGAAGCACTAAGAAACTTAAAATTAAGAGATAAGGTGGATAGGGCCTCGGTGAAAGCATTTGGGAAAACAACCACTAGCAAGAGGTGATACAAGTTGCCTTTGATTTCAGCAATCTCAATCGTGGTCCAGGTGAAAAGGTCCTGAATGAAATAATGATTAGACACAAAAAGCAAACAACAGGTAAGTGCTTATGTCAGCTTCTTAACTGAAATTAAATTAAAACAGAATGAGGGGACGCATAAAACATCCTTCAACAGGATATTATTAGTGACTTGAACATTTACTAGATGACGAACAGGCATGGAAGTTCCATTTGGAAGCTTGACTGAGTATGAAACTTTAGAAGTAACAGAAGAAAAGAATGTGGTACTACAGATCATGTGATCTGTTGCACCTGAGTCTATAATCCAAGATATGGCATCAGGATGAATAAATTCATGTGTAAAAAAAAGAGAGAGTAAGATGAATATCAAAAATTTTGGAAGGTTTTGGCTCAGTCGTGACAGGTTGATAGACAACCTGAGAATGGTCCACAGGAGGACAAGTAGTCGAATTATCCTTGTCTTGAAGCAAAGTCATAAGCTGTTGATATTGTGCTTTGGTGAAAATTACTCAATTTTTATTATTTTCTTCCTAGTTAGAGTCCAAAGATAAACTGACCTAATTGGCAGAAGACCCAAAAACCTTACCCTTATGAAATTTATGGCTAGGAGGGTAACCATGCAGCTTATAACATCTCTCAGCTATATGAACAGTTTGTTTGCAATGAGTACAGCTAGGGACTTGTGCATTTCCTATTTTAAAACAAGTCTCAAAGGTATGACCCTATATGCTGCAGTGAGTGCAATATGGACTTTCTTTCTTGGTGGTAGCGGGTAATTTGGCATTGTTTTTAAATGAAGTATAGGATGTATTGGGGAGGACTAAGGCCATGGACTCAGGGTTTGGGAAGGCAAATATAATCTAATGTTGTTGTTCTTATTGTTGTATAAGGGAGAAAACTTTGCTAACAGTAGGAATAGGGTCTACCAACATGAATTGGTCCCTAGCATTGGAGTATTTGTCATTTAATCTCATGAGAAATTGAATTACACTATTCCTTTGATATATGTCATTCAGAATAGTTAGTTGTCCACAGGTGTATGCAGGCATTGGGTCATACACAACGAGTTCATCCCACAGGATTTTGAGCTTACCATAGTATATGCTCACATGATCTTGCTCTTGTTGAAGGCTTGCCAAGCTTCTATTCAGTTGAAATATTCTAGGACCATTTTGCTGAATAAAGCGATCCCTAAGTTCATCCCAAATATCTCGAGCATTCTCCACAAAAGTCATACTTGATTTTACCATAGCACTGATGAAGTTTTGAATTCAAGTAACAACCATATCATTGCACTTCTCCCATGCATTGAACAGAGGATCCTTAGATGAAATAGGTCTAATAAGGATCCCATTGATGAACCCCAGTTTATTCCTTGTTCTAAGAGCCCATCACATAGCTTGAGACCAAATCTCATAATTTTCTGATGTAAGAAGATCAGTGATGAATTTGATAGTAGTATTATCTCCACTATCAACTCGGTATGAGTTGTTTGGGTCACTGAAATTGAGAAAAGGAGAAGGGTTTTCTTGTTGGTCTTCCACAGGGTTTTGAGCTTACCATAGTATATGCTCATAGGATCTTGCTCTTGTTGAAGGCTTACCAAGCTCCTCTTCAGTTGAAATATTCTAGGACCATTTTGCTGAGTGAAACGATCCCTAACTTCATCCCAAATATCTCGAGCATTCTCCACAAAAGCTACACTTGATTTTACCATAGCACTGATGGAGTTCTGAATCCAAGTAACAACCATATAATTGCACCGCTCCCATGCATTGAACAAAAGATCCTCGGATGAAGTAGGTCTGATAAGGGTCCCATTGATGAATCCCGGTTTATTCCTTGTTCTAAGAGCCCGTCGCATAGCTTGGGACCAAATCACATAATTTTCTTATGTAAGAAGATCAATGATGAGTTTGATAGTGGTATTATCTCCACTGTCAACTCGGTATGGGTTGTTTGGGTCACTGAAATTGAGAAAATGAGAAGGGTTTTCTTGTTGGCCTTCCATTACACAAAAGTGGAGAAATGATTAAGAGCAGGAAAATAATATGTTCTCTAGTACCATGACAAAAATGGAAAGAAAAGCAATGAAAGAGAAGAAGTTTTCTATGTATTCGATTGAATTCCAAAAAGTGTCACTTGTTTGTACAAAAGAAACCAAATATATACAGCTATATTACCAGCTGCCTACAGATAGCAAATAACAGAATCACCTATTCCACTACTAACAATAAAATAGCAGAACCAATAACATTTGTACAGCTCAACAAATAAGACAAATATAGAAAGTGAAAGAATAAAAAAGAATCAATCTGGTGAGTCTCTGTGCATATCATCCAGAGCAGATAAACAACATGTAGGAGCCAAAGTGTCTTCTAGATCTTCAGGATGCACACGACAAGTAGTTGAAGGTAAACGACCTGTAGCCTCTAAATCCATTACTATTATTATTATCATGGCAAATGATAAAATTACTACTAAATAACAACTTGTTACTGCTAGGTGTTGTTTGGATTCAAAATTGATATCAACTCATCTCATCTCATAATTATAATTTTTCTAAATTTTTACATGAAATATAATAATCAATTTAATTTTTTCAAATCTCAAAATAATAATAATATTAAAAAATTATATTTTAACAATATTTTTTTCAACTTTTAACTTTTATCTCAACTTATTGTCTAAATAATATTGTTTGATCCAACTATCCAAGAGATTGTACGGTCCAGATGTTATTTGTGGGCAATGGCCCAGATGTTTCTGATACACCAAGGTTTATATATCGTGGGGACGTCAGCTAGGTGGTATGCATCGCAGGTCCCACAGACATCGATCGTAGACGTTGGATCATCCGCATCTTGCATCAACATCTTTCAAATTTCAAAACAAACTAGTCGACCGTTGGGCGCGTGGAGGTATGTGAAAACTTCAAAAGAAAGAGAACAAAAATAGAAGCAGCAGCTAGGCTGAGAGTACCGAAGCGAGAAAGCACACGAAAGTGCTCCCAAACAAAAATTAGACCCCCAACGTCCTTTGATGATGAGACGCCATGGCTGGCAACGCCCTCTCCACCCTCTACAGGTGAAGTTCTCTTTCTTTCATTACTTTCTACCGCCTTCAACTTCTCCTTCTCTCTGCTTATGTATATGTGTGTGTATGAGTGTATATATATTTTCCTACTCTAGTATTGATGTGTTGTTATCCTTAAGCTAATAATTGCAGGTAGTGGGAATGGTAGTTTACGTTTTTCTGGTTGTGTTCTTCTATACTTTCCTGGGTCTTTTCCTTGGAAACAGAGTAGCCGAAATTACGGTCACCACAGTATTTTCCTTTATGGTAAGACTTAAAAAGTCAGCAATCCTATAGAATTTTTGGGATTTTTTCCTTCTCATTTAACTGACAATTTTTATTTGTTGTTCCTTAACCAAAATTTCAGGCACTTTCTGTTATGTTTCTGTTTGTAAGGTGTACCGCCATCGACCCGACTGACAAAACGAGCCTTAGGAAAAAGAAAAGAGCCAAATCCAAGAGTGGGTTGGTGAAGCTGAACTATGGGTTTGTAATGGGTCAGATAGTTGTGAGGTTTTTAAGGAGGGTAGAAAGGAAGATTCTTAGGACTTTTATCAGGAGGAAGTATCTGGATCCATGGAAGACGAGTGCTCAAATAGAGCCTTTGCTGCTTCCATTTCCACTTGTCACGAAGGATGATGCTATACCACCCCATCTAAAAGAGGATGACATCTCATTTTGCTCGCTATGTGATTTTGAGGTAAGCCCTGACTTAATAGCCATGCCAGTCAAATGCAGGATTTTTGCCTTGTTGGACACAAATGGGGTGGTGAGAAAGTAGATTCATCGGTAAATAAGATCCATACCATTATTGGACACTCTCGTTTTGCAGGTGAAAAGGCACAGCAAGCACTGTAGAACCTGCAACCGCTGTGTTGAAGGGTTTGATCACCATTGCAGGGTAAACGGTGTGGAAATGTATCCTGGTTTTTGTTTAGATTTAGAAGTCAATCTACCATACTGATACAAGACAGTTGATTGCAAATTTTTTTTTCTTTTCAATTTTTCAGTGGTTAAACAACTGTGTTGGGAAAAGGAATTACACGACATTCATTCTCTTAATGATTTCCATCTTGTCAATGGTAAGTTACTCTGTCCCTTTCAGTTCCTTGAGAATTTAGACTACCTTAGACGAGCTCTTAACTCTATGCTATGTGGTTGTTCCCATGCCAACCTCATTAAATGCTGCTACAGCTAATCATTGAAGGAGGAACTGCCATTGCAATATTCGTTAGGTGCTTTGCAGATAAGGAAGGAATTGAGAGGGAGCTGGTGAAAAAGCTTTACACTCGGTTCCCAAGAGGGGTTCTTGCCACAATATCGGTAAAATTGACAATGCCCTTAATCAAATTTTCATTGCAATCTTTTGGGTGCAAGTTCACTACATATTGATTAATATTTATTGAAACCTGAAATTTCACAGGTACTTCTGTTTCTCATGACAGCTTATGGTTCAGCTGCCCTAGGACAACTTTTCTTCTTTCACCTGGTTCTCATTCGGAAGGTAATTTTCATGGTTGCCTCGCAAATATCATCTGTAAATAATTTGTGATTGTGAGGTATGGTATAGAAAGGTGGAAGATTATGGCACATAACTATTAACCCGTGAAAAAAGTATCCAGTTATTCCACTTCTGGACGGCCTAGTACCGACACCCCTTCCTCTAACACCTCAAGGAAGAAGAAAAATGGAATCAATCACGTCCATGAAATTCTACTCTCGATTCATCTAACAATCACTAGTGTGTATTTCTGCAGGGAATGAGAACCTATGACTACATCTTGGCCATGAAGGAGGAGAACCAATTGATGGAACTGGATCCTTTTAATGATTCTGATTTCTCGTCTGATGAAAGCACCGATTTTGATTCCCCCGAAAAGCCATCATTTGTGTCACGGTTTATATGTCGCGGATACAAGGGAAATCAGGTAAGGCTCAGAGTGCGCTTACCTTCGTTTTGCATCTTCTGAAGAAATAAGCACATCCACCTTACTATGCACTTGATACTTGTTTATTTCCAGAACCCGCCAAGGTTGTCCATAAGGATTGATAGACATCCTGAGCCACCCACAACGTCCAAGAAACAAGGCTTCCATGTAAGCATTGATCCATGGAAACTGATAAAGTTGAGCAGGGAAAAAGCTCTGATGGCAGCCGAGAAGGCCAGGCAAAGGCTGAAGAAGAAGCCATTGGCAGAACATGATCCGTTAAAGCCACTGCCTCTTGAGACTAAATCCGGACCGCTGATGAACACAGATAGGATTGTGTCCAATGCTGGAACAGGCTTAACACCTCTCATTTTGAAAGGAAGGCATCCAGGCTCACCCGGAAGCTTTTCAAGCCCTAGAAGGCGGTTTTCTGGATCTCCAACCATGTTCTCTGGCGTTGTGGCATCGCCAAAGCATAAGTACAGAAGCAGTTTTGACTTAAAGTTAACGGAGGTGTCCAGGGAGCTTGAAAACTACATTTCAAGGCAGGTTTTATGCTCTGTAATTAAGAAGGATGGGAGTGAGGCATCCCCAAGATAGGCATCGTGGTTGAAAAACTTGGGTTCTCAGCCTTTGAGGAAGAGTTGTTTGTTTGTTGTGTGTATTCTTGATGGACACCTTACTAGGAAAATTCAGAGTAATACATTATGTCAGATTTCATACCCATACACATTTTATCTGGATTCTTTCAGTTTGAGAAATACCTGCCCTCTTCAAATTATGCCTATTCCAATCAAAGATCCGTTCCTTGTGCCAATGGCTCTCTCTCTCTCATTTTTTAAGGGCTTGTGACTCTTACAAGAACCACCACCACCCCCCCCCCCCCCCCCCCCCCAAAAAAAAAAAAAAAACCAAGGTAAAATCCCAAGGATTTGGATCTGCTTGGCCTTCAGAAAAGGGCAGGCCTTCTTTTCTTAATCAGGATGGCACTTTTACGATATACCTGTAGAGACCAGCCAAATAAAACTTAAAAAAGCAAAACATTTGAAAATTTGACTCTACTTCCGACTCCACACCGGCTCCGATTTGGAGTCGGAGTAAAAGTTCTTTTAACCAAAAAAGTCAGAGTTGGAGATGGCGATGTACCGACTTCTACTCTGCTCCGACTCCGATATTGTATATATTTTATATAACTATAACTTATATAGTTAATTAAATTTAATAATATACTAGTATAAACAAATTATTATAAAATAATATGCTTATACTATAATATAAATTGACTAAATTGACTAATAATAGTTTAATATGTAAACACCATATTATTAACTATTACTACCACGTAACACTGATGTATAATAACAACTAATGTATAAACACCAATGTATAATAACATGTAATACTAATTATATAATAACTAATGTATAATAACATTTAATACTAATGTATTATGTATAAACACAAATATATAAATTTATAGTAACATGTACTAGTAATGTATAATAATCAATGTATAATAATAATATGTAATGTATAAACATTAACATATAATAACATATAATACTTAATGTGTACAATGATTTACTTTTTTAATTTTGATTATGTTTTAATAGAATTGAAATTGAGAAAAATACTTTTTTAAAAAAACTGAAATCTAGAAACCCAAATCAGATTAGTAAGAGTCCAAGTTGTCAAATTGAAATTTCAAATGGACTAAGAAAAAAATCTAATAAAAAGCTTAAATCCAACTCCGGAGTCAGAGTCAGAGGTAGGGCGCTCCGACTCCGACATTGTCGGTGCTCAGCCTACAGCCAAATTCCCATGTGCTGCAATTTCCCCATTAGTTGAGTCCATTATACGGATAATTCACAGTTACAATTGGTAACATGATTTGTTTTTACATGTTCCTGCCGGAAGTAGTCTCTGTAATAACTTTGAGAGGTTATCTGAAGACCATATGTATAACTACAAACGCAAAATAAAAATCAAACTTTGGAAGACAAACTCATTCTATTTCCAATTATCTGATAAATCACTCACTTATTTGTTACTGCACACAACGTTACAAGAAACAATCATATCTCAGTACCCATCTCAACTGCCAACAGCCACAGATAAGCAACTCACTCAGCTTCTTATCTCAGGCAACTATTTCATCACAAAGGCAGTAGCGGGCACTTGCGTTTGGCAGGAATCAAATTTTCAACTTATACTAGACATTTGCAGGTGGTTTTACAAGAAAATGGTATACTCCCCTTACTTTACCAAGACAGTGACCAAGCACCTTTCTTCTTATTGCTTGAACTCCGCAAGTGATCTGATAGATGGTAACAATCTGAGTAACGCTCAGGAGAGAGTATTTCCTTGAGAGGCTCACAAGTTTCTGGGGAAACTAAGTCAGAATACCCTTGAATATAAGAGCAGTTCCACGGAGATTCTGAAGTTACATTAAGGGTAATGTTGGCAAGGCAAATGTTGAGAAAATTGTCCCCTTCTATGCCTTCAAGGAGGCCTGCAAGTTTAATATTCTCTCCTGTGATATCTTTGAGAGTTATTCTCTCTATTGTAGGGAGCTCATTTGGGTCATAAAACTCATCTGGGTGCTCTCCATAGTGACCGATAAACCTTATAGCTATATCCACATCAGCCAAAGTCACATTTGATATGTAGATATCTCTTACATAATTACCCCTTCCAGGAGATGTCTTTATTAAGATACCTGTGCTTGATTTGAAAAATCTAAGGTTTTCTGCATGAACCTCTGACACGCCTCCAGACATCTCACTGCCAATTGCAATCCCTGCGCTTCTTCGAGTCTCTCCAATTAGCCTGCGGATGATGATGTTTGTACACGGACGAGCATATGCAATGCCATACTCATCCCACCCACTTTTGATGGCAATCAGGTCATCTCCAGTGCTAATGTAACAGTCTTCAATGCAAACATTATCAGAGGAGTCTGAACGCAATAAGAAGTATGGATCAGAACACTATCCATTGTTCACACTGAGCTTGATGATAGATTTGGAAGTTGATGCTAGGTTTCAGCAATTGAAGTATTATACTCAAGTTAATATACATTTGGAATTTGAAAAACAATAAAACGAAGAGTCCACAAAAGTGACAGGAAAGAAACTATCGACACCCAATTATTTAATGAGTATCACCTAGGCACAGTCCACCATGGGTAAACTGACATATTCCCACTAATTTTCGGTATATGTACAAAAGTTAAACTCGAGACTGCTAAAAGCTTATTTAGAGAAGGTAAATCACAAGATAAAATTACATGTTCATAATTGGCAATTCAAAAGTGAATTCCAGTCATTTACAATAAAAAGAATGGAAGAGATTTTGGCTTAGATAGTAGAATTCACCTGGATCTATCCCATCTGTATTTGGAGAATCAAGAGGAGCAAGGATTGTGACATTCTGGACAGTAACTTGGCTGTTCATCCAGAAAAACAGTCTCAACTCTCCCCCTATTTCATAAAAGCTTCACTATTGCACAGTCTTAAGCAATAAAAAAACTAGAATCAAATAAACAAGGAGACAACATGCAATTGAATCCTTCTAAATAGACAAACCTGCAATATACAGGGTGAATGGTCCAAAATGGTGAATTCAAGAAGGTTAGGTTTGAGATGACAACCCCGGTTGAGTTCATCAACTCAACCAAATGGGGTCGTGTATAGTTCAGGTTTCCAGTCCCAAACCACTCCCACCAGATGTCACCTTGACCGTCGATAGTTCCATTATCACCTGCATGAAGAAATTAAAGGAATAAACAAAACAAACAAAATCCATATTCAAGATGATTCTTCATTAATATCACTAACCTGTTATAATTACATCCGTCAAATTGCGTCCATAAATGAGGCTTTGATGCCTTCCACCTGGCAACTCCCTACCTCGGCCATATGATGGTAGAGGATCAATGACTGGCCAATCAGCGGAGTTCTGAAACAATGTGGCATAACCTATTTAGGCTTACGTGCTTTGATGCCATACCTGTTGTTTCAAGGCGAAAAGAGATAGCTAGCACTGCCCTACTGGATGGAGGTCGAAAAATATTCCCTACATGAGCTAGCAGCAGATGGTTGATGATCACAGATAAGCAATTGCATTACCAAAGTAGCACGTGCATCCCATTAGTTTTTCTTATAATTCAATCAAATGAAAGCTATTTAGCCGTATAAAAAACAGCTCCTTTCAGTCCCAAATTGGAAATTTCCCAACTCAAATTAACTAAAAACAGAAAATTTAAGCAGAAGTAAATCGCTTGCAATCTTTTTTTCCTTTAATAGCATAAATTTTTTTCTGCCAAGGGGGTGAAGGTGAAGAAGGCTTACTGTTGATCCAAGAATTACTGCATCCTTATCTAACCACAGAGTAAGATGACTGATGAGATCGAAGCTTCCTGTCAACCACCGGCCTGCTGGGACAAAAAGTTTGGCCCCACCTTTGTCAGAAAATGAATTGAGGTAGAAAATGGCATTCTGAAACGCTTTTGTGTTGAGAGTGATCCCATCTCCAACCGCGCCAAATTCAGTAATCGTGACACTGTGAGGTCGAATATCCTCAGAGTACGTATGCTTGCAATGTGAGCTGCCCCTGGCAGCCCATGGAGCATCACTGAGCAAGGCAACCACCAGAAGCAAACCCACCAGCTGAAAGACAAAAGTTCACATTCATTACTCATATGTAAGCAGCTTCCTTCGTTCCGTGACTTCCTATAATTAAAGTGAAGATAGAGGACGAAAGACAGTGAAAGAAAGAGCAAAGGAAAAGAACTACACTGTCATGTAGAGATATAAACAGTTAAAAGGGGCTTTACTCAGTGAGATCCCATCATTTTCTCTCTTTTTAAATTAAAATTTGCTAATAATTTGTGGCTGAAACAAGAATCAAGAGGCCCTTTCCTGATCACCCCCACACACCCCAGAAAATAATAATCTCTACATCCCACCGCTTAGTGTTGAACATAGAGCGCCAAATAATCAGTATCCTCAGCAGAGAAAATAGAAAATCAGCATTAGAACAAGGAATTGAAACCAAGAAACAGAGTAAGCAAGGATCAAAGTACTCACAGCTAAAGATCTCCTCATATGACTGAGATCTGCCGTTTCCCCTTCAGCCTGAGCACAAAAAGAAAAAAGTTTTTACTGCCACAACCACTCAGCCACTCTTCAAATTCTCCTTGCTGAATAAAAAGCAAACGAGGAGAAAGCTTGTGAAGGAGGAGGGTGGGGGCTGTGTTGGTTTTTGTTAATCAAGATGCAAGAGTGATTAGATGGGACAAAGAGATAGCCAACACCACTACCCACATAAAAATCATTGATAATGTCCGTTGCTGCCCGCCAAAAATTAAGCAGTAGGTCCCCCACGTTGTTTCTTCAACCTCCTTCACTAAAGTCCCTCCCTCTCTCCCTCACTCCCTCTCTCGCTCTCTCTCTCTTTCACTGTGTGATAAATGATGGAGGATACCCAGAAACCTAATGAGGATGGAGAAGGCAGAACTCGAAGAAATGGCAATCAACTGTTAAGAAGAGGAAAGGGACGGGGCGGGTGTACTAGTTCGAGAGCACTCAGTGAATCACAGCGACTTTTTCCTATACACATACTGTGTGCGAGAGAGAGAGAGAGAGATTGAGGTAAGAGAACAATACACAGATCAAGGTTTTCAATGGGAAATTGGGTCTTTCCCTTTCTCATCTCATATCTCATGTGACTAATCTTCCGTACCAGCTTGAAGTTCGAAAAATCCGTCAACTTCAAATAAAACTGACAATTTAACAATTTCACTACTTCACCCATCATTTGCTCCTCTCTCTCTCTCTCTCTCTCTCTCAAAAGTGGTTTAGAAAAGTGTTTCCTTTCTCTGTTTCTGCCTCTGTTTTTGTTTTTACTTCTGTTTGTAACGTAAACAAAGAGAATTGCTGTAGTTGTGGAACTCGAACCCGGACAAACAAAAACTTACCTGTAGAAAACACTGCTGTTCTTGTTTTTGCTTTTGATTTTGGGGAAATAATGAAAAAGTCGAACGGCAATTAAACAATAGCTCCCTTCGCATTTGGCGACACCATTTCCATTTCCTTGTTCTGCACATTTGGATTTTGGACCTAAACGCCTTTCTTGTTTTCATTTCCTTTTTTTTATCTCTTTAAAGGCTGACCGAAGAGGCGTTCCGCGTTCGAGTGTCAGTGGGAACTAGCTTGTCTTTGGATGCTGTACTCGGATGGAAGGCGTCACCTTTTTCTCATTAGAAAATTCTTAGATATTCTCATAATTTATATTACAAAATATTATATTATTGAAATAAATATTAATTATTTTTTTAAAGAATACTGTAATAATTCATTTATAAAAAAATTTACATCCATGACAGGATACATTTTGAGATGTCTCATATTACATATAATATCATAAATCAAAATAATGCATTTGGAACTCCACCAGTATACTATTTCTTTTTGTGACTGGTCTATCTTCATTACTGCTGATACTCTTTATTGACAAGCGTCCAAAAAACAGCACTATTTGCCTAAATAGAAACTCAACATCACCTTCATAGATAATGATTCAACCTCTACATACAAAAACTTGAGAGACGAACTCTTTTTTATGTTAATCACCAATAAGGAAACAAAAAAAAAAAGTAAGATAGATGCGAAAGAGAATGAATTACAGTTTAGACCAACTTTGGTAAGTTTCAAAATGTGTGGCGGTGCATGAAGGCAACACGCTTGTCTATTTTTAGCCATAAATGTCAAATTTGAAAGATTTGATAGTGGTGAGTCCAGTGATCTAGCGAATGTGGCAAGAAGAGTTGCCTAAATGAGTGGCGTGTGAGGACCATGCACGGTGATTTTCGCAAAACCTTTACTTTCCTTCAAACGATTTGCAGCTTGGGAGTTTGTTCGTATCGTATGTATCTCTCGGGAGTTATTGGAAAGTTGTAGATCTATCTTTTTCGATCTTGAATGAAGTAAAATAAAACTAAATAAAAAGAACTATTTTTATAAATAAAATAGAGAAATGAGAGAAAGAAGGAAGAGGAAACCGAAACCTCTTCCCCGACAAAAATAAGATATGAAACTCTAGATATTTTACTAGAGAAAGGAAAGGAGTAGAAATCAAAATATTAGAATGAAAATAACATGCAACAATACTTCATAACTATCCAGTGTTATTCATTCATTGGTGAACGTATGTATGATACACCACTTTCAAACAACACAATCAAATCACACGAAAAAACGTCTCTTAAATCCTTACTAATTTATGCGCACAGTCAAACTGATGGGATCATCTTTTTGTCTCCATGCCAAGTGTTCTTTAACTTTTAAGTTCTAGTTTGATTTTGTAATATGAGATATTTAAATTAAATATTATTATACTATTATTTTTAAATATTATTTTTATTTTAAGATTTAAAAAATTAAACTATTTATTATATTTGTGTAAAAATTTAAAAAAATTATAATGATTATATGAAATAAAATAAGATGAGATAATTTAATTTTATATAACCAAACTAACCGTAAAATTCTCTTGATAAGATAATATTGTGAACATAAATAATTTAGTCATAAGAATATTTTATAAAAAATAAATTTATAAATTAACGTAATTTAATATAATAATTATAAATTTATTTTTAATACAAAATAAACCCAACATATCATTTAAAACTTCCTTATGAGTTTATTTTACATATTTACAAGATGATCTTCCAAATAAAAGAATCTGAGCGCACCCCCGACCCGGTAAGAAAAGCAGTGATTGGTGCAAATAATTACAAAAAGCAGTCTGTACAAAATGGCGTTGAGCATTAATTGCGAAGGTGGGAAGTGGTTTGAGCAAATTTCAAGCAAATTAGGAAAATATGTCCAAAAAGATGGGGACATGGGCCAAGGCTTGGGCAGGAGAAGGGGAGATACAAAGGAAGTGACGTCCTATTAATCTGTGGTCAGTCTTATTAAAAAAAATTGAAAATAAATAAATAAAGCAGAGGTAAGGTTTCCAAAGTCAGGTATCCAATGCTCTACAATGCAGCCGTTGATTGATCAAACTCAACCCAATTACTGTAGGGTGTGTAGTCTGTAAAGCACAACCTACGACTGTCCAACATCATGTTGGGTCCGCATGCATCTGATCACAGAGCATGCTTGCTGGGACAAATTAACATCTGCGGTTTTTGCCTAATCCCACACTATTTATTTAGTGATTATTTACCAGTTTCAACTTTCCTCCATCATCATTAGCTTGTTTCCCAAATCTCTTCACTAGATTTTGGGTTTGTATAATTGTGCTTGTCTCTTTTGGGGGAGAATGAGAAGAGCAATGATAGTCATGCCACTCATTTAAATTTTAAACACATCAAATCAAAATCAAAATCAAAATCAAAACTAAAATAAATATTTAAAAAAAATTATTTTATTAAAAATTTATAGAAAAATTGTATAGTAGTAAGGATATAAAATAAAAATAGAAAATGTTATATGTGTCTATCATTTTTATTTACATAACAAATAACAATATGTCTTATGTGTTGGCCGTTGATATATTGATAATTATAAAATTCAAAAAATTCAAAATTTGAGTTTAAAAAGAAAAATGATAACACTACTCAAAAAGAATTCTCTCAAATTTCTGCCTGAATTTAAGGGTTTTAAGTGACAAATATATATGTACATTAAATTTGTCATATAATAATTATTATTACTCGTGTGGCTATTGGATAGTATTAGATGTTCAATAAATATTATAAAAGTCAGTTCATTTGTAGAAAATACATCAAAAATAGCAACTCTATTTTAGTAAAAACATCTACAAAAATATGGAATTTTATTTAAAATCACCCGTGAATATATTATTTTCCCCCCTTTAATGCTGTTAAAATTGTGTCTAGAGAGTGAGATTCCTTGTATTTTGTGTAGTAGGACCAATGAACATGGAAGTCACATGGAAAAGGGAAAGAGACATTAGTGGTAGCGTGGTAGGCAGGCTTGCTGCAATCATCAATCTTAAGATGCCCTTTTGTTTTAGTAAAAAGAAGAGACAAAGTACTTAATAAATATATATATTTATATAGTCCTCCAAATTCTGCAAAAAATGTAATGTAGTGAACTTAAAACCTTTCCTTTCCCACATTTGGGGCTTGTTTGTGCTAATTTGGTAATTAATAAGGTTGAGTTAATTAAGGAATTAAAATGATTAGTATTTACTTGCAAGCTAATACCCCAACATCACCTTCAGCTACCACACTGGAAAATTAAGATAGTACATACACTAATTATATATAATGTTGTCTGTATTCCTTTTTAATTTATCAAAATAATATTGGATCCTTGCTTTGACAAGGAGCAACGATTTTTACATCACAACAATGATCAATGTCATGGTTCTAACACTCATAATCACACTCAATAGTTATAATGTTTCTTAAGTGAGCTCAAATGAAGACATTTTGGAGGGGTGAAATGGGTTGTTTTAAATTTTCATACCTACATTTGTAAGGTCGTCTTATGCATTAAGGAGAAAATGCATGTAATCTTCTTAAAATATCATATCGTTCGTTCGTGATTATCTCTCGATTTGCTGAAATGTTGTGACATTCTCCTATTTATCCTTTAAAAATATGAAATTATCCCTAGAATTTTTCAAAAGGGAAATATAACTCGTTTTATTTTTTATTTTAACCTTTAATTGGTGACACATCAATTTGTAATTTTTTGATGGGTTGGAAATGATTATCAAAATTGATGGAATGGCCATATAGATAGCTAGCTAAATCAGGAACAAAGTAAGTAGTTGCAATTGACTCTTACATAAATAGGATATCTTCTCTTTGCCCTTTTCCTATTAATTGTGAGTTGCAATGCAACCTGACAACCAGAACAAGCCATGTCTTGGAAAGAAACACAAGACCATGCCAACAACATGCATGGGCCATAATGCACAACACCAAACACCACCAACTCAATTGTCTCTAGCATATAAATAACAGCCAATAATAGATCAAAGGAAAGCATCACTATCTCCTGCATGTGCTGGAAAACCCAAGTTAACATGAAACCTCTCAGCAAGAAGAAATAATAAGCATAAATGCATCTCCGACTGTGGGGGGCGCATTTATAGTGGGAGACACATGCATGGGGTCGTTACTTACTTGGTATTTGGTAACATAGCGTGCTGTTTCTTCAAGTGCAAGATCAAAGAAAAAAAAAGCACCCACTACCATCTTTTATCACTATGAGAATCAACACTTTGGAGACAGCAATGAAAACACATGAATTGCAAGAGATTTATTTTTGGAAAAACAAATAAATATATATATATATATATATATGTAGTTTGTATTCTTAAAATTATTAAGGATTTTGCACCTTAAACTACCAGTTAAGATTGTGCTAAATCATTTATTTTTATTTCATTTCAATGTTTATAATTTCATTGGAATGCAAACTGTCATTTTTATGCATTTTGAGAGTGCAATGCATTAGTTTTAATAGTTGATAAATAATATTTGTAATTATAGAGTGTATAAACGCTGTGTATTTCTTTTTAAAAAAATCAAAAAATAAATTTTACTTTTTTTCAAAATTAGCATATAACGCTTACGCAACTTATAACTGTATCAAATATTATTCTTAATAATTTGAGGTATAAGATATAAAATTTTCGATAATTTAAAATCACAAAGAGTGTACTTTTCGAGAGGGACGGATAGCCAATTTGAATTTGGCACATGGGTGATACCTTGGAGAAAGAAAAGTAATGGTAGAATTGGCTTCAAATTGTCAAATCCCATTGTCTTTTAGTGAGGAAGGATGTTGCGCTTGGTATTAAACGTCCTTGTTGACCTCTTCCTAATGTGTTTGAATGCTAATTGTACATCAAATTTTGATTAAATATGTGCATGAACATGCACCATGTGTATTGTTAATCGAGGTGGGCACCACCTGATTTCGTTTTCAGCCTTTTTATATGCTGACAAATCGTCCCCATGACCCAACCACATGTACAAACATAACTTGTTTTTGGATCCACCTATGTATATACATGTGTATATTAGTTTATGTATTCTTTTGGTTGGATCCGAGAAAGTCCTGAGGAGGACCACCTCTTAATTGTTCAAGTATTTAATATGGAGGTGTCTCATTTTTTGTAGTTTCCAGCATTTCCGTGGACTTCAGTCTTGATTATAACTTTGGAATTTTCGGCATGTGGCTGCCATTGCAGTATGCATTAATTTGGTGCTGTTGTACACTTTTTCGATCACTATTCGCTTATTTATACAACACAAGAATTTACGTGATTCGACGAAAATGTTCACATTAACGTTAAAAAGGTTTTAAGATAAATCACAAGTTTTTAGGAATATAAAATAAGCTTATAATCAAATTCACATCTGTGTAAAAATAAAAAGCTTTACTAATTTATGAGAAATGATATTTGCAATCATAAAGTGTGTAAACGTCATGCACTCCTTTAAAAAATGTTAAGTAAATATAAGACTTATATGAAAAAATTAATTTTTTAATATTAGGCCTCATTCTTTTTCAAAATGAATGCGCAGAGTTTAGACAACCTATAATTGTATTTAACATTACTCTTAATTTAAAGATAATTACTATAGATATAAAGATATTACGCAAAATAAATCTGCATACTGATATGATTTTATGGAATCCGTTAGATTTATTTTATAATAAAACATTAGGTTTATTTTATAATAAAAGCAACTTTACAATCTGACGTACTAAATTAAGACACATCAGTTTGTGAGTTTATTTTTATGTAATCCATTTGTAACTAAAGTATTTTACTAACTTAACTTTATATTGCTTTTTATTTCAACTAACCGAATAGAGGTTATGACACAAGAGGCCCAGATTTGCCATATGAAACTGAATGGGCTTCAAGCTGGACCAATGGGCACTTGGACCCATAATGCGGTTTATAATTTCTGGGAGCTTTTCTTCAAGCACTTAGCGGGCAAAGCAGAGATTGAAGGCGACCATGCCAAGTAGAAAGAAAGCTTCTAAAAAACACGCAACTATCTCGAAAGCAAGCTCCGTTCCTCCTCAAGAGCAAGAGTACGTGAGTTTTACTATTTTGGGTGCTTTTCTAATCAGTTTTTTTCTCTTTGGGTCCTGAACAATATGTTATTTTTTTGTGAATAAATTTTATTTGTAGTTGCTATGAAGGGAACGTCTCGCTTCTCGTCTCAAATCGGTTCGGAGGTTAAACTTCAATCCCAGTATCGATAAATTCTATTTTTTTCATCTTTGGAATTTAATTTTGTTTCACTTGTTAATGGCACCCGTACTATTATATACCCTGTTCTCGTGCTTCAATTTATCTTCCATTGGCATACGTTAAAAATTTTATGTCGCCACATATATATTCGAACTGTTTTTTAATATTTTCTTTTATTTTTATTCATGATTATGTTTTGTTGTAAAAGTTGCCGGTTGGGTCTGACTCCCAAAAGTGTTTGTGTTCAGATTGGCTGTATCAAATTTACTCGTTTATGATTTTGGCTGATCTATTCAACTTGTTACTCTCATTTAATCCTCGTTTGTTTTCATAGATGAAATGAGTTGAGTTAAGATAAAAGTTGAATAAAATATTATTTAAATATTATTTTTAATATTATTTTTATTTTAAAATTTAAAAAAATTAAATTTTTTATTTTATTTTATGTGAGAATAAATTAAAAATTTTGTAATATTTAGTCTGTGAACTCAGATTCTCATTCAAGATTATGACTATTATCATTAATGTCATTCTACAGGGAGATAGAGTCAGCAAGACTCCGGGATGGGAACTCCTTACCTGAAAAAATATGGTTCAAGGTTTTGTTTCCCATGTTTCGATTTTGTGTTCCGTGAAATCATGATCGACTCAAAGTCAATCTATGTTTGATACATGCGTATTTTTCATTTTTTTTAGAAACGGAGGGGTGGAAGGCTGCTGTCCAGAACCAGTTACTTGAGACCAACTCGCACATCTTATTGGTCGTGTGAGTTTGATAGCTTCTTTCAAGACCCTGAAGAATGATATATCAAATTTTTGCAATGGTTCACTCCGTCTACATGCCTCAGGATGTCAAGATCTTTGGGAATGTTTATTTTAATTGATCTTATGGTTTTATTTATGTTCTCGTAGTTGTTATAGTATATATAAGTCCTTGTAAATAAGGGGAATTCAAATATTTTAGGAATAATTACACTCTTCAACGAAATGATTTGTATATAGTCCAAAGATAAAGATACACAAACAGCATGTAATCCCTTTAAAAAAAATTCATATAATTTTTATACAAAAAAAAGTATAAAAGCTTGCACGCCTTAAAACTGCACATAATATTACTCAAATTACACTTTTCAATTTGCACCATAAAATACTGGAGATTTTATGGGTCCCTTCAGAAGGGCTCGTTCGACTCAACATCATTATTATTTTTTATATCTATTTTATTCATAATAATCAAAACATCTCGAATTAAAACATGAGTTATAACCCAAAATAAGAAAATATACTCCCTCCGTTTAAGAAAAATGAATATATCGTAAGATCAAGATGTATCCATTCATGTAATCCTACACAGAACAAGTTTCAAGCAAATGGAGAACCAAGTTCATCTGGTCTTCCTTGTAGATACATAATCACAAGAAAATAAAAATAAAAATAAATAAAATAAAATTGTGGTAAGAACTGAAAATAATTTGGGGATTCGCACCCAAGGTCACTAGATAACGCCCAGAGCTTTATAACCAAAAAACGAGATCAGATAACTGCACGAGATCAAACCTCCACATGGAAACATAATTAAGAGATCAACAAAATGCCTATTTCAAGCAGAAACCACACAACAAATTGATTGATAAGTATTAATAATAAAAACCATGTACGTGTATCCTTGTATGTCTATGGACATTAATGTCCCTTTTTGGTTCCTCAGAATAATTGTTCACTCCTTGGCATGTCTAAAAGATTGTGAAACATCAAAAGAAGGGAATCGTGATAAAACCCAATAATCTAGTAACTCCGGCCCCAGTAGGTCCACTTTTTTGCAGGCTTTCCCGAAGCAAAGCATTTAGTACCTGTGAAAAATTACCCAACATAAAAGACCTTAAAAGGAATATTCCATAAGACATGCAATCCAAAACGAAATCATATCATGAATCAGATAAATCATTCGGTGCACATTGATGTCTCCGGGGAATTTGTTCATTCAATGGCAAGATGTTGCGTCATCCTACACTGTCACTGCCATAAGCGAGAACATTCACAGGGAATAGCCAGTATAATAACCTCTGGCAGCGTCAAATTCTGCTTGGTACATTTTAAATACCATACCATTGAATGAACATGCAACCCTGACATGAAACATATAAGGGGTACCTTCTGGGAGCTCTGGCTGGTCAAATGGGGAACAAAGGCTCTTAGCTGCTCCTATCTCACCCTTTGTCCTTGCTTTCACATCTTTTTCCACCTCCTTAAAGAATTGCAAAACAAATAAGCCATGTTCAAATAAATTTATAAAAAGCACAAAAAGGAAAAGAGAAAAGGAAAAAGGAGGTTCAAGTACTGTTTGCAGCCTCTTGAGAGAACACTCCCTTATTGCATGAAAAAACGTAACTTACAATACAAATTTGCACAGTGAGCAATATGAAAGCAAAAGCTAAGAGAAATACATTCAAGTATTTACATGAGGGTAAATACCCATTGAAAAATTTGAACTTATACATTATTTAAAATGCAAAAAATCAATGGAAAATCTTGCTTTTTTTATATGACCATAGCATCGTAACAATTTAGCTGCTTTAAATTTGAAGAAAGCCATGGATTAATGGCTCCCTACAATCAACGGAAAATCTTGTGATACCAAGTGGCAAATAAAACTATATAGGCAAGTGCATAACTTGGAGAATTCAATATTATACCTCCTCATCACACCAAGGAGCTAAGATCAATTTCCTTTGGCCAAGTGCTTCCACAAATTCATCCCAAGTGTTTACAGTCTCAAGGCATGCATCTCGCTTTTGTTTTGCAACATCAAACAGACTATGTTGAATTTTATCTAGCATTTCTTTCACCTGCTCAACCAAGCTGGCCCTGGGGATATCTATTTTTGATGAATTGTCACGGCGAACAGCACGTACCTGTGAATAAATTCAAGGTTCATTCTCTGGTTATTCAACTGTTGAATAAAAAACAGAAGACAGTAGGTGCTGCCAATGAGATACGGAATAAACCCAGAAGCAAGTAACAAAGTAGAAAAATAAAGATAGGCTAGCTGACCTGATTATTAGCCAAGTCTTTTGGCCCAATTTCAATTCTTAGAGGAACGCCTTTCATTTCCCAATTGGAGTACTTCCAACCAGGAGAATAGTTATCTCTAAAGTCTGCCTTAGCACGAATACCTGCCTCAGACAAGGCATCCACCGTGGCAGAACAGGCATCAAAAATTCCCTTAGTATCAGCATCTTTATATGGCACAGGAATTACAATAACCTGGACCGATGCTACTTTAGGTGGCAGCACCAAGCCTTTATCATCCCCATGAACCATTACCATCACACCAATCTGAACATAACCAGTAATATTTTTAAAAGAAGGGAAAAAGGGGATCAATCTGTATCAACAAAATGGTAGATGTCTGCAAAAAAACACGCTAATGTGCAAATACACTATTCCAACCCCGATCTAATAACCACCAACACCCCCAAAAAAAAACCATAAAAGTCAAAAAGTAACTGGAAACCAGGCATGTTCCTTTTTTTTAATTTCCTTTTCTACTGCCAAGGAAATATATGGGCTAATTAATTATAACTGTTCAACACAACTAGTTAATAAATGTCAAAAGATTACCGTTCGAGTGCTATAGGCCCATGAGTTCTGCCAGACCATACCCTTCTCTCCCTTTTCATCTTCAAAGTTTATCTCAAACATTTTTGCAAAATTTTGACCCAAACAATGTGAAGTTGCACCTTGTATACCACGTCCATTGTTTGGAATAAATGCCTGACATACAGTACACAGGACATATTTGAAAAAAAATAAGTTTCAGCACCAAGTGTTCAATCTCTGTCAAATAAGACACAGGATAAATTAAACGTGCACATTTAGTTATCATAAACCTCAACACTAGTGGTGTATAGTCCGCCAGCGAATTTCTCCAATTCACTCTTCTTTCCCTTTACAACAGGAATAGCCAAGAATTCTTCATATATTCGTCTATAAAGCTCCAAAACATCTAGCACCTGAAATAGAAGAGAAACTAAACCGATGATATTTGTAAACTATGGTACCCATGTGCCCCTGTTCTAATGTAAAAATGAAAGATAAGAATCGCCTCTTCATAGGGGGGGAAAGAAGAAAACAAATTGGCTGACAGGAGTGTGAAAACATATAGCACAGACATGCTAGCCTTTTTTAAAAATATATATATATATTGGTGATAATGAAGTAGAAGGGTGTCACACACTTGTTGCAATTATAACATCTGATGGTAGTATGACGACACAAATAAGTTCAACTTTTTTCTTACTGTAGATGTAACCTCATTGAAGATGGCTCATTTTCAAGAAAACAGTATAAGTTTCTGTGTTAATAAATTATGCCCATAAATGATAAACCCCAGAAAACATCTTAAAAGACTAAAACAAGTGCTACTGGGAAGAAAGGGCTATTATCATTTCAAGTGAAGAATCATTTTTTCTTTTTCGGTATGTCATCTTTTTGTTCTTCATTTGTTTTCATTAGGCAGAATAAGCAAAGATTTCGTATCCTGAAATGCTTATATATTAATAGTTCTATTATCCGGAGCTTCTTATCTATTGAATTTCTGAAATACAGAATTTGGTTCGTAGTGGTAGCAAACAACTTGACAAAAGACCAAAAATGTGAAGACAACTGCAAAAGTGTGAAGTAAACAAAAGACCACAAATGTAGGATAGGTGAATACAAGAACATCATGCGGTGCATAATGCAACGGAAGATATTAGATGAAAAGTGACCAAGAGAGAGATTTCACCGAGAGGAGAGAGAAACACTCATGCCGTGTGAGTAATACTACCTCACCGCCGTTGACCAGCGAGTGGTTGCTCACCGTCGACCCAGACATCTTCGCCGAGACCCGGCGACCTCACGGAGGGTTGTTCGGAGCTGGTCATCCCGCCGGCGTGAGATACACCTGTGCGCAAGGAGTGTTACCCGTAAGAGAGAAGCCCATTTCGCCGTACCTAGGTCGGCGAGTGGCTCCCGGAGGCACAGAAAGGACCGACGGACCCCGGAGTATACGCCGAGGGTCGTCCGGCGTAGGTCATCCCTCCGGTGACCTGCTTTTCTTCAAGATCCGTTTTTGGTGCCAAGAAAACAGATCTGCCGATACCAGTGACCTAGATCTTGTTGTGTCGTCTCTCAGAACACTTCGGCGAGCACTTCGGCGAGTCTTCTGGGAGTATTCCATCGTCAAGCTTTGAGGTTGAAGTCGTTGGCCTTCAGCAGTGGTCCTTACCTGGTTTCAATGTGATGATGAATGGCTGTTGAAGGAGGGGACTTGGCCAGTATGGGTTCTTCTATGGTGTTAGTCATAGAATCTAAATCCTTCACTCTGGTGAAGGAGGGGAGTATGTTGGCCATTACTGAAAGGGGTCGAAGGGTGATTTCTAAGCTGGTTTTGGGTTTAACAACAGTGCAGTGGCTGGCTAAAGCTATGGAAACGTGCACAAAGGATGAAAAATAAGATTTTTTTCTCCACTGTCCGAGAAGGTAGACGCAGTTTCACGACACACCGCTGCTCAAATGCTCGAGGATGTTATATGGCGGTAGAAGAGTATGGTGGTGGTGGGAGGAGGAATTTTATTTTCATTCCTGAGGAGGGGGGCAGTGGTTGGAGAAGGATGGGGGAGGTGTTGCGTGACTTCGGCAAGAGAGGGAGCGACGGTTTGAAAGGACAAGGTGTTGCAGGACGTGGCTCTGCTAGGGAGTCGCATAGTAGACATGTCGGTGACATGTCAGCGAAGGAAAATTTGGAGGTGCACAAAGATTCAAGTACATCCGCAGTGGCGAGACAGTCCTATGC
This sequence comes from Cyclocarya paliurus, assembly GCA_029856935.1. Taxonomy (NCBI): domain Eukaryota; kingdom Viridiplantae; phylum Streptophyta; class Magnoliopsida; order Fagales; family Juglandaceae; genus Cyclocarya; species Cyclocarya paliurus. Next base: position 11,564,223 of record CM056949.1, read on the forward strand.
GGCAGCTCTAAAGATGGGTTCTTCGGGAGTTCAAAGTGAAGGGGATTCACAAATCACGTCTCAAGACCAGCTTATTGAGTCCTTAAAGGTGATGGAAACCCAACTTGTCGAGTTGAAAGCAGCGATAGCTTTCTTGTCTTTGAAAATAGACCGACTCTCAGCTGGAGAAAACAGGGTTATAAGAAACAAGAAAGGCCCAAATCATTTAAACCCAGTTAAAGGAAAATGGAAGATCGGATTCGGCTCTAGATCCAGGGGAGTATGGCGAGTCAAAAAGAAATCCGGGTTGTTTGAAGCAGGGTCTACATCGGGTATCGGCATAGAGACATCAAAAGAATGTCATTCACCTCATGTAACACAGGATAGACCAATAATCGGTACTACACCCTTGGTCTCCGAAACTCTCTCGTCAGAGTTGAAAGAAAATGATGTACTGTCGAGGTCTGAAGGAGATGTAGGATCCCTAGAGGTGAATGAACTTGCTGTCACCCTAGAATCTCCAATGGGGACCATGTTACCATTGGATCAAACCAATGGAGTTGCTGGAGAACCAAAAGATTTGGCGTTGGTGCCTCATGTAGATGATTGTACTGTGTCTGTGGATAACGTTGCTCCCCTGGTGTCTCTTCCACCAATAGCGGACTGGATTCTGCCTAAAGTTAACAAGATTCAACAGTTTGTGGGTCTTTCACATGAAGGATGTGAAGACCAATTCAATGAACTAATCACTGCAATTGAGGCAAGCCACGCGCTTGAAACCAAAAGTTTCAAGAAAAGCAAGGAGTTACAGCGTCTTTTTAGTACAATCAACTACGACGCTAAGGGTGATAGCTCAACCAGAGGGAAATCTAAAGGGAGGACATAGTGAAGACGGGAATCAAGGGTTTGGGATTGGGTGTTCGGGTAGAATTTTAGTTCTACGAGAAACAAGGGTTGGGAACCGGTTTGGTGTATTTGGGATTGTTCTTTTCATGGGCTTTTTGGGTCATTAGGGACTTTTTGGGTCATTTTGGGCAAGGTGTTTTCTTGTATACATTCAGTGTACTTGGTTTCTCCTTTGATATATGATATTTTTACTTATAAAAAAAAAGATATTAGATGAAGAAAAAAAATTGAGAAACTTCTAATTATACAGGAGGGCGTCTAGTATCGATGAGAAGATAAGATACTGCAGCTTATAACTTGGGATGAAAGTGCATATCAACAATTAAGAGGAAAAAAAGCTACCAACCAGTCTCTTGCTTTTCCATTAATTACAATAGAAAGACACGGGATAAAATTTTGGGGATACATCACAATCCAAAGAGTGGAGTTTCGTACCTCTGCATCTGCCTCTGCTTTTGTTGCAAAAGCAGTATGCCCTTCCTGCCAAAGAAACTCGCGACTCCTACAACCAGAAACACATGCAACCTATTACTATAATTGATTCTAGATAAATCAATAGGTCCTCTTCAAACAGTCATCCAACTTGAAAGAAGGTTATTCAGCTGATAAAAACTTAACAGCAGTGATGGGATGATGTGAAAAAAAATTTCCTCAGGATTTCCTTGTATCTATTTCTATTTTTACCCATACAAAAAACATGTCATCCCATCTCCATTTCAGGAACCAATGCATGCCAGCAACATAGTTGAATGAATTCCAAATTTCCAATACAAGTAAAAAAGAAAAAAAAAACAACAGAAATCAACTACCTGATAAATGGTGTGGGATTGCTGAATTCCCATCGCACAACATTACACCATTGATTAAGTTTCAATGGCAAGTCACGGTGTCCCCTAATCCACTTGGAATAATAGGGATACATGACTGTCTCACTGGTTGGGCGAATGGCTATGGGCACTTCCAAATCAGACTCCCCAGATTTTGTCACCCACGCAACCTAAGCAAGCCCAAGATCCAATGTGGTTGGCAACCTTCTCTTTTAATAAATTGAATTCTCATGAAAACAATCGGATTTCAAAAATTATCAGGGAATAAAATATTTCCATCAATGAAGAACCATCAACATAAAATAGTTTAAGCCCCTTCCCCAGTTTAACAAAAAAGTACATATATATGAACTCTGCACCAATGTAGAACCCATATAGTAATAACTAATCCCACAAAACGAAACAAACAATGAACCAAGTTGTGCTGCACTCTAGATTAGCAGTAATGTCTCCAAGATCAGGAAAAGTACACTTTTAAAAAGAAAAATTTTAAAGAGCATTTCAGTTTCCGATTTACACTAGCATCGGTGTGTTAATTGGAGCACAAAATAAGTTCCGAATGTTATCACCAGAATAAAATGAGTGAAGATAAATACCACAATAAAATATTGTGAATGAAAAATATTTCGAATTTCACCTCAGGAGCAAAACCCTCAACATGATCCTTCTCCTTCTGCAACACGCCAGGAGAAACAAAAAGGGGGAAGTAGCAGTTCTGGATGTTCATTTTCTTTATTTCAGCATCAAAGAATGTCTGCACATATAGATTAATGTAAAATTAATCATATCAGACATTAAATCTGAAAAATGTAAAGCAAAAAAAAATAATAATAATAAGAAAGAAAGAAAAAAGAAAACCACAGCCCTGCAAACAGATGGAAATAACCAGGGGTGGCTTCAGGTTTATATCATCAAAACTACCATTTACAGAAATTTCAACAAAGGATGTGAAGTGTCATCTATGTCGAATGAACAATAACAAAGAATTTAAATAGCACTTCAAACTCACTTGCATGATCTCCCAGATCGACATCGCCCATGGCCTCAGTATATAACAGCCTGAGATATCATAGTACTCGATCAATTCAGCATTAACAACCACCTACATGAGCCAATATAGGATTAATTGATAATAAAGGCCTGAACATCAAATATTTCACTAAAGTTTGTTGCCTTTTTTGGATATGTATACTTAAGTCTGTTTCCCTGAACTATATGTATTAAAACCTTGCAGTTTTTCATAAGAATTTCATGACAAATTGTAATTCTGTGCGGTGATAATACAGGATACATATCAGTTTCTTCACACAATTAAATGCTAAGAAACCTATCCTCTGACAACTGCCTATATTATCCCATCTCTCTTTCAGTCTCAAATCACTAAGGCCCTATTTGGATTGCAAGATCATCGCATCTCAACATCTAAACACCACAAGCACAAACACTTTTCAATTTCATATCTTCAACTTTTTCATCTAATCATTACAACTTTCATAAACTTCCAAATAAAACACAAAAAACAATTCAACTTTTTCAAATCTCAAAATAAAAATTATATTAAAAAATTATATTCTAACAATATTTTAACTTTATAATATTCTTATTCAACTTTTTCTCTCTCATTTTCCAAAATCTCATAAAACCTCTTAACTCAAACCATTTCATTACCATCCACAAGCCATTTCACTATCATTCACAGATCATCTCATCTCGTCTGACTATCCAAACAAGGCCTAAATCATTGTGAAATATCTCCTAAAGAGAAAGGTATTCAATCGTGATGATATAATTTTCTATAAGTAATCATGATGAGATCGTTCCCCTACTAATTTATACTTTGACTAGAGAATCATCATCAAACATGTAAAGGAAGGGAGACAACTTAGTATTACAGTATTATAACATATATTGAAATGAGATAATGGAATTGTATGTTAGAACCTCAGAATACCACTCCCCAAAATTATCATCCTTGCGATTGGTTATTCCCAAACCAGTCTCCTTCTTCACCTCCTTCTTCTTCCCCCCTTCCCCCCTGTAAAATCAATTAAGCATCAGACACTCGAACAAGCGGAGGATAACTTTTCAAAATGGTCAGAAGTATATGTGAATGCACATAAGGAAGCATGTACACACACAGGATCAGGCAAAACTAGCCCGCTAAAACATAAATAGCATCAGGAAAACTAGCACCATACAATGGAGAAAAACACTCACCACCACTCGCATTAGCATTAGACTTTTTCGTGTCACCACCAGCCATGTCCTCCTGAGCACAATACCCAATGATAATCAAGCTAAAATATCCGGAGCAAAGGTTTTGAAACCAAATCAAAATGTGATGCATACAATACTTATAAGCATCACTAAAAAAGTCCCAAGTACCATACTCAAAATTTCAAAACACCATGACACTAGCAGATATGTGCATCAGCAGGTCATTCTAAAATGGTCAGTAAAATCATTCTTAAATGGTCAGTAAATTAAGGTCATTCTACAATGGTGAGTAAATTAATACACATAATGTAGTTTTATGAGTAAAACCGTGGATCAAGATTAAGACTTCACTGCACCATAGAGGTCCTGGCATGTGAAGAGAAGTAGAGTATATAAGGAAGGGGTTTCCTCGTACCTTCATCTAATCAAGAAACAAAATTCCTTTTAACTTTGAATGAAATGTGCAAAACATTTTGATTTTAACAGTTACTGAGACAAGCCATGCTGGGAATCTCCAAGCTCCATGGTTTTGGTTGACTAGCTCAATGGCTTTCATACCGTCCGTTGTGAGTAAATAACAACTGAATATAAAATGTATACGCACAACTTTTGGCAGCGACAATTCAATTAAATCTCAAAATATTCCTTGACATATACGAAGATTCATCATAGTTTATTGTATGAAAAACCAAAAACTAAGTGTTGAATTTTTTATTTTTTAAAAAAGAAGAAAAAAAAGGGAGAGAGAGTTAAAACCGGAAATGCATTAGATTCTACACAATGGCCCAATCAAGAAGCGCAAAGCCTTAACCATTTCTATAAATCTAATCTATTTACAGAAAAATAAAGCTAACAATGCTCTAATGCAGTAGAAACAATCACCCAAAAAAATCAGCAATCCAAAGTGTTCGAGGGGTAGACTTTGACCTCCTCTTTTTCTCCAAGAGGTTTCGAGGGATTTGTTCTTTCTTTGGATCTTTCTCTCCACAACGAAAGAAAGAGTAGGAGGAGGCACTGACATGATGAACCCTAGCGAATGAGCTTTCTGTTGATGCAGTGTGAATGGTAGCAGTAGCAGCTAATTTATTCGAGTCCAATCCAATTCCAGTAGTAACTGACATCGGGTCAGGTTACATTGTTGTAACGAGTTATCATTGTTTGGAATATGGGTTTGCGTTGAACCGGTTGAGTGTGGTGAGAGAAGGGTGGTGTGAGGAAGGGCTACGTGAGTAAGAGAGGGCTGCATGAGTAGGCACTAATCTATATCACTCCGAAGAAACAATATAAAAGTACTTACCTACTCCTTGGTGAGTCAAAGTGGGGTTCTGTCCTCCCTTGCCTTGTGACCTAGGTATTCTGTTTTTGGTTTCCCATACTTTTTGTAAAAGGCCACAGTCTTCCGCTTTTCAGCTTAATAAATTCTTGCTCGAGCTACTTGGCTAACTCTAGTTCTTTCAAATAAGAGAGGGGCTCAGAGTGATGAGAGATGAGACTGAGAGAGGATCGTGCGGAGGGGGGCGTGGGTAACCCTAAGCCCCAACTGATTAAAATGGTGTCGTCTACGCCCCTAAAAACAACGCCGTTCTAATCGTCTACGACTCAAAACAAACCCCATTAAACGACGCCGTTTAAAGAGTTTCCAGCGGGAGCTGTGGGACTATTTTCCAAATGGCACCGTTTTGCCTTTAGTCCCAAAGCATCCGTTTTCCAAAGTGGATCATTATTAATATATTATTTATGTAGTATATATAGTATATATATAATATAAATATAGTATATATATAAAATGTGGTAGTTCTATATATTGTACTATTACTATTATAATATTTGCTAATACTATATATTATACTCTTATAGTGATACTAGTACTATATATTATATAGGGTAGTGCTACTATGTCCCATCAATTTGCCCACTTAGTGTGGCCCCAATGCAAATTGTATTTTTCTTTTTTTTTTTTACTTTTTTTTTCAAACATGTTTAAACATTTTTAAAAATTATAAAAAATACCAATCACTAATAATCACTTCCTTAACCATTAAGCCACAAAAAAAAATTAAAAATGAAATGCATGAGCAGTCAAAATGAAAGGGCAAAATGAGAGGGCATACTAGTAGTTATATTATAGTATATAATAATATATTGATGCTAATATTATATACCATACTAATAGTGATACTAATACATATATAATATATTATAGTATATAGTATTAATATTAGTATTAGTATTATATATAAATAACTATATAAATATTTTTATTCAACTTTTTCTCTCTCATTTTCCAAAACTCAATAAAATATCTTAAATCAAATCATTTTATTACTATTAATAAAATTCTCATACCATCTCATTATCCAAACATGCCCTAAGTTTTAAAGTATTTTTTCTTCACATACATGTAGGGGTGTAACCAGTCCGGTTTTAGACAAAATTTAGGACCGAGCCGGTATGTACCGGTTTTGCATTTTCAAAAACTGATTATGCACCGGTTACCCCCCTAAACCGGTACTTCCGGTTTTACCAGTTCCGGTCCGGTTTTAATCATCTACCATAAAAAGATTCTGCCATAAAAAAACTGCTCCCATGTAAAAAATCTGCTGCCATAAAAAATGTGCTATAAAAAAATCTGCTATAACAAAAAAACTGCTATAGAAAAATCTGCTATAAAAATATAAAATCTGATATTAAAAAAAAAAAACTGTAACAACAAAATAAACCCTAAATCAGAAGCTCATTAAAGTTTTTACAATATGCAGTTATGCACATATTGATACCAGTTCACAAAAAATACACAAAAAAAAAAAGGATCAACCAAAACTGACTTTTTTTATAAGTGTTCAATGGACACCAAATAAATTGATATAAAGGAATCTCAAGTACATGAATTGCAACGACAAGCCAAAAGGGCAAGGTACCCTGCCTGTCGTTACATGGCACGAGAGAAAAAGCTTCTGGGTTCCTTACATCAATACACACAGAATAAAGATTAATAGAGAAAGAAAAATCATCAATGCAATAACAGAAAATTCAAATAGAGAATACACACAATGCAAGAAAGATCATAAAGAATACACACAAAAAGAATACACTCAAAATACACGCATAAAGAAATTCAAATAGAGAATACACACAATGCAAGAAAACATTGTAATGATTCAAGAAAACACAAGAAAACCAAACCAGTAGAATCACTGATTGACATCCATGCAACCCAAAAAAATTTATCAGGTTCAAATCTACAAACAGATATATATGAACAAACAAACAAAATTACCCACAAAAACAAAAAGGAAAGAAATCAAGCTATTTTCAGCTGGATGGGGAACTATACGAGGTCATGTTCATCCTCGATGGGGAGCTATACAACATATATAAACCCTAAATCCTAAAATATAAAATATAAAATTATACCTTTCACAATTATAAAGTACAGATTCAGCTTGATGGGGAGCTATACAAAAAAAAAAAAAAAACTATAAAATATAAACCCTAATCAGATTTCGAAATCTGTAAAAAACCCTAAATCTCAAATCTGTAAATTCGATAAAAACCCTAATGAAATGAATCAATTAGCAATGAATTGAAACATTGTAATGACTCATGAAGTAAATGTAAGATTTTGAAAATTAAAAAGCATATACGTGTTCACATACCGATTAGCCCGCCGAGAGAGGGGAAAACAATATCTGTGATTCTGTAGCCTCGGGAACAACTGGAAGTGGAGGAGAAGAGAACGGACCAACAGTGTCGACCGCGAGGGGCTGTTGACGGCGTGATAGAGGGGCTGAGCGTGAGAGACGGCTGCGGGGACTCAGGGACTCGAGAGGCAGAGCAGAGATGGCCGAGCGGCCGGGGCGGATGTAACCGTAATATATATAGCCCCATTAAACGACGCCGTTTGGCCTTTGGGCCTAAAATTTAGTCTATGTGCATAATATATATAATATATAGTATAGTATATATTTTATATGGAAAATTCTTTACATCAGCCTACTGTTGAGGAGCAGTCACAACACACCCTATGTGTCATCATCTAAACCACTCACATCATCCAAACCACTCACATGAAAGACATATCAGGTGTGCTATGCATCAGCCCGTGAACAGTGGCTGATGCATAGCACGGCTCATTTTATATATATAAATATTATATATAAGAGATATTAATATTTAGTATATATAGTATACTATAGTATATATTATAATACTAACTATATATTATACTATTATAGTGATACTATCATAATAATACCATATACTATGCTAATACTAATACTAATACTAATACTAATACTATATATAGTTATAGTGATTTAGTATAACTATATTAATATAACTATAATTGTAGTCTATATTAGACTATTAGTATTAGTTATATATTAGTATAGCTATATAATATATTAGACTATATAATAGTATCAATATTAGACTATTAGTATAGTTATATATTAGTATTAGTTATAGTGATTTAGTATAAATATATTAGTATAACAATAACTATAATCGATATTGGACTATTAATATTAGTTAGACTATATAATAGTATTAATATTAGATTATTAATATAGCTATATAATATAAGTATAACTATAGTCTATATTAGACTATAAGTATAACTATAGCTATAGTGAGTTTGTTAATTGTTATATTAGTAATCTATTAATTGTTACAGTGATTTAATTTATTATAACTATAATTATTGATAGTATTATAGTGATAGTATTAGTATAGTAATTTATTATAGTGATAGAGTATTAGTATTGTAATTTAGTATCAGTAATTAGTATGTATTAGTAATTAGTATTACTATATCATTATTTTATATGTGATTATTTGGTATAGTGATTATTTAGCCCTATTAATAATTAGTATTAGTTATATATTAGTATAGCTATAAATAAAATGTTATTATAATATTAAATATAATTTTATGTTTAAAGCATATGATAAATTAAATTTTTATTTTTAAGATTAAACTTTTATTTTATAAATTATAATAACATTATCTTATATATAATTATATTGATAACATGTGATCAACAAATTACAAATATTCATATTTAAGATTAACTTTTATTTTATAAATTATAATAACATTATCTTATATATAATTATATTAACAACATATGATCAACAAATTACAAATGTTCATATTTAAGATTAACATTTTATAAATTATAATATAAAATTATTTCATATACAATTATATATTATTTATAAAAACTTATATATAAAAAATATTAATTTTTATATTTTTTTTTCCAACTAGTCCAATCCGGACCTGATTTCATAATTTTTAGTCCGGACATATTTTCTGATTTAAATTTACACCCCTACTACTGAGTGTGGTGAGAGAAGGGCGGTGTGAATAAGAGTTGCGTGAGTAAGAGAGAGATACATTAGTAGGCATTGATCTATATCACTCCGAATAAACGATATAAAAGTACTTACCTACTCCTTGGTGAGTCAAAATGGGGTTCCGTCCTCCCTTACCTTGTGATGTAGGTATTTTGTTTTTGGTTTTCCAGACTTTTTGTAAAAGGCCACAGTCTTCCACTTTTCAGTTTTTAATAAATTCCTGCTCGAGTTACTCAACTAACTCTAGTTCTTTCAAATAAGAGAGGGGCCGAGAGTGATGAGAGATGAGATTGAGAGTATACATGATGGTTAGATACATTTTTTTTATATAAGTGCATATTATCAAATGTATAGACATGTATTTATTTAAAAGAATATATATATTATAATTTATTAGCCATAAATGCAATTATCCTTGACATATATATAGTTTATATTAATAATATATGATCAAACAAATATTCAATGAACATTGTTCATGTTTATGATTATAATTTTATGTTATAAAATAAAAAACTTTAATTAAATTTTGTATATTAATTAAAAATTGTAGTTAAAAATAATATATTCATTAAGATTTTTAATTAAAATGTTATGTTAAGGTTTATAATATTAATTTTATGTTATTTGATTATTATGAGTAATAGGATTTTAGAAATTAATCTTATATTAATTAGTAATTTAGCATATACAAACCAATTTTGTCTCGAAAAACTAAAAACTGGAATCGGATCAGTTTCGACTTGCTCGATTTGGCTCGGGCTAGTTCACCGGTTTATTTTCAGCCCTAATTATGTTATGGTTTGCCTCTTCAATTTGACCTTAGTCTATTTTAATTTTTATTTAATAATTAAGGAGGTAATTATTAATAAATTTGTATTATATATTTTTATAAATATTTAAAAGATATTTTTAAATAAAGTTAAACAAATGGATATGTCCAGCAGTACACGCTGGACGACATAATTGCAGCGTCCTAATTTTTAAGCCATCAACTCATCGTTCCAAGACAATTTAAACTCTACATTTTGGTTTAGGTTATGTTTGGGGTAAAGATGAGAATTTCTTCTCATTTTTATCTCATTTTATTATTTTATTTTTTTTAAATCTTCATATAAAATATAATAAACAATTTAAATTTTTTAAATTTTGATTTAACTTTTTTAAATATCAAAACAATAATAATATTAAAAAATAATATTTTAAACTTTTATCTTAACACTATTCATAAAATTTTTAAAAATTCTCATCTTATCTCATCTACCAAGCATAACCTGAATAATACACTATACAAGTTTAAGGTAAATAAAAACATTATTAAAAAAATAAATTTTTACAAATAAATTTTATTTTTTTTAAAATGAGTGGTGCTATTCTGTCGCCTTTATATGTCTACTTTGTGTAACGCCTAGTGCAAATTACACTATTTTTTTTTTTGCTTTTTATTTCAAATATTTATTAAATATATTTAAAGATTATTTTTTAAACAAAATATCAATACATTAATAGTCATTTTTTTAACTATTAAAAAATAATTTTTTAAAAATAAAATTAAATATATAAGTGATCAAAATAAAAAATAAAATGAGGAGTAACATTATTCTTTTAAAAAAGTCTTCACAAACCTTGGAGATCCATTTTAAATTGCTTTGAACCTTTGATTGATCACAACCAGATCGGTTTTGACATTGCCTCGCCTTTACTCATTCATATAGACAATTATCAGGATCATATTGGACAAATATTTTACGAAGCTTGAAACATGAAAACCACGACATTGTCTAAACTAATTTTATGGATTAAATAAAAAAAATTCTATAATCCTGAAGATAATCATGGGGATGTTTGGAAACAATTTAAATATCATCCCATCTCATTTATTTCTCAAGCATCATTTTAAATACAAATATTTTTAAACTAATCATTACAATTTTTTTAAAATTTTAAATAATAAATAATAAATAATTCAATTTTTTTTAATTTAAAAATATTTTAACTTTATAATAATTTTATTCAACTTTTTTCTCTCATTTTTCAAAATTCAATAAATACTTAATTCAAACTATCTCATTACTATTTACTGATCATGTTACTGTTATTCACAAAATTCTCATATTCTCTCTTTCTCTAAGCATACTCTTTGTTGTTTTGATTTTGATAATACGTATAATAAAACTTATTTCAAAGATTTAAAAAGTAGAGAGAAGGAAGATTGCATACCTAGGAGGCACAGAGAATTGTGATACGGCAGCCACCGTGACAGTATTTAGGTATGGTTTGGATAGTGAGATAAAATGAGATAGTTTTAGATAAAAGTTAAAAATTGAATAAAATATTATTTATTATTTTTATATTTAAAAAAATTGAATTTTTTATTATATTTTATAACATATATTTATTTTATTCTTTTTTTTCAATGTTTATTCTTTGGCTCACTTTGTTTTAAGCCTTTTAAATTTCTTAATGAGTTTCAAGGTCATATTTGGAAAGTGCCAGCTTAAAATTTTTCATAATTTCATTCTAAATACAAAACACATTTTAATTTTAAATTTTTAAAATTTTCATTTAATCATTATATTATCATTACAATTTTTCTAAACTTTTAAATAAAATATAAAAAATAATACAAATTTATCTAATTTCAAAATAAAATTATATTAACAAATTATATTTAAACAATATTTTAATTCTATAATATTTTTATTCAATTTTTTCTCTCTCATTTTTCAAAATTCAATAAAATATCTTAATTCAAATCATTTTATTACTATTAATAAAATTCTCATACTATTTCATTATTCAAATATGTCCTAAGTCTTAAAGTATTTTTTTTCACATGCATGTTTCATAACCTAGACATGCTAGGCATAAGCCTCGCACCCTTGCATATTATTTAAAAACATGTGATTTTATTTTTTATCTTGTATTTATATTGAATTCAATAAGAAATATGAAAAGTAAAATCATATATTTTTAAATGATGTGCAGATGTGTGCAACTTATGTCTAGAACTTTTAATAGAATTAATCTTTAAGATATATACCAAGAATTTATTGGAATATTATTTGACTTTAGGAAGATGTTATAATATTTTTTTAAAGTAATGTGAATGAAAATATGAAACCTAATAATCATCTAAAAAATAATAAAACCTGAAACGACAGTTTTGAACGACACGTGTCCCACCGGCGCCAGACACGCGCGCGCGGACACACACCCTCTCTCGCTCTCGCTTGCTACTCTATAGGACAAGGCACAGCTCGAGTATTTGGCATTTCGTCGAGCCCTAAAGCTTCAGCATCTGTTAGCCATGGACAAAGAAGAAGATCCTCGTAATGGCGGCGGAAATGGCACCACCACCAAAAAGCCCAGATTTCCGGCTTTATTACCGATTCGGAGGTTCAATCCGAATTCTCTCACCACGAACCCCGCGTTGCCCGGATCAATAACGGCAGCTTCGGGTGCTGCCCTGGGTCCGTACTCGCAGCCCAGCGTTCCTGGCAGCTCTGTTTCCTCCAACAACCTGACCACTTCTACTTCTCCGTGCTCCGACCTAACCTCCTCCGCTCACGCGCCCTCGTCCAAACCCTAATCAACGCCGACCACATCGACGAGGTCTCGCTCGTCGATAATGCCACCACCGCCGCCGCCATCGTCCTCCAGCAAATCGGTCGCCGATTCTCCCACCACCAAAACGACGCCGTCGTCATGTTCAGCTGCGCCTTCCCGGCCGTGAAGAAATCCATCCAAGCCTACGTCACGCGCGCCGGAGGCTCAGTCGTTGAGGTTGACCTCCCTTTTCCGGTGAACTCGAACACTGAGGTCATTACCGAGTTCAGAAAGGGACTATCGAAAGCAAAATCCGGCGGCCGAAAAGTCAGGCTGGCAATAATCGATCATATTACATCAATGCCATCTGTTTTGATTCCGGTTCGCGAACTCGTCAAAATCTGCAGGGAAGAAGGAGTGGATCAGGTCTTCGTGGACGCTGCGCACGCCATAGGCAGTGTCCCCGTTGACGTGCAACAAATAGGAGCCGATTTCTACGTGAGCAATCTCTACAAATGGTTCTTCGCACCGCCCTCTGTTGCTTTCCTCTACTGCCGAAGATCGAACGCGTCCTCCTCTGAAATGCACCACCCGGTGGTCTCTCATGAGTACGGGAACGGACTCCCCATTGAGAGCTCGTGGATTGGGACCCGAGACTACACTCCACAGCTCGTTGTGCCGGCGATCACGGACTTCGTGAACCGTTTCGAAGGCGGGAGCGAGGGTATCATGAGAAGAAACCACGTACAGGTGTTGAAGATGGGGAAAATGCTCTCGGAGGCGTGGGGGACAAGCCTAGGGTCACCGCCGGAGATGTGCGCCAGCATGGTGATGGTGGGGTTTCCGTCGAAATTGTGCATTTCAAGCGACGATGATGCTATGAGATTGAGGTCGCATTTGAGAGAGAAGTATGGTGTTGAAGTACCCATATATTATCGTGCTCCCAAAAGTGGGGAAGGCGAGTGTGAGCCCAAGGATAAGGATGGGTTGATAACGGGTTATGCCCGTATTTCGCATCAGGTTTATAATAGAATCGAGGATTATTTTAAGTTTAGGGATGCGATTAATCGGATTGTTTTGGAGGAGGATCTTTATTGACAAAGTTTGCCAGTTTGCTTTTGTTGGAATGAGAAAAGGTTTGCATTGTTTCTGCTTTTTGTTTACTCTGTTCAGCTTGCAATCGTGACACGCTTGGAGGAATGCCTTCTAAATTGCGATTCCTTGATACATACATAGCTCTAGGGATCAATGGATGACGGATGAGTTTAATGCCACTTGGCTCTCCATGACATTCATCCGAGTTGCCATCATAGTTTTTCATCCATGATTATTATGAACTACATACCTAATGAGATTATGAATTATAAATGTTTTATTTTGAAGATTTTTGCTAAATGAATTGGACCTATGAAACTGATGGGTAAAGATGTTAGTGAAAGTTAGTCACTTTGCCTGGATTGTTGTTTAAATTAAATTGTTGTTTTGCATGTCATTTCATCATATTTTAGCACCTTATTAACCAGTCGGTTTATGTGTATGTCTTAGTGTCTACATATTTGTGGCTGTAATTTGATGTTGAAGTCATCGTTTCTCCCAATTTCCATCCTTTGCTTTTACATGGCTGCGCCTTTAAGTAAGAGATCTCTATAAAAAAAAACTCCTATATATCTATTCTTTCCTCAACTACTGACATATAGATTCTTGAATTCGATTAAAAAATAAGGAGGGAGAGACTAGAATAATTACTAGGTGTGGTTGGGTCCATTATAGAAGAATAGCTCCGAGTGGGGGTGTAAGCAAATCCAGGGGGGCATTAAAGTTGACCTTGGACCTTATGCAGGGGTATAGATGATGAAAGTTATTTGGCTCAAAAAACCTGATTGACAGAGGAGCGCTTTATTGAGCAGGACAATGAGGCCACTATTGGGATGTAAACAACCAGATAAACTCGATTCTAATTTTGTCCAGAGAACAAGCAATCTAAATGGTAACAAATTTAGCCATGACTAGCCTACCTAGGGTAATGATTCATGACTAAATTCTGAGACCATTGATGCAGTCACTCTGCTGGATGTCTTAAGCGGTTTTTTATATTTTTATGCACGTACCTGTGGATTCCTTGAACTTTCAAGGTGTTGTGTACACGAACTCTTTGATTGACATTGCACCCAGCAACTTTCTCTCATGCATTCCTTGAACTTTCAAGGTGTTGTGTACACGAACTCTTTGATTGGCATTGCACCCAGCAACTTTCTCTCATGCATTCAAAGTCCCTAAATAGGTTCTTATTGTCTGCAGAAAATCTATTTTATCTTGGTCCAAAATTCATA
Source organism: Cyclocarya paliurus (assembly GCA_029856935.1). Lineage (NCBI taxonomy): Eukaryota > Viridiplantae > Streptophyta > Magnoliopsida > Fagales > Juglandaceae > Cyclocarya > Cyclocarya paliurus. The sequence goes on from CM056949.1 coordinate 11,579,392, forward strand.
AGCATCGTTTCCTGATTCTCTCAATGTATTTTTGGGCAGTTACTGGAGCAGAGCCTTCTATGAAATAACATTTGGGTTTGCTGATTCCTGCCGCATGACACAGTTTTGTAAACAACATAATTCTGGTAGACAGGCAAAGAAAGGCACGGCCAGTGAAAGAGTTGCTTAGGAACCTAATAACTTTGTAAGCTGACTTTCTTGTTTGTGGCCTAATCTTTCACCGTGGTCGTACTAAACTGTATAGAAATGTCAACATTCTTTTAGCAATTCAGCCGGCTTCAACTGAATTTAGTTTACGACTTTATGGAGACTCTCTATGCATTATCAAAAATATATATGGTTTTCTCCTCCTTGCCCCGACATGCATTTTTCCTCTGTAAACTCCTTATCTACCCAGCTACACACACAAAAAAAAAAAGAGAAGAAGAAGAAGAAGAAAAATCACCCACATATAAGGATTGTTTGAGATGAAATGATTTTAAATGAATTGAATAAAATATTGTTAGAATGTTATTTTTTAATATTATTATTGTTTTGAAATTTGAAAAAATTAAATTGTTTATTATATTTTAAAATTTTAGAAAAATTTTAATGATAAGATGAGATGAGGTGAGATAATTTTTGTATCTAAACGAGCTTGTACTGTTAATATTTTTCCTTGGGCTATGTTCATATATTCCTATTAGAATATGCGGTTTCCGATTGAATAGAAATTTGAAGAAATAATCAACAAAGAAAGAGTGCGAAGGAAGGAAACCACGAATACGTTACCTCAAAACTGGAAAAAATAAATAAATAGAGGATGAAAGTGTCGTACTTTGTATAGTGAAATAAAAGTGAGATAAAAGTGTGATTTGTGGTATTGCTCTAAAAAAAAAAAAAATGATATTATGTCGCTTAAGTCTGTCTTCTCAATTTGACCGTTCATCTATTTTATTTTATTTTATTTAATAATTAAGAAAATAATTATTAGTGCATTGATTTTTTTAAAAATATTTAAAGATGTTTAAAAAATATTTGAAAGAAAAAAAGAGTATAATTTGTACTAGGAGATACATCAAGTAGTTGAGTGACTCTTGAAACACATTGAAATTTAAAAAATAAAATAAAACTTATGCCTAAAAAATCTAATAATGAAATATTATATTTATTATCATTTTTATTATTATCTTTTCATGATATTTCGATATAATCTTAAATGATAACTAAATAGTAAAAAATAACAAATGGTGAAAGACGAAAGCTATAGGTAGTTGCTTGGCGCAAACGCGGGGCAAACGAGTCTGACGTGGAAAAATTAAAACGCATCGTTTCCCTCTCTCTGCATATCTCCAGATCTTTGATTCTCTCTCATTCCATTTCCCCCCCTCTTCGTTTCTCTCCTTCGAAGAATTGATTTCCTTCCATTTTCCTTCCCTCTCTATGTTTCTCTCTCGAAGACGAAGACCTACCATTTCGCCGAGACGTCTCTCCATTTCCCTTTGATTTCCCTCCCTCTATGTGTTTCTCTCCCTCGAAGACTCTCCCTTAAATAAAGAAAAAAGGGAAAATGTCACCATTAAATATTCTTCTCTCTCTATCTCGGTGCCCCTGTTCCTTTCTCTATCATTCTTTTTCTCCTGGGAGCATGAAGCAGATTCTCTATAATTCCAACTTCCCACAAAAATCCAAATCACATTTGTTTTCGGACCTGAAAAGAAAACGAGTAGGAAAGTAATATATAGAAGAAATCGACTTTGTAGGCTGGCCCAGTTTCTTGGGTTTTGTTTCTGTTTTCTTAGTGAACTCATCATGACTCATTGCTAGTGAAAGAAACAACTCACTCTGCGACTCGTTCGTTCTTCCGTCATCACCAAGATTGCACATTGGTTTGGTTTTGATGTCTTTTATATTCTGGGTTTTATTTTTATATATTTTTTTCAATTATTATCAACACGTAATTGTTGTTTTTCTCGTTTTACTGTGTGTTTTGTTTAAGCCGTTTACTTGGGAGCACATGGAGTTAGATCTAAACGCCGGGGAGGAGGGGGGGGGGAAGAGTTAATATTCTTTTATGGCTTTTTTCGTGTGTATGCGTTTTTGTCGTTCTTCTTTCTGGGGTTTGTTATTATCGTGATGATACTCTCGACCCGGTGATCCCTACTTTGTGCTTTCTTACATTACTTAGAAGCAATGTCGGTGGCAATTCCCTAGATCAGATGAGCAGGAAAACGACGTCTAACACGAACACGCAACTGAAAACCAGACGAGCGGGAAGACAAAGATGCAGACGATGCCAAGCTCTGTTTCTCCTTTTTCTTTCTTTCTTATTTCGGTTTCTGGCGAGCTTCTTTTCTTCTTCTATGTTTTTTGTTTTTTTAATTTGACATGGCATCGTCGACTGCGCACTGGCTATATGCAGCGACTGTATATAGAAGAATTGATGGTGAAAAGAGTCGTTAATGCAAGATGAAAGAACAATGGTGAAAAGAGTTGTAATTTGTAAATGATATATCTTTTTACTCACTTTAGCTACCTATTAAATTAGAATATTATTTTGAATTTTATTAATTCGTTATTTTTTTTAAAAGAATGCTATGCATCAAATCCTATTCATTCTTACATCTCACGCTTATAGTTTTTTTATAGGGTGTGAGGTGTGAGATGGTGAATAGTGGGTTAATGAGAAGATTTTTTTTTTTTTTGAAACACATTCCAGGTCAAAAGGTTGGTTGATGATACCTTATTAAGAGATGACTTGTCGTTTCTAATGGTTCCTCTTCCTCGACAAAATACAATATTATTGAAGCTTGGCATGCTGATTTTAATCAGCGTTCCATTCAAATTTATGAGAATAAGTGTTTTGGAAGCAGAGAGAATGGCTGAAGAATTGAGCCGTCCAACTAGGCTAATGAATTTCGTCTCGAAGGAACATGTTTGGAGTTTTTCCCATAACCCTAGAATCCCAACCCTTTATATTATTATGAATTCATAAGCCCAACGTTTTATTGTTTTTACTAACACCTAGGTTTGATTCAGTACTGTGAATAAAAATAGGTGATAATGAATTATAAGGTTCTTCAATTTTTTAGTTTCGGTGGTGTGGCAGTTAGATCAAGCTAGGAAGGCAAAGGGTGAATGCGTTGATGATGGCACTACCCAAAGAGATAGGTCCCTCTTTGAGGTTTTCCCTTTGTAACACACCAGAGAAAATATTAGTGAATTAGGGTTTGCTCTCTTTAAGGGGAAGCTCCTCCAGAAATGAGAGCATAGGAGAAGGAGAGAGAAAGTAGGATAAAGACAAGAAAGTTGCAATTGTCATTCAGTATGCTTTAGCAATGGACACTAACCGGCGTATATGTTGTTAGTTCTAACGAAAAGAATAAAACAAACGCAAGCCATAAGAGGCCACTAGCAAAATAAGGCTAAAAAGCCAGTCTAACATAATTAAAAGGCAAATAACATAACAGGCCCCAAGGGAACATGCTCCCTGCCCAACTATAACTTGGATCTTAATTGAAATGAAAAAGCCCTATAATCACGTGAAGCTTGGCCCAGCCCATGACAACCCACGAACTCTTTCAGTTGACTAAACCTTCCACTTCACCTAACTCTTCTAAGTGCTTTGATCGAATACCGTCCATGAGACTTCTCTTATTCTTCACCTCAGAACTACCTTGACAAACCCTAAGTGTGGTGTCTGATGAGCCTTGTGACAACGTCTCCCCCTTTCAAAACACCTTGCTCGCAAGGTGGGGAAAGCCTTCACTGAGCTTCGAATACGTCTCCCACGTAGCTTCACTAGCTTTTTGGCCCTTCCATCTCACCAAGAGCTCAACCTTGGCTTAGTTTCCAGCTTTTACCATGCGGCGGGCTAAGATCTCCTCTGGTTCTGGTCGAAGGACTCCATCATCATCCATTGGTGGCAGATCTGGAACAGTGGTGGTGGAGGATCCCAGTTTCTTTTTGAGTAAAGAAACGTGGAAAGTGAGGTGAAGCGTGGATGATGGTAGATCCAAGCAGTAGGTGACCTTCCTTACCCTCTGTAATATCTGAAACGACCCAAAGAATTTTAGGGCTAATTTGTGGCTGCGATGGAGGGCTACCGTGGCCTGTTTGTACACTTGGAGCCTAAGGTATACCCACTCCCCCTTAGAGAATTCCATTTCCTTTCTTTTTAAGTCAGAGTAGCATTTCATTCGGTCTTGGGCTTTTTGCAGATTGTGCCGGAGCAAATGGGAAATCTTGTCACGATTTTGGAGGTGTTCTTCAACAACGACTACCCTTGGAGTGCTCGTTATATACTCTAACCATTGTGGAAGGGGTAACCATATAATGCTTCGAAGGGGGATAATTTGGTTGATCCATGTGGAGTGGAATTATACCACCACTCCACCAGAGGTATTCAAGATATTCAGTCCCTTGGTTTGTCACCTGAGAGGCATCTTAAAAATTTTTCAAGTGTCTTGTTTACAAACTCGGTTTGCCCATTAGTTTGAGGGTGGTAGGCTATACTCAATGCCATTTGGACCCCTTGTAAACTGAACAATTCTTGCCAAAAATTACTTATGAATGTTCTGTCTCTATTCGAGACTATTGAAAGAGGGAGGCCATGTAACTTAAATATATGCTTGAGAAACAAATTGGCCATGTCTTGGGCAGTGTGTGGCTGTTTGAGGGGAGTTATGTGACTGTACTTTGTGAGCTTATCAACTACCACCCACAGACTGTTCAATCCCTTAGAATTAGGAAGGCCCTTCATGAAGTCCGTGGTTATATGTGTCCAAGGTTGTGTGGGTATTGAAAGGGGTTGTAGTAACCCACTTGGAAGTGTATTGGAGGACTTAACCCTTTGACAGAGGTCACAACCTCTGATAAACTGCTTAACATCACTCTTGAGACCCAGCTAGTAAAAGTCCTTCTTCACTCTATGGATGGTTTTATCGAAACCTGAGTGACCACCCCACGGGCTGCCGTGGCCCAACTCAAGTAGCCGAGTCTTAAACTCTGCATTCTAAGGGATGTACAATCTCTGCTTGTATAGAAGTAGATCTGCCCTCATTGTGTACTCAAGACCCAACTAATTTTCTTAAGTGAAATTAAGGCTTGTTCCTTAGTGTCAGAAGCATAGGCCGCCTTAAGATCCCCCAGCTAGTCTCTTATTGGAAATGAGATAAGCATTAATGTCTCTTCCTCAATCTGGTCCCTCCAAGACAAGGCATCTGCAGCTTAGTTTTCTGCCTTAGCAATTTGGAAATCCATTTATGTTGCATTGGGGTTCCTACTCTTTGATAAGTCTTAATTTTCAAGGTTTCGCTGGCAAATATGGTCTCCATTTCACTACAACAATCACCAATGCAAAAAGTTCATTCTCGTACGTTGATAAGTGTAGGGTCCTTCCTTTGAGTGCTTGGCTAAAATATGCAATAGGCCTCCCTTGTTGCATTAAGACAGCACCTATGGCCATAGCTGAAGAATCGCAATCAATGGTAAAAGGTAAAGTTTAGTAATGCTAGTATTGGCGCGGGGGGGGGGGGGTGGGGGGTGGGGAGAGACAGCTTCCTTTAACTTGGGAAAAGCTGCTTTTGCTTCATCGCTCCATTTGAAGCCATCTTTCTCCAACATTTTGGTTAGCAGACTAGCAATTCCCCCGTAACCTTTTATGAACCTTCTATAGTATCCGATCAACCCCAAAAATCCTCGCAAGGCTTTGATAGACCCCAAAAGGGGCTAGTCCTTCATGGCTTGTAATTTTTCTAGGTCCGCCTACACTCCCTGGGCAGAAATTAAGTGCCCCAAGTAGGATACCTCTTTGCACCTAAACCAACATTTAGAAAGTTTATCATACATCTTATGCTCCCTTACGGTCTCGAGAGCCATTTGCAAATGTCTCAAATGATCAGTTTTAAATTTACTGTAAATCAGTATATCATTGAAGAATACCAGTATAAACTTCCTCAAATGGGGTTTGAACATCTCGTTTATCAAGCTTTGGAAAGTGGATGGGGCATAGTTAGTCTGAAGGGCATAACAAAAAATTCACAGTGACCCTCATAGATTCTAAAGGCTGTTTTGTGTATATCTGAGGGTTTCACTTGAATTTGGTGGTACCCAAATCTTAGATCAAGCTTAGAAAAAACCTTGGCACTATCTTTTTGGAAATATGGGTAACGGTAAGGTCGCATTGAAATGAGTTTTGTATTGGGTATGAGGTCGATAGAGTGGTCATGGGTTCGGATGAGGGGTAGGCCTTTGCGTTCCTCAAACACTTCTAGATATTGTTTCAGTAACATTTGAATGGCTGCTGGTGTTTGACAATTTTGATATTCGATCTGGTTGTTTTCACCCTCCAGGATATGTAAGACTATGCCCCTCTTCTCCAATTTATTAAACTTGTTTAAAGAGCCTTCCCCAATCAATTTTGGTAGCTGCTAAACCTTGCAACTGCATTGTTTTCCCTTTCATAGAAAATTTCATTGTTAATTCTTGAAAATCCCACAAAACAATTCCCAACTCTTATAGCCAATGGATGCCTAGCACCATATCACAACCCGCTAACACTAGCATTTGTACCTCAACTGTAAAATTGGTATCTTGAATTTTAACACACACTCCCTTACACTTTCCTTCACTCAGGAGGACTTCCCCACTGGCCACCTTCACCTTAACTTTTTTAGCTTGATGAATGGGTAGTTTGACACGGTCTAACACTACTGGGTCCAGAAAGTTGTGAGTCGACCCAATGTCTATTAATATTGTTACCCATTGAGGTCCAATCTTCCCCATCACATGCATTGTTTTTGAGTTTTGGGATCCTGTTAAGGCATGGAGGGATATTTATGGGTTTATGGGGCTGTCTAATTCCATTTTGGATATTTTTTGTTCCTCACCCTCACTCACTGGTTCCTCAATATTCCCTTCATTTTCTGATTCAAACAGAACCTCCTCTACCAAGTAAGGCTTGGGATTTTGGCATTTATGTATGGGGGTCGACTTAAAGTCACAATAATATCATAGGCCTTTTTCCTTCATTTCTTTCATTTGGCTTTGGTTTATCTTGTGGATCTATAGGTTCGGTTTGGGAAAGGTTTTAGAGGATTCACTGATGGGTAGGTTGATGTTTTTTAGGATGCCCGGGTCAAGGGAATATACAAGGCCATATTTGTTATCTTTCTTGGACAGGTTCAGATTTTCTTCTTATATTTTAGCTAGACTATAAGCAGCAGTCAAGCTTGGTGGATTAAACATTCTCACAGTAGTCTAATCTCATCTTTCAGACCATTAAGAAAACAATTTAGCTTATACCTCAGTCTATTAGATAGAGATTCAAATTTATCTTTGTATTTCTCCACTGTATTACTTTACCTCAAACGAGTTAGAGACTCCATTGGGTCATCATACCCGATTGGACCAAATCTGGCCAGCAATGCTTTAGTTATAGAATTCCAATCAATTAATTGCCCTGACTCTTCTCAATCTTGAAACTAGGTTAAAGCTTTACCATCCATATGAAATAAGGCTAACTTTACTTTGTGTTGTGGCAGAGTGTTATGGAAAATAAAAAAAATGTTGTACTTTGTAGATCCTGCCCAGCTGGATCTTCTCCATAAAAAGTGGGAAAATCAAGTCGCACAGTCCTTGTCTGCACATGACTCACTAAAAAATGAGCAGCACAAAGGCTATCCCAAGTGCAGAAGAGTGTCATGTAATAATTATGAATAAATTCCTAAATCGTCTCTTCAGGGAAAGTGCTTAAAAATCAAACTCGTGAAAAATGGTGAAAATATTTATAATGAGAGAATAAAAATAAAAGTAAGAGTGATGGAATATACTATGAATGGATGAGAGTAATAAAAAAGAAAGTTTATTAGTCATGAACCAGATTCATTTTGTTGGATTTGAGTGTTTGAGATGCAGTGATGAAAAGTAAGGAATTAAAGTGCAAGACAGTAAATTGAAATTGCTGAAAATTAAATAATTGAAATTTAAAAGAGCAAGAAAATTAAATGACATAAATTTAAATTGTAGAAAATAGAGGTACATGAAAATTAAATGACATAAATTTAAATAGCGAAAATTAAAAGTGCAGGAAAAGTAAATGACAATAATTTAACTGAATAGTGATTTAAAGTGCAAAAAATTAAATGACATAAATTTAAATGAGGGAGATTTAAAAGTGCAAGGAATAATTTATCATAAATTGTAAACTGAAATAAAAGAAAAATAAAACTGAAAATGGAGGCTACAGGTGAAGGATGGAAGCTTGGAAACAACAGTTGGTCCATTAGGCTCTCAACTGCGTTACCGGACTCCCTCTCTTCACCTGAGCTTTATTCAAAAGCTGAAAATAAAAAAACACATGAAAATTTCTCTATTTTACTCTACTCCTACTCCTAATATCTAACCTAACATCTACTCCTAATATCTAACGACTTTTTCGTACGTTTACAAGCCTTTATATAGGCATCAAAATACTGAAAATCGGTACTGTTTGGTATCCCTTATCCGTGACCTCGTCCCTACTCAGAAAGATATTCCGTTTGTCGCTGCTCATGTGCGTCTGTCTTGTTATTTCTTTTTCTGTTCTTGTGTCCCTGGACTAGCATGAGTGCGTGTTGGCCAGGAGCCACATAGTGACCCTGCTGTCTCATTAGTTGAAAGTGTAGTGCAACCACATGAAGCTCATCATGATGTTCGCTCCCAGTTAAAAAGAATTTATGCAAAGCCACTACCAATCTCAAGTGCAGCATTTAGCTGTAACTCTTCCTGCGATCCATCTTGCAAAAGTCCAGAAAAGAACCCAGGTTATTAGCCCCTGCAATGCTTTCTTCCACACTGCTACCTTCTTTCTTTTATTTTACTTGTCTTTCGTCGCTGGCACGCTGCAACCAACTGGAGAACTCTGAGAGAGAGATGGAGCCGAGAGGTAGATGTTACGGTTGAGATGGAAGTTCTCCCTACGGCAGCATTGTTCTCACTTTTCGTGGCACTGCTGTGCACGACGTTCCTAGCTGGGCAATGAGAGTGGTGGACACAAGGGCTCATGGTAAGAGGAGGAGGCTGTGCTGTGGAGGATCTGAAACGGTGCTCTGCTTTATTGAGGAAAAACAGAAGTGCATGTTTTGGGTGGAGCTGGAATTGGTGGCAATTTCACGGAAGCACAATCGTGGAGGTTTCTTCGTGACTGTGGCTATGGAGGTGCTGTGTTAACACACAGTGGCAGTGGATGGTGGTGTTTGGAGTAGTGCGTGAAGATGCCGCCGTATGTGGAGGTTATGTGAAAGTTTGGCTGTGCATACTCCGAACTCATGCATGGAGGCTAGTGGAGATGGTGCAGTGTTGCTGTGGGGCAGTGGTGCTAGCTTGATGCTACAGTGGTTTGGCACGGTGCTGTGTAGGCACAGTGCAACATGGATGCCGTGCGTGCTGCTGAACGTGTTGAGGATGAAGATGACCAAAACGACATGTCGTTTTGTCTACGGATAAAACGACACGTCGTTTAGCAGACGACAGTTTTAATCCCAGAGACAAACGATATGTCGTTTAGCAGAACTTGTGAAACAGAAAATAAAATAAATAAAAATAAAAATAGACAAACAACAGCAACAACAAAAATAAATAAAAGCAAAACATAAATAAAATAAAATAAAACTAGAAGAAGAAAAAAAATGAAGAATAAAATATTAAAGGTGTGTTGTACATGGAGGAAATATCACACAATTAAATCACAATTATTAAAATCAAGCATAAATTATGCTATGTAATCAATTTAAATCACAACTTGAATTTATGCCTTTTAACCATTTTTTTCATCTAAAACCAATGATAAAATAATAAAACAATAAAACAATTAAAAATATATTGATTTTAAATGTGTAAAAAATGCAATAATGCAACTCAATCAGCACATCACCAGCAGACTTTGGGTTCCTTTCATCCTCATGGGAATGTAATCCAGATGATAATCTTCTAGGGCTCTAATTGTGACTTCTCCTCTGCAGGTCACCCGTGATTACTGTCAACTGTTGCAACATTGTATCAGTTTGCCTGTTTAAGGCTAACATTTCAGTCTCTAGGGTTTTATAGTGGGAATCTATTATCTTCTTTTGGGTGTGAAGCCCCTCTTGTAAATCCTTGAGCCTTGTCTTTTCTTCCATAATTTGTAAAAAGATACTCCAGGATATCACAGGACGTGTCTCTAGATACTACTTTTGTAACACACCAGAGAAAATACTAGTGAATTAGGGTTTGTTTTCTTCGAGGGGAAGCTCATCCAGAAATGAGAGAATGGGAGAATGAGAGAGAAATCAGAAAAAAGACAAGAAAGTTGCAATTGTATTCAACATGCCTCGACAAAGGACACTAACCAGCGTATATGCTGTTAGTTCTAACGGAAAGAATAAAACAAACGCTGGCCATAAGAGGCCACCAGCAAAATAAGGCTAAAAAGCCAGTCCAACATAATTAAAAGGCAAATAACATAATAGGCCCTAAGGGAACATGCTCATAGCCCAATTGTAACCCGAATCTTAATTGAAATGAAAAAGCCCCTGCAATCACGTGAAGCTTGGCCCAACCCATGCAGCCCACGAACTCCTTCAGTGACTAAACCTTCCACTTCACTTAACTCTTCTAAGTGCTTTGATCGAATACCTTCCACGAGACTTCTCTTCTTCTTCGCCTCAAAACTATCTTGACTACCTTGAGAAACCCTAACTGTGGTGTCTGATGAGTCTTGTGACATCATTTTCTTTTCTTTATAAAAAAATATAAACTTTGTAGTTTGTAGCCACTTCTAATTTCGAATATAAGCTCAATTTAGTCCCCTACATTAGAATTCACCCTGCATTGCTACATGGATCAATCTCTGCCTCCAAATATAATTCACTCCCCGTACCAGTTCTTAAAAGTTTGTAGCCACTACTAATTTCGAATATAAGCTCATTTCGATCCCCTAAATTAGAATTCGACCCTGCATTGCTACATGGATCAATCTTTGTCTTCAAAGATACTTCACTCCCTATACTAGTTTTTATCCCCACCCCCTTTCTGGTTGGAAAGGGGCAGAGGATTAAGCCCTAGCCTAAAATTCTTCCTCCCTTTTAACAACACAGACCAATTATCAACCTCATCTCTCCCCTCTAGGTAGGCCTGTTCATCCGGCTCAAGTTTTTTTCCCGGCCCGAAACAAATCCGAGTCGGTACCTGCATAGAAAAACTTGAGTACATCAGATCCGGGTACTGGATTTTAAACTCAGAACTTGGGTTTACAACTCGGTAGGGGTGTAAGTTTGGACCAAAAAACCGATCCGAACCGGTTGGGCTAGTTTTTCGATTTTTTGGTCCGGAATCGGTACTTTACTTGCACAAACCGGCCGGATTCGGTTTGGTTCCGATTTCGTCGTTTTTGGAACCGGACCGGTTGAAGAAAAAATAAATAAAACATAATATTATATATATAAGTTTTATACAAAAATAATATTATACAAAATATTTTTTTATATATAAGTTATATATATAATATATAAAAAGAAAGAAAATCACTCAAATATTATTACTAAATTTTGATAAGTACATAGGACATTAGTAGTTATACTAATATAAACTATAGTTATACTTATACTAAGATAGTTATGCTAAATCACTATAACTAATATTAACATATAACCAATGCTAATAGTCTAATATAGACTATAGTTATAATTATAATTATACTAATATAGTAATACTAAATCACTATAACTAATACTAATATAGTACTTGGTTTTAGTAAAGCAGATTTTTTTTAGTAAAGTAGATTTTTTTAATAAAAGTATAAAGTAGATTTTTTTAATAAAAGTATAAAACAGATTTTTTTAAGGCAATTTTTTTTTATAAATAATTTTTTAATGACAAATTGTCAAACTTACATTTAAAAAAAATTGAAAAACCGAACAGGACCGGATAGGAAACCGGTAAAACTGGAAGTACCGGTTTAGGAGGGTAACCGATGCGTAATCGGTTTTGAAAAATGCAAAACCAGTACATACCGGTTCGGTCCTAAATTTTATCCAAAATCGGACTGGTTACACCCCTACAACTCAGTATCTCTCTCTCTTGTTTTTTTCGATTTGAATGTTTTTTTTTTTTGTTCCTTTCTAGCAACTATACGTGCATGAATGATACCATCTTACGTCCGATCAAACCTTATATTATTCGCTCAAAGAAATAATAATTCATGTCATTTTATACGTACCAAAAGGATTAATGTTTTCGCAATGCCCACAATGCCATTGTGATCAAGGTTTCCCATATTCCCAAAAGAGCTTCGGAATAAAGATCAAGTGTGTAGTCATTACCCAACTTGCAAAGGTCTTGCAATGGAAAGGGATGCAAAAAGTCAAAATTATATATACTGATAATTTTCAATTGCTTTAGATTTTCTCTTTATATAAGAAATATATGAATTGTGAGACCTGGGTTTTGGTAATTTCAACAAGGGTTTAGTATACCGTAATATTATTATTAATAACGTTAAATATTGGGTGCTGGGAGGGACCCATTTTCTTTAATTGCATCAACATGTTCTCTGATGGCCCATTGCCTGTTTTCTTACTAATTTTCATTTAAGCATTACATGCATTGTGATGGAATAAAGAGACATGGGTACAACTTGTACTCGATCTTGGAGATGATGGGCTACGGAAGTAACATAATTAAGTTGGATTAGAATTATTTACTAATCAGGATTCTTGGAAATTAAAGATCAATCCTAATGCTAATAGATGATGATTATTTGATTGAAGATTCAAAATGCATATAAACAATATAATATGTGGTTTTCATATAAACAACGTATTATTATTTTATAAACAATTTTATTTTAAAAAAATAAATAAATAGAGTTTGAATGCTGCATCAATATTTTTTTATAAAATTTTTCATAACATGTAGGCTTTGATTTAAGAATAATAAAAAAAGGGTGCAACCCTGAACTTGGGTTCTAAGTTTTTTAAAAATCGATTTCAATCCGAGTTCTGGCCTGGGCTAACCCGATCAGGGTTCTGGCCCGGTTTTGAAACCCGGGTTCCGGTCCCGATATATCCGGGTTACCGAACTGGAATCTGGATGAACAGTTTTGGCTCTGGTTGCTTGACCCCTTGCCAAAGTCATTGATCACATCTCAAAGGACCCTCTTGGTACCACTAGGGGTGTTAGCCAGTCGGTCCGGATTGGAGAAACCCACCAGACTGATTGGTTCGGTTCGGACTGGACCGGATTGGACCAAAGTTGGTCCGGTTCAATCCGGTCCTGGTCTAAGAAATAGAGGATCGAAGTAGGTTCGGTCCGGTCCCGATTTAGGGGTTTCTCACCCCAAATTGGACCGGACCGGACCGAATTAAAAAATATATATTATTTTATATATATTATTTATAAAATAATTGTATAATTTATAATGTAATTTTCATCTAATTTATTATTATTGATTTGGTTTGGTCTCATTCGATTCTGTCTAGAGTGAAAAAATTCTGGACCGAATAAGTCCGGTCAGGTCCACAAAATCTCCTCGAGACCCACTCCGAACCAAATTGACCCCTAAATACCACCATGGCCTCTTGTACTGCCAAATTGCAAGTTCGAAAGGAAAGAGTCATTAAATTGTAATTTTGGGTCCCTATCGAGAAGATTGATTAAATAATCCCACTCACATATGAAATAATCCCACTCACATATGCGAATATCGTTCTGCTTAGGGCTCAGGCATCGCATTGGATAGCCATTTACCAGGACCACCCAAAGAGTGCTTAAAAGAGTGGATCATTCAAATTCCTTTTATTAGCAGGACCACCCAAAACTTTGGATGAAGATGAAACTGAGTTTCTTGATAAGTTGGAAATGGTGAGACTATGTTCTCAGATCTTTATCTATTCAGTGCTACACGAAGTGCAGCCTTTTTTGATAAAGACCATTTGATATACCTGTGGAGTCACTAAGCTGTGGTACTTGTATATTTAAACAGTTTGAATAATCAAAACTCTTTCAGCTTTCTTCCCTTTATATTTTATTAGATTTTTTTTTTTTTTTTTTTTTCACTTTGATTTTGTTTTGCTTTTTCCGCTTTTGTTTTTCCTGTTTTTCCATCCAGTCAAGGAGGGAATACGAACAACAAATAGCAGATGAGGAAGCTCAAGAGCTGCAGAATTTCCAGGTAAATTCCTTTTCGTTTCATATCAATTAGTAAATTACTGTAATTATATTTTTTTCATCCGGTATGAAACACAAAGTTATTTAGCCTGAAAATCATGGGTTTGTCTTGAGATCACTATTATAAAGTAAAAATGAGGTGCATTGGCAGATTTAATGATTATTAGTTAGGATCCTGATCGCATATGGTCAGCTTAAGCATTTTGTAGACCTATTGTGCTCCCCCTAAATATGTGAGGATCGAATAACGGGGTTAAGCATGTTATTTCTCACCATATCAAAATTTATGGTCTGATTAAGCATTTTGAAAATCTATCGTGCTCCCTCTTAACATGGTGAGACTCGAATAACAGGGTTAAGCATGGTACATCTCACCTTAGAGAAAAAACATCTCACCATAAATGTTGGCTATTAGGTCCCTTAAAGATTATGTCTGTGCTATATGTCCATCAAAAAGTGTGAATAGGGAATGTTATGGTTTGGTTGAGAATTATTTTATTAATATGATTAGCACTAACAAACCATGCCATGCTGTTAGTGGATTATATATGCCAACTTATCAAATGGTATGGAATGTAATTGCTAAAAGTTTTATACTGGTTTTGCATCCCATGGATTGTTTTCTGAAACTGAAATATTTTAAGCAGCACAAATTCTTAGAGTAGTGTAACTAGTGTTGTTGTTAGCCATATGATGTTGCATGGCCATGTTGAGGTTCAAGACAGTACTTGATCATTAACTTTATCTTTGTCTCTGCTTGTTGTGATTTCTTCTTCAGGCAGCACTGGCAGCACAGTCTAATATTGTGCTTGAGCTTAAGGAATTACCTCCTACTCCCATAACACAGGTTAGTTTTAATTGATGTAAGTGCATTACTATTACATATTTCTTTCTCTTCTTTCGTCCCTTTTTTTGGTGGTTGGTTGGCTCGTGGTGGTTGCATACTCGTGGACATTCTAGGTACTGGCTGACCATAGTAAACATGAAATCAATTTTTTGGGTGAGAGTTCCAACTTGAAGCGCTCCTGCATATTGGATCTAATTTAAGGAAACAAACTTCTCTCTCTGAACCATTACTACCCTGGGAATCTTGTTTGATGAGGTAGCCCAAAGGAGTTTCCCGTTCTAATCTTTCTGGAGTAGGTGTTAAGTGCAGAAGTTGGTATGCATTTTTTCAGCCCAGTCATAATACATCCTTCAAGTAGTCATATATTTTCTTTTGAGTCTCAACATTTTAATTGAGTTGTTTTGCATTGGTCTTAATACTTACCTAAAAGATGAGGGACAGTGTGAGACAGGCCGGTAGGTGGGGCCTAAAAGATAGGTTCATTGAAGGAAGAAAGCAAATGATATATTAAGGTACTTTACGTTTGGAATTGAATTGACCACACTTGATAACCAAGAAGACTAATCTTTACTTTATCAATTACAAGCAATGAACATGGTAATGTAGTTTTTTGTGATGTGGCTAGTGTCTGTTGTACTTGGGCTATGCCTAGTTCTCATCAATAAAATTCTTATCTACTGATCAAATAAAAGTTTTTATGTGATGTGACTAACTTGTGTACTTGAAGCCTGCATGTGTTGGCTCCAAACATCAGATAGATCACGCTGCAATAATTATTTTATGCATTATCTACCTTGGGCAGCATTCAATGTTTCACTCAATGCACACATTATATGCAAGTTCAAGGCCCCTTAGACGCTATGTCACTCAAATGGAGATCACAGTTAATCCCAAGTCTCCATTACTGCCTCACAGATATTGACCAATAAAGCTACTTGCGACCTTCGACATTGGGGGCATCTCCACCATGTGATTTTAATGCTTCTAAAATATCTAGGAAAATTTGGTGTAAATATAAAGTAGAACTTGATGGTACATGTTTGCACCATAGACAGTTCGAGTTGTCATCAATTGCATGGTATGAATTGGACAGTTGCACGCCATCGGAATTGACCTATGCAGATTCCACCCAGATGATGCTCAGCCCAAAGCAGAAATCATTCATATTTGTTTGGTTTGGGCGT
Source organism: Cyclocarya paliurus (assembly GCA_029856935.1). NCBI lineage: Eukaryota > Viridiplantae > Streptophyta > Magnoliopsida > Fagales > Juglandaceae > Cyclocarya > Cyclocarya paliurus. The sequence goes on from CM056949.1 coordinate 11,595,586, forward strand.
ATTACATGATATGTTAGCAGGGTGACCCTATGTTCAAAATGAACAAAAATACCAGATTTTAATGAGTATCGGGTTTTTTATTTTTTAAGTGGATGGCACCCCATAATTTTATCAAAAAAAGCCACAAGCAAAGAAAGCAAGATTAGACCCAGGAGCTTCTGAAGAATCTTCAGTTGTGGTGAAAATCCCGCCCTGATGGCGATACAGAAAAATCTTCAGAGCCAGTGACAACCTCTAATAGTAGTAACATTAGTTGGTTGTCTAGTTTCATACAGTGTCGAAAGTGAAGAAGATGATTAGCAGTTTTACATTAGTATTTAAAGAAAAACTTATATTTTTCCAATTTATTTTCTTTTGTTGTATTGCTGCTTTTGGTCATGATAAATTTTCTGTATCAACGCAATGTAGATGCACGCACGATATATCAGGATCGCAGGATTTAGGGTTGGCCACTGTGGTTGGTGATATAGTGTTTTATTTCCAGGATGTCATGGCATTTGAATGACTGTAATAGATATGGTGTTAGGGCCATGATTCAGCGTATGTTACGTGATTTAAAAAGGAAAAATCATAAAGATGTACCCTGAGAAAGAAAACTTCCATTAGAATTGGATGATTGATGCAGACTGTTGGAAATATTTTCAAAATATTTAATTATATATTATATTTATTAATAATATTTTTGGGTTGATTTTAGAAGTTGTGAATTATTTTGGAAAGAGAGAAGATGTGAAAAGTTTATGGATGGTTATAGTATTTTATGTTTGTTTACTTGCCATAAGAACATTAAATGGCCTAGTGGTATTGAAGCTCTAGATTTGTCTAAAGAGCCAAGGTTCGAATCACCCTCATGTCAAGTTGGGGTTTTTTAATTGATTTATGAAGAGGTATGCGGCCAGACCAAGAGGCATGTGTGAGGTTCTCATGCAATGCAACGCTAGGGGCTCAACGCAAGGCACAAGAAGCGATGCAATGCAATGCTTGGGAAAATGAAAAATAAAATTTTGAAAGTATGCGCCTCATGACTCGAACCCGTGCTATTCAGGTGAAGAGGAAGCAAGGCAACCGTTGGACTTAAGTCATTTGGCAACAGGCATAATATATATACCTATTCCGAACAGTTTTCAGAAAAATGAAAAGTAATAACTTTTCGTTTGCAACTTTTGGCCATCTATAAATAGACCCATTGGCCTACCATTTTAGTATCCCAACATAAGAATTTCGAATTCTCTCTCTCTCTCCTAAATTTTTCACTTCTTCAAAACTTGTTAGAATCTGTTTGTTTTTGAGAGAACAGATTTTTAATTTCTTGGTTGAATAGCAAAATCTAAGGGTATTCGGGGTCTAATTTTGTGTGTGCATAACGCAGTTAGACAAACAGACTTGTTCTGGGCTTCATTGTATTTTGGAGACAAATTTGCTTGTAATCCGTGTGCATACCGTTATTGGTGGGGGCGAATATTGTCTTAAAGAAAGCGACATTGTAACGCGCCTTGAAGTAAACTTTTCTCTCACTATTGTCTATTTTGCAGCCCCTAAGAATCAACACAGACTGCACAATGTGCTCATGGTTGGTGTGGAATGCTTGCCTTTGCTTCACATAATTATATACACGTACTGTAATTATATAAATAACAATACAACTAAAACAGATACTATGAGCATTTATCTATATTACAAAAACTCAATAATAACTTCTCCCCTGTGAACGACGAAAGCTGGTGATTCAAATAGGGAATATATGTCTAGCTATACCCCTAAAACCTTTTCTTTCTTTCCTAAGTTTTTCTCATTCCTCCACCTGAATATACAATTAAGTTCTGGAAAAGAGAGGCAGTACCACCCTCCAAAATTTTAGAGACACAAAAAAGAGTTTCAGGAAGCTCAAGCAGTTGCAGCACTTGTGTGAAGAGCAACAAGGGAGGCATAAGACCCATCCTGGATATTAATCAAAGTCTCATGCTTTCCTTTCTCCACAATAACTCCATTCTTAACCACTGCAATTAAATCTGCATTCTTGATTGTGGACAAGCGATGTGCTACCACAACTGTAGTCCGGTTAACCATGACTTTGTCTAATGCATCTTGGACCACTCTCTCAGACTCAGCATCTAGAGCACTGGTAGCCTCATCTAGCAGTAATATCTTTGGACTTTTGATTATAGCACGTGCAATGGCTACCCGTTGCTTCTGCCCGCCGGACAATTGCAGTCCTCGTTCTCCTACTATAGTATCATAACCCTGCATTTTGCATCATGAAGAACAAATGTTTTAAGTGCTGAGTATTTGCAAATGCACCTTTGAGAAAAGAGTGCTGCAAGCTCACAGAATAATTGGTTACCAAGGAGCTTAGCTCATATATGTATCAATGCAGAAGGATTGCAATTGTTGTTACCTGTTGTAATCCACTGATGAATTTGTGGGCATTGGCCAATTCTGCTGCAGCTATAATCTCTGCCTCAGTTACATCTCCTCCTTTCCCATACGCAATGTTGGCACGGATTGTGTCATTAAACAAAACTGGTTCTTGTCCCACAAGGCCCATCTGCTGCCTCAGCCACTTCAATTGCAACTTTTGGATTTCAATTCCATCAAGTGTGATATAACCTGAATCAGGATCATAAAATCTTTCCAATAATGCTATTACTGTGGATTTTCCACTACCACTTTCTCCAACCAGGGCAACTGTCTGAAATAAGAGAGATTGACAAGAATATACAAGTTAAGGTTGATCATAGTACCAGTCACAGCAGAAAAGGGAATTCAAAAACATGATTTCAGAGAGTACTACACTACCTTTCCTGCATGAATAGCCAAGTTGAGGTCTCTGAAAATCTGAATATTTGGCCTAGATGGATACTTGAAGCTTACATGATGAAGCTCGATATCTCCCTTGACATTATCTGGTGTCATCCCAGACTCATCACTTGGGTCTATCTTTGACTTCCTGTCTAATATTGCAAATATGGAAGCAGCTGCATTCTTGGCTTTTTGAGTATCAGTGACAAAGGAGCTTGATTGAGTAACTGCCGTGGCAGCCATGGTCAAAGCAAAGAATACCTGCAAACCACACATACATGTCAATATCAAAAGAAACAATTTGGTGCAATGAATCTGATTTAAATTTTTCCTGAAAGTTTTGAAGTATGTGTAAAAAGAACAATGGCTATTGAAGAAATTTACCTGGAAAACAGCCGTGAATGACGTTTTTCCTTCCTTAATCAATTGAGCCCCAGCATAGAAACTTGTGGCATAGACGCTAAACAGAAAGAAATTAGACATCCCAAATCCTATTCCACTGATCAAGCCCTCCTTTATGCCAGCCTTCTTAGGTCCTTCGCATTTCTTTTCATATAGTTGCATCACTTTCTCTTCAGCACAGAAAGAAGCAACGGTTCTTATACTTCCAACTGCATCGGTGGCTATTTGGCTTGCATCCTCATACATTGCCTGCAATCAAGTTCACCATTCATAAATTTTAGTTACCTTAAGAAAGTGAATTTGAACTTTTCATATCATTGAATATGGAGTTTATTTTCTTGCTTTTTCTCCTCAAAACTCATATTCTTTGGCACACAGCTGCAATAAAAACTGTGTCAGTTTCAGAGCATACCTTTGCATCTGCACTGAATCCTCTCATGGACCTTCGTTGAGTATATCCATTGATTCCAAGCAAAGGAATCAGTACAAGGATAATCAGCGCCATCTCCCAACTAGCAGCAAAAGCTATGACTAAACCCGCTATCACTGATGCAATACTTTGAACGATTTGAGCTAGTGCATCACCTACTAGAGTACGCACTGTTGCTGCATCTGCCGAAAGCCTTGCACCAATGGCACCGCTTGAGTGCTCGGGCTCATCGAACCAACCAACCTCCATGCGAACTACCTTTTCAAAACACATTGATCTGATACGTTGAATTAACTTAGAACCAGCCACACCAAAGAAGTATGATCGTGTTGGGCCTGACAGAAATGCTGCCACACCGAGGACTATAAACATTAGTGACCAAAACTTCGAATCCTTTTTTAGTTCGGAAGGTGGTTCGAAGAATGTTTTGACTACTCTGGAAATCAGCAAACCAAATATTGGGAGTACTAATCCGCTGATGGTTGCAGCCACAGTTCCAGCTAGAAGCACTGGAACCTCTGGCCTATTGAGATAGGCAAGCCGTCGAATTGGGACCTCTTGTGATTTTTGTGGAACTACTGAAGAGGTATCTTGTTCTGTTACTGCAGCATCAGTTACTTCAAGTCCTGTGGGCACACCAAATGTAACTGAGAATGACTTGCGGCTGCTACTTCCCACAGATGATCCCCGACTTATGGATCGTAGGATTGAGGCTCTTTGACTTTTCTGCCGAAGACTTGACTGTCGGATACTGGACTGTCTGAAAGATTCCACAGTAATTTCAGGGTTATTTTGATCATCTACAGCATGCTTTGACTCCTGATTTTCTTCTTGCAAGCGTATAAGCTGAGAGTATGCTCCATTAGGATCCTTGAGTAGTTCTGAGTGCGAGCCTGATCAATAGCAAAATGCAGTTAGAAATATAAAGCCAAATAAACTATGAAATGAACAATTTTAAAGATTAAAATTTGATCACAACACAAAGGATATGCACCAATGATTCAGAATACAATGGCACGTAAATACCCGTAAGGTACCTTTTTCAACCATCTTTCCTCTGTGAATGACTGCTATCATATCAGCATTCCTCACCGTGCTCAAACGATGGGCAACAATGACAGTGGTTCGGTTAACCATAACCCTATCCAATGCCTCTTGCACTATTTTCTCTGATTCTGCATCAAGTGCGCTTGTAGCTTCGTCTAGAAGTAAAATTCGTGGGTCTTTCAGAATTGCTCTTGCAATGGCAATCCTCTGTTTCTGTCCACCAGACAGCTGTGTTCCGTGGTCACCAGCCATGGTGTCTAGTCCCTGAAAGTAAAATTCAAAATGTTAGGAGTCAAATAATAACTTTCAGAACTTGAAGATGACCAAAGGGCCTAAAAGTGAGTGAAAATTAGAACCTGAGGCAATTTATCTATAAATTTAGCAGCATTTGCAAGTTCAGTTGCAGCTCTTATCTCTTCTATGGTTGCACCGTCTTTTCCATATGCAATGTTATCCTTAATGCTGGAGGCAAACAACACAGGTTCTTGGCTGACAAGACCAATTTTCCCTCTAATCCACTTAAGCTGAAACTCCTTGAGGTTAATGTTATCTATAAGAACTTCACCGACTTGTGGGTCGTAGAATCTCTCTATAAGACTGATCACTGTTGACTTCCCACTTCCACTTTCTCCAACTAAAGCTGCAGTCATGCCACTAGGGACAGAAAGAGAAAATCCATTAAATATTCTCTCATCTGTACGGGCTGGATAGCTGAAATAAACATCCCTCAATTCTATATCTCCACGAACGTCATCCAGTACTTTTCCGCTTTTGTCAAAAGCATTTATATCTGGCTGTCTTTCGATAGTCTCGAACATCTTATATGCTGCAGCTCGGCCGGCAGAAAATGCACTCAAGGGGGGAGACGCCTGGCCTAGGGACCTGAAGCATCAATATATCAGGAAAAAGGTAGAAGAAAAGAAATACATAAGCCAATGGAAAAATAAAACACTTGGATTCATATGGTTTTCTGCATGGCAGCTTTTGTATTTTCAGTCACATAAGCAGAAATAAGTTTTTGTTTATTGGGTTAATAGGAATAATAGATTTACTAGCATATCCACTTTCTTCTGCAAGATAAAGGAAATACAAAATGCCGCTCACATGGACGCAGTTAAGACAGCAACGATCACGTTCATCACTTGTCCACCGGAGTATCCTTTCTCTAGTATCAACTTTGCACCAAAATACACAGCCAGCGAATAGGTGCAAAACACTACTAACATAACTGTGCCAAAACCCATTCCGGTGGCAAGACCTTCATGTACGCCAGCCTTGTAAGCATCTACAAGAAATTTTGCGTAATTTGTTATAGCTTGCTTCTCTCCTGTAAATGATGCAACCTACAATGGAAGCGATGATAGATGTGTTACCTTTTGCTAAAGAATGCAGAGAAAAATCATATTAGCAGTATTAAGATGGTACGTATTTTCTTTTGGTCAAATGTATTTGCTTTTGACAAATTGACTCACAGTTCTGATCCCACCAATTGTTTGTTCAACTACATTTGCTGCCTTTGCATAAGCACCTTGTCCCCGGGATGTCATCTTTGATATAGCTATGGCCACGGTACCACCTGCTATCACGAGAAGAGGAACGGCAGAGCACAAGACAAGGGCAAGAAGCCACCCTCTGACAAATGCTATTATGAAGCCCCCAATGAAGGTTGATATCAGCTGTATAAATTTCCCAACCTGCAGGACAAGGTTGAATTGGTTGATTAGCACGAGATGAACAAAAATTTGATTTATCTTCTTTTGGTTTTGATGTCATTCTGGCAGCTGTGTTATTATACCTTCTCACCCATGGCATCCTGTATGAGAACAGTATCACCGGACATTCTCCCAACAACCTCTCCGGTGTTAGTTTCCTTATCAAAGAAAGCAACATCTTGTCTCAATATAGCTTTCAGATACAAGCCCCTTATCCGATCAGCCTGTCTCGCCCCCGTGACCATCCAACATGTCACCTCTGCCAAACAACAGACCCGAGTTTCTTAATCTTGAAGGGGTTATGTATAAAAGACTTTTCTATAGTTTAAATATGTATAATGATTTTGAGCATCAAGTTTACTTACGAAGGTATGCTGCGCAACCAATCCCCAAAGCCAAGTAGACAAACTTTAGAGAGATCTATAATTTCACCAGGTGGTTAATTAGCATCTTCGTATCAACAAATAAATATGTTAAAAAAAATATAAGCGTTCAACTACATCCCTACACAAATTTTTTTACCTCAGGAAAGTAGTGAAGAATAAAATCGGAAGTTAAAGCACAAATCTTTCCTGGGATAAATATTGAAGCAGACCTTATTTTATAAGCTCATGCATTGTTTTTACCTTGGAAACAATATCAACGATTTCTTTGGTGTTACTTTGGTTACTGCCAAAACTATTGATCATTTGCCCAAACAGTATTGTCATAAGGGGCATGCCTAACCCACTTGCAATGGATCCAATTGTGCCAACAATCATCAATGCGGTATCAGTGGAATCTGCAAATGAGAAAAGCTTGAGAAATGGAACTGTCTTGGTTTCCTCATCTTTTGTGTTTTTTGGAGAATCTTGTTGGCCCCCATTGATGCCCTGATTTTTCTCTGCTACTGCCTTGCCCGTTGAAGTAGTGGCCTCATTTCTCTCTGTTTCGCCTTCCTGGCCACCCTCAGCCATCTTTTTTACCTTGTCAAAGATATCAATATAGTCTTCAGAAGCTCAGCTCCTGGTTCAGAAATACATCAAACTTAAATTGCAGCTGTAGAACGAAGTTGATGGCTTAAATCAGCAACTTATGGATCAACTACAAAAGTTAAAAACTTGCCAGTCATCAAAATATTAGACTATCAAAAGAATGATTCATAAGAAAGTGTAGCAGGATATAAGGTGTTCTAAAGCTAGCAGCAGTCTTGAGATATGTAACAATGTAGGAATGAGCTGGTATGTTTTCCTTGAAATGATTTTAGTCATTTCCCAAGAAGAATGAAAGCAACAGTAAAACTATATAAAATCACCAAGCAAGTTAAGATCCTTTTGGGTATTCTGTAGATCAACACTAATCGTATCTTAATTTAAAAATATTATCATATTAAGTCAATATTGAATTGAAGAATCTAGCCGATAAATTTAGAAGGTATAGATGTAGTGCTTTTATGAGTTAACACCGCCCCTGACTTCGAAGGTTGTATAATCAGGGTTTTTGAGGGGAGCAACCTGTACTTTTTACCCGCCGCTACAAGTGAACACGTCTTGGTTGCATCATGAGTCCTATGCTATGGGTTGAAATATTGTAAAAGAAGAAGATACAAAATAATACTGTTTCTGTTGGCTCAAACAATACAAAGTCAATACTAACAATCACGACCAATCATCATGGAGAGAGAATCCAATTTTCCATAAACTCCTGCGGTATACTTTTTTAGCTGTTTATTGTAACCAAATATCGGGGATAACTATAAAAGATATAATCTTTCTGCCAAGATTTTTACCTGTTTAGAGATAGCAAACCGAACCAAAATTCTCTTTGTTCTTGATCAGAAACAGAAGCTCCGCAACCCTTTAACGCCGGTTAAAGTCAAAATTCCTGCAAAACCGAAGTTACCAATCCAATAATCATTAGTCAACTACCTGGCAATTGAAATGAACAAAACCTAACAGGTAAAGATCCGAAAGGAAAAAAGAAAATAAAAGGAGAATGCAGTTCAAAGATTAGTCCATCAACAACATCAACTTTTGAGTTGTATCATATACCAAGAAAAAGAAAAAAATTTTCAGGGTTAGAGGTTCAAGCTAGTCGGCTAAACCTTGCAGAAAGAGATTCTGCTGAAGAACTAAATTTCTAACACGAATGAATATATTTAAACCTGGAACCTGGTAAAGGGGTCAGATATAAAGAAGAGCAGAGTTGTTGACTCAAACAATTTCATTTAATATTCGCTTCATATAAAGGGAAAGATACATACTGAATAAAGAAAGATTAAAGAGAGGTCTAAAAACCCCCATAAATCACCTCTTCTAGAATTGTTGACGTCCTTATGAATCGCATGCACGTTGCCGCAATGAACCGTTCTTTTAGCCCCTAAGAACGATTAATGCAAGAGAGATGAGGTAAGTATGAGCTGGATAAACCATATGATTAGTTTTATCAGGCTCTAGTCTCAACTCTCGTGACTGCTTACGAAACAAACAGAGTAAAATCCGTTGTTCAGTTGTAGGAAGGCATAAACACAGTCTAAGAATCCGAGCCGGAGTTTAGTCAGAGAAGGAAAAGCAACGACCTTTGATTCCCCCTTTGTCGTTCGTCTACGTCGCAATGCACGTCTGGAGAAAAAGATAAATGCAGGCGCAAAAGTATCGGCTGTCAATGGGATTTATATATACGTATGAATATCCAAAATCTCTCTTTTGGGTGTCCGATGCATTAATGGTGTTTTAGGATGTGACGAACAAAATTTGAGAAGAGAAAAAGGACAGAGAGTACATTTCATACGAATGGCAACACCACCATTTGCACGCAATCTTCTGCATCACATGTGAATCTTAACATCACCTTTTCCTCCACTTTTTTTTTTTTTTTCTTTTTTTCAATTTTTTTTTTGGCGTTGCAGTATCCAACTTTGACATTTGGTGTCTGCTTCACGAAAAAGATGAAATAAAGATATCGGTGGTCCCCATTTTTGTGGCCGGTCATATTCTAGATGAGAATACGATGTCTTGTGCATTTTGTGGTTTCGTGACATGTCGACGACAATAAACAAATAAAAATCATAAAAAAAAGAATCATATTTCGGTGTTCATAAAATTGCAGCCGATGGTACATAATAAAAGAAATCTTATAAATGAAATTTATAAAATTAACATAATTTATTGTGATTTAAAATATAATATCAAGTCAGTAATGTAAAGTTTATAGTTTCATTTAGTAAAATCAGACCCATCATTTCACTATAAATGTTACCATACAAATAGTTAATTGCGTGACTCGAATGTGGCACCCAAAGATTTGACTTTGATTAAACAAAATTGGCTGCCAAGAAAAAGTAAACAAACAGAGACTAAACGAAATAGAGGATGGATAATGAGAATCGAATCTACACATCTAACTCCAGCTGTGTTTTGTGCCAATTGACTGGTCAAAGCTGAATTATCATAGTTCACGTTCTTATAATTAAAAAAAAGAAAAATGCTACTTAATCATATTAATATTATTGTATGTTTAAAATTAGCATTTGAATATTTTAATTTTTTTACTTAATAAATAAGAAAGTGAAATTGTTTATTTTTTTAATTTTTTATTAATAACTAAGACTGTTAAAAAAATATTAAAAAAAAAACCAAAATTCAACCTTAAAGCCGCCCGCCGGCACTTACAAAAATATCCACGCTGTCTGCCGTCAGGCCGTTTTCAAATAATTTATTATATTTCTTTGTCTTATCCCCTGTTTTTAACGAAATAAATCCTCAAATATAATTATTAAATTGGCAGGGATCCAATTATTCTGTATCTGTTTTTGAACGTTACTGACTCCAATGGCAAATTTAGTGAGTACTCCCACAGCTTATAACTGCCACTTAATTGATTTTCTAATACAGTAAATCTTATTTTTTATTTATTTTATGATTACAGTCTCTTCATATCAGATTCAGAGCATTTCCATTAGATTCTTTATAATTTTTTTTTTTTATAATTTAAAGAAAAATTTAGAGAATGCTCTCAAAACTTCTCTTCATCCAATTTCCCATTTTAGAAAAAATGTTTAGGAAATGAATAGTGGTTCCCTAAATCACTTTTATTAATATTTTATTCATTTCAATTAAATTAATTTTTCTTTCAATCATCTATACTTTCTCTCATACTTATATTTTTTTATAGTTTTAAATCATAGTTTTAAAAATAATTTAAATAACTACGAAAATATAAAAAAAAATATTAATTTTAAAAACATTAAAAATAATTTAAATTTTTATTTAAAATATTCACTAGAGTAATAGTTCAAAACATAAGAAAAAAATATTGAGTGGTTAAATTTATAAATGGAAGTAAGAGAAAAAAGTAATAGAAAAATATTATTTTAATAAAATAGGGAATAGATAGGGAATGAGATGTAGAAAGTTTTTGAAAGATAAGTAAAATTTAAAGAAAAATTTTAAGAAATTTACTTTTTAATTAAATTATAAGAAATTTTATGAAAATCCAATGAAAATGCTCTCAAAATTATCTGTGGCGTAATTAGGATTATATATGTGACGTTTGATTATAATATATATAACTATAAGATATCTCATGTAATAATATTGTTAAATATCTGAATTCCTTTTTGGAGACGTTGATTCTTTCTTTCTGAAAGTGAGAGAAAGCTAGGAATCGTCATCAATGACATCAATGGCCAGAATACTTTTTTAAGTAGAAGATGATCTCCAACCACGTATACGTAGATGAATTATTGGATTTGATTGTATTTCCATCTTTCTTGGAGGCTTTGAATCTAGTTATAATTTTATAGTTGATATTAACCATATATAGTGAACTAGATAACATACAATATCAATATCAGAAATGCTATTTATATGTTAGAAATGCTATTTGGAAAAAAGTAAGTATACATCTTTAAGAGCTCGTTTGGATGGTAGAAGCAGCTCAACTCAGCTTAATTTTAGACTTTATATAATATCTAAACACACTTTGAGTCTTCAGTTATACCATTTCAATTTGAAAATTCGTGAGATCCGTAGATGAAACCATCAAAAAAATCTGACTTTCTCTCTTTATTTCTTTTTACACCTCAAAAAGTAATGAGACCCACTAACTTTATATATATATATATATATATAATATATATATATATCTCTCTATTTCTCTCTCTCGATTTCTCTTAAAAAAAGAGAAAAATATCATTTTAAAAAGAATATTATTGTAATTTTTTTAAAAATATAATTGTATAAATTTATATGAGCAGTTTCCATTGGAGGATTATATGTAGACTAACTTATTGTGATTTCAGGACATGTCACAACAATAAACAAATAAAAATCATAAAAAAATCATATTTCGGTGTTCATATGTAGAAAATTGCAGCCAATGGTACATAATAAAAGAAATCGTATAAATGAAATTTATAAATTAACGAATGATATATAAATTTAAAATATAATATTAAGTCATGTAAAGTTTATACTTTATAGTTTCATTTAGTAAAATCAGACACATCATTTCTCTATAAATCTTACTAGACAATAGTTAGTTGTGTGACTCGAATGTGGCGGGCACCCAAAGATTTGACTTTGATTAAACAAAATAGGCTGCCAAGAAAACAAACAGAGATTAAACAAAATTGAGGATAGATGATGAGAATCGAATCTACACATCTAACTCTAGTTATGTTTTGTGCCGAGGATAAAACTACAACCGCCGTTGTGAGTCCCGCTCTCCCATCCCGCTTGAGCTGGGGTTCTCACGTGGCAATATTTTAATAATTTTTTTCTTTTAAAAAAGGAAGATCTATCCAAAACGAAAAGCATCCCGTGTCTTCCATTTTGGATGAAACAAAGCTCCTCTGCTTCTGCTTCGAAATCTCTCTCTGCTCCATTTCTTCCTCGCTGCATCCTCCTCCGGCACCGACCACGAGTCCGCACGGCAAACTCAGCCCCTCATCTCCCTCGACAGCCCCTCCCCGAAGCTTCCATCGCAGCCCTTCAAAGAAATCCGAGACCCAACCTTGACAGCCTGCTGCCTCGCCTCCACGCGGCAAAGAAGCGTCTCATCCCCCTCGACATCCCTCTCCTCATTTTCGTCACAGCCCCTCATTTCCGCATGGCATCATGTTGGGTTTTTTCTGAATTTGTTTTAGATACCATCATGTTGGTTTTTTTCTGAATTTGTTTTGTTGTTTAGATGACGTTGGGTTTTTTCTGGATTTTTGTTGTTGTTTAGATCACATCATGTTTTGTTTTTCTTGATTTATTTAGTTGTTTAGATGGAACAGTCCCTTTATGCTCAAGTTTTCATTTACACCTTGTCATGTGAGTTTGGTTTGAAACTTTAAAAACTCCAGGTAAAGCTTATATGTTTTATAAAATTGGTTTCCAGACTTTTATTGTGTATGTGTAGAATGAGGGAACACAAATCATTCCTAGACTATATCGAAATCTAATATTTATTAGGATTGTGAGGGAATGAAATAACTAAGTGCCTAAAAGGTTCAAGCATTTTGCTGAAGTTTCATTTGTTTTTAAGGCAACAGAATGTGAAGGTAAAATTAATTTTTCTCTTTAAAAAAGAAACAAATAAAAGAAATATTTTTTTGATAGGTAACAAATAAAAGAAATATAAGCACATCCTCATTAATATAGCCATATACACTATTAGTTTTAGTTGGTATGAACCTTTTATGCATGCCATGCCATCCCAAACATACAAGTACACCCGTCATATGTTTAGCCCCACATTTAAAAGTATCCTCTAGCATACACACTCTTCTTAACACTTTTCCGGGATCAATGGATGAAAATGATGTTGATTAATTAGTTTTAGTTTTGCAAAATTATTCAGTACACACTCTTTTTCTGGTGCATGAAGTCTTCTTCTCCCCCCCCCCCCCCCGGTTCCCTACCATATGTTGTACATTTTCATTGAGAATTCATTGCAAAGCCATGCCCTCATTTAGATTATAGTATCAATGCTACTTATAAAAAATATCATATTATCAATGCTTATTCCTTTAGCCTTTAATTTATCGAAGCACTGTTTTTTTATGACAATTATCAGCCAATAGACACAAAAATGAAAAATTCATATAAAGATGCTTTGCCACATTACTGTCATAAGGGCATATTATGCTAGTTGATCTCTGTTACTTATTTAATAATTATGCTCATTTATCTATTGCTTCTATTTAAGTAGAGAATTCTGTCAGATGAACCTAGAAATTATTTGCCAATCTTTAAGCTTGTTCTTTCATATACAATGAATCTCCCTTGTATTCAAATGTGCTATATCTTTGTAGACAATTTCAAAGTCGGATGGACAATGGTTGCTGACATGCTTTATTCAAATGATGAGTGTGATGAGGTTGGAATTGATAAGGAGATTGAATGTGACACAATTATTGAAGAACCTACGGTTGGAATGACATTTTCGAATGTAGAAGAACTTCGGTCTTACTATTTGAAGTATGGTAAGCAGAAGAGGTTTGGGGTGTGTAAAAGAAATTCTAGATAGGATGAAAATGGGAATATCAGATGGTTATGCTTAGCATGTGCGTGAGGAGGCAGTTCAAAGAGTAAGGTTGCCAATGTTATGAAACCAAGACAGACAGAGAAGATGAGGTGTATAGGTAGAATTAATGCGATATTAAATGATGAAGGTGGATATACCCTATCTAAAGTGATCTTGGATCACACACATGTTTGTAGTCCAGGAAAGGCAAGACATTTCAGATGCTTTAAAAAGGTTGATGCTCGTGTGGCTAAGAGGTTTGAAATAAATGACGAGACAAGAATAAAGTTGTCCAAAAATTTCAAGGTTGTGGTTGTTGAGGCAAGGGATTACGAGAATGTGCCATTCGGAGAGAAGGAGTGTTGAAACTACATTGATAAAGCATGACAACTTCACCTCGGGGTTGGAGGTGCTGATAGTGCTGTAACTCTATGTAACTATTTTCAAGATATACAAAAAAGAAATCCAGATTTTTATTATAAAATAGATGTTGACAATGAGATGCGCTTAAAAAATATGTTTTGAGCAAACGCCCGAAGTAGAGCTGCGTATGAATCATTTGGGGATGTGATTACATTTGACACAATATATCTGACTAATGTCACTCATTCATCATAATTAAACAAGTTTCTATTACAAATGACAATTCAACACTCAATTCCACTTTATCAACAAATCCACAACATTCAGTTCCCTTACTCAAGGAGACAACAATACAACATGCATAAAGCAATCTTGCTGTAGGACTTAACCCAATTGTAATAGAACGAATGGCCAACCCCAAAGCAACAAGAAAGGCTAAGAAAACCAACCTTTTTTCTGGTGCCTTTGGTAATTGCCTACATCCCCCTAAACCATTTGATCAATATTAAAATAGGAACCACAAATCATATTATATTTTCTTCCACTAACTTCTCTCTCTCTCTCTCATATATTTTTACTGTTTTGGGAAGATGGTCAGGGTTCCCCATTATTCTGGCTGATATTTATCATTTTCTTTAACTTAAAAAAAAAAAACATGATAAGAATGCATGTATATTCTCTTATACAAGAGATTGAAGAAGATTAATGTAAATCTACTATAGTCTAAACAAAATATAGAATATGTGCCAAAAAAATAGCATATATACACAAAATATAAAATGCCAGAGCACAAAACTAAATCAATAAAATAAAAATACGTTTTTCTTTCTCATGGATTATTCATAATTGCAGGAAAATAGGCCCAACAATGTCATCTAGCCTATTCTCTATTTTGCAACTTCTTGATCTGTCAAATAAACTACAAACTATATAACCAAAGCTCAAAACACATTAAGGTACAAGCATCTCATTTCTTGAAAACTTGAAGTACCCGCATTACATAAATAAATTGAAAAAATATGGGCTATCAATAATTTGGAACACTGATATATACAAATGAAAACACAAATAAACTATAGTCTAAACAAAATATAGAATATGTACCAAAAAAATAGCATGTATACATAAAATATAAAATGCCAGAGCACAAAACTAAATTAATAAAACAAAAATACGTTTTTTTTTCCCATAGATTGTTCAAAATTGCAGAAAAATAGACCCAACAATGTCGTCTAGCCAATTCTCTCTTTGCAACTTCTTGATCTGTCAAATAAACTACAAACTATATAATCAGAGCTCAAAACACATTAAGGTACAAGCATCTCATTTCTCGAAAACTTGAAGTAACCGCGTTGCAGAAATAACTTGAACAAATATGGGCTATCAATAATTTGGAACACTGATATATACAAATGAAAACACAAATCAACTATAGTCTAAACAAAATATAGAATATATGCAAAAAAAAGAGCATATATACACAATATAAAATGTAGTAATAAAAGCATCCATACTTATAAAGAAAAAACATCCAATAATAAAAGCATAACTCAATTACCTGTAACTTAAGAATCTAGTTCTAGAAAATGGTGTAGATGGATTTATTAAGACCAATCGATATGCAAGCATTTTGGAAGAACGAAAACTGATTCAAACTTTTTTTTTAGTTGGGTTGGAAGATGCAATGCTGAGGTTCGCCTAGGGAAGGGGAAAATGCTACGAAGTGGAGAGTGGAGTTAGGGTTTTTTTTCGAGAGAAAAGTATCTGATTCTGCTACGAAGTGGAGATTTTTTGAGAGAGAAGAACAAAAGCCAAGTGATTAAAAAAAAAATTGAGCCAGAAAAGGAAGATTCGAAGTTGGGACTCCGATTTCTTTGATGGGGGCTGCGATGGAAATTGGTTTTTTTTTGGGGGGGGAGGAGAAGAACAAATGCCGATTGAAACTACAAATTTCTTTTAGCTAGAAAAGGAAGGATCGAGGGCTGAGGTTCACCCATAACAAAAACAAAAAAAGAAGAAGCTTTTCGGGATAAAGAAAGGAAACTTTTTAGTAGAGAAAAAGAAGAACAAAAAGAAAGGGATGTGGAGTCGAGGTTGGGTCTCGGATTTCTTTGAGGGGTTGCAACGGAAGCTTCGAGGAGGGGTTGTCGAGGGGGATGAGGGGCTAAGTTTGCTACCCGGACTCATGGTCGGTGCTGGAGGAGGATGTAGTGGGGAAGAAATGGAGCAGAGAGGGATTTCGGAGCAAGAGTAGAGGAGCTTCGTTTCAACCAAAATGGAAGATGTGGGATGCTTTTCGTTTTGGATAGATCTTCATTTTTTTTTAAATTATGAAAATATTGCCACGTGGGCATGCCAGCTCAAGTGGAATGGGGGAGCGAGACTCACAGTGGGGTTGTAGTTTTATCCTTTGTGCCAATTGAATGGTCAAAGCTGAATTATCTTAGTCCATGTTTTGCTAATTTAATTTAAAATAGAAAATGCTATTTAGTCATCTCAATATTATTATTTAAAATTATTGTTCAAGTATTTTAATTTTTTTTAATTTTTTAATTTAATAATTAAGGAAGTGATTATTAATGAAATTTTATATTTTTAAAATTTTTTTTTAATAATTAAGACTGTTAAAAAAATATTAAAATAAATAAAACCAAAATTCAACCAGCGCAGCTGTAAGGCCGCCCGCCAGCACTTCTTTAAAAAAAATATCTACGCTGTCTGCCGTCAGGCCGTTTTCTAAATAATTTATTTTATTTATTTGTCTTATCCCCTGTATTTAATGAAATAAATCCTCAACTATAATTATTAAATTGGCAGGGATCCAATTATTCTCTATCTGTTTTTGAACGTTACTGACTACAACGGCAAATTTAGTGAGTACTCCTGCAGCTTATAACGCCACTTAATTGATTTTCTAATAAAGTAAATCCTATTTTTTTTTTAAATATATTTTATGATTATGGTCTCTTTCATATCAGACTGAGTCGAGGTTATCTCTGTGGCGTTCTCAATTCCTTTTTGGAGGCGTTGATCATGCTTTCTTTCACAACTAAAAGTGGGAAAGAAATCTAGGAATCGTCATCGATGACGTCAATGACCAAAATACCTTTTTAAGTAGATCAAGATGATCTCCAACCACGTATACGTAGATGAATTGGATTTGATTCTATTTCCATCTTTCTTGGAGGCTTTGAGTCCAGTTATAATTTTATAGTTGACATTAACCAATAATAGTGAAGTAGATAACATACAATTATCCAAGTAATGTTATATATAAGAAATGCTATTTATATGTTAGAAATGTTATTTGGAAAAAAGTAGAATACATCTTTAAAGGGTGCGTTTAGATGTTAGAATCAGCTTAACTTAACTCAATTTTAGACTTCATCTAACATCCAAACATACTTTGAATATTTAGTTATACCATTTCAATTTGAAAATTCGTGGAATCTATTAACAAAATATCAAAAACATTGACTCTCTCTTTATTTCTTTTTCTACCTCAAAAAGTAATGGGACCCTCTCTCTCTCTCTCCAATTAGCTGACCAAAATGACTGACCAAAATGGCATTTAGCTCGATTCTCAAGCAACCGAGTGTTCGCTCGAGCAGGACAAAAATGTCTCTAGCTCGATTCTCGAGCGACGGAGAGAAAACTCGATCGGGAGAAAAATGTTTCTGTCGCTCGAGAATGTCTCCAGCGCTGAATCGAGCGAGGGTCAATTTGTTGGCGACTTAATTTTTTTTTTCTTCTGCATTACAAGTATTTTTTTCACTAATTAAATAATATATAAATAAATAATAGAATAAGATGTGGACATGATACTTTTGTAATTTTATTAATAATTATTTTATTTTTATAAATTTAGAATAAGAAAATTTTGTGTTTATAGTGCTGGGAATATTTTGTTTTTATTTATTTTGTAATTTTTTTACTTGCATTGAGGAAATTTATGTTATTTATTAATAAAGGATTTAATAAACTAGTTATTCAATCATTACAACAACTTTACAATCATTGCTAGGCTCCATACATTTTTCAACTTTTTATAAATAGTATTAAACTTATTTTAACATCCAAACACATTTAAACTTATTTTAGATGGGTCCCACAAAACTCACTCTACTATTTCAACTTACTACTATTCATAAAGAATTAAATTCAGTTCAATATCCAAACACAATCTAAAAGTTAAATTTTTTTTAGATTGGTTCTAAATTCATCCACTTTTTTTAAAACAAGTACACAAGATTTACATACCCTAGAGGCTAGAACTATATAAATAATTTCCCTTATGAATATATATGCTGATCGAAGATGCATAATTGTTACACTCCTTAAGAAATATGAACGGTCATTACATTCTCATTTTTCTTCATAAACCAAATATGCTTAATTATGCCTGTTAGGAAAAATAACTTAGTTTTACTGACAACATTCTAAGAATATTGCTAGTTTTAGGTTTGAGGGATATATGCACGACAATTGTTGTTTATTTAAGAGCGGTAGCACATTGTAATAAATATCGTATTCTATGTTTTTTTTCTTGTGGATTAATTCAACTAGTGTCCAATGATTGACCTTATACCTTTTGATGGAAATAATAAGAAATTTATCCAAACATTGCTTTTCAGTGCTATACTTGAATTCAAATGCCTCCAAAATCTCTCTTGATGACTTGATTGATGTAAACAAGTTGTATATACAATAAAAAAGTGTATTTAGAATGTGTGCGCTCTACATACCACTTCATCTTCTTCACATTTCTTGTATTTCGTCTTGATTTTGTCATTGTTGTCGAATTTGGGTTCTGGAAGTACTGACAAGTCTAGATCCAAAACATATCAGATTCTGATCCTATTGTGATTATCACCTTAAAATTGTTGAAAAAATTTGAGTGGATACAACAATTTGAAAAAATAAATACGAGTTTGAGGCATGTAAAACAATATTTTTAAGATGATAATTGCCCCACTCGAAATAGTTTGTCACTGAATTACAAGCAATTCACTTCCAGGATACAACAAAGTCACCAGTTGCAGATAGAAATTCTGAAAGTTTTTCATTTAGATTTTCTCTACAAAATTGTATAAGTGACTAAGAAAATGGGAGAATAGAATGTTTAAACTCGTGGGTTTTATCCTCTATTTAAAAAAATGAAGTGGCACATTGTGAAAGATCACAACTCTTAACTTGTGACTTTTTAAGTAGCAGTTACTACTTTAAAGGACATGATGTTTCATGTAAAGACCAAGAGGCATGCCTAGCCAATTGGTCAGACACCTCCCTTGATGAAGGGAGGGCATTGGTTCAAGTCCCCTCAATGGTACTACTTTTTTGTGATTTAATTTTGAAGTATTGCACCTATTCAAGTGTCTATCAGCCTATGTGTTGCCAAGCATCATGTCTCTTTGGCCCTCCAATAGGCACTTGAATAGGTGTAATGCTTCAAAATTAAATTATAAGAAAGTACCATTGATGTGACTCGAAACAGTACTCTCCCTTCAATAAGAGAAGCATCTAACCATACGGTGTGGGGCCACCCCCTCCCGGCCCCCTGGCCCGCATGGGACGGGGGTGAAGTTTTTGCCCTTGGCGCCTGCCCCCTTAGTGCGGGGGCAGGGTACCGCGTTCGAAATGAGGGGGTGGATACCCCCCCAAAAGGGCCATGGGCCCAGAAGTTGTTTATGGGCCATTTTGGGCCCAACAATAAAGAAAAAAAATTGTATAGTAATTAAATAGTAATAAACAATGAATTGAATTCACAATAAAAAAAAAATACAAATTAAGAGAAAATGAAATACTACTAATACTTCTAAGTCTTATCTCTCAAGCTATTAAAATTTACAATAATACAATTTACAATAAAACTATAATAACTAAACTATTACAATAATATTCATAAAAAAAACTATTACAATAATACAAATTAAGAGAAAATAATTACAAAATTATAAATAAGGGACATTGTATCAATATTACAAAGAACTGAATATGTAAAATCTAAATACAATTGAACATAAATGATAAAAGTGAGCCGTTTAAACTTTGACTTTAACATTTGGGGCGGGTGGCCAAGGGTGGAAATAGAATTTAGTACTGCCTGCTGTTAGTCGTGAGAACATAAAATCTGAAACATTAATAATTGAATAGGAAGATAAATTAGAGTTATAAACAAGAAACAAAATTTAAAATTACAAAGAACCATTAGAAATGAAAAAATTACAAATTAAAATCTCACTGACCAAGATGAGATGGAGATCAATATACGACATTAAGAATATATCATTTGAATTTTGGCTTGGAATTAGGATTGAGATTTGAGACTTGAGGTACACATATGACAATAAGATTATAAAAACAATTAGATACCAGAAATTTTATAAATACAAAAAATAAAAAAAATAAAAAATTAAGGGACAATGCAAATTGTACAAATTTATAGTAAATGACAGTGGTGGGTCAGGGTTCAATATGGTGAAATCATATTGCGATGGAGGTAGACGTCGCATCATGCATGGTTACAACAATTAAATTTGAAATTAATACTAATGAAATGAATATAAATAAAATAAATCAAAATAATAAAATGAAATCAACAATTACCATATCCAGGCTGATCACCACCTTCCTCCTTTTCAGCCTCATCAAATTCTACGTGCAAATTAATGTCTTCACAGTAGTAGGGGACAAAAAACTTCATAATGGATCTAATATGCACCCTCCGGTACTAAAGTTGCACCATATTCTTGGGCCGCCTCCAACATCAAGAAGGTTGAATTCCATCTTGTAGGAATATTAGTACAAAGGCCATTCTTAAATGTTATACTAGCATTCTTTGCAGCAACTTTGAATTTCTTCAATCTAGCAGGAGAGGACCTCACAAATCTTATAGCCATTCTGACTCGTGCAATCGAGTCATCAATATCTTTCAAGCCATCAGACACAATTAAATTTAAAATATGTGCAGCACATCTAACATGCAAACAATTACCACCCAAGATTATTTCCATAGTTTACACATGTCTAAGAGTGACCTATTCCTGAGTTTATTAAAAAGAACCCTCACTTATGGCGGAGGAAAACCTTAAAAATAACAATAAACCAAACCAATCTCAACCAAACCAACCTATACATAAGCAAACATATGAAACACTAAAAGCCATAAAAAAAATAAAAGCTTAGTGAATCGAAGGGTATCCGAACATAGTAAATCCAGTGCAACCAAACTCTCAACCTACAACCTTCCTAAGAGACGGCAAACCCAGAGCATCCAAACGTAAAATACCCCTCAGCTTCCTTGGAAGCTAACCATTCAGATAGTAGCTCCATACAAGTCCCTCTTCACCTATCCGTGCAAGATAGTTAGCTGCTTAATTTCCTTCTCTGAATTGATGAATTACCTTATAATGTAAGCCCTCTAATTCCTTGAGAAGGTCATCCCAATAATCCCATAAATACCATAAACTACAACACCGCCTATTCAACAATCAACCACTACCTTCGAATCACATTCCAGTAGAACATGCGTACAGGACATAGATTTACACAATCTAAGGCCTTGCAGCAGTGCACGTAACTCAGCCTCATTATTGGTGCCGAAACCATAAGATGCAGAAAAACCAGCTTTAATATTTTCTTGATGATCCCGTATCATGCCACCCCCACCACAATTTCTTGAGTTCCCACGACAACTACCGTTTACATTAAGCTTCCACCATCCACCAAGAGGTTTCAACCACGTAATCGTTCACACTTTCTTAACAGCACTACCATGGATCGATATGTCCAATGCATTCAACATCTGCTAATCACTTTTAGAGATCTTTAACTCGGTCAAATCACGTACCAAAGTACCTAGCCAAAATTGAATGTTCCTCTAAACTCCTACATGATTTTCCTGGATGCCTTCCATCCGTGCTTTGCAATGTCGTCTCCATAAACACCAAGTAATAATACTGGGTAAAAGGCCAATCAACACTCCCTGTTTGGTGGCTTTCCGTGCACAATTAAACCAGACCTCAACTCGGTTCCACCAACTGGTAGTCTGCATGCAAGAAACTCCCAGCGCAACAAAAGCAACACGCCATACTTTCTCTGCAATGTCACCCGTTGCTAGCACATGATCCATCTTTTCCTGTTTAGGAGAAGAACATCAATCACATTTGGATGCCATTTGAACTCCATGGGTCTGCACCTTATCATCAACGACTAGGTATTTAAATCTAGCTCACCACATACAAACCGAGATCCTCTTCGGCAGAAGCTTATTCCAGATCCAATCCATCCAGGCAACATGTTCACCCCTCACTCGAATAAATTCCCATGCGGATGCTGTTGTGAAGCTACCATCTTGCATAGGCTTCCACACCAATACATCTTGCCCAACCTGTCCAGCAAAAACTGTTATAGTCACTGCCTCTGAGTCTTCCGCTCCTACTAATTGTTCCAACATATCATAATTCCAGCTATCACCGACCCACACATCTTTGATTAATAAGGACCGCGTTAGGACCCTCTCCACCTTTTGAGACAAAGGCTCATCCACAAACCATCGGTCAAACCAAAATGAGGGCTGCCCATTCCTTACTTTTGTTTTAGACGCTACACACACATCAAGGAGTACAAACATAATAGACTTCCAAAGTCTAGCTGCTCCTTTGCACCTCCAACAGAGCTACATGCTGCCCTTTTCCATACTTAGAAAGCAAAAATAAGACCACAAGGACACTGATGACAGTAGATGCCACGCCATCTCCATATGCAACGCTCTTTGCAACTCTGAGAAATCTCGTAACCCTAGACCTCCCTCATGGATAGGCTTACTAATATGAGACCACGCACACCACTTAGCTTTTGCTTTTCCATTACTTTCCCCCCAAAATAAAGTAGAAAGAATGGCATTAATTTTTTTCATCACATTTTTCAGCACATCTAGCACTGCCATAAGATGAGATGGCAGACTAGATAGGATAGATTGAATCATGGTTAAACGCTCCCCTTGGGACAACAATATTGCTTTCCAACCCGCAACCTTTGCCCGCACTTTTCCTAGCATCTGATCAAAATGGCAAACTTTCAGCCTATCTTGCACCAAAGGTACCCCCAAGTAAGTCATAGGAAATCTGCCTTGCACAAAACCAGTTAGACATACCAACCCTCACCTTCGAGCACTACTAATAGCAGCTGAAGTAAAAATGGCAGATTTTTCTCTACTAATACGCCGCCTAGACCACCACTCATAGCAAGCCAATGTAGAAACAAGACGACACAAAGAACACTGCTCTTCATTGAGGAAAATTAAAATGTCATCAGCATATAACAAATGCGACACCAAATGGGCCCCCATAGGATGATAAAACTTACCAATGTGACCATCCTCAAATTGCTTTTGCAAAAGTCTCGAAAGAATTTTCTGCATCAAAATAAACAGATACGGCGATAGAGGATCCCCTTGATGAAGGCCTCGAGAAGGTTGGAAAAAACCTTTATATGACCCATGCATCATCACAGAAAACCAAGGAAAAGTTACACACTCCTTTACCAGATTATAGAACTGTCGAGAAAACCCAAAGCCAATAAGATTTTTTAGCAAAAAATCCCAATGAACCCTATCATAAGCCTTTGCCATGTCAATTTTCACCATAACGTTACTTCCTAAAATTTTTTTATTCATACTGTGGACCATCTCCTGAGCAAGAGAGGTATTCTCAAAAATACTGCGACCTGGAATGAAAGCCCCTTGCTCCAAAGAAATCAACCTCGGCAACAAACCATTCAACTGTGAAACTAATATCTTCAAAAAAATCTTATAAGCTACTGAACATAGGCTAATATGCCGAAATTTATCAAAACTCTTAGGGTCTTGAACTTTAGGAGTGAGCACAATATAAGATGAACCATAAAACTTGGGGAGCAAAGCACCTGTGAAGAATTCCCTCGCCGCCTCCACCACATCATTTTTCACAATATGCCAAGAAGAAATATAAAATGAGGACCCGAAGCCATCAGGGCTAGGGCTGTTGTGTTGTGGGATGGAGAAAACCGCTTCCTTTACCTCATCTTCAGAAGGCATACGGCAAAGCTTAGCATTATCATTCACTGATATAATTGGCATTACCCACGGCGTTAAGTCCACATCCTCAACGCTCGGCAACTCAGTGAGGAAACTCTTGAAATAATTCAGCGCCCCCAAATGAACTTGTTCAGTGAAGTCAAGCATTGTTCCATCTTCCAGTTGCATTAGAGCAATAACCACCCCATGTTGACGCTGAGAGACCACAGCATGAAAAAATCTGGAATTACGATCACCCTCTTTTAATCATTTTGTCTCTGCGGCCTGAGCCAGGCGAGTCTCCTCTCGCTTTTCCCACATATCTAACTCCAACTTCGTAGCTATGAATTCAGCCTCCGTCCCCTCCAAGAATTCTGCTTGAAGCTGGAACTCCAAAACAGTAAGCTTTTCTTCCAATTCCTGAATACGCTGCTCAACTCACCCAAAAACATTTATATTCTAGGACCGCAATTCCAATTTTACTCTTTTCAACTTAGCCGCCAGTTTAGTTAAACCCGAACCCCACGTAGGCTACTCCCAACTATTTTGAACTAACGGAATAAAAGTTTCATGAGAGCACCACATTTTTTGGAATCTAAACAGAGAGGGACCGTACCTTTTATCAACACCCGAAACTCGTAATACCATAGGGTTGTGATCCGAGGACTTTCTTTTTATATATTCTAGTTCCAACCTATTAAACTGAGTCGAAAAGGCCATATTCATTAGAGCCCGATCAAGCCTTGCCCACTTCCTAACACTCCCTTCTTGACCACTGCACCAAGATAAATGGTTCCCTCGGTACGTGACTTCCATAAGTCCACAGGTATCAATCCGGTCATTAAACTCCTCCATTGCTTGAGCTAGACGGGGCTTTCCACCCACTCGCTCACAATCAGCACGGATGATATTAAAATCGCCAAGAATAAGCCATGGACTACCATTCTGACAACAAGCCATCAGGCTTTCCCATAAGCCTCTTTGGTCCACATGATTACACTTTGCATAAATAAAGGTGACCATTGTCCGCACATTATCAAGAACTACCCAACTAGTAATCATTTGGTTATTAACACTAACCACCTTCATCACATACGGATCATGCTAGAACACCCATATTTTCCCCCTTTCCCCTTCATTGCAAATATAACCATCAAAACCTAACTTACTCACTAATTGTTGCAACTTAGATTCTACTGCAAATGGTTAGAACTAGGGTCCATAGGATTAGTGCTGGGTGTTGGGTAGGCCCAGTAGGGGTAGGACAGCTATAACTAAAATCTTAGAGAGTAGAGGAAGACATTCTTCAAAACAAGCAACAAATCTAAAATTAAAACAAAAATATGCTACTAACATCAACCATCAACACATAGGGATCAACAATCAAAACATGCCACTAACATCAACAATCTAGTGAATTAATTAGATTAATGGTCTAAAAATAGGATGCATGCTACTACTTCTTAAAGAAATATTTCCTCGATTGGAATAGCGTTTTGATCATCATTATGCATATATATGCATTGTTTTTAGTACTGTTGCAACTTTTTTTACAACTATTTTCAAGGCCATTATCTTCAACTCATTTTTTTGTATATCATTATAACTGTCGTGTATGTACTTGCACACAAAAATTAGAAACAAATACATGCATTATAACGGATTAATAAAAAGAAGAAAGAAGAAATCTAAATTGATAATTTAATTTTTAAAGAGTCTTTTATCAAATTTTGGTATAGACAAGTGCTAACTTAGTTAATAGTGATCTAATACTACTTCATTAAATTAATGGGCAAATACTAAGTTTTGCCTATTGTACTAATTAATAATCTAATGCTACTTCATTTAAACAATGCACAATCATATGTGCCAATAAATAAATAAATAAAACCATAGTTATTGAGGGTATATTTAAAAGGATGCGGGTCCAATGATATTACACATATATAATAGAACCCAAATTGATATCAACGAGTCTATCTTAGGGTAAATACGGTGAGATCCTGTGGAGTAAGAAATAATCAACCGACATAATTAGTATTCATAATTAAACATCACATATCATTTATATTATTCTCTTATCTCTCTTAATCATCAGAAATCCCAGCAAGCTTAATCTTCAAACAAAGTTTGATAACAAAAGTCAAAGTTTTAGCTTTTAACATTACCATACCTGCATGTGCTAGGATGCATGACAAGAAAAGGACTCAATTATTGGACTCTTGGACCTAAAATTCTTCCTTAGTTGTGGCTAATGTTTGGTAATTTATAGATAAGACTTCTACTTTTCCTTCTTTTTCTTTATCTTTGGTTGCTTTGCAAATTGTTTTGGCAGTTGGTGTGTTAGGCTTTGACTTTTGAATTTGCAAATTCTAGTGTTAATCAAGCCCATGGCTTATTTGGGTTTTGAAAAAGTGTGGTTGGATCTCAAGAGATACTCGTAATTTAACACTAATTATTTTGCTGCAAAACATTGGAGAGGTACTCACAGAAAAAAAAAAACCAAAAAAAAAAATAAAAATAAATAAATAAATAAATAAATAAAGTATTACTTCAAACTCAAACTCTCCAAGATGTTGAAATAAGAGAAAGTTAATAAATTTCTCCATAAAAGAAAATAATTGAGATCATAAGTATTTTCTTAATATTTGATTTTAACCTTGGATGGATTAAGGTTATTTGTCTAAAGTTTTATGCTTAAAATTTAGAAAAAAACACATAAAATAAATCCTAAAATATTTTTATGAGCTAAATCCTATAGATTTTTTAAACTGTATCTTCATAGTTCATCTTAGTAAGATATGTTTCCCGTTAGCAGGAGCAGAACAGAACAATAGTAAAACAACTGTCTTAAATTTGTCTTCAACTTAAAATTGGGGTCAAAGGTTTGTTAGGTGCTCCGCAAACTGTAAGTGGTGGTTTATGGTTGTATTTATTGTGAAGTGACTAAACATTTATGTTAAAAAATGTATGTTACCTTCAAGGATGTGCTTAGATACTCTAATAAAAAAGGGACAGATAACATTTAAAAGTTAAAAAATCAAATATTATTTTTATATTATTTAGATGAATCGGGTTAGATAGGTTCTATTTTCTAGTGTGTGCGCGCGCGCGTGTATATATATAACATGGCTTTTCACTTCGTGTGTGTGTGGATTGTGAGTAAATGTTGTTCAGAATAATGATTAGGCCAAAATTGTCCTACCTAGTTATCAAATTGGATAATTTAATTTTAGAGAAAGAGACATTATTTAAATTTTATAATATTTAATGTTATTTTCATTAAAATCTCTAAATTAATTTAGGGTTTCAAATTGGAACCCTAAACTAATTTAGGGCTCGGATTAAAATCAAAATACATACAAAATCACAACATCAAACACATGCACAATTAAATCTCGATTCTCTAAAGCACACAGTTCACAAATCTCATCCTCCATTTCCATTTAATCCTAACCCTCCTCCAATCTCCATTACTCAAAAAAAAAAAAAAAAAAAAACAAAAATGAAATACTAAAATGTTCGAATTTGAGACTTACCTTTGACGATGATGATGTAGACAACTGCGACGACGATGACGATGATGGCGACTACGATGGACATAGAAATCGATAGAGATGAGCGAACGCCAGACATAATGATAGAGAGTGATAGAGAGAGAACTGAGAGAAAGAATGATTCGAGAAGGGGAGGGAGGGAGTCATGGGAGGGGGAGAACTTAACACCCCATACCAAATGGCGACGTTTTGTCGACGTTGTTTGGTCTATAATGACAAAACGATGTTGTTTAGTCTGGGCTGTTTAAAAAAAAGAATCATATACCTAAAACGACGTTGTTTTGTCTATTAGGAGGGGTTTATATAATTATATATATAATTATATATATGGGGTGCGGGGTTGGGCCCCCTCCTTCCCCCGCCTCCGCTAGGGGCCGCAGATGCGAGTGGGGCCACCCGCCTCCCACATCTGCAACGCGGTTCCCCACCCCACCTTGTCGGGCAGGCCCCCCCTCCAGCGTTGCCCACCGTTATGAAAACATCATGTCATTTAAATTAGTAACTGCCAGTTAAAAAGTCACATGTTAAAAGTTGTTATCTTTCACAAGGTACTACTACATTCTTTATAAATAGAGGATGAGACTCACAAATTTAAACATTCTATTCTCTTTAATTTCTCAGTCACTTACACAATTTTATTGAAAAACACTGAAGAAAAAATCTCATAATTGTTATCTGCAGTTGTTGACTTTGTTGTATCTTGGAGATAAATTGTTTGTAACCCGGTAGACTCTTTCAAGTGAGGGTAATTATCACTTTAAAGATAGTGTTTTATACACCTCAAACCACATTTATTTTTTCAGATTACTGTATTCGCTCAAATTTCTTCAACAAAAATCAACCATTTTTTTTTTGTCTTAGATTAAAGGAAATGTTAATATTTCTTGTTCAAATGAGAGGGTCGAATCAATGCAAAAATCTGATCATTCTTGACTCCTAATTCATCAACGTGTTACTCATGTTGCATGTTACAACAATTTATTTATGAAAAAAGACCTAAAAAACTACAAATGAAAAAGAACAACAGGAATTTATGTTTCTAATTCCTGTCTATTTAATATAGAGTTTTGCTACTCATCATCTCCACACACCACATACTATATATTTTTTTTAAAAAATTATTTTATTTTATTATTCTTAATTAACTTATCGAATGCCTCTACTCATCATCTATATATTACATATTTGATCAGAGAAAAAAAAATAGCATGCCTTATGTAGAGATGATGAATAGAATTATTATTTCGTATAAGTTGTATTTGCTGTCAAAACAAAAAAAAAAAAGAGGGAAAAAAACCCTATGAGGCAGTACTACTAGGTAGTAGTACTTGTGTGGAGTGTAACCAAGGAGGTGTAGAAGCCATCCTCCATTTTAATCAAAGTCTCATGCTCTCCTTCCTCGACAATAGCTCCATCTTTAACAACTGCGATTACATCTGCATTCTTGATCGTAGATAATCGATGAGCCACCACGATTGTAGTCCGGTTAACCATGACTCTGTCCAATGAATCTTGAACTACTCTTTCGGATTCAGCATCCAGTGCACTGGTAGCCTCATCTAGTAGCAATATCTTTGGACTTTTGATCATAGCACGTGCAATGGCTACGCGTTGTTTCTGCCCTCCAGACAATTGGACTCCACGTTCTCCTACTATGGTGTCATAACCCTACATAGTTTGCATTGCAAGAAGGAAAACAAAGCTAATTAAGCAAGAGTAGTTTTACACATGAATATTAATTTAGCTGTGTTTTATATATTAGGATATGATAATGAGCTGAGGAATTTTAAAAAATGCATTGCTTGTTTTGACCTGTGGTAAGGCACTGATGAAGCTGTGAGCATTTGCCAACTCTGCTACTGCTATAATTTCTGACTCAATTGCATTTCCTTCCTTTCCGTATGCAATGTTGGCACGGATAGTGTCATTGAACAAAACTGGTTCTTGACTCACAAGACCCATCTGCTGCCTCAACCATTTCACTTGAAACTTCTGAATTTCAATTCCATCAAGAGTAATATAACCAGAATCAGGATCATAAAATCTTTGTAACAAGGAGATGATTGTAGATTTCCCACTCCCACTTTCTCCAACTAAGGCAACCGTCTGAGAAGGCAAAAAAAAAAATCATTCCAGTATAATTTTGATCATTAGTTGTAACTAAAATGGTAGGAAAGCATAACTTCTGTGCTTCTCTAGTGGTAGCTTCTTGAAATAACAAAATAGAGTTTATGTACCTTACTAGAATGAATAGCCAAGCTGAGGTCTCGGAAAATCTGGACATCTGGCCTGCATGGATATTTAAAGCTTACATTGCGAAGTTCAATGTCTCCCTTCAGATCCTCCAAAGTCATGCCAGACTCATCTATCGGATCCATCTTTGACTGTTGGTCTAGTATTGCAAATATGGAAGTAGCAGCATCCTTGGCCTTGGTGGTATCAGGACCCATGGAGCTTGTTTGAGAAACTCCCGTAGCTGCAAAGGTCAAAGCAAAGAAAACCTGCAAACCAAGCATCCATTTTGAGATTTATCCTGCTATTATATAAGAAGCTTTGAAAAGCTTGTTAAATATAGAAGGAAAGCTTACTAGGAAAACATCTGAGAATGTTGCTTTCTCAGCCTCAATGAATCGAGCCCCTGCATAGAAACTGGTAGCGTAGACAAGAAACAGCAAGACAAAAGATGTCCCAAATCCTATTCCAGTGATCAAGCCTTCTCTTATTCCTGCCTTTCTTGGGCCTTCACATTTTCTACTGTATAGATGCATCACCTTGTCTTCGGCACAGAAAGAAGCGACTGTTCTTATGCTTCCAACTGCATCGTTGGCAACTTGGCTTGCTTCCTCATATATCATCTTCAACCATGCATATAAATTTACATTTTCAGGAATCAACTTTCAATAACGAAACAAGAATGATGAAAAATTAATTAGCTATGTTTAAAATGACTGCTTGGATTTTAGAGTAAACACTCTCAATTGAACAGGTTGTTCTTCACTGGAATTTTCTACATTTTTTCTCCAAATTCATAATGTATAGGAAGATGTAGGCTATAGCCACTAAAACAAAACATATCTGTCATGAAACTGCAAAATATGTTTCAATCTGACAGTTTAGATAACTTGAGGTGTAAATTTTGAAAAAATAAAGTTGGTAACTTAGGGTGCAAACTGTATTTTCCAAAAAAAAGTTAGGTTACTAGCTTTAGAGCAGACCTTTGAATCTGCACTGAATCCTTTCATGGACCGGACTTGAACATATTCATTGATTCCGATCAAGGGGATCAAAGAAAGGACAATAAATGCCAACTGCCAACTTGTAACAAATGCAATGATCAAGCCCGCAACTACTGAAGCAATAACCTGAAGTATCTGACCAAGTGCATCTCCAACAAGCGAACGCGTTGCTGCAGCATCTGCTGAGAGCTTAGCTCCCAGGGAACCACTTGAGTGCTCCTGCTCATCAAACCAACCAACCTCCATGCGAACCAATTTGTCAAAACACATCAATCTAATACGTTCTATCAACTTACATCCGGCCACAGAAAGGAAGTACGCTCGTGCTGGAATTGCCAGAAATGATACCACACCAAGGATCACAAACATTTTCGACCAAAACGATGTATCCTTTATCATCAGATCAGTAGGTTTTTCGTACAATGAGTGTATTACCTTGGTAAGCAGGATGCCAAGAATAGGAAGTAACATGCCACTGATGATAGCAGCTATAACCCCAAGAAGAATAATTGGAATCTCTGGCTTGTTGAGGTATGCAAGGCGCCAGATTGAAACCAATGGAAATTTTTCTTCTGATTCTGTTGGCACTTTCTCACGGATCGGGACTTCTGGGGTGGAAGTATATTCTGTGACTGAGAATGAATGGTGGCTACTACCATTGGTAGATGATTCCCAACTTAGAGATTTTTGGAATGAAATTCTTTTACACTGTCCAGGACTAATTGGCCGTCCAAACGATTCAACAGGAATTTCATATATGCTTTTATCATCAACATCTTCTCCCGACTCCTTTTTTACTTCTTGCAAGCGTATAAGCTGAGAGTAGGCTCCATCAAGATCCTTGATTAGTTCTGAGTGTGAGCCTGAGAAATTGACATATGGCAAAATGTAATGCATAACAGTCCTAGAAGGTAATTTTTTTTCTTTTGAGAAATACTTTAGCCAACAAAACATTACATAAAAACATAAAAGTAACAAGCTTTGTGAGATTATCTCTTTATGACTGTAATAGGCATTCTTTTCTTTTTTTAAATTGTACCCTTCTTCCTATATTGAGGATATGAACCGGTAGTTCAACATCGCACTATTTCTATACACAATGATGTAGGCTTTTCATCAATGTGGGACTCACTTCAATGGTGTGTTGTGTGTAAAAAAAGAACTAGATTTCAGCCATGTCTCTATAGTGCCGAGCAATTTGGTTAGAAAGGTGACAAATTTAGGCAATGAGAAACTAAACACTCAATCAGATGAACTCATGATTGCCTCTAGCTACATGGAATTGAGTAAAAGGAGTCTGGCATGGCTATTCTATAAAATACCTCTTTCAACTATCTTTCCTCTGTGAATGACTGCAATCATGTCAGCATTCCTCACTGTGCTTAAACGATGGGCAACAATGACAGTAGTTCGGTTGACCATGATCCTATCCAGTGCCTCCTGCACAATCCTCTCAGATTCCACATCTAGTGCACTTGTAGCTTCGTCTAGAAGCAAAATTCGAGGGTCCTTCAAAATTGCTCTTGCAATGGCAATTCTCTGCTTTTGACCACCAGAGAGCTGCGTTCCGTGAGCACCAACTGTGGTTTCTAGTCCCTGTATGCAAGAATTCCAAGTTAGAGAGATATTTCTATAGTGATGAGAAGGGCAACATATTTATTAAGTTCCAGGCTAAAACTTTAAACCTGAGGCAGT
The DNA here is from genome assembly GCA_029856935.1 of Cyclocarya paliurus. Classification (NCBI taxonomy): domain Eukaryota; kingdom Viridiplantae; phylum Streptophyta; class Magnoliopsida; order Fagales; family Juglandaceae; genus Cyclocarya; species Cyclocarya paliurus. Next base: position 11,628,375 of record CM056949.1, read on the forward strand.
CTATCGATAAATTTAGCAGCATTTGCAAGTTCAGCAGCAACTCTTATCTCTTCAGAAGTGGCACCATCCTTTCCATATGCAATATTATCTCTTATGCTACATGTGAACAACACAGGTTCTTGGCTAACAAGACCAATTTTCCTCCTAATCCAATTGAGTTGGAGGCCTTTGAGGTTAATTCCATCTATAAGAACTTTACCAGCTTGTGGGTCGTAGAATCTCTCTATTAGACTGATAACTGTTGACTTCCCACTTCCACTTTGTCCAACCAAAGCTGCAGTTGTGCCACTCTGGATAGAAAGAGAGAAACCACTGAATATTTGCAGATCTGGTCTGGTTGGATAACTAAAAAAAACGTCTCTCAACTCTATATCTCCACGAATATCATCCAAAATTTTCCCCTTCGTGTCATAAGCATCTATCTTTGGTTTCCTCTCAATAGTCTCAAACATCTTATATGCCGCAGCTTTACCGGCAACAAAGGCACTAATGCAGGGAGATGCTTGGCTTAGGGATCTGAATCATCCACACGGTACCAAAAGGCAAGAAATGAATAAAAGTAAAAACAAAATAAGTTGTAATTAAATAAATCTGTACACAGAGCTAAAGAACATTCAAACTGCAGCTTACACAGATCCAGTCAACAAAGACATCATCACATTCAGCACATCGCCCCCAGTGTATCCTTTATGCAGTACCATCTTTGCTCCAAACCATACGGCCATGGCATAGCAACAAAAAAGTACAAACGTAACCAGGGCAAAACCTAATCCAGATACCAGGCCTTCTTGAACACCAGATTTGTAAGCCGTTACTAGGAACTTTTTATAGTTAGTTACAGCTTGCTTTTCCCCAGTAAACGATGCCACCTAGATGAGAACAAAAATGGTGGAAATCAACATATTTTCCAGAAAATAAGTACTGCAATATAAAAAACATTCTACACTGAACGATAAAATTTACAAGTATAAACTTCATCAGGCAATGCATGCATGCATATATATTATATATAGTAGTTTAACTTGGGTTCATCTAAACTTTATTGAGAGAGGAACTTTCTGACAATACGATCGACATACTGTCCTAATTGAGCTGATTGTCTGTTCAACCACATTTGCTGCATTTGCATAAGCATCCTGTCCACGAGATGCCGTCTTGGATACAGCGATGTACATAAGACCACCCGATGTCACAATAAGAGGAACCGAGGCTAACAACAAAAGGGTTAGAAGCCACCCTCTTAAAAATGCTACAATAAAGCCCCCGATGAACGTCGATACCAGCTGCAGAAATTTCCCAACCTGCACATGCAAACAGACACTTTTACATTTTACATGCACAAGATGAATAAAACTTCAGGCAAATCTTCTTAATAACATAAGTACGGGCATTATTTTTATGATCAACCTGCCCATTAATCTTATTCATGAATGGAAACCTTATATATTGATGAGTATTATACAGACTATTTCAATGTTTTGCTAATCAAATATGTTTTCTGCAAGATGCAGGTGTTCATGTCATGCTGTGATCACTCATGCTGTCCCTCATCAAAGGCAAGCCGGGATTCTTTGTATTAAATGCTACGAGTTTATTAAGATTGATAAAGCCGCAATCAGAGTAATTCACTTATAATCTTAAGTGAATGTCATAATATATTAATACTTATTAAATATTTAATACCTAATAACTACTGTAAAATCTAGCTTAGAAAAAAAAAATACTGTAAAATCTTTTTTTTTTTTTGGCCATCACCCAACCACTAATTTCATCGTATAATACTTATACTATTGTACCTATCTTACATCATGACTAGCACTGACACACTAGATCGGGTCCCACACTTAGATCTTAGTGTGTCAGTGCTAGTCATGTAGGATAAGTACAATAGTATACTGTATATACTCTAAGCGCGCACGTGAAACGTAGGACACTAGAGCAATGAATGTTTTTTTTTTTGAGCAAAGCAATGAAATGTTTGATGCTTCATAAGAGTAGAAATGATATTTTAAGGTTAAGTTTGGGGTAAAGTTGAAAAATTTTATTTTTATTTTATTTTATTATTATATTTTTTAAAAATTTTTATATAAAATATAATAAATAATTTAATTTTTTAAAATTTTAATTTAATTTTTTCAAATCTTAAAATAATAATAATATTAAAAAATAATATTTTAAACTTTTATCTTAATATTATTCATAAAATTTTTAAAAATTTTCATCTTATTTCATCTACCAAGCTTAATCTTCTAAGCCTCACCTATTCTTTAAAAAAAAAGAATAAATAAATATAAAATTTATATGAAAAAAATTAATTTTTTAATGATTTTAAAAGAGTTATTAAAAACACTATACCCATATATATATATATATATATATATATATATATTAATATGAGATATATTTATTCCATATATCTTTTAACACAGAATATCTATATGCTATAATGTTTTTCGTTATATTATATTAATATTTGTCTAAAAATAAGCTCAGCTAGTCCCGTCAAAATTTGTCCAAATCCAGTAGTACTTTAGACAGCTCAAACCCAATTGAGATAAATAGAATTCATGGGGTCTCATCCAGGTCAAAAATAAATAAATTAATTAATAAATTAATAATAAATATAATATGGTACCTTCTCACCCATGGCATCTTGTATGAGAACAGTGTCACCGGACATTCTGCCAACAACCTCTCCGGTGTTTGTTTCTTTGTCAAAGAAAGCCACATCTTGTCTCAAAATGGTCTTCAAATACACGCCCCTTATTCGTGCAGCCTGTCTCGCCCCTGTGACCATCCAGCAAGCCACCTCTGACAACAACCATACCCAATCTCTCATTTCTCCATGCTTGATGGATGAAGCCAAAGTTCTTTTATAGACTTAAATCATTACCTAAATTTTCATTTCAAAATTTTTACAAATCGAAATCTAGGTTAAATAGTTAGTTTTTGAAATATTTTTACGTGGCATGCTAACGTCGCGTGTCCGTTTTATCCAATTGGCTGACACAAAACATACTATTGCCACGTGGAAATTACCTCCACTTTAGAAATAATTTGTAAATTTTTTAAAATTCAAGCATTGATTTTACGGAAGTTTAAAATTACCTAGACTTCATATTTGTAACAATGTGAAAAACTCATATATATTGATTTTGTAATTAATCATTTTATTTAAGAAAATGATAGGACGCATACCGACAAAGTATACCTAGCTATCATTTGTATCGAATCGTCGTATTTTTCAACATCTATGTTTGTTTGTTTTGTAGTATTATGTTTTTTATTTTTAATATATTTTTTTTAATAAAAACAATACTTAAAAAAAAAAAGAAACAATGCACTAGCTAGCTAGCTAGTCGGTACGAGGTGCCTTTTTATATTTATACTAAAAAAACACGGCGGTAAAAATGGGATGTACGTAGTACTTACGGAGGAATCCTGCAGCACCAATCCCAGCTGCAAGGTAGAGTGTTTTAACGCATATCTGAAACAGTTAACCAGTCATATCAGCAAATTAGGATCTCACATACATATCCTTGATTAAAACCAATATTAATTTCAAAAGAAGCTAGCATTAGATCATAATAATACCATTAGACATGAGATATTTATATAGAATCATATGATAAAACATAATAATTAGCTTAGTTTTTGGAGGATGGTCATGTTTTACCTCGGAAGTCACACGAACAACATCTTTGTCGCCCTGCAAAGCATTAATCAATTGGCCGAATAATATTGTGCTAAGAGGTAGCCCTAGACCATTCCCAACGGCGCCTATTGTGCCAACAATCATCAAGAAAATGTCTGAAGAATCTGCAAATGAGAACAGCTTGAGAAATGGAACACTTTTGGTATTCTGATGATCTCTTCCTCCTCCTCCTTTCTTCTCAAAGTTTTCTGCATCACCAATCATGTTAGGTCTTTTCTTTACCTTTACCCTTCTCTTTAGTGCTGCAGCCTCGGTCTGTATATTTGTTTTCCCATCCAAGCCATTCCTTTTCTCCATTTTGTCCCCTCCAATAAGCTAATTCAATTCTGATCTATACTCCCCAGCACAGGTAAACTAAAGAACATATACTGCTTCTGCATGACAGAGCTAACTCGTTAAAAAATGGAACTTTTTCTAAAGTTCTAATCAAACGGCGGTCGTGAAACAGGAATCTCAAGAAAATTAACAACAACAGCAAGAAAGAGGAAGATCAGGAATGAAACTTCATGAGTAAAGGGTAATTTAATGGTGTAACATGGCGCGCGAAAATGGAGGACCTTTTTTCTGGGTGTGGTCAGGGCAAGTAGAGCTAGCGGAAGTGTTTGTGTTTTGCTGTGCAAAGTGATGCATAATAATTGATCATGAATATTGCAGTACGATGAGCTGGAGTTAACTACCGAGGATGTAAAGGATGCAGCACTTTTTCTAGGATGATTCAAAAAGGCGTCACCTGTTTATGATAAAAGAAGAAAGGAACGAAACTTTTGTTGTTCTGTTCTGTGATATGCTAAAAATCTCATGTGCTACCCTCATGTAGCGCCTGCCATCTAAGTTAAAAGCTCCGCATAACCTAAGCAGTCGAAGTCATTTATGATGGTTCTACGGCACAATCCGTAAGCCAAAAACGACAGATAGAAGACGTTGAGGATGAGAATTATTCAGCAAAGGTCAAAATGAAATCTGAAATTACAAGGTTCGTGACCATTGAAATGAACAAAACTCCTAATCCAAAAAGGCAACAAGAAGAAGAAAGATTGAGCTGTAGAGGAAGATTTAATTTAATATTAAGCGAAAGGCCAAAATGCAACCTGAAACTACAATGTTGTGGGAGTCGCAGGTGCAGAATTCAAGCACGTCGTACATTCATGTTGTGTTATGCTTTGAGACATTCCAAACTCATTATGTCGCTTTTAGTTGTTTTGTCTGTGGGAGCCTCATTTATAGCACTCTCCCTGCTGATGTTTCACAGTCCAAGCAACTCCACCTGAGTTGATCCGTTCCTGCGTAAATAGGAAATGAGGGCTTGAGATGGTGGGGATACCTCTGATGCTAAATCAGTTTAGGTTATGAGTTTGTGATCCGTGTGAGCTTCTAATCAAAGTATATGTGTAGTGCTTTTGTCCCTAAGAGGGAGATATTTATACCTGGTAAGGGGGAGATCCCTTGATAGGCTGATTGTGATGGTACTACTTCGTACCCAGGTCGCGTCCTCTGCCAACTCCCTACCATGTGATAGGTCGTCCATGCCTGATCGTGGTGATCCCTTGATAGGTTAATCGTGGTGGTGCTGTTTCGTATCCAGGTTGTGTCCTTTGCCAACTCCCTACCATGTGACAGGCTGTCCATGCCTGATCGTGGCGATCGCTGACAGTCCTGGGTCCTTGTCATAACGTACCCGTCTCTATCCTTTCTTAAATGCGGCGTGGTCTCGATTAGGTGCGTCTACCTTTCAGGTCTATCCAGTTGTCGGTGCCCAAGGGTCTGGGTTGTCCTTGACCCTTTGTGTGCGGATTGTCGGCCAGTAGGAATATTAGGTCTCCTGGCTTGCTCCCATGCCCCGCCTGTGCTACCTCACTGCTTCTTTGTGGGCTTCTTGGGCCGACCTCACCCTTCATGGCCTGGCCCGGCCCATCCTATATATTCTTTCATACCAATTTTGTCCTACCAGATTATCCTTAGACCCACCCATACCACATGGCTTGGGCTCGTGCAGTCGGGCCCAACACTAGGAACGGCCCCCCTCACAGTATCCCGCAAATTCCCACTATACACGTATGATGAGAATTCCAAATGTTCCCTTCTTGAGCCGATTATCTTTGTTTACAAATATTGAAGGGATTACCAAGGTCCGTCCATCTTGGTGTGTGGCCTAGGACTGTTCATCCGGGTTCTAGCTCGGGAACCTGGGTTTACAACCCAGTACCCAGTTTGTTTTTTCTTTTTTATAAGCTTGAATGTTTTGATTATATATATATATATATTCGTTTAAGTGAGAGATTCTAATAAATAAGGTTTAGAACTGAAGCGCTTTAAGATTGCCAAGAGAAGATGGTATTTCACCAGTTTAATTATTATTTGTCAAATCCAAACTTTCCAAACTGGTAAGATTTTCGAACTCTTTGGGTATCTCACCAGTGTTATGTGATTTCCTGGCAACTGATTGCATGATGAATAAAACATAGACACATTATGGTAGCACTTAAAAAGCATATTGCTTATAACATAGACATTCTAATAAATAAGCTCGTTCTAAACCTTATTTATTAGAATGTCTCTGTTATATGAATATATATATTTAAAAAAAAAACCAGTTATTGGGTGGTACATACCTGGGAGTTACAATCCGGATTCCAGCCAGATTAGAAAAAAATCCGGTCCGGATGAACAGTTCTAGTCAGCATCCAAAAGAATGCTATATTCTTCCTACGATTGCGGGAATATGGACATTTCAGTACACTTCAAAGGGACTCATGTTTTGTTCACATTATTGCAATATTGAAGCCAGGGCCGCCAGACAAGAAGTTGCCAGTTGGTCACCAATTCATGTGGAGGATCATCAATCCAGACAATTCATTCTATATGGGCAAGATATAGTGCCTAGGCGACGTGCTTGAATGTGTTGGATACAGTCAACCTAAATTTAAACATTTCTTCTTGGTAGAGGCAAACTTGTATGTGATCCAATCAACTAGGAAGAGAAGTTCCAAGCTGGAACAAGAATTTTCTAAGAAAATGATGGGTGGGGCCTAGCAGCTAGCTATCGGCCTCCAAAGCAAACTTCGATGGATAAGATTGGTTTCTTTGGTTTGGCTGCCGCTAATCAATTATATATAATTATTGCCAAGTGATCAATATTGGATTTTTAGTTTTGTATGATAATATGCTGTTTTCAGGTTGTCGCTCCATATATACATATGTTTATTATATAAGTAATGCTAACTGGTACAAACCTCGCGCAGACTTTGCGTAAAGATCATACGCTAACTGGTACATATGTTTATAGTGCGATCTATTTTTTTTATAAAAAAATTATGTGAGATTTTTCAATTTGAGATTTACTCAAATCATTTCTCTTATTATATATACAAGAAATTAGTAATTTTTTTAAAAAAATATTGTGAAAGTCCTTAATTTTGCGTTAGCCTTCATAATAAATTTCTAAACAACATTAATAAAGAGGCTGATAAAAAAATGAAGACCCTTGAGAATTTTGAGTTCATGCATATTATATTACAACATCCATTAACCGTAAAAATTAAAACAAGAAAATGAACCAAGAACTAATTAAGTATATTAAAGGCCGGGCTCCAACCATCGTACCAATATCAGTAAAAAATAAATCAAGGATATGAAATATATATATATATATATATATATATATTTATATATATTACGATTTTGAGAGGAAGAAATGAAGCGGCGAAAAGTAATTATTCTTAAACCAAAATTATAAAATTACCGTTAGAATTTTAAAAAAAAAAAAAAGTTACGAAATATGGCTGAAACACAACTACTTATACCAAATTGCCATAAAAATTAAAGAAATTACATCATGCTAATACGGGCGAGTTCAAGATCACATTTCATCGTCCAACAAATTAATCATATATATATATATATATATAGTTTAATTACGAAAAAGTTGTGGTGTATTATAAGTTAGCTAGCTTGTGTTCATCGTACGCATATAATATACATGAGGGCGATGAAATAATATATGTAATGAAAAACATATCAAATGATCCCCTGATGATTTATGGGATACTTTTCCATTACATCATGTGTATACCAAGACAATTAAGGAAAGATAATACTGGCAGCATTTAGAATTGACTTGAAGGTGGACCCGCCGGCCATTTATAATATTCAATAATAGGTCAATAATACTGATCATCTACTGTTGATCAATAATAGATCAATTATTGATGTCGCGTTCTATATATAGTATCCAAAAATACGAGTCACATGATGAAGTTTAATATAATTGTCAAGTACTGTCTATAAAAGTATGTTCTCCGTGCAAACTTAGTGGTCCATTTAGATATATAAAATTATCTTATCTTATTTTATTATTATAATTTTTTAAAATTTTTATATAAAATATAATAAATAATTTAATTTTTTTAAATTTTAAAATAAAAATAATATTTTAATAATATTTTATTTAAATATTTAATAAAATATCTTATTTTATCTAATCTAATTGTGTAACCAAACGAATAATCGAGTCTTGAAACAAAAAGATGATCAAATTCTAGAAATTGACGTAAACTGTATTCAATGCATGCATGGTTTATCCGAGCTGTCATGGAGTAGAGTACTTGATCAGTACTGCATATTCGTTGATCTTTACGTACAGGAGAACTGACATGACTAGTCTGGGCTTGATCTTCGCTGGAAGTATTGCCATGATTCACGGGTGTGTCGATTGGCAGCTGGCGCTAGAAGATCATATACTGACAGAATAAAAGTCGTCTCTGGCACCGAACCAAAAGATCGCGCGGAGGAATACAAAAGTTGGCATGCTAAGACATGATAAATTAACCGTGTCAGCATGCATCCAGTTAGATAACGAACTCACTTTAAATACGTACGTACGCAGTACCCATTTTTTCAACGTGAAAATGAGTCAGCAATTTGGATTTTTCTATCCTCCATGCAAAAAAGTAGTAGCTAGTACCATATATGAACGACAAATCTTCTGAGCTACTTTCCTCCTTGCCTGCAAGTGCCAGCGATTAGCGTCGGCAGCAGCCCCTATAGGCCAGGCTATAGGGGTAGCCATGCACGATCATCATCATGTGTGTGTGTGGCCAGAAAGAAACCGAACAAAGAAAGGGAACGGTAACAGCCGTACTGAACTAATTTCTTTCATGCGTGGCAAGAAATTACAAGTAGTACTATCATCGATTCTTCGTGTGAAAACACATTCGAAAAGTACTCTAATTTTACTTTCTTTAATCTTTCTAAATACTTTAAAATCAATTTATGTATTTTAATTTTTTTTAAGATTCTGATGATCATCATCATGATATGTAATGCTAGTAGTCCTTAAATTTATTATTTAATCTTACTGTTTGTATATTTTAATTTTAATTTATTTATTTTTTATTTAATAATTAAAGAAGTGATTAGTAAAATTGTGTATTTTTTTTTATTTTTTTTAATAATTAAAAATGTTAAAAAAATATTTAAAATAAAATCACAACAAAAATAAAAAATAAAAAATTTATAAATAGCAGTACTTTAAACACCGGCGGCCCGCTAGCATTTCCATTTCCCAAAAAAGTAACTTGCATGCAGTCAGCTTTTGTATCGCTAGCTAATGCACGTGTCATATCTGCCGTGTGTCAAGAAGGAGCGTTAACGGTCTAACGAAAGATGAAAGAAAATTACAAATTGTTAAAAGTATAAATATTTGGAAACTATATTTTGTTCAACGTAAATGTCTTTATCAAGTCACGTACCAACAAATTTGTGGGGGAAAAACGTAAATGTCATATCTGCCCGCCATCATGGTTTGTTTCTAATAAAATTTTAAAATAAAATTTGACTCTAATAATAAATTTATATTTTTTACATGTTCTTCCTCCCCATAGCACCTTTTCGAGTCAAAGTATCTGTCACTCTATTCCTTTCTTGCTTTACAGAAAAATTTACTCCCTCTAATAAACCAATAAGATGCTCCCAAAAATCTCACAAATACCATACAGTGTATTTATAGTATCTTATTCAATTCACTACAATCTTCGAATCACATTCAATGTTAATACTATTATAGCCCAACTGTATACAAAACTTTATACCTTCCAATACCACTCTCAATTAAGCTTCATTACTAGAACAAGAACCAAAGGCTTTTATGAAACCAAAAATAAAAGAACCTGTACAGTGACTAAGTATACCACCACCACCAACCGGCCCCGAATTCCCCAAGCTACTCCCATCCAAATTGAGCTTCAAACGCCCTTGACTCGGTTTTAGCCATCTCATGACCTACATAGCTTTAGAATTCTTTTTAGCAATCTACACATTCAGATTATTTATTAACCGAACATCAGACTCGCTAAAATGGTCTATAACCATCATGTTCTTACTCAAAACCCTCATCCAATGCTTAATGGACAACCACACATCTGCAATACTCTCCAATTTTTCCTCCATTCTAGCCACACATCTCTTTCCCCACAACCTCCACACTACTAAACAAGGAATCAAACTCATCAAAGTTTCCAATTGAGAGTATCGAGGAAACTCAATTAAACCACATTTGAACTCTTCCTTTCCAGCTTTGGTGCCTAAGGAATAGCACACCTACTTCCACTCAAACCTTCCTCCATACATTAGCAGCAAACTCTCCCTTATTCGGGACATGCTCCAAATCTTCAGATTTTCTCAAATCACAACAATCATATGCTGAATCAAAGGTTTGTTTAGACTGGATAAGATGGGAACGGTGTACATTAGGCATGTTTAGAATCATGGGATTTTTTTGTTGGTACAGGTTGTTTTCTTGTTTTGGTTGATACAGGTTGTTTCTTGTATTAGGCATGATTAGGCATGATTTTTGGTACAAGTTGTTTTCTTGTATTGGTTGTTTTGATGCATGGATTTTTTTTTAGGTATTCTATAAATCCCAAGTGTCCTTTTTGTTGCCATGGTATTCCTCCGTCATAAGTTAGAGTTATTAATATATTTGGAACAAGGTTGCTATGTGGGTGGCTTCCGACTCTTAAAAAAAAAAAAGCATGCTATACTAGGCCATATTAATTAGCATAATATTAAAAAAATGATAGATTTAAAGATTATTTCTAGAATTTCCTTTGATTTGGATGAAAAATATTTAATATGTGTTCAATCTAAATAAGCTAGAAAACCATCTAAATTTAGGGGTGTAACCCGTTTGGTTTGATCTTATTTTGTACATTTTTTAGAAATAATCTAATATACACTAGTTTTGAGAACTTATTCCTAAAGTTTTCGTTGATTTGGATGAAAAATATTTAATATGTGTTCAATATACATAGGCTAGAAAACCATCTAAATCTAGGGGTGCAACCGGTCCGGTTTTATATATTTTTAGAACAGAACCGATGTACACTAGTTTTGAGAATTTAAGAATTGATATGGGACCGATTCACTACCGAAACCAGAACTTCCAGTCTTTCCAGTTTCTGTCCGGTTTTTCGGGTTCCGATTCACGATCGAAACCGAAAATGAGATAGAGTGACTTAAGAATTTATTATTAGAAATTTCACAAGTCAAAAAGTCAATGCCATCCATTTATGTTATTTGTGACAATCAGCTGGGATAAGTGTTTGTAATAATAAGCACTTTAATCAAAAGATGAGACATTTGAGTATCAAATATTCTACAATAAGATACTTGATAAAAAATGGATACCTGACTTTGGAATATATAAAATCAGAAGATAACTTGGCAAATACTTTGATGAAATGATTGGCAAAGTCGAAAGTTATATGTACATCAAGAGGATGGGACTGAAGTCTATTAATTAGGTCACCAATAGCGGTAACCCAACCTTCATGACTAGACATTCCAAGAAGAAAGTTCAATGGAAAAAATAAACTACTTGAGTGATTGGATAACATTATTAAAATTATATTATTGGATCATCCTTAAGGTGTGAGTGCTACAAATGTAATGTTAAAGGAAAAATAAAATGCTTTAAATGAGAATAAATTAAGGCGAAGTATTGAATTGCATATATTATTGAATGACTCACCTATATGACTCACAAAGGCCAAAGCAAAGAAAACCTGCACCATTATATAAGATTAGTCAGGTGATCTTAATTGTTCTTATTAGATTTGGCATGTTAGTATCCAGGGCATTCGAAAGCTTATTACATATTTACCTTACAGTCCTGATTGTCTCGTGCTGAACTATTAATATATATTGACAAAGACAAGTCATTTCAAGAATCAAGAGTCCAAGACGAATGCTTTGAAAGATTTAAGTTGAGAATCATCAATCACTTAGGATTCTGACTTGCGATTGACTTGAATAATGAACGATCATCAAACTTTATCTTGTTTTTTCTACTTCTTAACGATCATAAAATCTCTTTTCCAAAACAATGAGGTAGAAGACGTCAATTTGGATAAGAACGTATATATGAGTTGCATTTCCCAAATTTTTAGAGTCAATGTTCTAACGTTACACATGATTACAACATTGAATAAAATGATATATTTATGAAACCCCATATATAAAAATTACAACAAATATTTCACAAAAAGTCGAAGGAAAAAGAACATATATTTGTATAATTAATTACCATCTACTTAGCAGAAGTCGAAATAGGACAAAAATTACTTAATCATACCCAAAAAGACAAATAAAAAATGAACTATAGTTTCAGACAGTTGAAGCACTTGTGTGAAGACTAACCAAGGAGGCATAGAAGCCATCCTTGATTTTAAGCAAAGTCTCATGCCTTCCTTTCTCTACGATAGCTCCATTTTTAACCACTGCAATTACATCTGCATTCTTGATTGTGGATAATCGATGAGCCACCACTACTGTTGTTCGGTTAACCATGACTCGGTCTAATGCATCTTGAACCACTCTTTCGGATTCAGCATCTAGAGCACTGGTAGCCTCATCTAATAGTAATACCTTTGGACTTTTTATCATAGCACGTGCAATGGCTACCCGTTGTTTCTGCCCCCCGGACAATTGGACTCCACGTTCTCCTACTATGGTATCATATCCCTTCATGATTTTGCATTGCAAGAAGGACAAAACAAAAGATTAGCTAGCAGACTTGTGTAATGAATTTCAACTATATTAATCATGTCTTTCATGAATTTCAACTATATGAGAATGATTTAAGGAAATGCATTGCTTTGTTCGAACCTGTTGTAATCCACTGATGAAGCGGTGAGCATTTGCCAATTCTGCTACAGCAGTAATTTCTGACTCAATTGCATTTCCTTCCTTGCCGTACGCAATGTTGGCACGAATAGTATCATTAAACAAAACTGGTTCTTGACTCACAAGACCCATCTGCTGCCTCAACCACTTCACTTGAAACTTATTGATTTCAATTCCATCAAGTGTAATACATCCAGAATCAGGATCATAAAATCTTTGTAGCAACGCGACGACTGTGGATTTCCCACTCCCACTTTCTCCAACCAAGGCAACTGTCTGAAAAAAAGAAGATAATTTTGATATAATATCCTTCGTTGTAACATAAGTGGTAAGCAAGAAATTTTTTTGTGATTTTGTTGTGCCAAGCTGAAAACACCAAAATAAACTGTATATACTTACCTTGCCAGAACGAATGACCAAGCTGAGGTCTCGGAAAATCTGAATATCTGGCCTGCTGGGATATTTAAAGCTTACATGTCGAAGCTCAATCTCCCCTTTCAGATTATCCAATGTCATACCGGACTCATCGCAAGGATCTATCTTTGACTTCCGATCTATAATTGAAAATATGGAAGCTGCAGCATTATTGGCTTTGCCAGTATCTGGACCCATGGAGCTTGTTTGAGAAACTCCCATGGCAGCCATGGTCAAAGCAAAGAAAACCTGCAAACCAAATATCCGTCTAGAGATCAGGTAAATTAATTTGGTCTGAATGAATCTTATTTTAGATTCTTATTGTTAGAATACAAGGCTTTGAATAGCAGCTTGCTAAGGATAGAATGATTACTTACTTGGAAAACATCTGAAAATGTTGCTTTATTGACCTCAACGAGTCGAGCTCCTGCATAGAAACTGGTAGCATACACTAGAAATAACATGCCAAAAGACGTCCCAAATCCTATTCCAGTGACCAAGCCTTGCCTTATTCCTGCCTTCCTGGGGCCTTCACATTTTGTTCTGTATAGATCCATCACCTTTTCCTCAGCACAAAAAGAAGCAACTGTTCTTATACTTCCGACTGCATCGTTAGCAACTTGGCTTGCCTCCTCATACATCATCTTGAACCATATAAAATCACATTCGAAGGAATCAGCTTTCAGAGTAATAAATGTTAAAGAGATATAATATATATATATATATATATATATAGCATGTTGCAGCTATTAATGAGGTTTGTAGTTCTAGAGCAAACCTTTGCATCTGCACTGAATCCTTTCATGAACTTAACTTGAACGTACCCATTGATTCCAATCAATGGAATCAATGCAAGGACAATAAACGCCAACTGCCAACTTGCAACAAATGCAATGACCAAACCCGCAACTGCTGAAGCAATAACATGAAGTATCTGACCAAGAGCATCTCCAACAAGAGCACGCACTGTTGCAGCATCTGCCGAGAGCCTAGCACCGACCGTGCCGCTTGAGTGCTCAGGTTCATCAAACCACCCAACCTCCATGCGAACCAACTTCTCAAAACACATCAACCTGATACGTTCTACTAACTTACTCCCTGCCACAGAAAGGAAGTATGCTCGTGCTGGAATTGCCAGAAATGAAACCACACCGAGGGCCACAAAAATTACTGCCCAAAAATTTGTATCCTTCTTCAGTTGATGAGGTGGTTTGTAGAACGAGTTGATTACCCTCGAAAGCAATATGCCAAATATAGGGAGTATTGCGCCATTAATGATTGCAGCTATTGCCCCAAGAAGAAGAATTGGAATCTCTGGCTTGTTAAGGTAGGCAAGGCGGCGGATGGAGACCTTCGGCAATTTTTCTTCTCGTATTGCCAGCACATCATCAGCTATGGCCACTTCTGTGGGCAAACCAAATGCTGTGACTGAGAATGAACGGCGGCCGCTACTATTTACAGATGAACCCCGACTTAAGGATCTTAAGAATGACATTCTTTGACTGTTTCTAAGGCTAGACTGTCTAAACGACTCCATAGAAAATTCGGATCTGTTTTGATCATCTACAGCATGTCCTGATTCCTTGTTTTCTTCTTGTAAGCGTATAAGTTGAGAGTATGCTCCATGAGGATCCTTGACTAGTTCTGAATGTGAGCCTGAAAAATTAACCAGTATGTTTTTTAGTTGAAGTGTATCTGCCATTGTGGAGTAACCCATAGTTCAAGAAAAAATGATACAATGATCTAGTTATCTTCACGATGGTAACCTATAAGTTAAGAAGTGACTGGATCTATACACAATGATGTAGGTATTTGTATGTTTAGCGAAAATTAAGATTTCGATCATGTCCATAGAATGTAGAGCAATGCGATTAGTTAGAAAGATAACAGATGTAGGCAATGAAAAATCTAAGGCATGGCTATACGGTGATATTAATATACCTTTTTCGACTATCTTTCCTCTGTGAATGACTGCGATCATATCAGCATTCCTCACAGTGCTCAAACGATGGGCAACAATGACAGTAGTTCGGTCGACCATGATCCTATCCAATGCCTCCTGCACAATCCTTTCAGATTCTGCATCAAGTGCACTTGTAGCTTCATCCAGAAGTAGAATTCGCGGGTTTTTCAGAATTGCTCTTGCTATGGCAACTCTCTGTTTCTGACCACCAGAGAGCTGGGTTCCATGCTCACCAACCATCGTATCTAGTCCCTAGATGTAAAAAAAAAAATCAAAGTCAGAAAGTGAATTAACATGTTCTGTGGTAATGAGGGAGAAGACAATATCTTAAGCTCCAATGGAGGCTAAAACTTTGAACCTGAGGCAATTTATCGATAAATTTAGCAGCATTTGCAAGCTCTGCTGCAGATCTTATCTCTGCATATGTTGCCCCATCCTTTCCATAAGCAATATTATCCTTGATGCTGGATGCAAACAACACGGGTTCTTGGCTGACAAGACCAATTTTCCCCCTAATCCATTTAAGCTGGAGGTCTTTTAGGTTAATGCCATCTATAAGAACTACACCGGCATGTGGATCGTAGAATCTCTCTATTAGACTGATCACTGTTGACTTCCCACTTCCACTTTGTCCAACCAAAGCTACCGTTGTGCCTCTGTGGATATAAAGAGAGAATCCCCTGAATATCTGTTCATCTGGTCTTGCTGGATAACTGAAGGAAACATCTCTCAACTCTATATCTCCAAGAATATCATTCAAAACTTTTCCCCTTGTGTCATAAGCATCAATCTCTGGCTTCCTCTCAATAGTCTCAAACATCTTATATGCTGCAGCTTTACCAGCAGCAAAGGCACTCATGCAGGGAGATGCCTGGCCTAGGGACCTGAAACATTCAGATTGTAGCATGAGGCAAGAAATGAATGAAGAAAAGAACCAAAGTATTACATACATCTATTCATACTATCGCGAGATAAAGAATATTCTAGTTTCAACTTACATAGATCCTGTCATCACAGCCATGATCACATTCAACACATCACCCCCACTGTACCCCTTTTCAAGTATCATCTTAGATCCAAACCATATTGCCATACCATAGCTACTGAACATGACGAACATAACCATAGCAAAACCAAGTCCAGAAGCCAAGCCTTCCTGAACACCAGATTTGTAAGCTGTTACTAGAAACTTTTTGTAGTTAGCTACAGCTTGCTTCTCCCCAGTAAATGATGCCACCTAGATACGAAATCAAATAATGGATATCAAGAGTTTGCTAGAAAATAACTGTGAAGCTGAGCAGAAATCACTGAGAGATAATTACAAAATTCCCCAAGCATGCATATAGTTCTGATAATATGACATACTGTTCTGATTGAGCTGATTGTCTGTTCAACCACATTCGCTGCATTTCCATAAGCACCCTGTCCACGAGAAGCTGTCTTGGATATGACGACAGACATAACGCCGCCAGAGGCCACAAGAAGAGGAATTGAGGCTAACAAGACAAGGGTAAGGAGCCAGCCTTTGAAAAATGCTACAAAAAAGCCTCCGATGAATGTTGATAGCAGCTGCACAAATTTCCCAACCTACACAGGCAAATAGACTCTTTTATCTGCATAATCAAGTTTACAAGCACAACATCAATGAAACCCAAAAAATATTTTCATCCAGTCGGGAAGTTTTGATGTATTGGTGCAGGAGTATACTACCTTCTCACCCATGGCATCTTGTATAAGAACAGTGTCGCCAGACATTCTCTCAACAACCTCTCCGGTGTTTGTTTCTTTGTCAAAGAAAGCCACATCTTGTCTCAAAATAGTCTTCAAATACAAACCCCTTATTCGTGCTGCTTGTCTCTCGCCTGTGACCATCCAGCAAGCCACCTCTGACAAGAACAAGGGCAGATTTCTCATTTCTCAATGCCTGATAGATGAAATTTTATTGATGCTCTAAAAGTTCTATGATGATTCTGATTTGGGAAAGTACTTACGGAGGAATCCTGCAACACCAATTCCAGCTGCCAAGTAGACGAATTTTAGACAAACCTAAAATATTAGCCAGAAACTAGTCAAGGCCATCTTCATATCAAGAAAATTAGCATGTCAGAAAATGGAGGATGGATTCAAATACATCCTCTTAATCAAGGTAATTTTTTCAACAGAAGCACTAGATAATAAAATTATTAGAGATGTGATCTTTTAGATTTTCACATCCAAAAAGTTGTTCAGGACAAAGTCAAACACTAAGCTATACATTTCCAGTGATGAAAATTGAAATTAACATCATGAATTAGACTTGTGGAGCATATTTTTACCTTGGAAACTACACGAACAACATCCTTATTGTTCTGGTTACTTCCCAAAACATTAATCATTTCCCCAAAGAATATTGTCATAAGGGGCAGACCCAACCCATTTCCAATGGCACCTATTATGCCTACAATCATCAAGCAAACATCTCTGGAATCTGCAAACGAGAACAGCTTTAGAAATGGAACAGTTTTGGTAATCTGATCTCCTCCACTCTTCTCCGAGCCTTCTTTATCACCAATCATGTCAGGGCTTTTGTCTGCTTCTACATTTTTTCTCAATGAGGCGGACTCAGGCAGATTTGGCTTTCCATTCCATCCACTCTCTATCTCCATTTTACAAACTCCAATATGACAATCCAATTGCCAACTACTTTATTTGGGAGATGTAGAATTTTTACAGTAGCTGCACACAATTAATAACTTCAGAAATCAGGTGTCAGGAAATTAAAAATGAAATTGTTGATTGACATGGAAAATATTTTTTGTAAACGAATGGAGAATTGACAAATATCAGAAAGTCAAGACTCTTGTTTATATTGCAAAGTTCCAACGTTTATATGGTATTACTGCATTCACAAACTGAGAAGGCAGCAAAAGAATTAAAAAGATGTCAACACACACACATATATGCACATGTATGTATGCATATGAATTTCTGCTTTTGGAGAGTGAATAAGCAGAAACATAACGAGAAAAGTAAACCAATAGGAGGCTAATATGTCTATCAAGGCACTTGTTGTGGTGCCAGATTTCATCTCAACTAGATAGATTCACAACCAGAGAGTCTAGCAAAACTAATCAGCAAAGTGACAAATTAAGGGGATAAAGTACCCTTTATTAGAACCCATGAAACAAATTTATGACTAAAAATCCCTATAAACCTCAACAAAAAGAACAACACAAGAAACCACGAGCAGAGAGAGAGAGAGAGGCATATTGTAATTTTAGAAAGTACTTAAATCAAATGATAGTCATGAAACATGATTTCAAAAAACAAAAAGTAGAAGAGGAATGAAACAGAAAGTGCAAGTAAAAATCACTCGTCGATATAAAAAGTTAGAAGATTTTATATCGACGAGTCATATGCTGAAAATGGAGGTAAGTTTGTGGGTGTAGCCAGAGAAAGGAGAACAAAGTAATATTTGCTCTGCTGCCGCAGGTGAACCAGAAAGGAATTGCACCATTAACTCTGCTGTGTAATTGGTTGCAAAGTTTGCAAGCGAGAAGCTGACACAAACATACATAACTGTTGGGTATTTATTCAAATCAATGCAAAATGAGTCCTTTAAAACTCCCTGATGATAAAGTTATTACTAAATGTCAACTTATGCACAGGGAGTCAAATTCCATAGCAGGGTGCTCTGCTGCTTACTATCACCAGGTTGATGAAATATCATATATATACTGAAAATGAAAAAATTATAAGCAAGTTGGGCAGGTTATAGAGTTTTCTCCTCATGAAATTCTTGGTGATGCATGAATTTTACCATAGAGGTTGCAAAGGATGTTCTTTTTTAAAGATGACATGACATTCAATACCACTGTACCTGGTTGTGATAAAAGAGGAGAAGGAATGAAACTTTTGTTCTGTTCTTTGAGACAATTAAACTCACTGCAGCCCCGAGATCTATATCAGAAGGAGCTCCGCAAAACTAAAGTTCCCAATCCATGCCATTTTCATCACTCTACAACATCAAAAAGATCTAATAACCATTAAAACGAACGAAACCCATATGCTAAAAACAACCAACAAAAGAAGTGGACTGTTCCGACAGGTGTCTTTACCAAAAGGTTAAACTCTAAAGGACACCTGAAACTGCCAGATTTTGGGATTCTCAGTTGCAGAACTTCATCCACGTTGGGGATGCTCTCTGTGTATGAGCTATTTCCAGCACATTATATGGGCTTTTTTCATTCAGGTAGTGTGCAGGCATCATCATTTATAATACTCACCCACTAGAATAAACACAAACGGCCATAGCTATTAACTTGGTCAAAGGTGACGAACCTGCACTTAGTCAACCAGTTCCCTAATTGCTTTTCGAAGAAAACAATTCCCACATGCTTGATGTTTCACTGTCACACAACTTATCTTCCTCTACAATCAAATAAAATTTATACATTTCGTGTCAGCAGAACCAATTGTCAGTTTCTAACATAGATTTTTTATTTTATTTTATTTGTTTCAGGTAGCATAATCATCACCAACCATGAAATGCTCATTACCCATTTTCTTCATTTCTTTTTTCCTGATCAATACTTCTGCAGTGGATTGAAATTTCCAGATTTTGAGCTGGTCGTGCTCCTACACTCCATCCCCTGAAATGGTAAATCAAAGAGAAATAAAATATTTTATTAGATTAAAAAAAAGAATAAATTCTTCTTATTGTACTATCACTATTTATATCATATTCAACTGCTTCTTTTACAATTGGCAATCCATTGGTTATTAAACATTAGAAAATTCTTGTCCCCAAGTTCATCTGCTAGACAACAGGTACGGAATGAATAAATAACTACTGTTTGTAAGAAAAAAAATATTAATTTTGGTTAAATGGATTTTTTTGATAAAACTTATAATAAAATCAATCTATTGAACTTAAGAATCTTTTAGTGCTGATTTTGCGTTTCACATTGTGGTCGTTTTTTTCTTGGAGATAATAAGAACGTTGTTGGTGAAGAGAGGGACGGCTGAGATACATTAGTGTTGGTCAATGGGAATAGAGTCCATTAAATTTTTGTGCAAGATGACCGTTCCAAACGAGTACAGAATAAAAACAAAAAAACAAAGATCATTGTTGACTTTAAAATTTGCATGCAGAACCAAGACATGGCGAAATAATCATCGGGGTTAGGTACACCCATATCTTCTTATCATTTTAATATACCGAAATAAACATCAACGCAAAGATCAAATCTCTTAAACAAACTTGAGACTCGAGTATGAGATAGATATATACATAACAGTAATTTTATATATAATTTTAGGATGTATATGTTCATCATAAAAAAAAATTATTATTATTATTATTATTTTTTGTAGATTCAATATTTATTTACTTTTTTCAAAGTTAGTACGTGAGTTTGCACACTTTAAAACTGTAAATATAATTTCTCATGAACAATGCTACACAATCTTCCCCAACCTCCACACCACATTTTTTAAAAATTTTAATATATATTTTTTTGAGTTTATTCTTTTTAAACTAATTCAATTCTTCTATTCATTATTCATATATTAAATATTTGATAAAAGAAAAAAAATAATAAAAATTAAAAAAAAATGAGGTGTGTGGAGATTGTGTAGATATGTATGTATTTATCTCTCTCTCAATTGAGTTACTCACATTCGAAGAAATTTTTTCCAATAACAAAAGCACAATTATGAAAGACCAAACTTGGTGAAAGAGAATGCTAATATAAATTACTTCCAACTACTAAAAGTAAAACCTTGCAAAATGCCTCAAGTTTGGAAATTGGAGGGACTTTTTCCCAATAATAAAGGCATAATATTTAAGAAAGACAAAACTAGAGAAATAAAAATGGTAAATTACTTCCAACTTTACTACCAAAACCATGCAAAATGATGTGAAACTTTACGTGGACCGAACTTCATCATCCACTTTTTTTAAAAATAAATAAATAAATTTAATCCTTTTATAATATTAACAATTACATCTCAAAAAATGGAGTTTTTTTTTTCCTGTTCTTCAGAATTGGTCATTTATTACCCAGCACCTAATTTGGTATTTTTTTTAAAAAATGAGAGAAGAAGAAGAATGAATATTTCCACATATATAATGGCTGAATGGTTCTTATGTCAACTCGAGATTTAGGTGGCCATTTAGATGGTCAGTTGAGATGAAAGTTGAATAAAATATTATTAAAATATTATTTTTTAATATTATTATTATTTTAAAAATTAAAAAAAAATTATTTATTATATTTTATATTAAAATTTAAAAAAATTGTAGCCGAAGATTGATTCACTCTTTGGTTAATTCTATTGCTTAAAAGTAATAATAAAATAAAATAAATCCATATAGTAAAGTGATTGGATCCTCTGACTAGAGCCAGGAAACTGACTCTGTCAAGCAATTGCTATCAGCTTTGGCCTTTTCTTAAAGCTATCGTTTACTTGTAGATCTGTGTAAAATCCGAGACAGTCCCCTCCAACTGCCTACTTTTTTTTTAGCACCTTCTTATAATCAAAAATAATTTTGGAAGTAATTACGTCCAATATGCTAAATTATACTTTCCTTCTCATTAATTATCATCTTATTCCTACTCGATTGTCTCGTTCGGTTATGCAATTTAGATGAAATAAGATATTTTATTAAAAGTTAAATAAAATATTATTATAATATTATTTTTTAATAATATTTTTATTTTAAAATTTAAAAAATTTAAAAAAATTAAATTATTTATTATATTTTATATGAGAGTTTGAAAAAATTATAATGATTATATGAGATGAGATGAAAAGTAGCCCTGAAATTACCTTCCTCACTATGAAACATTTCCTTTTAAATGTTAAAGATATTTTTGTCCTTTTAAGTTTTAACCATTCAAAAGTAGTGATAATTTAAGGACCTAAATAAGAATTATATGATAATTATTTAGAGAAAAGGTAAAAACTTCCATAGAAAACAAAATAAAACCATAATTTGGAGCAAACTAATATATAGTCAATTTACAAGAAAAATGGAGTAATTCTATTCTTGTCTTAATCCATATCATCTTTTTTATATATTTATTGATGTGACATATTTTAAATAATTTTTTTTATTAATTATTTAAAAAACAGTCACTTAAGACTTGTTCACAAGTGGCTTCTTTTATTTGTAGGAAAGTAATAATTATGGATGGAGAAAGAATACGTCACAACTAATATATATCATTATTTCGCAGTCATGAATTATTGACTATAAAATAGGGGAAAAAAAAGTACAAGTAAAGAAAACTTTAATTTTGTGGAAAAAGAAGAAAAATGAAGATATGGATGGACGGAAGAGAGATAGGGGTGGTGGAAGGAAGGAAGATGGATGAGAGAATATGATAAAATCCAATACACATCGATCCCAAGTCAACAATATCGATCATTACTTGTAGAGGCAAACAAAACCTGCTACGTCAATTCAATAACTTTAAAGATTAAATATTGGAATTTACGAAAATTAATTGCGCTACAAATTAATTAAATAAAATAAAAACAGCATGCAAATGACACTTTGGTACGTTTTAGTACTTATCTAAATAACAATTTTGTAATCCTTGACTTTGAGAACCATCATGAGAGGATCGACATTTTAGTATTTTTCTAAGTAATTATTAGAATATTAATTGAATAATTATATTCATATGTTTCTGTTGGGCCCATTTGATTAATGAGATGATATGAGATTTTTTTAGATGAAAGTTGAAAGTTAAATAAAATATTGTTAGAATATTATTTTTTAATATTATTATTATTGTTTTGAAATTTGAAAAAATTGAATTATTTATTATATTTTGTATGAAAATTTGAAAAAATTTTAATTATGAAATGAAATGAAACCGTTTTTGTATCTAAACAGGATTTTCTTGAGCTATTTCTTTTTGGTTTAAATTTTTGGAAAGATTGGTGATTTATATTTTAAAATGATTTTAAAACAATAACACTTCAAAGGAAATTAGACTTTATAATAATTTTATAAATATTTTAAATTGACTAATATTTCGAGATTTAAGATTTCTTCTATTATTATTATTATTATTATTATTATTATTTTATTAATCAAAGTGACTACGGTTGTGTTTAAAAAATAAAAAATAAAAAGAGCAAAGACAAACAGATATAGAGTCGATCTTACTTTCTTAAGGTGAACTTTTCGCCGCAACAAACTGTTTCATTGGCGACCCTTTCAAAGGTTTACTTATCTATCGAGACAAACACGTTTCCGTCTTTACAGAACCGACATATGCTCTACGAAAATAGGATAGAGTGCCGTCAAGGAAGGAAAACAAAATATTGAAGGTATATGAATGTTTCAACGTTGAGGAGTTCTTTATTTCCTAAATCATACTTTAAGAGGTCAGAACTCAGCATCAAACACAGTTCCATTTTACCAAATACGTTCATTGCTGCCCAAAATGGTGCTCAATAAACCCATTAAATCTCCATTTTTCTGTTGGTTTCTAACTAGTTTTTTAACACTATTACAAGAGGTGGGAAAAAGAAAGGCTTGAATCGGTTAGGTATTTCATCTCAACTGCTAATGAAGACAAAGATGTTTGGAGCTCAAAATATTCTCATGAAGCCCTTTATCTATAAGCTATATATATATATATATATATATATATATATGATTATCAGATGACATCCTTTCACAACTGAATCCTACAAAAATTGACACTGGGGGAGGCGTGACAAAGCTGAATCAGCAGCTTTCAACAAAGTGCCATCCAAAATACCAGACTCAATTTTAGAAACATGAAAACGTTATGTGAATAAACAAAACAAAAGAATCTATGGAGGCAAAGAGAAAGCAACCAGCACATACATAAAACAGGAACAATTACAGAAGGAAGCTCATGCAGTTGAAGCACTCGTGTGAAGTGCTACTAAGGAGGCATAAAATCCATCCTTGATATTAATCAAGGTATCGTGCTTTCCTTTCTCCACAATTACTCCATTTTTAACAACTGCAATTAAATCGGCATTCTTGATTGTGGATAACCGATGAGCCACCACAATTGTAGTCCGGTTAACCATGACTCGGTCCAGTGCATCTTGAACCACTTTTTCAGACTCAGCATCTAGCGCACTAGTCGCCTCATCTAATAGTAAAATCCTTGGGCTTTTAATAATAGCACGTGCAATAGCAACTCGTTGCTTCTGCCCGCCAGACAATTGAACTCCTCGCTCTCCTACCATGGTATCATAACCCTGCATTTTATGTTATTGTAGGACAAAAGGATTAGAGCACATTGGCAAATTAATTTTGTCCACAAAAGCTGTCTTAGCTAAGGGACTTGGTGATGGTTTTAAGAATGTTGATGAGATGGAATTTTAAAAATGGTTTGCATTGCCCTAACCTGTTGTAAGCTACTAATGAACTTGTGGGCATTGGCCAACTCTGATGCAGCTATAATTTCTGCCTCAGTTGCATTTCCATCCTTTCCATATGCAATGTTGGCATGGATAGAGTCATTGAACAGAATTGGTTCCTGGCTCACTAGCCCCATCTGCTGCCTCAACCACTTCAGTTGGAACTTTTGAATCTCAATTCCATCCAATGTAATATGACCTGAATCAGGATCATAAAACCTTTGCAAAAGCGATATCACTGTGGATTTTCCGCTACCACTTTCTCCAACCAGAGCAACAGTCTGAAAGAAGATATTCAGACAAGTGTGATTGAACTTGAACACAATGAACAGTATATTCAAAATGAAAAGCTACTTGGAAAAGTCAAAACACATTTTGATTGTTAAAATTTACCTTGCCAGAACGAATAGCCAAGCTGAGGTCTCGGAAGATCTGAATATCTGGCCTAGATGGATACTTAAAGCTTACATGACGAAGCTCAATGTCACCCTTAACATCATCCAATTTCATGCCGGACTCCTCACTTGGGTCTATCTTTGACTTCCGATCAATTATCCCGAATATGGAAGCAGCAGCAGTCTTTGCTTTACTAGAATCGGGAGCAAAGGAGCTTGATTGAGAAATTCCAACTGCTGCCATGGTTAAGGCAAAGAAAACCTACAGACCATACATACCTCTCAAAGTTATTAAAAGTTAGTTTTGTGCAAATGAAAATCGCCATTTTTCATACTGTTGAACATGCTTTGGAAAACTTTAAAACATGTGGGAAGAATATTTACCCGGAAAACATCTGAGAATGTTGCTTTCCCATTATCAACAAGTCGAGCTCCTGCATAGAAGCTGGTTGCATAGACACAAAACAGTAAGAGGAAAGACATCCCAAATCCTATTCCACTTATGAGGCCTAGCCTTATTCCTGTCTTCATTGGGCCTTCGCATTTCTTTCTGTATAGTTGCATCACCTTCTCTTCTGCACAGAAAGAAGCAACTGTTCTTATACTTCCGACTGCATCATTAGCAACTTGGCTTGCTTCCTCATACTTCATCTGCAACCATCAAAATTTACTTCTTGATATATACTTTGAAACAAATAATTCATTTACAGGTAATGAAGAACTATACAAAATCATCAACTTTACGTTAAATCAAGAAGTATACAAGACGTGTGTGTGTACCAATGTTTTCCCCTGAATCTTGTACAAAATTGATACCTTTTCAAGTTTGACCCTGAAATACCTAATGTTTACCATGCTGCAATAATGAATAGTGGAAGCCTTAGCGCTAAAATCATACCTTTGCATCTGCGCTGAATCCTTTCATAAACTTCACTTGAACATACCCATTAACTCCAATCAGAGGGATCAATACAAGGATAATAAAAGCTAACTGCCAGCTTGCAACAAAAGCAATGACCAACCCAGCAACAGCAGCAGCAGCATTTTCCACCACTTGACCAAGTGCATCCCCAACTAAGGCACGAACTGATGCTGCATCTGCTGAGAGCCTGGCACCAATTGCACCACTTGAGTGCTCAGGCTCATCAAACCAACCAACCTCCATGTGAACCACCTTCTCAAAGCAGATTACTCTAATACGTTGGATTAGTTTACACCCAGCCACAGCAAAGAAGTATGACCGAGCTGGAATGACAAGCAATGATGCTAGACCAAGGATCATAAACATTATTGCCCAAAATTTTGAATCTTTTTTTAGTTCGTTAGGTGGTTCATAAAATGTTTTAATCACGCTGGAAATCAGTAAACCAAAAATAGGAAGTATTGTGCCATTCATGACTGCAGCAATAGCTCCAATTATAAGCACTGGAATCTCAGGCTTGTTTAAGTGGGCAATGTGGCGGAGTGACACATTTGGATATTCTTCCGCAGGTGGTTGAGGGGTTTGTTTCTCTGCCAGTGCAATGTCTGGTAAATTAATTCCTGTAGGAAGACCAACAGATACAGAGAATGAGTGGCGGCCGCTATTTCCTACTCCAGATGATCCTCGACTTATGGATCGTAGGATTGACATTCTTTGACTTGACTGTCTAGCAGATTCTGCTGTAATTTCCTGCTTGTTTTGATCATCTACAGATTGCTCTGACTCTTTGTTTAGTTCTTGCAAGCGAATGAGCTGAGAGTATGCTCCATCAGGATCATTGATTAGAACTGAGTGTGAGCCTGATCAATTGAGACACACAATAGTCAGAAACATAAGTTAACCTGCCTCTTTCCCCATAAGGTGTGAAATCTACGATCCAACTATTCTGTGTAGCCGAGCACAATTTAAGATTGAAAAGTCAATTGGGAAATGTCAAAACAACTAACAAGGTCCAAAAATTTCAAAAAACTTTAAAGGGCAAAAAATAATGCGCAATAATCTAAGAAAACATTTTTGATTTTTTGATTTTTCATTTATGCAACTACATAATTTAATTTTTTGTGAATAAAAAACCTGATGTTTCGTAAAGACATCCAGGACATGAACCAATAATAATTCTCAAAATATAGAATCATAAAAGTATCTATACCCTCAATAGGAAATTCAAGAATTCATATATCTGGAGAACATAACATGATATGAAAAACACAACACAGTAAGTACTAAGCCTCTGGTGACGGGGTGCAACTTGTAACTGTGATATTAGTTCCACATGTGAATGAATCAAAGAGTATGCATGCATGTACTTGTTAAATACCTTTTTCAACCATCTTTCCTCTATGAATGACGGCAATCATGTCGGCATTCCTTACTGTGCTCAAACGATGGGCAACAATTACAGTT
This sequence comes from Cyclocarya paliurus, assembly GCA_029856935.1. Taxonomy (NCBI): domain Eukaryota; kingdom Viridiplantae; phylum Streptophyta; class Magnoliopsida; order Fagales; family Juglandaceae; genus Cyclocarya; species Cyclocarya paliurus. The sequence continues at coordinate 11,655,830 of CM056949.1, forward strand.
GTCCGATTTACCATAATCCGGTCTAATGCCTCTTGCACGATCCGCTCAGATTCTGCATCAAGTGCACTTGTAGCTTCATCGAGTAGTAAGATTCGTGGGTCTTTCAGAATTGCTCTTGCAATGGCAATCCTCTGCTTTTGTCCTCCAGATAGTTGTGTTCCATGCTCACCAACCATGGTATCTAGTCCCTGGCAGTGAAATTCAAAATTTTAACAATAACTTTAAAAATATTCTGAATAGAAGGTCTTAAAGTATAATCAAGTAAACTTTGAATTAGAACCTGCGGCAATTTATCAATAAACTTGGCAGCATTTGCAAGTTCAGTTGCTGCTCTTATCTCCTCGATAGTTGCACCATCCTTTCCATATGAAATGTTATCCTTAATGCTTGATGCAAACAATACAGGTTCCTGGCTGACGAGACCAATTTTCTCCCTAATCCATTTAAGTTGATACTCTTTGAGGTTAATACCATCTATAAGAACTTCACCAGCCAAAGGATCATAAAATCTCTCTATCAGACTAATCACTGTCGACTTCCCACTTCCACTTTGACCTACCAAAGCTGCAGTTGTGCCACTTGGGATACAGAGAGAGAATCCATTGAATATTTGCTCATCAGGCCTGCTCGGGTAACTGAAGAAAACATCCCTTAACTCTATATCTCCACGAATGTCATCTAATGTCCTTCCCTTTGTGTCATAAGCATCAATCTCTGGCTTCCTCTCTATAGTTTCAAACATCTTAAATGCTGCAGCTTGACCAGCGGCAAATGCACTCATGCAGGGAGATGCCTGACCTAGAGACCTGAAATATCCATATGGAAACATAAAGCGAGAAACAGATTAATGGTTAAGAGAATATGATTACGAGTATAATATATTTATATGTTTTCTTGCTTGTTATGAAAAAAACGCAAAAGTAACTTTACCTTTGTAAGGTACAATGAAGAAATGAAGATAATAAACATTATAGCAATGGCTGGAACAAAGGGGGGGGGGGGGGGGGGGGAAGGGGAGTGGAGGGGAAGGAAATGCAACTCACATGGACCCTGTCAACACAGCAATAATCACAGTCAGCACAGCACCCCCACTATATCCTTTTTCAAGTATCATCTTTGCTCCAAACCATATAGCCAAAGCATAACTGCAGAACACCACTAACATAACCACACCAAGACCAAATCCCGAAGCCAAGCCTTCATGAACCCCTGATTTGTAAGCTTTTACAAGAAATTTGTTGTAATTAATTATAGCTTGCTTCTCACCGGTGAACGACGCAACCTAGATAGGGACTGCATTTAGATTCCATACTTCAAATAAATTTAAACAGCATGAAATAAAGTTACGAAACATGACGTACAGTTCGGATTGAACCAATTGTCTGTTCAACTACATTTGCTGCTTTTGCATAAGCATTTTGTCCAACGGATGCCATCTTGGCAATGATAGTGGACACGACTGCACCAGACACCACTAGAAGAGGAATAGAAGATAACATGACAAGGGTCAGAAGCCACCCTTTGATAAATGCTATTACAAAGCCTCCTATGAATGTAGAAACCAGTTGTATAAATTTCCCAACCTGCATAAATAGACTTGTTAAACCCCAGGATTACATGCAAAAAAACAATATTTATGACATTCAGGATTATGGCTTTTGATGCAAGTGTAGCAGTACTGTAATACCTTCTCACCCATAGCATCTTGTATGAGTACAGTGTCGCCAGACATTCTCCCAACAACCTCTCCGGTGTTTGTTTCCTTGTCAAAAAAAGCAACATCTTGTCTCAAAATGGTCTTCAGATACAAACCCCTTATTCTTGCTGCCTGTCTCTCCCCTGTGACCATCCAGCAAGCCACCTCTGATAGGAAAAAAAAGAAGACACACACACATACACAAACAGTCAGTTCTTAACTCAATTGTTGATATTGGTAATCAGAAGAAAATATGTGAGCAATAAAATTTTCAAGTTACTGTAGTATGACATCTACTTACGAAGGAATGCTGCTACACCCGATCCCAATCCCAAATAGACAAACTTTAGAGAGACCTGGTTTTTCAAGGAAACCAATTTAGAACATCTTCACATCACAAGTTCAAGAGGTCAAAAAAGAAAGAATGAGGTTCTAACACATCCCTTGAATTAGCTAGCAACTCAAGGTCCACTAGATTATGAAAAGTAGTTAATGGCATAAAAAGAAATAACAGTGCAACCAAATCAGTAAGACTTTGCAGAATATCTTTACCTTGGAGACCACCTCAACCACATCGTGGTTATTCTGGTTATCTCCAAAAGAATCCGTCAAGTCCCCGAAAAGGAGAGTCATAAGGGGCATACATATCCCATTACCAATAGCACCAATTGTGCCAAGGATCATCATCAAAATATCAGAGGAATCAGCAAATGAGAACAGTTTGCGAAAGGGAATAGCGTTAGTTTTCTCATCTCCTTTACTCTTTTTTGAGTCTTCCTGATCACCATTCGTGCTGGCGGTTTTCTCTGCTTCTGGATAGCTTTCTGATGTGGTGGCTTCATCTCCATTTATTTTGCCGCCGAAGCCATTCTCAGCTGCCATATTACCAAATCTGAGAATTGATTTTATTCCTGCACGACACAGTAAATGGTTTAAATCAGCATCTATAAGCCGAATACAAAGAATACCCAAGAATCCCACTCCAACAAAATATTATCTTTACCTTGACTTCTACTGAAGTGGGCATTAAATATTTTACAACTTTTTCTGTAACAAACTGATCAAATTCAACACCCTCGTCTACGTTCCATATATTTAAATTCTTAATATCCTAAATTTATGTCGAAGTACTCCACATATAGGAAGCCAGCGAATGTTAAGATTAAAACGACAAATATGATCATTTTCTGCGTAGTCAGTGAGAAGCACAGTGAAAAGTAAATCCCCTGGAGCCTAAAATGTCCATCAAGGACCTTGGTTTTGCTATTCCATATGCAACAAAGGAAAGTAAACAAAAAAATAAAACTATTTTCTTTATTCAGTATACAATAAGAACGTATCCAATTTAAATTAAAGAGTGCAAAATCAGAATCTTTAAAATCGTAATCAGACCAAGAAAAGAGAACTGTAAAGAAACAAAGACAACAGAGAGAGAGAGAGAGAAGTGATTTATTACTGCCGCATCAAAGTTAAATGTTGATATACAAAAAAGGGTGCCTGTGAAGCATATATGACAGATAAAAAAGAATGACCTTTCTGACAGACATCAGAAAAAACCCTGCAACCCTCGGTTCCCATCAGGAAGATGAAAAAACTGAAGAGTTTCCCACCAAATTCAATAGCATATTATATCATTCATATCATCCTCATTATCATGATATGATTACACCATTAAATGAACAAAATAGAAAAGCCCATCAGCCGAAACACAGAAAAGAAGAGCATAGAGACAGATCCATCCTCAGACGGATCAAAACAGTACCTGAAACGATCACTGTTGAGATCCACAAGTGCAGGACTAATGCACTTCCAAGGATTCTGTATTTCTTGGGCTGTTTAAGGAGATTTAAAAGGGGGCTGGGGGCTGGAGTACAATGTCTTTGCTTGAAGTCCAAGCACGACTATTCATGACAGCTTAAACCCTCCTACTATTGATGGAAGGGCACATATGATAGAGCCCGTCGCAGTCAAAAGCTCGAATAATTTAACGCTGTCAACTGAATATGAATTTTCTTATTCTTGACTATTCTCTCTCTCCGGTATCTTGGGCACTAAGCTTAATAGCATTTCCTGTTGGAAATATGCGGACTCTGGAAGGAATGTGATACGAAACTCTTCCTGTGAAAATCACAAAAAAGGAAGACAAGTTTGAAACGCTACTTTTGTGGTTGGAGTTTGAACCAAACACACGCGAGATATTAAACTAATGAAAAGGAAAAACATTTTTCCTAGTTGTTTACTTGATTTCATGCTCATCTCTAATATCTAATCTCTAATATCAAATCTGTAATTGATGAGGATTATATACATGTTAAACCCAATTCAGCTATCTCACTGACATCACTTCTGTCGATACGACCCTTTTTGTTAAACAAATTAAAAATTGCAGGACACAGGAGCAAAAAGGTGAAAAACACAGCACTGGAGAACTTAAAAAAGTGGGGTTTGGCGGCTCGACTGTACATCTCCTCTCAAATATAATTTAAATATAAAATTTTTAAATTAATCTTTATAATTTTTTTAAATAAAAAATAAAAATTAACTCTAATTTTTTCAAATTTTAACAAAAATTATATTATAAAAATATTTTATTATAATATTATAATATTATAATATTATTTATTTTTTTTTCTTATTTTTTAAAATTTTAAAAATTCTTTTCAAATTATTTCATTATTATTTACAAATTATCTTATTATTATTCATAAAATTTTCATTTCATTTTACTCTCCAAACAAATCTTCAGTATTCGTTTGCTTACGCCATATAATGAAGAACAAAAGTATTACAAATTACGTTCTCTTCTAAATAAGTTAGTGCAATCCTACCCATTAATCCCTTCGATCATAATATGAGATTAACATAACGAACTGCATAATTAGGGTAAAGGTATAATTTTTATTTATTTTTGACTTTTCTTGCGAAGCAAGGGCGAATGCGAAAAATGAAGCAACCCCATTAAATGGCCATGTTTGACATTTGCACCCCCCAAGTTTGAAGGTTGAAATCATGTCAAAGACAAGCTCCAAAGCTAACAACCAACCCGTTCAACTACTACCAAAATAGGTAGTGATAAGCTTACTATCTATTTATTATTTGTAATATATTTATTTTTTTATTATTTTATTTTAAGTATTTTTTTAATATTTTTAATTATTAAAAAAAATTAAAAAAATATATAATTTTACTAATAATTACTTTCTTAACTATTAAATAAAATTAAAAATTAAAAAAAATTTAAATAAAAATAAATAAATAAATAGTAAAAGAATAGCAACCTATCATTTTCCTTACCAAAATATGCTGTTTGTTTTCGGCATTCAGAACCAACTGGCAAATAAAGAAGTAATCGTACGGTTGATTACTAGCCACAGTCCAAAAGGACATCGGTTTGTGTTTTCCGACTTTAGTGATTTATTAATAATTTAATATGCATGCAAACATGGATACATACCTACTGTTTTATTTCACTGTTATGATTTTTATTTTATTTTTTAATTTTTTTACTTAGTAATTAAGAAATTTTTTTTAATAATATTATGATTTTTTTATTTTTTTAAATATTAAAAAATATTAAAAAATACATGTATAAAAAAGAAAAAAAAAATCAATAACTAAGTTTCCAGTCCTGGCAATGATTGTAGCATGATCGTACATAAATATACGAAAACTCGAACATTAATGTACTTTTATATATGTTCTTGGTGTACTTGTCCGTTTGGCTCCACGTCTATTTTCCCTTTCCAAGTCCTAACGTTCTAGAATTCATGTGGTTGTTAGGTTTGAATGTCAAAATGAGAATTTTTAGTTTGAGGTAATAGTTAAAAATTAAATAAAATATTATTTTTTAATATTATTATTATTTTAAAATTTAAAAAAATTGAATTGAAATTTAAAAAAGTAGAATTATTTATTATATTTTATATGAAAATTTTAAAAAAATTATAATGATGAGATGAGATAAGATTATAATTTTATGTTTTTAAAAACTTCCAAACCTTAAAGCGTTAAAAAGAATTGACTTGCAAAGTTAGTACTATTAAGTGTATGAATAATCTATTATAATTATAAAAATTAAAATCAAAACACCTAAATACTTCTATATGAATTGATGTAAAAGGAAAATACGTTAACTATAAAGGAATTACACAAAAATAAATATGTGATTTAATATGATACATCAAATTATAAAATTAATTTTATCATAAAATAGATCTAACAAATCACATGAAATCACATTAATTTATAAATTTATTTATATATATATTTTTATATCTATAATACTTCTCAATATAAAATATTTGTACACAACACAAATACGTGGTGAAATGATGACAAGCACTAAGATGAGTGGGCAATTTGGGGGGGGGGGGGGGGGGGGGGGTCACACGATCACATGCCCAATAACAATTCTGGTGAAGCTGAATGAAAGTACGTGGAAATATTTTTCATGGTGCTCACAATTTTAGGATGTTGATCTCTGAAAAATCGAGGAGCACAAAAAATATGACATGACAAGATCAAACTCAAACTCTTGTGTAATTAATAACATTGACAAGATTGGTGTGTGTGTGGTTGGTTAGGATTTATCCGCATATAGTTAATTCCTATACTTTTTCCCTGCATCTAAATTGGCAGCAATTTAGCAGCAACCCAAATAATACACGACCACTTCGTCATTCCCTTCGTCATCATGACATCACTACTTGCTGATTAAAAAAAGTTAAAAATAATGTGGTTTGGAAGTTGATGTTCTTTAAGCATCATCATGCAGTGTGTAGAAAGAGTACTTTAGGCGGTTTCAATACGACTGATGCATCATTTATCATAGGAATAAATGCGTAGATCAGTTCCCTCAAGTTACTGCTTAATTAAGATTTAAGGGTGTAATCATTCCTTTAAATGATTAATTTTAGTAATTATCTCCTCAAGCTATTAAAAATATTTCATTCATTTTCTCCATAAAAAAATTACATAAATAAAGACAAATATCTAACATTCAGAAATAATTTAATATGGATATTTTGTATTTTTTTTAGAATAATTGTCTTTTTAAAGAAAAATAGGTGTACGGTGTTATGATAATTTAAGGAGTCATGTTATGTACAGTTCTAGAATATGTAATATGTGTACTTTTTTGAAAAAAAGTAGAAGTCACCGTTAGAAAAGTAACTTTTTTTATGAGATATTAGATTTATCTATTTTTTTTAATTGAAATACTCAAGAATAGCATACTCTATATTATAAATATTATTTTTTTAATTTTTTAAGAAGAAAGTTGTTCAAATTGATAGTTTTGGAGGATATTTTTGTGTTTTTAAAAATTTTGAAAAGAAAAAATCAAAAGTGAGAGGCGTAGCCACTCTCCAAAATCGGAGGTGTTCTTTGGGTTTTGCTATTCATCCTCCTCACACTCCACACTCCACACTTTTTAATATTTTTTAATATTTTTTTAAATTTTTTTTTGAATTTATTTTTTTAAAACTATTTATAATTTTTTATTCACTATTCATATAAAAATATATTTGATAAAAAAAAATTAAAAAAAAAATTAAAAAAAAGATGGAGTGTGGAGTGTGGTGTGAATAGTAGGAGGTTGAGTAGATTTTTTCTTATTGATTTATTGGAATTAAGGATGGCACATAGATCACCATCAAACGTATTACGTACTCACTACATAAACAAAACAAAAAAAAAATATTAATAAAAGATATGGTTTTATTAAAAAAATAAAAAATATGATAGACGAAGATAATTAAAATTTATGATATTTGACTGATCTCTAATCGAAAATTATAGGATATAGGTATAGGAAAATGATATTATGTTGCCTCACTTTGTCTCTTCAATTTGACCGTTAATGTATTTTATTTTATTTTATTATTTCTATTTATTATGAAAGTGATTATTAGTATATTAATATATTTTTTATTTTAAAAAAATATTTGAAAGAAAAAGAAAAAAAAATACAATTTGTATTAGAGGGCACACCCAATGGTCAAACTATAGGTATAAAAGAAAGAACTCACATTAATTATTTATAAAATATACATACTAAACATTATAATACTTCTAATATTTTACGGATGTCAAAATTTTAGCATTTTCCTAACAATACATAGCCAACAACAAAATGGGTACGTACAACCTTTGATCAATTATCTGTTTTTGAATAAAAAGTTGTTCCAAACTCTCTCTCTAAGATGAGTTACTCATTGAGACAGTTAATCAAACTATACTCAAGGTGCAAAGAATTATCAGAAGGTGCTTGCTTTTGGACTTTAGTAAGGTGCCGATTCAGCTCTCTTATCCTAGTTTGAATTTGTCCAAAGTATTCCAAATTTTTAAGGCTTTTTTTACATCATTAAGCTTTTGGGTAAGAACAAAGTCAGGAGAACCTTTTATGAACCTATCCCAGGCTTTTGCTACAACTGTCAAGCTATTAGGGTCTCTGGCCTAGAATTCCTCGAATTTGAAGGGTCTTGGAGATTTCTTAGTTCCTATGGTATCCAAGAGTAATGGGGCATGATCCAAGGAGTGTATAGGCAGATGGAGAATTTTTGCATCAGGGAAGAGATTAGTCCAATTTGTATTAGCAACTCCTCTATCAAGTCTTTCTCTAATATGAGTGCTGCCATATCTTTTGTTAGTTCATGTGAATTTAGGTCCAGAGTAGCCTAGGACAGCAAGCCCTTTTTGATTCACGAATAGTCTCAATAAGAGCAAGTGGTAGTACCTCTGTTGGAATATGCAGATCACATAACAGAGAAATCTCATTCATAGTAGGAGATCATTCGAGGAATTGCAACCCAAATCAAAGGGAAGCAATGGCAGCATTCATTGGAGTGAAAGAAGCATAACGCATGCAATTGAAGAATATCATAGTTGAAGGCGACTCTCGGAAAACTATAACAGCTCTAAAGAAATCAAAAGGAATTCAAGACCGGATTGCAAAAGATATTATAAGAGACACAAGACTAATGTTGAACAACTTTGAATCTTGAGAAGCTGTAAAAATATATCGATCTCAAAATCGATGTGTGCATGTAATTGCGCAATGGGCAGCATCTAACAATGTAAATGAAAGCATACCCTTAAGCAAAATTCCACCATGCTTATTAGATTTTTATAGTTGAAAGGACCAACCAATCTCATTCGTATGAGACTCTAATTAGTATAAGACTGTCTGTACTAAGACTCTAATTATTAATAAATAGTTATTTTCTTGAGAAAAAAATTACCTGTTTTTGAAAAAAAGCAAACATATTTTCAGCTCATCAATTCTACCATATATATCGTTCTTACTTGAAGTTGTGATATATATGAAAGGGTCTGCATATTCAAATCCGATTTTTTTATTTTATTTTATGAATTTGAACAGTTTCAGGAAACATCTTTATCGAACCGATTGAATTGATTGAGGCCGAAAAGAAAGTCAAGGGTTGGTTGGCTAATGATGCCACGCTCACCCTTAATTGATTATTGGTGAGTGCTGTACGGCTGGCTATCGACACAGATGGCTGACATAATTTGTGCAGCCCTGTAGGATTTGCCTGCCCGGCCTCCTAAAATTAAGACATTAAAATAATTTAAAGTTTGACTGATTAGCCCTGACTCGAATAAGGTTCGTCCATGGAGAGATTCTGGCCCAGACAGGGAAGGCGTGCGAAGATAGTCTAAACGAACATACGGATCGATCATGTCACTTACTGCAAAGACTCCTGTTTTGCAACAAAATTTACACCCACCATTGGAGAAAAGTTGCATTTCCAATCTGTACGTATGAAATTTTGAGCACTATATTATGCTAGCTTAATCATCGTCCAAGACGTCTGTTTTATGAAAATCTGTATGCGCAAATGTTCATGCTTATTTAGTTAAAATATATTGCAGTTTAAAAATACAATTTGAAAACCCACACTGCAATGATTTCTCCTTGTATTTATTCACCCTCGTAGTTGCTAAAGGAGCAAGCTCTAGCTGGGGGTTCAAGGATTTGTGGAAAAAGGTGTAAACGCTATTACTTTGGAGCTTTGATGGGAATATTTAGGTTACTTTGCCATCATTTGGTTCAGGAAGGGTTGGCGATGGGCATCCTCCACGCACCATGTCATCAGTCGGACACCTTTCTTAGGCAAAGGCAAGGACCCCACAATGCCAACTGGGATGATGCTAGAGCCTTGTATTGGAACTATGTGGACTGGGGGACCCCACCCGTAGTCCACTTGGTTGAATCCCAGTCTACCCCACTCTGATATAAACAGTGTAGTGTAGGCCAGCGGTGGTGCAAAAGGGTCTCCACCATCTTTCACAAAGTCACCCTTCATGTACTTTGCAAACTCCACTGGGAGATTAGCCTTTGCTTCTTGGATCAGTTTCACAACATCAGTGATTGATGCCTGAGTGAGTGAAGTACTCGAAGCTGTGATTGTCACCGGGAAGAAGCAGTTTCCGTAGAAACCGTCCGGCAAAGGAGGGTCCAAAAGCTGGCGGCAGTTTGCAAAGAAGACAAGCTTGAGTTCAGTGTCTTGCTCCAAGTTTATAGCTCGTGTTCGGCAGCTCCAAAACTGGGCAGCCACAATTTCAAAAGAAGAGCAAGGCTTTCCGGTTGATTGCTGAAATTCTAGCTTGAGTTGCTTGACGCAATCTAGAGGTATATCCACATTGGCATGCTCTAGCCTGTAGTGGGGCAGCGGCGGTAGCAGTGGCGGAAGGTTTAACGATGCAGCGGCCTTTGGTTGTTCGGGTGGAGGTGGGAAGAAGTCTCTATGCCACACTGGTGGGGTGCTTAGATGGCCGACACCATTAGCCAGCTCGCCAACAGCATTGAGAAATTGGGCAGCTCCAAGGCCATCACATATGCTATGGCAGAATGTAAGGCCTATAACGATACCTCCACATGCAAATTGTGTCACCTGAAAACATATTCATGATTAGCCTTGTTAGTGTATTGCTGGTTCTAGTCCACTTTGCTTTGTCTTTTTCTTTTTTTTTTTTCCCGTTCAAAATGTAATTGGTTAGTTTATTTTCAACTCTACCAACTAGCATTGTTTAACAAGCACTAGGGATTGAGTTGGTTTCCAACTTTTTATATGTGGCATCTATAAAATGAAAGAAAAATTGTATTTAATCCCTGACTACCAACCCTAATTTGCAATGTGACCTATAAATTACTAAGTAATTGCCACTTAGTCCCTAACTCAAAATATGAATTCGAATTTGTAAATACTTTAAGATATAACTTTTCATATAAAGAAAAATAAGTGACATGGCACAATATTAATGGTCAAATTATACTGAATTGCGCACATAAATACTTACATTTTTTTTTTTTTTGTGATAACATAAATATTTACATTTTGATTTGGGGGATAAGTAGCCATTTTTATAGTCCGGAAGTCATGATGTAAATTCTATATATTAATAATTTCAATAGTTTTTTGGTTATTGGGAACAAACAAACCTGTAAAATATAAAAGTTTAAAAAACTTGTCGTTTTCTAAAAAACCAGACATAGCAAGCCGTAATGCTCTTTATGGGTGGACCAGAGATCCTCCCAAATAGGAGGCGCGATAGAGGGAATCTTCGTCCCCTATTGGGCACGTAGAAAATGAGCATGTATCCAGGGACGAAGTTGGGATTATAAGTATGATAATAATAAATTATTAAATAGTAATAAAAAATATATAAAAATAATGATAAAATATTGAATATTAGTAGAGTGACTACCCAAACACAGCTATAGTTGAATTGAAAATTTTTAGGAACACATTTAACAAATTGATAAAAAAAAAAAAAGAAATAATAAATAAATTTCAAATTTGCGTTCTTTCATTAATATCAGTAATTTTACACCTAAACTTTTCATATGTTGCAATTAAGAGAAAATGTTGAATTATGGAAACGATTTGTATAAAAATTATAAAAAAGAGGTAATATATGTAAATCATAAACTAAGTTTTGTATTTTGTATAGCATTAACGTTATATATTTAGAAAACTTTTAAGTAGCGTAAGTGCATATATATTGCATAGCCAGCTATTCAATGAATATTATATGGTTTTTTTGTTAAATATGTCTCATTAAGATAATTATAAGCTTTAAAAAATAAATAATCTATGTAAATATTATATTCTAATTTAAATTTTTAAAAATAAATCTGGAAAACGTAGGTACCATAAATAAATTGTAAACGAGAACCAATTCTAATTTGATTATATATAAGAAATATCTATTAGCTAGAAATTATTAACAATATGCAAGATACCTCTTAATAAGGCTGATCATTGAAGAGCATTGACGTACTAATTATGGATTGTGGAACAGAACAAAAGTATCATAAACTAAAGAAGATATACAAATTATGCATAACTATATATATATATTTATATGGGAAGGATCTCTCAGTACTCACCACCACTTATATGGTAGATGGACATGTTAGCTAGGTTGTCTTCTAAATATGCTCTCGAAAGTGTTCTCTAGTACATTTTGTTTATTTATTTTTTTAAATGTTAAAAAAATACACTAGGGATATTTTTGGAGACATATTTGGAGGACAACCAAGCATTTTTCATAGTAGATAGAGATCTCCGCATCACTGCTTTTTAAATGTTACGAAAAAAAAAAATTCTCTCAAAGTTAACCAAATAAGCTCAAGAGCTATGGCACAAATATATTTTCTAGAACTAGAGTATATAAACATCCCAAAACTATTTTTGAAAACACTTTAATTAAGAACAATGTGACAGCGTAATTTCATTTCCAGAGAATTTTATTGGGTATATATACCTGCATTTGCACGAGCGGGTCTATGCCTTCATTTTCCGGGATAGGGTCAGGAAGTAGCAAATCATAAGGGATGGAAACCACATCATCGAAGTAATTGACAGCATCAAGACTACAATCAGCAGACGCCTCGACAAACCACACGCCTTCTCCGCTGCATTCAATTTGGAGCTGACCTTGGCTCGACTCTTTCAGCCTTCCTGCAAGAGGGTAGTAAGGGACCAAAGCCCTGGACAAGGCTTCTCTTATAATCTGTGATGCCTCTTGGCCGCCATGACTAAACACATGCAGAGTTCGAGCATTGCATCTCAGAACAGGCAGTCTATCAAGGACTGAAAGATCAAGTACTGTGCCGGATGGCGTCTGCTCAGATGGCTTAACTTGGCTTTTGCTTGATCTGGTCACAGAGAAGGCCATTAGCCTTAGGATCAGAAGATTGGCAGCTAAAAGAATAACAAAATAGAGCAATACCCAGCTTTCTGCTATATATAAGTGGTAGAATGGATATGGAACTTCACATATATATTGAAGGTATGGCAGAATGAATGAATGAATGTCTGTATTTTAAGCATGCATGTAATAGTCCTTAGTTGGCTTTGAAGTCTAAACTTGGTTTGGTGCAACCTTTCCAAGCAAGTCGATCGTGTATATATGTTTTTTTTTTATGTGTTAGGTACTTCAGATAACTTTGCTTTTTGTATATTAAATTACATATATATATATATATATATATATATATATATATGGAGATATCATGGACGCCGCAAGTCATGTTGGGTTGCAATTAAGCTTGCTCCTGTGATTGGGTACAATTTTCTTGGCCGTAATAATTCGTCGATGACAATATGATTCTTAACTCATTAAATGTATCCCTCGTGTCGCTTCTTGCTATTGATTATTATATATTGAATCTCTTGTTTCTAGTAAGCCCCGGTGCTTTGTCTAAAATCGATTTCACCCGTCACCTATATATGCATGCATCATCCATCCTATTGATCTTAATAAACGATAAAATTTGAGAATTTATGTCATATTTTATCATCAAAATGGTAGTTTCAAAATATTCAATGATTCCCATAGCATAATAATTTAGGATTGGATAGTAATAATGGTCAAATCACATTTTATAATTTAATGACTCATGAGTATCTTTTCCTCCCACTACACTTTACTTTCAACATCATGACCCATCTAATTTATATTTGCTATTCCTATTATATATATATATATATATATATATATATATATCATCGAATGGAATTCTTAGCTCATAATATTATTGGCACGCAATACAATATCTTCCTGAGCAAAGTGATTGAACCGATCGATCGAGCATGACATCCATGGATTCCTCCATGAATATCATTGTTTTGGAAGGTGTCGAGACTCCAAACTTCCCATTAATTAACAACAAATCAGTGTCACACAGCACATCTTTCGACACAATATTAGTTGGAACGTGATAACATACTTTTAAAGGCATTATCTGTTTACCAACTTCATTATATTATATACTTAGGTGCGTGCTATGCTATTGAGAAATGTTTTAACTATATATATAAAGATATTTTATAAAAATAAATTTACCAACTGTCAATATAACTCATATTGTAAAATTATTTTTATTATAAAATATATCTAAAGTCACGTTATTTTCTGAAAGATCTTTTTATCACCGTAGTACCGCTCTTAGCAACTATATTGCTTTACATGATGCAGTACTTTTAAAATAAAAATCCATCCATTCTTGATCACCTTGCCAAAACCATCATGGCCCTATCATTGCATATATAGAAGAGCCCAACTGTTGCAAAACCCGGGATTTTGATGGGCATTGCGTTTACTCTTTTGATCTAGGTCTAGTACGGGCTGGGCCGTAAAGAATATGGTTTTCTTTTTGTAGAAACCATATTTTCACATATTTGTAGAATTTAATTCACATGCAATTGGCTGGTATATGCTAAAGAGAAACTCTACTTTCAACTGGGTTGGAGAATCCTCACGTAATTGGGCGCTCTTTTTGATAAAAATTTTATTTTTTTTCTTCATTTCTCTTTCTCCATTTCGTTCCCTCTCTCTCTCTCTCACTCTTATCAATTTTTTTTTTACCCTCTTCTTCCTCTCATTCTCCCTCTATATTTCTCTCCTATGCACACCGCAAACATTTTAGCGTACCCTGCTTTTCAGACCCTTTTCAATCAAAACTTTCTGCAATGGAACGGTATGTAAGCACACTTCATGGCTCAATTTTTTAAAAAACCTTTTGAAGAAGAAGACATTCCAGCCTCATTGTAGAACTTTGGTACTTTTGACATTACAAAAGAATGAGAGAACATGTTGGAGGCAGCAAATTGAGCAAAGCTCTTCAGGCTGGAGATGTCCTACCGAAACATGTTTGTAGGTGTTAAAGACAAGCTAATGAAGAGAAGGATCCAAGAGATTGTAGAGCAGTGTCTTCATTCTTTTTAAACGGGACCAAAGCGTAGAGATTGAGTTTATTCAATATAGCTTCGCAAAAGTGTATTTTCGTGAAGTTTTCTCGTTTTAATCTTTTAGTAATGATGGAGATCAACAACATGACTACCCTGCGGAGCGTAGAGATGGAGATGAAAATCAAGAAAATTAGTAGAAATTTAATAAAAATGGACAAAAAGTATGAGAATTGAAGATATCAAAGAAAGTACATAACTAGTTTCAGTTCACTCACTTTCTCGTATTTGAAATCTTAGAAACTTGCTATTGGTTTGGTTGTATTAAGGAATAAACGGTGTAAATGCAGAAGAGCTGTTGCGATGGGGGCTATGAATGCATGCAAAGTGTTTGATAAATTGTTAAAGAGAAAATTACTAGCTGGTTTGGCTATGGGAGACTCACCGAGAACACTTTCTCTTTCAACCTAATAGTCTGCATTAATAGTCTGGGCTACTTTAAGTCTTCCTATTGTCTTTCGTCTGTTTTTTTTAATCATTTGATGTGCCATGTCAGCCAATTACACTGCAGTTTTCCATCACGGTTATATGTAGTAGTTCTGAATACTAAAACAAGGCTCTTTCTAGCCGAAAGCTTCCCACACCCCTCAAATCTCTTTCTTTTTTCTCCATCTCCTTAGAGCCTTTCCCTTTCTACTCCTCTCATCCCTTCTTGGATTCTTGTTTGGATTCTAGAGAGAAGGTATGAGAAAAAAAAAGTAGACATATAAAGTGAATTCTACAATATTTATTGAGTATTTATGATTGTACTGAGTGAATTTCTAGAACAGCCATAAATGTTCCGTAAATATTATTGAACTCACTTTGTATGTTTATCTTTATCACTTCATACCATATCAAACTATTGGTCACTTGGTACTAAGTAGAATTGTTGCACAATGATAGACACGGGGTTCTCAATTGCTAGCAAGCCTCAATGACTCTAATGGTGACATTCACAGAATTTGTATAAGCGACATTCTTGTATCTCTCATACTAATCCACTTTGATTCTTAGGTCTTGTTTGGATTAAAAAATTATTTCAACTCATCTTATCAAATTATTACATTTTTCATAAATTTTTAAATAAAATATAATAAATAATTTAATTTTTTTTAATTTTAAAATAAAAATAATATTAAAAAATAATATTCTAATAATATTTTATTCAATTTTCAATTTTCAACTCCCATCTCAATTCTCAATCCAAATCTCTCCTTTTAACTTTTCCAATTCCTGCCACCACGTGCCGAGAAAACTGCGGATGAGTACTTGAGGTTATGGTGGTGGACTAAAATCGGCCTATGCTACTTATGCTACTCAACTCATTCACATATGTTACCATTTTCGTTGATAAAAAATAAGCATAGAAAGGCCAATCCACTGATTGGGCAATTAACAATTGCACAACTTGTTATCGTCTCCAACAAGTTAACAACCGTGACCTCACAATCGGATAGTAATTTTTTAAGATTGGTGGATACCAATTTTATTAGTCTAGGAACTCGTTTTTTAGGTAATCTTTTTGTATAATGGCACTATATTAATTGCAATGAACGTTTATTGGGATCTCCACCCTTACTTATACTTGGGGATTAAAAGGCAATACACCTCAAAGTCCGCTTCTTTGTCACAATTGGCGTGGCCCTGCAAATCATAAGATAGAAATATCCATCTCCCCGGTCTTCCATAGGTCGATCGATCAAACTTCAAAGAACAGCACTTTCTTCCCTCGAATCAAAGTTTGCGCCCACCACAGACTGATCTGTAAAGAGAGAAACTTTATTTCTTTTTCCCAGATGGAAAATGAGCCTTTTCTCTCTTCCCAAACACGGCCCCAACTCCTGCCCATCCTGGAAGATCGTGATGTCTCCCCATCCTTCATAATTCCTCACTCCCAAGACCCAACATCCTCATCCACATCTCAATTCGATGCCCAAAATACCCGCGTGAAGAGGCCGGGTAGCCTGCACCGGTGCAAGACAGCTCCAGCCATGGCCGTCATGCGAGACCTCGAACCAAAGACACCCCAGATTCCCAAACCACAATCCGACTCCAGCTCCATCATCAGGCAAGCAATTTTCTTGCTTTTGATATATCTGTCTCTTGGAGTTTTGATTTACACTTTCAATACAGACCACTTCTCGGGTGTAGAAACTCACCCTGTTGTTGATGCGCTTTATTTTTGTATTGTCACTATGTGTACCATTGGTTACGGTGACATAGCTCCGCGAACAACAGCTACAAAGGTCTTTGCTTGTGTGTTTGTGTTGGTGGGTTTTGGTTTCATAGATATACTGCTTAGTGGGCTTGTGAATTATGTACTAGACTTGCAAGAGAACATGATCTTGGCTGGGATTCAAATGGGTAGGCCCCAACATGGCTTTTCGGCCAGGGACTATATATTTGATGCGGCAAAGGGTAGGATGAGAATCAGACTCAAGGTTGGATTGGCACTTGGTGTAGTGGTGTTGTGTATTGGGATGGGAACATTGGTGCTGTATTTTGTGGAGGATTTGGATTGGATTGATTCGGTTTATTTATCGGTTATGTCGGTTACAACAGTTGGGTATGGAGATCGGGCTTTCAAGACGCTGCCCGGGAGGTTGTTTGCCTCCATCTGGCTTCTGTTTTCGACGCTGATGGTAGCACGGGCATTTCTGTATTTGGCGGAGGCGAGAATCGATAAGAGGCACCGTAGAATCGCCAGCTGGGTGTTGCAAAGGGATATAACAGTTGAGGATTTGCTTGCTGCGGACATCAATAACAATGGCTTCATTAGGTGGGATCTCTGTCCTCCTAGCCCAATTTTAATTTTGTGTTTACCAAACACTACTACTTCTTGATTGCTTTGATTTTTTTTAACAATTTGAGGACTGATGAATTGGTGTTGAGCATGTGTAGATTTGGTAATTTTTTCCTTTGAATTGTGCTTTGGTTTTGCAACATGGCATCATGAAGCATGTGAATTGAACCACAGAGAACTCAAATCTTTAATTGAAATTTTTTTTTTTTGGGTTTAAAATTCGTTCGAGGGCAGAACTAGCTGATCAATCATATTTGGTATATTTCCATAGTTGGTGGCAGAGATTATTGGGTTTCAAATTCGTTTTGAGGGTAGAACTGAGCTAATCGATCATGTTTGGTATATTGCCAAAGTTGGTGGCGGACATTGCTCCTATATGTGATAAGCTTATAGAACTTTATATGCTTAACAAGTGGGAACCGAGTACCTCTCGGCAGAATCTGGAGAGGAAGAAGACTTTAAATGTGGAATTGATTGGTGAAAACTTCTGTGGCCGACTGTTTAGATAGCATTTCAACTATCTATTATGCTTGATGTTCGTCTTCTTCTCTGTGTCACAACCAAGCCTGAATATTTTCCCTTTCCTTATTCCAGCAAATCCGAGTATGTAATTTACAAGCTCAAAGAGATGGGAAAGATAGAGGAGAAAGATATACTGCAGATCTGCGATCATTTCAGTAAGCTTGATCCCAACAACTCCGGGAAGATTACACTGCCTTTTCTTCTGCAGAATCGCTTGTGACAAGAAGCAAAATGAAGTTTGTTTCATATCTTCAATTAGAAGAAACGGGATTCTTTCTCATTCTGGGAGAAGTGGTGAAATTGCAAGAGGGAGATTGGTCTGATTGTACTGTATGTTGCCATGCCTTGCAAAGATGGTAGTGGATTAATATAGGGTCAAGCAAGCTTTTACACGAGGAACTGTACATTCATTTAAGTGTATAGATCTTGTCATTTTTTTTTTCTCTTCTTCTTTGATCGTGTAGGGGTTCTGATTCCCAAAGGAACAATGAAAAGCTCGAGACAATGGGATAAATTCCCCTTCTGTGGTTTGCTCTCTTATTTACTCCAGAGATCTAACCTATGGAGGTTTGAGTTGTATGATGTAAATTTGACTCTAATGACTCAAAAATTAAACTAGGAAGTCGAATAATGGGATGCATATACTTCTAACTACTGCTCTTTTTCTTTGTATCAGTTGAAATATTGGTTTGAGTGAGCTCTTGTTTATTAATGTTGAGGATTAGAAATTAATATATTATGAACAGATTCCATCATAAGATGCCATTAATTTCACGAGTGTAGCAGTGCATCATTGGTTGGAGAGGGAGATAGGGACACGCTGATGATTTATATTCTTACTTCGAAATAATTTCTTCAGAACTTCTTCGAGAACTGACAGGAGTCGACAAATGGAACAGTGGTCCTTCCTACCCGTGCTTTGCTACGTTATGTTTGAGACTGAAAGCTTCCTATGATGGAGCTGGAGGTGGAGAAAAGTGCATTTCAATGACCATACCAGAAAGCTTAGTACCTGTCTCAATATTGTCCATTCTTTTAAGAACTATTTCCAACTATACTCTCATCCCCAGAGAGAAAAATCCTCACATATTGGGACACTTACGTAGTCAGCAGCACTTAGGTCAAGGAAAACAGAGCCCGATTCATGTCTGTGACTGTGAGTTGGATGAAGAAGCTTGGCCTAAGAGCCCAAATATCACGTTTTGATGAAGAGTGAAAAACCAGCAACAATAAAACTGACAGAAAATTGCCAAAAAATTAACCCAACCCTTTTTGGCATGCATTCCCGATCCTCTGTCCTGCCACTATCTTCTCCATTAATGACGTATACCGTAGTTGAATTTTGAAGGCATGAGTTGGGGCTAATGGCTATGTATAAAGCCACCCTTGGGCTAAACATTAGATATTGCAGTTTTGCATTGAATAGAACTGATAGAATTCAAGACTAAAACTGAAGTAAATAACAGAATGCAGATTGCACCGACCAGCAGGACTAATATTTCAAATTTGTTGTGGAGTGCGAAACCTGGCCGTTACCCGAAACGTTTCCAATCATGTGTCTTGTAGATAGTGAGAGCTTGAGCCCTCGCGCTGGAAGGAATTAAGGTTCAGAGGCATTGCCGGGAAGCAGCACTGTAGTGGTCTTTACATTGTCAAGTGGATAACAGTTTTGATTCTTCCAACAGCACACATCATCGTCAATATGGTGGCTGTTGGCTGTATTTTCGGATGAACTTAATATTTGATATCTCACAAAACAAAATATGAGTACCAGGAAAAGAAACATGAGAACACTAAACAAACACACCACAGCATGCAGAAAATACAATGCAGCAACCAAGTCGATGAAAAGCACAATGCAGCAGCCAAAAGGTATAAAGCAGTGGCACAGAAAAGCAAGGCAATAGAAACAAAACATGTGGCGACAGATCACTCTCAAAGGCTGCACAGATTGCACACAAACGCAGATAAAGTGATGAAAGACATGTAAAGCAATGCCTAATCCAACTGGCTGCAGATGATTACTTGTAAATCAGTAGAAGATAAAAAATTAACTTTAGGTCTCTTCCTTTTCTGTAGAGTATATATATATATATATAGCAGAACTTTGTATTCATTATCAAATTCAATGAGAATCAGATTTTCTCCACATTATGGCTTCACTTCAAGTTCTTGTTTTCACTTCTAACATGGTATCAGAGAAGGCTAGTTGTCCTGCTGTGTTTGCTTAAGTTTGCAAACAAACTTCATTTTCTAAGCCATAACATCATCCTCTTCTTCTTCTCCTATTTTCCTTGCTGAGGACCCAAGCAGTCCCTCCTTTCTACATTATAGTGACAATGCTAACACTATCATTGTCTCACTCCCATTAGCTGGTTTGAATTACATACCTTAAACCAGATCATTTTTGCTTTCCATTTCAATCAAAAACAAGTTAGGCTTCTTGGATGGCACCATTTCTACTCCTGAGTTGTCAAATCCCTCATATATGTCATGACTGAGATGCAACAACATCCTACTTGCTTGGATCTTAAATTCTATTTCAAAGGATATTGCATCTAATGTATTTTTCATGACCTTAGCTAAACAGGTTTGGGACAAATTTAAAGAAAGATTTGCTCAACTTGATGAAGCTCGAATTTATCACTTCCAACACAAGTTCAGTAGCATTGTTTAAGGACATCTCTCTGTAAGTGATTACTTCACATAGCTTAATACTATTTGGGAAGAGTTACACAGTTACAGACCTCTTCCTTGTTGTTCTTGTGGAAAGTGTACCTGTGATACTTTAAAAATGGTTGGTGAGGTCCAACAAAGAGATTATGTCTTTAAGTTTTTAATGAGTTTAAATGATAGCTATGATTATGTGATGGGACATATCATTTTACTAAGTCCCTTACCTTTATTGGATAAAACATTTTCACTAATTTTATAAGAAGAAAGACAAAGGCAAGCAAGGAACATAGCCTTGCCCATCTCAGAGCCTTCTGCTCTTCTTGCCTAACAAAATTTTCCAAAGAAAAAGGAAAAATCAAACCTAGTTTGTCACCACTATGGTAAGGTTGGACATACCAAGGATAAGTGCTATAAATTAGTAGGATTCCTACCAAACTTTAAGTTTATCAAAACCGAGTTTGGAAGTAACCTTGCTGCATCATATTCTGCAAACCAAGTTACTGGACAAGTTACCACTTTACCTCAGGAAGCACCTGCTCCAAGTGCCTCTCAATTGAACCTTTTTCAAGCACAAGCATAGCACCTCATGGCTCTTGTCAATGCTTAATTCCCTCAGTTGAACTTGGGACAAACCAAGACAATACTGCCTACTCTTACTCCTGCCAAACCAGATAATTCAATCACACCTTACTTGAACTTAGCAGGTAATTATCACTGCCTCTCCACTCTTTCATTACCTGCTAATCACTCCCATCTCAGTACTGTGAATCACTACAAACACAGTTCATCTTCCCAACATGAGCACCCTGATGTTTATAACACACCATGGATCATGGACATAGGAGCCACTGATCACATGGTGTGTTCCACCTTCTTTTTTGACAAACCCTCTTCTTGCATACAAGCTTTTGTGCAGCTCCCAAATGGTACAAAGGCTTAAGTCACACACATAGGCACTCTCAAACTTTTAGAATCACTGTTTTTGACTGATGTCCAATGTGTGCCCTCATTTACATTCAATTTAATCTCAGTTAGTAAGCTAACTCAAAGACTATATACATGCCTATTTTTCTTAAGTGATCTGTGGTTCATTCAGGCCTTCTCTTCATAGATGATGATTGGACTTGCTAAGGTTCATGCTGGCCTATATTACTTGCTGCCTTGTTCCGATGACAGCAACATCAATCCTCCTTCAACTCTCTCGAATCAAACTCGAGTCAATCAAGCAGCCACACAACAAGTTTTTGATTTGTGGCACTTTAGATTAGGACATATCTTTACAAATGATGAATTTAATTCATTTTCATTTACCTAATGTAAAGTCCAAGGATCAATCTCATTGTAAAATTTTCCATTTGGCCAAGGAAAAATATATTTCCTTTCCTTCAAGTGTATCCACTAGTTCATTCCCTTTTGACCTAATACACTGTGACATATGGGGGCCATATTCTCAAGCTTCATTTCAAGGTTTTCATTACTTTTTGACTATTGTGGATGATTATTCCAGAGTGACTTGGGTTTTTCAGATGAAACTAAAATCAGATATAAGATCTATCTTACAGTCATTCTTTCAACTCATACACACTTAATTCAACAAAAAAGTGAAGAAAATCAGGACTGACAATGGCCTTGAATTTGATATGGCTAATTTCTATAAAGACCATGGCATCATTCACCAAAAGTCTTGTGTGTATACCCCTCAACAGAATGGTGTTATTGAGAGGAAACACCAATACCTCTTAAATGTGGCCCGAGCCATTCTCTTTCAAGTTGCATTGCCTACCTAATTTTGGGGAGATGCAATTTTAGCAGTTGCATACATCATTAACAGGATACCTACACCTATTCTTTGAATTTTTGGATGCCTAAGTTATGCTAGCAACACCAAACATCATAGAACTAAGTTTGAGCCATGAGCTAGGCCTTGTGTTTTTCTAGGATACCCTGCAAATGTCAAGGGTTACAATCTTTATGACATAGAAACTCATTCCACATTCATTTTCAAGAATGTAATCTTCCATGAATCTGTCTTTCCATTCCAATCTCCCACCTCCATTCCTTCTCCTCATTCCTCTAAGGACATCCATTCTTCCTTTCCTCAAAATCTAGCACTCCCTCCTGCACTGCCAAATGACTCATTTTCACCCACTTCCATGTCACAATCTGCCCTACAAGATGACTCATTTTCACCCACTTTCATGTCACAATCTGTCTCACAATCTGAAACACCCCATCCTGAAATATCTTTCTCTGCTACCTCCCTTGATTCAACTCCTTTTCCACCCCATCCTCATGAGCTGCATACCACCCCTTCTCTTCGAAGGTCCACCAGAGATAGATAACAACCAGCCTATCTCCATCAATACAACTGTTAGGTAGTAGCATCCCATCCTCTCATCAGTAATTCATCCACACCCTCTTCAACTCTTCTCCCACTCCATCATTACTTGACCTACAAACATCTCTCCCATCCCACCAATCTTTTTTTGTTTCCCTCTCATTGTTTTCTGAATCATCCTCCTATAGTGAAGCTGTCTAGTTTAGGCATTGGCAGGATGCCATGAGCATTGAACTCAGTACCTTAGAAGAGAACAACACTTGGATTGTTACTTCTCTTCCCCCTAACAAAACTGCAATTGGTTGTAAATATGTCTTCAAAGTCAAGCTCCAATCTGATGGTTCTCTTGAAAGACACAAAGCAAGGCTTGTAGCAAAGAGATACACTTAAAGAAAGGGTTTTGACTTCCAAGAGACATTCAGTCCAGTGACTAAACTCACAACAGTTCGTGTCTTCCTTGCCTTAGCATCCATTCAAAACTGGTTTTTATCTCAAATGGATGTTCATAATGCCTTTATTTACGTGAGGATCTTGATGAGGAAATTTATATAGACCTACCACCTGGTTACAACATTCACAGAGAGTAGCTTGAGGGAAAGAAATTAGTATGCAAGCTGAATAAGTCCATCTATGGACTTAAAAAGCATCAAGGCAATGGTTTTCAAAAATTCACTCACTGCCATTAGTTTTCATCAATCTAAATCTGACTACTTTTTATTCACTAAAGAGAGTAAAAAAGGAGGATTCACAGCACTCTTAGTGTATGTGGATGATATCATAATATGAGGCAATTCTTAAGAAGAAATTGATCTGCTCAAAGCTTACCTTCATGGCAAATTCAAAATCAAAGACCTTGGACCCCTCAAATACTTCCTAGGACTAGAGGTTGCAAGGTCATCAGCTAGAATAAATATCTATCAAAGGAAGTATATTCTCGAAATCTTGAAAGACTTAGGGTTACTTGGCACCAAACTAGCTTTCACACCCATTGAGTTAAATCACAAACTGAGCCATACCACAAATGAAATTCTACAAGACCCTACAACCTATAGAAGACTTATTGGAAGGCTCATCTACTTGAACATTACCAGGCCAGTCATTACTTATGTTGTAAATGTTCTGAGCTAGTTTATGGACAAACCCTCACAAGCTCGCCTACACTCAACTTATAGAGTTCTCAGGTATCTCAAAGGATCTATAGACTAGGGTGTCTTCCTATCATCAAGGTCGTCTCCACACTTGAAGGCCTATAGTGACTCTGATTAGGCTACTTGTCCTGAGGCGAGGAGGTTTGTCACAAGTTTTTGTATATTTATTGGAGACTAATTGAAAAGCTAGAAATCAAAAAAACAAGTGACTGTTTCTAGGTCTTCAGCAGAGGCAAAATAGAGCATTGGCCTTTACAAGCTATGAAATTATTTGGCTCTTTGGTCTGTTAAAGGAATTCAACATCAACCATGCACAACCTGCTCTCTTACTTTGTGATATCCAAGCAGCCACCCATATCACAAAGAACTCCATCTTCCATGAGAGAACTAAACATATACAACCGGACTGCCACTTTGTTAGAAAAAAGGTCTTGGCTGGAATCATCACAACTATCCACATTGCCTCAAAGTTCCAACTAGCAGATATCTTCACTAAAACCTTGACAGTTTTTGCTTTTTAGTTCTTACTGTCAAAGACGAGAATACTCAACATGTATGACCATCTTGAGGAGGAGTCTTATGAAAAAAAATATGAGTACAAGGAAAAGAAACATGAGAACACTAAACATACACACCACAACATGCAGAAAATACAATGCAGCAGCTAAAATGTGTAAAGCAATGGCACATAAAAGCAAGGCAACAAAACAAAAGTATGTGGCGATAGATCACTCTCAAAGGCTGCACAGATTGCACACAAAAGTAGATAAAGTGATGAAAGACATGTAAAGTAATGCCTTGCTTGTAAATCGGTAGAAGATAAAAAGTTAAATTTAGGACTCTTCCTTTTCTGTTTTCTTTAGTGTATGTGTGTGTGTGTGTGTGTATATATAGAGAGAGAGCAAAACTTTGTATCAGTTATCAAATTCAACAAGAATCATATTTTCTCCACATTATGGCTTCACTTCACCTTCTTATTTTCACTTCTAAATGATACAAAAAACAAAACAAAACCAAAACATCATTTTTTTTAATAAAAAGTTATCAACTGCACATACACCTCATCTGTGGTGATTAAATCTATGATATATTTATAATGCACAACCTTACACTCTCCTTTGTTACTACAAAAAAAGACATATAACTGAATTGCAATTCAACCAGTTAAATAAAAATATTCTTAAAAGGCAGGTAAATGACACTTAAATCTTAAATTGGACCCAAACCCCATTGAGTCATTTTTTTAATGTAAATAAGAATGTGATTATAAATCACGGAAGGAAAATGTAATTAATCGGTATACAAATGAATAGATTAAGGAAAATAAAACTTTTTTTTATAAGAAACAACCCTTCATTCATATAAAATGAAATATGAATGCAGAATTCAGTTAT
The DNA here is from genome assembly GCA_029856935.1 of Cyclocarya paliurus. Lineage (NCBI taxonomy): Eukaryota > Viridiplantae > Streptophyta > Magnoliopsida > Fagales > Juglandaceae > Cyclocarya > Cyclocarya paliurus. Next base: position 11,681,666 of record CM056949.1, read on the forward strand.
GTTGCCGCATCTAATAAAACTCGAGACATAAGAAAATCATGACATTGATGCCACCATTGTATTGTATCTTCCACTAACCTAGCATGACGAGCCAACAACTGAGCAACTTCATTACCTTGTTTTCCAACATGAAGCGCACCTTGTATGCTTGACGTAACAAATGCTGAATTTCCATAACCAGTGGCTCCAGAATGGTGAGATTTTGTTCTCTTGAAATCATAGCTTCAATAATAGATAAAGAGTCACCTTCTAGAATTAAATCATGTATACCAAAACGAAGAACCATTTGTAACCCTCTAAGCGCAGTAGGAGCTTCAATCTCATCCACTTCAAGCTCACCCACTTCTCACCTATTCAATGCCATCAACACTTCACCCTTATCATCCCGCAAGATAACCCCAATGACAGCAGTTGTAAAGTTTTTAAAAATAGCCCCATTGAAATTCAATTTAACCTTACCCAATGGTGGAGGCTTCGAACAAAGTACTCGCTCCTTATGTATCACTAACTGATTAACCTTGATGATAATAAAAGAAAACTTCTATTCTTAAGTCGGTGTGTAAAGTACACATAATAAAGTGCTTACATGACATAATTTGATTTGAAAAATAGATTTTAAAATTTAAATTTTACAAATCAAATCTTATCATTTAAATAATATGTATGATGTACATTACATACTGATTTGAGAATATAATAACTTTAAGGAAATATATCATTTCTTTTATATTTCTTTTTTATTCTTAAAGCAAAAGGATTGGGAGAAAAAAAGAGGCTAGGTCACGGTCACCGTGGCATTATTTTAATTTTTATTGTTGAGATTAGAGCATACTAAACCGGACTGATTGTAGCTGGGGAGGATTCAGCGAGTTAGAAAAATAGGGCCATATTGCAAGGGAAGAACGGCCACTTTCGACCTCCGCCACATTTTTTTGGCTGGTTCTTCAAGTACCGATAAAGATAGTTTACCAAAGATGACAGTATAAGCTCATGGCCTGCGTGTTCATACATGAGCGACTAATGATCAACGTGCTCATGGCCAAGTGAACCTTCCTTGGGCAAATGTTTCCATGACTAATGATAAAGATAGTTTATCAAAGATCGACAATATAAGCTCATGGCCTTAAGTTATAAACCTCTCTTTATCTTAAATATTATCATTCTTATTCATACTCGTTGGGGTGTTACATTTTAAATATAAACATACGAAATTGTTTAAAATGTATCGCATCAACATTAAAAATAACAAAATTTAGAATAAACAATAATATTATTACTAAAGAAAAAGTGGTTGGACCATCATGATTTAAATATTATTTATCATCATTTAATACTATATTAAGAAGAGACGGATAAAAATATGATGAATAATTATTATTATTTATTTATGGACAAGTTGAGAGTCGACAATTGACATGCTGATTGTAATTTAGATTGTGTTTAGATATTGAGATGATTTTAAATAATCTAAGTAAATTTATAAATAGTAGTGTTTTGTAAATTTTATTTAAATGTATTTAAATGTAAATAAATTAAAATATGTGTTAAAATATATGAACTAGGTTGATACGAGTTTAACTTGCCAACCAAACATAACCACTTAAGAGAAACATATATGGAGAAGTCAAGTAGGCATGAGACAGCCGCGTCCGATAATTAGAGATGTTGTTTGGCTTTTGGGATTCGCCACCTAACACGTTACATATTGCCTTTCCTTTATATGATGATGATGATGAGCAGAGGGCATTATTACTTTTGGTAACGTGTTATGGGTTTGGTCTAAATAATTGGGTTTCTTTTTTTATAAGTAAATAATTGGGTTTGTTATTTGCCAATTGTGGGCACCATCTGAGGATTAAGTATTTGTCATCATTATGGCTATGAAATATCTATAGAGGTATTCATTCATCCATATGGGCAACCAAATGAACAAACATATATAGATTAGATTTGAGTGGAAATTCAAGATTTGGGGTTCCACAGTGGAAACAACTGGATATGACACTACTCATCATCTAATCATCATGCTGCATGTCGACCACTTGTTTGAAAAATAAACCCATCCAGGCCAGCTTACTGAAAGTCATTCACAGCATCTATTATCAATATAATTTTTAAAGTTCCTTCTTTATTGTGCCATTTTAATTTATTTTGTAATTAATTTGTTACTATTGTGAGTTAACAACTTTAGTTTTTAAAAAGCAACTCCATTTCTCATTTAATTGTTATTTAAATGTCTAATCAATACACAAAAAACCATTTGATTCTTATTGAGATTATTTATGATATTTCACTTGCGAATCTGTTATTTAATATCACATTATGTGATGATAAAAAGGCGATGAAAAAAAATGATGAATAGATTTTTTCATCTCCTAAAAGTCTTTTAGTTTCTATTGTCCCAAATAATGGGTCATAGATTTAAATAGTTTGAAAGCACGAGAGGTTTTGAAGGTTATAGAATTAATTTGCCTTCTCTTTGTTCAACAATATTATACATTCATGTGTCAAATGATTCCACGTTTAAAATAATGTTAAAGGCTATAGAATTAATTTTAAAGGTCAAAAACATATATTCTTCTTTTATTTATAACATTTTATCGTTTTCTTGTTCATAACATTTCATCCCTTTTCATTTAGGTGCACTTCATTAAAACCAGTAATCGAAGAAACTCATATTTAAACAACTTTACATAATCAAGTTATAATAAAAACATGATAGAATAAAAAACTTATCAATTTTTTTCATTAGTAATGTTATATACAGTTTTGAAGTGTACTTGAATCATGCGGATGAGCGAATCAAGTTATCTACAATTTTTCCATATCCATTATGATGTGGAAAGCTACTAATAATTGTTTGAGTGTTGATGAACAGATTAAAAGGGTTGGCATCCCTATGGCCTCTAAATGCAACTGTTGTATTAGAGGTGACAGAGGACTTGAATCATGTCCTTTGTAATGGTGAGTTTGCCAGAAGTATTTGGCGTCTAGCTGCGGTTCAGCTTGGTGTGCATATGGGTGCTTTTCATACGTGGTAGGAACATATTAATTTTTGGTTTCATCGGGTGGGTAATTCTTCTTAGGTGCGGATCATTTTTGGTCTTCTCCAGTCTATTATAACTTGGAAGCTTTGGGATAGGCGTTGTAAGGCTTGGCATGAAAATAAGATGGATATGGTTGAGTCAGTTTGGCATATAATTAAAGTTTGAATTCGCTGTATTATGGATTTGTTCATGAAAGTCTCTACTATTTCTTCCAAGGATGTTGCTATATTAAAAAGATTGAAAATCCCAATCCTGGAACCTAGATCTAAGAAGGTTCGTGTGGTGAGGTGGACTCGACCTCCTCAGGACTGGGTGAAACTTAATATGAATGTGAGTAGTTTTGGCAATCCGGAGCCATTAGGAGCTGGGGGGATCATTCGTGATGGTTATGGCAGGCTAATTGAGGCTTATTATGTGGATTTGGGCCTGAGATCTAATAATTATGCTAAAATGAGAAGTTTGGTGGAAAGTGTTCATAGATGCTACCAATTGGGCTTTTATCGGGTTGAGATTGAGACTGATTCTCAAATCCTAGTTAACTGGATCACTAAGGGTGAATGTAATATCTAGTACTTAAAGGACTTTTGGGAGGAATTACATAATTATTTGAATTGTATGGAGCATAGAATGAGACATGTTTTTCAGGAATGTAATGTCGTGGCTAATCTTCTTGCCAAGTGGGGAGCTAGGGGCTCTAACATGGACTGGTCAGGGGGCCATTCACTACATAGTAGTCTTAGAGGTCTTCTTCACCTTGATAGAATTAGTCTCCCTTCTTTGCGTATATCGAAATGAGCTTCATGGTATGTTCCTTTTTTCTGGTTTTTAAATTTTTCGTCTAATTCCAATTTGCATTTATCTTTGTTTGCAGGATTTTTCTGTATTGTCTAGGATTGGAGTTCTTAGTATTTGTTTTGTAATTGGTTGTAATAGAACATTTTTAATAAGTTTTGATATTTGGGTTTGGGTTTTCTACTGATTATGTATCCTCCAGGTATCTTATTGTAACCACGGTTCTTCTCCATTACAAATGATGGCTATCAATAAAATTAGGACAGAGTCTTATTTTTTTTTTTAAAAGTCATGAAGTGTACAGTGATTACATACTCTATTTTTTTTTTTTTGTATGGAAACAAACTTCATATCATTCAATAAATCGAAATTACAATTGTGACTTATCAATATAAGAAAAATCTAGACTATAAACCAAACTACGCATCTGCTCCGGAGCATCTCCACACACATTGTGGCAGATATTGTTTTAACTTCTCAATAACATTCTCCTAATAGAGAAAGCACTCTATAAAAATAGAACTAAAGAACCCCTCCATCCTCTAAAAAAAAAGGAGTACGAGATACTACTACTATACACACTAAATTCAATAACCACAAGGTGTGCTACAATTAAAAAAAAAAAAAGTTGACGTAGATTTCAAATTTAACTAACTTTTTTAAACAAAATACACAAAAACTGCACATCCCTAGAGAAAATATCATTTGTCTTTTCTAGCTTTTTTGATTTTTCCATGCATTACGCAGGTGGGCGAGAGGACAGTAAGAGTGCCGACAAACATTATGTCTCAATACTATTGCCGACAAACATTTAAGTAAGAAAGAGTGCAGCAAGGGTGTGGCAGCAAAATTTCTTTTTATAATTTTTTTATTTATATTTTTTTAATATTTTTTAAAAATAAAAAAAAATACTAATATACTAATAATCATTTTCTTAATTAGTAAATAAAAAAATATAAAAAAAAAATTAAATATATGAACTGTTAACGAACAAAATAGAATAGCATTATTATTTTTAAAGTAATAGCTCTTTTGGGGTACCAAGCTATGCCCTGCGTCGTCCCAAAGATGGGCCTGGTGTTGGGGGACCTCTATTAGACCACTCCAAGTCCAAGCTATTATTTATATTCCCTGCTGATGCTAGTTGCTACCCCAATTCGCAACTAGCATACACTTTTGGGGAATTTATGTAGTTGATACCGGAATTAAATGCTGGAATAAGTAAATGTAGTTTAGATTTTCTATTTCGTTCATTACTGCTGCTTTGTGATCCATAATAATATCAATAGAAAAATATATTCCCAGTGTAGAGTGCATTCATTGATGGAAGTTCTTGCATTTAATGAGAAAAAAACCTTCCATTTTCATTTCACTTTCTATTACTTTCAAAATCCTAAAGCAAACAAGAAAAAAAACAACACAATGACCCTTTTTATCCTCCTTTAACCGTCCTAATCCGGTTTGGATCTTTATCCTTTTTGACCAAAATCCCATTAATAACCGTAGCGTACCCGAAAATTTAAAATACCCACCTAATTTATAAAGAGTCGGTAGCTTTTTGCAGAAGTCAATCGACCCAAAGTTGTTAATTTCAACAGAAAAATGAAAGAGTTGGAAATTTTGTTTTTTCTTGGTCGAGTGCTTGCTCTTGCTGGCACGTTAATAACCCGAGATGAGTTAAATAATGTGAGTAAAGAAAAAAAGACCGATTACTTTGCTGTGAGATGAAAACAAGCAGTGTCTTGCTGTTTTTAAAATATAATTAAAATTATGGGAAAGACAGACATCACCGCAATCCGATGTAACTTTTTCAGAATCTGTGTGTGTGTATAAATACGACAACTGCTTTTGTTAATGTTATGTCTGTGAAGCACGACTGGCCTCATCATTGAAATGGCAATGGGGCTGCAGATGTATAAGCTGTTCATGTGGGCGACTTTGCTTGGTATCAATGTTTCTGATGCGATAGGGAAACAGTATATCTCTGCAGTGGGAGACCCGGGAATGAAAAGAGATGGGTTGAGGGTGGCTTTTGAAGCTTGGAACTTTTGCAATGAAGTTGGGGAAGAAGCTCCTGGCATGGGGAGCCCCAGAGCTGCTGATTGTTTTGATGTCTCAAGTAAGCACCACTAATAAGAGTAAAGAAGGATGAACTTCCAAACCATTTTTTTTTTTTTTAATTTAATTTCTCAGTTTGATCAGTTTCTCTGTTTTATGCCAGAATCTGAATCTTCTCCCTTACATAATTTCTTGGCAATGGTCAATGGGCATGCTTGTTATTAGCTACCATAATTTATCTGACAAACGTTCAAAATGCCTGTTTTATTTTCTGCAGTTGCAAACAATTGAAAATAAAAAATATAATCATGTTCGGCGATTTCCACATTTTCACCTATTACCCATCTCTTTTCTTTCTATGTTAACTTGATGATTCTCTCTCTCTCTCTCTCTCTTTTTTTTAAAAGAAAAAAAGATGCTGAATATTGGTTACAATGGCAGGTTTTTCTCTGAGACACAGGGTGAATGAAACTGATAACAAACTCGGGGTGGGTAACCAGTTCCCAGGTTTAGGTCCGGAAGCTGTAAATAATGCAGATCTTTTTGCTGCGCAGAAGGAACTCTATCTTGGTTCTTTATGCCAAGTTGCAGATACCCCAAATCCATGGCAATTTTGGATGATTATGCTGAAAAATGGAAACTTTGACACTAAGTCTGGCTTGTGCCCTGAGAATGGAAAAAAGGTGCCTCCTTTTAGTTCAGGGAGGTTTCCTTGCTTTGGAAAGGGATGCATGAATCAACCCATCTTGTATCATGAACTTACACATTTCTTAGGTGGTGATACAATGAGAGGAAGTTTCAATGGAACGTATGACTTAGGTTCTGATATTAGGAGTAAACTTGATGGGATCTCTTTCTTTGAGGTGGTTTGGGAGAAGAAAGTTGGTGTTGGGAGTTGGGTATTCAGTCATAAGCTCAAAACCTCAAAGAAGTACCCATGGCTGATGCTGTACATCCGGGCTGATGCAACCAAGGGATTCTCAGGAGGATACCATTATGACACAAGAGGAATGCTCAAATCAGTAAGTATAAGCTCTTTGGAATAGGTTTTCTTTCTGTCATCAAATCATTGATCCATTCTTCAGTTTTCGTGTCCACTGTAATATTTTGGAATCTATACTATTATAATCAAGTAGATAGGTAATTGAATCTTTTCTCAATGATGAAGTTTAGACAGAGATTTGCTTTCCTTGCTTTTTACTAAGATCAATCATTTGGAGTAATAACAAGAGACATCCTACTTGGATTCCTAGTTGCGTTCTGCATTGTTTATCAATTTGATTCATTTTGCGTATAACTTTATAGTTAGGGTGAAGCATAAATATTTAATCTTTTGTGCTTTTGACCTCAATACATTAAATAGATTAATTACTTGAATTATGTGAATAAAAATCCAAACCCAACCTGGGTCAATCAGAAAGTTGTCCTGAAGTTGTAGTTTAAACTTTCTACTGGACCTGGTTTATCTGGTACAGAGATTGAAGACGGTGAATAAGATTCAGTAAGGTCACAAGGCCACATAATTTTTATTTAGTTTCCAAATGCATCCATGTGTTAGGTCTTTTTTTTTATACTGAGATTGAAACATTAGGTGGTCGTAGGTTTACCCCCAACAAATCAAGAGAAAGGACCAAAAAGAATTTAATAGGCATATTTTATAAACTTGAAATAACACCCCAAAGGAATTTAAAACTATATAATTATATTTAGAGTGTGCCATTAATTCTGTTGGACATGTTGGCCCTTGCTATTTGTTGGAGACTAGATTATTTTATAATTCAACATCACCTTGTAACAAGTTGGACACTTGGGTTATACAGTTGACATTGGCAGTTCTAAGTCCAGCGTTCTATTTTTTTTTTTTTTTCTTGATTGCTTATGAAATTGGATTCATCATGTTGTCTTCCTGGTGCTCCTTCCATTCTGCATATGATAATTTCAGTTGTCTTTCAGCCACCAGAGTCGCCTAATTTTAAGGTCAGGGTGACTTTGGATGTCAAGCAAGGAGGAGGACCCAAGAGCCAGTTCTACTTAATTGACATTGGTAGCTGTTGGAAGAACAATGGAAATCCCTGCGATGGAGATGTGCTCACGGACGTAACTAGATACAGCGAGATGATCATCAATCCTGCCACTGCAGCTTGGTGCAGCCCCAAGAGTGTGGGCAATTGCCCACCATATCATATTACTCCAGACAACAAAAAGATCTACAGGAACGATACCGCACACTTCCCTTATGGAGCTTATCATTACTACTGTGCTCCAGGTAATGCTCAACATTTGGAGCAACCTGTGAGCACTTGTGATCCTTACAGCAATCCTCAGGCGCAAGAGCTTGTTCAGTTGCTGCCTCACCCCATCTGGGATGAGTATGGCTATCCAACCAAACAAGGGGATGGCTGGGTTGGTGATGCTAGAACATGGGAGCTTGATGTTGGTGGGTTATCTAGTAGACTTTACTTTTATCAGGTTAGTGATCATTTACCAATCTTAGGATATGGAATCTATACTGTTAGTGGTTGATGCATTTTCTTTCTTTTCTTTTTCATTTTTCATTTTTATTTCTCCTGTTGCAGGATCCTGGTACCCCTCCTGCTAGAAGACTATGGACATCTATAGATATGGGTACTGAAATTTTTGTTAGTGACAAAGAAGAAATGGCAGAATGGACTCTCAGCGACTTCGACGTTCTTTACACATCCCCAGATTCGTACTAATATCCTACATTTTAGTCTAGCTGTTGGTATTCTCTTATTTCCGAGCCAAGCAAAAGAAAACCTTCATTTGCCATAGAGTAGATATAGGGCATTAGGATGCGAAGCAGAAGAAAAGGCCTGCAAGGGCAGAGCTTCCACATCCCAGAGACTAGTTATTGTGAACAATACAATTCTTAATGCTTAAACAGATCATAAGAACTAGTTACAATTTGTTTTCATATTAGGATGGAGTATCCTATAATTCTTGGGCTAAGAATTTGGAAAGCCACAATGTCTTGGCTTTATAGCATTTGGTGAATCTGTGTAATTCAGAGTCTCGGACCCCAGAATTTGAGCATGGGATTCTAAGGACCCGGATCCTTACTACTAAAAAGCAAGAAATTGTATATGCAATAGGTTCTTCGCAGTTCTATTAACATATATCCAAAGTTTTTCGTTTCTTTTAAAAGGAAAAAAGAAAGAAAGAAAGAAAGAGGACGGCACGTAGGCACCTCATTATTTTTTTGTTGAACTTGCTTACAATTGTTGAATACCATGATTACAGATCATAACGTCTTGATGGTCATGATGAAAATATCATAAAGCTCAAAACTAACGAGATAAAATTAAGCTGAAAAATGAGTACAACTTGCCACAAGTAGCAGCAATTCAAACCTAAATTTGGCAACACGCACTTCTGACCAACCAGACTGGGATGTTTACAAAACCATATCCAAGTGCATCTCAAAGTCATCTACAAATCCTGCCAGAGCAATTTTCAAAGAGCCTCTGATTTCCTTTTTGGAATCAGCACCTTGCTTGACCAAAAGATCAGCACAGCTTGATTAGCTAAGATATCCGAAGTTGTCTCCTCCACTTGCCCAACGTAGTGCATGACGTATGTAACCATCCGCCGCCAAGGACAAAACTCAAGTTAGTTCGGAGAAAATCATGGGTTAGATCATAGTTGTCATTTGTTTGGTTCTAGAAAGTGTCATGGCCCTACCATGTGGGGTTGGCACCTAACACTCACCAAATGTTTGATGTTAAAACAGAACATGAGTTTCACGGAATCAAGCAAGCGATCGTTGGTTTATGCATCAGATCTAAAGCAGAGAGATGTGATGCTTTTTTCAGCAACTTGGTTTGCAGCTTTCCACGTTGCATCGGCCAAAAACTTCGGATCGGAGTCATGTTTTATAGAGTACCAAAAAGGTAAAGAGTAGAGAGGTGTCGGAGTTGGGCAGTCCTGACGAGCCCGTGACTTTGTTAATGAGATGCCTAATTGATTCATAAATTGCCGCTGGACTCGAACAATGGGGAACAGAATTTTTTTCATTTTTTTTGGTGGTAGAACAGAATTAAGATATGTTTCATGCTCAAGGAAAAAAATGGCATATAAAAAAGATGGAAAATTATTTATATATTTTAGAAAATGCAATTTTCACGCATTCTTTTTCAAAAAATATAGACGTATTTAAACTCACATGAAAAAAAATTATTTTTAAATAATAAATTTTATTATTTTTAAAAAAATACTGCACTAAAATTATAAATTAAGAATATATATAGCATTACTGCGAATAACTAAATAAACGGCGGATTCAAGAGGTTGTCAGATGCCATACCTGCTCATAGATTGTGTCTTTGGATTGGAATCGTAATGGGCTGGCACCTTGCTCATACTAGTCAAACCTGGATTGGTTTTGGCTGAAGAGCATCATGACCACATGATGCAAACCATGTTTTCCATGAAGGTGTTGCCTTTTTTTTACGCATGCGGACAAGCCAAAATTTTATTATTTTAGGAGCATGGAAAACTTTGCAGTTTCCATCAGGGTTGCTATCTTCGTATCAAACTCGAGGGAATATTGTTCATTTCTAGCTCTATAAAATAATTGCAAACCTTTCTTTCAATTAATCCCCCTTGCATATATCTATTATCTGTTCAAAAGTAATAGAGATACTTCCATCATACAAACAGGTGGGGATCGTCTAGATTTTTTAGACAATTTTACGGTGGAGTTATTTAAATAATAACCATTATTTGAAATTAAATAATTCAGATGATACTACCTTAACGTACAAAATAAACTTAAAAGAATTAGCGATCTTCTCAAATGTGACTAATATTGAGATGGAAAAATCTTAGTTATTTACTTGAACATAGTTGTGAAATCACTAATTGTTCCAAATGCTTAATAATGGGAAGAAGCAGATTTTATTATTTATTTTATATCTTAACACTATTTCTCACGTGTGGGCTAAACTCTCTCTCAATGGATGACCTAATATGTGAAATATTTAATTAAATGAGATAGAGTATAAAGTCAAGATTCAAAGACCTATATTCTGATATCATGTGAAATTACCAATTATTTCAAAATGTTAAGCTGATGGAAATAAGTAAATTTTATTATTTAATTTATAACTCAACAAGAACGACTACATAACATCATCTCTTTTTTCCCCGAGGACTTTCATATTCCAAAATGATTTTGTCTTGAATTCTGAATTTTCTGAAAAAACGAGGTTGCACTGTAGTACCATGGTTGATCATATGGGAGTACAAGGAGCAAAGAGGGGTAGTACGTTTATTTTCTCCTTCGGACTTTTATTTTCTGTCAGTACACAAAAGAGGTAGTACATAGCCAGCTTGTTCAACTAAAAATCTCAAAGTACTTGTACATGTACGACAACCTCCCCTTTGCCTTCTTGGCATTATATATAGAGCAAAATGACAGAGCATAGCCACAACCAGAAGCAGCCTGAGCCTGTGGTAAAAACAGAAGTTTTGAGGCAAAAATCTCACTGTTGGTATGGTGACAGATATGTGAGGTAAAGGTTAATATGTGAGGAGAGAGAAGTTTGAGAGACAACAGCAAGAGAACAAACATAGACAGGGAGTGGGCAGAGCATGGATGGAACCATCGACAGGATTGGAGCCTGTGGTGGCTCTACTCATGCACTGCCTCTTCCCTGGCTGTGCCTCTCTCCTCTTTTCTCTCCTCTCCCCTACATTAATCTTTTAATTTGGTTTCACTCTCACACACACATTTCCTTATTCCTACACAAAATTGCATATATTGAAATGTTTGTTCAAGAAAAAGTGAGCTCCTGGGTACTTTCTTTCTGGTCTCTGAGGTTGCATTATATAACTAGATTGTGATTTTGTCATATATATAAATATATATATATATTTTATGCAGATCATTCTCATTCCATTGATTTGTATTTCTTTTGAAGTGTACTCAGCAATTATATCTGCTAAAAATAAGAAAAGTAAGTGTCATCTACCCAAGTTACTGTGCCTTGATTGTCAAATTGTTTCATTGCAGGTAATAGAGTGCTATGTCTGCTGAAATGTTCCATGAAGTTTGTGCTTCAGAAGCAATGCTAGTGTTTATCCATTATTGGATCTTCCGATAGAGAATCTGGAAATACATTAGCATTGATCAGAAATTAATTAGCAGCAGCACACACATTAGATATGATCTTTCTGCTATCCCTATAAATTATGTATGCGTAGCTTTGGACACTTTATTTGTACCATAATCTCTACAACGAATGGCTTGTTGCAATTAGCAAACACTGTGGAATGACAATCGTGGGTTTTGAACGCCATTTCTTTTCTCATGTTACAAACTGCAGAACCATTCCAGGTATTCGAATGTAATGATGCTTTGGTCCTTCTCACATGCCAGCCCAGGTGCTCATTAAAAAAAAGATCAATGTGTCACAGAATGATTTCCGAATGGCAAATGCAGAGATTACTCAAAACAGAACATGTTTTGGCACACCTTGTAACTAGAACAAAACGAGAATCAAAATGCACCTTCAGTGTCTTTCACATTCATGATATGGGTTTAGGTTAGAATTGTTTCTGGTTCTCCATACAGACCACCCTAGAGGGTCTAATGTAATTAAGTCACCCATATCGGTAAATTACGATTCCAAAAAAAAAACTACAGTCCACAGTATGTATGGTGTTTTGAGTCCGAGTTGATAAACAATGCTTTAAACCAATTTCTGCTATTCAGAGTTTGGAATTGGAAACTGAGTCTTTCTGGCTTGCTAGCAATTTCATGGACAGGAGACAACTTCCATCAGTGTTACAAAGAAGAGATTGATTGATTACCTTCGCAAACTACGGATAAAACTTGAAACAGATGCACTAACTATAACCAGCAGCTCTGTTCAGGCAGGCTATGTGTTCTCTTGTAAATAGCCCGTCGGGTCCAGAGATCAGTTTATATCTAATTGAACGAGCAAGCTGAAAAGCAAAGGATTACAGTATCAGAAACTCCAATACAGCATGAATCACTAAACCAACTGGACAGAATGAAATAATTAAAAATAAGAAAGGTGTCATGTTGAAGACAGTAGCTTTCTTTGTTTTCTCTGTTCACTTCTTTAAATTTTACAACTCCTGGATCAGAGACCTCATCTTATCCAGTATACTATAGACATCATTTAAATGAACAAACGAAAAACAACTGATGAACAGTACAATATAGACATCATTTACTCGGCAGAACATCAACAGGTGAACCAGAGGACTCATCGAACCCAGGTACCGCTTATTCAATTGCGAGAGTTGCATATGTTTTTCACTTAATATTGTGAGGAAAGCCAAAGTTAAGGCAGACTAGGCAGTCAGGAATCTGGGAAGCCAAAGTCCTTCAATAAATCTGTGTAGGAAAGACAAGTAGGACGTATTGTCGCCGAGCCCAAATAAATTTGCTTTGCCTTTGTTTAGTTCAATTGAGAATGTTTGGGATACGAGGTTTTGAATTTAACTTCAAGAATCAACGATAATGGATATGAAACTTCATATACGTATGTGTTTTATCACATGATCTTCCTCCCCTTCTTTGGATGAAGAATGCATTTCCTAAAGTAAGCCTTGCATTTTATTTTATTTTTTTAATCTTGATGAGATTTGAACAGATAAAGACAAAAAAATGATTCATGAGTACATGAAAGACAAACAAAAGAAAAACGTGAACATGCAAAGCAAATCTAAACTAAATCAACAAAGGAAGGGAAATAGAAGCAATTGTGCTGTAGCAAGAGAGAATAGCATACTTGTTATCTCCATCACTCCAGCATGTGGATTGAGAGCAATCGACTTGATGATAAGGCTGAGGTTCCCCCAGTTTATGGTCCAGCTTACCAGATTCTATAACCTGCAAATCCTCCAAAAGGATCACATAATGTTTATGCACATCCTCTGCACTCTTCTTTCCCCCGACCATGGCTGCAACCACTTCCCACCGATCTGGGTCTTGTTCATCAACCACTGCCAAAGCCAGCTCAAACAATTTGTTCTCCTCCCAGCTCCACCCACACAAAACCTTTGGAAAATCATCCATATTTCTAGCACCACACCACAACCCTTGTGATCACTCTGATTCTTCGAGCAAAATAACGAAAACCCAATAATCCAGTTACATTTTACTCTTCATCGAGGAAAAAATAAATGGGAAAAGGGAATCTTTTATGATACCTACTCTGATTCCACTGCCCAGATTCTAACACCCCCGAGTCTTTGGAGAGGTGTCAGCTATCTGTTATGAGCTGCAAATCTACCTCTGATATGCTTTTATTAAGGAGGACTTTTTGTCAGAGACAACCGGCCTCCTTATGCCTTAGCTCAGATCTAAAACATACAAGCAATGAAATATATAAAATAATAGTAAAATCTTGGCATGATGTTATTTTAATTTGATCCCTTGGCCCAAAACTGGAAACCAATAATCAAAATCAGACAAAAACCTTGTACTCCATTGACCATTTCTTGCAAGACCAAGTATCTCTTTTCATATAAAAAAAAAAAAAATTATTACAAATAAGAGTTTAATGAACCCAATAATGGAAAGAAACTGACAGATTTCATCCACTGTCAAATGGATTATCATTCAAAGTTTCTACTTCTCTATCTTGTAGGAAAAGAAATAGACTTCTGTGGATACAACTATACAATGCCCGATATTTTCTGGTGAATTTCCTTTACATTTAATGGAGTCACTTTCAAGGACTTTTAAGTTGGCAGAGAAAGACTTGGAGGTAGAAAGAGATGAATCAAACCCGCAAAAGAAGAGTATGTTTCTTTGATTATACATTTTCTCGATTGGATATGGTCTTGAGAGTGAACAAAGGTAAACCCACTTTTTCATTTTCTCTGATATGAGGTCCTCCGGGTAAGGTTGCTTTTTGTAAAGATATGTTCAAATGTCTCCTTCAATCCGGACAGTTCTTGATCCAGGGGATTCGCACCCTATCTATTGGCATCCGTGACAATATAAAATTTATGTTAATTATCATTTTTTTTTTTTTAATTTTCTTACCTGATATCAAATGATTGAAATATAAAGAAATAGTATTTTTTTTTTTAATAATTTGATGCCACATCCAAAATAGATTGAAAATGATAAATAATATTTCATATGTTTATATTTATATTCTTCATGTCATGTATTTTTATTCATAAATGAAAAATACGAGGAAACTTTGATTTGTGATAGTTTTTACACCGTTACTGTGGTAGAAAGACTTTTTGATCTTTAAATTTCTTATTTCCTAGGTTAAGAAGATAGAACTTGCAAGAAAAAGTGGCAACATCTTTTTCAAGTCCACTTTGTGCCCCACAAATGATCTCAGCCAGCTTAGACAATCTCATCTACAGCCATCTTTGTTGAAGCAGCTGCGTCACATTTATTCTCTAATCATGATTCTAGCATATCTTTCGATGCTATGCTTGCAAAGCAGCAATCATGATTTTCTTATCTCCTTGTCTGTGGGGGTCATACCTTGTCATGGATGACCGTAAGAGGACGGTGAATTAATACATACCATGTGATAAGGTCTGTAAGTCAGGATCACGACCAACAATTTCAGGTATTTAATTGATCACGTGTTAATACCAACTTCATGTAACATCATTCACCAACCATTAATAATTAATTAATGTCACACCACACCATTACACTATAATTAGAGTGTAATTAAAGTGTAATAAAATTCTCTTGAGTGAGAATATTTATTAAAATTTACCAGATACCGTCTAGACCTTGTATAAATTATGTTTTGAGGACATGTGAAAAGACAACATAATCATCCCCTTAGAGAAATATGAAACTCTCCCTCTCTCAGTGCGTCAAGAAATGGGGGGGAGGGGGAAAAAAAGATAAGAAAAAGTAATTTTCAGTTGAATCCGTACAACTAAAAAGTCATACATGCCCACCTTGGACTACTACCAATAAACTGGTATCACTGGGAAGAACTAAAAGATGCAACTGCATCCATTTCCTGCCGCAAAAGAAGAGCATCAATGAAGACATCCAAGTTTTCTCCCTGCATTACATCATCTATTGCATGATGCGTGATGCCCACACGATGATCAGTGACACGACCTTGAGGAAAATTATAGGTACGGATGCGTTCGGATCTGTCTCCACTACCAATCTGTTCAAAGTGACAATAGCTCTATATCAATCTCAAAATGAACGACAAGCACTCAAATCTAATATCCATCTCATGCTCTCATCTACCTGCTCTGATCGAAGTTTTGATCGACTGATCTGAATTCTGGACCTTTCAATTTCATATAGCTTTGCACACAGCACCTTAAGCGCTTTGGCTTTGTTCTAATGAAAAACCACAGAAAGCAGAAGGAGAACACAGGGATATTAAAATAACAAGATAGAAAAAGACAATAACAAGATTGAGGAACAGTACATAAAGCACACTGCCTGTAGATTGGCTCATATTGCTGCCAGATATAGAGGTTAAAAAAAAAGTGGTGTAACTATGATGCATGTTACCTATGTTGCAGATAAACAACGAGTATGAGTCTAGCATCGATAGCTATGTAAACCTCTGTCATGCATAATTCAAATAACACAAATGGCAGAAAAGAGACATTAATCAGTGAATCACAAAAACCCAAAAACTGTGTGCTGACTGCTTTACCTATTTCAACATGTGAATGTATAGAGAAAAACAAAAAGGTCAGACAGGTTGATAGTTTTGGTGACAACCTTTAACAAAGGAGAAAAAGAAAATAGAAAACTACATTAGAGCATAGCTCTCACAACTGTATACCAAATAAAAGTAAAAAGAGATGGTAGGGGCAAAACATGATCCAACTACAGCCAATGCAAATTATGACATGATTTGGATAGTGAGTCGAGATGAGATGAGATAAAAGTTGAAAGTTGAATAAAATATTGTTAGAACATTATTTTTTAATATTATTTTTGTTTTGAGATTCTAAAAAGTTGAATTGTTTATTGTATTTTGTGTGGAAATTTAGAAAAGTTGTAATGATTAGGTGAGATGAGATGAGTTGAGAGGCTTCTTGTATCCAAACAACCCCTTACTCTTTCTTTTCCACTGACAAACTCATCACTTAACAATAGAATTCACAGGTAAATTTGGCAAAAAGTGTCAAATCTAGCAGATCTGCACCTCTGTTAAGTTATTATGGTTTCCAGGAGAAGGGAGAAAAAGGCCAGATTGATTCCACAGCTTGCAGCAGTAAGTATGCACAACAGTTGCAGAAGTTCAGAACTATAATACCATATGCTGAGATCGCTCATCTTGTATGGCCACTGTCATCCCTGTTGGAATATGAGTTATTCTGACAGCACTGTTGGTGGTATTAGCATGCTGCCCTCCAGAACCACCAGACCTATAGGTATCAATTCTCAATTCTTCATTCCTCAACTGGACATCTACCTGCAGAATACCCAAAATATATATGGTAAAGAAAATAGCATTTCCCTTGCAAAAAAACTTAAACCACAACAACAGGGAACTATCGATCAGATGTCCATAAGATATCAATACTTGCATACTACTACACTATTGACAAACAAGTAAAGAAAAGCAATGAGCTATTTGTGATGTAAAATACAGAGTTTAAAAACAAGTTTCATCTGGGAACCAGACAAAACTTTCATATATAGTTGCATCCCATAATTATTCAGATAGCATGTCAAGCCACGTCCAGCAAAAAGTCAGCACCTCATCAGCCTGAGGAAGGATAGCAACAGAAACAGCACTGGTGTGGACACGTCCAGACTTCTCTGTCACTGGGACTCGCTGCCAAAAGAAAAATGTCAGTCATTGGCACTTGATTTCATAATTGTGAGATAGGTAGGTTGTAATGATTAGTGAACCTGAACTCTGTGAATCCCCTTCTCAAATTTAAGTTTCCCGTAAACACCAGATCCCGAGATTGCCGCACTAGCTTCCTGGAAAGAACCACATGTCAAAACAAGGACACGTAACAACTAGACGAATTTCTTTCGTAATAAAGGAAAAAAAAAGACTACAGACTTTCTATAATTTCCGAGCCCCATGGATTAACTGGCATTTTTTAAGGAGAGAGAGGAAGAAACAAGCACCTTATATCCTCTAAGATCAGACTCTGTTATATCTACAACCTCAAATTTCCAACCTTTCTTATATGAGTATCTCTCGTACCTGTCATGATTCAAACATGTTAAACATATCAACTGAAAACTTGAGAATAATTTACAACAAGTGATGCTCAACCTGTTCAAGTAACTTACATTTTAAATATGTCCATTGCAAACAAAGAAGCTTCTTCCCCTCCAGTTCCTGATTAAAGGTTCCGTCAATAACAAAAAGAGAAGAAAAGGGTAATAAATGCCTAAATTTGAAAAAGAAAAAAGAAAAAAAAAGGAACCTATTGACAACAAGGAAGTAGGTCTTCAGCAAAACTTGAACTAGATGTCAATCCATACAGGTATTTGTTACCTGCTCTCACCTCCAAGATAGAGTCCCTCTCATCAGCATCATCCTTTGGAAGCAAAGACCTGAGCAGTGAGCTCTGCAGCCTTTTCTCTTCGTCAATAACCTGATGTAATTCCTCTGTGACCATATCAAGCATGTCTTTGTCTTCTGGACATTCAGCCATCATTGACTTCAAACCATCAATTTCCTACAGAAAGGAAAGAGACAAACATAAAATCACCATCCAGCCCTCTTACCCAATGAGCTAAGCAAGATCCATTGAAAGGAAGGATGCATTTAAATTTCCAGGTTCAGAAGAATGTAAGATATAAATGGGCATAGATTAGAGTCTCCTTGATGGCTCGGGCGCATTCCTTTTACAATTACACATCTGAAAACATACAAGATGGATTTTGCTTTTAATCAAATCAGTAGATACACCTTTTCAAAACTGGGGTCTTAGACCAAGGTTGGGAGCTGAAATAATGAAATGTGGTTTGTTTTGCTAGGTTTTACAGCTAAAAGAACAAACAAGAAGATTGGGAGCATATTAGATGCCCAAGCCCATGACCTCTCTGACACTCTGATTGATCTGTCTTACAATATAATCAAACAATCCCTTCATTTTAAGAACACACTTAGCAGTATTTGTGCTATAAGGCAGATGCATGGTTTGGTCCGTATCTCTCAAATAGCAGCACACAGAAAGGCAACTAGACTTGTGAATGATTAACTAAAATAAATAAACGCTAGGCATTTAAATCAAGTACCAAAGGGGAAGATGTTACACATTCATCATTAGGAAGAACAACCCAATACTTCCAACAAAAATGATAAACGAAAAATTCAACAGCTGCACTTGTTTAAAAGACAGCAGCAGCAGCAGCAGTAACAGCACCTTCTAATTAGTAAAAAAGAAAAAAAAATAATAGTACCTTCTGTTTGGTCCTCAAGTGAGTTATAAGGTCCATACAACCACTGAGCTTCCGCAGCTCCTTATTGGCCCTCGCATAGTCTGCCGGTGACGCTTCTGGCTGTCTTCATTCAACATCAACAACTAAATACCATTTCCATGCCTCTTGTTTCTTTTTTAAATCCACAAACCCCCAACAAAACAGAAGAAAAAAGAACTAAATGGGAAACTCATATTAATGATTATTATTATTATTATTACCTGGTTGATGAGATTTTTTAGAGAAGCGTTCCTATGTTCTATAGCCGACAACCTTTGTTCCATGATTCTAACGAGGTCGGGCGATAGCTGATGTTGCTGCACTTCTGTAATTTACCAAAACTTGTTCACAACCTCAATATATTTTACAGTTACAAGTGTTGAGAGAGACGGATAACTGTACCGTCAGAGTAAGAGCGAAAACATCTGGAAACCGGTGAATGAAGAATAGGAACATGTGGGTTGGAGTATCTGTGTCGCAAAATTGGAGCGGCGGATTCTAAAAGTTTCAGAGCCCTCGCCAGAGTCCGCCATGCTCCATCAACCCTCATTCTTTCTTATTCGGCCACAGGCTGAGGAGGAGAAGTACGACGACGACGACGACGTGCCCGTGGTTGCGCCGTGTGCGGCCTGAAAAGTTTCCGCTTCTTCTTCGTCTTCTGTGCGTGTGTTTTCGTTCTAAAAGGGCAAGGGCCGGGCTTGCTACGCTCAGAGTTGCTTTTCCGTAGACGGCCCAGTTAGGATTGGGCCTGCATCATCCATGAGGAACCCGAAAGATACGTATAGTTTTTTGTTTTTTTAGTTGATATTCCATTCGATTAATATTAGTATTCATTCAATTTTTTTCATCTCCGACTCCAATTACCGTGACTGATATGAGATATTTTTAAATGATTTTTCTTTTTAGCTTAAATAATAAATCACTTAAAATACATATATATAAATATATATATATATCAGCCCAGACTATTGAAATGATAAAATATAGAGCGAACAACATTATTAACGTACAATTTGTTAATGTTGCTCTTATTACACTAAAAGGTCGTAAAGATTACTCTCAATCGTGAAGTTACCCAATAATTTTTGTAAGGCACATTTTGATTACCCTATCACTATGTGCCATGTGGCACAATAAGTTACAATAAAGTTACTTCTCAATAGTCGTTATATATGCTTGCATGGCGGATGATAGAATTATATATAAGAGCTATATTGATCGATTAAGGAAAGCCCCAAGTGGTGTAATATTTAATAATACGTACAAATTGTGTGCACAGATCAAGATCATAGGATTTTCAAAGAGTTTTTTTGTTTTTTTTTCCCTTGAAAATTAAGTGATATCATATATAATGATCAAGAATTATACATGACACAAGAAGCAGGGACAATATGATCATCATGAGGAAAACGGCCTAATCAAGAACCCATGCATTATATAGGAAGTGATCACGTACGTACGTACATAATATATCATGTAATATTAAGTTTCTTATGATCCAATTTGCGTTACGTACACTTGCATCCATGTTAACATTATGAAAAGATAGAATGATATTTGATCAATGATCTTAATTAATTGGTTTCTCCTGCATGCATGCTTAATTTCTTGGATTCAGTTCACTGATCCATGCGTGCCCTAAATCTTCTCAGTGTCTGAAGCCAGGTAAGTAAGGAACTCCGGTGGCCTTCAACCATAAGTTCCCTTGGATGAAAGGAGCAACGGTGTATTGAAGAGCCTCATTCCTTCCCATGACTCTAACATTCTTCCACCTGACCCTCCTGTTGGTCCTAGCGCCGGGGCCACGGTTCCCGTACTCGAGATAGCTACAGGTGTCGAGAGCAAAGTTTCCTGCCCATGGCAAATACCCTACTGGCTGGATAAAGTCTCCCAATGTTGACTCCATGATTACAGTCCTAGCGTACTCCTTCCATGGCCTGCCCAAGTATGTTGGGGTCATAAACCTTGTTGGGAACAACTTCTGCTCTGGGACGATCCTGCAGTTGTGGATCACCAACCCTGTGGTCTCACGCCTGTCGGCTCTGCCTTGTGCTGTCACGGTGTTTTTCTGGCTGTCCATGGGCTTCCTCACGATGATCAAGGAGTTCTGGATCACGGTAGAAGAGTCACCGAAGATGAAGTCAACTGTGCCGGAAATGACGCAGTTGCGATAGAATTGTCTGTGTGCCTGGACGTACAACGAGTCTTGGTAACCATCCACTCTGGCATTGAAGAAGGCGGACATATCAGATTGGACGCGGAGAGCCACAGCTTGGTGTCCCTCAGGACCGGCGGTGTTTTGGAATCCCATCGACTTGCAAAGGAACCTCTCTCCAATGGCGGCTGCATGCACAAACAATAGTCGTGAATATCAAGCAAACTAAAAAATAGTGATTTTCATTAAAGTCGGTCGAATTAGAGGGTAGATGGAACTTACAGAAAGTGGCAGTCTTGAAGGTGGAGAATCCATCGCGGTTGCTCTTACGGCCAGTGACAATGGTCTTTCTGGGTCCATCGCCATACATGAAGATGTTCTTTTGATCCTTTTCCACGGTGATGTACTCGTTATAGACTCCGGCCTTAACATAAATGACATACCGGCCCATATGGTTCTTGGGGTAAGCGGCGAGTGCTGCAGCAATGGTCTTGAAGTGCCCGCTACCATCCTTGGCCACAACAGCGTTGGGTACGACACCACCATTGTTGTGCGAAGCCAAAAGCTTGCGGTCGGAGGCGGAGAGCCATGATGGATACCCGTCCTGGCTAAGGAGTCGACGACCACTGGGCTTGATGTTAAACTCCAAACCAAAGGCCTTAAGGATATCGGCGAGCTCGGAAACGATCGCGAGAGCGTTGCTGGTGAGTGCAGACGCATCTTGGAGGTTCTGTTTCATGAGGCTATGGTATTCGGGTGCCTCTTCGAGCCCATCAAGGCAGGTTTGCTGGTACGAGATGACAGCGCTCAACCAGTTCTTAAGGTCAGCACTCCGGTCATTCACGGTGTGCATATTGGCGTCTCCGACAGAAGAGAATGAGGCCTGGAGCTCGTCGACGGCAAATTGTAACAAGTCCTTGCAATCTTCGGCTGACATTTTCACCCTGGGGTTGGCACCAGACATGTTCTGAATGAGTTTATCGGAGAAGTTGGACGCCTTGGCCACCTCGTTGATGGTTGATTGGATCGCAGCCTTGAGGAATTCCTTAGGGTCGGTATTTCCTTTCTCTGCCACAGAGTTAAGGCTCTTCTGGCAAGCTTCCTTGTAATCTGTCTTTTCGCAGATCTCAGTGACAGCCTTCATTGATGGAGACAGGTTCTCGCCTGCCTTTGTGCTGCCATTGTGGTGAACGACAGCCACAACAGCAATAGCCACACCAACGATAAGAATAACAGAAAAAACCGAAACAACTATTTTGCCTAACATCTTGATCTTAGATCTTATCCTTTTTCTTTCCTTGATTCACTGGGTGTATATCTCACCCAATCAAAGCAGAATACACTCCCAGCTTCCCCCGCCAACCCGAATGGGATTCAATAGGCGAGGCGGGTCGGAGAGAACTACGTACTTGTAATTTTAGATATTTCAGAAAGAGAGTAGCTTCCTCTCTATAATCTTGGTTGAGGAAGATAGGGATGGGCATGGAAGGCTTTTATAGGGGTTGAAGTTTCTTAAATTAGGGTGAAATATACCTAGTACGTACGTACGTAAGTAGTTTGTGTCTTATTTTTTAAGGCTGCATGCATGGACGTCGTACGTACGTTGTTAATAAATTAGTTTAATTGGATGGTTGACCGGTACGTTTGGGTGGATGAGTTGTAATGTATGGCTAATTAAGGACAAACAATGCTAAATATAGGTAATTAAATAAGACATGATCGATCGAGTTCAAATTAACAGTACCCAATTATATATCATAATTAATTTTCCATGCATGCAATAATATATTAATTAATTTATTCACAGGAATAGGTTTCATTAATTTGGCTGGTTTTGATGGCTCTGCGTTGACAAAGGAGTTAGTTCGTGAACAATAATCAATATTAATAAAAAATTAACAATCAATAATCAATAGGCCGGCCGGGGTACATAGTACTCACGATCATCATCAAATCTTTATCCATAAAAAATAAACAAATAGCTAGCTAGGGGTACTGAATTAATCTTCGATATATCGATATTCTTAATTGGATATATAATATTCACGTCTACATGATATATATATATATATATATATATAATCATCAGCTTCTATATTAATATATATATACCTAATTATTTAGGTTGAAAAATATGATTATTTAGGAGAGCACCTATTTGTTATTGCTTTTCAGTCCCACTATATATTTAGCCTTAAACGTGTTTGCACATATCAAAATCCTAAAACAGTAAATTAGTAAGGACCAGGAAATTAGACATCATGATCATCTGATCTAGCTAGTTGCCATGATTTAGAAAAGTTTATTTCCGGCGAAATGTTTTCGCGGAAAAAGATATCTCATTCGACGAAGCTTGAAGGTCACTATAATTAATCAACCCAGACGATTTATTCTCGACCAATTTGTTGCGAACAAATATCGGTCGGATGAAATTTTTTATGGCGAAAAGCATGCCTTTTGCGGCGAAAGGGCTGATTTTTTCTTGTGGATCTGTATCGTTTTGTTTTGTTTTTTTATTTTTTGTATCTTAAGTTTTGAATATTGCATAAATGGGATGAGTACTAAAGTTTTCGAAATGATATTGGCCTTAAATATGAATATATAGTTGTAATTTCATTGCACATTTTCTGAATGCCTCTAGCTAGTACTTACGTTCCCTATCAAAATGATCATATAAAAAAAAAACTAAACGAAAGGAAACATTAAATTCGCCCTTAGAGAAATTAGATATTAAGACTTAGAATATAGATTTTATTTTACACGTGTACATATAGAAATTTAGTTATCTTTTTTTAAGTGTGTGTCAGTTGCTTATGAAACTTTACTTTTAGCTTTATATATAAAAGCTCTATTACTTTCTATAATACACAATTTCAGTAATACAAGTGAATTACTTTTCTTTGAAAATTGGAATACCTTCTTGATATGGTATCAAAAGAAAATTAGATATTCTCTCTGTTTTTCCTCTCGATCATGGCTGATCGCGTTTCTACTCCTTCTTTCGTTAATAATGTTGAATCAGATCCTCATAGCCCTTACTTCCTCATGACTGCTGATCATCCTGGTGTTTTTTTAGTTAGTGAGAAATTAACTTCAAGCAACTGTCATTCGTGGTCGTAATCTATGTCTCTCTCTTTGAAAGCTCGCAATAAGCTAGGTTTTATTGATGGCTCCATTTTTGTTCCACATAAGGATGATCCTCTATTTTCTCCTTGGAATAAATGTGATACGATTATTCTTTCTTGGCTTCTCAATTCTTTGTCTTCAAAGATAGCTCAGAGTGTCATCTATGTTGATTCCTCTCATGCAATGTGGCTTCAGTTGAAGGAGGTACTTTTCTCAAGCCAATGGACCTCGAATCTTTGAATTACAAACTACAATTTCTACCCTACGTCAAGATCAGAATGATGTTAGCACCTATTTCACAGATTTAAAGGTACTTTGGGATGTACTATTGAACGATCAACCCTTACCTATTTGTCTTTGTAGAGGTTGCACATGTAATTCTTCAAAGACCTTTGCTGCATATCATCATCAGAACTATGTGATGACATTTCTGATGGGTCTTACTGATATTTTGATGTTGTGAAGGATCAGATTTTGATGATGGATCCCTTGCCATTTATTAACAAATCTTTTTCTCTTGTTATACAAGAAGAGTGCCAAAGGCTTTTTAGCCAAAGGTACACTACTTTTGCCTATGTTGAGTATGTAGCCTTAGCTACTAAACCAAACAATTCTTTTAAGAATTTTAGGGCAAATACATGTAGTAAAGTCACCTACAGTCAATGTGGTATTCTTGGACACACAATTGACAAATATTTTAAACTTCATGGTTATCCTCATAACTATAAGTTTCGAGATAAGTCAAAAGGTGGCAATACATCTATTAATGCAGTTCAGACCTTTACTGCCATTCCCTCAATCAACATGGCATTGGTTCCAAATTTTTCAGGTAATCATAGACCTATCTATGCTACTGCCAATTCAATTAATTCTCGTCTTGGATAATTGATAGTAGCACTTCAGATCACATGGTTTGTTCCCCAAGTTTTTATACCAACACCCCTAATTCAGTCTCTAATTCAGTCAAGCTGCCCAATGGTACCTATGCAGAAGTTACACACATTGGTGATATTATCTTGAGCCCCTCTCTTATCCTAACCAATGTTTTATGTGTTCCTACTTTTTCGTTCAACCTCCTTTTAGTCAGCAAATTAACACAAACACTCCATTGTTGCTTAATTGTTAAAGCTAATAAATGTTTCTTGCAGGACCTAGTAACTTGAAAATGATTCGGATGGGTGAATTGCAAGATGGTCTATACAAGTTGACTGTTCCTAGCTCGTCTGCTATTTGCAGGGATTTCGCTTTCTCTACTTGTTCTTCTGTTTAATCTGATGTAGCCTTGTGGCACTTTAGATTAGGACATCCCTCATTTTCTAGATTATAACTTTTACATAAACATATTCCTGTTTTGAATTCTAAATTTGATTCTTGTACTACATGTCCTATTGCTAAATAGAAGCGTTTATCTTTTCCAATTAGTAATCATAAATGTGTTGCCTCATTTGATTTAGTGCATTGTGATATATGGGGACCAATGGCAACCCCTACTTATGGTGGTTTTAGGTATTTTTCTCATAGTAATTGATGACTTTTCTTGGGCTACTTGGGTATACCTCATGAAATCTAAATCTGAGACTGCTTTTCTTTTGCAGTCTTTCTTCCTCCATGTTGAAACTCAGTTCAATGTCAAAATCAAAGCACTTAGGTTTGATAATGGTCGTGAATTTGCTTTGAAAACCTTCTTTGCTTCTAAAGGAGTCATTCATCAATTGAGTTGTGTTGCTACTCCACAACAAAACTCTGTTATAGAATGTAAACATCAACACATTCTCAATGTGGCAAGGTCCCTTTTGTTTCATGCTAAACTTCCTGTTTGTTATTGGGGTGACAGTATACTCACATCTGTTTACCTCATTAACAGAACTCCGAATCCTCTTCTCTTGAATAAGACTCATTTTGAGCTCTTATATCACAAAATACCTTCTTTTTCACATCTAAAAGTGTTTGGCTATTTGTGCTTTGGTTCAACACTCTCTCATAATCGTTCTAAATTTTCTTCAAGAGCTATAATCTGTTCTTCTAGGATATTCCTTTGGTGTTAAGGGTTATAATTTACTAAACCTAGAGATTCAAACTTGCTACATTTCTAGAGATGTAGTATTTCATGAAGATATTTTTCCTTTTGATACTTCTTCTTCAATACCTTTACCTCCCCAAGATCCTTTATTTTCACTTTCAAAGAACAATTCTCCTAATTGTTCTCTTCCAACTCCTGCCCCAAACTCTGATCTTCCTGTTTCTGCACCTGCACCTTTTTCATTTCCAGAAACTAATCCTGTTAGTTCATTTCTTTCAACAGTTTCTCCAGTAGATCCTCCTAAAAGATCAACTAGGCCTAGACATCCTCCTTCATATCTTCATTCTTATCATTATCAACAGGCTACTTTGCATTCATTGCATCTCTTTGATCAACAAGCTGCTAGTTCTTCACCCTTGAGTACTTTTCATCCAATCAGCAAATATTTGACCTATGACAAATTGGCATCCTCTCATACATCCTTGTTCTTGCTACTTCTACTTTGAATTAAGCCCAAGACTTACTCTCAAGCTATTTTATACCTTGAGTGGAGAGATGCTATGCAGTCTAAAATTTCAGCTTTAGAACAGAATGGAACTTGGGATCTTGTTTCTTTACCTGATGGCAAACACCTAGTGGGTTGTAAATGGGTGTACAAGTTGAAGCTTAAGTCTGATGGCTGTGTGGAGAGATGTAAGGTTCGATTAATAGCAAAGGGGAATATTCAAATGGAGGGGTTTGATTATTATGAGGCATTTAGTTCAGTAGCCAAGCTTACAACAGTTAGGATATTTTTATCCATAGCTACCGTAAAAAATTAGCATATTTTTCAACTGGATGTGAATAATGCATTCTTGAATGGTGATATTCAAGAAGAGGTTTGCATGTCTTTGTCATTTGGTTTTGATAGCAAGGGGGAGTCAAAATTAGCTTGTAAACTCAAAAAGTCTTTGTATGGCTTGAAGCAAGCCTCAAGACAATAGTTTGCAAAGTTTTCCTCGACTTTGTTGGCCAATGGATTTACTCAATCCAAATCAGATTATTCACTTTTCAGTAAAATAGAAGATACCTCAGTTATCATGCATTTAGTCTATGTTGATGACATTTTAGTCTCAAGTAATGATGCTTCATCTATAGATTCTTTAAAAGCATATCTGAACACTTATTTCAAGTTAAAAGATTTAGGACCTTTGAAGTATTTTCTGAGTTTAGAAGCTGCCAAATCTTCTAAAGGGATTCATCTTTGTTAGAGAAAATATTCTTTGGAAATTATAGAAGATTGTTGCTTACGTGATTGTAAACCAGCAAGTTCTCCAATGGAGTAAAATCTGATTTTGAGTGCAGGCAATGGTGATGAGTTGGCAAATACCTCTCAGTACAAAAGACTAATTGGCATATTGATCTATCTAACCATTACAAGGCTAGATATTGCTTTTTCTATTCAGGAGTTGAGTTAGTTTATGCACAAGTCAAGACAGCCACACATGGCAGCAACTCACAGGGTGGTTCAATATGTCAAGACTACAATTGGCATAGGCTTGTTTTTCTCCTCTTCCTTGATTGATTTTCATCCAAAACTTTATATAGATTCTGATTGGGCAATATGCCCTAATACCAGAAGATCTGTCACTAGGTATATTATATTCTTGGGTGATAACCTAGTTAGCTGGAAGTCGAAAAAGCAGCATACTATCTCTAGATCTTCTGTTGAGGTATCATATAAAGCAATGGCAACAGCTGTGTGTGAGATAACTTGGTTGAAAAATTTGTTAGCAGACCTTGGCATTGTTCATTCTCAAGCTACTCTAATGTACTATGATAGTCAAGCTGCAATTCACATTTCTTCAAATCCAGTGTATCATGAGAGAACAAAACATATTGAATTGGATTGTCACATTGTGAGGAAAAAGTTATAACTAGAGATATAAAACTATTTCATGTGAAGTCCAACCACCAGATAGCAGATGTTCTAACCAAGTCACTTGGGTTGTATCAGATCAATCATCTCATTGGCAAGATAGGACTAGTAAACATATATAGTCCATCTTGATGGGGAGTATTAAGACTTAGAATGTAGATTTTATTTTACACATGTACATATAGAAATTTAATTTTCTTTCTTTTTAAGTGGTAGTTAGTTGCTTATGAAACTTTACTTTCAACTTTGTATATAAAAGCTCTATTATTTTCGATTACTTTCTGTAATACACAATTGCAGTAATACAAGTGAATTACTTTTCTCTAAAAACTGGAATACATTCTTGATAGATATCATGACTTTTCACGTTTTCTACGTACCTTCAAATCCACACTTACAGAAATTAGACACATTAATGGAATGATAACTATAATCAAACAAATCAAATTGAAGCTAGGCATGCAACTATATATTTGGCATCACCCATGTCTATTTCGGAGGGTGAGTATTAATACTAGATCAAATTTTAGGATAGGTAAGTTTCTATGTTGTAGTTCTTTTTAAAAAAAAAGTGATATTCAATCTAAAAAAAATGATTTTTCTTTCATGTAATCTAGCTCATGCTTGCCATGCATATTTTTTTAAAAATAGATTATTATACACTTTAAAACTGTATAAATCATTTTCATTCGACATAAAAAGGCTTGTGCAAGGATGAAAATGAGGTAGGTGGGACACATCTTTGAAAATCTTCAACCAAGCATTCCAGTAGTTTCTTGCAATAATATTGCAAGTCTTATACGGATGGGCCTTACTGGACGATCGACACTTTGGGTTATTGTAAATGGGCGGGCGGGCACATGTCAATATTGAAAGTGGCTCAAAAGCTATTGATCAGCCCATTTCCGACTTTGAGGGAAAAAAAATGAAAAATGAAAATTACAATCATAGTAAATAAAGCTTAAATTGTGACATGTACCGCAACAAATAAATACAAATAGTTTTTTCAATCAAAATCAATCATTGGCACTAAATAATTTTCTAGAGATCTTCTCCAAATCATAGCATGGTTATCAAAATTGCATGTAAATTTTAGATCCAAGTAGTAGTATTAAACCCTTTACTTCTTGTTCTTGAGAAATGATTACGCCTGGCCCATTAGTGGTGTCTCAGAGGTGAAAAAAAAGGGATCTTGTCAATTTGTTTTAACCTTCTAAAATAAGCTCATGAGGTTAATCTTATTTCATCATAAATCAAAGATGACTTCCTCAAAATCGGGTTGATGCATTCATAAGAATAATGATTTGTACAAGTCTCAAAAAAACAAGTTTAATACAATCCATTTTATAAAAAAATGGACTCCACCATAAAAAGTGTAAAAAAATATGTTATGGACGTGTTTTACCGCCACCACCTCACGATCACCTACAACCAAAAAGTAGAGGGCTTGGGAGTTTAAGGGAATGCCTCCGATGTCTAAGTCAGTGACTGAAGATGATAATAATAATACTAATGAATTCGATCCCTTTTACATATTTGGGTTCTTCCCTTATATAGAACTCCATAAGTTATCTTTATTCTCTTATCTGATGATGGTTATCCTTTATTCGAATTCAAACTTGGAGATGAGAGCTCATCTCTTAGTAAGTTTGGATGATAGCCATTTGTATCCTTTGCCACTGTTGAATAGTTATCCAGTTGGTATTGACTATGGGCTAGATTCTCTTGATATTGGGCTGGGCTCCTTAGTAATCACGCAAGCTTTGGTTACAAGTAAGGGACCAGGCCCACCTTGGGGGCTAACCAGTCGAGATGTCCTTTCCAGTTACCCCACGAAGTCTCACTACGCGTGGCATGATGGAACTTGAATCTAGGTGTCATTTCCCTTTTCGAGGCTTGTTAGTGCGCCGTTCATTTCTCTCGTAGTCATTTCATTTCAACTCTTATTTAATGCCCATTTTTCCTCTTCTTTTAGTCTTCTGCTTCCTTTACGTTTCTTGCCTTTCTTTTTCTCTCGTGATTTTCTTCATTCCTCCATGGCTTCCTCTACTTGAAAGGGTAAGGTTGTGGTTCATGCTCTAGACTCTTCTCCACCCCGCGACCCCTCTCCCCGAGTTGTCATTGCTCCTCTGGCATCCATTTTTGTGGGCTCTCACTGGTATTCAACCATCACTTCTCACGAACTGGAGAATGCTCGAAATAACTTCAACATTCCTGACTCCGTTGAAATGAGGGTTCCTACTCCAAATCAGAAAGCTATTGACTCCAAAGGTATGGTCATCTTTGTTGCCCTCTATTTTGCTATGTTTAGCATGGGGTTTCGATTGCCCTTCGTGCGCCCAGTTCGCGACGTGTTAGACGTCTAAGGGCTTGCTCCGACTCAGTTGGTGCTGAACGCTTGGATAATCTTGATGGCCTGCTATGTTTTATGGCGATGGATACTGGAACCCATGGGTGATGAATACCCAGACCTAACAGCCTGTGAGTTTCTGTCCCTTCATGGGTTTAGGTGTTTGGAGGGAAATCTTTACAGTTTTAGAGCCCGTCGGGCATTAGTTGATTTAGAGCATAAATATTCACATGTGAAGGATTGGACCAACAAATTTTTTCTTATTACTAGCTTTGGTTGGGAATTTTCCGCCTATGAAGCTCTTAATTGGGAATTTTTTATTAGGGCACTTCTTAGGAGTTGTCGAGTAAAACCACCTCCTAGGCAGGTGGAAGCACCAAGTTGGCCGTTTCTCAGGAGGAAATGAGTGTTATGGCCACCTTTGTGGATCCACCAACTCTTTCTTTGAACGACGTCACTTCCTTGGCCGAAGAAGATCTCAAAGACATAATCGTCGTGGAGGCGGCCTCTGAAGCACCTTCTTCCACTTCTGCAAGCTTCCTGCCCTTTGAGGCTTCTATGCCTCTATTGATTTTGCCCCTGCCAATCGTTTCTGTGCCCTCTAATGTTCCTTCAGAACTTCCCCAGAGTGTTGAGGAGTTAGCTGCAGTGTCAAGTTCCCCCTTGCCGCGGCAACTTCGGGTGGGGTTACTCTTGATTTGCCCTTCATGTTTCCAGCCCTCTCCCTTGTCAGTGGCAGTAGGATATCGATTCCTTTGCCACCATTTAGTATTTCTCCTTAAGGAAGTGGCGAGCCTTCTTTGATAGTTCATGAGGAGAATCTTGGGATTGATCAGGCTGTGCCCAGCCAGGATGAAGCTGGGGTGAGGGAGGAAGTCGAAAACTGCTCAGGTCATCCTATTGATCCACCTGTCAGCGCTCCCTTGTTTGTTCTGACTGAAGTTGTTTTCCCTCAAGAGGATTTTGCTACTGCCTCCTCGCCAACCATCAACCCAAGAAGTTCCTCGAGTTCTCATCCGCTAATTTCCCCGACATCCCTACATACTCGCTGAGTGGAGGTTATCAATGCTTTTGTTCAACAGCTTCATTGCGTCTTTTCGTCAGTACTCCTTTCGTACTCATTCTCCTTTTACTTAATGTTTTGATCATTAGTTCTAAAGAACATATCTTAAATGCATTCCCCTTTTTTGCCTTTTTTTGAGGGAGTTGATCACTTTGCTGCGGATGATAGGCTACACTTGGAGTATTTGTGTAGAATCGTGTGCTGCCTGCCTCCCACCCCTCCTTCCTCTGTCGTCTTCGGATTTTCATCAAATTGAATTCTGGATTCAGG
This sequence comes from Cyclocarya paliurus, assembly GCA_029856935.1. NCBI lineage: Eukaryota > Viridiplantae > Streptophyta > Magnoliopsida > Fagales > Juglandaceae > Cyclocarya > Cyclocarya paliurus. The sequence goes on from CM056949.1 coordinate 11,713,879, forward strand.
CAACTGGAGAAGTTCTAGTATGAAGTCATAATTTGCAACTGAGAAGCTAGCTGGCAAGTTGTCCACTGAAGTTTATTTTTGCAATTTGCTCAATGTTCACGAGAATCTGAAAACAGGTGGCATATTCAGTCTGCAAAGTTAATAAAAAAAGCAAGCAAAAGAAAAAAGGACAAAGCACCAAAAAGGAAGAAGAAAAGGCTCTTCTCCATCAAACGAAAGTTATATGATGAGTAGGCGGTGGTGAATTAGATTGCCGGATTGGTATCTGAACAAATATTTTCATTATTTGGGGATTAAGCAACTTCAGAATATGTTTTCCCATGTCACAAAGGCAAAGGCAGCCGCCTTAGGACACGCACCCACAGAAATGACATCTCATAAATAAATTATTAGTGTCAATCGTAATACGTACACACCTGGGCCCATCTCTTTTCTCTATTCCAAAGTTATTTTCTAAAAAGTAATACTATAGATCAGTAATTATTTACCTTCACACCTTACGTCTAACACTTGACAACTTTTTTTTTTCAAATCCTATAAGATGTAGTAGGATAGTAAATAGTAAAATAATTTTTCTTTCCAAAAACCTTAAAAACCCTAAAAAAAAAAAAAAAAAAAGAGTTGGCTGAGGATAAGTAGGTGAAGGGGTTGGTTTGAGAGTCCGTCAACGCGGGAATATCAACGGCTGAAGTAGTCAGAGAAATTATAAACAGCTTTGATTCTCGTCTCCGTCTCTCTTCCAACTTCTTGTTATCCAACAAGCAGCGTGAATACTCCTCATAAACACATTAATTCAGCTTTATGAATGGAAGTACGAGTAGTACCTACTCGCACATCAAATGCAGTCCAGCAACGACCTCGTCTAATTTTCAAAACTTGACAACATTGACCAATTTGCCGTCTTGGCCTGCACAAACTTCTCTTCTTCTTCTTCTTCTTCACAGCGGACACACACACATATGAGAGAGAGAGAGAGAGAGAGAGAGAGAGAGAGAGAGAGCTCCATATCATTAATCATATTGCTTTTTCCTGAAGAAATATTGGCTTTTCTGATATCATAATTGAGTTTCGAGTCCTCAGATATTTCATTCCGAAAGCAAGCCAGCCTGTTCTCCCAAATTTGAGCTAAAACAATCCTTAGAAGGGAACTTTACTGAAAAAATGGATCAACAAGAAGCAACAAAATAAAATTTCAAGCATACCCACATAAGTTCAGTCAAGGGTCCAAGCCAACTTGTAACACTTGCTGAGCCAAATACAACACAAACAGGAACTGAAAGGACAAAAAAAGAAAAAGTACACACTTCCAATAGGATAGAGCCATAGATGGCATCACTTTCTTCCTTTCCTCTACCAGCAAGATAATTGATACAAACAATTTCAAGGTAGAACACGCACAAAGGTCCGGCTGTACTTTCCTACAAGGCATCCAGAAATCTTTGGCATATGCATATGCTCCGTCTGCATAAACAATGCTCCCTTCTTTTTTATTTACCTATAATAAGAGTAAAAACAATGCTCTCTTCTCACACTTCAAAAGACCAATACGAGTCACCATCCATACCTTGTATGCTTCTTTGATGTCTATGGAGTTGCTTCATCTCTTTTGCTTTGAACTTTTCTGTAGTCTTTTAAATGAACCACTAAACTCCTCCATGTCATCACGGTCATCTCAAAACCCTTCAACAGAACTATGGCACGTCTTCAATAAAACTTGTATCAAAGGCCCTTATGCCACAACAAACCAGCATAACCTAATTATGCTGGCTATAATACAAATATCATATATCCACGGCTACGAAATTTGCTTACAAGGTTTTTTTTCTTTTTTCTTTTTTTTAAAAAGACTCAAGACTCTTCCCTGGGGCATTTCTCTTAAAATACTATACACCTTTAAGAAACAAGACCTAGGAAGTAGTATCTCTAATTAAGGAATAGACCCAGTAATTTGGGTGCAAAGCTTTTTTTTTTTTTTTTTAAATAACTAGGGCGCAGAGAACATCTTATAGGTGCCGGGCTCTAGAAAATTGAGCAGTCTGGTAGGTGAGCTTACCCAGAGAGAGTTTTCATTCTACAGATGCCAGCTACTTCCAGCAAATAAAACTGTGAAACAAATAGCCGAGCCCTACTTACTTTCAAAAGTGACCTGTGTTCCTCCAGTCATGAGGTCCAACTTAATGACGATACCTCTAACCATCTTAAGGCGCCAATATTTTGGTGCCAAAACTGATCTTATATTGATCAAGGACCAGTTTTGATAGCTATATCAGTTTTAAGTCTCTGCAAGAATAATGTTAATCGGTTGCCATCCCGAGTGATGATGAATAATCCATCTCTTCACGGAAATGACCATATTCAAGATCTGGAGTACATCACCCAAAGCATGCTCTTCTAAGCATTCTTTCCTTAAGGTCAAAGCTGCTTCATATCTTTCATAAATCAAATAGTTTCAGTTAGAATTCACTAATCACGGAAAAAAAAGTAGCAAAAGAATTATCAAACACCTCTACCTGCATTGAGAAGCCATCATCTTTGATCTGCCAGCTGAGGAAGTAAGAAACTTCTGTATGCCATCCCATGTTGATTTTGAGTAGTGCATAGGATTACCACCTATAGGGTTCACACACTTCCATAATCTTCCATTTTTACCAACATACAGCTGCACTGCACCTAGGTTCTGTTTCACTACCATATTTTGCTCAATTGCATAATCCAAGGCCTTCTTTACGTCAGTATCGCGATGTTTCAGATCTCCATAGCGTATGCAATCAGTTATGTTTGCTTCAGTAGGCATAATTTTTTCAGTTTTCAGGGTGTTTAATGCAAGTAGGATGACACCAATAAGGCCTTGAACATAGTCAGAAGGTGGTGAATGTCCTCGAGATCCCCAGCCACCATTGCTAGGAGCAGCATTCATTGGAGAGGATACAGGTGGGCGATATCCAGAACCGTTAGGATACCTGTTGTTCATAGCATCGTGATGAAATGCCTGGCCACCCTGCAGGCTATGGCCTTTTTGTTGTGCATTTATACGTGCTGAATACGGAGATTCACTAGAGTTAGGCCTAAATTCTTCTCCACTTCTGTGCTGGCCATTAGGAGGGTTTTGAACATAGCTGGGGTATTCAGGGATATTTAGCCTACCCAAATCGGGCATATTCATGTGTGGAGCTGGAAAATATCCGGGGCCATCAGGTCGAATTGGGCGAAAACCATGACCATGAGAATTTGAATGATGCGAATTCTCTGGTCCAAAAGAAGGTTGCATATGGGGGTTGTTTGGCCTCAAAGAATGAGGATATTGATTTTGTGGATTTCCTAAGAAATTATTGCCATTACTCCCTGAAGTGTCAGAACTGCCAGGAAAGAAATTTGGTGTAGACCGACTTGCAGGGAATACAGGCTCGCTGCTACCAAAGAATTCATGTGGGGCTTTCTTTAACTGCTTTGCTTCTGTATAATCTGGTTGGTAAGGATAATTGTTGTTTCTACTCTCTTGAATCGACACCGGCATGCTTGAGACCCTTGGTATGTTTGGCTGAGTTACAGTTTTTCGACTAGATTTTCCTTTATTTTTTATATCACCAACCCTCCCACCACTGGAAGGCCTTTGATTTCCCAAAGAAGAATTTTCAGAATTGACGAACATACTAGGTTGGCTTAAGTGAACAGGATCAGGAACTTGGTATTGCAACGTTTCATGATTAGAGGTATGGTGACCATTAGCAATCTGTGATGACTCACCACTCGAAAGTGGGGATCCTCCAGCAGAGAGGCTGGTCCAGAGCCATACAGTTTTTGCCGCAGCAATGAGAGGTGCAGATGCTTTATGAGGTTGCGCTAGAAGAATATTATATCTCCTCATGCGTAGTTGATGGAGTGCGTTAGAGAAATCCCTGTCACCAGAAATTAGCATGAAGTTTGCAGGAGCAGGGTTGTCCACTGCCCAGAACAGCATATCAACTAAAATCTTCTTATCACTTGCATCTTTTACACCTGTTGCATACCATAACGTGTCAACATAAACAAATACACATGCAAAGATCTCACAATCATAGATTTAGTCCGTCAAATGGGGAAATATATAACAATAGGTTTGCAAGAGCTAGGAAAGAAAATTCACTGACTTATTAAAAAAGAAAAGAAATGCAAAGAAACAGCCAAGGACCAGATGATCCATGTGAATTTGCAACAATTACAAATATTCTTGAAAACAATTACTGAACAAATCATGGGTGCGTGGAAAACAAGAAAAAGAATATATGAAATCAACGCCTGCTAATCAAGTTAGTAAGTTACATTACGAATAATAAAGACTTAATCATCTATGACTCTAACCTTAATTGAGCACACGCACATGTATAGAAAATTCAAATCAACAGAGTAAATGAAAAATCGATGAAAATATTAAAGAGCGCCATCGCAGAACAAACAATCCTAACCCAAATTTGCAACATCAGGGTTCACCCCCAAAATGAAACGGAAGTACAATTTCAAGAATTATCAATAAGACTATAATCAAACGTAAAACGAGATTTTAGGATAAACTAGTAGAGTTAAAAGCTAAGCCATGACATATGTAGTTACATGAATCGATAATAAAGTGGCAGAAATGCTAAAGACTTGCATAATCGGTGAGAAATAAATCACGCGCACGTAGTTAATTTTAAACTCAAAAGGGGGGAAAGAAACCAAATGCTTAGTACAGAAATTAATCCGAAGAAATGAAAAAACGATGCAAGAAACGCGATCAGCTCACAAGAAAATCAAGATCGTGAATGATTAGAAAGAATATATTCTCCCACAATCAAAATTAGAACTCATACGTAGAAATAGACTAGGGTTAAGGGCGGAGGGAAGAATACCGGTAGGGACGTGGTTGAGGGCGATGCCGGTGCTAGAGAGCGCGTGCTGGACAGAGGCGGGGATGCGGGTGGTGTCGCAATAGGCGGAGATGGAGATGGGGCCACAGTAGTTCATCTTAATGAGCGCCGAGCTGATATTCTGAGCGATCGAGTGCGGATCGCAGCTCTTGGGAACCTGGCAGTTCTCTATGTCCCACCACACGGACGTCTTCGCTCCAACGTACTGCGTTTCCGCCAACGCCGACGAAGAAGATGTCGTTGCGCTGGCTCCGCTTCCGTTCACATCTCCGACCATTCTCGGCGCAAGCTAGATAGCGGCACAAGAAAGCATATATCACTTCTTACTTTCTGTCTTTGTGTCCTCCTTTCTTTCTCTATAATGGTAAAGCCTCCTCCTCTTCTTCCTTCCCCTCTCTCTCTCTCTCTCTCTCTCCTTTTTCTCTAGGTCTGTGTAAACTAATTTTCTGAGTCTCTGAGGGTGTGGTGCGGGCAAATTAGAACCATATTCTACGGAAGGGGCCCACGCGTAACACTTGCTGCAAAGTTCCAACGGGCCTCTAAAGCCCGCTTACGTTTAGATAATCTCTCTTTTTTTTTTTAAAGACATGTCGTTCGACTTGCCCTAGCAACAAGACATATGGAGCATCTCTTTTTGAGTCTCGTAAGTAGTAGAGAAAAATAATTCTATTAATTGATGTGATGTATTTTAAATAATTTATTTTTATTAATATAAAAAAAAATTAATTATATAACTCATTAGGTTTGTTTTGATGGGTATTTGTTTAAAAAATTATTATTTATATATCCCCCTCCCCTACCAACTCTGATCCACATCCCATCCATTTTCCTTCTATATTTCTTCATTTTTCTCCTCTTACCACATAGGGTCTTTGGATGAAACAAACAGAATCTTTACAATAAATCAGTATACACTAGTATATAAAGATGTTCCGTGAAAAATTTATAATTTCCACATAGAAGAAAAGGAGGACTTGGTACTTTGACTGGCTATTTTCTTGCAATTCTTTCTCTGCTTCTAGGATGTATGGCTACTAAGCTGGTTTCTCCCAAGATGAGACACCCTCGAGTGAGGAATCAAAGCAGATTCTTCATCCACATCTGAGTCAGGAAGAGAACCAATCCTTCCACCACTGTTGTTGTTCGCCTCGCCATTGGGGACATATACATCAGATGCCTTCTTCTCCATCTTCAACTCCTGCAATGTTTGGAGGAGACAAAACAAATATAACTAGATAATAACTCGAATTGTACAATCAACCATTCAAGAACTGCTTGGCACTAGATAATTTTTACATCTTTCCTTTAACCAAAACATAAAATAACCGTGGTTCCACTACTTAATCTTCCTCTTTTAACAAAACTTGCCGATGTAAAATCAGTTCAATCAGATAGCCAGAGTTTTAAAGTGGATGCTTAGTTGGAGGTAGCAATCTTAAGATTATGTGCTTGCTCCTAGGCAATAACCTTCATACGATTGAAGAATGGAAATAAGATGGGAGGTCACTCGCCATAGCAGACATTAGTTTTCTAAGATGGTCATCATCGTAATGGTTCTTGCAAAGTATCATCAAATGTCGGGGAAAACTTTATAGAATTCCTAGGAATAAGTCATAAATTAGGAAAGAATATGAGATTACTCAACCTAAAATATTACAAGAATAGCATAGAATATTGACCTTTATCACACTATCTGGGAGACTCTCGGGAGAAAGTTGAGATGTACGAGCATCTCTGACCTTCAAGTAGTTATACACGATGACACCACAGAGAGCTGCAGCAAGATGGAAGTAGTTCAGTAGGTCGTACCAACTAGAAAGTTTTAAAAGTTGAAACTAATAGCAAACCAACAATGTACCTATTGCATAACCAATTATATTGAGGCTAGTGATAATAGACTCCGGAAAGAGAGCAGTTGAAAGGGCAATGAGTATCCAGTCTTTCAAAACTCCCGCAACACGGATAGTTACAGCTCCGGTTCTTCCAATTACTAAGAAAATTGAGAAGTTCAAAGCTAGAGCACAAAGTGCGTTTGAGAAGAATATCCAAAAATTGAACTGAATCTGTGAAACTTCCATTACAGGCTTCTCCAGAAAATACCAAGGAACAAACAAAAAGACAAAGCTGCAAATGACAGGGTAAGAATCAGTAATTTATGCAAACAGCATAAATAATTTAAAATTGTTCCACCACATTGCATGTCAATTGATTTATCTGGAAGCATATCCACAGCAAGTTTAATTTTTTTTTCAGAGACTCCTAAAATATTCTTTTCCATGATGTAGTTGCTGGATTTGACTTTCCTCAAAGTTCAAATAAATACATGCAAGCCAAAGGACAATGCATGAGGATAGCACAATCCAAGGGAGTGCCACAAATAAATTGCTGAATCCCGTCATTTTCAATAGCAATAAAGAAATATCAGTAAGTGATAAAAAAATAAAAATAAAAAGGTCAAGAGCCACCAGATAACAACTCAGAGTATGGTTAATAAAGACCTGCATATACAGGGATGCATATGAGTGGTCTGAGTTTAAGGATCAAAAAAGGCCCAGGAAGGGCAAATATGACATAAAAGCAGTTAGGAGGTACATGATTGCCAGGGGTGTAATAAAGATAAAATAATATGGCTTTAAATTGAATGAATTGCGAAAAAGGATTCATGAATCCTCCAGTTAGCGGGGCTTTAACTCCTAACGTGGTTGAGCTATTTAAAGACCAGAAAACCAAATAAGCACCATTTGTGCTTGAATCAACATGTTAAGCTCATAAATAGAACTCCTATTTAAAGGTTCCAGATATGTGAGAATAAGATACCTGCAAGGTGCTATGTAATATAAGCTGGTGATAGGATTTAATGTTAAGCCCTTCTTTTGAAGAAGAACTTGTGTTAAGACCAGCCTGAGAGCCTCACCAAACATCCCCATAACTTGATAAGCTGTACCCAGCACGTTAAAATGAATTTCCCCATATGAGGAAATGACAACTCCAACACTGACCAGCAGCATGTTCAAGAACACGTCACACCTTAATTTGTCTGTGCCACAGACAACTGCCGTCAGGAATGTCGCCACTGGCACTGTGAAATCCAGATTATAAGCAGCATTTAGCCATTCAGTAGTTTACAAGGCATACCAATGATATACAAACATATTATATTAACATACTCAGGGCTTTAAGCATTTGGATGAAGGCCACAGAAATGTACAGGTAAGCAGTGTTGCCAAACCTGTATAGACACAGAAAATGCATTTAGTACTTGGAATCTGAGCTTTTAATATAAAAATACTGGGAATATATGAACTAACGATAAATACATGCCATTATGGATATGTAAATCATAAGTTACACATGAGAGCATTATTAGTGAAGACAAATCAACATAATGATGCAAAAGCAAGTATTCAAATCATGAAAACCTAAACAGATCAAAGTTAACAGAAGAACTGCTAAAACTTAGCACGAATGATCAAAGACAGCTTACTGGCAATTGTAACCGATTGTCTTCAAGTAACAAAAAATACTTGCACAAAAATAATCTAATCATGAAGATGTTCAGCCCAATTATTTCCATGTGCAATAAGATTTTAAAACGGTATGGAAAGAAGATACATTTCTGACCCCACAGTAGCTAAAAAGTCAAAGATCATTGTTAACACTTAAATCAATTCAACTAAGCCTTAATCCCAGCCAGACTAGGGCCGTAAAAATGAGTTCTGAAGTCCTTTCCCAAAAAAAAAAGGATTGATATCTACTAACTAAAACTGATGAACATGCTTTCTACATAATAATGAAAAATCTCACATGAAGCACTGCAACAAGTACCCTTGTACTTATAAAAAAAACAAGTATCCTTGCAATCCAGGAGAACTTGATAGCATTATTCATAGTTGGACCAGCTTAGATTAGTTCTTAATTCCACAGGTACACGTAGGAAAATAGTAAAACAACTGGCTAACACGCCCAAAATTATTGTTTCTTGTCTAAATAAAATAAATTAACAAAAGCCTCAAGATCGTATCCTGGAATTGTCCCCAGCTATGTCAGAGAATAGCATCTGTGCATAAGCTTGTGCCTTATGGGAAACAATTACTGGATTCAATTTCAAACCAGCAGTCTAATTCTACAATATAAGTTGCTTACCATAAACTTGATGCAAAGAACGCACTTATAGGAACGACACATGTTGCATATCTGCAAAGCCAGGACATCACTGAAAAGCAAAAGTTTTTGATGACATAAAAAACCAAAAAGTTCATGTGACTAGCTTACATTTTGAACGTCATTTTAATAGGAGCAACAACCTGCACCAATTACACAACAATTAAAGATATCAAACTGTTTGGCCAACATAGATTTGTATAAAGGAAAAGAAAGCGGGACAGAGAAGGTATGCCATGGCACAGAGAAGAAATCAAAGAGGGAATAATAAAGTAAGAAATGAAATGAGATGAGACCTAGTAAAAAAACATTTCAAAAAGTTGGAACGGTAGAGCTTAATCCTCATTTTATCCCTTCATAAAATTTACATATGGTAGGAAACCAGTAATGAGAAGATAGACGAGAGCAAAGGCATCACAAGTTTGAACAGACTCCTACCTTGAAAATGCGGATGAGAAAAAATGCAACTGTGCCAGAAAATCCCATATGAATCATAGTGAGGGTTATTGGATACGGAAAATTGAAGTACTTGGTCGAGAGGACCCACTGCATGAATGAGAAGGAGTTAATAGTAATTATCTAATCTAGCAGTTGGGAAATCAGAACCAAATTATAAAAGGAAAAAAAAAAGATCCAAAAAATAACCCTGGATAATGTGACAGACATATCAGGAATGTCTCACCTTGTTGTACAAAATAACACCGGATGAGAGTATTATGTAAACTAGAAGGTAAATATAGGTCAACAGATGCTGCCTGCTGACCATCATGGCTGGAATACGAGTCCTACAAAAACCCTTCAAAAAAGACCCTTTGCTTTCCAAGCGGCATCAAAGAATACAAGCCTTCCAAATGAAAAATTAGGCTATGCCGCACATATTTCCCCCATATAGACCGGTGCAACTATTCTTGTTGAAGCCGAGATTCCCCTGTTCACCAACGATTACCAACATGTCAATTATCAAAACCAATGCTATCACTGAGATTTCAACGCTTACATCTTCAAACTGACAAAAGCATGCCGTGGGTGATCAGTATATCATCAGTCCGGCATGACTGGCAACAGCAAGATATTTCTTTAACTATTAAAAAGCAAGGAGATTTTGAAAAACACTTGTTCAGAGTTTTATTCAAAGCAATCGACCAACGCGGTTAGAATATGAATATCAACAAGACATTTATCTATAACTAGGACATATTATACTGACAGTGCTTATAGCAAGTCCAAATTTCAACTAAACCACACAGATCCAGATGCACGTTAGAACCCCATTATCCTCGACATGGAACAATTAATAAATGGAATAAAATTGCTAATTGTCTCCAAGATTAAAAAGCTAACACCATTATAGACTGAACACCATTATTGTTATAAAAAAAATTATTAATTTAACAAAGATACCATAAAATAAAATGGCTAATTATTCGCCAAAACTATAAAGCATTTACTACGAAACGAATTTTTTGTCGTAGCAAGGAATTGAATGTGAATAATGAATAAAAAAACAACTAAGAAATACTTTACTCATTCACAACTGCGAATCTGATTCGAAAGAAACAATGACGGAGATCACCGAGAGAGAGAGAGAGAGAGAGAAGAACTTAGAGACTGAAATGGAGATTGAGAGTCATACAACGTTTTTTGCTCGTGTGATAGGGTTTTTGGAGCTCGAGGCCAAAATGGAAGTCGGAGAGATCCGGAGGGACGAGAAATCCGCGATTTTATTCAGCTTTTTTCTTCTCTCTATAACCACGATGGTCCAGGGTCCTTAATAACTGGCAACAATCCAAACGATGTCGTTTACGTTAATCAAAGATACTTCAACGCGACATAATGATCCGTAGCCGTATTTCAGTATCTGGATTGAAGGTTGATTTAAGCCTCTTGAGCTAAGTTGGCATGAAGTTAATCTTTTATGAATAATAGTGAGTTGAAATAGTAGAATAAATTTTATGAGTTCATTTAAGATAAATTTAGATATATTTATAAAAAATTTAAAAAATTATAGATTCTACATGTAAAGAGGTATTGAGTTGAAAAAGGTTATGTCTTACGTATAAAGAAGTTTTAAGTTAAGATAAGTTTAGTGATTTAAAAGTTAGATATTTAAATATTAGACTCAATTTAAAATTAATCTAGATTGAGTTGTTCTCAATTCAGTTTAAGTTCCAAATGAAGTTTTATTTACCCGATAAACAACATCTTTCGGATTTTAAGAGATAGATATATAATTTTTATTTAAAATTTAAATATTAAATATTTTATAACTTATTTTATATGTTTATTTTTTATCACTTGAAATAAAATAATTGACAATGAAAAATGTAGCATTAGATTTGCCTTAATATTAATTGTGAGAAAGATTCTTTATCTTGAATTTGTTATCTCACAGGGAAGAAACCAGATTATCGCAGCAAGTGAAGATAAACTGGATGGAGAAAGGAGAGGCATCGACTAGGTTTTTTAAGTCATTTGCTTCCATGTCGAAATCGGCGGTGATTGTGAAGCGCATGAGGGATGGTGCTATCCTAGACAATCTTGAGGCAATCTACATGGGTGGAGTCGAGTTTTTTTGTCAATTCCCTCAAGCCCGGCAGAATCAGGTCCTTTCAGATTTGTCTTCGCTAGTGGACTTTGATGTTACGGAACAAGAAAATAGATTGTTATTGCAGTCCCCTTCAATCCAAGAGGTGAAAGATGCTATGTTCTCAATTCCCATTGATAGTAGCCCAGTCCAGATGGGTTTGGATTTGATTTTTATCGTTCATGTTGGGATATTGTGGAAACCGATGTGGTGACAGCAGTAAGAGAGTTTTTTGGCAAGTGTCTGTCACCTAGATTTTATTCGGCTTCCTATATTGTTCTTATTCCAAAAATGGAAAATCCTTCTGGATTTGACAAATTTCATCTTATAAGCATGTGCTTGGTAATCTGCAAGGTTTTTTCTAAAATTCTAGTGAAAAGATTGTCTCCTATCCTAAATAGAATTGTCTCCCCGGAACAAGGTGCATTTTTACCAGGTATAAGTATTTTTGAGAACATAGCATTGGCACAGGAGATGATTCATTTGATAAATAAAAGGTGCATGGTGGTAATGTTTTTATTAAACTAGATATGGTGAAAGCATATGATAGTATTGATTGGGATTTTCTCCTGCATGTGATGCGATGTCTTGGTTTTTCTCACAGAGTTTGTGAATTAGTTTGTCGGTGTATTACTACTTCTTAGTTTTCAATTGTTATGAATGGCATTGTGAATGGTTTTTTTCCTAATGGTTAGGGATTGCGCCAAGGAGATCTATTATCGCCATATTTATTTATTTGGTAGAAGAGATACTTTCGAGGTTGTTGAAGTGTAATTTTGAGATTGGAAAAATTGTGCATTTTTCTCATCCTAGAGGTGCTCCGTTAATCTTGCATTTGTCGTATGTTGATGATGCTATTGTCTTTACCAACAGGGATCGCACTTTGCTAAAAAATATCAGAGATGTCTTCAAGTTGTATGAGGATTGGTCGGGACAGGTAGTGAGTAAGGCGAAGTCTTCTTTACTTTTTTTTAATTACATTCCTTCTGTTAGAAGAAGGTACTTTTCTAAATTTGATTTCTTTTTCAGAAGGTTATTTCCTAGAGAGATATTTGGGCGCTCCATTAATATCTAGCTGTTTAAAAGTTAATCATTTTGATGATTTATTGACTCGTATCAAAAGCAAACTCGGGGGTTGGCAATCACGTCTTTTATCTTCTGGTGCTCGGTTACTTTTGTTGAGGCAAGTTTTGTCTAGTATTCTTGTGCATTTAATCTCTGTGGTTCATGCGCCGAATGTGGTTTTGGATACTTTAAATTGGCTTATGAGTAATTTTTTTCTGGGGATCTTTGGATGGCAAGCCGAAATGGAAGTGGGTTGCTTGGCATAAGTTGTATAAGCTGACTTCGAAGGGAGGAATTGGTTTGCGAAATGTAGAGGAGGTATAAGTACGTCTTTTCATGAGATTTACTTGGAAGCTTAAAAAGGACAATCCTTATGGGCTAATTTTTTCACAAAAAAGTATGTGCAAGGAAATCATATATCTCTAGTTGATTCTCGGAAAGGTACTCGATTTTGGAAACAAGTCATGGCTTGTATTCCTAAGGTGCTTAGCAACTCGACATGGCGCATCAAGGCTAGTCAGGTGTCCTTTTGGCAGGATAATTGGCTAAAATCATGTCCTCTTGTGAATGAATTACCCATTACGACTCGGTCATATTTAATGGTAAAAGAATATAAAATAAATAATGGTTGGGATGTGGATTTGTTACGAAGCTTAGTGGGAGATACTAAATTGGAAGAGGTTTTAGAAAAACTTGGAAGTCATAAGGAGGGTGCTGATTTATTGCTCTGGATGCCGAATACCTCTGGTGATTTCACAACAAAATAGGCTTGGGATTGTGTCAGAGTAAAAGTCCTGAAACTAGCTTGGTTTGATTGGCTTTGGCATGCTGCACTTCCGATAAAATATTCGGTGATTGTGGAAAGCTATGAACGTTTGTCTTAGTGTGGATGATCGGGCGAGATGACTGGATATTCCATTCGTGTCTAGGTGTGAATGTTGTGGACAAGGAAGCTTGGAGGATTAGGATCATGTCCTCGCCATAGGCTCAGTTGCTACAGAAATCTAGTGTAGAGCATCTGTTATTATGGGTTTGTCATTTGATCCTAAAAGACTGTGGAAACATAAGGTGACACTTTGGTTTCATTGGGCGTCGAAGTCGGCACAAAATGGTTGTTTATTTGGTCTCATTCCAACTATCTTGACTTGGTCTCTTTGGGATTGGAGATGTCGATTGCGCATGGAAGGTAACAAGGCTTCAGTGGAGTCTCTTTGGTTGTCTATTAAGGCTGTCATTGCTTGGGTGGGATTACGTATCAGATATCGAAAAAAGGTTTCAAGCAGGGGAGGAGTATGTGTTAGTTACGTTTTCGATTTCGTTTAAGGCTCCTAAATGGAAGACAATTTCTTTTATTCAATGTAACAAACCTACAAATGGTTGGTTTAAACTCAATGTAGATTGGAGTTGTTTGGGGAATCAGGGGCGTATGGGAGCAGGTGATGTGATAAGAGATGATGTCGAGAAGCTGAAATTGGCCTTTGCAGATGGTATGGATCATGTTACGAATAATTTCGCGGAACTTATGGCATTACTTATTGGCTTGAGGCGTTGTCAGGACCTTGGAATTCAACAAGTAGAAGTGGAGATGGAGCTCACATCTCCAGTTGGGAGTCACATACATCCATTTGCTTCCATTTGTCGACATGTGTCACATCAATTAATGAATTTCCTTCATAAAAATCACCACGGAAGAGTAGGTACTGTACAATCCATATAAACCAATAGGTAGGCAGTGGGGCCCCGCAACCTGCTGCCCCGCCCCCATCCACCTTACCCCTATAGGGAGAAGGACCAGCGAGGGTAGGGGCAGGATGACCCCAGCAGAGCCCCACCCTGCCCCCCGCTCCCCTCACGTGTAATCTTCTTCTTTTTATATATATATTTATATATATATAAATAAAAATATTGTATATAGGTATATACAATTTATTAAAAACTTGAAATTGTATTCAAGTTATTGTATTGCCTTGGCCTCCTAAACCAATCTTTATGTAAGAAACCAAGACAATCTAAAATATAACTCTAATGAGTTTAAGTTATTTTTATATTTATAAATTTAAATTATATTATAATTTGGTTCTAAAAAAATATTTTTAGACCAAAAAAATATTTTTAAACCAAAAAATAATTTTTTTAGACCCAATGGGTTGGCCTAGGTCGGGGGCGAGGCGAATGGCATTTTTTGTGGAGGAAAAAGCCCCTCCCCCCATGGTGCTGGGGCAGGGTGCTGGGAAGGGTCCTCCTCGCCCCACACCATGCGGGTAGCACCCCTAAACCTTAAACCATTGGTTTCCATTTGTCACTTGTAATTTGTTAAAGATGGATTCATCATGGGAATGGCAAGGACATGTGATCGAAGCCTCATGTAAATCAGTTATAAAATGAATTATTATGTTATTTAACAGCTCGTAGACATCCTTGTTTGTTCATTGTAGAGTTTGTTGTTTGGATAATCTTTTGCCATTTTTGCACGCTGGTTTAAGGAATTCTTCTTGTCTGAATTCGAGTTTTAGCCTGTGTGTTTGGGTAGTGGAGATTATTTTTTTATTATTTAATATTTTATCATTATTTTTATTTACTTTTTATTACTATTCTATATTATTTAATGTTTTATCATTAATTTTTATCACTTTCACTATTATTCACAGATCATCAGAGATTACCTCACTACCCAAACTTAACCTAGGGTGAAGAAATAAAAATAGATATAAATAAGACTCTACAATTATTTGCTGTATATTTAATGTGCAATAGTTTTTTTTTTTTAAAAGCACTTCATTTAACTATTTTTGCACATGAAGCCTGTTAGATTTGGATAAAAATTTGAGTCCTTTTTTTATTTAATTTTAGAGTTTCCTTATCCATTCCTTTAAGATGAATGAGAAAATGAGAAAAAGAACATAAAATTTTATTTTTCAAAAATACGCCAAATATTGGGGACTATTAAAGGCTACACAGCTTGCTCCTCAAACGATAGTGGAATAGAGCACAACTCAAAAGAATGATTATGTAAAATTCTAGAACATTGCTTTGTAACAACCTATGGACAATTGTCATATTATGATTAGAATGAATATTTTGAGTTTGTTAAGACTTGTCTATAAAAAGGGATATTCTAATTGTAAATGATCAATGAAAATGAAGAGGAATTTTCCAGCAATTATTGCAATCTGTTTTTTGTAGAACCTTTTCACAAGCAGTTAGAATGCATTTGTTTATTTCAAGTTTTAACATGGTATCAAGAGCCTAGAACGACTCACGTCTCTACATTCATGGCGTCTCTAGTCTAGCTACCCTTGATGACAAACCCAATCCCGCCCATTCCTAGTGGCTTCTTCAAGACCAACTGATAATTTCTGCCTTCAACTCTTCCCTTTCTGAATCGCTTCTCAATCAAGTCTTGGATTGTTCAACTTCTCATGAAGTATGGGCCACACTCAAAAGTTTGTTCAATTCATTTGCTCATATAATGCATACCCAATATCAACTAGCCACTCTTAAGAAAGGTTCTGAGTTCATCTCTGAGTACTACAACAAAGCCAAAAATCTTGCCTCCTTACTTGGTGTTGCAGTTATCCTCTCTCTCATTTAGAGTTCTCTATTTACCTTCTTGCTGGTTTGGGTTCTGAGTCTTCTGACTATGAATCTTTAGTCACCTCCCTTACCACTATACCTGATCCCCTTTCCCCTCATCAACTATACAGTCACCTCCTCACTCATGAATCTCACCTCTCCCATCAGACTCAATCTTTTCTCTCTGCCTCTCCACTCTCTGCTCATAATACCATTGCTCGCCCTTTTTTCAATCCTAACTCCCAAAAACGTGGTCGCCATAACTCTTACAGAGGGGGACATCGTGGTCGTGGCTTTGGCAAAGGGGGGGTCCTCTGGTCCTCTGGTCCTCATGGACCACCACATTTCACACCCAACTCGTCGAATTCACAACCAACCTATTAGGTCTGTAACAAATCAGGCCATTCTACAATCTCTTGTTATCACCAATTCGATCACTCGTACCAAGCTTTGGTACCCTCTTCTCTAATAGCGAATTCTACCATTGTCTCTATGGCTCCAACTTCGACCTCATAGTTCCCAAATACAGCGGCCACCCATCACTTTATACCAGAACTTACCAATCTCAACCTTGAATCGGCATCTTACCAGGCCTCAGATCAGGTCAGCATCGGTGATGGCTCCTCCCTGCCTATTCAGCACATTGGCTCCACTCACCTCTCTTCTCCTACTGGCAAATATCCCTTAACTCAACTCCTTCATGTTCCCTTAATCTCTCGTAACTTGTTTTCGGTTCGGCAATTTCGCCAAGATAATAATGCTTACTTTGAGTTTCATTCAACTTTCTTTATTGTGAAGGATTCCTGTACCCAGACGGTGCTGCTTTGGGGTCTCGTTGAGCAAGGATTGCACATCCTGCCTTCTACCTCTACGACGACCACCACCACCGCATCCACCTCTCCTCATGCCTTTCTCAGTTCACGAACAACAGCTCAACTATGGCATTTACACTTAGGACACCCTTCACTACGCACCACTACCTTCACCATTTCACGTTTTCAGCTCCCTACTTCATCTCATGGGCTTTCTGGCTATTCAGCGTGTGCACAAGCCAAGATCCATGGCTTACCTCACCCATCTACTTCAACCTGATCATCTAAGCCTTTTGCTCTTTTTTTTTTCTTTTTTTATTTTTATTTTATGTATGGGGTCCATCCCCAACTTTATCTTCAAAAGGTTGTAGGTTTTATCTATCTATAGTGGACGATTACTCAAAATATATTTGGTTTTTCCCTTTACAATCCAAGTCTAATGTCACTCCTATTGTTCTTGCATTTGGACGTTATGTAACGATCACCTTTTCAATTAATGTTGTTGTGGTCCAATCCGATTGGGGTGGTGAATTCTGCCCTCTTGCATTTGTAAAAATTTTGGTATTATCCATTGTATCACGTGCCCATATTCTTATCAACAAAATGGCACGGTTGAGCATCGTCATCGATATATAGTTGAGACTGGTCTCTCACTCTTGGCTCATGCATCCATGCCTCACATATATTGGGATGAGGCTTTTCAAATGGCCACTTTTCTCATTAATCGTTTGCCCACATCTGTTTTGAACAATCGGTCCCCTTATGAAGCTCTCATGGGCCAAACACCCGATTATTCCTTTCTTAAGGTTTTTGATTCTCTATGTTGGCCCAACCTACGGCCTTACAATAAGCACAAACTTGATTTTCAATCCAAACCTTGTGTGTTCATGGGCTATAGCCCAGATCACAAAGGCTACATTTGTCTTCACTTAGAAACGGGCCGTACTTACATCTCTAAGGATGTTACGTTTTTTTAGGCCCAATACCCTTTCTCTTCTCAGCCCACTTCCATATCCAACCCTCCAACTCAGATACTCTCATCTAGGCCTTCATCTATATTCTGTGTTTCCCTACTAGCCCATACAGATATGATTTCCTTTCCTTCCACTATTTCATTGCCTTTAGGCCCCTTTATACCTACTAGTTCAACTCAGCCCATTCATATGTCATCACCTATTGCCTATTCTAGGGCTTCTTCTACCTTCGATTCCTCTGTGTCCCCAAATCCCTCTCAGCCGTCTTTTTCAGTTTCATCTCCGTCTCTTCCTTCAGTCACTGAGCCCACCTTGCGATCATCCCACCCCATGGTCACCAGGTCCAAGTCCCAAATCCAGTGTCTAAAACTTTGTTCAAACGACATCATTCTGTGGCCTCCACCTAAACCGACTTTGTCTCTCACAACCTCTACCACTCATTCCTCTTGTACTATTCTCATCCCAGAGGAGCCTATCTCATTTACTGAGGCCTCTAAGTATCCTGAATGGAGGTCTGCGATGCACCTTGAGTTTCAGGCTTTACTTCAGAATCAAACTTGGGACCTCATCCCCTTTTCCCCTCACTATAATTCCTTAGGTCCAAGTGGGTTATGAAAACAAAGCGTCGTGCTGATGGATCCCTGTAATGCCGTAAGGCTCGTCTTGTGGCCAAGGGATTCCATCAGCAACCTGGTCTTGATTACTCTTAAACGTTCAGCCCCGTCGTTAAACAGTCACAATTAGACTGCTCTTATCCCTTGCCATCAACTCTAAATGGCCTCTCCACCAATTGGACGTCCAAAATGCCTTCCTCCATAAGGACCTCAATGAAAACGTATTCATGCAACAATCGCCAGGTTCATCAATCCAAATCAGCCTTCCCATGTCTGTAAGCTTTGAAAATCCATTTACGGTTTAAAACAGACCCCCAGGGACTGGTTTGCTAAATTAAGTGACAGACTTATTTCACTTGGTTTTCATGGGTCTCGGTCAGACTCCTCTTTGTTCATTTTCAAAAATTCCACAGACTGCATGTATATACTTGTTTATGTTGATGATTTTATTGTAACTGGCTTTAGTAGTTTGCTTATTGCTGAATTCATTAAGTCTTTGAGTTCTTATTTCCTTGTTAAAGATTTAGGTAATTTACATTTTTTTTTCTTGGTATTGAGGTTAGCTGTGACTCGTTGGGTCTATTTCTTTCCCAATCAAAATATATTCATGATCTTCTTGTCAAAACCAATATGCATAACTCTAAGTCAATCTCTACACCCATGTCTTCCTCTGTCAAAATTACTACCTTGGATGGTTGCTCCTTTGAGGACCCATCTTTATATCGGAGTGTGGTTAGGAGTTTACAATATCTCTCATTCACATGTCCAGACATCTCCTATGCAGTCAATCGTGTCTGTCAATACATGCATAGTCCATGCTTGCCCCACTGGCAGGTTGTTAAGCGAATCTTGAGATACCTTAATCATTCCAAGAATTTTGGTTTGCACTTCTTGTCATCCTCTCCTTATACTTTATTTGCGTTTTCTAATGTAGACTGGGTTGGATGCCCTAATGACCGTCAATCCACAGGTGGATTTTGTGTTTATTTTGGATCTCATCTTGTATCTTGAAGTTCGAAGAAGCCACCAACCATAGCTCGGTCTTCTACTGAGGCTGAGTACAGATCAGTTGCAAATGCAACGTGTGAGATCTTATGGCTACAATCCTTACTCAAAGAACTTAGAATCTTCCTCAAAAGTCCTCCAATCTTATAGTGTGACAATCTAGGAGCCACTTACCTCTCAGCCAACCCAATGCTTCGCTCTAGAACTAAGTATGTTGACCTTGACTACCACTTTGTAAGGGAGAGGGTTGCTGCCTAAACACTTAGGTGTCATTCATTTCAAGCAAGGATCAAATTGCCGACATTTTTACCAAACCACTTTCCACAATCAGATTTCAACAAATACGGTCAAGCCTCACCATTACATCAATGCCGCTTGACACACAGGAGGGTATTACACAGCTTGCTCCTCAAACGATAGTGGAAAGAAACACAGCTCAAAAGAATGATTCTGTAAAATTCTAGAACATTGCTTTGTAACAACCTATGGGCAGGTGTCATATTATGATTAGAAGGAATATTCTGAGTTTGTTAGGACTTGTCTATAAAAAGGGATATTCTGAATGTAAATGATCAATTAAAATGAAGAGGAATTTTCCAGCAATTGTTGCACTCTATTTTCTGTAGAACCTTTTCACAAGCAGTTAGAATGCATTTGTTTATTTCAAGTTTTAACGGGGCACACGACAATTTTTTTCTCTATCGAAATTCATCGAGTTGTGTTGCGTAATGGACTAGAAATCTTTTGTGAACCAAGGCTTTCCATAACCACAGATTGTTGTTATAAAGCACGAGTCAAGGTCTTGTCATCCATCTTAGAGAGGGAGGAGATATAGCCCAAAATATTGTGATGAGTTTTACTACACGTAAGCCCTTATGTTAACACAACTTATTATAGTAGGGGATTCATTATAACTTTTAAAAAAATAAAATACCAATAATTTTTTAACACAGTTTCACATTAACGGTGTGTTGGATGTGCAAAAAATAAAACCTATAAATAGATTTTCCCTGCTATCATTTAAGAGTAATTCCATAATCCAGATGAAAGGAAAGACCCCCCGACCTGCGGCGCCCAGCCCAAAGTTATGAACAAATTGATACTGTAAATAATGGAAGCAAATGAACCCTGTTCAAACAATCTTTCTAATATTTTTATACCCACATGAGAGAGAGAGAGAGAGAGAGAGAGATCACAAGCTTGGTGTTTCACCAGCGGGTCCAGGCCGAGTATGTAACAGTGGCTGGAGGGCTTTGACTACAATGCTCATGTTCGGCCGGAAGTCAGCTTCATATTGCACACACAATGCAGCAACAGCAGCCATCTGTAAATCAAGACAAACAATGGGATTGAGATGAGAGTTTAGGGCCAAGAAAGGGTTTGAACTTTGAAGCGATAGATAATTTCCTATCCATTTTCTTTATATTACGTGCCAACTGCATACTCTTGTTCTGAGTTCTACCTTAACTGTAAGTTAGAAAACAAATGCTGATTCTTTAACTGAAAAAGGTGAGGGGCCAAAGCAAGTACCTTTGCAACTGCCTTGGGAGGAAAATCTCCATTAAGTCTTGTATCAACACACTGCCTAACCTTGTCTTCGCTAAGTTTTGGTGTAGCCTAAAAAATTTCAAAACCATCCTGAATTCAGCTTTGGTACATGGACAATATATTTTTTTTCTAAAATGAATGAAAACAAAGCAGTGGAGCTAGATGTAAGAAAAGAGTAGTGCAATCCGGTACCCAAGTTACTAAACTCTGCTGTCCACGTGGTAAGGTATGATCAACAGGTTTTCTCCCTGTCAAAAGTTCAAGCAGGACAACACCAAAGCTGTAGACATCACTCTTGGCATTCAATTGTCCAGTCATGGCATACCTGCCAACCACAAGTACAGAATGATAAATGGATGGAGTTCAAGGAATGCAGTCTCATCATGCCATTTGAAAAAAAACCAAAATGAAATCTCACACCAAGCTTTAATATAGAAATATTTAAGTAGTTTCAGCTAATGCCCAAATTAATTGCAAGAGAGGAAAATGAAGCATTTGCAACCCTTTTTCATGTTGGATTGGCCTCGGTAAAAATTCCGAGGATTCATTTCTTGTCAGGAAATATCTCATAAACCAAAAGAAACACTAAATGAGTTACATAAGCAATGCATATCACGGTTGTTCCATGAAATCTTTGGCAGCCAATTTCATGCGAAGTTAACAAGATTAGCTTCACTCATGATCATATATCATACTTCAAACAAAACAGAAAGGGAAATGAAAAACACACATAATGCAACCATAAATTGCTTACTCAGGTGCATGATAACCAAAGGTTCCTAGAACACGTGTCGAATGAAGACGTGCAGCCATATCAGGAGCTTGATTTGACAAATCGAAGTCCGCAATCTTTGCAACATCATCATCAAAGATCAGTACATTGCTGGACTTGATGTCACGATGGATGATATGAGGATTGCTCTTTTCATGCAAGTACTCGAGCCCTTTTGCAGCCCCTACAGCTATTTTAACACGTTGTGCCCATGAAAGAACAGGACCAGGTTGTGCTCCTTTTACCCCCTTCCTCCCTACAAAAAAAAAATGACAACTCTTAATTCTACTTAGAAACTGCAAATATTTCAGCTCTCAGTTACACTCATTGCATCTTTGAGAAATGACTCTAAATTACATAAGAAGTTTCCTTACTTCAGCATAAGCTGCAAGCCAATGCATAAACTAAGATAATGCAGCTAACAATAAACATATGATAAAGGTTTTTTTCTCTAGGTAAACATGTGATAAAGGTTTTTAACCTCTTACAATTGCAATTCAATTTTACATACCATGCAGAATATCATGAAGAGATCCATTAGATGCAAACTCATAGGCAAGGATACGAGAATTCCCATCAATGCAGTAACCAAGCAACTGGACAAAATTTTCATGCTTCAGCCTTGACACCATAGAAACCTGTACAGTAGAACATTGATTAACACAAAGCTTAACCCAATTTATCGACACAGCAAAGATAGTAATACAATTGCCTAAACCTGGGCTAAAAATTCCTCATCGGGTTGTTTACTGGCATCTAACTTCTTGATTGCTGCAGGCTGCCCACTTTGAAGAACCCCATGATATACTCTTCCATAAGAGCCCTCTCCAATTAAAGCACCTGTACCAAAGTTCTCTGTAATTTCCTTTAGTTCATCCACTGGTATGGCAGGAACTTCGATGGGCTGGACTTTCACAGTTTGTGCACCCTTGGGTGCAGTATCTGATGTATGATAGCCTCCATCATTTCCTGCGGGATAAAATTCAGTTCAGATTACAGTAACAAAATCAGTAATTGGGAAAACACATGCAAATTAAACAAAATAGTAATACCAAAAGAAAAATAAAAGCAACAAAGAATCATTATAAGAATGGAGCGTGCATGTCTCGGAAAATGGATTTAAGCTGTATAAACACATACAGCTTAAAACCCAAGTCTCCAACCAATCCAGCCGGTGCATTTTAGAAGAAATCAATTCCGATAGTGATTGTATAGATCCGGTAATTCATTACAAAGTTACTTGAATTGATATAGTCCTGATGCAATAACTCTAGCTTGGCTGGCAGAATTACCTGCTGAAGTTTTCACCGGGTATGGACCACCACTTTCAGCAGCTTTATGGACATCATCTTCTTGACAACAACTAAAGCAGCTCATGACTCCTTCCCTTAAGAGTACTCCTCTCTAATCCAAAAGTACCAGCTTAAATAAACAGAGAAACAACTCAAGACGACTAGAAGATGATAAATAGAACAGACCAGCTAAAGTGCTTCATGAGAAGTTAATCAGCATACAAATGAGCCATCTCCAAAAAACAGTAGAAAAATTCAATTAAAGTGATGAATAGATCAATCTATTCATAGAATATGCAATGAAGTTTTTATTATGGTTTAATTGACAGATTTGCAATATCGTAAGTGATGATCGAGATCACTGATTCATTCTCCTAGTTACACAAGTATACTCCATGTGAAACCACTATTAGTCCTAAAAACGTAAGTTGATGGGAAGATGTATATTTAATTATTTGTATTATATTCTTAACACTCACCCTCATAAGTGGGCCAAACTCCCCCCTTAGTAAGTGGGCCCAACACATGAAATATTTAATTAAATGTGCTAGAGTGTAGAGTTAGATTCGAACTTAGGACCTCTGCTTTGATACCCTATGAAATCACCATTTTGTCTCAAAAGCCTAAGGTTATGGGAAGAAGTATATTTAATTATTTATATTATGTTCTTAATACTCCAATCTTAGGACGTTGGTAAATTTTCCTTCAACCAACAGGATTGGCTTTCAGGAAAAAGAAAAAAGTAATAGTAATTGGGAAAATCTCTTCATTTTGCTACCTTTCATTTTCCTTTGTATATGAGCAAATAATTTATTAAAAAGAAATGCACTGAAAACATTTCACTTCATTTTTTATGGTTAAGTCAATGACAACACGAAGGATATGAACCCATATGCAGGTTCTATTGAGCAACTGAACTATAGGAAAACGGAAATTTAAGAAATATCTTCCTGAGAGTAAAAATGATCTTATGACTTCTCGTCATACTAATGTTACCATATCAGTGACTTGGCTACAATCTTAGGATTCCCAATCAAACCAAACTAATCCATTCTCGCAAATAACAAGACTAATGTCATAGATCCTTTATTTTCTCTCATATAGCAGACAATCACATAGAATCTTTTCGTAAGGGCGTGCAAATAACAGAATTCAGCCTTCCTTTTTTCATAGGTTTAGTGATACGGGAGTTTTTATTCAACATAAAACATATCCACCGCAAAAGTTGACACGTGGGCTTCTTCTGTCCCTTATATAGTCACTTTAATACCACAATTTAGTCGCAAACTTGCACATTATGGTTCGAATAATTTCACTTTATATGACCATTCGAAATTTTCCATATTATAGCATCCAATCAATCCACTTCAGCTATCATACACAGAGATTCAGCAGATCAAGACCAATCAGCACCAACAAGCAGAACTAAATAAGCATGGACAAAGATACATCGAGAACGTTTTTTCAAAGAAAGGGTGTAGATCAATTGCATGCTTCACAGAGAAGAACTTATATTGTATTTATTAGTCAGAATCCTTCAACTACCAATTCAAAGTCGAAATTACTCATAGACGGACTCGTATGGTCTAACGAAGCAAATATTTCTCGAGAGTACAGAGACCGATCCGTACCTGAAGTCAAAGTTAAGGCAATAGCTGCTTGAATCACTACGTGTGTGTAAACTTGGAGATCTCTGCTCCGAAGCCGGCGAAGGTTGCGCAGTATAAGCGGAGATGATCGCGCAGGATAAAGGGGCCGAGGTGCCTTTGTCCAGCTTGCAGCCACTTTTAATTGAAAATACTATAGGCCCGATTTGGACAGGAAAGGTCTTTAATCTCCTCTTATTCTAATTTATCTTATTATTATAATTTTTTTAAATTTTTATATAAAATATAATAAATAATTTAAATTTTTAAATAATAATAATATTAAAAATTAATATTTTAATAATATTTTATTTTATTTTTACTTTTATTTAAAATCCTCTAGTCTTATTTCACTCGAAAATGGATATGACTTCCGGTTTCTTTTTTAATAATCATCATTATTAATGGGGTTCTCTCTCACGACTTACACCTCATTTCAAACATTGTCCTTTCCTCGATCCGATTGTTGTGTTAAATATGAATTACCTTTAATTTAATTAAATGAGTTAGCCGTTTAATTCTATTATTCACGTCAAGTTCTACATTTTAATTAAATAAATTACATTTTTTAATTCTACACTATTAATTTCATGTCATTGGCTAATCCTAATAAGTTCTACGGATATTCTTAAAATATATATATATATATATATATATATATCCGTGTACTATTTATTAATTTTGGTAGAGTAATGTTGGATAAAATTTAATTTTTTTTTTTGAGCGGATAAAATTTAAATTGCACATGTTTTATGTGACTTTTTTCATTAAAAATAATTTATATATTTTAATGATAAAACCATGTTTTATAAATTGATTATAAGAAAACATTATTTTCATATAATAAAGAAAAATATTAATTTGGGGGTGTAAGGCTGAGTCGAGCTAGCCAGGGTTGACTATAGTGATACCGGGTCGAATTAAGAACGTGTATTAAAGATACGTGTCAGGGAATGATTGGTTTATCGAGTCGTGTGGGGGTGCTGACCGACAGATCAGCTCACATGAGATTGAACTTGTGTCCTTTATAATGGTCCCCGTATATAATTGTCTTCCTATTTCCTATTCTATTTACTGACAGAGCTTTTGTAGTTGTAGTGTTGACATGCCATTGGTCAATTATGGAATCGTAGTGCAACTTGTGTATTGTGAACGCATCAAACTTTTTTGATTTGATCAATGAGATTTATTATATTATTAATTGTGTTGATGCCTAAAAAATCACATACATTCAAAAGGGAGAAATAGCCATTTTCGATCCTCTACGTTGATTCGGATCTCAATTGGTGTGGCCTGGTACTTTCGACAGTGGTGCAGTACAGTCGTACAGTATTGATGTGTACATTTATAACAGTGTATAGAAAACAAATGTAGGATGCCAGCCACTACGAGGCCAAGAAAGGTGTACGTAGCTGTGCGTGGGCAAGGATCACGTGGTCGTGCATGTGATGGCTGAGAAGAGTGCGTGCCTACCACTGTGAGGCCAAGCAAGGTGCATGTAGTCGTGCATGGCCAGGGATCACATGGTCATGCATGTGATGGCTGAGACGAGTGGGCACCTACCATGCACTTTGTGGCCAAGCAAGGTGCATGTGCTAGCCAAGAAGAATGGGCGATTGCCATGCACTGTGTGGCCGAGCAAGGTCTTGGGCCAATGAAGTGGTTGCCCACCACCTGGTGGGTGACTGAGCAAGACCTCGGACTAAAGGGTGGTTGCCTGCAACTTGGTGGGTGATCGAGCTGTTTGGTCCGCAAAGCATACCATCGGCGATACAAATTGCTGACGGGTGCATAGCGTCGTGCACCCGTTGCCTCCTTGTTATGAACCTTGGTCAAGTCCCCAAATACTAAGGTCCTCTAGCTCGCCTCGCCTTGTGATGACTGATTGCACCTTACCTTCTTGCTTGGTCTTGGAATGATAATGGTAATGAAGGGTCTCTAGGTTAATGGAAGTTTGGTGTTTAGTGGTAGAAAAGATGATTGCAGTGATGGTGATGTATTAAGGTGATCTAAAAGATGAACTTGTGAGTATGATGCAATGGGCACTGCTTGATGTTGTTCCTTGATGGTGGCACCACTTGGGTGATGATTAGGGTTTGGATGTGAAGTGAGATTAGGGTTGAAAAATAGAAGATGATATCCGAAAATGTAAGAGGTGATTGGGTTGGCTAGGATTCGGTTAGGTCAAATATGGAAGGGAATTTGGTGGTTTGTATGAGGCTAAGGTTGGTTCCTAGAATTTAGGAATTCAAAATAGAAGATAGGTTTGGTTCCTAAATTATAGGATTTGCTTATGGAAGATAGGGTTTGGGTCCTAAATTATAGGACTTGCTTATGGAGGCTAGAATTTTTGGCTATGGCAATTGGAATGGATGAAGGATTATTTTAGGAAAGATGATAATGAGAGGAATCAAGAATATGATGGATGAGATTAGGATATGTTTGATATGCGAGAAAGTGCAAAAAAATATATGAACATGCAAGAAATTATATGAACAAGCAAGAAAATATATGAACAGGGATAGATAATTGGATGGAAAAATGGAGAAATACTTTTAAGATAATCATAGAATCACTACTTATTCACGAATTGCAAGATGATGTCTCTCTCCTTGGGATTCAGGAATTCACCCAAAAAGCCCAAATGCAAAAGCACCGAAAAATGTCTAGAACAACTCAAACTGTCCACAAAGAAAATTAGCCAAAAGATCCCTCTACAATGTCAAAAAGACTTATTTAAAGTAATAACATAAGAGGGAAAATCCTAAACGGCCCCCTTTCAAATATGTCTTTGGTGGGCCCCATGATGGGCTCGTGGCATGTGATGGAGATCCAAGAAGAGCCATTCGTAATGCCACTAGGAGGGCTAGGCATGCCGAGGCTAGGAGGGTTGTATTGGGTTGCATGCATGGCTCGGGTGGTGAGAGGATGGACGTCCGAGACAAGTACAACTAGAGGAGTCTCAAGTGTTGGCCAATTTCTTTATTTTATGGTTGGGATGACAAGATGACAAATCCCTTAATTTTAGAGAAGTAAGCTTTAATTTAGAAATTTATCTATTATCATTTGTTTAAGTTATCTTCTAGTTTATTTCTTTTAGTTTAGGCATTTGATAAGATTGTTTCCTAAAACTTAGGAGTTTGATTTATTTTGAGATTAGGATTTCAAAAGAAGTTTGATTTGTTTTGGGATTAGGATTTTAAAACAAAACTACTATTTATTTGGGTTTTTGGCTTGTAATTCATCATTATGCTATTTTGAATAAATGATAATTTTCTTTCTAATTTTTTGAGAATTGAGTGCTAGCCCGAATGAATCTTAATTTTCACCATCATACCAATCGAATCTTGGTGTTGCCTTGAGGTAACCCTAAATTCAATCACTCAATACGCCACAAACACTTGAGTGAGAGTGAGGTTTCCATTATTGGTGCTTTCATTGAGAGTGTCCAATCCAAGAAGAGGAAGCCATGGCCGATCGACAACCAACACATAGGGAGCGGATTGAGAACCTTGAAGCCACTTTGGAGGCACAACACACTACCACCAATGAAAGGCTTGGAAGGTTAGAGGAGGTGCTCCACCAATTGGTGGATCAAAGGAGGAATGGAGAGAGGAGGCGCCCTAGGAGAAGAGCCCATAGTCCAGAGGGCTCCGTTGGATCTAGAAGAAGCCAACGCCAAGAGAGGGTGGATGACTCGGATTCATCTTCTCAAGATTCCTCAAACACTCATGAGGAATCAACCGAAGAAAGTGAATGAGAATGAGGGAATCGTGATGAGAGGAGAGGTGCACATAGGGGAGAAGTTCTCAAACTAAAAATGGACTTTCCCAAGTTCAATGGAAATGACCTGAGCACTTGAGTTAGTAGAGCCGAGCAATACTTCAAGCACAATCACATGGAGAGTCATGCTAAAGTGTCTTATGCCGCCTACTTCCTTGAAGGGGAGGCTAGCCAATGGTGGCAATGGATGAGGAAGACCTATGGGGCTCGAAGGAGGGAGTTGAAATGGAAGATGTTTGTTAAGGAGCTTTTGAGGAGGTTCAGGCCAACTGAGTATATGGACTACCATGAGACTCTCTCAGAGATCAAGCAAACCGGATCTTTAAGAGATTATCAAAAGGAGTTCGAATACTTGTCTACTAGAGCACATGGGTGGTCAGAGAAGACCCTCATTGGGACTTTTGTGGGCGGCTTGAAAAGTGAGTTGGAGGCGGATGTAAAACTTTAGAAGCCGAAGACCTTGATGCAAGCCTTGAAGGTTGCATGGATTAAGGAAGATCAATTCCAAGATTTGAGGAATAATAGCCACTTGGAGGTGAGGAAACCACCCCTAATGGTTTCGAAGTTTGATGCAAACCAAACTTTTAGTAAGGACTTCTCACCGGGAGGTCTTAGTGGAGGTGCATCAAGTGGAATCAAATCATTACCCGCGGGAGTGAAAAGACTACTTGGGAAGAGATGCAACGACGAAAAGAGAATGAACTTTGTTTCAATTGCAATTAGAGATTCACAATGAGCCACAGATGCAAAGCCAAGCAAATTTTTCTCATAGATATGGAGTAGGAGGAAAAGGAAGATGTAGGGGAGGAAGAGCAAAGGCGAGAAGAGCAAGAACAAGATGAAGCTGTGATGAGTGATCCTCAAATTTCTATCCATGCATTAATGGGTGTTGTGGGGCCTAGAGCGATGAAAACACAAGCACACATTGGCAAGATGGAGGTAACGATTCTTGTTGATAATAGTTCATCTCTAAACTTCATCAATTCTAAAGTAGTCGAGAGCTTTGGGTTGCCTATGACTTCTATCACTTCATTCGAGGTCAAGGTAGCTAGCGAGGATAAGATGAGGTGTAGAGAAGTATTTTAAAAAGTATGTTTGAAAACACAAGGCCTTGAAATTATAATGAATTTATATTCTTTGCCTATTATGGGGTTGGACGTTGTGTTGGGTGTGCAATGGCGAAATGAGCTAGGGAAGATAGTCTCAGATTATAGAAAAATGACTATGGAGATTATGATGGGGGTAAATGAGTGACCAGCAGGATGAATGGAAGAGGGGGATGTAAGGTCGTGGGGCCTAATGAGATGGAAAAGCTAGTGATACAAGGGGCAAATGTTTTGCTATCACGTTGGCCTCGCAACCGAGGGGTTTGAGTAAGGGATATGAAGTGGAAGATAGGGGCATGAAAAGGGAGTTAGGGGCCAATATTCCTAATGACTTGAGGGAGTCTGTGAGGAAGGGCGGTCAAGTGGCAACCGAAGCCTTGGTTTAATGGAGCGGGTTCCCAACCGAAGATGCTACATGGGAGAGTGGTCAAGTTCTCAAGGATCAATTCCTAAATTTGGATCTTGAGGATAAGGTCGGTCTTAAGGGGGAGGATTGACAGAGATCCAAGAAGGGTCATTCGTAATGCCACTAAGAGGGCTAGGCTTGCCAAGGCTAGGAGGGTTGCATTAAGTTGCATGCATGGCTCAGGTGGTGAGGTGATGGGCGTCCAAAACTAGTGCAACTAGAAGAGTCTCAAGTGTTGGCCAATTCCTTGAATTTAGAGATTGGATGACAAGATGATCAATCCCTTAATTTTAGGAAAGTGGGCTTTAATTTAGATATTTATCTATTATTATTTTTTAAAGTTATCTACTAGTTTATTTCTTTTAGGTTAGGCATTTAATAAGATTGTTTTCTTAAACTTAGGAGTTGGATTTGTTTTGGGATTAGGATTTCAAAACAAAACTACTATTTATTTGGGTTTTTGGCTCGTAATTCATTATTATGCTATTTTGAATAAATGAGAATTTTTTTTTCCAACCTTTCGAGAATTGAGTGCTAGCCTGAATTAGTCTTAATTTTCACCATCATACTAATCGGATCTTGGTGTTGTCATGAGGTAACCCTAGATTCAATCACCCAACACACTACAAATACTTGAGTGAGAGTGAGGCTTCCATCACATGGTTTGGCCCGTGGTGGGCCTTGGCTGGCCCATGGCATGGTCAAGTACTGGTCACTGTCTATTGTTGGTGTGCACCTAGCCTAAGCCATATGGCCTAGGTGCTGTGCTACTGCCATGCATAGGGGGTGTCATGGCCTAGGCGTGGGGTTGTTGTTGTGCGCATGGGGTTGTCTTGGCCCAATGATGGAAATGCAAAACGAGCCATTCGCAATGTCACTAGGCGAGCTACGTGCGACAAGGTTAGAAGGGTTGCATTAGGTTGCATGCATGGCTCGGGTGGTGAGGTGATGGACGTCCAAAACAAGTGCAACTAAAGGAATCTTAAGTGTTGGCCAATTCTTTGATTTTAGGGATCGGATGACAAAATGAAAAATCCCTTAATTTTAGGGAAGTGGGCTTTAATTTAAAGATTTATCTATTATCATTTGTTAAGTTATTTTCTAGTTTATTTCCTTTATGTTAGGCATTTGATAAGATTGTTTCCTTAAACTTAGGAGTTTGAATTGTTTTGGAATTAGGATTTAGAAGTTGTTGGATTTGTTTTGGGTTTAAGATTTAGAAGTTGTTGGAGGAAATAATTGGGAGAAGGCTAGCCAAACCCTACTACTATTTATTTGGATTTTTGGCTTATTATTATGTTATTTTTGATTGAATGAGAATTTTTTTTTCCAACTTTCAGAAATTGAGTATTAGATTGAGTTAGTCTTAATTTTCACCAACCCCTTGGGATCTTTGTGTTGTCTTGAGGTAATCCTAAATTCAATCACCCAACACGCCACAAACATTTAAGTGAGAGTGAGGCTTCCATCATTGGTGCTTTCATTGAGAGTGTCCAACCCAAGGAGAGGAAGCCATGACCGATCAACAACCAACACATAGGGAGCGGATTGACAACATTGAAGCCACTTTGGAGGCACAACACACCACCAACAATGAACGGCTTGGAAGGTTAGAGGAGGTCCTCTACCAATTGGTGGATCAAAGAAGGAAAGCCCATAGTGGAGTGTTCTGTTGGATCTTAAAGAAGCCAACGCCGAGAGAGGGTGGATGACTCAGATTCATCTTCTCAAGATTCCTCAAGCACTTATGAGGAATCAACTGGAGAAAGCGAAGGAGAATAAGGGAATCGTAATGAGAGGAGAGGAGCACGTAGGGGGGAAGTTCTCAAGCCAAATATGGACTTTCCAAAGTTCAATGGTGATGACCCGAGCACATGGGTTGGTAGAGCCGAGCAATATTCTGAGCACAATCACATGGAGAGCCATACAAAAATGTCCTATGCCGCCTACTTTCTTGAGGGGGAGGCCAACCAATGGTGGTAATGGATGAGGAAGATGTATGTGGGTCAAAGGAGGGAGTTGAAATGGAGGAAGTTTGTGAAGGAGCTTTTGAGGTGGTTCGAGCCAATCGAGTATATGGACTAACATGAGACTCTCTCAAAGATCAAGCAAATCGAATCTTTAAAGAATTTTTAATAGGAATTCGAATACTTGTCCACTAGAGCACATGGGTGGTCAGAGAAGGCCCTCATTGGAACCTTTGTGGGCAACTTGAAGAGTGAGTTGGCGGTGAGGTGAAGCTTAGGAAGCCAAAGATTTTGATGCCAGCTTTGGAGGTTACATGGATCAAGGAAGATCAATTTCAAGATTTAAAGAAGAGTAGCCGATTTAAATTGAGGAAACCACTCTCAATGGTTTCCAAGCTCGGTGCAAACAAGACCTTTGGCAATGACTTCTCACCGGGAGGTCTTAGTGGAGAGGCAACAAGTGGAATCAAAACTTTGCACGCGGGTGTGAAGAGGCTATCTTGGGAAGAGATACAACAAAGAAAAGAGAAGGGGTTTTGTTTTAATTGTAATGAGAGGTTCACTATGGGCCACAAATGCAAAACTAAGCAAATCTTTCTCATAAAGGTGGAGTCGGAAGAAGAGCAAGGACATGAGGAGGAAGAGTAAGGGCAAGAGGAGCAAGAGCAAGGAGAGGTCGAGGGGGGAGGCCCTCATATTTCTATTCATGCTTTGGCAGGTGTTACCGGGCCTAGAACAATGAGAATACAAGCACACATTGGCAAGATGGAGGTAACGGTTCTTGTGGATAATGGTTCATCTCTAAACTTCATCAATTTTAAAGTGACCAAGAGCTTGGGGTTTCCTATAACTTCTATCACTCCATTCGAGGTCAAGGAAGCTAGTGGAGAGAAATTGATGTGTAGAGAAATATATAAAAAGGTATGTTTGAAAACACAAGATCTTGAGATTGTGGTAGACTTGTATTTTTTACCTATTGTTGGGTTAAATGTTGTGTTAGGTGTGCAATGGTTAGAAGAACTAGGGAAAATAGTATCGAATTACAAAAAAATGACTATGGAGTTTATGATGAGGGGTAAATGGGTGACCATGAGAATGAATAGAAGATGAGGGTGTAAGGCCGTGGGGCCTAATGAGATGGAAAAAATCTTGAGGCGTGAGGGGCAATGTTTTGCTATCACATTAGCTTCCCAACGGAGGGGCTTGAGTGAGGGGTGTGAAGTGGAAGATGGAGGCTTGAAAAGGGAGTTAGGTACTGAGGTGCCTAGTGATTTAAAGGAGTTGTTGAGGGGGGGGTTTCTAGAGTAATGGAAGACTCGAAGACACTTCCACCCTCAAAGGCAGTTGAGCATCGCATTCCCTTGAAGGAGGAAGCCAAGCCGGTTAATGTTGCTTCCTACCGGTATGCTTACGATCAAAAAACCGAGATCGAGAAGCAAGTCAATGAGATGTTGGCTAATAGGCCCATCCGGCCAATCACTAGTCCATTCTCAAGTCCGGTTCTCTTAGTGAAGAAGAAGGATGTCACATTGAGATTTTGCACCGACTACTGAGCCTTGAATGATGCTACTATCAAGGATAGATTTCCAATTCCGACCATTGATGACATGTTAGATGAGTTTGGAGGTTCTATGTTCTTCTCCAAACTCGATCTGAAGGATGGATACCATCAAATAAGGATGCATGAAGGGGACATTCACAAGACGACTTTCAGAACTCACAATGGCCACTTTGAGTATTTGGTGATACCGTTTGGTCTATGCAATGCTCCTTCAAATTTTCAAACATATATGAGCCAAATCTTTAAGCCATATTTTAGGATGTATGTGTTGGTGTTTTTTTATGACATTCTTGTTTATTCCAAGACATGGAAGGATCACGTGGGGCACTTGGAGGTTGTTTTGGGGGTGCTAGTTGACAACTCTTTCTATATTAAATTGTCCAAGTGTGCATTCGACTAAAGGGAGATTGAGTACTTGAGGCATATGATCTCACATGATGGGGTCAAGGTGGATGCAAGAAAGGTGAAAGTTATGGTGGCTTGGCCCAAACCGAAGACTATCATCGAGTTGAGGGCTTTTTTGGGCTCACGGGTTACTATAGGAAATTTGTGAAAGACTATACTTCTATTGCAAGACCACTCACCAACATGCTCAAGAAGAATAATTTTAAATGGAGTGAAGAGGGGGAGAAGACACTTGAAGCTTTGAAGAAAGCCATGACGACTACACCTATCTTTACTATGACTAATTTTGATAAGGCATTTGAGCTACACACAGATGCAAGTAATATGGGAGTAGGGGCTGTTTTGACACAAGAAGAGAGGTCACTAGCCTTCATTAGCAAGGCCCTTGGTGTTCAAAAGAAATTGTGGAGTGTGTATGCACTGGAGATGCTTACCATCATGGAGGCCGTGAGGGTGTGGAGGCCTTATTTGTTGAGAAGAAAATTATTGATAGTCACGGATCAACAACCTTTGAAGTATCTTTTGGAGCAAAGGATCACTACTCCGGATCAACAAAGATGTGTATTCAAACTCCTTGGTTTTGAATTTGAATTGGTGTATAAGTCGGGTAGGGAGAATCGGGTGGCCAATACCCTATCAAGGAGGGAGGATGGTCAGGTATTAGAGGCCCTCTCAAGTCCTTCATGGGGGGTTTGGGATGGGATTAGAGATGGAGTAAAAAATGATCTAAGGTGTAAGGAGGTGATGAAGAAGTTAGATGTGGATGCTAATGGAGTAGAAAGTTATGAGATGAGTGATAAGCTTTTAAAATACAAGGGGAGAGTGGTGGTGTCAAGTGTGGGTGAGCTTAGAAGGAAGATCTTGAGCCACTTTCATGATTCCAAGGAAGGGGGACATTCGAAGGTGTACCGTACTTGGGTAAGGGTGGCTAATTTGTTTTATTGGGATGACATGAAAGGAGAGGTGAGGGAGTATGTGAGTAGGTGTGACACTTGCCAAAGAGTGAAGTGAGTATAACAAGCCCAAGGGGTTGATGCAACCTTTACCGATCCCTACTCACACTTGGGAGGATGTTATTATGGATTTTGTGGAGAGGTTGCCACTCTCAAATGGTTGTGATAGGGTTCTAGTGGTGGTGGACGGCTTGAATAAGTATGCACACTTTATTGCAATGGTACATCCATACACAACCAAGACTATTGCTAAACTTTATATGGATCAAGTGATGAAGTTTCATGGGATGTCCAGAAGCATAGTGATCAATAGAGATCGTGTCTTCATGAGCAATTTTTGGAGAGAGTACTTCAAGATGCATGGGATTGAGTTGGACCAAAGTTCAACCTATCACCCTCAAACCGATGGACAAACGGAGGTGACTAATCAGACTCTTGAGTAATATCTTAGGCGCTTTGTGCACCAATACTCGAAGAAGTTGGAAGAACATTTGGCATAAGTTGAATTTTGGTACAACACATCATACCAACGGTCTATCAAGATGAGACAATTTGAGACACTTTATGAGAGACCACCACCGGTGCTTGTAGCTTATGAAGCGGGGAGTTCACCAAATAATTTGGTGGATATGGAGCTTAGAAAGAGGGATGAAGTTTTAAAGAAACTCAAGAAGAATTTAACACGTGCTCAAGACCAAATGAAGAAGCACTTTGACAAAAGGACAAATGTGGAGTCTTTTGAACCGGGTGAGTCGATATTTCTCAAGTACCTACCAAGAGAGCACAAGGCACCATCTAAAGCAACATTGAGCAAGTTGAGAGCTAAGTATTTTGGCCCATATCAAGTATTGGAGAAGTGCGGACAGCTTGCAGACAAGCTAGATTTACCGGTTGGAGTTCACATTCATCCTATCTTTCATGTCTCATGGCTAAGGAGGAAAGTTGAAAATCCAACCAAAATGGTGAGTGAGATGCCCGTGGTGGATGAAGAGGGAAGAATGGCAATCTAACCCAAGAAGATCATGGAGTATAGGCTTGTGAGGAAGGGTGGCCAAGTAAGAGCCGAAGCCTTGGTTCAATGCAAGGGATTTCCAATTTAGGATGTTACATGGGAGAGTGTTCGGGTTCTCAATGATCAATTTCTAGATTTAGACCTTGAGGACAAAGTCGATTTTAAGAGGGGAGGATTGATGGAGATGCAAGATGAGCCATTCGCAATACCACTAGGCAGGCTAGGCAAGCCGAGACTAGGAGGGTTGCATGCATGGCTCGGGCGGTGAGGTGATGGGCGTCTAAAACAAGTGCAACTAGAGAAGTTTCAAATGTTGGCCAATTCCTTGATTTTAGGGATTAGAAGACAAGATGAAAAATGTCTTAATTTTAAGGAAGTAGGCTTTAATTTAGGGATTTATCTATTATTATTTGTTAAGTTATTTCCTAATTTATTTCCTTCATGTTAGGCATTTGATAAGATTGTTTCTTTAAACTTATGAATTTGAATTGTTTTGGGATTAGGATTTAGAAGTTATTGAATTTTTTTTATTAGGATTTTGAAGTTGTTGGATTTGTTTTAGGATTAGGATTTAGAAGTTGTTGGAGGAAATAATTGGGGGAGGGCTAGCCAAACCCTACTACTATTTATTTGGGTTTTTGGCTTGTAATTCATCATTATGTTATTTTTAAATTAATAAGAATTTTCTCTTCTTACTTTCAGAAATTGAGTGCTAGGTTGAATTAGTCTTAATTTTCACCAACCAACCCTTTGGGATCTTTGTGTTGCATTTAGATAATCCTAAATTCAATCACCCAACACACCACAAACACTTGAGTGAAAGTGAGGCTTCCATCTCCCAGGCATGGGCCTGGGCGTTGGCTACAACTATGTACTAGTTGTTGCGCGTACTGCTGTGGTGCGTGCTGGGGCACGTCATGGCACGACCATGGCCTGGTCTTGGCTAACCTCGTTGTGTGTTTGTAGGGTTTTCATGGCATAGGTCATGGGGCTGTCAAGGCTTGTCAGCGACAGTGTCAAGGCATGGGTCGTGGGGCTCTCAAAGCATGGGTCGTGGGGCTGTCAAGGCATGTCATGGCATGGTTTGTAACTTGGTCGTGGGCCACTTTCCTTGGGATCTTGACATTCCCTCACCCTTCAAGTACATTCTTGCCATTAAGGATTAAATTCGAAAATCTCAATATCATCTCATCATACTCCTCCAAAGAAGTCTCTTCCCTTGGCACTCCTTGCCATAGTATTAACATTTGCCACACCTTCCTCCTACTCCTCCCCCTTTTGACCACCCTATACTCAAGTGCTTCCCTTGGTCGAAAAAGCATTCTTCCCTTTTCATCAAAGGTAGGCAACTCCTCAATGATGAGCCTAGGGTCTCCAACCCACTTCTTTAGCATCGGCACATGAAAGACCGGATGTAACTTGGATGTTGGAGGAAGTTTCAACTTATAAGCCACTTCTCCCAATTTCTCTAGGTCCTTGAAAGGCCCATAATACATCTTGGACAATTTTAAACTAAACTTATTCCTCAACGTCTTTTGCCTATATAGTTGTAACTTCAAGTACACAAAGTCCCTCACTTCAAAGGCAATGACACACCTTCCTTGGTCATAGTACATCTTCATTCTCCATTCTCTCTTGAGCTCCATTTTCACCTTCATTAAGATCTCATCTCTAGTAATCAACTCTTTCTCCACCTCATCATTCTTAACCATCCCCCTTTCATAATTCACTAAAGTGGGTGGTGGTCTTCCATAAACAAACTCAAAATGACTCAATTGAATAGACGAGTGAAATGTTGTATTATACCAATACTTGGCCTACGTGTGATAGTCACTCCACTTCACTTGCTCTTCATGACAAAAGTATCTCAAATATTACTCAAGTGTTCTGTTCATCACCTCAGTTTGCCCATTGATTTAAGGATGGTAATAAGAATTTACTTTCAACTTGCTCCCTTGCAACTCAAATAGCTCATTCCAAAAGGTGCTCATAAACACCTTATCATGATCGATCACAATGCTCTTGGAAAACCAATGTAGCTTCACTATATTATCAATGAAAGCCTTTGCCACACTCTTGGCCGTGTAAGGATGCTTCAGAGGAACAAAGTTAGCATATTTGCTAAGTCGATCCACCGCCACTAAAATCACCTCATGGCCACTATTGATAGGCAACCCCTCTACAAAGTCAATTGTCAAATCCTTCCAAATCAAGTTTGAAATTGGCAATGGTTGTAAGAGGCCAGTTGGTGGTCTTGTGTCATATTTGACCTTTTGGCACACATCACATTCGGCCACTAGCTTATTTACATCTTTCTTATGTCCCTCTCAGTAGAAAAAGTGCTTCACCCTTATGTAAGTTCTTAACCACCCCGAATGCCCTTATTCCTTACTATTGTGGAAGTGATCAAGAATATCTTTCCTCAAGTTTAGAACATTAGGTGCATAAATATAGTTTTTGTAGTAGATAAGACCATCCCTCACCTTGAAGCTGACTACCTCTTCTTTTTGTGCTTCCAAAAGTTCAATTATCTCAAGGGCTTTCACATCAATTCTTGTCGCTTCTCGGATCTTGTCCCAAACTCTCAATTCAACCCCACTCAAGGCCATCATAGAGGACTCATCCTCCTCATACACAACCCATAAAAGTGAACTCCCTTCTCTTCTACTCAATGTGTCGACCACTTTGTTCCCTTACCCGATTGGTAAACAATCTCATATTCAAAGTCAAGTAGCTTGACAATGAACAATTATTGCTTGGGAGTGATAATCTTTTATTGTAGGAGGTGCCTTAAAGCTTGTTGGTCCGTCATAATAGTAAACTTGCGGCCTAAAAGATAAGGCCGCCACATCTTCATTGCATGCACAACAGCCAACATCTCTCTTACATAGGTGCTCCATGCCTTCTTCATTGGCCTAAATGCCTTGAAAATAAATGCTAATGGTCACTTCTCTTGCACCAAAACAGCACATATTCCTTCCCCACTCACATCCGTATACACCTCAAATGGCTTCTCAAAGTTGGGTAATGCAAGCACAAGGTCACGATCATAGCCTTTTCAAATTCTCTAAGGCTTCCCTTGCTTCTTGTGTCCACTCAAAATTGTCCTTCTTGAGAAAAGAATTGAGTGGCTTGGCAATGAAACCATAATTCTTCACAAATCTTCTATAATATTTGGTCAAGCCCAAGAAACCTTTCAAAGCTGAAACATCCTTAGTTAATGGCCAATCCACCATGGTCTCAATCTTCATTTGATCAACTTTTACCCTTTCTCCTGAGATGAAGTGACCAAGATACTCTAATCCCTTTTCCATAAAAGCACATTTGGAAACCTTTATGAAAAAATGGTGTTTTTCCAAAATCATCATCACACTCTTCAAGTGCTCTTTGTATTCTTTAATGGACTTGGCGTAGACCAAGATGTTATCAAAGAAAACCAATATAAACTTCCCAAAGTTGCTTAAAGATTATGTTCATGGCGGCTTGGAAAGTGGAGGGGCCATTGCACAACTCGAATGGCATCACTAGGTACTCAAAGTGCCCGAAATGAGTCCTAAATGCCATCTTGTGGACATCTTATTCTCTCATATGGATTTGGTGATAACCAATCCGCAAGTCAAGCTTGGAGAAGACTTTAGCCCCATGTAACTCATCTAACATATCACCAACCGTTGGTATAGGAAATATATCTTTTACCATTGCTTCATTCAAGGCCCTATAATCCGTGCAAAACAACCAAGATCCATCCTTCTTACTCACTAGCAAAATTGGAGGAGAAAATGGGCTAGTGCTTGGCCTGATCAACCCAATCTTCAACACCTCATCCACTTGCCTCTCAATCTTCCCTTTTTGAAAGTGAGCATACCGGTAAGGAGGCACATTTACTGATTTCTTCTCATCCGCTAAAACAATGTGATGATCAGAGGGCCTAGAATATAGCAAGGTAGTGAGCACCTCTAGAAACCCTTTCTGGTCCTCCAAGACCTCTCTAACCTCCTTGGGCAGCCATTGCAACTCATCTTACTTACCCCATTCTTCATTCTTTCCCATCTCAAAAATAAAGCCTCCATTGGCCACCATAATGGCAAAGCAATATGGGGCGCCTTTGCATAAATTTTCAAATATAATGGTCTCACAAGACTTGACTCCCTTGGTTGAAAAAACTGTCCAAACTCTCTTCTTGGACCCGAGCTTGAACTCCATAGTCATATTGTGGTAATCATGCACTACCTTTCCAAGGCCTTTGAGCCATGCATTACTTAAGACCACATTAAGTCCCACCAATGAAAGAACATGTAGATCGGCAACAATTCTCACCCCTTGGACATTCAACTTCACTTCTATGGACGGTGACGGTGGGGCTTAACTGGGTTGGCCAGCAACGATCGAGGTGGATGGTGACGGTGGGTTGATGGCGGTGTGCAATGGCTGCTGCGTGGAGGAGTGAAAAGTCGAGTTTGAGGAAGAGCAAGAAAACGACACTAGGGGAAAAAAAGATGGGGGAGGGGAAAAAGTGAGGGGATCTAGGCGTTTTGGCGCTTGAGTGCTTAAAATTCACTTTTTTTGACTAAATTTACATCGTTGAAAAAGGGCCTTTCTTTCGATTTTTATTATTGCAATGATTTTTCATCGCAAAAAGTGAAAAAACCACAAAAAACTAATTTCAAAACTTGATGCTGTTAAAATACGAATTCCATCAGACCATTTTTGTCGCAACAAGTTTTTGAATATTGCGGTGAATTTTTTCATTGCAAAAAGTGAAAAAGTAGCTACAAAAGACCAGTTTCGAACCTTGATGTAAAAAGTCCACGATGACATCAAAATCGCTGGAGTTAAAGGCTTTTTGCAACAATTTCATTTTCGTCAACACAAAATTGTTGCTAAATGGTTTTTTTTTTCTTGTAGTGTCTCTCACTAGCCCTTCACACTTCAACTTGTCCCTATTAGCAACTTAGACTTCAAATGGCTCAATAGTAACGAGTTTCAATCCAACTTTGGTGACAATGTTGGAATTGATGAAGTTGTGTGTAGAACCACTATCCACCAACAAAGTGACTTCAAATTTTCCAATCTATTACATCACTCTCATAGAAGTGGGCTTTTGGACCCCCGATATGACATTAAGGTACAATTCGGCCTCTTTTTATTTCTCACTAGATTCAGCCTATTCATGTTTGGGCTCTTGACTTGATGATTCATTATGGCAACCCTCACCATCCTCACTATCTTCCTCAGCAATCAACACAAAGGCTTGACCCAATTTGCACTTATGTTTTCTACTCCACTTCTCACCACATTTGAAACAAAGGCATTTCTTGATTATCTCTCGGACCTCCTACCTTGAAAGTTTTTTTACTTCAAACAGATTGGACTTAAAAGCACCTCACATGTCCTCCTTGCCTTTCCAAGGAACCTTAGTTTGCAAGTGCTTAGAAAACTTGCTCCCCATGTCCTTAGATTGCTGCATCTGCATAGTAGTGCTTTCTTCTAGGATCTCTGCTATCCTCATAGCTTCTTGGAGCCTTGTAGGTTGCTTCAACTTAATCTTTTTGGCTAGTCAAGGCTTCAAATCATCCACAAAAGTGCCCACAAGTGCTTCTTTGGACCAACCTCTCATCATAGTTTGAAGCTGCCTAAAGTCTTCAATGTAAGTGTGCACTTTTTCCTCTTGCCTCGACTTTGCAAGTTGGCCATGCTGATTAACAATTGGTGATGGGCCGAATTGTATAAGAAACTCCCTCTCAAAGGTCGTCCATCCCAACCTTCTTCTTTCCTTCTCATATTGATCACAAACCCACCTCCACTACTTGCTAGCCTTCATTTCCAAGTAGAAGCATGTCGTTAACACCCTTTTCTCTCTAGAAATAGTGGTCCACCTTGTCCAACCACTCATATGGATCTCTCCCACCATACTTAAGTGAAGTCCACCTTAGTTCTCTTAGATCCCCGATCATAAGTCTAGTTTCCTCTCCTCTCCTCATGGTACCCATCATCATACCGTCTTCCATGGTGGCCTCTACCCCTCTCTTGTTGGTGCCTTTTTCTATCAAAGTAATCACCTCAACCATAAGGTCTTACCACCTCGTGCTCATACTCGACCTCATAGTCTTCCTCTTCTTGTTGATGTTCAAACCTCACATCTTGAGGTTTTCTTCTCACACTAGAGCTCTTGGTACGTTGGTTTTCATTTCGGATCTACATTTCAAAATATGCTTGTTCTCAACTCTTTCCTCTCTTTGGAACTTGGCTCTTGGTGGCTCTTGCATAGACCCCATCACACTTGTCTCAACACATCAACAAAAACATCTTGTCTTTGTCCATTCAGATTCGGAAGTGGTGATTCCCTTCAACTACTCCTCTTTCAAGCCTCTAAATACTTGCATTGATTTTTCTTCTCATGGCTTCAATGGCTCTTCGATTCTCTTCACTATCTTGGCATGTAACATTAAAGGTCATCCTCAATTCAGCCATAATGGTAGTGACCACGTCAAGGACATTAGTGAGCCTTGTGGTATGCCCCTCAAGTGTCTCAATGCATTCCCAATTGGAACCTTGTTGTCTTGTGGCTTCATGAGTGCCCTTTTGCATTGTTGCTTCAAAGTCTTGAATAAAAAAATAATTTGCAAACTAAAAAATCTGCACAAACTCGAACATCAACTTTGGACCTCTTGAACACTTGCAACAAGTTTCAAAAGTTCAACCTCGAGTCCTCCACCTTCTTGGGTGGTCGACCTCTACAACCTAACTACTCCAACCTTCTCCTTAACCCCAAACTTTAAGTTTCACAATAACAAAATTTGAAACCCAATAGGGGTTCCCCTATCCAATCACAAAGTTCAAGTTAACTCGTTGTTTACTTCGAAGAGAAGTGAGAACTCCTCTAGAATCACCAAGCAAGATTGAAACTCTCAATGAAAGCACCAATTAATGTTAGGGATCTCAGTCAAGTCCCCAAACACTATGGTCCTCTAACTCGCCTCTCCTTGTGATAACCGATTGCACCTTGC
Organism: Cyclocarya paliurus; assembly: GCA_029856935.1. Classification (NCBI taxonomy): domain Eukaryota; kingdom Viridiplantae; phylum Streptophyta; class Magnoliopsida; order Fagales; family Juglandaceae; genus Cyclocarya; species Cyclocarya paliurus. The sequence continues at coordinate 11,757,008 of CM056949.1, forward strand.
CTTCTTTCTTGGTCTTGGAATGATTATGGCAATGAAGGGTCCCTAGGTTAATGGATGTTTGGTGTTTAGTGGTAGAAAAAATAATTGTATTGATGATGCGATGAGTTAGGGTTTGGAGTATGATGATGTATTAGGGTGATCTAAAAGATAAACTTGTGAGTATGATGCAATGGGCACGACTTGATGTTGTTCCTTGATGGTGGCGCCAATTGGGTGGTGATTAGGGTTTGGATGTAAAGTGAGGCTAGGGTTGAAAAATGGATGGAAAGATGGAGAAATAATCATAAGATAATTGGAACAGTGATGGATAATTGGATGGAAAAATGGAGAAATTCTAATAAGATAATCATGGAATCATCACATATTCACGAATTGCAAGGTGATGTCCATTTCCTTGGGATTCACGAATTTCACCCAAGAAGCCCAAATGGAAAGCACCGAAAAATATCAAGAACAACTCAAAACATCTACAAGAAAAATTAGCCAAAAGATCTATTTACAATGTCAAAAAGACTTATTTAAAGCAAAAACATAGGATGAATAACCCTTAAAGGTTCCCTTTCAAATATGTCTTGGGTGGGCCCCATGATGGGCTCATGGCATGGGTTGGCCCATGGCATGGTCAAGTGCTAGTCATGGCCTGTTGCTGGTGTGCGCCTAGCTCATACCATATGGCTTGGGTGCTGTGTTGCTACCGTGCGCAGGGGGTATCATGGCCTAGGCTTGGGGTTGTTGCTCGTAGGCAAGGGCCTAGGAGTGGCACATGGGGTTGTCTTGGCCCAGGCATGGGCCTATGTGTTGGCTATTGTTGTGCGTTAGGCTGCTGTGCGTGCTGCTACTATGGTGCATGTGTTAGGGACCCCGGTCAAGTCCCTAAACACTAAGTCCTCTTCGGCAATAGGCTCCTTTGGTTGACCGACTCCAAGTCCTTCACTTGCTTGGTTCACGCTCAAGACGGTCTATGGTGGCACTTTGGGTAGGGTGAGGTTAGTGTTTAGGCTAATTGGAAGTGTATGGAAAGTGGGAAAAATGGCTAAGTGTGAGATCACAATGGGGAGTGGTGCACGGCACTAGGGTGAGCTAGGGTTGGCGCCACTTGCATTAGGGTTTAGGGTTTAGATGAGTGATGATGGACGGCTAGGGTTTTGGGTGATGAGATGATTAGGGTTGAAGCTAGGGCAAATGAGGTGGGCGGCCAAGGCTTGGCCGAATGGGGTAGGTGAGTGTTTTTAGGAAAGTTTCCTAAAAACTTGAGATGTGTTTTGGATTAGGGTGATGGCCGGCCAAGGGAATCCAAGAGGGTCAACTAGGGTTTCCAATATGGAAACTCTAGTTTGGAAAGTGGTATGGGCGGCTAAGTCAATTCAAATGAGGCAAGGAGCCAAAATTTGAATTTGAACCTTATATGGAAAGTGTATCTCGGCTAGGGATGGAATGGATTGGATGATGGGTGTTTTTGGAAGTGATGGCCGAATATGGTAAGTAGGGCAAACAAGGGTTGGTCGAGTATGTGGTTGGAAAGAAGATCAAATGGATGTGGAGGATTACTTGTTGGCCGAAACTCACAAGCACAATGATGAACAATGTATGAACAAGAACATAAACTAGCAAGATCAATAAGAATTAAATGGAGAACAAGAGAGTGAAAGGAAAAATACTCATAAGATAGATAGAATGGATCACACTTATTCACGAATTGCAAAGTGTGATCCTCTCCTTAGGGATTCACGAATTGCACCCCAAAGAGCCCAAGTGCTATGCACCGAAGGTGATCTCAAGAACAACTTAGTCCACAAAGGCTATTGTCAAAAGATGTGAAAGAAATGGCTAAGGGTTCTATTTATAAGGTTACAACTTGGAAACCCCCAAAAGGCCCCTTTGAAATAAAAGGAATTAAAAATGAAATAAATAATTAAATGACAAAAATGAAGATAGTGGCATGGACCACTAGGCCGTGGCATGCATGAGCCAAGGGTCGGCTAGGGTGGTGCATGGTGGTCCTCGGTCTGGTCCATGGCTAAGTGGCTCGGCATGGCTGGCTAGGGTGCATGGCATGGTGCCATGCATGGGTCGGCTGGTGGGCATGGCATGGTGCCATGTTCAGCCTGCTGAAGGTGGCTAGCCACGTGAGCCTGCTGCAAGGCATGGGCTGGAGCCATGCGCTGGATGGCATGCCTGGTGGGCATGCCACTGACCTGCTCTGCATGGCACGGGCTGGAGCCGTGCGCTGGATGGCATGCCTGGTGGGCATGCCACTGGCCTGCTCTACATGGCACGGGCTGGGCCCGTGCGCTGGATGGCATGCCTGGAAGGCATGCCACTAACCTCGCTGGTGTGTGGCAGGAGAGCCATGCGGCTGGTGGCATGGTCGGCTGCGGGTGCTCGGGCGTGCGCATGGCTGTGCGATCTGGCTGGGTGCGCAGGGCTGTGTGGGCGAGCAGGGCCATGCGGCCTGCGTGGGCGTGCGGGGCCGTGCGGCCTGCATGGGCGTGCGGGGCCGTGCGGCCTGCCTGGGCGTGCGGGGCCATGCGGCTTACCCGCATGCGCATGGCCATGCGGCCTGCATGCAGGCGCAGGGCCATGCGGCCTGCGCGCATGCGCAGGGCCGTGTGGCTTGCGCGCGCGCGCTGAGCCATGCGGTCTGCGCGCATGCGCAGGGCCGTGCGGTGCTTGGGCATGCGCATGGGCGTGCGCATGCCTGGCCATGCGCTGGGCTGCGCATGGCCACTAACCTCGCTGGGGTCGAGGTGCCGCGCGCGCACGACTTGCATGCTGGGCGCCCCGTGCTTGTCAAGGCACGGGCCAAGGCATGCATGTGGCCGGTCCAAGAGCATGCTGGGCGCCCCGTGTGTGACAAGACACGGCCAAGGCATGCTCGTGGCATGATCAAGGGGCATGTCCCGGACATGGCTAGGACATGGGCGGCTCCTTTGGAGGCGGTTTTACATGGGGGTCTAACAGCATGTTGGGGCACGTCATGGCACGACCATGGCATTGTCGTGGCCAGGCCGTGGCTAACCTCGTTGTGTACCTATGAGGTTGTCATGGTATAGGCCTAGGGTTTTCAAGGCATGAGTCGTGGGGCTGTCAAGGCATGGGCCGTGGGGCTGTCAAGGCTTGTCAGGACAGTGTCAAGGTATGGCTCGTGGGGCTGTCAAGGCCTGTTATGGCATGGTTGGCAGCTTGGTTGTGGGCCACTTTTCTTGGGGTCTTGACACTTCTGTAGCACACGGCGTGCACGTCCCCCGTTGACCGGGAACGGTCCAACCAAGACAGAAATTGCTGGAGGGCCACATGGTGGCCGCCGACAGTTTTAATAGGCTTGGGGTTGTCAGTTGAGAGCCTCACATTTCTAGCCACCGCGAGCATGGCACAGTACTGTGCTCGGCATGCTCCCTTTCACGGGAGATGTTTGGTCGAGAATAGAAACCTCTGGTAGTCGAAGGGTCAGACGAGCTCACAACTGGCCGTCGTGAGCCTCTCAGTTGCGTGAGGCAACGTCTAGCCACTGCCCGCCGTGCACGACTTTCATTGTCTGTGACCATTGCAGTCGCGACAGAGAATGTCGACGGACCAAGTGATGGCCAACGACAGGGACTTCGGGCCCGTGACGGCTCGTGGAGAGCCTCCTATTAGTACCACGATGAGCACCTGCACTGTGCATGCCATGCATAGTGTAGGATGTGCATGTGCAGCGAGCTGTGCACAGTGCCCATTTGTGCATATGCCTTGGTATTGTGCATGTAGGTGCATAGTGTTTTGTGTGGTACTGTGCATTTAAGTGAATATTTTTTGCCTGCTAGTCCATGTGCCTGGTTATTGTGCATGTAGGAGCACAATGTTTTGCATGGTACTATGCATTTAAGTGCACAATATTTGCCCACCAGCGCATGTGCTATGTGCATGTGTCCCGTGTATAAACTACACCCCTTGAGTTGGGAAGATGAGTGGCCCAGTCACTTGAGTTGCAATTGCTATGTGCAGGCACTTGAGTGTATAGTATTATCAACTACATGGGCAAGGAATAGTTGACTCGCTCGATTTTCGTGATGGCGTCGTGAATAAAAATAAGAGCAGAAAAGTTGTGAGTACTTATCTGGAGGAAGCTTCACTTGTTCATTCGGAGATTATTTAGCACACCGACAAATTGTCATTTTCCTACCTCCAGCTTAGAAAGCGAATCAGATTCCAAAAACGACACCAGCTGTTGAGAAAGAGTCATTCTCGGCCCGCTGTGTTGATTTGGGCCTCAATCGGTGTGGTCAAGTGCCTCTGGCAGTGGTCCGATGAGGCCATACGGTGTTGGTGCGTACATCCATGACGGTGTATAAGAAAAAAATGCAGGAAAATAGGAAAAATAAGATAATTAGACATAGATATTTACGTGATTCGGCATAATGTCTATGCCCATGGGCGTTTGGAGAAAAGAAATCAACTATAATATACTTGTTTACAGTTTCTTATAGTCTCTTATTTCTCATTGTACAATGGAGATCTTGAATATATTTGCTAGAGAAGATCCCCTCGCTGGAGCTCCCTTTCGAGTGGTTGAAGAAGAAGTCGAAGCAGAAAAAGTCCCCAAGTCGTATGGCTGCTTGCTTTTTATTTGACACTCTTCTCGTGTGTGCCTCAGTAGTGGTAAGCGACGTTCGCTTTGCATGGCTAACCACTTCTAATTTTCCTACTTTCTCCTAACACCTTCACTCCCTTGTCCCTTCTTGTTCTCCATTTTCTGCTTCTTTCTTGTCTCCTAATGATGGCTTGGTGCCTTGGGCCTAGTCTTTAGTCTGGATATTTTATCTTCTTTAAATTGCACAAATTTAGAAACTACGTTGCTGTTATTATTATATCAATTTGTTGGTATGAGAAAATTTAATAATTTTTAGATTAATTATTATTAAAAAAAAGCTCTTAAAATTAATAAGCAATGATGGAAAATTGGAAGGTAAAAAGTTTTCAAAGATGAATGTTGTCATGGACTCTTTTCTTCTACAGCAACTGAGCTTAACTTTTGTTGTTAATACACTTAAGGTGCAGTTTATATGGTGGACAAGGTTAGGAAATGAGATGGTTAAAATTGAATATATATATATATATATATATATATATATATATATATATATATATATTTATATGGCAGGTTTGACTTATATTGACAAGAAAAATGTTATTCGTATTTATAATTTTTACTTACATAATAACACATGATGACGTGTAAATTTTTGATATGTTGAAAATTGTGAAATTTAATTTAAAATAAAATTTGAATTTAAAAATGAAACTGATAAAATGGGTATTGTATATAAAATTATAATTACATGTAGTACTACTCTATTGATAAAATCTAGGGCAATGTGGAGGGGTGGGGATGATTAAATATGAGTATGGATGGACAATTTTTGTAGCTGCCTTTTTCTCATTTTGGTGAAGGAATTAATTAATAGAATGAATAAGGTTAAAGCTTTGTTGGACGGACCAAGACTTTGTTATGACTGCGTTGGATATGAGGTGATCTTTGATAATCAGAGTTGATATGTAAATAATAGTATTTTGTAGATTCTATTGAGATATGCAGTCCCATCAATAATTTATTTGAGATGGGTTGACATCACTTTTAACCACTAAACATAGCCGAAAAAATGTGATGTTGCCCAGTTACTTAATTGGTGAAGAGCTCTTAGTGCAAAATAAGAAAGAAAATGGTCACCAGGACTTATCTGATCCAAAAGGGTTTAGCCACAAATCCTAAATTATGGCAATTATAAAAGGCTACAAAACTAATATTATCTATCCAAATCGTACATTGTATTATATTTATATATCAATCATATTTATATATCAGTCATAAGGGTAGGTTCTGAAGAAGTTCGACAGAAACCATGACATTCATGTTTGCATATTTATTCATAATCGACATTCAACCAGCCGACCAACAGAATGAGTCTGCAAAATCTATATATATATATATATATAATGAAAAAAAAGGATGGATTCGATTGTTGCACTCTGTGTAGATCTATCTTATTTGTTTTTTTGGGATGGACCAAAAAAAAGAAGAGAATGGTAGAGAATATTTGCATGGAGCGGGTAGATTTGTGGGCTCATATCATGTTAGAATACACATAACAAATCGGTGGGGGAAATTGAAGAAGATATGCTACGTTTTGGTTGGATTGGTGGGCTTATGTGCCCACTACCCACTCATAATAAAATACAAACAAAGCTCATGGTGGAGGGTTACTTTCACATGACCACTTGAGTACTTGGAGGGTGTTTTTTTTTTCTTCTAAAAAAAAAAAAATCTTTTACCAAAAAAGATAAGGAATTTGAGGGTTTTAAGAAATCCCAAAATCAAATTCCTATGCTAACTATGCAAGTAAGAAAACTAGGATCTTTAAAAGAGAAAAACCAAATTTATATGGAAACCAAAGAGTAAACTAGTGGTGTCGAAAGTTGGGGATACCACTTTAATCAATTTCAGCAACCCAGCAAATGCCTTTATAGTTGCTGAAAAGATGAAAAGATGAAAAAGAAAAAATAATTCATGGCTACACCATAATTGGCCAACGCATCAGCTAGACAAGTATCCTCTATGAAGATATGTTGTAGATCAAAAGGCAATGAGGAAGCAAGGTTCAAGATATCATTTATAATTCAAAATTATGCCAAGGAGTGCGCGTATCCTGTTTTAACCAATTCACCACTAAAAGAGAATTTGATACGCTAGATTTATTTTACGCCAAAAGATATTTTATAATAAGTGTATTACATCAAGTTATATCAGTTTAAAAGGATTTGTTTTTGTAAAAACTGTGTAGACTTAACATTTCTCTTATTGTATAGCCATTCCAAGTTCAGGTGACAACATAAGTAAGCCAATTCTCAAAGTAGAAAACTCAACAAATATATTAATGCCATGACCCAGTAAACAAGAGTATCCAAAAAGAATTGAACCATTTGATTAGATAGGCCATATGAATGTTGTAATTGGCAGTTTTTGGCCCTTTTTTGATCAATAATACTTGTTTACTTATAAAAAAAAAAAAAAGAATTGAACCATTTGATGTTCTAAGAACACCATCACATCCTACTAAACTAATATAAACTTTCTAGGCACCATCAATATTTAAGGGTGTTAAAAATTATGTACGTGTACATCAATATGTGTGTGTTTAAATAGAAAGACAAAAATGACAAATCACATATTGGTATGTGGTGTGAGGATGATAAATATCATTTCTCAAAATTATTATCCTAAGATTTGGGACATTATGAGAGATCTTAAGCATAATGCTAGAAAGAAAGACATTTTGTTTTAACCACCAAAGAGCACAACTTTGTGAATCTGTATAAAAGGGGAGTAGTGAAGGATAAAATGTGCCCTATGTGTGAAGATGAAGATGAGACATTTATGCATGTGCTGTGGGGGTGTCATGCAGCAAATGATATATGGGGAAGTGATAAAAGTTGTGTTAAAAAATGGGGTAGATTTAAAGGAGATTTTGAAATTCATGTCTTCTTTGAACAAGAGCCACCCGGAGGAGTGGGCAGTGATATTTAAGAAGGTATGGCTGCGTAGAAATGATTTTGTTTTTTAAAAAAGAGTGGAATGTCCCAGGAATTTAATCATATATGCAAAGGCTACTCTAAAAGACTATCAAGCTGCTCAAAATTCTAGTAAACTTGGTGGACAAGTGCAGAATAGTGTGGAAAACAATCTGAGGTGGGAAAAACCAGAAAGAGGATTTGTAAAGGTCAATTTGGATGCTTCCTTGGATCTAAAAATGAAGAGAATGAGAATTAATATTATGATTAGAGATGAGAAGGGGAGGCCTTGGTTGCTGTGTGTGATCAGAAAGCAAATGTAGAAGAAGCAGTTGTGACAGAATGCTATGCTTTGAGGAAAGCAGTGGAGTTGCGTTGTGATCTTAATATTCAGAAAGCTTGATTCGAATGGGATGCAAGGGAAGTCATCTTGGCAGTGTGCAATGATGAAGAAGTGTTGACCTGTTATGGCTCTATAACAGAGGATGCTAGATTCTATTTCAAGAACCGTATAAATTGGACTATATAGTTTGCTCATAGAGAAAAGAACATGATTGCTCATACTTCAGCAAAAAAAAAAAGCATTAGTTATAGATGAAGAAAAAGTGTGGATAGAGGATGTCCCAGATTTTATTGTGGGATGTCTAAATAGAGACAACACTTAGTATTACTTGATTTATCAATGAAATGCAAAGATTATATTCAACCAAAAAAAAAAAAAAAAAAGGAGCACAACTTTGAAAAAAGAAAAAGAGAACACTTTGGGGTCAAGACATTGGCGAACCTGAGTCACATTTTGCCTGCGGCATAAGTCCATATACAATGACCTCCCCTGCTTTAGTAAACATTATTGAAGCAGCTTTCTTTATTTTATTTTTTTAAGTATTACTTCTTTCTTTAAAAAAAAAAAAAAGGTTTTCAAAGTCAACGAGTAATTCTGATTGCTTATTGATCGGTTGGTCCGACAGATTTTCTTCGATCGAGTTACCTTACTTGTTCCGGACAACATCGAATGTCGGTGCAATGAATCGACCTTTGATAATTGATATTGGTGTGCTAGCGGGTGCTTGATTTTTGACAGAGTAATGCTACCATGTAGTTCTATTATTCATTTTGTTTTATTGATATGACATTATTTTTCATGTGATTTAGATTAAGATAAGATAGACCGTTGATGGAGTAAAGATAGATACATGAATAAGTCGTAAGTTGTTTATTGAGCATTAAATAATTTTTTATAAAGGAAATTACATAGACAACTATAAATACTGTAAGACTCGTTTCATATACATATCTCATAAATTATACTCACAACTTTATTCTAGGATAATTGATCTGCCATATATTAAAATGTATTTAGTCTGTTAACGTTACCAGAATGATTTTTTTTTTTTTGACTAAGATCCATTTTAATTATCTATTAACAAATTCTAGATTTTCACAAAAAGGATAAAAGAGAAAAAATGTTACTTGTGTACATGATATAACTCAATAGAAAACATCCCGTTTCTATTGAATCAATCTATAACCTAAATAAAAGAAAAAGAATATGTTTATAAGTTAGCGTGAAAGACACACCCTCCACAACATTCAGGCCTATTTAGATAGTGAAACCGTTTCATATTATCTCATCTCATTTTATTATTACAACTTTTTTAAAATTTCACATAAAATATAATAAACCATTCAACTTTTTCAAATTCTAAAATAATAATAATATTCTAACAATATTTTATTCAACTTTCAATTCTTAAATAAAATCATCTTATCTCATTATCCAAACCGTACCTGAGTCGGCATGATTTGATTTACAATAAAAATTTTAAAAATATATCTCTCATAAATCAAAATTTGTCGTATGGTCGATGTAGAATGTGTATCCTCCTCACCAAGTTATTAATAGAAAATATAAATAAAATGGATTTGCCATCTTGTTTTAGGACCAAAATAAATGGTACCATCAATTTGATGGGTACAATTGCCCCCACTCACCATAACACCATTAAATTGGGGCTTGAAAAAGATTTAAGGTTGAACTTAATTGCTCCTGGCCACACCTTCCAGTACCCCTCGTTTGTGCAGTTGGTATCATGATTTGGCAAAAAGAAAACAAAAAAATAAGGAATAAAGAAAGAAAGAAACTGCATTTAAACTAAGAACAAAAAAGGAAATATTACATTTTAATTTAAGAATTATCATCCAATTTATATTGTGAATATTAAGCAATGAAGATCAAGATGACCTAATCCAGATGAGACAGTTATTGAGTAAGCCAAATACGTATGAGGTTGATTGACTTGCGAAAGTAGTCACATAGCAACCAAATTGGGATATTAAATAATAATTAAATAATTTGAATATTACACTTTAAAAAGTGAGAGTTTTGGAATGGAATTATCCTGAAAAACAAAGGAAATATCATAGGAAAAATAATACAATACCGAAACAAATGCTATTAAATTTTAACAATCAATCATTTTTCTCCTAAAAAATAGACGTGTGCCGGTTCCATCAAGCGGTCCGGAAGTACCCAATAAAAACCCAAAACACGAGGAGTTTGAGTAGCATCAGTAGTCAGTACTACCCATTCACGACATATTACTCTCACATCACATGGTTTTTAGTTCTGTAGTTTCTTTTGATTTCTGAGATTCAAAGTGGAAGAACAATAACAATAGTTATTTGTGTAAGATAATTTGAAGTTCTACTATATATAATTATTTTTTTATATTTTTTACGTATTCTACTAATGTGATTGGTTAAAATAATTATTTTATATTAACAAAAAGTGACACAACCAATCACATTAATAAACTGCACAAAGAATACGTAAAAGTGATTGTATATATTGATATCAAATACTTGGAAGTTCTATATGGAAGTTTTATGCTATACACTTTTATCTAATTAATATGTGATTTGTCATTCTTATTATTATATATTAATACTTTAATATATGTGTGTTAAAATAGAAGAATAAAAATAATAAATTACATATTAATTAAATTAAAATGTACGTTATATAAATTTTTAATAGCATTTCTCGTAATAATAATTCTTATAATAATGCTTTACCCCACTGCAAAGTATACATCATGGATGTAAAGTGAGCGAAGGAGAAAGACACAGACACAGAGAGCAGAAACAGTAGCTCCAACTCAGGAAATGGTGGGGGACCACTTGTGTACATACCCGCGTGTCTTTTGCCCCACTCCCATTATATGGAAAATAACAAATAAAAAATTAAAGATTTCCGAAAAAGTTGATTTAAAAAAGGTAAATTATGCTTATTATTTTCTACGTTGTGCATTAATATGTAGTTTATTATTTTTAGTTAAATAAATATATAAAAAGTGTGTGGTGTGGAGATGAAAAATAATATTTCTTTTTAAAAAAGAGTGCTTGGTCATATGAGTTTGCAAAGTACAATTTATTACTAATATAATTGTACTTTTTTTTATCTTTAAATATTAAAAAAAAAACAACACTTCATTAATATTCACTTTCTACATTAAAAAAAATTAAAAGATCCGAATGGTAACTTTGAGAGAATAAAATTATGGGACCAAGTATTATTTTCTTTAAAAAAATGATTTTTTGGGCTTAAGATAGGTTTATTTATCATTCAATTATACCTAATCAATATGTTATTTGTCTTTTTGTGTTTTTATTTAAATATACACATATTTAGATATTAAGATAGATGAATGAATAAAAATAATAAATTATAATGTTATTTAAGGTTTTCAAGTATTTTATATTATTATATTATTGTCATAATTAGTGTTAACATTTACTTCTTGTGTGTGTGCACCATACAATACCAATACCATCTCACACCACATCATCCTCACCATCTTCTCTATCTTCATCTTCATCAGCATCCCCATCATCATCGTCCATCCGAATCTTTCGCTCCCACTTGCCTCGCGATTAGTGCGCTTTTTCGGACATCAACTCCCCTCCCTCCCTCGCCCGCCGCCGTCGATCTCCATTTCTTCAGGAAACCACTCCTATTCGGCAGGTGTCTTTAGTTGTTTTCCGTGTTTATTATTGTTATTTGTTGTTGTTGTTATTATTATTATTATTACTATACAGTATACTACTTTGTTCTCTGTCATCTCTCAGAGTTTGTGGACTTTTATTATTATTTTTTTAATTTTAAAAAGCGTTAGTTTCTTTCTTTAGTTCGGTTCATGGTTCTGAGGCTTTCTTTGTAGTTTAATTTGGAGGGTTTGATGTTTAATCAAAGCTTTATTTGGTAGTTCACGGTTTTGGGACTTGCTTTTTGTGTAGTTGATCTTGGAGGCTTTGGTGGTTAATTAAAAGCCTTCTTTGGTATGTGGGTTGCTCTTAATTGGAATCATGGTTGTGTCGGTGTACTGTTTCTGGACTTTTGGGGAAGAAGTGAAGCTGATTAGTTGAGACTTGGGGTTGATTCAATTTTCGGTCTTGAGCTCTGATTTTGTAACTGCAATTGGATTTGATCGGTGGGTTTGGGTTTGGATCTTTTGGGACTTTTGGTTTGATTCATGGAGGCTGGATTTGGAGGTGAAGCTCATCATTTCTATGCTATGAGTGCTGCGGATTTGCGGGTCATGGGTAAGAGGAGTGTGGAATGGGATCTTAATGAGTGGAAATGGGATGGGGATCTTTTCATGGCCAGCCAGTTGAATCCAGTGCCAGCAGGTTGCATGGACCAACAAATTTTGCCACTAGGGTCTGGGATTCCCCTGACCGGGGGCTCTTCAAATAGTTCATCCTCATGCTCTGATGAAGTAAATCTGGAAGTTGAAAGAGGAAAGAGGGAATTGGAGAAGAGGAGGAGGGTTATTGTGCTGGAAGACGACAATTCGAACGATGAAGAAGAGGGTACCCTTGCTTTGAAGCTTGGTGGACAGGATTATCAGGTAGCCGAGAGGGAAGTAAGAAACTGGGAAGGAATGAATGGAAAAAAGACTAAGTTGGTTGGGGGTACTTCAAACCGTGCCGTTTGCCAAGTGGACCACTGTGGAGCTGATCTGAGCCATGCCAAGGATTATCATAGGCGGCACAGGGTCTGTGAGATGCATTCCAAGGCCAGTAAGGCACTTGTGGGAAACAGCATGCAACGATTCTGTCAGCAGTGCAGCAGGTAAGCATTTAGTCCTGGGTTGTTTTGAATTGCCATAGTAGTTGATATCTTTATAAGAACTTATTATCATCACATGGCAAATGTGCATTATTAATGATTACCATGGTAATACAAGCAACACATATCGTGCTGAATTTTACTGAAGAACCATGGAATATGGTAGGGATATTCTTGTATTCCAATATGCTCTTGAGGTCTCCGGCTCCTTGCACACATTGGTTTCAGATAACTTTCCCATGGCTTGCAGTTCAATGTCATGTTCGACTTTTTCAGATTCTTGTCTTAGGAACAATCATGCTGTTTATATGATTTGTTGTTAAATTTATGGGTAGGTTTCAGGAACTTCAAGAATTTGATGAAGGGAAGAGAAGCTGTCGTAGACGTTTGGCTGGGCATAATAAACGGAGGAGGAAAACAAATCCCGATTCTGTTGTCAATGGAAGCACAATGAATGATGATCAGACTAGTGGTTATTTATTGATTAGTCTACTGAAGATTCTTTCCAACATGCACTGTATGTTAACATGCTTTGCTGCTCGGGATTATATTGTTTGCTTATTAGTAAAATGATTGCTTACCTAAAAAAAAAAAAAACAATGGTGAATATGGTGATATATCTTCGAACTTTAATTTCTTCGTGCGCAAGTACTCTTGCATGCTTTAGCCGTTGTGAGAATGAATTGCCAGCAGCTCAGGTTTTACTAGAACACCTGCTCCACTATTTGCAGTTATAATTGTAGATGGGGGAAATAAATTTTATCAGAATCTATGTTGATAAAAAAACTTTATATTTTCATTAAAAGGTCTCGATATAGAAGCATATGGTGATTTGGACATGAAACAGAGTGGTTAGTTGTGGACCTAATCAATTACAGAATTGATGGGTGAAACATATAGGAGGATTGTATCTGAACTTGCGATGAACCTTGTGAATGTATGTGAATATGGCATCTTTCCTAGTCTGAAATTAACGATGAACCAATCTGTTCCCAATTCTGAAGATTTGGGGCCCGTTTGGATTCTTAGGGGATGCTTAGGGAATGAGATGAAATGAGAATTTTGTAAATAGTAATGAATTAGTTTGGATATAGTAGGTAAATGGTTTGAGTTAAGATGTTTTATTGGGTTTTGGGAAAGAAGAGAGAAAAAGTTGAATATAAAGTATTATAAAGTTAAAATATTGTTACAATATAATTCTTTAATATTTTTTTTGTTTTGAAATTTGAAAAAGTTGTATTATTTTTTGTGCTTTGTTTGGAAGTTTGGAAAAGTGTTAATGATTAGATGAAAAAGTTGAAGATTTGAAATTAAAAAGTGTTTTGTGTTTGAGTGATGTTTGGGAAAGTTGTAATGATTAGATGAAAAAGTTGAAAATTTGAAATTGAAAAGTGTTTTGTGTTTGAGTGATGTTTGGGAAGGAAATATTTGAGAATATCTGGGAATACTTGAGAGCAGTTGTGTTACCAAACAGACCCTTAACTTGCATACTTCAGGATTTTCCCTTTTGTTGATTTTAACGTGCAAATGATTTCTTACTTGAGCAACTGTTATAGCTAGACAATTCTAAAGTTTAAGGATATGTTTATATATATTTCTCCTGTGCGGATTCAATCAGTGTCTAACATGATCTTTGCCTACTGAATATTTTTGCCTCTCCCCACAGCTTTTTAGTTAAAAATATTGCTCATTTTTATTTTGGACATCGATTGCCAATCAACTTAGCTGTGACGTATAGCAGACTCAATCGGTATCATTGTACCTATCCCATTATTATAAGATTGATTGTGAATTAGCCTTAAAGTCGAGGCCATCGCTTTTGGAAACACCATGACAAAATATTCTATGTTTTACACTGAATGGATACTACCCATTTCAAGTGAAATGGAGACACTCTGATTGAAATGGCCATTGTGACAGACGTCTTGTGGTTTCTGAAACTACAATTCACGTCACGGAAGCCACAGAAGGCGTCAGTGAATCCTAGAAAGTGAATTATATTTTGTTATGTCCTTTCTTCCATAATCAATTGGTTGGGAAAGAAGAAGATGTAGTGTTCATTCTTAGTCTGTGATATTATTCTACATATCTTTTACATGATAAATATTTTCTATTATTAGTGGAATGAGAGTGTTTTTATTTATTTATCATGAGTTGTAGCCAACAGATCTGACCAAGCCACGGATCAGGATCTGCTATCTCATTTTCTAAGGAGCCTTGCCAGCCAAACTGTTGAACAAGGGGGAAAAAACATATCTGGGATTTTGAAGGAAGCACCAAATTCGCTAAATGCTGGGAATTCACTTGGAAATTCTGAGTTGGTTTCTACTTTATTCACAAATGGTCCGCATGACCCTTCAAGGACTTTTAAAGATCATCACCCTGTACCTATAACTGAAATGCCACATCAAGGCCTTAGAGTAGATGAGGCTCGGGGTGGAGACATACAAACTGCATCTTCTTCAAAACCCTCCATTCTGAGCAGCCCTCCAGTTTACTCAGAAGTCAGAGACAGTACTGCTCAGCAGATCAAGATGAACAATTTTGACTTGAATGACATATATATTGATTCAGATGATGGCATGGAAGATATCGATAGATTGCCTGATCCTGCGAATATGGGGACTAGCTCCCTTGACTCTCATCAGTCAAGTCCACCTCAAACCAGTGGACATTCGGATTCAGTGTCTGCCCAGTCACCCGCAAGTTCAAGTGGAGATGCTCAGGTACATTTGTACTCCAAAACATGTATTATGAAATACAAACCCTCTCTTTGCCTCCTTCCCACGTTAAACATGCAGTACTGTTATGGTGGCCAAGAATGACATGCCTCATTTTAGTTGATCATGCTTCTACCTAGGTTATCATTCTGGACTTGTGGGTTGGAAAAATTTTTGAACTTTTTCGAAGAGGGGGAGGAAGCAAAGCAAAAAACATAAGAAAAGGAATTTTCTTTACAATGTAACAAAGAAAGTGCTCTTTTAATCTGGAGGGATAGGGACCACGCCTAGCGCAGTAGAGGTTGCTAGTTCAACTCCTATCCTACTTCTCCCTGTTGGGCCAGCCACACGTTGAAAAAAGAAGAAAAAAACTCTTTTGTAAACCATAAATATCAAAAGATATCATGTAATGTTGTACGAAGTGACTTGTAACAGTCTACCCACACTTTTTTCCTCTCTGTTACACATGTTGGAATGCATTTTTGTTTATATGGTTACCTTGGAAATCTGAATTAAAGGTTCTTGTGGTTTGTTTTATATTCATCTGTTGTCATTTCTCAGTCTTTTTTTACCGGCCATTGTATAGGATCTGAAGTTCTCTAAGTAGTATACTTGGCTATGCCTATTAATATTAATAAAATTGTTCTCATAAAAAAGGAAGTTCTATAAATTGTCTAGGTAGCTGACTCCCTTACTTCTGTTTGCCATCTTCCTGTTGCCAAATGTACTGTTATAAGCTTCCCCCCCCCCCCCCCCCCAAAGTTTAAAAGCTGCTTGAAAATGAAGCATGCTGTTTTATATTATGTGTGGGGCATCAAGAGGTTGCCTTCATCTAACTTTTCTTCACCATTTCAGAGTCGCACCGATCGAATTGTATTTAAACTATTTGGCAAAGAACCTAACGATTTTCCTCTTGTACTGCGAGCACAGGTAATTTAAACTATACAATTTACTAGTGCCTTTGTTTTGCTTTTCCTTCCTTTAATGGCTGAATCATGGAAAATTTTTGAACTTTCAGATTCTTGACTGGTTATCGCAAAGTCCCACTGACATCGAGAGCTATATTAGGCCCGGTTGTATAATTTTGACTATTTATCTATGTCAGTCTGAGGCTGCCTGGGAGGAAGTAAGCTTTTGCACTCATGGGACTGTTAATGCTTATCTGCATGTGTGTGTGCATGTATTTCTAAGAGTTCCTGAACTTATAAGTCTTAATTTTGCTCTCTACAGCTTTGCCATGATCTGAGTTCCAGTTTGAACAGGCTTCTGGATGTCTCAGATGACTCTTTCTGGAGAACTGGATGGGTTTATATCAGGGTGCAGCATCAAATAGCCTTTATTTACAATGGTCTGTCAAATTT
This sequence comes from Cyclocarya paliurus, assembly GCA_029856935.1. Classification (NCBI taxonomy): domain Eukaryota; kingdom Viridiplantae; phylum Streptophyta; class Magnoliopsida; order Fagales; family Juglandaceae; genus Cyclocarya; species Cyclocarya paliurus. The sequence goes on from CM056949.1 coordinate 11,773,765, forward strand.
AATTTATTTGACTATATATATCTGAAATAGCCAGATTTTTGGTATGGAGGGTTTAGCATTCTTACCAAATCATTCATACCGCAGGCCAGGTTGTAATAGACACATCCTTACCTATCAGAAGTAACAATTATGGTAAAATATTGAGTGTCAAACCTATTGCCATATCAACGTCTGAAAGAGCTCAATTTTCGATTAAAGGCATTAACCTCACTCGGCCTGCTACAAGGTATGCATTAGCATTCCTGTGAATCTTTCTTGCATTACACTTGAATCCCAAAGCTCTAGAAGTGATGTTAAGCTGCATATGATCTTAATTTTTTTTCCCTTACCCATGCGTTTTGAACTGAACCAGCGTACTTCTACAGAGCTGTTCATGTTTTTTCCTTTTTCCAGGTTACTCTGTGCACTTGAAGGTAATTGTCAGGTTGAGGAAAATACTCATGATTCAACAGATGCTCTTGATAACTTTGAGGACCATGATGAGCTCCAGAGCATAAACTTTTCTTGCTCCATTCATGCTGTGAATGGAAGAGGATTCATTGAGGTGCTGTTGTCTTCTATTCCTTTGGGTAGCTTTTGTACATCTTAATGGGCTGATTTTCCATGATTTCCTCGTCTCTTCTCCTATTTCTGATTAAGTTGTGCCTCTTGCATTTTTTAATGAAATCTTCGATTATCTATAAAAATAAAAATAAAATCTGACGTCCTTACTTTTGTTTAATCCTCTAATCCTCATCCCAGATAATGGTTTTATTTGTTTAGTTTCTGAATGGTTGGCTGTAAATAATTTTCTTTCTGTCCGTTTTGCTTTGTGATTATGCCGGGCTTAGTAATTTTCTTTCCATAAGTACATAAGGGTCCATTTAATGTGCCTTTGGAAGAGTAGACATCTGTCTTCTGTGACTGTCAATACTTTGGTCAGTAGCAATTGATTATAGTAGTGGTAGAAAGAGCATAGACATAGGAAGCATGAGCTTCTATTTTCCTTTTTCAACTATATTTTTATATCAAATTATTTTATAAGTGGAAAGTTGATTAAAATATGGTGTGGCATTCACCGATCAAAAAAATAAAATATGGTGTGGCGTAACTTTAAAAAAAAAAATGGTGTGGCGTATGTCTTAGCTTTTCTTCTCTACATGTCTTCCGTATGGACATAGACATGCTAATTTATATTCACATATTAAATCATACACGATTACTAGTTTTGACTATATCCTTAGCTCTTAGGATGCTTTTTTAAATCTGACTCTGTCAATAGTTTAACAGTGCCCTTACTGTAATCTGAGGTTTATGTTTTCTTGAATTTATCCAGATTGAAGATCATGGGTTTAGCAGCAGCTTCTTTCCTTTTATAGTTGCAGAGGAGGATGTATGCTCAGAGATCCGCGCTCTTGAGAGTGCATTGGAATCAACTGAAACTAATGCAGATTTTGTGGGGACCAGAAAGATGGAAGCCAAGAATCAAGCCTTGGATTTCATTCATGAAATGGGCTGGCTTCTTCATAGAAGTCAGTTGAGGTCGAGATTGGGTCGCATGGATCCTAATGAAGACCTCTTTCCTCTTAAACGGTTCAAGTGGCTCATGGAGTTCTCAATGGACCAGGATTGGTGTGCTGTAGTGAGAAAACTATTGGACATCCTGCTTGATGGAACTGTGGGTGCAGGAGAGCACCCTTCCATGATTCTTGCATTAGCTGAGATGGGTCTCCTTCACAGAGCTGTAAGGAGAAATAGTAGGGCATTAGTGGAGCTGCTTTTAAGATATCAAGTTTCAGATGAATTGAGATCTGAAAGCATGGAATTGTTTGGAGGAGGCAATGAAAGCTTCTTGTTTAGACCTGATGTTTTAGGCCCTGCAGGTTTGACACCACTTCACATAGCAGCTGGTAAAGATGGTTCTGAGAATGTACTGGATGCATTAACCAATGATCTCAAAATGGTAAAAAATTTCTTCTGGCTTACCTATGTCCAAAAATAACCATTTTAAGTTACCTTGATCAGTGCTTTTATATGTTGCTCTTGTTCTGGGACCCCCTATTCCATATCTATGGTATTTATGCCAGTCCGGTTTCAACCCTCAAAGGCTCAACTAGGTAATTTGCATTTGTAGAATGATTTAGCCAATTGTATAATGATTCAGACAATTTATGTCATACAGACGAGCTATTCAATATGGTTGCTGAGTTAGCTTTAATACTCCTAATCAAACTCGTTTTTTCAATGTTAGCACAGTTTATCATATCTGATTCATTTTTTTTTAATCTACTAGCCTCATTTTACCGATTCTGTGGCTGGTCCAGTGAGCCCTGTCCAATGTTCTTTTTTTGAATCCTTTCCCTTGTGTCCAATAGATGGCAAATTGAAATTTCTCCTTTGGTCACTCAATATATAGTCCAATTGACAAGTCTTTTGTACATGTTTAGATTGCGAAAGAAGAAATCTTTATTCGTAGCAGTCTGTAATTATTTCTCTCTTAAATATGATTATACGGGTGGGTCTGATTCAGGTGGGAATTGAAGCCTGGAAGAGTGCGCGTGACAGCACAGGTTCCACACCTGAAGATTATGCTCGCTTACGAGGCCATTTTTCATACATCCACCTGGTGCAGAGGAAAATTAACAAAAGGTCTGCAGCTGGGCATGTGGTGCTCGACATTCCAAGTGCTCCCTCAGACTGCAATGCAAATCAGAAGCAAAGTAATGAGCTGACCACCAGCTTTGAGATAGGAGCTCAATCGAGAAGAGTCCGGCAACACTGCAAGCTTTGTGATCAGAAACTGGCTTATGGAACGGCTTGCAGGTCTCTTGTGTACAGACCCGTAATGCTTTCACTGGTGACCATCGCTGTGGTCTGCGTCTGTGTGGCCCTCCTGTTTAAAAGCTCACCTGAAGTTCTGTACATATTCCGCCCCTTCAGGTGGGAAATGTTGGGTTATGGTACAAGCTGAGGTGCATTAACTTGAAGCTGATATAGTTTTAAGATAGCATGTAATTGTATGCATTTATAGACTGTAAAGCAGAGATCTCCTGTAGAACCCTTGCCTTATGGTGGGTTTTGAACTTAATAATACTAGTGACATACTTATATAGTGTTCAGTGTACTGGCCTCAGGCTTATTTAGTTCCTTCCAATAAGTGCTTTTAATGATTTCAATCTCTCTCTCTCTCCCTATCTGGGTTTCCCTTTGTATTGGTGAGATTTTTGCCCCCTTAGGATGAATAAAGGAATAAAGGTTGTTGGAAGATGCAATTGCTCTTTTCTTTTCGTGGAGTCTCTCTCTCCTTGGTAATGATAGCAAGAGCTGAAACAGAAGCTCATCAAAGCTGAATAGTACGTGTATGGAAGGAGCATCTTTACCTTCTTTGAAAGTTACAGTTTTACTAAAGCGTATGCAAAACAACAAATGCTACATAAATTAGCTTTGAATTAAGGGCACTGATTGATGGCTTTCCGCTCTCCACCAACGAACCACTACTTTCTCCTCCGTGTCCAATAGATCCGGACCCACCATTTGGGAATTTTCTGGATGAAAATTTTCAGTCAGATCAGATGAAATAGAATCTTATTCCCATGATGAAAAGATTGAATGAGTCTCTTATATGGTTAATCGTAAGCAAACTTTTAGTAATATATTAATATTCGAAATTGGTTTTGTACAAAACTTACATAATTTTTGAGTATTACAGTCACCTTGCAATATATGAATGAGATAAGCATCAGTATATTTGTTTTGTAATAAAGTGAGAGAAATAAATATACAAATTTTGTAGCCAGTATTGTTACTCATAACATCCTAACTGCATGTTATCACTGACATGACAGATATTGATACGCCAATCACATTGATCAGAAAAATGATTAACTTGATTGAGACGTCAACGACATTAGACTGGTGTTTCATTTAGACGTTATAAATATGATTTTGTTTTGAAATAATTGTTAGATCTCAATCTTACATTTATTTAATCAAATGAACATATAAAATAAATAAATAAATTACATGACACAACGATTGATGACAAAAGAAAATCTTTTAAAGAACTCTTTAAAAGTAAAATCCTACGGAACAATCAAATCCAAAAAAGTTAATTTTATTATTTGAAAATCAAATTACAAGTAAGTTCTCAATTATAAAATCTTTATTAATTGACTCTCTAGACAAACGATCTGTTTGTCTCTACTGCAATAGCACCCAGAACCTCTGATGATTTTTAAATATTGGTTTTTCTCCTGGAACTCTAGTGACTAAAACTCAACCAATTAATTCTCCAACATGGAGCACGATCACACTTGTTAACACCGTGTTTTGCACACCTTTAGGCCAAGTTTCAACAACTCAAATTTTTGAAAATGAGTCTTGCAAAAGGTAGAAAAGACTGCAGCTTTGAGAGGGCAGCCTAGGGGTCGGGTAACCTCTAATGCCAAAGTTAGTAAATATTTTTGGAGGTAGCAAATAAGTAAGAGAGTTTAGGGATCAGAGAGATATTCTCGTATCAGGGATATGCTATTTATATTACAGGTTTGAGGAGCAGATAGTGCCTGCTCCCATGAAGTCTGTGTCCCTCGTACTGTTCCTTATGTTAGAGTCTTTAAATACGGCGTGACTTTGTGATGATGTCATTAATGTAGCATGTTGCCTGGGTGGTGGGGCCATTAATGCGGCGTGGTTATCCAACCTCCTTCTATCAATCTATGTTTTCTGGTCCGTTCACGCCTTCTTTGTTAGTAGATCAATGGCTCCTTGTATATCACGTCTGCTGTGCGGGCGGGCACTTGAGGACTAGACACTACTTGAGGGGTCCTCAGATCAACAAGTCTCCTTCTCTACAGCACCATCCCTCCTGTAGGTCGTGTTCAGAGGAGCTTTCCCGTGGGCTGGATTAGGGGTGCTCTACTCTGGATCAGGTTTTTGATCTTGCTTCCCTTCCATTTATAAGCCTCTTGGACTTAGTGGAGGGAAATCCTCTTACAGTTACCCCCCTAATTCTCACTGGACGAGTATGGTGGAAATTTTTTCATGATCCAACCTCGCCTTACTATTAAGGTCGGGATCCTTATTACGTTGTTCTGAAATCTGGGATGCTTCTGCTAATTGGCGTTTCTATCTTCCTTGATGGGCTCACCTTTCCATAACATCTTTTCAAGTTCATTAATGAAGGGGTGTCCGGCGGCTTTTCGTGTTTGCGTTGCTTTGTAAACTACATTCCCAGAACTCGAAGCAGCGAGTACCCCTGTTGCCATGGTGTGTGAGAGTTTAACCATCACCCTCTTCTTATATAACGTGGGAGAGGGACTTTGTTTCCGCCTACTGCACTATGATTGTCCTGTTACTTTAGTTCTCTAAATTTTGCTTCTCTCTAACCAATCTTCTTTGCTACTTCATGTGCTGGCGGTGATGGCCTTCGAAAAATCTGTCAAACCCAATGTTTCTGGCGGGGGCTCCGCTGATACCTGGTCATTGTTTTTGGGCAGCAGATGGCACTTGACTACCACCAAATCAACGCTGGCCTCTTTAGCTCTCATCTACCAAGTACCAAAGTCTGCCTCATTTGAAGTTCTTGGCCTTGATAAAGGTGCTGTCGATGCAGAGGGTCATTCCACTAGGGTGGCCCTATACCCTTCCATGTTTGCATGCGGCTTGAGACTCCCATTCCCTCGTCCTGTTTGTGACCTTCTAGACTGCTTTGGCTTGGCTCCTTCCCAATTGCACCTAAATGCTTGGAGATTGCTGATGTGCTGCAGCATTATCTAGCAGCGTGATTTGTTGGAATCCTTCCCGAATGACGTGGACCTTACTGGTTTTGAGTTTCTTCTCACCCGTAGGGTGCTACGGCAAAAGGGGAATGTATGCAGTTTCAAAGCAATACACGCTCTGGTCACCCTGGAGTCGCGGTACCGCAAAGTGAAAGATTGGTCCTCCAAATTCTTCTTTGTATTTGGCCGTAGATGAGAGTTTCTAGTAGGCCAAGTGAACCGCCGGGAGTTCCTAATACGAACAGACTGGGGAAAAATCCAGGAAGACAAAGCTATGCATCTGTTAGCCACCCTTTACGAAGCGCAGCTTATCGCGATTGTACGAGAATGGGTGCAAAACAATCCTGACAGCATTTTCTCCGAAATCATCCTTTCCAAGGAGAGTCTAAGGAGTTCTCTGCCTCCTTTGGAACACTTTCCTTCCGATGGCAGGCACATCACTGCACGACCCCAAGTTACTCCATCTCGAAAGCGTTCCTCGGACCTTCCTCCGCCGGACAAGGGGAGGAAAATCAACTGGGGAATTAACTGGTTAGAATATCCTCTCCAGTTATAGATAAAGTCAATAAATAATTTATATTCATCCAAAATTACAAACTTAATGATAGGATAAAATCTATCATTTTAGTTATCTAATCCTATTCAAACTTATCCTAGCCAAAATCTTACATCTACATCTTTTTTCTTTTATAGCGTGAAGAGATCCCATGAAGGTAAAGTTTTCCAACCAAAGAATAAAAAATAGAACTGTTCATGCTCTTGGAACAAACTTGACCCTATCTAAAAGTTTACATTTCTTGGTAGGATCCATTAAAGGTAACATATACCCTCACTCCTACAATTGTTTAATTACAAGGACTTGATGCTTCCAGATCTCCCAATGGATCCATCGTATTTGAGCTTCAAATCAAAGAAGAATCTCAATCGTTTGCGAAGGAGAAGAAGCTCATCAGGGCTCCCAATACCCAGATATGGTTCTAAACATTCAGTTCATGTTAGGGGTCTCGAAAGTGTGAAATCTGGGTGGAAGTGCTTTCTGCATGACTGCTGGTATGAACATTCTCGTGTGCAAATGAGAGTTACAACTTACTAGAGAACTAAATGCATGCTTGATGCCAGTGGAGGAGTAAAAATGCCGATTGATCAGATGCTTGAACATGTAAGAGGAGTGACTGCTATACGTGCAGTCATGCCAGTTTAACCCAAGACGAGTAGGTAGAAGAGCACGTAGGAGTGGATTGTGCTGGTAACAATCAGGAAACACATTATGTGAGGGACGAGGAAGAATATAGGCATGACAGATAGCAAAGGCCAGCATGATCATGTCTATAAAACATTTAGTAATGTATTAACATTTAATATAAGAGAACTGCTTTAGCCACAAAGAGCCTTAACAAAAGTAAATTCACAAGCTGACATGGTTTGATGTGGTACATCAAATTGTAAAGTTACTTTTATTATGAAGTAGATTTAACGTATCATATGAATCCATGTCAATTTGGTTTCAACTCATAATACTACAGACATACGAGGATGTTTCCTTTTTTCGGTTTCAACCGAAAGAAGAATCCTTCATTTTACAGTGATAAAGGTGGATGAGTTTTTTTTTTCCTTAGGAAAAAAGACTGAATTTGTTCCACATTGAATCTCAGTGTTGATTATATACAATGGTTAAACACTAAATCAATTTAGGCAATAACCTTGTAGCCTGATGTATTAGCTATTAGCTCTACTCTAATTACTATAATTAGAAAATGCACTGGTTAACCACGTAAAAGATGAGCATTCCATGCATGCAAAATCCCCCAAAATTGCTACACTTGTTTGAGGAAAACCACCTACAATTTTTTGGGGCATTTTGTATGGCATGAACAGGAATCAGTACCAACATAAACGTTGATAAGCATTATATTGCTTCCATCCAAACAGAACACATAACCGAAAGGCGTGGCAGCACTAGGATAATTAGTCATACATGAACTTGTATGAACAAAAATGGAACCCAAAGTTTCCATTAAAAAAAAAAAGAAAAAAGATAAAGACGAAGAACAGAATCCAAAAGGAAAGACTTTCGAGTCTGTCCAATTTATTCTTATGACTTCTATAAATAAATAAATCTTGAAACTAGCAATTAGCAGAGTCCACATTTTCTGCTTTATCCAAGCTGGTAAACTAATTGGACGCCTCAAATATATCAATATTTCAATTCTAACCTCATAAGCAATCTGTCCTACGTACTCCAAGAAAGAAAAAAAGCCAACCTTTAACTGCAGGGCACTATTGGTAGTTTTGTATTTAACCATCTGTGAGGCATTCTCTGATCACAACACCTATATCTACCTCTCAACTGTGCATGCCCTCTTCACCAATCTCTCCTTTTCTGTCTCTCTTTTAGTTGTTTGCCTTTGCAGTGACAGGCGAAAATGAAGGCTGCCAGAGGGACATTTGCAATTTTCCTTCCTCTGGCCCTGGCTTTTCTCCTGTCTTTTGCTGCTTGCACTGGTGTGTCTTGCTTTTCTCTAGCTCCTAGACCACCACTATTTATCTAGCTTTTTGCATATCATTGAGTTCATCTAACATGCACAAATTAAATTCGTTGCAATACCTCTTTCAAGAGCATGCATTCTAAGGTCATGATCATCTGCCCTATCGTGCTGTCTGTTCAAGTTTTTATTACCTTTTTCTCTTATACTTACAAATATATATGTTTGTTTTTGTTCTGCTCCTATTTTGTTACAGTAGTATCTGTCAGTTTTTATTACCTTTGCACATGCCCATTGATCTGCTTTGATTTGGATTTGATGAATGCTAAATGAAATGTCAACTGTAGAGCCATTTTGGATGAAAGTGATCAGTGGATTGTAGTTCTATAGTTATGGGGCTGATACTGATAGTGGTAGTTCTTTATACCTCTAAATGTCATAATCGCCATGTAGAGTCAAGGACGCAGCAGAATGGAAAAAGGCTGCAGGCAGCAATTTTTTCAAGGTCCCATGTGAATGGAAAAAAGTTTCAGGTAGTTTTTTTTTACGCCTCTATTATCTTCCAGCCCTTCCAATTGTCTCTTCCGCTCTTTCTGTAGCATAAATCTGAATGGACAGCCAATCCAAATAACAACAACGGCCATTTCTTTTCTTGTCTTCAATTCAATCTGCATTATTAACTTCCCAAGGAAAATCTTTTACTTTTCAAGGCCTGATTTCTCTCTCTTTGACGTCAAATGCCTTGTAGCATGCAAAAGCACGCGAGAACAAAGCTTTGTATTCAGATAGAGCAAGAAAGGATTCGTCGAATACGTGGTGCATTGCGAAGCCTTCCATAGATAATGAAAGACTTCAGCACAACGTGGAATACAGCTGCGCACAAGCTCATGTCAACTGTAGTAGCATTCAGGTTGGAGGTAGCTGCTTCCATCCAAACAATGTAAACTCACATGCCTCTGTTGTCATGAATCTCTTCTACCAGACTGCCGGGAAGCACCGCTGGAACTGCCATTTCAATGCAACTGGTCTCATCGTCTTTGTCAACCCATGTAAGTTTTCCACTATTAACCTCTCTTTTGACGAAGCTAACGTTGAGGAAATCAGAGGTTTTCATAATTGATTAATGTAGTAGCAATATTATGATTGTCCTGGGGATTAGTTTCTGATTTATACTTGATCAGTTTGTCTTTTTGGATGATGTTTTGGCTTGGCAGCTTTTGGCAATTGTCAGTATCCAGCTTGATTAGAGCGCTCAGGGATAAGAAGTGAAGAAATTAAGAACATACTCATGTTTCAGTCGAATAAGTCACAAGGTTTTCACAGTAGTTGTTGTAATAGATGAGATAGACAAAGCTCGATACTGAATAAGAAACAAAAGGTAGTCGTGGTTTTTATTTTGGTATAATTAAGATCTGATTTCCGATTCAAACATTGTTTGAATTCCATATAAAAATATTTTTTGAGAAAAAATGATAAATATACTTAAGAAAAATTTATAAAAAATTTAATTCTCCATATGTCAATTATTGATACGTTAAAAATCATAAAATTAGAAATTTAAAAGAAAATTAACAAAATCAATCTTATAAGTAAAATTATAAGTACATATAACATTAATCTTTTTCGAGTTGTCTGAATTTGAGATTTTAAGTAGTACAGTGATAAACACATAAAGTAGGCTCTATTTATTTATTAAACACATAATGTTAGCTAAAGAATTTACATTATTCATAATAAATGTTGTAGAATCTATTTTATATGTCTATCTTTCTTTTCTTTTTCGTGAAATTCTTAAATGGGATATGTCAATCCAACAATGTGGTAATTGCATTCGATTTAAAAAAGTAAAGTTAAAAAAAGGATTAATAAAAAAGGTATTGCAGGAGTACCATTAACACTGGTGGCAACCGAATTCAGTCACTATGACCACTTATTGCGGCAAAGTTTGTCGTCATGAAAAGCGCTTATATTTCCGAAAGAAAAGGGCCAAACCAAATTCAAATACGACATAATAGACTACTTGTAATGAGAACCAAGGACAACTCTGGTTGGGCTAAATGATGAGCCAATGACTGTTTAGAAATATAATTATTTTCAGATATTTATAAATTACTTATTATTTTTTACTACTATTTATAAAATATTTTTTTATTATTTACAGATATTTTAATATATTTTTAATATTTACACTAGACTAATTATTTGCGTCTAGAAAGTGGGACAGCTCACATGGGCTGTCGTCGTCCTTGGGGGCAGGCCCTATGTGACGTATGTTAAAAGAGTTTATGCTTACGGGATCGACCGTCAGCTGTGGAAATGGGTGAGAGTAGTTATTGAATAGGATTTTGTGATGATAAATGATTTGCAAAAGTTTTAAATAGACGAATTTTATATAATTCTTTTAAAAAAAATATATTTCACTTAAAAAAGTATTAAAAAATTTATTTTTTATTAGTGGATTTTACTTTTTTATAAATAGCTTGTATAAGATTTATCTATTCTTTTGTGAGTCATTTATGCTCTAAAAGTAGCTAATTTTTCAAATCAATGAAGAAGAAAAGTAACAGTATTAATGTGGTATTATGGGGATATTATTTCTGGTGCTTGTAAATGTTTGACAGTACCATACTACTAAAAGGATTCACATGCAAGTAGAAACATGCTAAAATAACAAACTAAAATGGTGTGTACCAGAGTTGGCTGGCCATGCATTTAATAAGAAGATTGATAAGGTTTACTCAGTTCCATACCATTGAAGGCATCTGATAAAATGCTGAGCTGTAAGCAAACTGATGTAGACGCCTACAAAAATTAAAGACTAGTTTCAAGTGGTTTCAGTTTATTTTCCTTCCAATAAAAAGCTACAGAATGGTCACAACCAAAAGGTCCAAAACTCATAATCTCCAACTTTGGGTCTTTAGATTTTTGGATGTACCCTCGTTGATAGTTAAATCACTTCACTTAAGCTTTTTGCCTTTTTTTCATCAGACCGTCAAGAACTCGAAGCCAGGCTCTCAACTAACACTGTTAGTCTGTTATTTTGAGATGTATGTACTCATAAAGTATTTGAGATGCAATTAGATATATATATATAGGAAAATGCTACTGACCCCGCTCTTAAATCCCGATCCTGTATCCTGCTTGACGTGGTTGACTATTTTATTCATTTTAAAACACACAAGGCAACGGAACTCTATTTCCTTCGGATAATTTTCCTTTCTCCCGGGCGCATATGCCCCTACTCTCCTTAAAGCCATCTCCCTTAAAGTCTGCTGCCTCTGCTGCATGCTTGAGCTTCCATTTCCAGTCACATCATCCTTGCATATATATCTTCAGACCTCGCCCATGGTCTTCTGGCTCAACGTCCTGGGTAGAGTCAGCGAGCCCTGCCTCTGTAAGTACCCAGCGCCAGCAAGAGAGCCGCCAGCCCCTTCTAGTGCGGTACTTGTGGAGAAGTTGGCCGTGGTTTGGGTCTCCTTGACACTCCAAATGTTCTTGAATAGCTCGTCCATATTCATGGATCCGAAGTCTTTGCCTAGGCTGCCCCCCATGGTGTTCTACAACTTGTCAAAGGTCAATGAGCAGATCGATGGCTGTCGGGCTAACAGAAAGTTTTCCGGGAGCCTTCCGTTTCTGTTTGGCTCGCTTGGTGGGTCGGCCCCAAAGTTCTTGAAGTTCAAATTGGTCGCCATTTTTTTTCTCCAAAAACCTGAATAAAACATAGTACTAAGAGCAAGCCGAACCGATTCGCTACTGACGATCCTATATAGACTTGGAAAGAAAATATTCAATCCAACAGAGTGAGAAAGACTTGGTTCAAACAACGCAACATTGCTATTATCAACAAACCCACGGTGAATTTACGACTAGAAAGCTCACAAACACCATCCGAGGTTTCCACCAGCCAACACACACTCACACAGTCGTTACGGTCGGAGATGAGGTCAGAGATGGAGGGGAGGGGAGATGAGGTCGGAGAGAGCTTGGTTGAGAGCGGGGCCAATAGCAGGGTCGATGGGCGAGAAGGAGAGTGTGCGGGAGGAGAAGTTTTGTTGCTTTTCTTGTGTTTTAAATTGTGCAAACGTCAAAGATGGAGGGGAGGGGAGATGAGCTTGGTTGATCGATGGGGACTCGCGGGGTCAATGGGCAAGAAGGAGAGCATGGATAAATGCGCGCGGGAGAAAGAAAAATTATCCAAAGGAAATAAAGTATCGTTGCCTTGTGTGTTTTAAAATGAATAAAGTACTCAGCCACGTCAAGCGGGATATAGGAACAGGACTTAAGAGCGGGGATAGTAGCATTCCATATATATATATAGAGAGAGAGAGAGAGAGAGAGAGAGAGAGAGAGAGAGAGAGAGAGAGAGAGCAAACAAATAGTTTGGTTTTTGCCAAAGAACACAATACTACAAACAATTTGTTGCAGCCCCCCTGCTATATTCTGCAAGCACTCACATGTTCAGCAGCTCCTTTCTAATTGGGATGCCATCAATTTGACAAATTCTCATATTTTTCATTCCACCGATATTGGTAACAAGATTACATAAAAATCAAATTTAAAGAAAAAAAAAAAAGGAATAGAAAACGGAAATCTTAGGTAAGGGATTAGAACATTGGATAAAAGTTCAAAATAAAGTGCAGCAGCAAGTAACACTCGAATTATTCAAGTACCAATAAAACAAGCATTTAAGCAGGCAGCAGATGGTGCGTTAGATGGATCTTAAGATTGAGGCTTCTCCCACTTGAGGGGCTTCACAACCTCCCAGGTGAAGTCTGGGTCATCCCTACCGAAATGTCCATAGGCGGCAGTCTTCAAGAATCTACCATTGCCACCCCTCTTCAGGTCAAGGTGAATGGTAATCATTCCTGGCCTGAAGTCAAAGTTCTCCTTCACAATTTTGAGGATCTCCTTGTCGGGAATTTTTCCAGTTCCGTATGTGTCAACAAAAACTGACAAGGGCTCAGGCACACCAATGGCATATGAGACCTGCACGATGCACCTGCGAGCAAGCCCATTCGCAACAATGCTCTTGGCAGCCTGCCTGACAATATAAGCACCACTCCTGTCCACCTTGGTTGGGTCCTTTCCAGAGAAAGCACCACCACCATGGGCTCCCCAGCCACCATAAGTGTCAATGATGATTTTACGCCCGGTGAGACCTGCATCACCATGAGGGCCACCAATAACAAAGCGACCTGAAGGGTTAAGGTGGAAGATGGTCTTCTCATCAAGGTACTTCTCGGGGATGACAGGCTTGATAACATGCTCCTTAAGGTCAGCAGCAATCTCATCATTTGTGACAGTCTCGTCGTGTTGGGTGGAGATGAGCACAGTGTGGACACGGACTGGAACCATGGCACCATTCTCATTGTAGTACTCAACAGTCACTTGGGTCTTACCATCGGGTCTCAACCAGGGGCAAGTGCCATTCTTCCTGACCTCTGTGAGGTGAGCTCCAAGCTTGGTTGCAAGGACATGGCTAAGAGGCATGTATTCGGGGGTTTCATCAGTGGCATAGCCAAACATATGGCCCTGGTCACCAGCACCAATCTCCTCAGGGCGCTTGGTGAAGTGGCCGTGGACACCCTGGGCAATATCAGGGCTCTGCTGCTCGATGTTGACCAGTACCTTGCAGTGGTCTGCATCAAGACCCACATCATTGGAAACAAAGCCAATAGTACGGCAGGTGTCACGGACAATCTTCTCATAGTCTATGTCGGCCTTAGTGGTGATCTCTCCAAAGACCATGACCATGTTGGTCTTGGTACATGTCTCGCAGGCAACCTTGCTGTCAGGGTCCTGGGCAAGGCAGGCGTCGAGCACAGCATCGGAGATCTGATCGCAGAGCTTGTCGGGGTGACCCTCATTGACAGATTCAGAGGTGAATAGAAAGGTTTCCATTATCTCAAGCTGCACATCGACAAAAATACACTCAACGACATCTTAATATAATAAGAAGCAGTGAATTTCTCATAAAACAAGTTCGCTTGGTGACCGACAAGAGGTCTAATCAAGATTAAAGACTATAGAATTCGGAACAAAGACAAGCATAATCTCATGACTGATAAAAAGTTCACCCTTTGTGCAACAGATAAAGAAATTGAGGATAATTCTAATTCAATCTTGTCTACAAGTACCAGATTCCTTGGGCACTAGAGATAAAGTTGTAAAGAATCGAAAGCCCCAAAGAACAATATTGACGTCAACTACCAAAGAAAAGAAGTCGAGCCCTCACTAAATTAGGAAATATATATATTCCGTTAAACAGCGACTTGCCTCATCTCCTGCGGGACTGGCCCATCCCCACAAGAAACGGAGACCCCAATTGACAGATCTTGAAAAGGAGGCAAAAGCATTCAGGACCGACACAACTCAAAACTTCAATACAAAAAGAAAAAAAGAACAAGACGAGAGAAACACAGGCCCGAACAGAGAAATCACAATCAGATCTACTATATAGCCAACAATGTTGCGTGTCTCTGAGATCCTAGAACATGTGGACGAAACAAACTACCAGACCACCAAAACATGCGAATGAAACAGCAGAAAACATACAGATCTGCAAGCATCGATGATCAAACTAAGAAAAACACAAATCCAAATGCGCTTAAAGAAGCGAAACAAGGGGTACCTGCGGGGACAGATCGTTCTGAAACTCAGATACGGGTTCGTATATGCTTGTATGTGCGTGCTGCTGCGCCCCAAACAAGCGAATCTGGACGACGTTTCTATGCCTTAGAAGTCTCGCTATTTATAGACGGAAAGGCACTTTGTGACTTGTTACCGGGATGTACGGTTTGGATTCCTTTTCTGATAGGTGGGGGGAAATCTCAATCTAACGGCTGTTGTTCAGTTGCGTGTAAAAAGTCCCAATATTGCTTCGGTTGTCTTCGCATCAAGGTCTTATTTTTTTTAGCATTCCTACGGTGTGATATGCGCATACGGCTGAATTGCTTACATTTTAAGATTTAAATTTATTTTCTAAAATTTATATGTAGTTACCTATAAAAACCCAAAATTTCATAAATTTCATGTTGATAATCTAATCTCGAGTATTTGTATAAGTCTCAAATATACGAATTTCATCCAGTTCTTTTGTAAAACAGTAAATCCTATTATGAAAATATTAAAAAATTATAATTTATTTTGTCGGATTCATTTTTTTTACAAAAAATATTAACTTGAATTTAAGATTACTCTTTAATCTCTTATTTGGGTTGGAAGTATGTGGTGTGAGATAAGGTACTAAATAATTTGTGTGGGCTCATAATGTTTGTAAGCAATGGTATGTTACAAGCATGCTCTCACTCCTCCATTCAAAAATGAGGTCTCACGGTAAAGTTCATGAGAAGATCGTATGGTAGCCCTGCCCGTATTAGAAAGATAAGAATTTAGAGCCGTTAGATATAAGAAAATTTGTGGACGGGATTGGTTGGGGGAGTTGGGGTGGTGGGGTTGGTAAGAGGGAAGCGAGTGACATTTTGCCTGATTTTGTTCATGAGTATCATTGGGTTGCTAATTGTGGTCTGATTTGACGATTTTGGCCTCGTAATTTACCGGTATATTTGGGCCATTCACCAACCCTAACCGGTCATCCGTTTCTTAGCTTAAGCCTTTTTACGGTATTACCCTCCCATCTTTTTTCTCCCCTTCCCTTTTTTCAAGGAAGATTCATAATTTATTTTGTTTTCACATCTTTAAATCATTTTTAAGTCGTGCAACTCAAATCTTGGATATAATTTAAGATTATACTCTTTCTATAGACAAGTCTTGCGTAAATCTTTTGTAATAATGTGAGTTTCACTAAAAAGTAATAGTTTATTTTTTTTTAACATTTTTTCAAGATAAAGTCTAATTTTTTATAAAAATTTACACAAATTTTATCTATTTAAAATTTGTACAAATCATTTCTCTTTAAAAATTATTAATATTTTTTTCCTTGTTTGGAAATCCTTAGGCAAGAAGTTTGAAGTTTATATTTTAAAAATTCCATAATTATTTTAAAATTTTGATTTTTATAATTAAACAGTTAAAGCAAGAAGTGTATGATGTTGAATAATATTCTTCAATAATTAATAAAGCTGATATAACCATTAATTAATTTTAAAAAAATTATATTCATCATTTTCACATACTACATTTAATTTAATTGGCAGCCATAATATTATAATATTATACATACACTCATTATGCAATAATGCTCATCTAATTTTTAGGAACAAATTTAATCTGTCAAGAGCATTGCATCCGGTTGCCTACAAATACTTTTTAACCAAAATTTAACTTTATTGCAAGGAAAATGTTAGTATGCCGCCTAAGTTGCCTCTTTATTTTGACTACTTATGTATTTAAATTATTTTTTAATTTCTTTTTACTTAATAAGTAAGAAAGTATTTTTTATTGTATTGGTATATTTTTTTTATTTTTTTAAATATATTAAAAAATATATCAAAAAGAAAAGAAGATAAAAAAAAAATAACTTTGTACTAACGGGCTCGCCATTTGAAAGCTGGGCGGCACGCTAGCACTACTTTTAATACAATAATTTCTCAAATTTAGGGGCTATTGTAGCAAAAGTTAAACTTACTTTATTGTTATTTTTTTTAATCCTTCTTTGCTTCATTTAAACCTTTTATTTTTCCTATAAATTTGATAATATAAGTTGTGTTGAACGTGTTTTTTCTTAAGCTATTTTTAAAAATTTTATGTTTTTATCATTATAATTACTACATTTTTATCATTATTTGAAAATGAGTTTATCATTAATCTAGCACGATAAAATATTGAAATAATTTTCGTTTGTGAGCTATAATAATTTAAAATTAAAAAAAAAAATAGATCCATATGAATAGTTTAACACGATGAAGATAAATAATTATGGTTTAAAAAAATTGAAAAAAAATGAGTTAAAAAAATAAAAAATAAAGAAATATTATTTTAATAGAATAGAAGAAGAATAGAAAATGGATGGAGGAGATTTTAGAAAAATAAGTAGTTAAAATGGAAAAAATGTATTTTTGACTAAAATTTGGCAAATAATATAGGAAAAATTCAATTCATCATCCATACACTATACAACATTTTTTTTTAATTTTGAATTATTTTCTCTTATTAAATGTGTAATGTATGAATGATGAATAGAAAAATTTAATTAGATTAGGAACAATAAAATTAAAAAAATAAAAATAAAAATGATATGTAGTGCTTAGGGATAATGAATACAATTAAAGCTCTGTTTGCATACAGAAACGATTTCATCTTATCTCATTATTATAATTTTTTTAAAATTTTCACACAAAATATAATAAACAATTCAACTTTTTTAAATCTCAAAACAATAATAATATTAAAAAGAAAAATGCTAAATGTACTTAAGAAAAACTTTCAAAAAACTTAGTTCTTCACATGTCAGTTATTGATATTTTGAAAATCATAAAATTTAAAATTCAAAAATTGAATCTCAAAAGAAAACTAATAAAATAAGTTTTGTAGTAAAAAAGTAAGTAAAACTGTAATTACATGTAGTACTACTTAATTAAAAAATAATATTATAATAATATTTTATGTAACTTTTAACTTTTATTTAAAATCATATCATCTGATCTTATTATTCAAATGAAATTATTATTATTATTGTCTGTAAAGGTTCCTAAGTTTGTTTTCACTGTACAGCCGACGCTACAGTAGCTTATAATACATTTTGATGATGTACATACTTTAAGCATCGCAGAACAGTCAAACACCCTCAATTATATTTTCCTGAAAAAGAAACGCATGTGCTAATAATTAATGCCATCACGTGCTAGTTATTAATGCAAAGTTCCTATTGGCATAAGGGAATTAAAAAACAAATTTCAAGATCTTATATTTATAATTATTGTTTATAATCAATATATGGACATAATCGTGCAAATTTTTAAAAGTTCATTTTTCGCCATATATATATATATATATATATATATAGGAGAATGATCTCAATATTCTAATTAAAGAGCAGACAATATGAGACTTCCCCGAGAAAATAGTTTGGAGATATCTATCGTACGTAGTACTGAATTAAGGTGGTTGAGTACTAGTAGTATATACTTTGATTATTCAATAGCCTCTTCCCATGAGAAACAAACAAAAGTTGGTGAGATAGATATAAGATGCCTGAATATCAATCTGAAATCAATAGTATTATGAATCACGCAAGACAATACAAAACAAAACGTGCATGCTCCAAATAAGTATCATGAACAAAGTTTATATATATATATATATATATATATATACAAAAAAACATTCTTAATTCTTATATAAGCATCGATCTATTTGTAACTCAAAAAGGAATTAATTATGATCATCCATTCATCCATCCATCCCAGAATGCAATATCTACTAATTAGATAGTTTAGATTCCTTAAAGTATGAATGCCGCCAGAACGTACTGATCATGTACGTCATTCAGAAGTAACCCTTGACATCAGATGTCTACTCACATTCCATTATATGATTGAACGATCATCGTACGTGTATCTAGCGGCTCAAGTTATAGCTCCGGTTCAAAATTATATATAAATTAACTCTAGGAATGATTCACAACCTCCTAATCTCTATATATTATATTTTTTAATATATTTTTTTAATTTATTATTTTTAAATTAATTCAATTCTTCTATTCATTATTCATATATTAAATATTTGATAAAAAAAATTAAAAAAAAGTGTAGTATTATGTAAAAGTTATGTGAATAGTAAAAAATTGTGTAAATTTTTTCAGTTAACCCTAGCTAGTTATGTTACACGTACTCAAAAATAGTGTCATTTCGGAGCTTGAAGAGGCTCTTTTCAATGGGTAGTTTAATGAAAAAGACGTTTACAGGTGGGGTTGGATTGGGTCAACCTTCCTCAACAACAACAGAAGCAACAACAACTTTAATTAGGATCCTTAAAAGGTGATCATCGTCACTGTAAGTCAAAATGATCAGGTGAAGTAAAAATCTCTTTCTTTTTGAACTAATTATTTGGTGTTTGGCCACCAACCATGCATATAAGCCATTAATAGAATATTTTTCAATTAACCAACCAACCATCCATATAGGCTCAAGAGCTTATTGGATTACCTTTTTTTGGGTCAATTTTCAGATTTTTAGTTTATTAATTACATCGTTATGGTAAGGGATCCATCCCTTCTTTGGTATCGTCATCTTCAAAAGAAAAACAGTATTGCATGTCATGAAGAAGAAGGCTAGCTAATAAGCAATCAAGCATATTTGCAATAAAAAAAATAAAAAAAAGCATATTTGTAATCATCTCACCTAAAATCTAGGTAGATTTGGAGAGAAACACCAGGCCAATATATCATGAACTCCATCTAATATTTGATATTGTCTGAGAATTAAATCACCTATAGTTCAGACCTATAGAATAATTCTAGAAATAATTATAAATAAGTGTATGGCCCACACTTCATGTTTCAAGCAATGCTAATGGGTTTTGGGTGAAGAAGTGACGTGACGTGGCAACAACTGGGGGTATTGAGAAAGTGGGATGTTTGAAGGAAGGAAAGTGGGGGCAGGTGGGATTTGCTAGGAAGTAAGCTAGGTGCGGTACCCACCCAGAAAGAAAAATTAAAAAAAAAGAAAGATGAAAAGAACAGAACAAAGCAGCTGCATTTGTGGGGCCAAATCCTTACCTATATAGCATTATTATCAGGGAATTCCCAAAAAGTTGGGCGCCCGACCGGCACGTACCGGTACTACGTGGTTGGTGTGATGACTTAACACCATCTTTCAAACCAAGTGGGGAGGGATTGTATGGGGGTTGGTGAATCCTCTCTCTCTCTCTCTGTGTCTGTGTCTCTATCTCTGTTTTTGACTGCTTATGCATCAAGTTTGGTAGGAGAAGGAAATTTTTGTGTAGTAGGTTAAATTGGGTCTGGAAACTGTACGTGTTGATCTCTTGTTTCGTTTGTTCTTTTAATGGTCCATTTCTTGTTATTGGTAGAGTCCCATAATTCAAAATGGAGATATTGGATTTTTATCGAGTCTGAAAACCCTCACCCCAGCTCCTGGAATTGTATAAAATCCATTTGATTTTGGACCACAAAGCAGAGTCTGATGGATACTTGTACCATGTGGATAAGTGCATTTGTCTTTGGTGTCATTAAATGAAGACTACTACCATGTACTGCTAATAATCCGGGTACTGCACTTTCGAGATTAGTCTGAACTTTATCCCGGACATTGGATATGAATAGATAATAACAATTATAATAATCCATCTGCAGCCATTTCTGGACTGGTGCGCCTCCAGCTTGCATAATTATTTTTGAAGAGCACAGCAGTTCAGGCTCATGCACCCAGAGTGCAGAAAGTCTTAGAGACAATTGGTCAAACTTAATCACAGATGGTTTAACTTTAACTTCAACCTACCTACCAAGCTGAACCCGAAAACTTGTACTGATTTTGAGTTGGGTTTCGTTTGGAGTATGGAACATGATCAGCATGGTCCACGGAGAAACGAGAATACAAAAACCAAG
Source organism: Cyclocarya paliurus (assembly GCA_029856935.1). Taxonomy (NCBI): domain Eukaryota; kingdom Viridiplantae; phylum Streptophyta; class Magnoliopsida; order Fagales; family Juglandaceae; genus Cyclocarya; species Cyclocarya paliurus. The sequence continues at coordinate 11,794,527 of CM056949.1, forward strand.
GACAACATGGTTGGTGACAAGCACGTTCGATTACAAAATTCAAGTCTAACCTGGCTTCCATATCTGTTTGTATTGAACTCCCGGCCACAACCTTAATTAAGTATTTTTTTTTGAGAATTGCTTACGCTGTCCGATACAATTAAACGTGAAATAAATTGGTGGTCCAATACTCTGCACCATGTATCTAAATATACATACAGTCAGCTAAAGGCATAAACAAAGAAGACGGCCTACTCCATGCACAGTCTTAAATACTCCACTAGTGTTTTAGGTTGGCATCTTCCAAAATAAATATATATGTATATATATATATATATATATATGTATATATAGTTATTTTCATTCAGGAGGCTTTTTTTTATAAAAAAAACCCACCAACCAACCCAGCTGAACATTTTTACCCACAAAAATCTCATCAAAGAAAGTATATTCTGATGGATTAATACCCCCTTAAATCTTCTCTTTTTTTATTATCCGAATCTTATGGTCTAAAGTAAGACAATCATATAAAATCTAAAATTTACAATATTTATAGTTGTTTGGGAGAATTTTTCAATCAGTATTAAAAGCTCGGTAAGTATTGGAATATCTATTTCATATATCTATCCTTCTCAAACTTTAAATCCTACAATTTAGTTGAAAACTTCACAAATATGAATATTGAAGGGGATAAAAATAATAGGCCCGTACCGGGTCCAGCCTATTAAAGGGCCACCATTAGAAGGCAAGTGGAAGTAGATAAGGAGGAGATAAGGAAAAGCAAAAGTCAATGGGAAGAGGATAGAGAGGGAAAAGAAATAAAAAAAGAAGAAGAAGGGAAAACAAGTTAGACACACAAGGACTGAGATAAAACTGACTTACTCACCACCTACTTATACAGACAAGGGCTTGAATAAAAAGGATTTCCAGACGGCTAAGCAAGGGGGGATTTTTTGGGACAAGAAGGCATAGGTCAGTCATCTTCAATCTCAAAACAAAAGTTCTAAAGATTATCCTCTCCACAAAAGAAGCCTCCGACTTCCATTGTAAAGAAAGAAATGAGAGATTATAAAATACTCATATTATAATAGATTTTCCCTCCAAACGATCTATAGACATAAGACTTGTGCCGAACCATGTAAACCTGTGTATATCCATATCTATTTACATTTCCTGTATTTATTTTTTATTATTCACTGTTATTGATGTATGTATGGGCATCTTACCACCGCTCTGGATTGCTATTGAGGATTGCAGATCACCTCAGTGGGCCGGAAATGACTTTGTCTTCCGTTCCGGCATGTTATGCATTTTTTTTGGCATTAACAAATCTCATTTTGATTCTCGTGTTCTCAATTCTGATTTTCATGTTCTCATGTCTGGTATCTTTTCTTCAGGGCATTGCGGATTTATTCACATGATTGAGTACGTTAATTAAGCTACATACTTTGTCAAAGAATGAAGTTGGCTGCGATTATGAACAGTATAGCATCACTATCATTATGGGAGAAGTTGATCCTTGAAATGATAATTGAAACTCATGAACAAATATTGAAGTAGTTATGCAGACTTTTTCCTGTAAGTAACATAAGCTCGTATAGATATGTAATCAATTTATCCCATTCTTTATCATCCAAAATTTAAGGCAAGCTACTGTTACAGAGAAACGTCAACGGAGCTGCACTGCCCAAATTTGTACAAATCAATCTGGTATCCTAAAATGCATAACCCAATAGAATCCTGCTGGGGTGCCGCCCGGCAATGACTGTTGGGTGTGCCACTAGATAAAATTCTTCTTTTCAAATTTTTTTCTTTTTCTTATTCATATTTTTTTAATATTTTTAAAAAATATAAAAATATATCAATATACTAATAATCACTTTCTTAATCAGTAAGTAAAAGAAAAAAATATAAAAAAAATTTAATGCATGAACGATCAAAATGAGGGGACAAAACGAGGCCCTAGATGGGTGACGATCATTTGTAACCAAGAGAAGAGTTTCTCATGGGGCGGAAAACTCTCTTAGCTGTTGCAGATATCATGCGCGCTGGTCAACCTAGGTGAAACTTGCCTCTGACCAAAATGGCTCATTGGCTGTGGAGGACCCTTCTCACTCTGGGTTCTCTTACTGTCGATGATGAGTCATGCTCGTTTCCTCTTAAGAGGTAATGATGAAAAGATCATATCTACTGTTGAAAGCTTTCATCAACGCTGGAAGCAAATTAATTCACCAAGGGGGAAAAACTTCATTTTCCATGGTCTGTTTCACAGACTCCAGCAAACTCAAAGATTTGCATTCCTCTTCCAGCTACAGCAATCTGATAATGGTTTCTGGATAAGACATGGCAAAACCACCAGTAAACGAACAAGCAAGTTAAATTACCATAATATAATCAAATAATTTCAACTAAGTTCGCAAGAAGGGCTCAATGGATATAAGTTCTACACGAGATGCTCACTCACCTGCCACATACTCTAGCATCCAATGCTTCGGGCTCTGGCACACTAACGACTGAATAAGCATGCTCAGTTAGTGTGCCATCTTTTTCAATAAGCCAGCACCTGACACGCTGATCAAGACCAGTAGAGAACACCCAAGAGCCATCCGTCCAAACACCTTCATGAAATAATACCAATTCTTACTACTTAAAGCAACCAGAACTCATCAACAAAAGGCATGCACAGAAGTTCCAAAAGGTTCATATTTTTCCTCGCTAAATAACAAATAAATCTTTTGAGCTCAAGACCTTCCAGCATTTAGAATGGACGGGAAAAAGACTATTGTAAAAGCATTGATAACACTCCACAAGATTCCAGTCTTATAATATTTCAGACGGTAGAATTATCAGTCTTTAAGTTGTTGCTAAGGGAGAAATGGATACTCTTAGCAATTTATGATGAAAAAAAATGTTTTCTGAAAGGTTCTTGGCAAGGATATATCAAGGAAGCGTGATTTCAAACACAAATATATTCACCACTACAGCTTATTTCAAACAGAAGAATTTGACAGGAGAGAAAAGTCAAGCGTAAGAAGTGGTTATTTTACCTTTTATGGCAGAGCTGTGAGCTGATGCAATTTTCTCATGATATAAGAATTTGATCTTATAATCCTCGGCCTGACTTTCTCCACAATTAACAAAGTTATTGGTACTTTCAGGTCCCCCATTTGAATTTCTGATGTCTGGTGCCATAAACTCATTATCCGGGACCGTTACTATTAGAGACAATTTAAATCTAAGATAGTAAAGAGCTTGATCATCGCCCCCACTTATTATATTGAACAGTAAACCAGACAGGGAGTTTTGACAATCTCTTATATCTGAAACATGAAGACAATTGACTCCAGATTGGTGAACATTAGTTAGAACATGTAAAGGCCTTATTTCACATATCTCAGATAGTGAGTCATCTACATTTGCTGGAGGCTCAAGGGAAGCAGTATGTATAGCATTTGAACAAGTTGCTGCACTACTTCCAGAATCATTTATCAAAAACTCTGTTCCACTTGTAACCTGGTTTAGCATATTTGGATTTAGTGCATCTCCAGCTTTCATGGTCACTGAACTACCGCCTGGTTTTCTCTTAGATATGCTATTGCTTAATGATCTCCACCATCGTCCTCCCTGACTTCCCCTACCCGTGCGTGGCCGTTTCTGACAGTCAATGAAATTTTCTACCTGAAGAGTTGAGAGCCGCCGCATAAAAGCTTCAACGGCACCAGTCAAATCCCAGAAGGCAATACTGCCATCAGTAGCTCCACTAATAACAATAAATACACTTCCTTTCTGACTGTTATCTGAGAATTGAATTACAAGTAAAGAATTAAAACTCCAGACTACTGGAAATATCAGGATGTTGAAAGTTAGGACATATATCACAAACGTTCTCTAATGCATGAATTAAATCTCCAACTACATACTTCTATTAAGGATCTAGGAATTGCAACTAAAACTTCCAAGCTTCTGAGAGACCTGACCACCTAGATGCTAGATCCCAAGTTACAGGAGGCATCCATCATCTCTTCAACATCTATGTTCAAACTGTTAAGGAAATTGTAAACGGGTACTATAATCACTGAATATTTTAAAAGCTAAAATTCCTGATTATAATGGTAAAGGAATGTTGCTTATGGTTTTATGCTTCTTTATGAATGAAAAGGACAATGTTTTAGAAGACATATCACAATGAAAGCACGTATAAATTAATTCAAAAACTAATGATTATAACACCTGATTAGTACTTCTCTTCTAGTAAGTTCATTATAACTATGAAAGGAAAAAGATTAATAAAGAATATGCATTACTAATGAGACGGGGTGGGAGGTGGTGCTGAGGAAATCGGACACTTCCATAATGTATTTTCACCATTAAGTGTGAAACTATTTCAAAAGAATTGCTACATTTTAGATCTAGTTATCAGACTAACCTTCAGAAGGAAGACATATTGGAATGATGACATGCTGCAAAGCCAAAACTGGTGATGATAGAGGAACCAACAAAGCAACATCAAACCTGAAATAATGTGGCAAAAGAATGTCAGGCAGGACATGAAGAGTCAAATGACAGACACAAAGGGAAAATAGAACCATCACGTGAACATGATGATAGTGCCTTTAAATACCATAAACGACAGGGCAAAATTAAAGCCCGTAGTACGAGTGTGGCATCTGAACAAGCAACAACAACAAAACAGACAGTTAACCTGATAAGAAGAAAAAGGAAAGTTCTCATTAAATTCGAGTAAAAAATCATTCAGAAAATAAAAATAGTAATTATCTCCTCTAACCTGGAACCAGCACATTTAACAAGAAAAGCCGTGACAGCCAGGTATCTCCAATCGTCTTCATACTTATCTCCAGAGCCAGATGTTATGTCCATCCTTTCCTTTGCTGGAAACAATGATCTTGCACCAACTTTTGTACTGTGGACATTTTCTGTTGCACCGACTACTTTCTCTATCCCTTCTGGATAATAATCAGAACTTGAATACCTTGCTGGCATGTCAGTAGAAAGCCACTGGAATGACATTGATGAAGACTCTCCTGATGAAGGCTTACAGCTATTTCCAGTTTCACTATATTGCTGATCAACTGTTTCTTCCTTGTGCTTCCTATTTCTTAGCAGCCAAGAAGTCAAGACCCGCTTTGCACCAACTGAAATAAGTAAAAATGGATTCTCTCCACTACTTGCACCAGCAGTTTGCCTGCTCCTCCCATCAGGAATGTTGGCGTCCTCTGATGCAACTATATGTACCTCTGACACAGAGCATATTGACCTTACAGCTGATCCACCAACATGCTCCCCAAGCAATTTTGATGCAGACCAATTCTCCACATCTGCTCTATACCTAACCAATCAGCATATGGTTAGCATTTTCCGTTCAAGGGGGAGGTGTTATAATCCTTACTCTGATAGAAGAAAATCCACCATAGGATAATGTTTTCCCTTGAAAAGCAAAAAGCAGGCCCTTTCTTTTGCAATAATAAGGTCTAGATCTATCTTTGATAGATACATGCAATATACGTGTATATAATAGCACTTAGTGAATTATCCCAGCTATAATCAAGAAGAAACATGCCCAATGCCATTATATCATGATCCTGATGCCCCGTCCAAGTCATATTCTAAACATGAAATAAACATTGTAATACCTAGTCAACCTAACAGTTCCATCTTCACAGCCAGTTGCAATCCAAATAGCTCCAGAAAAGAGATCGTTAGCTCGATGTTCAGAGACAAAGCATAAGGTATGCATCTCTCTCCCATGGAATTGCACATGCAAATTCCGGGGGATTATCCTCCTCTCACCATCCGGTGTCCAATTTCTATGAATATAGATCATCTCATCCTGAAAAAGAAACACAACATTACATAAATACAGAAAAAAAAACTAGTGGACATGTTTAACATTGGAATGGTATAAAATTGGTGCTAGGCTCAAGGTTTGACATCTTAGACTCCAGTACACACTTTTTTATACATCACACAAATATGCTTACTACAGAACAAGGCAGTGTAAAATCCTGTTGGAAATCTTTGGGGAAGAGAAGGGGAAGAAGACAAGCAGTAGCAAACATATATTTAAAGCTCTCTCACATATCTAGCAGCAGAAAAATATATATCTGACTTGGGCATTCAACAAGTTTCACCACCCAGAGCTATTCCAGTGAACTTTTTGAAGCATGGATTCCTTTGTCCTTTTGGTCCCAATTAGGGTCAAAGTAAAGAGAGAAAAGCAGTCGCAAACACCTAAATAAACTCAATTTATCTTGGTTTGGTTCCACCTAGCATTTCACTCTTCCTTCAAGATACGATACATGTCAAAATGACATTGGTGGGGACCTCTCAGTTCATATTCAACCTCATTCAAATCCTAATATATATATATTGATAGGTAAAATAGAATTTTATCAAGTCAATTAAAAGATATTTAATTTTTTGATCGGTAAACAAAATTGTATTGATAATAAGAATAGGTAAGAGCCCAAGTATATGGAACATATGCAAGAGCATCGCCTATGCGTGCTAGAAAAATATATAATTTTTTGATAGGTAGAGTCCTAATATATAATAGTATGCAAAATATATGTTAATGATCCAAGAGAAAAACATATCGAACAAATTGATCCACTGGTCATGGCTTTTTACTTGTATTGATTCTCTAGCCGGGAAAGATTCCCAATTGCATGGGCTTAAGATGCCTAAATAGAAGATTTTGTCTCCTTCAGTAACTTATGGTTTGTTTATTGAAGTTATTTCGGTGAAGTATTCAGGCTGACAACCTTGACATATGCAAAGCAGTTCTGCATCTCTGGTACATCACCAAGATAATAAGAATGAGGACGCCGCCATCCACCACATGGTATTTGCACAACCTGCCAATATGCACTCTTAGGAACCAAATAGAATAGATAGTGCAACTTTTGTAAACATAAGCAGTGGAAGAGAGTACCTTTGTCTCAGTTATTAAATTCCATATTATAAAATCTACTGACACAAAACCAGCTGCATAGCAGCCACTTGCTAAATTGTCAAGTGAGTCATTATCGGCAGATGCAGATTGGATCAAACTCAATTCTTTAACTTGTTTCATCCCTATAAATTCTAAAGTTCTATGATCCCTGTCATATTCCAAATAGCAAATGCATCCATCTCCTCCAGTCTGAATAAGAAACAAAATAGTGAAAGAAGAAAAACATTTAGTCCTCAAGCACACAACAGTTTTGCTTTACATACAAAAGCTTGCATTTTGCCCATACCGAACATATTTCAATCTGCTCAGAACTTAATCTGCTGAATGAAACACTGGACACAGTTGATATCCCATGAACTCCTTTAAAATAATTTATTGGAGAGATTTTCACTTTGGATGCAACAGATGTATTCAACAACAGGTCCTTCAACAATGGAAAGAGGACCAAATTACCACGTACGTCCCCACACACCAGAACCTGTAAAAAAAAATTGAAAAACAAGGTGAATCAAGAAAACAGATGAGATATAATCTCAATATTTAGAAACCACTTTAAGCTTTGAGAAGTTCATATTACAACATCCGGTAAAAAGACATGAATAAAGAAAAAGGCCCAGAAAGACAAAAAAGAGACAAAGTGAAAAATATGGATGACATGGTAGCACAGAAACTTGAAGAAATCAGGACAAGAAGAACAAGGAGATATGAACCAGAAGCAGACCAACAAGAGTCTTCTCACCATGTGTTAAAAAGGCCAATCCAATTTTTCTAGGATGGAAAAGAAATTATGCAAAACAAATACCTCTTTCTCAAAAGATGCATTCAAACACAATACTCTGTTTCCAAAGGATGATGCAAACTCCCCTACTAGAGACACATTATTGTAACTCCTTGCAGAATTGTGAGCAGCTTGTGGGGAAGGACCACACAACCTCCACAGTTTCAACATTCCTTTAGGATCAGTGGTAAAAATGTACCTAAATACAACAGAAATTGATGATCTTTCAACACATCCTTCTTTTCAATCAACAAAGCAAGGGAGCAAAAATATTTCTTTAAGTGATAGGAGGCCTGGGGCCAAGCATATAGGAATATTGTCCCACACATGTACTTTATAATGCAATGTGGAAAGCTTGGCCTGATGAACCATTCAGATAATCCTACAATCTAGTTTTTCTTTTTGCACCATTAGAGAGAGAATTAAAAATTATACCACATGCAATAACACATGCACCTTTTAACCAACAACCTTTTGAACATTAAACTTATTACATTTACGGGGCTTAAAATCCTTTTTTTATAGGAAAAATTACATTGGCAACATGGCTTAACATACTCAACAACAGCTTCCAGATCATCTTTCTTGTACCAATACACACAGCTCAGGTAAGGAAAATCTATCCAAAAGTTTAGACATCATTATCATAGAAGGAATGCGTTACCTATATCCTAATGACTTGCACCAATAGGTTCCTAAGAGCTGTCTCTCTATTCCAGCTAGCCAAGTAAATGTGAGGCTCACTTCAGGAGTATAACTATCACAAAATACTCTGGCAATGGTCATGTATCCTTGACCATCTCCCACAGCAATCCAATCCTCAACAGCACCACAAAGCTCAGATGATTTATTGGATAGGACATCCATACATACAATTGGAACCTCTTTACTGACACAGACAAGTTCAGTCCATTTTACATCCCTGGTATTCGATACTTTAGTGTGGTACAAATAACCACGGTTTGTGGCAACATAAAGGGTATCTTCACTTGTGAAACGTAAACAGCGAACATATTCACTTTTGCTGCAACAAGTCAAAAGGGGCCAACAATGCCAGTAGTTAGTGAACAAAATGATAACAATTGATACAGTATAAAACCATCAATAGCCATGCTGGACATTTGAAAGTTTGGAAAATGACGGACACAACCTTTTTTGCAACCCTTCATACAACTATTAAATGAGGGGCATTTTTGTATAATAACTTATAAAAGTAACATCATTTTCCATAAATACCCTTGTTTTAAAGCATGGTTGTATAAAGGGTTGTGCGTGTATCATTACTCCTGAAGTTTTGTGAACCACCACTTGTGGGGGATGTTCTGATGACCCCAGTTGAATGTTTATCATAATCATTCTCATGACACATACACATTTTCCTAAAGGAACATGGACATCAGATGAAGAGAGCTAATTAATTATGGCAACCCCATTGATGCCCATAGGTTTGGGGAGGACACAGGACAAAAGTATTATTCTCGAGCACCAAATCAGACTTACCAATTTTTCTCCGTCATCTATGGAAAAATTCTAGGAGTCTGACTGTAGAAGGTATCCTGAGTGAAATTAATAAAAAGCATTGGTACCTGTCAGTGAGTCCGCAATGCTCTGACGTATTAGGGATACGAACAGTGAATATCTCTGTTCTGTCAATAAACTCTTTTACCTCAGCATGCCCATGCAAACCCCCAGACAAAGAGCCATGCAGTTGATGCACTTTAATTGCAGAATCAAACCCAGCAGTGACAAAAAGTGAAAACTTTGCATCATACAAACATCGCCAAATGCCCCTTCCTCTGCACAATAACAAAAGATAGGTATGATTGTTTTATTCTTGCAACATAAAATAAATACAATGTCAATGTGTTAGATACTAGTTTCATAAGTTGTATTACAGTTATATGATATAATGAAGAAGGCTGTAGCACTAGCTGTGATACAGTCCTGCCAACCTAGAATCGCAAGGAGATGCTACAGCATCACAACATTGGCGTAGGCCGTTTCCAAAAATTAATTTTACAACTTTATTGGGAAACAAAAGAATACAACAATTTTTCAGAAAACTCTCACATGGATTCCTTATGCAAGTGTCAAGTTGAATTTAACATTTGACTAGGCAAACAAAAATTTGAGAACATTTTAGGTGGAATAATCAATCAAGAAGCTTCATATTTGGAAGCTACAAATTGAAGGTACACTGTAAGGTTCGAATCATGGTTGTCAACAGCAAGTTCAGAAGATCCTAAAGCAAATCATTTTATTTTATGTTAGCGTCTGGATCATCCATTATCAACAGTAACAAACAAATTGATAACTAATAAGTTAATAATCGTCAGTGATCAACAGAAAAAGAAACACACACTTCACTTACATATGCTCCTTGATCATCTGAAGCTGCTTACCATCTAATCCCCACATGCGACATGTACAATCCTCGCCCACGGTAACAATTAACTGACATAAGTCAGGAAAGATTAAATCAAATTCCAGTAGTCCATATGTAATAGAATATGCAAGAATATAATAAACTGCATAAGAAATTAAATTTCAATACCTCCCTTCAATTGATAACAACAACGAGAAGCGATAACAAAAATTGGGTAAAATTAACTGCTTATGGTATGTTCGCCCATTCGAGAAATAATGTTCCTAGGGGCTAGGGCATTGGGATAGGGGATGGCAAAACAAAAAAAAGGATGGACAAGCAGAAGGCGAAGGCAATAGAAGAGTTGGGAGTCCCCACGACCAAGTTACAATCATTTCTTGGCCTCTTGAATAATTTGCTGAGAAATGCTACAAGGAAGCCTGACACCACATACCTCCACCTAACCAACATGTGATTTGTCATTTTTTCCCTTCTATTTAAACACACACATATTTAAGCATTATGATAGAAGGGTAAAAATGACAAATCACATGTTGATTAGGTGGAAGGCTTCCATGTATAATTTCTCAAATTTATTATATGTATATCCGGTTCATCCCTTGATACGAAGAGTTGTTCCAGTCAATTTCAAGCTGTGTATGAAATCGAGCCAGTATCACATTTCTAATGCCATCCAAATCCTTGCTGGTAACCTCTTCCGATGTAATTGGTTTATAATCATGCCCAAACTTATATCCAAGTATAATGTGTTCATGTGACCAGTTAAACAAATTTAGAAGACAAAAAGTATTGAGAGAGAACAATAAAGAAAGGATGAAGCTGTTCTCATTCACACAAATGCTATATTGCTTTCAACTTTAATTCAAACATAAAATGAAACATATCCAACCCCGAGTACAAGATTTCATATATCAATCCATGTTTAGTCTAAGACACATTGACCATAATGCTTTGGAAGGCACATCAGCCACATGCATAACAAATCCAGCATGAAAATGAAAATAAATTCCATTTTTGAACTCATGCAAAAGTAGACATGATTAAAAAACCTATAAATTAAACTGACACAAGTACATAATTTTCTTACTGAAAAAAATGATTAAGAACCCACTTAGAACCAAAATTTTTGCTCCAAAAATTTCAACTGATGTTAACAATGTATTTTCTTTACTCCAAGATAATATATTTCTTTACTACTAAGTTGTCAGAAAACAAGAATAAGGAGTTCGTGAATCTGACATAATCACTAATACAGCAGTCCCAAACTCTGGCATTATGACCAAACAGCACAAATCCATCAAGGTCAGGGCCAATGGAAACTCCAGGCTTATCATAACCATTCCTTGCAGCATGAACTGTCCAGACACGAGCACTGCACAGATCAAGTAACAAGTTATTGTGTTGAATCACTCTTCTAAGAAAAACACCATAAAAATTAGAATGGTAAGGCATAAGAAACTAATTCACCTACGATCATCAGAAACAGATACCAATTTGCATCCATCAGAGGACCATGCTATGCGAAAGATTGAGCCTTCATGGCCAGCAAGTTTGCATATATGAACAGCTTCAAACTGCCGACAATGAAACCAGACATTGTTGCAGAATGGGCTCCTCTGATCAATATGGTCTTCCATAGGATTTGCCAAAGATGGAGCATCATTCTGAGAAACCACTTTCCAAACAAGAATCTGGAAAACCCAATTTTCACCAAAGAGTTCAAAATAAAAAAAAGACTGGGTCCAAAAGCTTCTTTTACATAAAAAGGGGGCAAACTAATATAAAAAATCATAAAGACTGAGCTAATCAGAAGATGAGAAATGTAATCCCAAATTGAACATAAACCCAGTTCCATTAACAGTATATTAATCAATCAGGACATATACTACTTCCCTTTCCTTTTAGTCTTCCTGTGAATAAAATAGCCCTCCCAAAGAGGGGGGGGGGGGGGGGTGATGGACTGTTACATAAAAAAGTCAGCGGGCATAGTAATGAAATGGAGAGGAATTCGTAATAAGGAGAGATCAGCCACCTCATTAAAAATAGTACCAGATGCAATTTGAAGAGCTTCAATATTGTCACCCCATAGACGCAGGGAATAAAGAAGGCACCTCTCTACAGTTCAACGAAATATTAATCAAGAAGACGAAATTAAAACCAAAATTTACTCAACCAAAGGAAAAATGAAAAAAAAAAAAAAAAGAAGAGGAATTTTATTGATAGGAATAAAATAAGCATAACCCGTATGCACAGGAAGTATACAAAAGAACACCTAAATACATTCTAAGATCAAGAGATTAAAGACAAGAAGTGTTTCCATTAAGTACAATGGCTGAAAACCAAAGCACTAAAGTTTTAAAGGTCTTGTGCAGCTTTAAAGACCAGTTTTCAGGAAATACAATATATAACTCGACAATACAACAAAATTTGAATTTCGAATTCCCATCAAGGAGGGAGGGCTAAGAAAATGCGTAATCGCCCAAAAGAACCTCACTTTGAACACATTCTGGGTATTAGTTGAATAACTGAATCAAAGATAGAACCCATAAAAAAGGTTCTTTCATCGGTAAAACGCAAAAAAAAAAAAAAAAAAAAAAAAAAAAAAAGAAGAAGAAGAAGAAGAAGAAGAATCTTATCAAAACTAACCTGGAGACTGGACTTGAAGAACCACACTAGACCTCAAAATATCCCAAACAAGAACAGAGTTGTCACTACACCCAATTGCAAGACAATGGCTCCCCTCATCGAGAGATCGTACAAGTCCCTACAACCAATCAAACAGCAAAGCAAATCCATAGAGTAAGAACCATCAAGCATGAATTTAGATAACTAGCTTAGCAACACAGTCTACAAAATTTACAAAAGATTAAACTTTGTACCTTCAAAAAGCAGACATCCAAAACCCAATTACTAAACTTCGGCAACAAATGCAACTGGTTCAAATTCACACTAATCCCGGATCCATTTTGGGGTTCCCAACCAAAATCAATCACCAAGCTAAACAATTTCACACGCCTTTCACCAAACACAGCGAGTTGAAAAGCAAGCTTAGAGGAAATGCTTCCCTCGGCGCAATTAATGGAATCATTACAAGCAATACCATGTACACGAATCCCTTGGAAGACATGAAAGGACCTTATTAAATGGCCAGAATCCAAACTGTAAAGCAGGACTTGTGAGCCTGAACCGGCCAGGAGGTAAGGGAGAGAAGAGACATGGGACGGAAGGTGAAGGAAACAGAGGGCTGAGATTTCTCCAAGGTATTGACCGCTCTGTAAATGCCAATGGATTGGAGGCTCCGCCATGGCTCTTCAGCTCTACACTGAGCCAATGACCGTAGTGGGCTGCGTTGAGAATTTGAAACCTCGGAGCAGGGTAGAGGTAGGGTTTTAGAATTCAGCGATGACCCTGCGCGGCTGCACCAACCGGTCCAGATGGAGGAGTTAAACGACGTGTCGTTAAAATGAAATACGAAAAAAAAAAGATAAAACAATGCAGTTGCGGTGAGCGTGGATCGAACACGCGACCTTCAGATCTTCAGTCTGACGCTCTCCCAACTGAGCTATCCCCGCTTGCTTTTTGACGAGTTGCATCTTTAAAATTATATCCCATAATATACTTTAATGTACTTTTTCCTTTCGCTTCAATCTCCTCTTGTGCTTCTGCTTCTTCTTATCTCTCCCCATTTCTCTGCAAGTCTGAGACGGTGGGACACGCAAACCCAGATGGGGAAGAGCATGTCCTTCAAGGAAGAGTTCAACTTCGGTCTGTTCCCGATCTTTTCTTCATTGGGTTCTCTATTCATATTTTCGTGTGTCCGTTCATTTCTTTCTTTTGAATTCCACTTGCAGAGTTAAGATATGAGGAATCGAGTGAAATCCTCGCCAAGTACCCCGACCGAGTCCCTGTATGTAATTATGTTAATGCCCATAAGCTCAAAACTCATTTATATTCGTCCCTTGTGAATTAAAGATGTTTAATTTCTGTACCAAAAGTCTCCTTTTTTTTCCCTTTTAAACACGAAAACTCGGTGTGCCTTGTTCCTAAGCATCTTGTTGTGTGGGAAAGATGGTGTTCAGAATTTTTTTTTCCTTCTCTTCTCTATGTTTTTGAAAGCAAATAGATTTTTTATCGGCGTCTTAAGGTGTAGATAAAAATTTACCCTTATCTCCGAGTAATTGCTTATGTATTATCCATTGCAGGTAATTTTGGAAAGGTATTCAAGAAGTGCTCTTCCTGAAATGGAAAAGAGAAAGTAAGTTTTAGCTTTCGCTTACCTTTCCGAAGGTTGATAGCTCTCTCTCTCTCACACGCACACACACACAACACACATGTAATGTTGTTTAAAGATAAATCTCCTTAGGCCTAGTTTGGATGGCGAGAAGTGTTAAGAAGTGTTGTGAATAGTTGTGAGTAGAGATTGAGATTAGTTTGTGGGTCCTATTGAAAGTGTTTTGAGTTGTTTGGATGTACGAAGTATGTTGAGTTGTTGACTTTTGGATAGGTAGTTGAAAAAAATGTGGGCCCCATAAATATTATAGTGATTTTATAATAATGATAAATATTATAATAATTTGTTTATTCTTATTTTAGGTTATAATGATTTTATTTTATTTTTATATTATAGTATTTTTTTCTCTTTCCTCACTTTCCCCCTCTCTCTCTCTCTCCTCTGCCCGATTCCCTCACGTCCAAAATGGGCAATATTTGGCCCGATTCCCTCACGCACGAAACGGGTTTCTGCTGGTTTGGTCGCCGCCGTGCGCCGCCCGGCCTCACCGCCACCACCGGTGACTTCCTCTCACGCCGGCGACTCCCCCACGCGCGGCTCTCTCTCTCCCCTGCGGTAACCCAACCGAAACCCATTTCGGTTGTTTCTGTCCACTTGGGCCGCCGTGCACGGCCACTCAGGCGACCGCCTCTCCACCACTTCACACCGGCGACCACCTCTCGCAGACCCAGCCACCATGAACCTCCCTCTCCCTCTCTGTCGCACACACGCAAACCACCTCACGGGTTTCACTCAAGCTCGCCACCGCACCTCCACCACCACCTCACACGGAGCTCGAGGCCACCGCACAGTGGCATTCGCAATTATTTGTGGCGGATCCGCTGGTTTGGGGAAGAATTTCATGGGAAGGCCGAACTGCGAAGAGAGAGGGAGGGAGAGAGAAGTAGTGTGGGAAGTATTCTCCCCGTACGAAAATGTCTCGAATTGTGTTTGGATGTAAAACACTTCTCATCCGTACAAACATATTTGAGAGTAGTTGAGGTATTTTTGGTGTCTAAACACAGCCTTAGTCTTTTATATTTGAATATCGGTATTGGTTAAAACTGAAACTGATCTATTGATATTTTCTATTTGACTCGGTTACATTGTTGACATATTTGCACGCTCAGGCTATCTCAGGCCCCAATTGTTGTTTTAATTAATTTTTAAAGAGGACGTTTCTAATTGTGTTATTTGGGTATCTCAAGGCTTCACCCCCGTTCCTAAACAGGGTCCTATTGATTTTCAACTTTCACTATTTTGTTTGATGGGGAACATGGTTTCTTCCACGCTTTCAAGTTGTCAAATTCAGACACAGGCTGAGCACATATACTTATAGCATGTGGACTGCAATGCATTTGGTTTTCAAGCATGATTAACTCTCATCCATATAAATGATACACCGCTGCTATCATTGAGCAATTTGTGAGATATTGATGGGAAAAGTTGTAATGTGGGTGTAAACACATACTTGTATTTGTGCATTTGTGGTGGATGCTGTTTTGTTGTTGTAATGTTTCTTATCTGATTAGCGTACTCACCTTTTTGTTCCGTGTACTAATGTTTAGTTTAGTATGTCTATGATACATCTTTATTTTTTCTTTGGTGATAGATACCTTGTTCCCCAAGACATGTCTGTGGGGCAATTTATTCACAGTGTGAGCGGCAGACTTCATCTGGCCCCTGGAAAAGCTCTCTTTGTATTTGTAAAAAATACCTTACCGCAAACTGGTATAGTTGCAAGCAAATCCTGTACCACTTGCTTTTTGTTGAATTTTTCTGGAACAAGTATTTTCTGATTTGCTCTCACGTTTGACTTTGATCTGCAGCTACTTTGATGGGCTCCGTTTATAAATCTTTTAAAGACGAGGATGGATTTCTGTACACGTGTTACAGCACCGAGAAAACCTTTGGTTATGCTACAAATCAGTGAAGGTTGTTCTTTTATAAGCTGTCTGATATATGGTGTATGATTGTGGATATAGTGTTGGCACGATCATTTATCTTGTAAATTTTATCAACATACCAAAATGACACATCAGTTTAATGCAATTATTATTTTATGCGTACTCTTGTTTCGAAACTTTCTAACTTCCAATGTTTCATTTGCAGAACCTAGGTACTTAATGTAGGCTAAACTCGTGAGTGGCAAGTTAGATGAGCATTTCACTTATGCAAGCATCTTGTGTATTGTCTTAGGGGGAGAGTAATTAGTTGGGGCCTTATCCCCTGCCAGGGGTTGCATGCTTGTAGAAATCCATGGGATCGTCAGAATGGGGCGTAATTTTCAGGGAAATTTTAAAAAAATAATAATAATCAAATGCAATTAAAACCTGTCAGATGTGGAACCACCGCATGTACATTAAAAACAGGAATGTCTAGACATATTGTAAACCTCAACCTCCGCACTATATATGTATGTACTCAAATGGTTATCTGCATATGAACACTAGCGAGGTGCAAGATATACCGATAGGGCCAAGCGGGATCTGATGCGGGCAACATTGCCTTTGCCTTCAAAGTTACCATGTCACAAAATCCTAAATGGCTGGCCAAGAAAATTCAACTCAACTTGAAAATCCTTTTTGTCTTTCCCAGATCAATCAATGATTCTGACGCTAATGATTCTTGTACTTCTCCACAAAGAAACTACCACTGGAATCAGTGATTTTAGGATCTCTTAAAAAAAATATTAGGGGAAGAGTTTATGGCCTCCTCCATTTCGCCAAACACCACGCACAGGCAACCCTCCTCCATCTGATCTCTCATCCATAGCTTCTGGGTTTGAGTCCAGATCTTTGTTTTTGTGATCCAAAAGTAATGACACAGACCCATCACCCAATCGAGCTCTGAGGAACTTTGGGGTTTTCTTTCTTTGCTTACTTCCTCCACCACCATCCCGTATATTTTGATTAGATATACTACCAGCTAATGGGGAATCGTTCTGACCTCTCAGCTTCATTAAGGGTTGATTACCGGTAATTAGCTCCACATGCTGCTCATCCATCAAAACCTTAGATTTGCCTCCTTTGGAATCACGGTACCCATCACTAGATAATACCTCCGCCGCTTCTTCCAGGGGCTTGTATGCAGATTGCAGTTGCTTTACGGTGCTCAAAATGTTATTTGCTAATCTATCCTTTGAACCACTGCCTTCAGCAACTATAGACTTCCCCTTACCTTTCTTAGAGCCATTGCTGTCTTTCAGGTGGGAATTGCCTGTGCCCCGACCATTAGCTTGTGGAACATTGTTTCGCAAACTAGCATTATAGGTCTCAACAAGCTCTTGCTGTTTCTGCTCATCAGGACAGAGCTGAGCCAACTCCAGAATAAGATGTGACAGGCCAATCTTCTGGACAAAATCCAGATATCTTCCTGTGTCAATTAAACCCTGGCGATACTGTCCAGATATGCCTTTAAAGTCAGTGTATCTGTCGTCATTAAATTCAAGAGCAGCACGAATCTTTTCCACCAAAGACTGGTTTGCAGTCTGAACATCGTGCACATTTAAGGAAGCCTGGCTACTTCTGGGCAACTTGTGCAATTGAGCTACAGATACTGGAGGGAAATCAGAAATTGAGGGTTTCACAGACTCACTTTCCACAAGATCTGGGGCTGATGTAGAGTGTCTGATCCTACCAGTGTTGCCCGAGTCCCTTGAAGAGCCAACTGATAGAAGTGCGGGTGTTGGCCAAGCCTGAGCCAAACTTGCATAACTAGATGATGCAAGTCCATTACCAGTGGTTATCTTAGACTGTCCAGAACTAAGTGATTTTAAAGGTGCTAAATTTGTTGTCGGTCTAGGTTGTGTTGAATCAGCTGCTAGTGGGCGGGGTCCGTGGCTTGCTGCTGACCAAGCCTGAGCTGAATTAAGATCGGTCACATTTCTTTGGCGGCGGAGATGTGCTGCCATAGAGTTACTAGGAAAATTTTCTGATTCCTGTTTTGGTTTTTGTTGACTGTTTTTGGGTGCCATGGGAAGAGGAGGAAAGGAAGATTCTTCCAAAGAAGCATTCCTTGACCTTCCCAAAGCTTGAAGGTACCTTGAAGGTAATTCAGAATCTGTTGTAGCCAATGATTCAAATGGCTGAATTATTGGATCAATATTGCTTGTCCCCTCAGCATCAGGATCAACTTGCTGATTGGATGTTGATGGCAGATCATGAAACGTATGATCAGCATTAGCTGTCTCCAAACTTGCTTCAATAGCCATAGAAAGTTGACTTTCAGAAGAATTGATTTGAAATGCTCGTCCTCTCCCATGGCGACGATCTTGTTCATTACTTCGTCGATATTGAAAGCTAGTCGGAATCTGCGAGAATGAGAAAAAAAAAATAGTTACCAAAGGATATAGCCAAAGAAATAGCGCAAAAACATGTTTAAAATTAATTGACGCAAAAAGCAGCAATACACGTATGTAACGATCTATAAGACAGATAGAAGAAGCTAGATTTTTTTTTATCAGTTAATCTAGATAAAATGATCATAGCTAACGATTGATAAATTTTACGTACCTGCAGAGCAGCATTACGTTTTGAACGTGAAATTCTTCCTCCATGTTCAAGAGCATTATGTCTCTGAAAAAAAAAAAAGAATTAGTAACCGATAGAAATATAGCTAAACCATGAGTCATAAAAATACAGGAACACAAACGCACACATGCACACTACATTCACATGCTATAAGACATCACCTTCAATGCTCCTTCAGATGGAAAGACAATAAATTTTTTGGCTAGGCAGGCGTCATCCTCACACAAGAAATGGTCTTGACGGAAGTGGATCTGTCATAGAAAACAGTCAGCTGTTTCAAAAAATGTTCCCAGCTAAGACAATAATTAACTGTGGACTTCACAAACTTATTGTGGATCTTCACGAATTTATTATTACAAGAAGTGAAAGTAAGTACAAGTATCTTGCCTCTAGGTCGTCATAATTCTTATAATACTCATAGTGACCTGGATGCTGCCTGCATTCAGCAGAGGGAAAAATCATTAACAATTGTCTTTGTTGCAATGAAAGCAGAGGAGTTTTTTGTCACGGAAAAAGCTAGGGATCCCGCTCCCATTTTTTTTACTTAATGATTAAGAAAGTGTTATTTAATAATATTGTAAATTTTTTTCTTTTTCTAAAAATATTTAAAAGTGTTAAAAAAATTATATGAAAAAAAAAAAAAAACTTGAAATGGCCTAGCGGGAGCCCCCATCGGTGGGTGTAGACCCCCCCTTTTGTCACATAGTAGATTGCTCATTTACCTTTGGCATATGTGACAGGTGTAATGTTCAGTAGACATATGTGAGTACAGTTCATTTTCCCCATAGAATGGGGTTCTGCAAAATTCACACAAAGGATGCCCTGTAAAGCCACCTCTTTCGCTCTCAGTTCCATCCACCTCAGATGCCCCTGTGCTTGTATGCTGTTTCAATTGTGCTCTAGTATATAACTTTTGTTCACAAATAAACACCTGGGTCACACAAAAGGAGCTAGTGAGTCCTCATGAAAACCATTAAAGAAGTACACTTTTGCTACCAAGAATCATACAAGAGGTCAAGTCTATCCATTTCACCTTCCTTCCTTCCAAACAAAGACTGCACATAAGCAACTTATGTTGATGGAATAAATGACCCTTCAACTGTTCAATGTTCCTAAAATTTGCTCGATGCTTTGAGCCGTCATGTGGCTGCCCCTCCATCTTATCACAAACACTGCATGATAGCCTACACATTGCCTTGATCATCTTGTAATGGTCAATGTCGTCAAAAAATGCTTGAGTATCCTCGTGGTACCAGTATGATCCAACCCTACCCTCCCTTACTTTTGGCAAGACAGAAAAGTCATTAATCATCCTTGTATAATCTCCTAAGGCCTGCAACAACAGCAAAAGCACATGTATTTATAGTAAAGAGAGCAATTGTATAAACAGGAAAATAATAAATATCAGAAAGGACAAAGAACACCATTTCATGCTCAGTCTAATTTCCTACACAAATATGTTAACACCTAATAATTTTAAAATTCAATGTCAAGTTTTGACATAAAAAAAATAATAATAATAAAATAAAAACCTAGCAAGCACCAAATATTTCAATCTTGACATCATTAGAATTTTACTGACTAGAAATTCTAAACTTATAAATCTTTCAGAATCCCCAACACTATGAACTAGGGGTGTAGGGCAGGCACCTGCATCCATACTGCCTGCCCCCATTGGTCACGGGCGAATTGCCAGCCCGGTCTCAGCAGGCAGGCAGATTCTCTCAAAAACAAGAGAAGTAAGGAGCGGTGACGGACGGCATGTAGGACAATCCACCCACCCAGCTCCCAGACGGGGCCACCCATATAAGCAAGATGGGGCCGGGGTGCGCAGGCGAGCAGCAGGACTACTATGAACCTTTGACAGTAAACATGACCAGTGACTCAAAGTTTTTTGTCATGCACAGATGAACCTAATCCATAACGAACCAAACCAAATGTCTAAAATTGCAAACAAAATGTAGAAACTGTGCAAAATTCAACAAGGCAATCATGACACAATTTCAGCACCTGAACAACCCCCCCCCCCCCCCAAAAAAAATAAAAAAAGGGAAACACGTGTGTAAAATGGATATTACCAGACTGCCTTGGGCCTTGGCAGTAACAGATTAATATTAAAAAAAACTAAGAAAATGCCTGATTGTAGGTTTAAGTTTGACAAGCAAATGATAAGAAAATATCCTGAAAAGACGAAGAGTTCAACCTCAAAACAAATGCATGAAGAAAGCCACATAAAGTCAAAGCAACCAAAAACGCAGTGAACTAAATGCTACTCGGTATTTCTTTCTAAGTGCGGCATAAATCTATTTCCGCCCTAATTTCACACAAACCATATACCTAAGGGATACCCAACCATATCAAAATTGAGACAAAAAAAATCGTTAATAGGCTCAGTCAGTATTATTTAAGCAAATTCTGAATAATCGTAGTAGGCGCGAGGTACCAGAGAGAGAGAGGGGAGAAGAAGAAGAAGAGAAGTTGAAACCTTGGTGACGAAAACGACGTCGGAATGGGTCTTGCAGATGCAACAGGTGTAATCTTCGCAAATGAAGCGGAGACGAGTGACGCAGGTGGAGCAGATCTCCCGGTGCCCACAGGGACCGTAGGCTACCCATTCCAGAACATCGGCGCACACGGCACAGCTATCGTCCATGTCTTCCTCTGTCTGTAATCAGTATGTTTGTCTGAGATTGACAAGCGAAAGGAAAAAAACCCCAATCGAAGCGAGAGAGAGCAGTGAAGATGAGAAAGGAAGATCTAATATAGGGTTCGCAGAGAACGGACTCCCCCCAATGCTATTGCGATTATTAAAAGCTTTAGGTGAAGAAAATAAAAGGATGAAACTTGTATATATAGGTTCCGCCGCCGTTAATCCAACTGGGAATAGGTAAGTTACTGGATTTGCCACGTGCATTAATATTAAAATTTGGCTTTAATATTTATATAAAAAATTAGTCTTTCTGTGAAAATCAAATTACTACTCTATATTATTTTTATATAAATTTTTTATTCCTTATAATCTTAAGATAGATCAAGTTGATTCGTCCATTGAAAACTTGTTAATAAATCGTCAAATATGCTGATGTAGTCAGAAAAATAAAAAATAAAAAATAAAAATAAAATTCTAATTACTTAAACAAAAGCCTTGTCAGGACTATTCTAAAATGAAATTACGTTTAAAAAATAATATTTATAATATTAGGACATGCAAGTTCTATATAAAATTTTTTAAAAAAAAGATAAATTTGATACTTATAAAACAAAATTACTTTTTAATAATAAATTTCATTTTTGTAAAAAAAATATGCTAAAATTTATCCAACTAAAACTATAGTCTCGTTTGTTTTCAAAAAATATCTTATCTCATCTCATCTCAATTTCATAATTACACTTTCTTGAATTTCAATACAAAATAAAATAAACGATTCAATTTTTTCAAATTCATCTCATCTTATCTAATTATTACAATTTTTTCAAATTTTAATACAAAATAAAATAAAAATTTAACTTTTTCAAATTTCAAAACAAAAATAATATTAAAAAATCTATTCTAACAATATTTTATTTAATTTTTTAATTTTAATCTCGAGTCATCTCATCTCATCTCCAAAAACAAACGAGCCTATTATTTATCACTTATGATTAATTAATTAAATAACACATTTTGAGATAGGAGAATCAAGTGCGGTTGTTCAAACATATCACCGTTGACTTTTAGGGATTTGGTTTGATAATTTCTCCGACCAACATTCTAAACGTTGAATTACACTGATTGCATGACTCTCTTCGAAGATTGTGTTTATCTAATCAATAGGTTTCGGTTTGATTAGGTAGTACGATTTGCTTTTGAATCATAAATGGAGTTTTAATTCAATTATCTATCTAAATATTTTTCACTATTAAGAAAGAGAGACATACAACACGTAGATTATAATATTTAATACAAATGATCACACGAGCTGTGCAGTTGGACAAAGGGTACAAATTTCTACATGTTTCTTTAAATAAAAACCATATATTTCTTTCTTGCAGAACAATTTTTATTCGTAAATATAACAGTAGAAACATAAATGCATTTAGCATTCTCACACCAGATATCAAACATTCACATGTTGCAAGAGATCCAAAGTGGCTCATCAAATTCTCCTTTCAGCATATCTCCTCCGACCTCACTTCCCAAACGTATGCGCCCCATGATATCAAGTGCATGATCATCATTGGGGTGCCACGCTGGCGTCCCGTTCTCGTATCCATTCCATGTTAGCCTCCTTAGCTGACTCCCATCCAATCTAACCACGTACAGATCACCATATGGTTGAAAACTATTAGGTAAAGACACTGGCTCGGCTGTCACCCCGCCCAAGTTACTCGTGAACACCAGCCATTTCCCATCCTTACTAAAGCACACGTGGTTGATCCTTTCCCTGTCCACGTCACTCGAACCCTCCGGACCTGCCACGTGAATCCTTCGCAAACCCGAGCCATCGGGCTTGATCACGTAAATGCTAAACGCGTCAACGTTGTTTGGGTTGTGTCTGTTGGATGAGAAGGCTATCAGATCTCCATTTGGTGACCAATGGGGCATGGTATCAATCCATGGACCCTCAGTTAACTGACGCAAACCGCCGTTAAACTCGCCATCGACGGCGTCCACTATGTACAAATTCTTATGCCCAGACCGTCCAGATCGAAACACGATGAACTTGCCATCTGGCGAACAAGACGGGAAGGCATTATTCCCCGTCTCCTCTCTCGTTAAAATCTTCATCTCGCACTTTATGTCCTCGCAATCCCCATCCAAACCAACCGGATCAAATTCCATCCTTGCAATCTGGACCGTTGCTTTCACTGAGCCGAATATCGGCCCCACCGAAGTATATATAACGTGTTTCTCTGTGGGGCTCCACGAGTTGTAAAATGCCATGCGGTCCTTGAGTAAGGTCCATCGCCTAGAACCGTCTGATTTTATAATCTGTAGGCCGGTGTTGGACTCGAAGTCTTGATTAAGCGCGATCAGGTCAGCGGTGGGAGAAAATGAAGGAAACGAACCATTTAGCCTAAGCATTCGGAGTTGTTTGATTGAGGACGTCACAGGGTCAAGATGTGGAATTGTCGACTCGCCATGGGTTGACTCGCCTCGAAACCGATGGTATCCAAGGAACCGGGAACCAGGAGAGACAAATGGGCTGTAGTGGTGGAAGTTCGGGTTCAGAGGCTCGGTCACCTGGAGGAAAGTCTTAGACTCAGTGTCAAAGATCTCGATGTGACGGAACTTGTTTTCGCGCCGCCGAGTCGCAACTGCTATTCGTTTACCGTCGTGCATGGCTGCGGGAGTGAAGCAGTGGAGCCCAGAAGGTGTGATCCGAGTGGCGGTGTTTGGAAGCCCCGAAAGTTCGAAATTTTCCGGTACATCTACACTGAAGATGCTCCACCAACCATCGTCGGCTTGGCGGTGGAAGTAAATGACCGAGTCACCAGACCAGGTGGGCCAGCCACCTCGTTCGCACACAGTGATACGGTTACTCGGGTCCGACACCTGGAACACAACTATTTCAGTGTGGAGCTCGTGGAATTCACCGTTCCAAGGACGACTCCCGTAGGAAGCAACGGCTATGAAATTCCCAGACCGAGAAATAGCAGGACTATAATCGACGGCACCGTACGGAGTAAGCCGGGTAAGTTCCAATTCCTCGACGCGGGTCGAGTAGAGAGCAGACCAGCTCTTAAAGGGTCGTTCAGGTTGTTCGTGGGCTGAGATGAAGTAGAGGTGGTCGTTCTTGATGACCGGGCGGTCGTGGAAGAGGCTAGTGGACAAGGAAGCTAGCAGTACTGGTTTCGGGATGAGGAGACCAGGCCTGGATAGGTAGATACGGGGAGACCCAGATCGCTCGGAGATAAAGACGAGTGTCTGATCGTCGTCGACGAACTGGGCATTAAAATTGATGGAGATGCCGTCAGTGAGGCGATGCTCCGGATTGTTCAGGGTGGTGGAAGGGCAGAGTTCGAGAGAGAAGAGGTCGAATCCATATTGGGGCCTACCAACGGTGGTGAAGACGATGGTGCCGTCGGGGTCCATGAGAGAGAGAAAATAAGTGGTGGGAGTTGAAGCTGGGTTTGGATTTGGAGTTGATTTGAAGGCTTTCAAAGTAGATGCGGCGATCCTACGCGGTGGGGGGTTTAGGAAGTGATGGCTTTTTTCGTACTATTTTTGGAAACAGAAGCGATAGCTTTTAAATATGGCACGGAAGTGCCCGACTTACGTATGGCGTGACCTAGCATTCTTATCCTTTGTTGACTAACGAATGTCTGGGCAGTCAAAAAGCTGACTTCGAATGTAGAGTTATAAAAAGATCTTGCAGCTCAAGCAAACTAAAGTCATATTTGTATCCGAAATGTCCAAATGTTACGGGCCTGGCCTGGCCTGGCCTACCTGCCTTGTCCAAATAAGTGGGTGGGTAGTTTTGATATAGAAACTAGATTTAAAATTTGATGTATTATTGATTCTCAAAATCATTTTTTCTTCCTGAATTCTTAATTAATTACGACAGAATAAATCATGAGGACCTGCACCTGGCTCTTTTTTAGCCTTGGTTTGTGAAATATATAATAATAAAATTAAAATGAAACGAAATCATTCAGATTGAACGAAAATCAAACTCTCTTTAAAAATATTTAAGCGTTTTATAATAGATAAAATTTCAAATGAACCAATGCAACATGGGCACTAAAAACCGCTTAGAGCTTGGACAACAAACGAGAGTCGGATGAGTGCGGATCAGTAAGAAATTAAGGCCTAACGTTAACGAGATTAATAACGGTTACACATTAACCAAACGTGGTCAAACATAATCCTTTCTTCAAAAAAAAAAAAAAATTGAATCAACTTAATAAGTACTCAATGACCAATAATTAACTCATTATAACTCCCAATCTTAATGACTAAAGTAATTTCAAATTCAATCCTTATTAGACATTAACAAAAAGAAAAAGGTTACAAATATCTATTTATTAAAAATAATACTAACATTTCCCCTCTATTTTTTTAATAATAAATGTAACGTAAATAAGAGTAAAGAAAAGTAGATTTTCACAGTGAATTAATGTTCTCTACACACCAAATATGCAAGAGTGCTTTTTATTTATTGAGTACTTTGTTACAAAGGATAATCATTACATATACAAATTTATCCACTGAGTTATCAAGTGGTTACGATAAGATTTGTATCATTTGGGAGTTTATCCTTAAGTTTGTTACATTTGATAGGTTGCTTATCAGGATGTCAACTTCCAACTATATCTTCTACATCCAAGATATGTGCATCTTGATCTTTATCTTCTACGTGCTCCCTCAAGCACAACGGGGCTTGGACCACATGCAGCTTGTCACGAATGAAAATGAAACGAGTGGCGGATAGTGACTTTGTAAGGAGATCTACTAGCTGATCTTTGCTGGAGATGAACCAAACAAACAATAGCCTTCGAGAGACATGTTCACGGACAAAATGAAAAACCAATTCGACATGCTTGGTATGGGCATGAAAGATGGGGTTGGATGTGAGATAAGTCACTCCGACATTGTCACATCAAAGAGTGGAAGCAGTCATCAAGGAAAGACCAAGTTCATGAAGAAGTGACTAAACTCAAACAAATTCAGCAGTTGCATTGGCAATAGCACGATATTTGGCCTACATGCTTGAGCGAGCCACACTTGTTTGTTTCTTGGAGCTTTAGGAAATTAAGCTATTGCCAAAGTAGTGAAAAAGAAACCACTGGTGGAACGCCTGTCATTAGGGAAGCCATCCCAATCGAAATCTGAGTAGTCATTAAGAGTGAGGGAGGAGTTGCGGCGTAGTACAAGTCCATAATGTGGGGTGCTTGAAATAACGTAGGATACGTCTTACAGCCTGCTAGTGTATAATAGTAGGGCGATGCATAGGTTGACATACATTGTTCACATCAAAGGAAATGTTGGGCTGAGTTAGGGATAAGTATTGGAGAGCACCCACGGTTCTGCAGTACAATGATTCATCTTCAAACGGGGCATCATCAAACATGAACAGTTGCTAACTTGTGGACATTAGGGAGGATACGTGCTTAGCATGAGCCATCTTGGTCTAGCACAAAAGATTAATGGCGTACTTCTGTTGAGAGAGGAGACCATCATTGAGAAAATGAGCTTCCATTCCTAAGAAGTAATGAAGACGCCCCAAATCTTTAATGGCAAATTCAAGACCAAGTTTGTGTATGACAGAGGCAACAACAGTAGAACTTGAGCCTGTTATAATTATGTTGCCGACATAGACAAAGATAAAAATAACATAGATGGTAGTCCGGATAATAAATAATAAAGTATCAGCTTTGGAGTGAGAGAAACCCATGGACAAGAGATGACTGCTGAGTCGAGAATACCATGCTCTTGGGGCATGTTTGGGGCCATATAAGGCCTTGCGTAGTTTGCAAATATG
The DNA here is from genome assembly GCA_029856935.1 of Cyclocarya paliurus. NCBI lineage: Eukaryota > Viridiplantae > Streptophyta > Magnoliopsida > Fagales > Juglandaceae > Cyclocarya > Cyclocarya paliurus. The sequence goes on from CM056949.1 coordinate 11,821,910, forward strand.
AATTGGGTGCCGATTATCAATGAAGCCTTGAGGTTAATGCATATAGACCTCATTTGTGAGAAAATCATGAAGGAATGCATTTTGTACATCAAGCTGTTGAATTGTCCAACCAGATGAAAATGCATGAGCAAGGACAAGCCGAGTGGTTGTGGGCTTAACCACGGGACTAAAGGTGTCCAGGAAATCAATACTAGGTTGCTGAAGGTAGCCATTTGCGATGAGTCTCGCTTTATAATGATCAATAGATCCATCTAGACAGCGTTTGATACGATATACCCAACGACACCCAATGATGTTCATGTTCGGGAAGGCAAGAACAAGCTCCCAAGTGCCCTTATGAGGAAGTGCAGTGAATTTCGAGTCCATGGCCTAGCGCCATTTAAGATGTTTAATTGTAGTAGAGAAGCAACTGGGCTTCTTTGTAGGAGCAGTGGAAGTAGCAATCAATGCACGCAGTAAAGGATAACGAACAATACCATCAATGTATTTCTTTTGGATATTGATGTTGTCTTGCAACCGAGTTCGCATAGAGTGAGTCCGAGGTGGACACATAAATTCTCTCATTGATTGCTCAAAATGATAAGTAATATTATTAGGAAGACCTGAACCATGAAAAGCATTACCTCCCAGCTGGTGAACCACGTAATTGCAAGGAGTTCTTCCTCGGTGATCCGACTTTGTCATCCGCAAGCCGGCCAGAGTTGCAGAACTAGTTAATTCACAATGATGGTTAACTATAAATAAAATCAAAAAATCTTCCCAACCTCCCAACACTCCACACTCCATATATTTTTTTTTATTTTTTTTATTTTCTTTTATTAAATATTTATTATATAAATAATGAATAGAAAATTTAAAATAATTTAAAAAGGAAAAACTCAAAAAAAATTTAAAAAAATATTCAAAAATAATAAAAATTTAAAAAAATAGTGGAGTGTGGAGTGTTGGGAGGTTGTATAGCAAAACCCTTGACTCGTCCTAAAATTATGAGATTTTTCAAAAATGAAAACATGTATCAGTTTAGCTTTTCCATATTACCCTTATATTTGCACTGACCCTTTTTCTTCTTCTTTTTTCCCCTCCAAATTTAAACCCATTTTTGTGGCCGATTTAACATAATCGTTAGGTGGGAGGACATATTTAAGGCCAGAGAAATTTATTACCCGAAGTGTTTCCACTGGCAAAGATGATGCCAACATGTTGCTACAGCTTCTCAAATTTTGGTTATCACCGTGGAGTTCAACCTCATCGGGACGGGAAATGTTCAAATGAAATGCTGTCTGTACAAATGAATTCCACGGTCAAGAAATCGCAAAGTTAATACAATTAAATTACCTGTTGCAGGCCTAGTGAGACATTTACCAAATAACAGTTAAAGGAGCGCTCCCTGCAAAGTCCCAGCATTCAAGTTTAAATCCTCAAATGGAACAGTTGAATTTCACAAAGTAACAATGGATAATACACACACCCCTATGGGTATATATCCAGGTATGCTTTCTAGATAAGGAACTGAACCTCATGGCATAACTTAATCCCAATCATGAGCACGAGCATAATCCACCAGATCAACTAGACTTATAGTACGAGGAAAGCCATCACTTGTCTCTAGCTCTTGACATGGAAGGTATGCTATTACCACTTCTACCGCTTTTAGATCCACAACCGAATCTACTAGTTCAGTAACAGCCCTTTCATATAAGCATTTTAAATCCTCATCTATTGTAATTTCAAGCAATAGATTGTTCTTGCTGTCTAATATACAGTGAGAATCCTTCCAGTAATATGCCATCACATCGTATAGCACTTGCACACGAACTTATATCATATGAACATGGCAATAAAGTTGGATATAACAAAGAAAGAACCCTAAAAAAATTAAAACAGGTATCAGAAACTAAATGTTATTAACTTGAATACTATGTAATAAAAAAACTTTATGCTGGTTTTCCCATCGATTTTAACATGTGGTAATTCCATAATGCCCCTTTGAAAGTACTTTTCAGAATCTTAGACGCAAGTACCCGTGTTAGGGTGAAGGGACATTAAACACACCACCCTTCACTGCCAACTCTACCACAAGCAGTGAAGCTGCCACTCAATAGTATACACCATCCACACTAAACCATCACCACCCAAAGTATAATCGTTAGCACTATTTCCACTACCACCATTATCACCAAAACTTCGACACTCCCTTCTTAGTAGTATAATTAACCTAACCTAACCTACCACTAGCTTGATAAAAGAAGCTGGAGTAGCAATTTTTAGCATTCATGAAATAAAATCAGCCTTCAAAATTGTACAGTGTATGTACATGTAAGCTCAAGAAAGTACCGTGGTTTTGTGAGTTAGTATAAAATCACTGGGACGCCATTTTGCTCATCCTCATATGCCCCCTCACAGTCACACTGTTCTCCTCCCTATATCATTCTTCAATGCCCTAGATTCTTCCAAGTTCTCCAGAAGTTGCAGAACATGTTTCTACTGAAATGGCAATTTCCAGTAAAAAACAATTCAGTGTCTACAAAACCACACCAATAAATGCAAAACTCCCTTATCCCAACATGTTTACCTATTTGCGTCTCCTTTCCTCCACATAATGCAAGTTTCAGGCATCTTATACGACTCACGAATATTTGTGCATATCAATCCATGAACAGATTCAATCTTTCTGATCAATTTACAGAGTTAAGGCGCACTCATGCAATAAACAGCAGCCCTATTAATTGAAGACGCAATATGAACATTTGTTTATCTTCTCCTCTCTTTCATCTCTAATTGCTTTTTTTCCCTTCTGGTAGGAGAGTCGAGGATTGAACTTCAAGAAATGGGCATCTCTAAATCTTTAAATAGGGACCTAGAATTTCACAGAAGGGAATCCAAAAGACTTTCCATTCTCAACTAAAGAAATGCAACTCAAATGAATTCAGAATAGACTTCCAAAAAGGAAAAATAATTGAGATATTCGAGAATTCAGATATTATACCAAAAAGAGACATTTGTAACAGAGTTTGGCAAGTTCAGTACTTCTCGAACCAACAAAGCTACTTCAAGGGAGCCTTTAACCTCCAAATTTGCTATAAAGCAACATAATAATTCTTCAGTGATACCAACCAATCCTATTACAAAATTTAAACAGGAGTAGCAATTCATGGGAGTCCTATTCCAAGACAACGACGCCAATCCTTCAAAGATAAACCGATAAAGCTAAGTTGTAAGATCACAGGAAATAACACTTTTCATCAAAGAAAGATCGTTCCTCCAAATAGGGCTGATAACAAACAACCACGATAGCAGCCAATCCAGCTTTATTCAAGTCAACCTTTAAAGGAGCATCTCCTGAAATCTACTCATGCACGAACGAACAGAGCTTCCCAATGCTTCTTTATTGATAATTCACTTCCCATCTTCCCAAGTCAACATCAGCACAAGTATGCTCACAGCTAATCATCCTAACATACAGTTCTGAAAGAGTTAAAAAGTGCCATGCAAATCAATTCTGTGCCTCACAACCTACTTTCATAGGAAGGAAGCAATCTTATGCACAAATATAAAGGGAAAAACTAGGCAAAATGAGATACAACAAAATGTACCTTGCGCAGTAATAGACTAAAGTCTACTGCTTCACAAATTCACAAGAGAGCCAACGTAGCTCCCTAAACTCCCCTCTCAGCTGATCCCCACCAACCTCGCTTCCCAGAGTCAAGCGTCCCATGTCCAGCTCATCATCATCCCCCGAGTGCCATGATGGCGTCCCGTTCTCGTACCCATCACAAGTCAGCCTCCTCAGTCCACTCCCGTCCAACCTCACCACGTACAAATCGCCGTATGGCTGAAATTGATTGGGCCACGACACCGGTTCCGTCGACACCCCGCCAAAGTTAGCCGTGAACAGAAGCCACTCCCCGTCATTATTAAAGCAGACGTGGTTGATCCTCTCCATGTCAGCTTCATTCGAACCCTCAGGTCCAGCCACGTAGATCCTACGCAGATCGGAGCCGTCCGGTTTGACGACGTAAAGGCCGAACTTTCGGCTGTTGTCCGGATTGTGTTTATTGGATGAAAACGCAATGAGATCTCCTTTAGGTGACCAGCTGGGCATGGTATCGATCCACGCGCCGTCCGTTAACCGACGTATTCCGCCGTTGAACTCGCCATCGACAGAGTCCACTATGTACAAATTCTTGTGCCCAGACCTTCCAGACCGGAACACGACGGACTTGCCGTCCGGTGAACAGGCCGGGAAGGCGTTATTCCCTGTCTCCTCTTTGGTTAAAATCTTCACGTCGCACTTCACGTCCTCGCCATCGCCGTCCAGATCTGCCGGGTTGAATTCGACCCTTGCGATCTGGACCGTCTCTGTCACTGACCTGAATATAGGCCCCAAAGATGTGTATATAACGTGTTTCTCTGCGGGGCTCCACGAGTTGCCAAACGCTGTACGGCCCTTGATTAGGGTCCACCGCTTCGTACCGTCCGATTTTAGTATCTTCAGGCTAGAATTAGAACCAAAGTCGTAATTGAACGCGATATACTTACCGTCGGCAGAATACGAAGGGAAAAAGCCGTTTATCCTGAACATTCGGAGTTGCTTAATCGGAGACATCATTGACTCGATATATGGAATCGTCGACACGCCTTCTATTGACTCACCTCGGAACCGATGGTACCCAAGTAACCGGGAACCGGAAGAGACAAAAGGATTGTAGTGGTTTATATTCGGATTCAGCGACTCCGTCACTGGGGAGAATGTCTTCGATTCAGTGTCAAAGATCTCAATGTGTCTGAACTCCCTTTCACACCGGCGGGTCGCAACAGCGATCCGTTTACCGTCGTGGAAGGCGGCCGGTGTGATGCAATGGAGCCCCGGAGGGGTGACCCGAGTGACAGTGTTATGAAGTTCCGAAGAAAGCTCGAGATTTTCCGGCAGATCCAACCTAAAAATGCTCCACCAACCATCCTCTGCTTCGCGGTGAAAGTAGATGGTGGAGTCCCCAGACCAAGCGGGCCAGCCGCCTCGTTCGCACACGGTCACCCGGTTATTCGGGTCGGATTGTGGAAACACAACTATATCGGTGTGAAGCTCGAAGAACTCACCGTCCCAAGGTCGAGACCCGTATGACGCAACGGCAATGAATTTACCGGACCGAGAAACAGCGGGACTGTAATCGACAGTACCGTACGGGGTGAGCCGAGTCACATCCAACTCATCGACCCGGGTCGAGTAGAGAGCGCACCAGCTTTTAAAGGGTCGATCGGGTTGCTCGTGGGCTGAGATGAAGTAGAGACAGCCGTTGTGGATGACGGGGCGGTCATGGAAGAGGCTAGTGGGTATATAAGGAAGTGGTTTCGGACTGGAAGATCCAGGTCGAGACAGGTAGATACGGGAAGATCCGGTTCGCTCGGAGATGAATACGAGGGTCTGATCATCGTCGACGAACTGACCGTTGAAGTTGATGGAGATGGCATCGGTGAGGCGACGCTCGGAACCGACAGTGGTGGCGGGACCGAGTTCGACAGAGAAGAGGTCGAATCCGTAATGGGGCCTATCAAGAGTGGAGAAGACGATGGAGCCTGTAGGATTAGGATCCATGTGGGCGTGGGTGTGACTGGTGGGAGGAGTTGGGTCTGAGATGACGGAACAGCGGGGATTGAAATGCTTAAGCAGAAGAAGCGGGGAGGCAACTGGTTGAGGAATAGAGAGCGCTCTTGGCACCGGAAATGGTAATCGAGTTCGTATGAGGTGACGCAGCATGCTTATCCGTGTCGACCGACATCTGTCCAATATGAAGATTGAAGAAGATGGGAATAAAGCAAAGAGAAGCACGGAGAAGCCGGAAGAAAGTATTAGAATTAGATTATAGTGATGAGTCATGACAACAACTCCAGTTCCCGACACTCATTACGAATAAAGTGGATAAGAAGATTTCTTGTAAGAGGATTGGTATTGAATTATGTAAATATAAATAAAATAGATAATTTAATTAATAAAAATGATTTGCATTAAATTATGTAAATGTAAATGTAAATTAAAATAAGTTGAAGTTATACTAAATCAATTCTTATAGTTATATTTTATCTTAATTGTAACTCAATCAAATTTATTAAAAAATTATTTCTTTCATCTAAATACATTCTCTTTCCTCTAATTTCTTCCCTTAGTTTGTTCCTCCCGCCAATAAATTTTCTCTATTTTACCCATGTGCCTTTATAATATTATTTTGAGATATTTTATTATTCTCTCCATTTCCTTCCACTAGCATTAGCATTTTATTATTGAAAAAAATTTTTATTAAATTTATAATATTTTATTATTATTTTAACTAATATATAAATAATCTAATAAAGGAATAAATTTTAAATGAAATAATCAAATAGAAAATCATGTCAAATTATGTAAATTTTACATTTACATTTCTAATGCTCTAAAAGAAGTAATCATCTCAGTTCTTTTTTTTTTATTATGTATAATGTATTATTAAATGATTATAAATTATTTATTATATTTTATTTATAAATTTATTATCTAATATCACATTATTAAATGATAAAAATTAAGATAATAAATAGATTTTGTTTATAAAATAAATAAATTTATACATATATCTAAGAGAAATTATTTGACTTTTAAAATAAATTTATTAATAATTAAAAGAAAATATATCAATAATAAAATTATTTTTATTACAAAATAAATTTAATTATATTAAATAAATTAGATCTATTTATAAAATTATTTTTATAAAATATAATCATTGTAGAAGATCAAAGACACGGAGGGTCTGATCCAGAGTCGAAAACAAACTTGGGAGAGGGAAAGGCCCAAATAAACTATCACTATGTTTTGATAATCCTATTATTGGGCTGTATCGTGGGCTGCTGCTACTTCTCAAAATGCTCTCTCTCTCTCTCGTACATGGACCTTCCATCAAAGTCGTTACTCGAATCTCCATTACACCCTCCCAGTAATATTTAGTAATAATCTTAATTATAGAGTATTTTGAAAGTTATTACAGATGATTAGCAAACTGTGGTTCAAATTCAACGTCAATATCCGTACGTACTTTTTTTTCATTAGTTTAACGGTTTATGTTTTCGGAAAAAATGGTACTTTAACAGTTAATGTCGGAGCAATTACTCAGTTGAGAAGCTGGTCATGTGCTTGGCCTTTAAATTAAGAAAAACTCTCTTCATCATTTTTACACATTATATATTATATTTATTTATTTTTATAAATAATAAGTAGAAAAGTTTAATTAATTTTAAAAAAATAAAATCAAAAATAATTTTTTTTAAAAATATAATATATAATATGTAAAGATAATAAATAGCAAAACTCTTAAATTAATACTTGAAAGTTGGGTGGAATATGCCTGGATAAAATGTGAAAATGGTTGTATTATTCTTTGAATAATACTATTTTCTCCTCTCATTTTGTTCTTTCATTTTAATTACTTATATATTTAAATTTTTTTATTTTTTTTATTTACTGATTAAAGAAGTGACTATTAGTATATTGATATATATTTTTTATTTTTTAAAAATATTTAAAGATATTAAAAAAATATAAATAAAATTAATAAAAATAAATAAAAAAGATAAATTTTACTTAGACGACGCCAAGCTATTAGTGCTGGCCTAGCATTACCCTTATTCTTTTGGTTGTCTCGTTTCTGCTGGCACTGTCATTTTATTTTGTCGAGTCTCACAACCCACAAGACATAACTTGTTTGTTTTGTCATTAGAAAAAATAAGGTTCTTACATAGTTATTTACAATAAAAATTATTATTTTTTATTGAAAGGAGCCCATTATAGTCGACCTAAATAACTTCTTACAAATATTTGTTTTTATTGTACTATTTGCAACCTTAATGCAGTCTGTTAATATAAATCACACACAAAAAAAACTGAAAAAAAAACTACACATTCTGTTCCATATTAAAATTGTGATCATGATTAGCTTTTCTAAAATTCAGATTAGTTTGGTGAATTCTGAGTCAAGACGAAGTAACTTAGGTGTCGTTTGGAGAGTGAGTTAAGTTGAAATGATTTAAGATAAAATATAAAAGTTGAATTAAATATTATAATATTATTTTTTAATTAATATTATTATTATTTTAGAATTTGAAAAAGTTAAATTAATGTTCGTTATTGTTGCATGATAAGTAAGTTCATGATCAATATAGTAGTGGTCATTTGACTCCTAATTTTCTTGTGCCTTTTTTTATAATAAAAAAATCATCATTTTGTTAATGTCCTAAATTGCACAACAGGCTGAAAGGGGAGAATAGTCATTCCCGGCCCATTTTGACGATCTAAGCCTCGATTGGTGTGTTCTAGAGCCCTCGGCATGGTCCGGTGCAACTGTGTATATGTATATAACAGTGAATGAAAAATAAATACTGAGAATGTAAAAAAGAGGGAGACACATAGATTTATATAGTTTTGACGAGGAAATATCTACTATAATAAGTTTATTTGCAGTTCCTCATAGTGTCTTCTCCTCATTGTACAAAAGATATCTGAGGTTTATCTTCTAATTGAAAGATTGAGCTCATGTCCTTCCCTTCAAGAAGCCAAAGTCAAGATTTTCCAAGAAGTCCCTTCAGCGATCTGGTCTCTTTCCTTTTATTATTTGCCTTCTTTCTTGTTGTACACCACATCACCCCACCTTTAATTAGAGTTGTGCGATCAAATCTCCCAATTGCTGCATAATCTTTCCACCGACCACAAATTCTTATATAGTAATTTAGTACTTTTTTTGTGAAAGAATATAGTAATTTGGTACTAACTATTGCAAAAGGATTGCTACAATAAATAGTGGTTTTTGGGGTAGAAGTTTTTCCAACGAATTTTATTTGGTGGCAAATAAGTACTTTTTGCTATCAAATTCATATTGTGAGAACAAAATTGGTCCAAAATATTTATATTTGGCCATTTTATTTGTCACGAGTGACGACTTGTCGATTAAAACAATTTATAATTTATTGCGGCAAGTTTTAACCTTTTACGGTAACACTATTATGCCGTTAAAAAAAAATTGTACAGTAAATACCATTTGTAGCAACAATAGTCGTTGTAAAAGGTCAAAACCTAAAATTCCCCTTTCTGTTGCATTTTTTCGCCCCCAGCTCGATACTATCTCTCATCTCTATCCGTGTTTTTCTCTCATGTTGTGCTTCTTGTTGTTCCTTCTCACTTCGTCTGCCCAAAATCCTTATCATTGGCACACCGCCGCAGTCTAGGGTATTCCACCACCTGCTTTGCTCGGTCTCAATTTCCATAAGCTCTCACCCTTTCTTTTTGGCCATCGATTTGGAGGTATTTTCTCTCGTCCTCTCTCTTTCTCCATTTCACTCTCCACCTTTTGTATTTCTAAAAGAACCATGGATGAAGGTCATCTTCATTCCACTTGCAACCTAGGCCTTGATCTCCATTGAATGAGATCTTCTTTTGTGTTCATCTGCAGTTTGAAAGAGAATTTTTGTGTTTTGTTCTTCTGATAGTGCATTTCTTGATTTTCCCTTCATTTCTTGGGTTACTTTTTTGCGGTTAAAGTTATGTTTTTGTTGCTGTTTGGGAGCTTGTTTTGATTATTGTTTCAGGAGATTTCTCTATGAGGGTTTTGGGCTTTCTAGGTTTGTGTGGCCATTGTGCATATGGATTTGTTAAGGATGTTTCACAATTAGATAATTTACTTAAATAATTTCTTTGTGATTAGTTTGGTTTGTTTTAAATATATTTGTTAATATAAAAAATTGCACAACAAGCCAGAACGGTACAATGTCGGTTTAGGCCTCGACAAAGCGGTCTGAAACCCAAGATGGCGATTCAAGGTGTCAATATGGTGCCCGTATGTACATCCATAACAATAAATAGAAAAAAGAACATTGGAAATGTAAATAGAGATTGACATACAGATTTACGTAGTTCGACATAAGGCCTACGTCTTCAAGTCATTTGGTGGACAAATCCATTCTAATATGCATATTTTACAGTCTCTCATTTCTTTATATACAATGGAGGTCGGAGACTCATTTTTTAAAGAAGATAATATCTCTAGAGCTCTCATCGTGAGGTTAAATATGATCCCCCTATTTTTGTGTTGTCCTCCCGAAGTCTTTCCAGTAGATCTCCTTTTATTGTGTCCTTGTCAGTGGTAAGTGAGAAAATCAATTTTATATCACTTCCTCCCATTGTGTGTCTGACTTGCTCTACTTCTTCAGATTTCTCCTTTTTCCCGACAATTCTCAACTTTTCTCTGACACCTTGTTTTTCCTTTTTGTCTTGTCCCCTTCCTCCATTTTTCCATTTACCTCCTAATGATGACCCTTTGATGGGTTGGTATATGTGCGCTTGTTATTTTTATCCCTTCTAGTATGCCTGCGATTATTAATGTCGATTTGCTCCACAAGTAGGCCTTGAAATCTTCAAGTCAAGCCGCAATAGAGATAGTCTGTGAAACACTATAGAAAAACACATTCTAAGAACTAGTCTCTAGTTTTTTGTTTGTTTGTGTAACACAATGAAGCTCCCCAAGTGTGGAGCTCAGTTTGGAGAGGTAGGCAAGAGATGTGCTCGATTGCACTAGTTGCAAGCGCTGAGCTCGGTTTGGAGAGGTAGGCGGGAGATGTGCTCGGCTGCACTAATTGCAAGCACTGCACTTGGTTTGGAGAGGTAGGCGGGAGATGTGCTCGATAGCACTAGATGCATGTGTGGAGCTCAGCTTGGCGAGGTAGAGGGGAGATGTGCTTGACTACTCTAGTTGCGAGTACAAAACTCGGCTTGGAGTTTGTTTGTATGAACGTTTGCCTAATTGGTTGCATGAAACTGTTGATCATTAGTATAGAGTGTATATTCTTCTTCTTCTTCTTTTTATTATTTTATTATTTTTTATGGAGTTAGCATATTGTTTGCCCCTTGATGTGAATTGTTGTTTGATACTTCTATTTTGGTATTGACATTAGAATTTGTTTGTAGTAACCCGTGTTAAGTGGTCAAGGAGCCCATCGACCTCCTGGGTCCATCTCAAGCAATTGTCGAGCCCATCGACTCATTCCTAAAAAAAATCTGCGCGATGTGGTTATGGAACTCAAAGGCTCATTCCCGGAGGTAACCCTTTGGCAACGGTTGTAGCACTGGTTTAAACACTCAGCGTTTACTGTAGAAGAAGTTGTGCTAGCATTGCAACCCAAGTGCGAGCGCGAAGTCACACAGCTCTAAGGGGCAAGGATCGAAGCAGTCAAGGGATTGTCATTTCCCATAGTTTGCCACGAGTCAAGGGATTCAACTTCGTGCGTGAGGGCTAGGCAGTTAAGGGAGTACTCCTGTTGTTCGTGGTGAGTTAAGAGACTTGGGTTTGTGTGTGAAGGCCAAGCAATCAAGGGACTGTTACAGCCTGTAGTCTGCTATGAATTAAGGGACTTGACTTATGTGCACGAGGGTCAAAGCAGTTAAGGAATTATTGTCGCCTATAATTCGTGTTGAGTCAAGGGACTCGACTTTCATGGGCAAGGGTGGAAGCAATCAAGGAACTGCCATCACTGTTGTTCATCTTGAGTCATGGGACTCGACTTTCGTGGGCGAGGGTCGAGCAGTCAAGGGGCTGTCATCATCGTTGTTTGCTGTGAGTCAAAGAACTCGACTTCATGGGTAGGGGTCAAAGCAGTCAAGGGACTGTCATCACTGTTGTCTGCTAAGACTCAAGGGACTCGACTTTGCCAAAGGAGATGCTCTATTGCGCTGCTGTTGTGGGAGATGAAGCTCGACTGTCCTGCTACAACAGGAGAAAGAGCTCGACTGCTCTAGGGGGTTTCCACAAAAATCGAACGGGTTAGTGTAGGTAATCCAAATTATAATTTTGAATTTCGCAAACTCGAGCCATTTCTCTAGAGTACAATGAAAGCTTGAGGTGCACCAATGAAGCCCAGAAGCAACCATTCTTTGGCAATGATATTCATATGGGGTGCTCGCAATACCTAGCAGTCTATTTTGATGAAGAAAGATTAAGACACCCGAAAGAGGCTTTGTAGTCAGTGTTTCATGCTACGTGGGACGTGTATGACACTGTACACTTAACATGCACCCTGATGCATTGTACATGGCATTGACATGCACAATCGTGGCATACTCTAAGTCCACAGTGCATAGTACATACTTGGGTACTAGGTTCTCGCCACTTTTGTCTTTCCAACAACAGTAAGATGGAAAGTTGAAAACACTTATCTTAGAGGAAATTTATATGCTCATTTAGAGATGGTTTCGTACACTGGAAAATTATCATTCTCATACTTTCGATGTAGACAATTCCACATAAGGCACCAATTGTTAATGCAAAAAATACACATCCCTACTTTTCCTTTTTGTCTTGTCCCTCTTCCTTCATTTCCCTACTTGCCTCCTTTTTTTAATAGGAATCAAGCCACACTCAACAAATATGATAAAACATGACACGTGGATATATATATATGCTTGATTTGCGCAATGATCCAACAGGGCCGGCTCTTCCATTAGGCTAGTTAGGCAATTGCCTAAGGTCCCTAATGGAAGAAGTCCCCCCCCCCAAAATATGAAGTAGAATTTTAAAAAATATATATATACCCAATAAAAAATTTTAATTAACTCAATGAAAATGAGAATATAAATAAGATTGAATAGATATTATGTCATTATTAGTTTTTAAAAGTATCACATATAAGAATTATTTTACCTATTCTCCTTCTAAAAATACACTTCTCTTTTATCATTATTAGTTTAATATATAATTAATGTGAAAATTATAAATAGAAAAATCTAATTTTTCAGTATTCATAAAATTTTTTTGTATAATCCTTTGAAGAGGCAAGGGCCCATTTTTTTTTAACAATAATGATTATAATTGTGTCCACGAGTCTAAAGTACTTGTAAAACTAGATTTGATAAAATTCTCTCTAAATAAGAAATTTTTTAATAAAGATTAAGTCAGTTATTAGTTGAAAATGTGGTATAAAATCTTAATCAATAATTTTACTTTACTAAACAATAGGAATTATTTTTAAATAAAAATCTAATATAAAAATAAAAAAAATTATTTAATTTTATTTTTAAAAAAATTCACTCAAAATTTTAACCTTGAGTCTCGGAACCGATTGAGCCGGCCCTGTGATCCAACTCCAAGTATATAGGATATAGCATATGAAAATAAAGCAATTATGTCAGATAAGGCCGGTGGTGAGGTAATTTCTTGCGTGCAGCTGGTCAAACTGATCTACAGAATCGAAAAATAAAAAAAAAAAAAGAAGAAAAAGTACTCCCAAGAAATTTGTTCATTAGTTTATTTTGCCAACATTCTGCTGACATTAAGTTGAGTATTATACAAGGGAAGTTCAAGGATATATATAGATCAAGGCAATAAAATCTTATTTTATATATATATATTTATATAGCAAATGAATGGCATCATGCATGCTAGCTAGCTAGCTAGCTTGTTTCAACGGTACTTGTAATATTTAGGATCGATTAGAGTAATTCGATATGCATGCATAATGTTGTCGGCCGGGTCTATCCTAATCTGGGAAAAAAAAATGAACAAATTATTAGTCAATTCTTTTAATCTTTGAAAGGTCGATAACTGATTGATATATATATATATATATATATATATATATATATTTATATTATATACACACACACTGATCAATGAATTAGAATATGGATTTTCGACTAGCTCCTAATCCGGCCTCATGCATGGGGACTTGATCTCAGGCAAGGCGTGGATTAATATTGCGTACTTGTGGTGTCAAGCGAGAGATGGAAAAAGTAGCTGTGGAGGGACGAAATGATCTTGAAAACAGGTCAGGCTTGACCTTGTAATATGCACACTTTTACTCCATCCCGGATGGTGTTGACCACATTTGTCAAGAAACATAGAACGTGTGGTGAGGGTGGTTAACCCGTGCATGCAAATTGCAATATATAATTAATGTGCCCTGTAATTTCACAATATTATAACCCTGCTCAAAACTTGGTCATCAAGATAATTCCAGCTTCTAGAATGGACAATATCCCAATTTATTAAAAGAAAACTCTCTCATCGCATTCATGTTAGGATCATGAGATGATATTCTCTACCAATTTTTTTTTAAATAAATAAAAGATAATTCAATGATAATAAAAATGTCACTTTTGAAATAGTAAAATAAAATGAAAGTAAGATAAAAGTGTTATTTGTATTATTAATTTTTATTAAAATGGCTTCATTTATGGCTAAGGACTATCATAATTAGTACATTTCGAGCACTTAATAGAAATTACATTAGTAGAAATCAGGACATATATTGTAGTTCGTTTTGGTACTTCATTTAACCCAGCTGGTAATTATGGTTGTGCTTTACTTAATTTGTTCGTGCTATGTAGTACTAGACGTTTGCTAGCCGCTAGGGTGCTTGATGATACATGCTCAAGAATCATCAATTTATTTTATCTCCTGATCTAATCCATGCAGGACCATAATTAAGCATATAATTAGCACCATAACTAAGTATCTATTCATCTTTTATTTTTCCCGGCCAAACCATTTATATGAAGCTAAATGGAGTAAAAACAAAAGGATTAATTAATGCTATTGTTGATGTCGTGTTTCGCACACCCATGAATTAGGTTCTAACACCTCAGGTCTTTACAATGGGTCCTGCGAAGAGTAGAATGAATGCGGCTTGAGAGGGCGGCCTAGGGGCCGGAAGCCTCCCATGCCAAAGTTAGTAAACGTTTTTGGAGTGTAGCAAATAAGTAAGGAAACTTAAAGACCAGAGAACTTTCTCATACTTGGGATTGGCTATTTATACTAGAAGTTTGATGGGCAGATCAAGTCTGTTGCTTTGAGACCTGGAGTCCTTGCACTGTTCTTTTTTTTCAGAATCTTTAAATGCGGCTTGGCTCCGTGTTGGTTTCATAATTGCAAGTGTGACTTGATTTTCAACGTCATTAATATGAGGCAGTTTCTTGAGCCTCAACTTGGCTTATGAGAGTTGTTGATACTCTGATGCTGATGAATCGAGGGTCTTCTGTGTTTCCTGTATACCCCACGTATACCTAGTTCTAGAGCGAGGCCGCTAATGTGTCAAGTTGAGTTTTCTTGTTGACCAAATAGCGCTTTTTCCTGGTTGACAATTTGTTTCCTTATTCAAATTAGATCCTCACTAGGTTGGGTTTCTAGG
Source organism: Cyclocarya paliurus (assembly GCA_029856935.1). Classification (NCBI taxonomy): domain Eukaryota; kingdom Viridiplantae; phylum Streptophyta; class Magnoliopsida; order Fagales; family Juglandaceae; genus Cyclocarya; species Cyclocarya paliurus. Next base: position 11,837,105 of record CM056949.1, read on the forward strand.
CCAAGGTCTTATGGGCCTTCTTTGAGGGGAAAGTTTCCCTCATAGCTATAATACTTATTTACAAAGTGAAGCTAGGTCCAAGTAAATTGACTACATGCAATAGTAAATTTGTTGGATCTTAGGAGTGTAGAACACATCAGTAGATCAACTGTGATCCCTTAAAAAATTTAGCTTGTATGTACTAATTCTTGACGAGACATCCTCCAAATCGGATGTTGTGAAAAATTCATGGAATTTACACCATTTATTTTAAGATGAGGACGATACCCCAAATTTTATTGATATCCCTCACTTGTGATGGAGGAAAATCATAGTTACGATCTGACGCCTAGGGGATACAGATAACTAAAAGGTCAAAACCCTGGCATAAAAAAAACTATAAGCATCACCCAAAATACTAGTTACATATAAAGTACAAAGTAGAGCACAAAATCCAAGATTAGACCAAAAAACAAACCTGAGCTAACAGAAACCTGCAAGAAAAAGCACATTCAAAAAGGATAAAAACAAATAAAAGCAAAGCACCATACCTGAGATAGCACTACGAGATCCGCAGATGAGGAAGACCAACTCTATCCATACAAAGAAGACCTCTTAACTGGCTAGGTAAATCACTATCACTTGACCAATCCAAATTTGAGCCCCCAGCTCCCTGCTTGGCAATAAAATCAATCACAACATTTCTCTCATGAAAAATATGAATCACTCTATTATCCATGCAAGATAAATAGACATGTAATTCATCCCAGAAATCCTTTAAATACCAGATATCATAATTTCTTTTAGTGATCCAATTAACAAGAACCCTAAGTCAGTCTCAAATCTCTATCCGATAAAAACCAAGCTGACAACATCGACGAACCCCTTCCACCAAACTTCTCATTTCAGCAAAATTATTAGAGCCCCAAAATAAGCCGCATGTAAATTACCACATTCGTCACCAATAACACCCCCTGCTCCTGCCAACCCAGGATTACCCAAACTACTATCAAGAGTATTAAGCTTCACCCAACCCTGCTGACGGCGAGACCATCTCACCACACGAACATGTTTAGGTTTTATTGGTAAAACCAGAATATCCAGACAATTTAAAATAGCCACATACTGGGTGGAGATCCTAAAGACTCTCATAATCAAGTGCATAATTTTACATAATTTAATAACATGCCAAACTGAATAAACTATGGCACCCTTGTCTTCATACCTAGTTTTGCAGTGTCTATCCCAGATCTTCCAGGAAATAATAGACAGGAGGAGACAAAAAATAATCTGCATCTGGGAAGACTTGCCAATATGGCGAAACCAAAAGTTAATTTGCTCCTTCCAAGTTTGAAACACACCCATATGCACGCCTAATTGAATCGCAACTAGGCTCAAATATTGTCTATCAAAATCACCAGTACAGAGTACATGATTCAGATCCTCAATATGGCCCCTAGAAAACAATTACATTTAGAAACCATGGGATACCCACCATTTTAATCTTATCATCAACATTCAAACAATTATTAAAAGCTTTCCACATCATAATAGAAATTTTCTTCAGAAGATTGATATGCCAAATCCAAGCCCATGGTAAAGGAGGCGCACTAACCCTGATAAAATCCTAAGCACTTTTAGTAGTAAAATTTTCACCATCTTCCTTCAACCAAATTAAGACATCTTGGCCATCATTTCTTCTAGCCAAGAACTGATACAATTCAATAACTTTTTGTTGACCCACAAGCCTATCTAAAAGAGGAATATTTCACCCATGTTCAGTACACAATCTTTAATCTTCAACAAGGGTTGTTCAATCACAAGATAATTACCACAAAGAGGATCTCCCTCCTCCCAATTATCATACCAAAAAGAAATATTTCCATATCTCACTATCCATTTAGAATTGTTTAAAACCTCCGAAATACTACAGACAATAGATTTCCAAAAACGAGTCCCCTTAATAGGCACCAAAAGGGATAAATGATTACCTCTAGAATATTTCCTTCTGAAAAAATCAGCCCATAAAACTAATCTTTAATGAGCCGCCAAGCCAATTTCAAATGAAAAGCCCTCTGAATGTCCCCAAAATCCCAAATACCCAAACCTCTATCATCAGTAGGTCTACAAATATTATTCCAAGAAATTCATTTCCTTTTACCTTTACCATCAGAATCACCCCAAAAGAACAAACTCAATAGCCTATTTAAGGCCTTGAGTACTACATTAGGAACATGTAAAACAATAAGAAGATGCGTGGCCATACTCGATAGGACATGACGAAGAAGAATAATTCTACCACCCGCAGAGAACAATTTCATTTTCCAGCCTACTATTTTCTTTTTAACTTTTCCAAGTAACTTACCAAAGTCAGAAGCCTCCAATTTACCAACCACAATAGACACACCTAAATATTTAAAATGAAAAGATCTTTCAGAGAAACCAATGTGTAAAAGAGAAATCTCTATGAAAGTCGGGATTTTTTAAGAAAATAAATGGCACCCTTATCTTTATTAAGGACTTAATCCGTCTAAGCTTCATAAAGGTTCAAAACCTTCATCAAGCTTCTCATAGACCTTGTACCACCATTACCAAAAATAATGATACCATTAGCATACATAAGGTGGGAAATAAGCGAAGTACCTATAGCTTGAGTAAACTGACCAATTTTACTATTTTCAAAGGATTGCTTGAGAAGACGAGAAAACACATCTTGCATAATAATAAACAAATAGGGCGAAAGAGGATATCTTTGACTCAGACCACGTTCACCTATAAAGAATCCCAGGGAGGTGCAGTTCATCATAATCAAATACCAGGGGGTAGAGATACATTCCTTAATAAAATCATAGGCTTGAGAAGAAAAACCAAACGTAGCTAGGATATGTAATAAAAAATTTCAATCCACTCTATCATAAGTTTTAGACATGTCAAGCTTAACCAATATATTACCCCATTAGAATTTTTGTAAATAGAATGAACCATCTCCTGGGTCAAACTGGTATTCTCAAAAATACTATGACCAGGAATAAAAACCCATTGCTCCTGACAAATCATCTTAGAAAGTAAATTCGTCATTCGACCCACAATAATCTTGGCACAAATCTTGTAAATCACCAAACAGAGACTGATAGGCCTAAATTTATCAAAGCCAGTAGGCTTGTCCATTTTAGGAATAAAAACAATAGAAGAAGCAGTATAAAATCTTGGAAGGGACTTACTATTAAAAAAACAGAACAACTTCCAATAAATCTTTTTTGACAATATCCCAACAAACTTTAAAGAAACCAGAATCAAAACCATTTGGACGAAAACTACTATTAATGAGAAAACTAAAGAGAGCATCCTTAATTTCCTCTAAAGAAGGGTCTCTACAACGCACCAGATTATCATTAATAGTGATCATAGGAGAAATCAAATCACTTAAATTTGGCAAAGTACGACAACCACTCTGACCTAAAAAATTTTGAAAATACTCAACAACAACCTGATGAATGTCAAAAGGAGACTTTAAAATAGTTCTATCAGCCAAACACATATGCTAACCCTTTTTTGACTCTTCGCATTCAAATAAGCATGAAAAAATTTGGAATTATTATCCCATCTTTCAACCAACTTTTCTTAGCCATATCAGAAAGGCGAGTATTCTCTCTACCTATCCAGGTGTCTAATTCAAACTTAGACACCAAAAGATCATTCTCATCCTCATGGTTAAAACTAGCCTGAAACCAGTTATCCAGATTTTCAATGCGATGCTCTAACTCATTAATAATAACATTAGTCTAGCCAAAAACACACTTATTCTACTCCCTTAACACCACCTTAACCCTTTTCAATTTATGAGCTAAGTTACTAAGCCTAAAACCAGTCCCCTCTTGGTCACAGTTTTGAATGCAAAGATTAAAATCTTCCATCACAACAAATTGAAGTTGATGCCCACTTCTTCTTTCCGAATCATCTTTGAAAATATTAAAATCACCACAAAAAATCCACGGGAGATTACCGTTTCCTATAGCCTCCAGATTCTCCCAAAGAATTTTCCTTTCTAGATGGTTACACTTGGCATACACAACTGTAAGCTGAAAAATATGCTCATTTTCATCAACTTTTATCGTCACAAATTGATTCGAAGCTGCCAAACATTGAACTGAAATAGTCGAATTCCACAACAACCAGATTTTTTCCATCTTGTGCTTCATTAGTGACAAAAAGCTCGCAACGAATCTAGCCCAAAAGAGAAGGAATTGTTTCCTCAAGCCAAAAAGGTTTAGCCAAAGCAACAATATTATGCCTATATTTTTTTATAATTTTCCTCAGCCTCAATTTGGAAGTTCCAATACCCTTAATATTCCAAAACATAAAAGGACTAATCATAGATTAAGTTTTGAAGGGCGAATCACCGGCCTAGTAGGTCTCATTTTATGAAACTTACCAACTGAATTTCTTGGGCCTTCTAAATCTGTGCAATATTCCTTTCTTGTATCTTCATTTATATTGTCTCTCTCAGTTTCATGATCAGATTGGACTTCAATCAAATGAGTCCCATCCTCAATTTCAGCTAGGAAAAAACCAGTACCTGCAGGCCTCGTCTCTTGTTGAACCATAGGCAACCAAATATGCTCCTCACGTTAGCCCACTTTACAGGCCCGATATCTGGCAACCATTTCTCCCGCTGGCCCACTGCATTTACATCTTTCTTGTCATGTTGAGCTGAAGTAGATGGAACCATATGCATAATCTGCTCCTCACTTTGATCAGCTTCACCTGCATAACCCAATATTTCATTTCCATCACCGGCACCAAGGTCCCTTGCATCTTGCAAAGGTTGTCCCACCAACACCAACTGCATCTCCTTTTGAAGCTGGCTACTAGAAGCTTGGAAATCAACATTGTTAGATGCTAAAATCATCTATCCATCCATCACTACATCTATCTTGTTACCCGAAACCACTGCTATATTGGACATTTGCACCCGAGTGTCTTCCTACTCTACTTCAAGTTGCTCATGCAACCCATTAACCGCAGGGAGCTTCTCAATTTTTTCAGTTTCTAGCTAAACAGTCTCCATCGTTTGGTCCCCCTTCACCTTCTCCATATCGGCCACATTCTTTTCTTCCTTTTTAACCCATACATGACCTCACTCAGATTTTTGTTTTCGGATTAGAGGTGTTACGGCATGTTCCTAGATTGTGTCCTTGAGTTTTACAGAAAGAGCAATATGCAGGCAAAGTTTCAAAAATTACCACTTGCCTCCTGCTTTGTTGCAAGCCTGGACTACCGATCCAAAAATATGATATAGTTTCTTTTGAAAAATCAATCTCAAGGCATACTTGTGCCCTGTTAGTTCTTGTCGCACAAGTCATTGAATTATCCCGTCGAATGAATTTTCCTATTGGCGTCGTTAACATCTTCAAGACTGAAACATGATAAAAATGAGGTGGAAGTCCAAGCAAGAATACCCAAACCGGCACATAAGGAGGCTTAGACTTTTATGTATTTTCATATAACTATAAACATATTATTATTATTATTTTATTAGATTTTATATTATCAATCAATTGTTAATTTTAATAGAATTATTATCGTATCATTATTATTATTACTATTAATATTTTATTGTTATTAGGATAACCTATTCTTTTAACTTCCACGTTTTTCCCTCCGTTCCACTCCACGTTCTCCCTCTCCTCTGAACGTTACTCAGTTCCATAACCAACAAGTTAAAACTAGTATTTATCTTTAGCCTCTTTCTCTCCTTCAAAAATCCTCCCAAAAAAAATCGTAGCAATTATCCTCACGACAACACTTTCTCCATCATCACACAACAACGTTCTTCCTCGGCAAACAAAACAACAAACCTTCCCCCACATCTCAGCCTTGTTTTACACTCCTCAACAGAGCACTGATAGTAGCAACCTAAAGGGCCACGACTCAACGACGAAACCTGAACCATCGCGGCGACTCCACTGCCCAGACCATGCGTGACCTTGAAGACCTCCAAGCACTGTCACACGTACACCACGCTTTGACCTCTTGCACCTGTGGAAAAGTTTCTCGACGCAGCCAGTTTAGGTTATATCAACAGCCACCACAGAAGATGTCGGAGCACTATCCCAATTATCCAGAAAACGCAGACCAGCCTTGTGCTGCCGTCGCCAACCACCTTAAGGGATGTCGAACCACCCCTCGGACGACACAGAAACTGCTGGCCAATTATACCCCATCTAGCCCACTCCTTTCCGATAAGTTCACTGTCATCCACCAGCCTCTTCTCTTTCTCTCTGTTGTTTCGGCATAACAGAGCTCTCTCTCTCCTTCTCTCAGCGTCGTACCACCACTGCCTAGAGAACCCAGTCGCGTCGCTGGTCTTTCCCCAACCACCATCGTCTCACCCAGCTCAGCCACGTGCTCCTCCTCCTCTCGGTGAGTCCCTTGCCTCACACGCCTCTCCCATTTCCCTCTGTTTCTCTACAGAATATATTTGTTGCTTTTGGGTTTTAATTTACTAAGTGCATGTGTTAAAGGAGATTACTTTTAGCCCTTTCTAATCCAGTATCTTGAAAGATTGTTTTAAGTATAATTACATTTATAACCTCACATTTAAGTATATGTTAGTTATGAATATTATTACGTCATTTTATTTGAAGTTGAGTTGGGCTTAATATTTTAAAGGTGAGTTTTTACTTAAATAAATATGAGCAATTAGACTTAAATTATTATAGAAAGTATTTAAAGGAATTAAAGTATATTTTATACTATTGAGCCTATTATTTTTATTCAAATTGACTATTTAACTAGATTTTTAATAAAATTATTAAGTTATATTTTATATAGAAATTAAGGAATATGTTATAAGTTTTGAATAATTATGTTAAGAAATGAAAACTATTTTAAGAATTTAGATTTTTATGACTTATTTAAAACGACCCAAGTATTCTACTAAATTATATTATGTTATTAGTATTTAAGTAATTTAAAATATCAGGATTTATTGATTATGGTGTTAAACAAAAGATTTAATAGATTATATTCTAGATTATGAAATTAATTAAGCAGGATATTAGTACATGTTGTTCCAAGACAGATTTAGTGATATTTAATACTATGTATAGGTGACGAGCTACGATATGAGATTCAAGAAGAAGCGCAACAAGGTAAATAATTTGATCACAAATTAGGATCATCACAGTTCAGCTTATATAGATTATTATTAGCGTCAGTTCTTTGACAACCATTTTTATGTACTACTCATGTCATATGCAAACATGTCATCCAACATAGCATACGATCATGTCATTCTACATTATTTTCAGATTCAGAAGTTATAATTATGTATGTATGATGTCATGCATCTCACGTCGCATAAAAACAAGTTCAACTGTAAGATAAGATAAGATCAATTAATCAGAATGCAGTTCAGTTTTAGGGTGGATGTGCAAGCCACAGACTCAAGCGTGGTCCACCATAGTATGCCAAAATACTATCAGCGGCTCCTCTTGCTGCAGCTGGACGTGGGGCCGGTGCACAACCTCACACATAGGGTTAAGTGTGTTGGCCATTCAGATCAGTCAGTTAATTCAGATCAATCAATCATGCATATCATAAGTATCAATTTGGAAACCATGAATTTTAAGCTCTCAGCATGAAAATTTTTATGAAAACCTTATGTTATTATGTTTACGTTGTGATGTATTTCTTGTTGAGTCTACAACTCATTTTAGTTTATTTTATATTTTTAAACCATTCAGGTAAGGATGATCAACACGAGCAGGTAGGTTAGGATTAGAAGGAGCAGTTGATTTAGTTTCAGACTTTCTAGAATAAAATTGCTTTTATGACATAAATTTATTCAGTTTATTCATTTAAGTTTTTGGAAGACATTTTATTAAACAAATCTTTTATGAAATAAATGCTAATTTCATGTTATTAAATATGAAATCTCTTGCTGGATTTATTTTTATGAAAAGCACGTGACACTCCTAACCTACGGGAAGGGGGTGGTACAACTCCCTTGACAGAGCTTTGTTAAAAATCATGTTCATTAGACATACGTATAAAAATGTGATGTGGGCGTTTCATGGAGGAGACAACAGGCACGCTAGACAGACCCCACTGGCTACGGATGAAGGCTCTAATGGTGTCTAATGATGGTTGCTGCCGGATGAACTTTAGCACCATCGAAAACCGAAATGGTTAAGAAGATTTTTCAATTTCTTCCACAGTGAACGTGAAACAAATTTTCCCATTAATGATCTTAGGTTGTCGAAAAGGGATGTCCATCTCTGATAAAGGTTGCGGAATGGCAAAAACAAGGTCTGCAAACAACCGAGAATAGCCTGCCGAAGGCAGCAGGACATCGACGACTGCCATGCAGCCTACATGAAGCCCTAGGAGAAAAGAGAAAAAGAAAAAACCCTAGCAAACCAAAAATTTTATTTTTGGAAGGTCGAAACTTTTACCGTCACTTATGGATTTTACACCCTTTAATAAAAGGATGACACATATATATGCCATCTTATATATTTACCGTAAAATCGATTAGCTTTTACAAACTTTCTTGGCATCTCTTTCTCCCCTTCCTCTCTCTTCTCTCTCTATTCCCGAAGCTTAGATTTTCTCTCTCTCTCTCTCTCAATCCGAAGCTCAGATTCTCTCTCTCTCTCTCTTCAAGTCATTTGAGATGGGGAAATACCCTTTCTAATAAGCAACCCGCTTTCACTTTTTTCTTTTTTGGGTGATTGGAAGAGATTTGGGGAAGTGAGTTTGACTATGGATTAGCCCAAGGAGATGGAGAGGCTGAGGCACCTTCTATGCAATGGTTTTCTATTGAGCTAGGTTGGTCTTGGTTGCACTTTGAGCTCCCACCCACAAGACGTGAGTGTTGAAGGCCATGATCTCATATTTAACCGTTGAATACAGCTCCACAACATCATTGGTGATACATCTCTAGAACTCTAGGGACTAAATTTGGGTTTCCATCTCAAGGCTTCTTAAGGTGTTGTAATCTTAATAGTGCCTGGTAACTAGGCTCTTTGATGGACAAGAAACGTAGGGATCTCACACTCTGTAACGTTTGAAGAAAAGACATTTTGTCCTCCAACATTGGGATGGAAAAGTATGGTTCTTGTTCCTCAAACTCATCAAACTTCAAGCTTTCTATAGGGAAAATCTCTTGCTTCCAGGGGGAGGGGGAAGAGAGACTTCAAGAGAAAGATAGAGAAAGCGGTTGACGGAGGAGAGAGACTTTGTATGAGAGCATTATTTTCTCAAATTGTTTCTAGTGTAAATAATCTACATTGCTTACGTGCCCTCTTTTTATTGGAGGGTGTAAAATCAAACTTTTTACCATATCCGTTTTAAATTTTTTCTCATTCTTGACACCTTCACGCTAGCCAACCATATTTCCTATCGTGATATCACCACTTTCGATTGATTTTCAATAGAACTCCATAAATTCAACACAATCCTACCTTAGGTCCTTAGTTGATCATATGGTACTATTAATTTGTATCAAATCAAATTAAACTTCACATTGGAGGGGATAAAATATCTCAGGCCCAAAGTGACTTTCCAAACCCAGTCCAAGGTTAGGGATGTTATTAAGAGGGAATGAAGGACAAAAGACTGAGGAAGTAAAATGGTATCAATGTGTCAAGAGGAAAAAAGAGGAGGGGACATAAAGGAGAGATGATGTGACATAAAGGAGGGATGAACAGAGGATCAAAGAAAAGGCCCATACGACTTCAAAGGGGCTTCCAGACTACGACTTCAACTTCTCCTTCAACTTCTTCAACCTCACGGTCAAAGCACCAATGACAAGGTCTTCTTAACTCACTAAAAAATGAGCAACACAAAAGCTATCCCAAGTGCATGAGGATGTCGTGTGATAGTAAGGAATAAATTCCTAAATCATCTCCTCAGGAAAAGTTACTTAAAATCAAACTCGTTTAAAATAGTGAAAATATTTACAAAGAAAAAAAAAAGTGGTGGTATGTGCAATGAATGGAAGAGTGCAACAGGAAAAAAAAAAGCACTAGTCATGGATTCATATTTTTGAATTTTTGAGTGTCAAAATGAAATGTAAAAGAGTAATAAATTGAAATTAACAATTAAGGAATCAACTAAGTTAAACAACTTTAATTAATCTGAAAATTAAATAATAAAACAGAAATTATTTAAGTCTTAATTAAACTTTAATTAATCTATTATGCAATAGAACTAAGATATTAATAAAACTAAGTTAATAATTAAACTAGATTAGAAAGTAATTGACAAAATACGAACTGAAAATTGAAAAACTCCAAATCAAGATTCTAGGGTTCATCCTTATATTCAAATCACAAATTCTCAAAATCAATCCATAGCAATTGTAATCACTGTTAAATGAAAGCTTAAAAGAGTAAGAAAAATAACGACATTAAGTAAAATAAATAGCAAGTAAATTGAACAAACTTCTAAGCCAAAAGTCTCAAAAATACTCTATAAACTTTAAACTAAAATTAAATAGAAAGTAAGTAATGAAAAAAGCAAGCCAAATAAATGGAGATGGAGGTGGTAGCAGTGGAGGAGATGCTAAGCTGCGGCAATTGGACCCCTGGAGTTCTTCAGCACCACTGATGTGTTGCCTGTGTGTGTTGCATCCAAAAAGTGAAAGAAAAAGAAAATATCCCTACGTGCGGCGTTCTCTATGTGTTTTGTTTTGACTTCCTTTTGCATTTCTTTTCGCGTGCGTTTCGTTCTTTCATTCTTTTGACTTCCTTTTTTTTCTCATGCATTTCTTGACCTATATAAAATAAAAATAAAAATTAGAAAAGAATAAAATAAAATAAAAAAGAAGAATTGAATATAAAAAATATGTTGTGCATGTGAAGGAATATCATCCAATTAAATCACAAGTTATAAAAATTAAGTATTAACTATGCTATAAATCAATTTAAATCACAATTCGGATTTATGCATCTTAACCATTTTTCCATCTAAAATCAATAATAATGTAATGAAATAATTAAAATATATTGGTTCTAGATGTATAAAATATACAATAATTCACCTCAATCACTCATTCAAAAAATAGATCTTTGATCCCTATTGTACAGCGAAGATGAGAGACCATGAGAGACTGTAAAACAATAACATTATAGTGGATTCTCCCTTCTTCAAACTCCCGTGAATGTAGGCATTATGCCGAATCTCATAAATCTAAGTCTCCGTCTTTTACTTTCCCTGCATTTAGGGGTGATTTCGGTCAAGTCTGATTGGTCCATAGGGTGTTTTTAGGACTGGACCAGACCATTTCGATCCCCCCTTTTTGCACCCCAAATTGGACTGGACCGTGAAGTATTAGTCCAATCTATCCGTTCGGTCCTCCCTATCACCAAATGGGCCAGTTTTATAATTTTCAGCCTAACTAACATTTCTAGTAAGATTTTGGCCCATGTTTTGATATTTTATCTCATTTTCAGCGTAAAATTATTTACATACAAAAAATAGAAAAAAAAACTTAAAAAAGATGCAATATGCCAATAAGATCAAAACTCAAAATAAAATAAAAATATAGAAAAATAAATAAAAATTATCCATATCCATCCAAAAAAGGTTATCAACGGATAAAGCCAAACAACGTCGTTCCAACGCGGGTGATTTAAAAAAAAACTGAGTTGAGTGAAATAGCATGGTTTCACGGAACTCAACAATCATCCAATGGATCCGTTTAAATTACTAATATTAAAATTAAGATTTAATTAATAATGTGGATTATGTAATTAAAAAAATATTTAATTATAATTTATATTTATGATATTGATAGTTATAACTTAGACTTTAGTATTCATAATCATTAATAATGGCCTGTATTAAAAATTAAAATTCTAACATTTTATTTTTTTATATATCATATATGGTTAATGAATATTAAATAACTTCATTGTCTATAGATTATTAATGCTTGCTTGCAACTTAGGTATCTTAAAAAAATTTATCTAATTATTTTAATTAAGTGTAAATAGTAGAGTATATATGAATGTATGATGTATTTACATATAATGACATAAATTATCATATGATTTATGATATTTTATTAATTGATAGCATATATTATTTAACATTTTATATGGTCAATGATAATATATTAAATGAAAATTACATAATTAACTTATACAATTACTATATAAAATAATATATTATATTATTAAAAATATTTAAAAAAATATATATTGTTCAATCGGTTTTAATCCGATCTGGTCCAAAAATCATAAGCCTCAGGACCGAACTGAAATCCATTTGGTCTGGTTTGGTCCGGACCGAAAATTTTACACCACTACCTGCATTTATTTCTTGTTCACTGTCATGGATATACACACAAATACCATACAGCCGTACCCAACCACCACTGGGAGCTACAAACCACTCTGACTGAAGCCCAAATCGTCATAGTGGACTGGGAATGACTCTCTCCCCTTCCAACTTGTCATGCGATATTTAGGCATTAACCCTCATAGTTGAACTTACACTTCAAAAACACTAATCAAAGTTAAAGTTAGAGTTATTTTAGATTATCATAAATCCCAATAATTTATTCTTCTAAGAAATTGTGAAATCACGTCCACTACCTGTATACTTAGTTTGTAATATTACAATTTCTTTACCTAAATTTTTTGTTTGAATTTATAAATGAGTTGAGATGATTTTAGATGAGTTAAATAAAATATTATTTTTTAATAATATTATTATTCTAAGATTTGAAAAAATTGAATTGTTTATTATATTTTATGTAGAAATTTAGAAAAATTATAATAGTGAGATAAGATGAATTTTCAATCTAAATTGAGATTATTTTTCATCAACATTTTTCATTGGATTATGTGTAATAATTATTTCATAAGGATATGTAATAATATTTATACAATTATGTTTGGTAAGCTAATTATTAGAGATATTATTACAGTTTTTTCTTTTGGGTCAGTAAGTTGGTACAATATGGTATAATATTGAAATCAAGAACAATATAAAAACCAAGTAGAATTGGTTGACTTGTAGCATATTCAAGCCAGATGACCAGTCGGATTCTGCCACGTGAAGCTCTAAACTATCCATCATGTATGACTACGTAAAAGATCAACTCTTCAACCTTGTTCCGTTTGTCCGTCGGATGAGAAGGCAATGAGGTCTCCGTTAGGTGAGCAGCTGGGCACGATGCAGATCCATGGTCCCTCCGGTAATTGTACTTAAACCGGGCAGTCCAAGTCGGCGTTAATGGATTCGATATAAGCAAACTCTAGTGCCCAGACCAAAACACGGCGCGCGGACTTGACGTCTGGCAAGTATGCACGACGCGGAGGCGTTATTCCCAGTTTCCCCTGTCGTTGATGTCTTCCCGTCGCGTCAGCCGGATCAGGATATTATCACCATCATTCACTTTGATTATCACCAGGAGGGAGTTTCCATCGAAGTCGTGACCATACGCGACACAATTGCCGTCGGGAGAAGATCATGAACAAAATTTCTAACCACTCGGAGTTGACTTGCACCCGAACCGATGTGGAAGATCTCGAAACTGTGGCCGAGCCGGAGTGATACAATGGATCAATCCAAGCGGGAAACAAATTGGTTAAATTTCATGGAAATCCACCCGGAAAATCGATCATCCTCCAGGCATAAACCCAAGGAATCTGCCTCGGCTCTGGATGGATCGATCGGTTCCGAGATCAGTTGCAGAGACTATCAGGTAATTTTTTAAGTGCTGTGCTGTGCTGTTCAAAATATGCTAAACAAATACACAATTAAAATTGAAAGATAGTCAAAAAAAAAATTGAAAGATAGTCTCTTTTAGAACTTTTGGAGGCGATCGACGGATGCTTCTTTTTCTTTTAAAATATATAATCCTCTCGATACATGAAATGATCAGATGTTTTGTTAAAAATTAAATTAAATATTATTTTTATTTTATAATTTAAAAAAATTAAATTATTTATTATATTTTTATATAAAAATTTAAAAAAATTATAATAATAAGATGATATATTTTAGATCTTCAAACCGATCCTAACATCGAATGTGTCTTCATCTTCCGACACGTACGTACGTACCCGAGGTAAATCTACCATTCTGGTCAACATGGGCATGAAGAAATTAATGTCTTTTTCTTTTTCCCTCTGCTTCTAGCTAGTGTACATAGCTTCTTTAAGCAGCTCTCTTTCGTCGAATCTTTGAATGCAAACCAAAGGACACGTACGCAGCGTCACCTAGAGCCAATCTTATCTAGAAAGGTTTGCCTCCCTTGCCAGCGACTTGCCGACTGTTGATCTGGACGCGGACTGTCATTCCGGGTCAAAAATAGAATATAAATAAAAAATTGTCATTTATCATCATCTTCCCATCACATTAATATATAATTTTTATTTTTATCTTTTTATTTAAATACACATATTTAAATATATAAATACACACATATTGATATAAGGTTTGGATAATGAATTAATTGAGATAAGATAAAATTAGATAAAAATTAGAAGTTAAATAAAATATTATTAAAATATTATTTTTATTTAAAATTTTAAAAAATTAAATTATTTATTATATTTTATATAAAAATTTAAAAAAATTATAATAATTAAATAAAATGAGATAATATGAATTAAAAGACTCTCTCAATCCAAACAAGACTAATAAAATAGTAAAAATGATAAATCATCATTTATTGATATGTAGCGTAGGAATGTAAGTAGAATTTTTTATAATACATATATATTTCTTAATTAGTACTGTCTGGACGCTTTTTTCTAGCAAGCCGAAATATAAGTACCGTAGGAAGCAAGCAAGCATGCCTAGCCCTAAACCTAACTCATGATACTTCCAGATATAATGCAGTATGAAGTCGGCTGCTTCCTTCGTTTACTAACCTCCCCACAACCCTAATTGGCTAATTTATCGAGGAAAAAAACACTTCTCTCCTTACTTCCTCTCTATATATACAGTAAAGCAAGCAGCTTAATAATCACGAACCCTACTGCAGTCGGCTTTATTTCTTTTGAACTCTTAAGAAGTACTACTCGGCTTCCTTATAAATCCTTCCCACCTCACTATATATGTCTTCCAGATCAGTTCTTCAATGGCTAAGCCTTGTGGCGATCGTGTGGCTTCAAGTTGTAAATGGAACGAATTTCAATTTCCCTGCTTATTCTATCCAACTCAAGAAGCAACTCTCTATATCCCAGTTGCAACTCATCCTGCTCGCCTTCGCCTTTGATGCCGGAAAGATCTTCGGTTTCTTACCAGGGTTATTGGCTGATCGTCTACCTCTCTGGTTGATGCTCCTGATTGGTTCTATTCTCGGGTTTGTTGGCTATGGATTGTCGTTCCTCCTCTTAAAACTCCATATTTATATGTATTGGGTTTTCTTTCTATTCATTTTATTTGCAAGCCTCGGTATCTCTTGGATTAACACAGTCTGCAATCTGGTTATCATAAGGAACTTTCCTTCTCATCATCAACAAGTTGTGGCGGGGATAGCAATTAGCTACCAAGGATTAAGCGCAAAGATCTATACAGACTTTGTTCATGCTATTTTTTCCCCTGCGCCCGATAAAATAGCTGAAGCGTTTCTTCTTCTCAACTCTATCTCAGCTATAATCTTTGGTGTCATAGTTGCACCAATTCTGATTCCAAAAATTGAATTTGGACGACCAAGATCAATCATGAGAGTTGGGTTCGCTGTTCTATTTTTCATAGCAATAGGGACTGGAATCTATTCTTTGATCAGCAGTTTAGTTCCAATATCACCTCTGGGTAAAATTGTTGGCATGGGAGTTTTCCTGTTGCTCCCTTTAGTAGTTCCAATTTTAGAATTGTCAGGAAATGTGGATCACAATGATACAGACACTAGACTTCATTGTTTTGCTTCAGAAGATCAGAATGGTGGTGTTAATAGAACATTGGAGGAGGCCGTGATAGAGGGAGAGCAAACAACTTCAAAGTCTGAGGAGATGGGAGTGAAGAAGATGGTACAAAGATGCGATTTCTATTTGTATTTTTTCATGTACCTCTGTGGGCCAACGCTGGGACTGGTGTTTTTTAACAACTTGGCTCAAATAGCTGAATCCCGTGGCCACTCTGCAAGCGCTTTAGTCTCTTTGTCTTCTTCGTTCGGGTTCTTCGGCCGTCTCATCCCATCCTTTATGGACTACTGCTCCTCACGGTGACTCTCTTAAACTCTATTTTCGGTCTCCATTATCATTTCCTTTAGAAAAGGTAAGTCGCCTGCCCGTTATATGGATCTGATCAAAATTGTTAAATGATCAGTTAAAACTTTGCATAGTCTTCATGTTGTTGACCATTGGTACGAAATATTTAAGAAATTGATGAAAAGTTCTATGCATTTTGGGATTAAACGTCGCGATTCACAACAAATTAAATTCTATTATTCAATGACTTGCATGAATAAGTGTCTAGTAATTATCATATATATAATTTTTGGAATTCTTGTTCTTTTAAGATCTTCTCCCGCATCTCCCATGCACACAAACCAGGACACATGCACCTCCATTCCACCAGTGAATCAGATCCAATTTCCACCTACCACAGGCAAAGCTTTCACAAAACTACAGATCCCAGTCAACAATGATCGTACCAGCTCAGTCATGGTGTTAGACGTACGTACTCTCTCCATTGTGAGCAGAAAAAGTCTCCACAAACTTTCCTTTCTCATCTCTAAGTGCCCACCAATCCACAAAGTCCAGTTGCCATCTATATTTAACATAACTCCCCCCAAAAGCTGGTCTGCTCTGCTTCAGAATTTCCAATTTTGGAGCCTTCATATATCAACACAAAAGAGACCCAATAGCTGCAAAAAATATATATAGACCCATTCCTCAAAACCTTCACCTTAGAAAAAACTCTTAGCATAGTAGTAGCCCAACAAATTATTACACAGTAATTATACAAAAACTAAACTGAAGTCTATCTTTCGAGTGTAACTCTCGTACTTTCTTTTGAATCTTTCAGGACTAAGTATGAGATGATTTCAAGACCAACATCTTTGGCAGCGGCATCAATGGCTCTGATGGCATTAGCTTTCTTCTTACTAATTGTTCCCTCCAGTATCACCATCCTCTTACACATCAGCACTGCCATTATAGGAGTATGTGCCGGAGCAATTTCATCTGTTGGTGTATGTATCACCGCAGACTTGTTCGGGAGGGAGCAATTTTCTCGGAATCATAATGTGGTGATTGCCAATATTCCAGTGGGATCCTTAACTTTTGGTTGCATGGCAGCTTTCCTTTACCGCAGGGAAGGAAACGTCGGAGATCATATATGCATGGGAATGAAATGCTACAGAACGACGTTTGTTATCTGGGGTTCTCTATGTGCTTTTGGGACATTCCTAGCATGTGGTCTCTATGTTCGAACACGAGAGCTTTATACGCAAAAGTTGCATAATATGGCTTCCTAGCAGCCGCTAGCCCTTGTCGATGGCCTGCACGTACGCAATAGCTGCAATATCGATATTTAATTTATATATAAGATCGAATTAATTAAGTATATTTTGGTTTTATGATTAATACGTACTCCATTAATATTGGTAAACTATATAAATTGGAATGCAAATGATTAGCAGAACTTACAATAATATTTCTTCTATAATGCCTTATTGTAGTACTAATCAGATTCATTGAATTTGTGTTTGGATTTGGACAACAAATTTGGAGATTTAATTTGTAAGAATTAAGTGTCTTTTGGATTTACTTCATGAAGATCAACCCGGTATGAGTACGTGCACATATATAGATGCGATGCTAATTCGATCGGGACTAGCAGCTCCTATTTGTATATGACTAGCTGATTCATGAACCAGAACTACTCCTTCGCTATATTGTAACCCAAAACCTTCTACTAATTTCTTGTGCTTTCTCACAAATTAAGCACAATTTCTCCTGATCTCCTACTATAGTGCCATCAACCTCCAACATATTTTTCTCTCCAACAAATAAATAATGCTAAAAGTTGCACAATGACCTTAATTAGTCGTTGAATTGATCATGCCGTGCTTAATCTGCACCATTAATGACAAGGAAAAGGGCTTTTTCCTTCTCCCAACTCAAACATAAATTAGCATAAATAAATTTCAATAATTCAAATTGTTGTATGATAGTTGTGATTATCAAAATGGATGATATCTACTCAATACAGATTCTCTAAACTTTGTGACTGAATTATAGGACCTAGAGTTTGGTTAAAAATATGACTAAGGCTGCGTTTGGTTCACAAACTCAGTTGAGTTGCCTCTACTTTAAACTCATTCAACCATCCAAACACTACAAGTAAACTGCTTTACAAATGAATTTGGTAAACTTTGCAACTTTAGGCCTAATTTGGATACAGAAATACTCTCAATCTTTCTCATTTCATTATTACAATTTTATCAAATTTTTATACAAACTATAATAAACAATTCAACTCTTTCAAATTCTAAAATAATAATAATATTTTATTCAACTCATCTAAAACCATCTCGTCCCATCTCACTATCCAAACCAGCCCTTAAGAGATTCAGGTCCATATCTACTAGTTATTATATGTTCCATGCACTAAATTCCTTTATAATGAATAATATATATAATAGACATGGATTTTCAAGTAAATGATCATTACAACGAAATTCCAAATATTTCTGTGGAAAAAAAATAAATCCAAACTTATTTTTCTTAAGGAAGAAATTTTAATAAGAAATATAAATGAAAGAAAAATTTTATTTGCAAGTTGGTGTGGAGTACATACCTTTCACACAACTTATATGCCAATATTTGATTAGCAAGATAAATTTAGAATTTTGAGTCTTGCAAATTAAATCTTGACATAGCGATGTAGAGCTCACAATATTCACCATCCCAAGGACCAGACCCATGTGACACAACGACTATAAATTTCTAGATCTGAGAAACAACAGGATTGTAATCAATAGAACCGTGAAGGGTGAGCCGAGTGATATTCAATTCATCAATCCAAGTCGAGAGAGAGTAGACTAAGTCTGACCAACTCTTGAAGGGTAGATTAGGTTGCTTATGAGCTGGAATGAAGTAGAGGTGATCATTCTTGATGATAAGGCGATCATGGAAGAGGCTTGTAGGTATTGAAGGAAGTGATTTTTCTTAGAAGTATTTTAAATTAATAGACCTACATAGATCATACAACATATATTGTATAATTGCCAAATATAAGAATTTGGTAGTGTCTGTAAGGCCCAATAAGTATTATTAATAAAGTAACACAACTGGGCTATTGACACATCTTTAGAAGCCCATGATTTTGGTCACTGACCAAATCATCAGCGATAATGTTATATGGTAGAGGTGGGCAGCGAGGCCCCGCACCCCGCCCCCATCCCCCCCTCCCCGGCCGGCACTTATATATTTTATTATATAAATATATATTTATACAATATACTATACATATTTATAAATATTTATCATTTGTACTATATATAAATATAGTAATATGTATTAAGTAAAAATTTTATTTAATATTTTGTATAAGTTGTAGTGTAGTAGAGTGACCTTTTTATAGATTTCCAAAGCAATACAAGAGCCCCACATTGCTTAAGTGTGAGACTTCTATTGTGAATGCAATTGATAAAAGAGTCATCCTACTACACTACAAGTTACACAAAATATATACTAGCAAATTTAAAAAATATATAGTTTTTAAATTATGGTCATATTTGCAAATTTAGATTTATAATTTTGGTCCAAAAATGTGTTTTTAAGCACTTTTGGACCTCAAAAATAATTTTTGAGCCTAGTGGACTGTAGTCCATTATTGAAATGGGTGGGGGGCTATCCCACACCATATGGTACGGGTAGCACCCCTATTGTATGGGCCCAATTCATATGTAGAAATACATTAAAGGCCCATGTAATTTCATTATTTTATGATAGGCAAAATAGAAATTCGGATATTATATATAGGTTATGATCCCATTCTAGATTTATTCTTAACTTGCACATCCTATTGATTTGAGTACTTTTAGATAGTGAATCTTGGATGTGGAAGATGAACAATTATGCTCTTCTCTCCAATGGCTACAGATATGCTCTCTTTGATAAATTTATACAAGAATTTGACATGAGATCTTGGCATGTTTAGATTCTCAAAATCCAACAATTTTGGGTTCTGGATTTCCGATTAATTCAAATAGAAACGGGATGACTCAATTCTCTCATAAACGAAAACAAGGTTCTCATCATTCTCGTCATCAAGGAACTGGGCATTGAAGTTGATGGAAACAATATCGGTGATGTGACGCTTAGGACCGAGAGTTGTGGAGGTTGGGCCAATCTCGAGAGAAGAGGTTGAAGCCATAGTGAACCCTATCAATGGTGGAGATAAAGACTATGGAACGAATGGAATCCATGAGAGGGCACTGTAAATGGTAGAGCTGTTAGGGTTTGTGGTCTCAGAGGATGAAATAGGTTCGAGTGGCATATAAATACATCCCAAAATGGACCTAGCTCGATGTAACACACACACACACACACAAGTGTATATGGAAATTGAAAGAAAGATAAAGTCCCACTTCGAGGGTGGGCTACTCCAAGATGAATTTAAAGAGAGAAAAAAAAGTAAAGTATTTTTGTAATTTCATTAAGCAACTGACAATAGCACTACGTTCCCACTAATAACCACCAAGGGTCACATGCCACGGACCTCCCAGTGTGCTAACCAATCAGAAAATAAACAACTAACAAAAAGCTTAAACTATATTGTGGGCCATCATGGGCCTTAGGTTCATAAAGATACTATAGTTAAAATAAAGCAGACAACAAACAATTAAAGCTAATAACATGAATGAGAGGGCCTAGCCCTTTACTTCTTCGTGTGCCCAGTACCCTTACCCTTTGAAGCCCAAACTGCTACCTTGGCCCAACTCAAGCCTAGTACACAGCCCTTGTTCAAATATGTGTGACAATTCCCCCCTCCTCAGAATACCTTGCCTGCAAGGTAAGGATAATGCTCCTTCAAAACCTGGTAGGGTTCCCAGGTTGCGGCTTTTGTTTACTGCCTCAGATTAGCCATCGGTTTAGGAATGGTAGAAGGAGCTGAAGGCTAACTGAATCCCCTAAATCTTGAATAGCTCCTGCTCAAAGGTACTATTGAAGGTGCTTCCTTGATTTGAGATGATAGTTTGGGGGCATGCCCTAGAGTTTTAGGATGTTTTTGACAAATAAGAGGGTCAAAGTCTTGGCTGTGAAGGGGTGGGTCAGAGGGGTAAAGTGTGAGTATTTGGTAAGTCTATCAACAACCACCCATAGACTGTCAAAACCTTGGAAAAGTGATAGGCCTTCTATGAAGTTCGTTGTGATGTAGGCCCAAGGTTGGGAAGGAATTGGGAGAGGTTGTAATAAGCCACTAGGTTTAGACTAATCAGCTTTGACCATTTGGAAAAATTCACATTCCCTTATCAACCTTTTAATGTCTGATCTCATCGCAGGCCAATAATACTCCATCTTCACTCAATGCAGGGTCTTATCATACCCTGAGTGGCCCCCTACTAGGTTGTTGTAAAACATTTGCAACACTTTTTGCCTGGTTTCCCCATCATCAGCAATATAAATCTTTTGTTTACCTTTCCCTCACTATGAACTTTTGTGGTAAAAATCCATCTTCTCAATTAGAGAATAGGTTAAGGGTCTGGGAATCCCTAGTATATCCTAATTTCAACTCCTCCCAACACTCCATAGTGGAAATAGATAGGACAAAAATGCTTGCCTCCACTTCAGCCTTACTGCCTTCATCCCTCCTAGACAATGCATCGTCCACTCTGTTTTCTTGTCCCTTTTTGTACCAATGTTTTGAATACCGTACCGGATGCCGTACCGGTGAAGGCACTAGAACGAAATATTTCGGTACCGGTATCATTTCGTGTACCGTTTCGGGATAGTCGATATATAAATAAATTATATTTCAAAATTATATTTCAAAATAATAGTCTATATATAAATAAATTATACATAAATATATAGATATATAAATTATAAATAACCTAGTCTGAATTGAGGGTCAAAAAATGAGCTTGTAGTTTGAAAAAATGAAAATAAAAATAAAAATTAAGGGCTGAAATATTAGCCGGTACAGACCGAAATATCAGCCGAAACGGCCGGTACAAAACAAACAGTGTACCTATACCGAACCGGTGGCCGGTACAAAAAATACTGGCAGTACCAGCCAGTACGGTACGAAACTCAAAACACTGTTTTGTACACCACTTTAATATCATAACCTAAGAGTTTGGAAACTCATTTTTGTTGTGTTGGGTTCCTCACTTTCTGCTCTAAAAGGTATTTTAAGCTTTGGTGATCAATTTTGATAGTAAAGTATTGACCAATCAAGTAGGGCCTCCATTTTTTAATGGCAGCCACAAGTGCATATAACTCTTTCTCATAGGTATACCATGCTAGCATTCCCTTAAGAGCTTGGACGTTATAGTAAACAAAAGGTCTATTTTTTTGCATAAGTATAGTTGCATATGCATTTTCTTAGAGATCACATTCTATCACAAAAGGCACTAAGAAATCTGGTAAGGCCAACATAGGTGGCCTAGTCACTGCTGCTTTAAGCTTGAGGAAAGCCTCCTTAGCCTCAGAAGACCATATAAACTGATTTATTTTCAATAAATTGGTTAGAGGCCCAGTTATTTCCCTATATCTCTTTATGAACCGCCTATAATACCCTGTTAACCTACAAATCTCCTTAGAGATTTCAGTGTTGTAGGGAAGGGCCAATTCTCCATTACCCTAATTTTTTCAAGGTCTGCTTTCACCCCATCTACAGATATTAAGTGGCCCAAACATGTTACTTCAGACTTAGCAAAAGAGCACTTTGAGGGCTTGGCTAGGAGATTGTTTTTCCTCATAATTTCTAGGGTTAGTTTTAGATGCTTCAAGTGTTCCTCTATTGTCCTGCTATAGATTAATATGTCATAAAAAAAATCTAGGATAAATTTTCTTAGATACGGTTTGAAAATCTCATTCATGAGACTTTTGAAAAGTTGATAGAGTATTGGTTAGCCCAAAAGGCATAACTAAGAATTCATAGTAGCCCTCATGTGTCCTGAAGGCAGTTTTAGGGATGTCTTCTATCCTCACCCTTATCTGATGGTATCCAGAACGTAGATCTAGCTTAGAGAATAATTATGCTCCACTTAGCTCATCTAACAGCTCTTCAACTACTAGTATAGGATATTTATATTAAATGATTGCCTTGTTCAAAGCACGGTAGTCAACACACATCCTCCAAGAGCCATCAACTTTCCTCATCAATAGGATAGGTGAGGAATAGAGACTTTGGCTTGGTCTAATGACTCTAGTGGCCAACAACTCCTTCACAATCTTCTCTATTTCATTATTTTACAAATAAGGGTATTTATATAGTCAGACTGATATGGATGGAGTGTTTGGGTAGAGGTTAATAAAGTGGTCATAGGTTTTGTGGGGGTGGCAACCCTTTTGACTCTTCAAATACATCAAAATATTGGCTGAGCAAATTCTGGACAGGTTCAGGTATTTCCCCATCCTGTGCACTGGAGTCCTTTTCTACCAACTGCAGCAATAGCTCTCTTTATTCCAACTTGTTGTGCTTGTTAATGCCCCTTTCTTCAATTCCCTGAGAAGGGCTCAACCCCTTAGTTGTACAATTTTTCCTTCTTGTTGAAATTTCATCAATAGATTATGAAAATACTAGACGATAGTGCCCAAGCCTCTCAACCACTGCACCCCTAGTACTATGTCACAACCTGAAAGTACTAGACCATGTACATCAGCAGAAAAATAGGTGCCCTGCACCTTAAATCCCAGTTTAGCCACTCTCCCTTCACTAGTGACTTGTTCTTCATTAGCAACCCTAACTCTCACATGTTCATTCCCATCAAATGGTATATTATCCCTCCTTACATTTGAGGGGTCTAAAAAGTTATGAGTACTCCCCAAATCAATTAGCACACTTCTTGGCTACCTACTCTTACTCTCACTCTTACTCTCACTCTCATTGTTTTTGGATTCTTTGAGCTAATAAAGGCATGTAGAGAAATTTCTAGTTGACGTTCTGTTTTTTGGTGTTCTCCCTCCTCCCCTAACAGGATCTTCTCTATCTTTTCACTATCACTATCAACATCATATTTTTCTTCTACCTCTTCAATTAGGAATAGCTTGGAGTTGGAACACTTGTGGCCTGGGTTTCACTTAGAGTCACAGTAGTAACACAAGCACCTTTCCCTCCTCTCTTTCATTTGATGAGAATTGATTTTCTAGACAGGTACCAAGGCCTTGGACCCTCCTTTCTATGCAGTTATAGGGTTTAAGTTGGGGGGTTTCAGCAATCCTGATTCATTGTGATTTTGACGGCCTCTCAAGTTCCTCCTTATAACTCCTAAATGTTCCTCCTAAATCTTAGGCAGGCTATAAGCAAAGAGTAAATTAGTTGGGTTGAACATTTTTATTGGGAATCGAATGTCATTCCTCAAACCACTTAGGAAACAATTAATTTTATAAGATTCAGAAAACCCCTAAGCCTATTAGACAATGCCTCAAACTTAGATTTGTATTCCTTTACTGTACCATTCTGTTTAAGCCTAGTAATAGCCTCCATGGGATCATCAAGGAGTTGGGGCCAAATCTAGTCAGGATTGCCTTTGAGAATTCTTCCCAACAGCCCAAATTTCTTGTTTCCTCAAAGTCTTGAAATCATATCAAGGCTTGGACTTCCATAAAAAATGAGGCTAGCCTTAATTTATGATGAGCCATTGTGTTGTAGTAGGTAAACAAGTGGTTGGTCTTATATAGCCATCCACTTGGGCCCTCCCCACAAATTTGGAAAGTCTATACATTCTGACCTAGGAAATGACTCTTCCTGACTCTTGGTGTTGTCCTCTCTGTAGGTGGTGAGGGATCAGAGAAGTCTCCCCCTGTGAAGCATCCTAGTTTCTTCTCTGGATCTCCATAGTCAATGCAGCATCTGATGAACAACCGAGTCAAATGGCCTCTTCAACCCAAGGATCTCAGTTTCAACAGTCTTGAAGATTCTGTAGACCTTGTGAGGGTAGCCAAACCATCCTGGAGCTAACTCTGCAACCTAAGAATCTCAGTTTCTACACACTTGAATTGAGCCTCTGTCAATTTTTTTTAAGGCACCCAAGCTTTCTTGGAGTTGGTTCATCCTCGTCCCTTCTGCCATTCCGAAAAAGTTGCTTCTTATGGATCTAAATATCTGATACCAGAATTGTAACACACACAAGTGTATATAGAAATTGAAAGAAAGATAAAGTCTCACTTCGAGGGTGAACTCCTCCGAAAAGGATTTAGAGAGAAAAAAGAGAGTAAAGTATTTTTATAATTTCATTCAGCAACTAATATTAGCACCCCGTTTCCACTAGTAACCGCCAAGGGTCACATGCTACAAACCTCCCAATGTGCTAACCAATTAGAAAATAAAAAACTAATAGAAAGCATAAACTATATCGGGGGCCATCATGGGCCTTAGGTTCACAGAGACACTACAGCTAAAATAAAGCAAACAACAAACAATTAAAGCTAATTACATAAATGAGAGGGACCAGCCATTTACTCCTTCGTGTGCCCAGTACCCCTACTCTTCGAAGACCAGACTGCGACCTTGGCCCAACTCCAGCCCAGTACGTAGCCCTTCATCAAATTTGTGACACTCGATAAGATGACGATGTGAACATAATAATTCGTGGATGCGTTATCTTAGAACAGATTGCATGTCTAAGTTCATAATCTAATATATGCAATCGACTATCATTGGGAAGTGAATTTATATAATCTAAAAATGAATTAATATATGCAATCAACTATCATTGGGAAGTGAAATGTTTTCACCGACTTCATCCTGCATCATAGAGATCATAACAATCCGGCCAGTAAACAGCAAGTTCTGATCCGTTGCCTCTGGCAACTGAGGGGAGAGATTAGTTTCAAGTTTCAACACCAGAAATCAACGTGGATTCCACACTTGCAGTAACTCGGACATTGAGACTTGTGACAGCATTTCAAATTCATATCTGATGTTTCCTAGCTGCACTCTCTTTCCAGATATGTCGGATGAAATATCGTATCCCACATTTATTTTTTTTCCTTTAAAAGCTAGTCTGCCACTATTGGAAACAACGCAAGGGCACCTCGATACAATCAGGCAAACGATTGAATGAAAAGGAGCAGGCCCCACACACTTTGCTGGGAAATGAAAAATATATCACCCCGAACCAGAACACGTAAATCATCGCCCACATGCAGTCGTAGACTTGCAAATTTTAACGTTGTTTTGTACTTATGATAAACATCTCATGGAAGCGTGATTAATAAACCGAACCTATGTTTGTTTTGGCTGTTTTTGAACCTTTTTGTGTTCTTGCCAATTTGGTATGTTTGTTTATTTCTTATGCAGATAATTCCTGGTATAGACTTCGTTTCTGGGTTCCACTGTTCCAAGCCAAAGTTCAACATGGGAAAACTCGATTACTGCAATTTAATTCACCCAAGCATCTTGGCGGAAGATATGATAGCAAATATTTCGGTTTACATCTTCCTTGGAATTATGTTGGACCGCAGCAACTTCAATATGATGCAAGTTTCTTACAAACGATACACAGCAGAGGCGGAGAAAATTTTATTAACATGGAAATTCTGGTCCAATACCAATATCTTATGTTCAAAGGCATAGATAAAAACATTTCCAGCTAAGAACAACAACAGGGTTTAAATGAACCGCCATTTCCACTGGGAATATGAGCATTCCCTCCATGTAACAAGCATATTGCGAAAATTCAATTTCCCAGAACAAGCAGCTAATCATGTGACCTTGCGATAAAAGCACGAGGAAACAGTACAGGGAGAACTGAATTTTTTATTTTAAAAATCAGTACATATATCCCATAGCAGGGGATGTGAACCAGAGCCAAGGACAAATACCTGTAAATCAAACATATTTGTAGAGTTCATCAAGTGTACAATGAGAGGTGAAACAAGAGGTATGAAAACGGTGTACATAATAAAGTACCATAAAGGAGCCCATGGTGTACGAAGCTCAAGAAAAGGATATGGCCACCTGAGCAAGATTCAAAATGTGTTACTGCCAGCTCTCGAGTCAAATATCGTGGATATTAGAGAATGTTATGGTTCAACACAGCCACCGAAGAGAGCCGATAAGATAATTATGCATACCATGTAAAACCACAAGCGTGAAGGATCCACTGGAAAGTAACATAGAGGCAGCTCCAGATCACAAAATATGCAAACCCAAACCAAGGAAATGGCTGAAAAAACATTGTTGAAATGGCATTATGGATCCCGTAAACTCAGATTAGAGTGGAGGTATGATAAACATGTTCTACTCTACCAAAAGGTTTGGGCTATGCAACATCCAATCTGACACCTTTAACTATGATGTAAGCTACTTATATACTATAATCCTAATTGTCAAGCTCTGAGGTCCAGAGAACAAAATATGGAAACACAAACCAAGCTGTTTGCACAATTCAAAAGACTGTGATAGCTATTATACTAGGGGTAATTTAATGGCATTGTTACATGGTATAAGACCTTCCACAGTTCACTCCTATGAATTGGCTTTGTGAGCACAAATGGCTAATACTTACAAGGTTATTGAGAGCTGTATCCAGAAGAAGAAAAATGGCATTCAAACTATGCAAGCAACCTATCAACTGCCAAGAATGAAAAAACACATAAACGGTGAGGAGAATATTAGGAATTAAATCATGTTATGATTCCTGTGAGAATTAGAACAAGATGGTGGTAACATAATTCCCAACATTTGTAAATGCAAATGATGGTAAGAAGAAATCAAGCAAATTGTACCGAGGTTCTTAGAAACAGCATAACTAGAGACAATAACACAGGTTCCGAGCAGCAATAAAAGAAGGTTTTTTTAACAAACAAAGATACGGGTCATAACCACCATGTACACAAACATGTAGGCACCAGCGTGTACACCCCTGCATGCACACACACTAAGCATATAAACTGCTGGGTGGAACTCAATTTACGGAACCAAGTACAATTAATGCTACACAAGGCTGAAGGGGAAAGAAAGCATCCAGAGTTTGTGCAAGCACCGCATCTGCATCATCAGGCAAGCAAAGATAATCAAGGAGAACATCATTTTTTTTTATTGGCACCGGGTGTCCAGGAACAGCGTCCTAACTAATCCCAAGGGAAGGAGAACATCATTAAGAAGCAATATCAGAGCACTGCAGAAATTGCATAGACAAGCAAACAAAAAACCATGGTAGATTTTTGGCTCTAATATCAAAATGGCCAAGACAAGATCATCACCAAGAAGAATATGGAGCAGAAATTCCAGTAATTTAGGAAGCACCTGCAGATTGATGAACTCAATACAGCACAATTGTCAATTTATTAGAAGAATTAAAAAGCCAGATGCCATAATGAAATCCATTTCAAGTCGAACCTTAACTCCTTTCCATGACGTCTAACCTTGTAATATCGGAAATTATATAAGTTATGAACTTGAGTAGTTTCTTGTAAAAATAATTATAAAAAGTGAGGTGAATTATTTGGTAAAACTGTTGCATTTTATTTCCTTCACTTCACACTACCAACCTAAAAATACCATTGGGACCAAAGTAAACCCAACATCCAATATTAACAGTCAATACCGCTCCAATTGTCTTATTCCAAGATGGTGTATTTGCACTTTTAGTTGAGTACCACAACAAAAATAACATACAGTTCTTAATTTCTCTCACCTTTAGATATCAGTTGGCATGGATGAGGAAACATAAAGAGAAGGGAAAAGAAGTTTGCAACGGTATAAAAACTTCAGTGATGGAAAGAAAAAGTTCGACTATTTAGTACAAGTGGACACTCACCAGCGTTAGGCTGAACTGCTCACCCAAGAAAAATGGCACAAGAAGACACCAAAATACGACATCTGTTAAAATAGCAGCACCTGCACAAGCCTGTTTACAAATAGAATATTAGCTTCAAAAGGAAGCTTGAAAAAAGGTCCCTTAGAACAAGTTACTGACTAAAATTTCAAAAATCAAGCCCTTTTGCCACTTGACACTACTCGGGACACATGAGACTTAAGTGACCAATGAGCAATTTAAAAACCAGTCATCTATCTAGATATTAGCCAAGGATTAATGTAAAACATAATTTCACAAGGAAATACGACCAATTAAAATTTGAGGTGAAATATTCAAGCATGAGTGGAGGGAGGCATCAGCCTAATGGAACTACAAGGATTTAAAACACTTTTAACAAGATATTCAGCATCTACGACAACAAGTTCAGCAGGTTATAGCAATCTTATCATTAGCCTCAAGAAAAGCTACAAAGATGGACGAACCTGATATGTAGTTTGCATAAGATAACCCCAAAATCTCAATTTCCCCTGAATCTCCTCTTGAGCATAGTGACTTTTCAAGTTCGCTGTACCCTTAACTTTTGAGGAAGGAAGTTTCTTTGAGGAAAACCAGCATCCATATGCAGATACAACGGTTCCCAGCTACACACAATAATAGTTTAAAACTAGAGTCGCTTTAATGTGGGTATGGTTTTATTTTATTCTTTTTTTTTTTTTTTTGAAGTTAAGACAACAAAACCCAAAACTTCTAAGTTTATATTTGGAAATCAGAACAAATAATTCTGCCAGCACAATAAGAAGATTTAAAAAAAAAAGAAGAAGAAGAAGAAGAAAGCAAATTGTGACTAGCATACCACAAAATAGACCATAACTAATGCAAAAGTCCACCTGCAAATCAATACATCAAAAGGAAAACAAAATTAAATGGATTTAATTGTTTGAAAAACATAGCCACGATCAGGAAATCTAAAAATGTTAAAGTCTATAATCTCAACAACCATTAACGCTCAGGAAAAAAAAATTCAGAAAAACAAAAACCACCATAAACGAAATAAATTTTTGACTTCTGACTTCTTAAAACCCAATTGACATGTAAGTTTCATAAGAAAAATGGAGGGTGAAAAATCAGAAAATGGGAGATATGATCATACTGGGTGTAGAAATAGAAGGCAAAAGCTCCGGCCACCGAAACGATTTCGTATAGTACCCAAGCGAGGCAAACGAAAGCGAAAGCTCTAAAGATAAGAAGCCAAAGAGGATTGAGGTTTCTCCAGCAGGGAGTCCACAAGTCATTGTAGTTAAGAGGCTCAGCTTTCAAATTTCTGACGAATTTCACCGCAAAGAAAGCTGGACCCCCGATGATCAAAGCACAAACTGGCACTTGCCATCGAAGCCAGTACCTGAAACCTTCTTCGCCGTCCGAGATAGACATTTCCCATATGAATTCTACGCCAGAGAAAAGAAATGGTAATAGAAAACAGAAACGCTAAAGGTCAATGAAGAACATGAGAGACAAAGACACAGAGTAACATGTCCAAGAAGGCCCACTAAAATGTCTTCTGGTATTAATCTGATTGGTCCCATCCCGTTACTCGTTAGGCTTCAGTCTTTAACTTCAAATACTGTGTATTAATCTGATTGGCTGTTCAAATGCTATAAATTCGGGTGTTGTCTTTTGATTGCCATAACCATGAACGTGTTTCAATGTGAGGTTACGAGAAAAATGATATTTGTAGTTAGAATGTGTGAGTATTGTGCATATTTTTTATAATAAGTGAGTAATATGAGAGTTATATGAAAAAAATAATTTTTTAATAATAAATTTTATTCTTTTTTTAAAAAAAAATATACGGCACTTTTACCGTTCATAATTATATTTAATATTATTTTAATAATTTTTTATTTTATTTCTTGCAAAATCAATAAATCTAATATATAAAAATAAAAATTCAAAGAAATTTTTTATAAAGCGATGCATGACGGAGTCTGTAACTAGCCCTTAAGATTTTTTTTTTTTTTAGAACGGAGTATTCATATTAAGAGAACCAATAATAAAGTTAATGCCCTACAATTACAAATTAGCATCTAGCAAGATCCTAGTTTGAATAGAATTGTACATTGATGCCACCATTAAATAGTATCGTCCACAAGATGAGCGTCCTTACAAATAAATGAGTTGCTTCATTTTCTTGTCTACCAACATAAAAAACATAATATGCAGTAAAACGAGAAAGAAGACTTTTCATAAACCAAATTCCCTTACCTTGAAAAATTAATTTCCTTAGAATCAATAGCTTCAATAACAGTCAATGAATCCCCTTTCAATAACAAACTAGAAAAACCTAAATTCAAGATCATCTGAAGACATCTCAAAGTAGCCAAAGTCTTTATGTCATCTACTTCAAACAACTCAAAATCCTTTCGACTCAAAGCAAATAAAACATCATATTATAATTCTTTAAAATAACCCCAATACCTGCAAATTCAGAAGATCAAAATAAAGAACCATCAACATATGATTTTTTTTTTTTTTTCAGTAGTGTAATCCTCAACATATGCTAAGCAGTTATCAACAGCATCTTGAAGCAAGTAGAATTCTGAAATAACTTCAAATTCTGAACTTCCATACACATAGGGCTATTCATCCGGAACCCGGATAACCAAATTCTAATTACAGGTTCCGGCCCAGTACCCGCATAGAAAAATCCGATACACTCAATCCGAGTATCAAATTGTAAACCTGAGTTTAGAACCCAATACCTTTTTTTTTCGGTTTGAATGCTTTGACGCTTTTTTGTTTTTATTCGTTTCTAGCAACTAAATGAATAAAAAGTTAAAAAGAAAATGTATATTACGTCCAATTAATCATCCATTTAATGTTTTGTTTTTACTCTCTTATCTACATGACTTTTTATTGGTAATTTAAAAAATTAAATAAACAGAATTTGAATGCTGCTCAGATGCCTTTTATTTAAAAAAAAAAAAATAGTGCAACCTGGGACCGATTTTGAAATCCGGATTCCCGGACAAGACGAATGAACAGTACCACATACACCCCCACGAAATAATAATAAATTTAGAAACTAAAGTTAAGTCAAATTGCATCAAGTGCCAAACCAAATCAACAAAATTACTAACCAACTCCAAAAAAGGTAAAGCCAGAGGAAAACGTACGGCCAACATATTTCGCACATCTGGACAGCCCCAGAAAACATGACATCAATTCTCCACAGCCAATGCACACTCCTTGTGCTATGGCTTATCTAGGATTAAGTTCTTGTGCGATCTATTAATTTTACCGTCCATCAACGTTAATGCAAAACATGTGACACAATTATACGTTGCCACATGTCAATTGTAAATTTCTTTAATAAAAAATAAAAAAGAAATCAAGTTTCTTTAAAAGAAACAAATAATAAAGCGAAAAATAAAAAAATCATAGGAGATAGCTTCATTCTGGATGTAGAGCTTGCAATAGTTCAAATGTAATTTGTCCAGAAGCATATATGAATCCCAGTTTATAGAAGGGCTGGGTATGACCCCCATCCCCTCTTTATATACACAAGCATCAAATCAACATGAAAATCACCTTCAATAACACTTCTCAATTATGGAGGAAAACAAGAAACTAACGTGACCTAATAAAAGCATGGGGGAACAATCTGGGGAGAATTGAATTTTTGGCTTTGATGATCAGTGCATATATCCCATAACAGGGGATGTGAACAACAGCCATGCAAAAATACCTGTTAAAGTGATACATTGATTAGTTTCTTTGTAATATCTAAGGTGAAAAACAGCAAATATGGAGGAAAAATGGTGGACACATTATGTACCATAAAGGAGCCCAGGGTGTATCCAGCTCGAGGAAAGGATAGGGCCACCTGGGAGAGACTCAAAGTAAGTTATAATCACTGAGATATATATATATATATATATAAATATCAGATGATAGAAAAAGTAGTATGTTTCCCTTGTTAACAATTTCGAATGATTGGAGTCGATGATAAAATTGTTCATACCATGTAAAACCACAGGCGTGAATCACCCATTGGAAAATTACATACAGGCAGCTCCAGATCACAAAATATGCAAGCCGGAACCAAGGAAATGGCTGAAAAAAAGATTGGATTCAGCCTCATTGTGTCACTTAGATTAATATTATGGTTCCCACTTCTCAATGGTACTTTTGATACTTACAAGGCTATTAAGTGAGGTATCCACAAGAAGGAAAAAAGCATTCAAAGTATGCATGCAACCCATCAACTGCAAAACATAGAACAGCAGGAGATCAGAGAGGTGCCTGAGAGACTTAGATCATACAAAAGCACTTCGTATGGATAAAAAGAATGAAGGTTTCCAGAGATGGACTCTCACCAGGTTTAAACCAAGATGTGCATCTGATAAAAAGGGGAGAATTACACCCCAAAATACAATGTCTGTAAGTATAACAGCACCTCCACAAGTCTGTTGCAAATAATTTATTAGCTCCAGCCAGAATTTAAAGCCTAAGAAGTTAGAAGTTATTCATTAACTAACTTAAGAGAGTAGTATGGACTATAGTTTCGGAAAAGAGCAGAAAGTTGAGTTATGTTTGGACTAACCTGATATGCTGTTTGCATTAAATATCCCCAAAATCCTGCTCTTTGCTGAATCTCCTCTTCAGTATAGTGGCTTTGCAGCTTGATGGTACCCTTGGTCTCTCTTTCCCTGTAAGTATTAGAGTTTGTTGTTCTACTCTCTTCAAAATCCCTTCTAAAAAACTCAGCGCTCGCCCCATTTTCGGAAGGAGGTGTTTGTGAGGATAGCCAACATCCATATGCAGATAAAATGGTCCCAAGCTACACAAGAAATTTTATGGAGAGTAAATCAGCAACTGCTTTAAAATGAATAAAGTTGGACTGATTTTAGATTTAAAAAAGCAATAATAAAGATAGATTTATCTTGCTCTATGTAAGTATATTCCATCTATTTATTTAACATAATTCCAAACTAATAATTGCCTGGAGCATTTAGGAGCAAGTGGGAAGCAATAGAAATTCTAGCACTAAAGAAATGGAAAATTAATAGGGGTATGGTGCTATACTTACTGCAAAGTAGACCATAACTAATGCAAATGTCCACCTGTAGAGAAATTCCAACAAATTATAGGAGATTAGACAGCTTTCCATGTGAATTAAACATAACTCAGTTAGATTATAATATCCCTAAGTGAAACAATGCCAAGACAAATGCTGTGGTCAACTCTTTTTTAACTTGTGATAATCTAAAGCATATAAGCTTCAAGGTCAGTTTTTGTTTTAGTGTTTGTAAACAGCAAAATGAGGTAAAATCTCAAAAACGAGTATTATGTTTACAAAACTTCTCAACTCATCTCATCTAATCTAATCATTACAACTTTTTCAAATTCTTACACAAAATAAAATAAACAATTCAACTTTTTAAAAATCCAAAACAAAAATAACATTAAAAAAATATTTTATAATAATATTTTATTCAATTTTTAACTTTCATCTCAACTCATCTCATCTTATCTGCAGAAACAAACAAGGCAGACACAATGGAATATGGTATCCGAGCCAAGCAAAGGAAAGCATAAGATCTGAAAAACGAGAAGAAAAAGAGGATTGGGGTTTCTTGAGCGTCAAATTCACTAATCATGACAATGTAATGCCCCTGCTTTTACTTTGAGGAATACGCAGAGGGCAGGGATTTTTAAAAGGGAAATAGATATTCCAAGGCTTTAGGAGTGCTTGAAGTGAAGTGATGAATTCCAATTAGAACATAAAATAAAGGCATAGGTTTGAAGTCCTATAGAAAGCCACTCGTTACTCCTTAGGAACCGTAACAGGCAAGCAGACAGTTGAAGGTACCCTTTTCTTCTAAAACCTGTTATAAGTCCAGAAAGGGCAACTCCAATGCCTTTAGGTATCGTGTTATATATAATGTTCCCTCCGGACCCTCTAATAGTGATGCATGCTTTTCTCACCCATCTTTGGCTTTCTCAGTTTACATGACTTATTCTCTATCGTATTTAGTTTATTGTGTAAATCAATCAGTATCGATTAGTATCATTGATTTATTGTATTTTCATTCTTTCTCTAGTCCCATTTACATTTAAATAGGGATATATGTTATGTATTCAAGAACAATTGACAATAGTAAAGATGTAGCACTCAAAATCTCTCTCCCCCTTCTCTCTTCTGAGTATTCTCCATCTCCTTTTCTATTCTATCTTATTTTCTACACTGGTCTTTCACCCTGCTTAGCTTTTTTCTTGCCACATTTTCACACGCAGGCTGCACTTGGATCGGTGTCCCCTAAGAAATTCACTTGCCTGATATCTCCTTGTGTATTCAGTGCATAGAGCTCTGACTACTCTAAAATATGCCTTTCGGGTGTGATGGCAAATGCCATAAAAACTTGGATGGATTGGAAGCTCACAATCCAACAACATATACATGTTTGCCTCATGTCCTTTTCAGTTCCACATTGAAAATCTAGAATAGCATGGAAGCTGTACCCTTGATTGCTTAGAAGAGTATCATAATGGTGAATGCATGTTAATACTGACATACATAATCACATTAGAAATCTCGATTGCAATTTATGCCAACTTATACGATGTTAGTAGACTAGTAGCCGTCCATCAGAAGGTTCAGAACTCTCTCACTCCACTCCCACATTTGTTAAGAATGGCCTTTCATTCTAATTGGAATTTGACTACAAATACATTTCCCAATGTGGCATCATTAAACTTATGACAGAATTAGATATTAATTTGTCCAAATTAGGCACACACTAAAGACAATTAAAAATCTCTAGTGCAGTATTGATAGATTTAGAAAATTCTGAGAAACTGCAATACCAAGTTATCAAACTATTGGTCAAAAGTTTTCCTAAATAAAATTAGCATACTTCAAGCGCAAACAAAAGAAGATCTTACTCAGTATAGTAAACAAAGATGGTTGCATCCCAGTCCACAACATCCCATGCCAGAAACCCAGTCATGATCAGAAAGGATAGGAATCGCGTAGCCAAGAGCCATCTGGGATGCATCCCTCGCCAACAACTGGTCCATAGCTGGGAGGTGCTCACATGACCCTTTGGCAGAGCACTCACATAAACATCAGTGCCCGGTCTAGCCAGCAGAAGGCTCTCATATACGGTGTTATCATCGC
The DNA here is from genome assembly GCA_029856935.1 of Cyclocarya paliurus. Lineage (NCBI taxonomy): Eukaryota > Viridiplantae > Streptophyta > Magnoliopsida > Fagales > Juglandaceae > Cyclocarya > Cyclocarya paliurus. Next base: position 11,873,179 of record CM056949.1, read on the forward strand.
ATTTTGAGCCTCCTTCCTTCCTCCATAGCACCCACAAGGCGCTACAGAAGGCAACTCCAACAATGCCAAAACAAACAAAATCATACCAGTATACTTCTAGTGCCATGGCCACCACCTATAGGATATTTGGCCAATTTGTAGGCCCTCACATACGAAAACCCAAAGGAAGGATTTCCTATATTAGATATGAAGGCCTGAGATGGATTTTCATGGAAGTACTAGTAGCATGCCTGTGCATTAGGTCTAGAACCTGTTTAGCTGGAGAAGCTTTAGTTGATAGTTTGATGCAAGACTGGTAGTTTTGACTGTCTGGTTTGGGATTTTGAATTATGCTTAATAGAAAAATGTTTATTATTATTGAAGGAGAGGATGGTCACGACTCATGATGACACTTTGGTCGGTTGCAAAGTTTGATAAGGAAAAAGGGTAAATTCCAAACGTGGGTGATCTTTGTTTTGGTAAATCGTTGGGTCGTACTCAGTTGAGCGGTCAACTGTGACAGTAGCTTCTGATGTGTGCTTCTTTTGAAAGCTATGGTCTCTATCTGTGTTCAGGCCTCCCAATTCCTCTCCATTCTGATATTCTCCAATTATCTGAGTGAATTGGATGGTATATATATATATATATATATATATATATACAGGCCAGGTGGGTAATATATACGTACATATATACATATCATATACATTCATATATATATATATATATATATATATACACACACACAGCGACATCAGATGACAGCGGGTATGCTCACATTGGTTCCAAAAAAATGTAGGTAGGCTGAGAAGACTGATAGTTTAAAAAAACATTCTTTCCCTTGTTTTTCTTCCCCAAAAAGAAGATTTTCGAATTGTCCACAGGCCAAACAAAGAGTCAAAGCTGTTCGTAAATAGCTTGTAATTCAATTCGATAAGAATTGATTTGCATTTATTAAGCCTGATTTGCTAACAGTTCTCATGTTAGAAGGCTAAGGAACGACTCTTTCCACAGTTGATCTCAACGTCACTCACTTTCTTCCCTTTTACCCAATACCTAATTTCTCTAACTACATATCCTGCAATTAATAACTGTATAAACTGAGATTAGGGGAATGAAATGAACAAACAAAAGTGAGTTTTCTTCCTAGATGTGGTTAGTTGCCATTGTTGAACTACTTAAGTTTTTCCAATGAAATTTCCTTTCCTTTTTCTTTTGCTCTTCGATTATTTTAGGTTCCCTTCTCATGGTGACGGGCGGAACTACCTTCAAAATTTCAAAAAGTCATGAAAATCTTTTTTCTTTTTTTTTTAAAGACTCAGCGGCCATATGAGTTTACTTCTCAGATGGACTGCTTGATCTGATAGTGCCACGTGGTCGTACCATGTCATATTAAAAAACAAAAGCAAAATGTAAAGCTAATTTTTTTTTCTTATTATCACCAATATTAATTTTTTATCACGATGAAAAGCATGTGTATAATGATTCATTAACTATAAACGATTATTAAATCCCTTGATAAACCATCAAAATGTATCATTCAATTCATTACTAAACAATAATCATGCCCGAAGTTTCAATTAATCTCCCTCATTTTCAAGATCATAATTTTATTTATATTCTATTATACCAAAGAAATATCATAGCCTACAATTGATGGATCTTGTTTTATAATCATAGTTATTAGGTGTGTAAATCGGTCCGGTCCAATCCGGGAGGCTAATGGGTCCATCATTTTTTCAAATCGGACCAGACCAAACACTATAGGAACAGGACCGGTAGCTATCGGTCCGGCTCAATTATTTTGTTACGTTATTTTATCTTTTTTTTTCAAATAAATTAATAATAAAAATTATTAAAATTAAAATTAAGTGAATTATTAATGTGGATTATATAATTAATTCATTAAAAATATATTTAACAATAATTATATTTATGATGTTGATAGTTATTATTTACTAACTTTTTTTTTAATAAAATTATTTACTAATTTAGACTTTACTCTTTAGTATGCATAATTATTAATAATGTCATACATTTTATATATGGTTAATAAATATCAAATAATTTCATTGTACATAGATTATTCGTGCCTGCTTGCAACTTAGGTATTTAAAAAAATTGACTAATTACATTAATTAAGTGTAAATAGTAGATTATGTATGAATGTATAATATATTAACTATTTATATATAATAACACAAATTATCACATGATTTATAATTTATTATTAATTGATAGTACATATTATTTTATATTTTATATGATCAATAATAATAAATTAGATAAAAATTACATCATTAAATTATATAATTATTATATCAAAATTTATAGACTCCAAGACTGGACTAAATTTCTTCTATCTACAATTTTTGGGACCGACAGGTAAAATATTCAATCCGGTCTGAACTGTACACCCCTAATTGCTATTAATAAGAACAAAAAAAAATCCAAAGAGAACATGTTGAGCAGTCGCAATAAATTTTTATATATGGCCAAGTTGCATTTTCCTTTCTTCTTCTTTTTTTTTTTTTTTAATTCTTTTTCGGTGGTTAATTCTATAGAAACTTACCGGTTCCACCTGGAGCCTCGTTTATTTTTATAGATGAGATGAATTGAGATTAATGTTAAAAGTTGAATAAAATATTATTAAAATATATTTTTTAATATTATTTTTATTTTAGAATTTGAAAATATTAAATTGTTTATTTTATTTTATGTAAAAATTTAAAATAATTATAATAATTAAATAAGATAAGATAAATTAAAACTAACGAGGCCTTAAGAGAGAAATCATTCGTTTGGTTGCATATGTTTAAATGTTGGTTAAATATTATAGATTCTATATTATACCATGTCTACTGTGTCTACCTTTCTCCAATTTAGAAAGGAAGAATTGAGAGAATCTTTTTTTATATATATTTTCCAATCACATTATTTCTAAAATTATAAATTAAAAAAAAAAAAACAACAACAACAACTTGGAAGTTCTCCCAATCTATATAAGCTCATCATTGTTGTACATATCAGACAGGTAGGGTGGAGGTTGATGCTTCTATATATTTGTCATTAATGATGGCCTTCCCAAAAAAAAAAAAATAGAAGTACATTTCCTCATCTTGAGAGTGTATAATGTGTATAATGATTGCTTCAAATACAAACAGTTGGTAAGTGATTTCTTCATATACAAGCTCTCGAGTTTTTTCCAAAGACCAACAGCAGTTTCCTCATCAACATCCTCTCTCAAAACTCTATCTAATAGTGACAACAAGATAGCACTATGTACTTTCTCATTTTCTTCTCTTGACAGAGCAGGAGAATCATCAGTCACCTTCCCATCCTATACTTTTGACAAACCTTGTTGTTGCAGTAAAGCCTTCATCTTGATGCGCCATAAATTGAAACTATTCTGATCGTCGAATTTCTCCACTTCAAACTTTGCCATAGTCATCTCTCAAGATCTCGTACAAAGCTTGTGCTCTGATACTAGTTTTTTGAGATAAACTAGTTATCAAAAACTAATTTAAAGTATAACAGCAGAAGCAAACAAAAGAAATAACGACAATCACACAAAGATGTAACTACCCCGCCCCGCGAAGGGCTGAATCGCTACGTACATACCTATTCTTAGCATATTTTTCTTTTCGTTTTCCTTGCTTTCTTTTTCCCTTGCCAACAGGGAAGACACTAAGCATCTGCCTCTCTCTCTGCAGTAATGCCTTGTTCTCCAGCTTTTTCATCATTTCCTAGACGTTTAAAATATTAAAACAAAAGCGAGTCTAATACTCAGTAAGTAGTACACCATGCAGTGAACATACTAGGCATCTATTCTTTTCCTTTTTGAAAACATGCATACATAAACATTTGCTAACATTTCATACATAAACATCCTTAGAAATAACTAGGCTTTTATGCATAAACATCTTTCATGCTTTTCATCTTTCATGCATAACATGCTTTTCATGCATTACATCTTTTCATACTTTTCATCTTTCACTTTCATAGGCCATTGCACACTGTTACGCCCCGCGTGCTAGGGTTAGCAGACCTATGGCCACTTGATTCACCTGTGGCCACAAGTTGGAATCTCATTCCGTCAGGGTGCACTACCAGGTACTACTACCTGGCATTGCAATCTGGCCATTCATTCATGTGGCCGTTACGTATTTTCATACATTGAAACTTTCGTTTCCTTTCAGTCATTTCATACTTTCATTCATTTCTTTTATTTTCATTTAACAGTTCATTCATAGGAAAGGAACGTCACTTAAAGCATGAGCTTAACATCATTTAAAAATGTGAGCTTAAACACTGTCTAAAAGTATGAGTTTAAACATCATTTAAAGGCATGAGCTTAGATACCATTAAAAGCAAAGGTTATAAGGTCTTGTAGACTTTAGGGATGAACTAAGCTGAACTCCTCTTTCTAAAGTATGCCAAGCTCCGCAGCAAGTTTAAAAGGTATTTTCTTATTGAGTATCATGAATTATGTTAGAATGATTGCAAGTCATGAGTAATTGTTTCATATAAGTCCAATGCTACTATTATACGTGTTGGGGGTGACCCCACTTTCATAGTGTGGAGAATCAGTATGAGGTTCCAAGAGATGCGAGGGACCTCACCACTGCAATCGTATGCCTGATAAAGATAGTTGTTGGTGGACAAATCGAGACACAAGCAAATTCAACATTCAACAACCTTCGAACTACTCGGTAGCAGATACTGACAACTAGATCGAGCGCCTAAAGAAGATCTTCCGCATAGTCTTGTGTTCGAAACAAGAGAAGATGGAATTCACTACTTACAACTTAATTGACATGGCGAACGGGTGTTGGAAGTCTACTCATGGGCTTATTCTGCAAGAGTTACGCGAGACAACTCCAATTTCGTAGGCGATATTTAAAGAAGCTCTCATTAACCTGTTCTTTCCCTATTTCCCCATCATGCATTAGTATTAGGCGATTATGGTGCCACATGTTCTTTTAGATACCGTGAGTTGCTTGTTTAAGTGAGAGGGCTCCCGAGTCCTTGGAGCGTGTGATGTTGGTTTCTACTCCACTTGGAGACTCCGTAAGTTGTAGTCCCAGATTGAAAGGATGCGCGATAGAGATACAAGGTTAGCACTTCCTTGCCGATTTAATCATGTTCGACATGGAGGAGTCTGATGCCATTTGGGCATGGACTGGTTGTCTAAGCACCGAGCATGCATGGAGTGCTTTGAGAAGAGAGTGGTCATTAGATCACTGGGTGAGAGAGAGTTTCGCTTCTGTGCAGTGGGTAAGCGCCCTAAGCCAAGATGGTTTCCACGTTAAAGGCAACCGAGATGCTGAAGAAGGGTTGCATGGGACTCTTGGCTAATTTGGTTACGTCTCAACCAAATGAGCCTCAGCTTCTGGACATTAAGGTAGTGAAAGAGTTCTTCGACGTCTTTCTAGATGAGCTACCTGGTTTATTTCTGAATAAGGAGATTGAGTCCTCCATAGATCTTATATTGGGAATAACGTTGATCACCAGAACATCCTACCGGATAGACCTGTAGAGCTCAAGGAGCTTAAGGATCAGCTGCACGAGTTATTGGAGAAGGGTTTTATTCGCCCTAGCGTGTCACCATGGGGAGCACCAGTCCTCTTTGTGAAGAAAAAAGACAAATCGTTGCACCTTTGCATCGATTATAGAGAACTGAGCGAGGTGCTCGATAAGAATCGGTATCCGTTACCGTAGACCGATGATCTATCTGATCAACTTCAAGGAGCACAGGCATTCTTGAAGATCGATCTCCGTTCGGGATACCACCATTTGAAGATTTAGGCGGAAGATGCTCCTACGAGTGCTTTCAGGATAAGGAGTATGTTAACTAGTTTGTTATCGTATTCATGGATGGTATCCTGATTCATTCTAAGAGCTCGAATGAGCATGCAAAGCACCTAGAAGTGGTCCTACAAACCTTAAAGGAGAAGAAATTGTATGTCAAACCGACCAAGTGTGAGTTTGGCTACAGAAGATTTATTTCCTTCGTCACGTAATGTCTGTAGATGGGATCTCTATGGATCCTTTGAAGGTCGAGGCAATTGCAGAATAGCCTAGACCTAAGACGGTCCAAGAGGTCAGGAGCTTTTTGGGTCCTGCGGGATATTACCGGAGAATTGTCAAAGGATTTTCCCGCATTGCAATCCCCATGACAAAGCTCACCCGGCAAGGAGAGAAATTTATATGGACTAAAGGAGTGCGAGAAAAGCTTCCAAGAGTTGAAAGAGAAGCTTGTGACGACGCCTTTTCTGACTATACCTTCGGGTACAGGTGGTTTCGTGATACGCAGCGACGCGTCACACCAAGGGTTGGGATGTGTCCTGATGCACTGCGGGAGAGTTGTAGCGCATGCCTCACACCAACTCAAGGATTATGAGCACAACTACTCGACCCACGACTTAGAGCTAGCGGCAGTTGTTTTCGCCTTAAAGGTTTGGCGACACTACTTGTACGGGGAGCGCTGTGAGGTCTACACTAATCACAAGTCTTAAACATTTCTTCACTTGGAATGAATTAAATGTTAGACAGCGCAAGTGGTTGGAGTTGATAAAGGATTATGACTATACCATCGTCTACCATTCCGGCAAGGCTAATGTTGTAGTAGATGCCCTTAGTAGGAAGTTTTCTTTTGGTACCCTTGCGAGCATGTACACCCGTCAGAAATTTATTCTCATAAATATGGAAAAGCTCGGAGTGGAGATGGTGAGGGATGTACAGGCGAGGTTAAGTACCCTAGTTCTTAGTCTGATAGTATTGGACCAGATTAAAACTACTCAAAGTGAAGATGTCAGCTTCCAAAAGATCAAGACAGAGGTTCCAGAAGGGGAGCAGCTCGACTTTATGGTTTTTAAAGACGGGCCCTTGCAATTCAAGGGGAGACTTGTGTACCAGTAGAGAAAGAATCACAAGATCTACTTCTAAGGGTAACTCCCATGAAAGGGGCGATGAGGTTTGGAAAGAAAGGCAAACTAACTCCAAGATCTATTGGTCTATTTCAGATCTTGGGAAGAATAGGAGCAGTGGCTTACAGACTTGCACTCCCTCCACAATTCTTGGCCATGCACGATGTATTTCACATCTCAATGCTTCGAAAGTGTGTGCATGATCCTTCCCACGTGATCGAGTACGCGCCCTTCAAGTACGCGAGAATTTCTCCTATGAAAAAGTACCAATTCAGATTCTGGATCGGAAAGTACAAGTTCTCTGCATCAAAACAATTCCGATGGTCAAAGTGCTGTGGAACCACCACACCGAACAAGAGGCGACGTGGGAGCATGGGGACAGTACGAGGAAAAAGTACCTCACCTTTTTCTTTGAAGTACGTCAATCTCGAGGACAAGATTGTTTTTAAAAGGGGTAGAGTTGTAATACCCGAATCCTACTACGTAGGTCCTTACGTCATTTTATTAATTCTTTAAGTTAAATATTTTGAGATAAAGATTATTTTATTATTACTTTCAATTATTTTATTTTAAGATGAGTATGTTTTATTTTAAAATGTGGTTTATTAAAATAAATCAAAATATTATTTTTAAGACCTTGAAATATTTTTTCTTAAGCCCTTTAATTTTATTTATTTAAGAAATGACCCAATTAATCTCTACTATTGGATTGGTAGGTAAAAAGCATTTTGAGGTGAATAAATCCTCACCATCCATCCCTTGGCTTATAAGATAAGCTCTTTGACTTGTCAACTCACTTTTCTCTCATGTGAAACCGATGGCTTCCCCAACAAGTTTATTTGACTTCTTCCTTCCTTCCTTGCACGTTGGTTTAGCTTCTAAGGTAAGTAATTAAACTCTTTTACTTCCTTTCCTTCTATCCATCGTCCAAAGCAAGCCAACAAAAAGAAAGAAGAGAAAATAAAAACTATTCTAAGGCTTTCTCCCCCCATACCGTCGGTTTCACTCAAGAAAAAGAAAAGTTTCATTTTTTTTTCTTCTCCAAGCTAACAAGCCGATGCACACCTTTCTCTTCTCTTCTTCTCTTCTTCTCTTCTTTTCTTTTCTTTTCATTTTCAAGAAACCAAGGTCTTTTATCTCCCTCAAGCTTGTGACTCTATGGAAATGGAGGAAGAAAAATATTTTCTTCAAAGTTTGGAACCAAAACTTGATTTCATCTTCCAAATAATGAAATATTGAAGGTAATAAACTCTTAGTTCACTTTCTAGCATGATTTTCATATGAGTTTCTAATTTTCACTATTACCTTACCCATTGATGTTTCGGTTTTGGGGTTTAAAATAGTGTTATCAATTGATTCTTCATCCACACAGTTGTTTCTCTATTTGGTCCTCCACTTGTGTTTTGAAAGGGGCTAAGAGCTTAAGATAAAAATCTTAATTTGACTTATTTATTTTAATGTGATTTTGGAAGCTCATTAAGTTGTTTTAGCTTGTGTTTTGATGTGTTTAATTTCCTATATTACAAATAAATATATATGCCCTATTTTTGGCCCAAACCGAATGTTATTATAGTTGTTTTACTATGTATTTTTCTATATTTCGAAAATGCTATGTTGATATTAAATTTGGTTTAATCATAGATGATGATTATAGTGATTTTAAATTATATATTTTGGTATCTTGCTCCTTGTATTGAGACTTGGTTGGTAATCTATTTTTAGGATGCTAGAGGTTTTAAAGGTATTAAGTAAGTAAATCATAAGCTTAAGTGTTTAAAGGTTTTAAAGTTTCTAATGGGCAACTTTGCCATACTTTATGCTACTTTAATTTTAAATGAGAGGTTTTATCTAAACTAATTAATATATTGTTTATGTGAATAGGCTATAGTTTAGTTAGTTTAGATATAAGAGATTAATTGTGCATAATGTATTATGATATGTAAAGCTGTCTAAGTATTCCTAAGCCCATGTCATGCCATGTCTTGATGTAAAAATAGCTCATTTATGTTGTCCCTCGTTGGCTAAATTCTACCTAACCCGAGAGTCCTAAATATTAATGAGCTAACCTTTTTATAATGAGGGACTACAAGTTGATTAAAGGGCATGTTCCCTAAACTTGTTTAGCCTACTTGAGATGCCTAAATCTATTTTAAAGCCCATTGTCGAGAATTCCAGATTTTTATCTCCTAATGTCCATAACTCAAAGTGAGTTTGAACCAAAGAAACCTTACTTGAAACCTATGAATTCTTAACTACCTTTCATGTAAGTTTAAAATAGCTTTTCCATGGACAGCTAACATGTCTTAATACTTCAGTTATTTCTCTTATAAGTCAAGGTGAGGAGTAGTGATTTGGGTAATGTTAAGCATAGAAGGGACGTTAGATTGAAGTGTCATGGCTTTCTCTTTTAAAGGGAGGGCTTAAGAATATTGTATGAGTATTAACACGCTTATACTATTTATTGAAATAGGACCTATATTGATGATGGATGTATCGAGGAGTATAGAGGTAAGTAGCTATGACCATGCTTCTTACACCATGCTCTCTTTATGAAAGAATATCTCTCTCATTGCAAATATTTCTCTAAGTAAATAAATATAGTATGTACAGCCTTTCTTGATAGCCCCTGTTAAGTACCCTATCGATTATAATTATGTGTATATGTATAAGGTAATGCATTCATGTAGATCCTAAGTCATGAGATTTTCATGCATGCTCTATCAAGAAACTTATGATTTTTCCTATATGTAGTATAGCATGAAAATGTATCTTATTCATGAAAATGCATGTGCATTGAACTAAGAAAGATGATAAAAAGGTTTAAATGCAAAGGAAAGGAAATGAAATGAACGTCTCATGTTTTATGCTTCAAGTGATGCTTTATATGAGTTTGAAAATGTCCTTATGAACTGATACTTTAAATGTCCCTGAGAACTTATGTTTTAAAATGTTCTTGAAGGAACGTCTTAAAAGGCCCCTGAGAACTGACGTTTTAAAAGATGTCTTGAAAGATGATGTTTAAGCCCATGTTTTTAAATGACGTTTAAGCTCATACTTTAAAATGATGTTTATGCACGTGTTTTTAAACGATGTTAAGTTTATGTTTTTAAATGATGTTTAAGCCTATGCTTTTAATTGATGTTTAAGCTTATGTTTTTAAATGATGTTTAAGCCTATACTTTTAAATGATGTTTAAGCCATACTTTTAATAGTATTTAAGCTCATGCCTTTAAATGATGTTTAAGCTCATGCCTTAAGATGATGTGAAAGCTTTAAATGATGTTTAAACTCATGTTTCTAAAAAATGTTTAAGCTCACGCTTTTAAATAATGTTAAGCTCATGTTTTTAAGTGACGTTCCTTTCCTATGAATGAACTGTTAAATGAAAAGGATTGAAATGAATGAAAGTACGAAATGACTGAAAAGAAACGAAAGTTTCAATGTATGAAAATACGTAACAGCCACATGAATAAAAAGGGGTACCCAATGAATGAATGAGCAGATTGCAATATCGGGTAGTAGTATCTAGTAGTGCACCCGATGTTGCACCCTGACGGGATGAGATTCCAACCTGTGGCCATAGGCGAATCCATTGGCCATAGGACCGCTAACCCTAGCACGCGGGGCGTAACAGTGTGCAATAGCCTATGAAAGTAAAAAGATGAAAAGTATGAAAAGCATGTTTATGCATGAAAGATAAAAATTATGTTTATGCATGAAAGATGAAAAGCATGTTTGTGCATGAAAGATGAAAAGCATGTTTGTGCATAAAAAATGAAAAGCATGTTTATACATGAAGGCATTGTTATTTCTTAAAATGTTTATGCATGGAAGCAAATGTTTATGTATGCATGATTTTAAAGGAAAAAGAATAGATGCCTACTATGTTCACTACATGGTCTACTACTTACTAAGTATTAGACTCACTTTTGTTTTAAATGTTTTAAACGTCTAGGAAATGATGAAAAGACTGGGGAGCAAAGCATTACTGCAGAGAGAGAGGCAGACGCTTAGTATCTTCCATGTCGGTGAGAAAGAAGAAAGGAGAGGAAAGGAAAGAATAGGTATCTCGAGAACGAGATTGTTTTTAAGGGGGGTTGAGTTGTAATACCCGAATCCTATTACGTAGGTTCTTACGTCATCTTATTAATTCTTAAATTAAATATTTTGAGATAAAGATTTTTATTGTTACTTTCAATTATTTTATTTTAAGATGAGTCTGTCTTATTTTTTTAGACTAAGATGAGTATGTTTTATTTTTAAAATATGATTTATTAAAATAAATCAAAATATTATTTTTAAGACTTTGAAATATTTCTCTTAAACCCTTTAATTTTTATTTATATAGAAAAAAATGACACAATTAATCTCTACCATTAGATTAGTAGGTGAAAAGCATTTTTTGAGGTGGATAGATCCCCACCATCCATTCCTTAGCTTGCGAGGGAAGCTTTGACTAAGACTAATTGACTCTTTTCCCCCTTCTAAACCATAGCCTTCCAAGACAAGCAACCCAACTTATTCCCTTCAAGCCTCCATCGGTCAAGAGCCATCCTAAGCATCCAAAGAAAGCCTCTGACCTCACTTTCCACCTACCCATCGTCCAAGGCAAGCCAACCAAAGAGAAGAAAAAGCCAAAGTGATCCTAAGGCATTTCCTTTCCCCCATACCGTCGGTTTCACCCAAGGAAAAGAAAAAAAAAAATTCTTCCTTTCTAAGAGCTAACCTTCCTCTTTTCTTCTTCTCTTTCTTTTCATCTTCAAGAAACCAAGGTGCTTTATCTCCTTCAAGCTTGTGACTCTATGGAAATGGAGGAAGAAAAATATTTTCTTCAAAACTTGGAACCAAAGCTTGATTTCATCTTCCAAAAGATGAAATATTGAAGGTAATAAACTTTTGGTTCACTTTCTAGCATGATCTCCATATGAATTTTGAATTTCACCTTTTCCTTACCCATTGGTGTTTTGGTTTTGGGGTTAAAACAGTGCTATCATCTTGTCTTCATCTACACGGGTTCATCACCTTTTGATCCTCTATCTTGCCTCTTGAAAGAAGCTAAAGGCTTAAAGTAAAAATCCTAAATTGGTTACTTTCATTTTAGTGTGATTTTGGAAGCTCCCTAAGTTGTTTTAGCTTATATTTTGATTTTGTTAATTTACCATTTTATGAATAAATATGGGTGCTCTATTTTTAGCCCAAACCGAATATGTTAAAGTGGTTTTGCTATGTGATTTCATATATTTCGAATTTGCTATGTTGTCTTTAAACTTGGTTTAATCATAGGTGATGATTAAAGTGATTTTAATTTATATATATATTGGTACCATGTGTCTTGTATTGATGTTGGTCGGAAATCCATTTTTTTTAGATGCTAGAGATTCGGTTTAGAGGTTTTGTAATTTTATATCTTGCTTTTAAAAGGGTATTAAGTGAGTAAATCATAAGTTTAAGTGTTTAAAAGTTTAAAAGTTTCTTAATAGGTAACTTTGTATACTTTATGCTATTTTAATTTTAAATTTAAATGGGAGGTTTTATCTAAACTAATTAATATATTGTTTATGTGAATAGGTTATAGTTTAGTTAGTTTAGATATAAGAAATTAATTGTGCATAACGTATTGTGAGAAGCAAAGCTGTCCAAATATTCCTAACCCTATGTCATGCCATGTCTTGATGTAAAAATGGTGTCCCTCGTTTGGTTTAATTCTACCTAACCCGAGAGTCCAAAATATTGATGAGCTAACCTTTTTATAATGAGGGACCACAAGTTGATTAAAGGGCATGTTCCCTAAACTTGTTTAGCCTACTTGAGATGCCTAAATCTATTTTAAAACTCATTGTCGAGAATTCCATATTTTTATCTCCTAATATCCATAACCCAAAATGAGCTTGAACCAAAGAAACCTTGCTTGAAGCCTATGAATTCTTAACTACTTTTCATGTAAGCTTTTAAAATAGCCTTTCTATGGACAGCTAGCATGTCTTAATATTTCAGTTATTTCTCTTATAAGTTGAGGTGAGGAGTAGTCATTTGGGTAATGTTAAGCATAGAAGGGACGTTAGACTGAAGTATCGTGGTTTTCTCTTTTAAAAGGAGGGCTAAATAATATTGTATAAGTATTAACACGCTTATGTTATTGATTGGAATAGGAATATTGATGATGGAAGTATCGAGGAGCATAGAGGTAAGTAGCTATGACCCTGCTTCTTACACCATGCTCTCTTTATGAAAGAATATCTCTCTCATTACAAATGTTTCTCTAAGGAAATGAATATAGTATGTACAGCCCTTTCTTGAGCTTAATATCGTTTAAAAGCACGAGCATAAATATCATTTAAAAGTATGAGCTTAAATGTCATTTAAAAATATGGCTTAAACATCATCTTTCAAGACATCTTTTAAAGCGTCAGTTTTCAGGGATATTTTAAAACGTCAGTTCTCAGGGACATTTAAAGCATCAGTTCATAGGCAAATTTTAAAACGCATTTAAAGCATCATTTGAAGCATAGAACATGAGACATTCATTTCCTTTCCTTTCTTTTGCATTTAAACATTTTTATCATCTTTCTTAGTTCAATGCACATGTATTTTCATGAATAAGATACACTTTCATGCTATACTACATATAGAAAATATCATAAGTTTCTTGAAAGAGCATGCATGAAAATCTCATGACTTAGGATCTACATGTATGCATTACCTTATACATGTACATACAATTATAATCGATAGGGTACTTAACATGGGCTATCAAGAAAGGGTTGTACATACTATATTCATTTACTCTTTCCATTAGATAAACATTTGCAATAAGAGAGAGATATTCTTTCATAAAGAGAGCATGGTGTAAGAAGCATGGTCATAGCTACTTACCGTTATGCTCCTCGATACATCCATCATAAATATAGGTCATATTTCAATAAATAACATAAGCGTGTTAATACTCATACAATATTCTTTAGCCCTCCTTTTAAAAGAGAAAGCCACGACACTTCAATCTAACGTCTCTTTTATGCTTAGCATTACCCAAATGACTACTCCTCACCTCAAATTATAAGATAAATAACTGAAGTATTAATACATGCTAGTTGTCCATGGAAAGGCTACTTTAAAAGCTTACATGAAAAGTAGTTAAAAATTCATAGACTTCAAGTAATGTTTCTTTGGTTCAAGCTCACTTTGGATTATGGATATTAGGAGATAAAATCTGGAATTCTTGACAATGGGCTTTAAAATAGATTTAGGCATCTCAAGTAGGCTAAACAAGCTTACCTTTAATCAACTTGTAGTCCCTCATTATAAAAAGGTTAGCTCATCAATATTTTGGACTCTTGGGTTAGGTAGAATTTAACCAAACGAGATACAATATAAATGGGCTATTTTTTTACATCAAAACATGGCATGACATAGGCTTAGGAATACTTGGACAGCTTTGCATATCATAATACATTATGCACAATTAATCTCTTATAGCTAAACTAACTAAACTATAACATATTCACTTAAACGATATATTGATTAGTTCAGATAAAACCTTCCATTAAAATTAAAGTAGCATAAAATATAGCAAAGTTACCCATTAAGAAACTTTAAAACCTTTAAACACTTAAGCTTATGATTTACTCACTTAATACCTTTAAAAGCAAGATATAAAATTATAGAACCAAGCAAAACCTCTAAACCAAACCTCTAGCATCCTAAAAATAGATTATCAACCCAAATCTCAACACAAGGCACATGATACCCACATATATAATTTAAAATCACTTTAAATCATCACCCATGATTAAACCAATCTTAATAGCAACATAGCATTTTCAAAATATAGGAAAATACATAACAAAACAACTATGATAACATTCGGTTTGGGCCAAAAACATGGCATAAATATTTATTTGCAATATAGGAAACCAAACACATCAAAACACAAGCTAAAACAACTTAATGGGCTTCCAAAATCACATTAAAAATAAATAAGTCAAATTGAGATTTTTACCTTAAGCTCTTAGCCCTTTCCAAAAACACAAGTGGAAGATCAAATAGAGGGACAACCGTGTAGATGAAGAACAACACGATATCACTGTTTTAAACTCCAAAACCAAACACGAATGGGTAAGGAAGTGGTGAAATTCGAAATCCATATAAAAATCATGCTAGAAAGTGAACCAAGCGTTTATTAGCTTCAATATTTCATCCTTTGGAAGATGAAATCAAGGCTTGGTTCCAAGCTTTGAAGGAAATATTTTTCTTCCTCCATTTCTATGGAGTGGCAAGTTTGAGAGAGATAAAGGACCTCGATTTCTTGAAGATGAGAAGAAAAGAGGAAGGTTAGCTCTTGGAAAGGAAGAAGAAATTTTTATTTCTTTTTCTTGAATGAAACCGACGGTATGGGAGGAGAAAGTTTTAGAATAGTTTTTCTTTTCTTTTTTTTTCTTTCTTTTTGTTGGCTTGCTTTTGACGATGGGTGCAATAGCTTCCTTAGGAAGCTTGTGGGTCAAAGGGAAGGAAAAAGATTTTACTCCTTTCTTGGGTGTTGACTGACGGGTAAGAGGGGGAAATGCCTTAGGATAGTTTTTGGTGTTTCTCTTCTCTCTTTTTGTGGCCTTAACCGATGTGAGGCAAGGAAGGAAAAGAATTAATTTCTTTCCTTGGAAGCTTACGGGTGGAAGAAGAAAAATGGGTCAATTGGTCTTAGTCAAAGCTTCTCTTGGAAGTTAAGGAATGGATGGTGGGGATTTAAGTTTAGAAAAATATTTTCTCACCTACCAATCCAATGGTAGAGAATAGTTGGGCCATTTTTTAAATAAATAAAATTAAAGGGCTTAAGAGAAAATATTTCAAGGTCTTAAAAATAATACTTTGATTTATTTTAATAAATCATATTTTAAAATAAAACACACTCATCTTAGTTTAAAATAAGACATACTCATCTTAAAATAAAATAATTAAAAGTAACAATAAAAATCTTTATCTCAAAATATTTAACTTAAAGAATTAATAAAATGACGTAAAGACCTACGTAGTAGGATTTGGGTATTACAAAGAACACCAAGATTTAAGTGGTTCGGCTCAATGTGAACTTACGTCCACTGGCGGGATCGGTCTCAATCAATTCACTATTAACAAAGATGGAGTACAATAAATTAATTACAAAATCCTCTTCCCAAAGTACCAATACACTCTTGGGAATATTACAAGAGGACCACTCTTTTTCTCTTTATAAGTTCTTGGCAGCTTTAAAGGTAAAAAGTTGAAAATAGAATGAAAATATTTGTATTTATACTGAAACAACGCGGAATCCTGGAATACAAACATTCACTTGAGTGAAGTGTCAAGCGTGCTCGAGCAAACGTTAGGATTTGCATCTCGCAGCAATTGATGAGCGAACTCTTGGGTTGAAGCTTTGTTTGAGTTATAGAGACACCACTTGAGCTAACAATGTGTAGAGAACCTCAATGTTTTGAATACCGTACCGTACGCCATACCGGTCAAGGCACTAGAACGAAATATTTCGATACCGGTACCGTTTCGTGTACCGTTTCGGGATAGTCGATATATGAATCAATTATATATATAAATATATATAAATTATATTCTAAAATAATAGTCTATATATGAATAAATTATATATAAATACATATATATTTATAAATTATAAATAGTTTAGTTTGAATTGGGGATCAAAAAATGAACTTGTAGTTTGAAAAAATGAAAAAAAAAAAAAAAAACTAAAGGCCAAAATACTGCCTGGTACCAGTCAGTTTTTGGACTGGTACGAAATATATGTAGTACCTGTACCGGACCTGTGGCCAGTACAGCAAATACCAACTGTACCAGCCGACACGGTGCAAGATTAAAAACAGTGGTAGAGGTGTTTTTTCAATATGATTCAAGCTACCTCTCAACACTAATCTTGTTGCAAATAAATCTTTTTTTTTTATAATTTTGTTCGAGTTTTACAACTTACGGGTTGGTATATAAATATTACAATATTTATTGTAGGATCTATTCTACTTATAAAAATTAAATTAAATTAAAAATACATTTTATATTAATATTAGTTGATCATGTGACAAATTTCCGCATCACTAATCATGTATCTGATCATGTGTCAATAACCACGCTTGCAAATAATTTTTTTGATTTCATTTTCAAAATCTTGGGTCCCTTCAAATCATGGTTGAAGATTTGGAGCTACAAAAAAAAAAATGAAGGAAAAAAAAAACTAGAACGAGAACCGGTTTAATTATATATTTGATCAGGAAAACAATGTAGTAGTACTAAAGGTATTATTTTTTTAATCGCAAGCACTTTATGACTTATGAGCCCAAGTGGCACATTATTAATTGCTCAACATGAGCATGCATGTCTTCTTTCAGACTGCAAACATTGAATTGGGACACAGCAGCTTGAACTTTTATAGGGTACTGATTCACTGAACATGTATTCTTGAAAATTGCATTAATTAATTAATATATATGTTTCTTCCCTGAGTTCTAGGGTTGATGATAATTAATTTGGTGACAAGCATCTTTCTCGACGGAGATTGAGAATGCAGGATCGAAGGTGGAAATCCTTAATTTGTATATTTTCACCATGCATGCTCATCATCATGTGATCTTATAATTCCCACATTTTTTTTTTTTATAAAACAGTCTCTAATTAATTCATAAAATTTCTTTCTCGACGTATGATGCATTTATTAATTACTTTCTAATTACCGAAAAAAATGTTTTTCGGGGGAAAAAACTGATCCTTGACCTAAAAAAAAAACATAAAAGACTGTCCTTTTCCATATATTTTTTTCAATCGCAAGTCACTGTCGGTAAATTAAGAGCTGTCCAAATTAGTGTGGAAAGTACTCATTTGTGTATAATGTCTTCCAATTAAGATGCAAAAACCAATTGCTTCCCACCCACATGACCTATGTTGAGATGCTTAATTAAGGTCCTAACTCACTCTTCCACAAATAAATATCTGTCCTTTTTCTTCTCCACTCCATTGTTTTAATTCATGTGGACAGAAAAAGAGGAGATTTTTTCTTTGATTTATATGCAATAAATCATTTTTATTCATAATTCATAACAAAAAACATGTACGTGTTTAGAGACAGAACATGAGATGGAGAAGGCCGGGCTTTGTTGATGAGAACAAGAGAGCTGGCAGCTAAAGTACTACATGCATGATGTACACATAAGCAGACAAGACTGATGGGTATATGAACTGGAAACACTAGTAAATGATAACAAACTTGCAGATTACAAGGAAAATGCACATGGGAAATCCCGGTAATAAGGTTGGACTTCGAAAAGTAAAATCATTTCAATTTTACAAGGAAGATGAAAAATAAAAATAAAAAATAAAACAATCAGAGCCAATCATACAATATAATTAAATGCTGGCTCCTTGCAAAAACCCTGCAGGTTTTTTTAGATCGCTGAAAAACGTTGATTAACCACAGTGAATCCTCCATCCAAGCTCAAGTTGTGGCCACTGATGTAAGCAGATTCATCGGAAGCAAGAAACAAAGCGGCCTCAGCAACGTGCCTTGCCTTCAAAACAATGCCCTTCAAGTTGGCTGCAGCACAGCTGTTGGCTTCTACCTCATCCGGCTGCAGATTGTAAGCCACACACGACAGAGGTGTTGCAATGCCAAACGGGGAAATGCAGTTGACTCTGATCCCTGAAGCCCCAAGCTCGCTGCAGGCCGCCCGGACTAGACCAACGAGGGCATGTTTCGATACTGTATATGCATGTGGGCCGGCTCCCCCGAGCGAGGCCGCCACGCTCGTAGTGCATATGATGGATCCGCGTATGTTTCTGCCCACCATGGCACGAGCTGCGTGCTTGATTGTTGCAGCCACTCCACGAACGTTTGTGGCCATGGTGTCGTCGAAGCCATTGATGTCAAGCTCCAGGATGCCAGTTATAGGGCCTATAATTCCAGCGTTGCTGAACAAGACATCCAGGCCGCCATATTTTTCCAAGGTGTAACTCACTGTTTCCTCAACTTGCTTCTCGTCTCTTACATCGCAATGGCGGTAACTCACTCTGTCTTGACCTATTGATGCTGCAACTTGATTACCCAGTTCGTCTTGAACATCAGCAGCAACGACAAAAGCACCATTCTCAGCGAATAATCTGACAGCCTCCTCGCCAATTCCACTTGCTGCACCTGTGATGAGGGCAACCTTGCCCTCCAACCTAAGGAAGGATCATCGAGTATAAATTACCGTGTTAGTAATCCGAGAAAAAAAAAAAAAAGTAAGGTGCTAGGAAAATATTTTAGTCCTAAGGAATAAAATTAGAAGGTTATTATAGGTGAGGTGCAGAGGCAGATCTTGGGGGGGAGATCTAAAGGCCGGGATCGGGGAAAGATCAAACCTTACCTTGGCTTAGTCGACATTGGTGATCGGTCCAGCTTGTTGTTCTCTTCTCAAACTTCCAGTAAGGCTCTTGGATCTGCTGCATATATTACCTTTGTCATCGTATATTTATTTAGATTTAGCAGGCAGATAGCAGACCTCCATATGACGTGTATCAAAGACTAATTACCTTTTCTTTTCTTTTTTAAGGCCTAGCAAATTGAGTGATTTGTTCGAGGTTCTATGAATTTGTATTCTTTTTTCAAATGTCTCAGTTGTAAACTTGTAATTAGGATCAATGATTTCGATTATTGGATTTTTCATAATTTGGGTCAAAATAGTGACTCCAGTCATCTACTATATATACATGCATGGATACATACAAATATATATACACACATGTGTATATTAATTTAAGACAAGTATTATAGTCATGGAGAAATTTTAAAAAATTAAACTTACAAATTGATATAATTTCATATGATACGTTAGACGATTTATTTTATAATAAAAATATATTTACAATATAACGTACCACATCAAGTCATCGCGTCAGTACTCATAAACTAATTTATTTTTATATGATATCTTTGTGGCTAAAACATTATTAACTTGAAGACATACACAATATTTTTATTTTAGATAATAAGAAATACATAATATGAATAGAAAAATTGTTGTAAAACGCAAGAACTACTAATAATGCATTTAGCCTGTATGTGATTAATCTCCTCAGTTAGAGTACAGGAAAATTACAAATTGATTAGGATTAATACGAAATAAACTTTATGATGCCATCAATTATTCTTTCAAGTCAACTGTTCATTGATATTTTAAAATCCATCGTATTCCTACAATTAATTAGAGTAACAGTTTAAACATTCAGCCAAAATTTTGTATTAATTTATTAATTCTCTGATCAATATTGGTGTTTCGTTCTTAAAAAATTGTAATTATTATATCCTAAAAATTGCAACTGGCTCTATTTTTTATTCTTTTAAACCCTTCCATTTTTTAACCATTCCATGTTAGCATCATAACACTACTAGCTAGGCCGCATGCGTTAAAATAGTAATTGATAGCGTAGCTAGCAATTATTAATGATTATTAGCAGCATATTATTATGCCTATACATTCATTAAATTACATAGAATTAAAATCTAAATTATGATTTAAACTCGACTAATTAATACCCACGACCTTCAGTCATCTAGATTAACCTTCCTACCCATTACCTCTTCTACTCATTTTCAATTAAAAAGAAAATAGAGAAATACCCATAATTAAACTGAAAAATGATCCTCCAATTGCACTCTATGTATCCAACTTGTATGGATCCAATGCTAAGTACTAGATCATGCATCCTCAAGACTCATTCAATCAATTAAGACTATATAATATATATAATAACTATAGGTAGGTTCCATAGGTTGTGGTGCTCCATGAAGTGACCTTAGTGCCCGCGGATTCTGCTGCTTCTTGTCCTAAAGCTCAATTTAGGCTTAGGTTACGATGCATACTGGTGTTAATTGGTGCGGTTCCCAGTGGGTGTAGGGTTGGGTAATTGGCCTGGTAAGTTCATTTTACCCCCAACATATATATATATATATAAAGTAAATAAATAATAAAATAGTTCACATCTTTTAGATAGATTATTATTACCTATATTTCAATTTTGAAACTTTTACTCTTATTGATCAATATTTTAATCATTCCATCACAATCCTAAATAAGTATGATTGGAGATTTGGCATATTGCAGAATTTTATGAATAATAGTGAAACTATTTGAATGAAAATGTTTTATTAGATTTTGGAAAATTAGAGAAAAAGTTTGAATAAAAATATTATAAAGTTGAAAATTTGTTTGAATATAATTTTTGTTTTGAAGTTTGTAAAATTTGTAATGACATTATTTGTATTTTGTTTTAAAATTTGTAAAAGTTATATTAACTTTTGTATTTCAATAATGATTAAGTAATAATTAAATTAAAAATATAAAAAATTAAAAATTATTTTATATTTGAGTGATGTTTGAACATCAAATTATGAGAATTTTAAAAAAATTTCAAAATATCCAAACATGCCCTTAATCTCGCCCACGGATCAAACAATTATCACATTAGCAATGAGATATTGCCACCCCTCCACTGATTGTTTTAATTGATTTCTATTGCGTACTTTTACTTTTTATGTTTTATTTTATAAGATTTTTTGGGCTTTGAAATGCTTTTTAGTTCTTTTAAGTTTTCTTATGAGTGGCATATAATGTCATGAAGCATTTTTATTAATTTAGAACATTAATAAAAAAGATTGATTTAATCAAAATTGAAATATGTGTTGGGACAATTCTTAGCGATGTATGCAAAACTTTTAATGGCGGCCATCTAGTGAAATGGAGAACAATCTCATGTGATGCCAGTAGATACCTCTGATGGTTAAGTTAGTGAGAGAAGTTAAAGTCTGTGAATCAATCTAATTTTTTGTTTAAAATTTTGAAAAAATTATATATATATTTTTTTATTTTATCTAAAAGTTTAAAAAAGTTGTAAAGATTAAAAAGATATATTAAATATTTAAACTTAAAAATATTTTTAAAAATGTTTAAGATATGTCTTGCCGAACGGGAACTAACTCAACCAAAAGTTAAACCCGATAGACTATTTTAATATCTAAAGCAAAGAAAACTCATTCATATATGATGAGTCATACCATACGTAACAAATCGGTGGTCCACGATAACAAAATATTGAGGTGACATTCACTTTCTGATCACGTGAATTAAGTTATTAATTTCCGCATTAACAAAATGTTAAGAATTATTAAAAATCAAATAAAAACTAAAACAAAACACTTAAAACATACTTAACATGAGATTATAAAGAAGATTTTAACATGGTAGACGCGCGAAGGGTGCATGGCGGTCCACGCCATCCCCAAGAAAGTTTGGTCTTTGCTCCCCACGAGACGCCGGCCATGGTGGGTAGCCACCAACCAGTCTGATTTTATTATTCCTCTTTTTATGCCATTAAGAGTAAATATATAATTTTAATCTTTTAAAGAAGCAATATAAATAACATGTTAGAAAATTTAAAGATTTCGCTTTATTTATTTAGGTAATTGGACTTTAGGTGGTGCTATTACGTGGCCCAGCAGTACCGGCGTGTCCCCAGTACGTTCACTTTTTTAAATATTTTTAAATATTTAAAAATAAATAAAATACATAAACTGCCAAATCGATATACTCAGGCGATATAATATCTTTATTTTTAGACATTTATGACTTATTTGGAAACACAATTGTTCTGAATTATTTTCATACTACTTCATTATTATTTATAAGCTAATCACTACTATTTTAACATTATTCATAATTATTTTAAAATATTCTTAATATCCAAACATACTCTAATATTTAGTGTAAATTGATTTTGACGGTCCACCCTAATTAATTGAGTGATTGTTTGTAAGCGGAGAATATTAGTAAATTCTGGCGATTACATTTTTTAATTTAATAGTAATTTTCGTGATTACTTATGTTTAAGATCTTATGCACCTTTTTTCTTTTTTATAAAAATAATTATCTCCTTCGATGTAAGTTAGAAATAAGACCCTTTATTAATTTTTAAGTCCATCAATATATTAGTTGAATCGTATGGCCAAATCACATATTTTCATGTTTAATTTTATTTTTTTAAATAACTTAATTGATTTTACCTTTTGAAAAAATAAATATAAATATATATATAAAAGTGGAGGTCACCATCTTTGACCATGGTGACTACCCAACCATCCGATGGCTAAAACTAGGCCACCCGCATGGTGGCCAAAAACTTTATTTCTATTTTTTTTAAAGAAAAATGAAATTAACACATGATACCGTGTAATTCTCATGTATGCATTCGATTGATACGACGGACGACAAAACTAGCAAAGACATATTTCTATTCGGCTAATAGTAGGATTTTTTTTTTTAATAGTACTCGGAGTCTCATGTAAGTCCCGCACATTTATTTAGAAAAGGGAAAGTTAAGTTTATTATTAAAAAAATAAATTTTTTTATGTAATTTTTAAATTTATCTATTTTTTTTAAAAGAGATACACGAGATTTGTACACTTTAAGTCTGTAAATATCATTTTTGTTCAAAATTTTATGAGCATTTGTAAAATAGTTAAAAATATTTTATTGGATTTTGATAAAAGAAGGAGAAAATAATCCAATAAAATATTGAATATAAATATTCTAAAATTAAAAATTGTTTTAATATAATTTTTATTTTAAACTTTGTAAGAATTATATTAATTTTTGTGTTTGAATAATAATTAGGTAATAATTAGATTACAAAAATTATAAATTTAAAATTAAGAAGAGTTTTATATTTAAATAATATTTGAAAATAAAATTATAAAAATTTTAAGAATTTTTGTTTTGAGAAATGTAAATGCATAACTCATAACAGGGGGAGGTTGAGCCGTTGACCAAAATATTCAAAATATTAGTAGTTGGGTCTTTCGCATCTATAATGCAACAGCTAGAATTGCATCATACTCCACAGCTGAGAAAGCTGGCTTGTGTCGTGGATTTGTTGCCTTCGGCGGTCAATCAATATCCCTCTTTCCTGGTTTTCTGCTAAAAAACAGTGTCATGTCTGCAACAGCAACATCCCTTGTGATTTCGAGCCCAAACCTTTTGGGTTTGATGACAAAAACAATACCCAGAAATGGTAGTATCCTCTTCTGCTCCATAGCCATCGTACCCCCTTGGAGAAGCTACCATTCTTTGGGACCACCGTCTATCTTCTTCAGAATCCCATATGGGTCCTCCAAGGGAAGCTCGGTCTTCACCTCCTCCAAGCCCTTTGCTCCTGTCATGGAATGGCAGAATTGCACGTAAAAACTCGATCTTTCTGAAGAATTTTTTATCTCCATATTGTTTGTTCCATAACGGATCTTGGAATGTTATTGCCCTGATGCATAAAATTTGAATGGGCTCCCTGTAATTTTGGTGATGAATGATTTGGTGTATTGATTGGATTCTTACTCGGCAGGTGTAGTGCACATTTTAGTACTCGTTTGGTTACGCAGTTCTGAGACGAGATGTTTTGTTAAAAATTAAATAAAATATTATTATAATATAATTTTTAATATTATTATTGATTTGAAAATTTTGAATTATTTATTATATTTTGTATTGGAGTTTAGAAAAGTCGTAATTATGAGATGAAATGAAATGAGATAGGTTTGTATATTCAAACCGAGTTCTTTAACGCTGTTGTGCATCATTTCCATTTCGTTGAAGATCTGCATAATTTACCTAGATTTATAAGAGTTGAAGTAGGCATGTGGAATCAATTAATTGATCGATGCTACTCCTGTGATGTCGTTTTTGTAGAACAATGATTGATTTTGTAAGTCTTTCGTATCTTCGTTCTTAATATTAATTTCAGAATCTGATAGTTTGATGCCAAGATGCTCCGCCATGTTGATCCTTTCGATTAAATATAATGCAAGTCCTTACATACATATAGTCCGTTCTTGGCGTGCCAAGGCTGGCAATTTGAGCTAAGATATCAGCTTACTAGTTACTACCATTAACTACAAAATGTGACAATATGCAGGGTTAAGATGGAAATTGATGTGCCTGTTTCGGTTGCCTATAACTGTTACTCTGATCGTGAAGCCGTGCCCCGTTGGATGCCCTCTATTTCCTCAGTAAAGGTGCCAAAAGATTGAATTTCCAAAGTACTGCCTATTCCAATTATTTTACTTGTGTGAACAAAAGCAAAGTATCCTTTCCTTTGGAAAGGTCATAGGGGATGCTTAGTTTCTTGTATAGCTAATCTAATACCACTGGACACTTGACTCAGTTTTAATGCTCAGCTTAATCAGGCTTAACAGTCCATAAATTATTGTGCCAAACTTAAGAAGGTAGAAATGGTTCTGCTTTTCATAGCATTTATAACTGCCGAGCATGTTATTGCAGACTTGAGTTAGTTTTGAGTTTTCAACCCTGCCAATTTAATGCCTAAAGAGTGCATCACTGTAATGATATTATTGAGTCTTGAGTCCCATGTAGTTGATCAGTTTCGGAGTTGTGCATCTTTGAGAACTTGATGCTTAGTTTCTCCTACCAGATATTGGAGGACAAGCCTGAGCTATCTCGATGGTCTATGAAGTATAAAGCATTTGGTCGTGATGTTGATTTCTCTTGGCTTACGCGAAATTTTCAGGTAAGGATGTTTATGTCTCACCTTTTCCTGTAATTTGAGTCATAATATATACACTTTTTGCAGCCTATCCCAAATCAGAAGATCCACTGGAGATCCCTGGAAGGTGTTCCTAACAGGTAACCATAGAGACAGTGATACAGTATTGTGTATTTTTTCTGTTGTTTACCTTTTCAGCTCAATATTAGTGGTGAATGTCTTCCGAGGCTGTATTAGGCGAAACATATGATGGCAAAAGAAGAAAAAGGAAGATTAAACTCTCACACTTAATACAGAATCTGAAAAGTAAAAAAAGAAAAAGAGTATAAATGGAATTTTGAAGGTAGTCAGTTATCTTCCGGGTGATGTCTTAGCACATTGACATTTCCCTAGTTGCCTTGTGGTGCTTAGTGTTGCTTAGATGACAATGTTTAGTTTGATTTCTCAGTGAAATCAATTATCTGAAAATGATGGATAGTTTAACCAGTTGGCTTTCCTGCATCATGTGCCAAGCTGCTTCAGTTTGTTTGGGCTTTGCTTATATTTTGAAGAACATTAAAACAACAAAGTTCAAAAATCTCAACTTCTTAGATTCATCACGAAGGCTCTTTCAGCAATTTAAGCTTATTCAATTTTGACAGTTCTTGTGAACATGAACTGGCAAACTATCTTCTCTACTGCTGTACTTGTTCATCTCTAAGTCCCCTTTCATTTATAGAACTGAACATTAAATGCTGTAGTTATTTGCTACATTTTTAGTTCATAAACCTTATCTATATGTTTTGTTTTCATTTAAGTTTTTAATATAATCCTAATAGACTGATTTTTCACATGGCAGAGGTGCCGTTCGATTTTATCCGAAAGGTCCTTCATCATGCATAGTTGAAGTAAGGGTGCTTTTTCCTACGACATTTAATTTAGTTTTTAGAAAATCTTGGTCAAACACCTTCTGTGATATGGGGTGATTAAAATTCGAATCCTGTGTTTTTTTTAGAGATAACCCTTTGTCCCATGAGTTACTGAGAAATGGGTCCTTCCATTACACTTTTCATCCATCAATGGTAACTGAAAACATGTGGCAGTCCGCATGAAAACTTTAGTTTTTTAAACTTAAAACTTAGAAAAATTAAAAAAAATATATATTGAAATTATAAAGTTAAAATTTTCATCATTAGAAAAAGTAGAGGCTACCCCTTGGTGGCTTGATGATGGGGTAGTTCTGCCACCATGGGGTGGCTAGAACTATTTGCTATAACAATTAATAATTTTTTCAAATCATAAAAAAGTCTATTTGCTAGCTTTTTTAATTTTAACAATATTAAAACAACTCAAATTTTCCATGTGGCATTCTCATGAACTATCACTTGCTTTTTGTTAACGTTGATAAAACAAATTAAAACTCTAACAGAGTGACCCATTTCTTACTAACTCATAGCACATGGTTCATTTCCTAACTGGCCACAGTTTGACGAACTTGTGGGGAATGGGGATAGACATGCCATCAATTTGATGCCCACTATAATGTCTCTCCTATTGTTTTCCACTTTTTATGGCTTTAGGTTCCTCTAGTTATGCCCTTACAATTATTTGCATCTGTTCTTTACAGCTGACAGTGTCTTATGAAGTTCCTCAGATCTTCGTTCCAGTGGCATCAGTAACGTTCTAACTCTTTTTTGTTTTTGGTACTTTATGCATTGCTTCATGCTGGAGGAAACGTATCTGTTGTTTTGATTGGTAAAGGAAAGGTATTTAAGAAAGAAAACTTTTGGAGGCATATGCCTCAAACTTCCCTTCCTTTATTCTTTATCTTTTAAGGGGAAAGAAACAAAAGAAATCCGTGCTAGATGTTTCTTTGCTTTAAAGTTGTATATGATATTATGATGTGATCAATCAATTTTCTTTTTCGGATGTTAAACTTGTCCAGGCACTGCAACCATTTCTTGAAGGCTTACTACGAAGTGATATGGAAAGATTTGCATCATTTGTAAAAATCTACCAAGCAGACCCAACTAGATGATCATGATGGTACAATGGTACAAATGACAACTAAACGTTATGTTTAGCAGATTTCACTGATTCTTTCGATGTGGAATGCGTGTTGGCCACATCCAATTGTAATGCTTTCTTTGGAAAGAAATAAAATAACATGATGTACCATGCAATATGCTCATCATCGCACTCAGCCCTCCATTATTGATGACAGCTCCTAGAATAAGCTTCCAGCTCCTAGAATGATCCAATCCAGCCTGGACCCTGTTATGAGCCTTTGAGATTGATCAAGAAACAGGTCTGACGACTTTTTTTTTTTCTTTTCCTTGTAATCAACAGGTTTATGGACTGGAAAACTTGCTGGACCGTTTTGACGTGAGTTTCCTATTTTTGGAGTTGATGGAAAAGAAAATAATGATATATCAGAGGTACCTTAGCCTCCAACAAACCATGTTCTTGATCAAATTCTTTTCTGAAACTTATTCAACCCATTTGGTTTATACAGACAATCACAACCCCCTAAGCAAACGCAAACTGAAATAACAAGCAAGCTCGAATAACTCTAATTACAGTTTTCCAAGCAAACTCTTTGAGCACTTGCATTCACCCATATACTATTTAGGGCATATATTGTTCCCTCTCTTTGTGGAGAGAGAACAGTTATAAGCAAGTCGGAGAAGATGGATCTTCCCCACTACAAATGTGCAATACAGTCTATACAGATGTGCCTCCCTTTCTAATGTTTGAAACAGACCAGTGTGCCGGATTTTATTTTATATATAAACAAATCAAGCTGTATTAATAAGGTTAAAGATATGAAAACAGGGAACAGGACCCAACAAACACGCTCATGTAACAGTTCGAACAGTCCAACGTGCTGGATCGTGTCGTGAGTAGAAGAAAGTTGGCAGTTCATGAGCTGTTAAGAGCTTCGTATTCGGGAACGGCTGTATGAGGTAGGTGGATGACAATTGTTATGGTCATACATCCCAGTCAGGATGTCAGTCTTTAGGGCTGTAACGATAATGGATCTGTAAAATTATATTTGGCAGACATCTTTATAAAATATTAGTAAGCTACTACCACTACGCCAAGACATATGTTGATTTGCTTGATTTGATTATGAATATGGTTTATCGGATCTGGGATAGGTTGCAAGATCATTGGCGAGAGAGAGAGAGAGAGAGCAATTTCTTCACTGTTCATCTCATGATCAAAGAATCCGCTTTTTTGGCTTTTTTTGGAAGTCTGAGGGCGAGTTACCATGACACTTGCGAGTGTCCCTGGCGATATAGGCATGGCGAAACATCATGGATGCTATCTTAAAAGTGTAGTTCCCACTTGCCGTAATCAAAATAAAGAAGAAACAAAGACCTTTTATTAAGAAAATTTACATTAGGTACACACGATGAATCAAAAATGGATTCATCAGAAGGGCAGGTCACTCTGGACTGTCAACAAAATAATCCATAATGACTCTGTATACAGGATGTATCCATATGGAACATCTCTACACCACCATCCACCTAAGCTGGTTATGTACATCAGCCCAGAGCTCACCACGAATAGCTGAATAATCAGCACCAACAAAACTGCTAGCTGCTTTTTCTCCCGTCTCACTGAAGCAGCCAAAAACAGTTTAGTTTATTAAAAAATGTATGTACATTCAACTGCTGGCACTGCCATCCAACAAGCTCCTCAGGTTACAGAGGGCCTCTGCAGAGAGGCTACAGCACCTCATCTTCGGTTGCCGTGGTGGTGATGGCTCCCAGTTATCCATAGAAGAGAAGCATACGACAATCACAGTGAGATTGTCAATTGTGTTGAGACGCAAGGCTTCCATGACAAGGTCCCTTGCACACTGATCTGGGTCATCATGCCGCCGCAGCCCACGACGAACAAGGCTAACGGCTTGCTGACTAGACATCACATCCCAAATTCCATCACACCCCATGATGAGGAACTCATCATCCTCAGTTAGAACCACCTGCTGAAATTCTGGATCCGCAATAAGTGGTGAAGAAGAACCAAGAGGGAACTTCAGATCCCAGTCCCCCAAGGCTCGACTAACTGATAAAACACCATTGAGATACACGTCATCAATGTACCCACCTAACTCTTCCACTCGCCTCCTTTCTGATGGATAAATGGGTTTGTGGTCTTGAGACATGTCGATTGCCTTTCCTTTCCGAGAAAGAACTGCTCTGCAATCACCAGTATTGGCAACCAAGAGAAGCCTGGAAGAGAAGAGTTCCGTCAGCAGGAAGTTATACTGAAAAAAACTAAGCAGAACAATTAAACCAAAGCACATATAGAGCAATTGGCATTCTTCTTGAGCTAATACACATTTTTTTTAGTTTGAAAAAAGGGAAAACAAGACAAGTATATAGCCAACATCAGCCCATCTAGCCAATATAGCCAAAAGGTATGCCAAGGAAATCAGGAATGGTGCAAATGTTAACTGTTTCAACTTTCAAGTAACATAAAACAAGACATGCGAACAAACCAACACTAATATTCCTCACTCAGCATATTTTAAATCAACAGTGATTATTCCGCTAATCATACATAGAAACTAGACTTGATAAAAGCAACTGCACTAGACACTAAAATGGAATAAAATGATCGCGTAGAGCCAATATCATGCAATTGAAACAATGTTTTTCCATGGAGAAACAAAATTCTAAAGCATGTATATATACCTTCCAAATATCAAAGCAGTAAGAGCCGTTGTCCCAGAGGAACTGCTCACACCTAATTCATCTGCTAAGGCTTGGTCAGCCAGAAGATATGCTTTCCGAAGTGAGTTCTCAACCTCCTCTAAGAAGACATCATCCACTTCTGATGTTTGGGGGAAGTTGGCATCTTCAAAAAAGAGTCTAAGAACATTTTTTCTTATATAAGCTGCTGCTTCAGGTCCTCCATGACCATCAAATACCTGTGTAATATATACACGATCAGCCAGTTATGAAGCAATAATACAATTATCAATACTAATGCCAAGCAGTGATAGGCTCAAGAGCTCGTTACCCCATAAAAAGCACTTGGTTTAGGAAACTCAAAAACTGCTCCCAAGTGTGAGGATAAATCATCTATATGTATATGCTCATCTTCCATGTATCTTCGAGGACCAATGTCAGCAAAGCTACCAGAGCGGACACTGGGCATAAATTGCAGGATGGACGATTCAAGGACTGCATCTGGGATTTTGTCCACGGGCTTGATATCCTATAAATACAGAGAACTTGATCATCAATTTTCCCCCTCGAAGGCTAAACATTGAAACCAACTGCTAATCATATTACTAATACCAAGATTTATATTACTTAGTATTATATTACTAACACTAAGTATTAACACTAATGCTGATAGCTTTTGTGCACGTATAAAATACACACAATCTTCAATGTCGGAGCATCAATTTTATAGCTTCAATTTACTGGAAAAACCAGAGGATTCCCTAGCATTGCTAACCTTAAATGTTAAAAAACCACCAAAACATAAAAGATAACAAAGACAAGACCACATACCTCATATGCCCTGTTGTAATATACATAAGCAAGTATAGATTACTATATTTTGAAGACTCTCGTCAATGAACTGAAAGTAAACTGAGTGATTTGAGAGGCGGTTATTGACAATTATGAACTATTAGGTTGGTGAGTATGTCAACACTCGGCACACATCCCTATATTGTGTTCTGTACGTCAGTGTTAAATGGTTTGCTAGTCTATATAGAGGTTCGCTTTCCGAATTATTATGCATATTTACATTGATTAGGCCTTGTTATTCAAAATTATAAAGAAAAGCTGGCTTGTAATTAAACAAAATTAAGATATCACGCAAACCCCTAGATTTAGAATCCCAAGTATATGACACAACCATACTTTCACAACTTTATAGAACTTCCTTTAATCCTTGAAAAAAGATAAATTTTCAGCAAAGGCCTAGATCAAAATCCTTTCACCTATCCAAAGGAAACATAAAAGCGCAATATCAATCATAAAACCAATACATATTTTCACGAGATCCTAAAAAAATTCAGCTAATTCAATCTTTAAGCCCCAACACAAAATACGCCCTGAAGTCCAAAAGAACCAAAACATTAGCTTCATATTGAAAAGAAGCACAAACCCATGATCCAGATCCCAAGTACAGCAAGTATATGAACAAACACACCAAAGTAAGACCAATCGAGCTGAGAATTAAGAACAACACAAATCTAAAAACCTATGCAAATTCAACATCCAAGCACCAAGCGAAAGAGGTCCTAAAACAAAAGCAAAAAAAAAAAAAAAAAACTTCTTAACATCAGATTAAAAATTAGCAAAACCCATTAGCAAATTACCAAGTATAACACCAAAGAAACAAAAATTGAAGCTGATTAGAAAGCTCACCTCCAACCCAGGCACGCTCGTTTGACACACAGATTCGGCTTCAGCAACCATTTTCTAAAATCATACCAGAACAAACAAAACCCAAAAGATAAAAACAACAAGAAGAGGATTTTTTGATATTTTCTCGGGTCTTTCTTAAGAATTTTCTCGCACTTTCTCTTTAGCTCTTACGTTGAAGCGATCAAAATCTTCTATAAGGAGCGGTTGAAGTGGTACTTATAGTAAGAGTCGCGTAGTGAAAACTGATTGACCGGTGGCTACCGGTGAAGTTGTCTAGATGGTGGACAGGTGTGAGTTTATAGGCCGTACGATACGTGGGAACTGTGAAGCACACACGCAATGAGGCTTCGCTGGACGGACACGTTAAAGCTTTCAGGTTGACGCGTGAGCCTTCGTGGTATTCTTCCGCAATAACAAAAAAACCCTTCGCGCACCTTCGTGAATGAGCTGGTATGTTGACTTTTGTGAGTGTTGATGGAGGGTACAGATGGGATTATCCGCATGTTTTAAAGGTTTTCTAGGGAAGAAAATTCTCTCTCGAGGACTTTTACGTGTGGCGCATGTTGTTTACGTTGGGACTTGGGATCGAGTTATGTATTTTCTCCGCGTTTATTTTGTATTTTCTTTTAGTCAATGAATAATTCATGTAATTATTTTGTACTTATCTATTTTATAATTTATATTATAGCAAAACTATTATTTATTTAATGAAATTAGTACTTTATTAATTAAGGTCAAATTGATTCGAGCGGAATATGGTCCAAATGGTACTTCATTAAATGAAGTTGGTGCTTGGTAAGAAGTTTGGATGAAAAATTATATACACTACACTATTATTTTGTTTTTATTTTGACACATTTATTATCATTAAATAATCTTTTATTAAATAATTATTTATTATTTAATGATCATAAATATATCACATCTTATATAATAAAATAAAAATAAAATGATAATATTATGTATAGCATTACTCAACTTAAATTGACCCAAACGAAGATAAAAGAGCGTGGTTCAAATGATGATGATGCTAGCTAGCTTCTTCAAACAAGATCAGGTTGCTTCGAACTGAATGGGTACCTATATATTGTGGTCCAAACAAAGTTTCTTTAACCGAGGTAACATTATCTTGCACGGATCGATCGAGTTGATACAGATTGTGGCCCAAACGGTGCTCATCAACTAAGATCGTTAGATTGACCTGAACAAAATTTCCAAGGAATAATGTGCATGCAGGTTCGAACAGTACTGGTACTGCTTCTTCAGTAAAGATCAATCAATACCCCCACAAATGATATTTCACCAACTAGAATTAGATTGTCTGAAATGAAATTTGTATAGAATGTGATGAGCAAAATGGATTGTGTTAATTTCGTATTTCGTAGGCCTAGATAACAACGGTTGATGCTGTAAAACTCGCACAACAGGTTGGAGGAAGAGAAAGATTCATTCCTGGCCTATTGAGTTGACTGGGTGTTGTTTTGAGCCATTTGTAGTGTTTTAGTGCGGCTATACGGTAACGATGTATAAGTCTATGACTATGAATAGAAAATAAGTACGGAGAAAATAAAGAGAGATGGATACCAAGATTTATATTGTTCGGCACCAGACCTATGTCCAAGAGCGTTTGGAGAGGGGAATCTACTATAATATATCTGTTTATAGTCTCATGTGATCTCTCCAATCTCACTGTACAAGAATTGCTAGTGGTCTGCTAGCTGAGTAAATTCTTCCTAGAGCTCGTTGTAGGTTGAAGAAGAAGTTGAAGATATGATCGAGCAAGAGTGTGAGTCTTTTTTAGAAGTTGTCTGGGCATCCCTTTTTATTTGATCATCTTTCCTACAATTGTTAGTAGTTGCGTGTCTGTCCCTTCACTGTATATGCCAACTTGCCATGAGGTGGCTGATCTCCCTTGTGTGTGTCAGCTTCCATTCTCTTCCTACTTTTCTTCTGACCCCCCTGACACTTATATGCTCTCATGTCCCTTCTTGTCCTTTCCTTGTTTCCTCTCTTGTCTCTAGTGATGGCCTAGGCCCAACTATAGATTATGATATTTTATCCATCCACATATTGTATAAAAGTTGTAAAGGAGTTGTGTACTTTTTGTTTTTATATATTGAGATTATATTATTCTTCAATTTAAACCAAATGATACTTTTTATTTTTTAAAACAAGAAATATACTAAATGGTGTTTTTTATTTGATAAATTTAATAATGAATGGATTATATATAGAAAAACTCTATTTACCACACCCCTATTTTTAACACACCGTTGATGTGGAAGGTTTTCATATTAATTATATTGAAAAAATAATTGGTATTTTAATTTTAAAATTAATGTGGATTCCACTATAAATAATGTGTTTTATATGTAGCAAAACTCTTATATATATAAATATAATATATTAGGCTATGTTTGGTTGGTTGATTAGTGATTTCAACCCATTTCAAACCAATAATTGATAGGATTTATTACTTTTTTAACTTTTCATAAAAAAAAACTAAGAATAATGCTACTGTCTCCTCAATTTGACCCATCATTTTGACCGATCATGTATTTAATTTTTTTTCTTAATGGTTAAAGAAATGACTATTAGTGTATTTATATTTTTTTAATTTTTAAAAAATGTTTAAACATGTTTAAAAAAAAGTAAAAAAAAATGTAATTTACACTAAGCAGCACACATAGTAGGTGTCTACAGGTGACAAAGTAGCACCACTCAAAAATTAAATATATCTCAACTTATTTCATGCATTTACACACATATCTCAATTTATTTATATTTAAATATATTTTAATGAAATTAACAAAATATTACTATTCTCAAATAAAAAGTAAGTAAAAAATAATAATAGAATAAAAAATAATAATAAAGTATTCTAAAAATAGCTCACACGTGTATGAGAGTACCTCACAGTACCCAAACGTGCCTAATTCTCAGCGCTTCTGGACGTT
Source organism: Cyclocarya paliurus (assembly GCA_029856935.1). Taxonomy (NCBI): domain Eukaryota; kingdom Viridiplantae; phylum Streptophyta; class Magnoliopsida; order Fagales; family Juglandaceae; genus Cyclocarya; species Cyclocarya paliurus. The sequence continues at coordinate 11,908,000 of CM056949.1, forward strand.
AGAGCGAACGACTGGCTCCGCGCATACGTTGAACGTGGAAAACTCGGACGCGGATATTGTTGCATATGAGCCGTAAAAAACATCAACTCAGCACCGAGCTTTTATGTGTTGTATATATGGACGGCCCAGATACAATTGACCAGTTTCACACTCCGACCATTACTTTGAGAGCGTCCACGGTCCAGCACGATGAATGCCGTTTGAATATATTAATTATTGATTTATCTCGTCTTATCTTATTTTATAATTATAAATTTTAAAATTTTAAAATTTTTTACATATAATATAATAAATAATTTAAAATTTTTAAATCTCAAAATAATAATAATATTAAAAAATAACATTTTAATAATATTTTATTTAACTTAATTTTCATCTAAAACCATTTTATCTTATCTCAGTATCTAAACGGACTTAATAATCTCGGATCTGCCATGTATTGCATCTGCTTTAATTTCTTTATATGTAATAGAGTAATGTTAAGTACAAATCTCAAATAGACAAGTTTCATATAAGTTATTTGTAAAAAAGTAGATTCTACTAATAAAAAATAGTTTTTTTATACTTTTTTTTTTAAGTGGTGTCTATTTTTTTACAAAATTTTGTATGAAATTTATCTATTTAGAACTTGTATAAATTATTTTACTATATGATATTTTGCATGGAGGTACGTATCTAAGAATTGATTTCCATTACAATATTATTCATCGATTACCTGAAATATTAGAAATGATTTGGGTTTGTGGTAGTAATTGATTTGTAATTACTACAATTAATGTTAGAATATGATTAAATTCACTTTTTCTCATCATTTATAATAGTTTATAAGTTTAAAATATTGATGATTTAAAGTTGCATAACTTAATTCTAAGTAATGATCACTATTAATTGTTTTGATAAGAAATAATATCTCTACTACTTTAGAAATACTATAACAAAAAAAATACTCAAATTTGCATGTAAGTAAATTCATAAATGATTAATGTTAGATACAATCATAAATTGTGCAAGTGTCGCACATTTATTTTAAAAAAGAGTAAGATTTACTATTAAAAAATTAATTTTTATTATATGGGTCTCATATTTAATTATTTTTAAAAAAAAGAGTGTGCAACACTACACACTGATCTATAATTGCAAATAATATTTTCTTCAAAAATAATATCATATAATATGTCATTATAGTATCAACTGATTTCAGTTTCTGTGGCACCAAAAGAGCTATTTAATTTAGCCAGTATTTTCGTAAACGATCATTTGGAATGAACTACTAATGTAGATATAAATTAATATACTATAAGAAAAATGTTTATTTGTAGTATGTTATATATTATAAAAATGATCATTTTTTATTAAAATGAGTCAATTTTCACCTCAAACAGTAATAGTTCTCGTCGTAAATAATTTATTATAAATATTGTGTAGATATGTTATAAGTAAGATACATGCATTTAATTAGCAGTGGCGTAGAAGCTGCGCCTAAGATAATAAATAATTAATACTCCTATTTTGGCACTTCATCGCGGTATGCCTACATAGTACATACCTCTGCCAGACAGACGGACAGGTTAATACTGCATGATAAATATATAAGAAATGATAGTCACGGTTGCGAGATCGTAAATATCGTATTATTATTTTAAGAAAAAATGATATTTATATAAAAAAAATTAATTTTTTAATAATAAATTTTATTTTTTTTAAAGTGATTATATGATAATTATATACTCTACAATTATATGTCGCATTACTCTATATATATCTTTCGTATATATGCATGGGAATTATCGTACGTCTCTCACAGTACATATATAATGTAATCGGTTCATCGTGGATGCCAAAATAAAATAATATGCATAATGGATGACACTAGGCTAGCTGTTGCTGTAGCTTAATTAATTAATTGAGTAATCAAGTTTTAAATAGATAAATTTTTTATAAATTTTTTTTATAAAAAAAATAGATTATACTAATAAATAATAAATTTTTTTATTTTTTTAAAAAATAAAATCTAGTTTTACATAAACACTTGCACAAAATTTATCTAAAATTGATCTCTCTTTTGTCTATAAAGGGAGGGAGGGAGGAACATGCATGCAGCCTCCATGTATCGCACACCGCACACATATTGATGAACCACTTGTACTTGAGAAAGTGATCAGTCCAAGTGGGCTTGGGGATTAATATATTATACATATTAGGTACTTATAAGAATATTATATATTATATATTATCATTCTATTTATGAGTAAGGTTAAGTATAAGTTTTAAATAGATAAGATTTATATAAATTTTTTATAAGAAAAATAAATTCTATTTATAAAAAAATAATTTTTTTATATTTTTTTAAGGTAAGATTATTTTTTTTACAAAATTTTATACAGACTTGTCATTTTGAGACTTATAAAAATCATTTCCTTTTATTGTCTACAGAAGGAGGGAACATGCATGCAGCCTCCATATATCGCACACAGATTGATGAACCACTTGTACTTGGAAAGTGATCGGCCTAAGTGGGTTTGGTGGTGGTCCAGCGCCAGCCACCTACATATATAGAGGATTGATGACTCACGCGCACACATATGATATATATAATGAATGGTCTTCATTGGTAATTAACCTAATTGGACCTGCTTTCTTTCCTAACAGGCATTAATGTCTAGCTAGGTAGGTTATATATGTTTTTAATTAATTAATTGCATGCACGCTTTGTTGCCATTCTGGTCGTTTCAATTGTAATTGGCTGAAATAATAAATAATCTTTGCATGTATATTGTCGGGTTGTATTACTTTTTTAGTTGTTTGCATGGAAGGCTGCAGCTTAATTCTAGACAGAACTGCATGGGAACATATATAAAAGCGTGTGAGCTTCTATGCAGAGTTCCATCAAACACCAAAAGCAAATTAAGCTCAAAACCTATCTGTACAGTAGTACTATACACACACATATATTGGATTTTGATATATATATGCATAAGTTATTATTTACCTTCACACTTTATATTTAATTATTTTATTTTTATTTTTTATAAGGTGTTGAGTATATACAGTAAATAGTACCTGATGAAAAGATTTATTTATTTATATATATATATTATATCTTTATGATTTCTTGATCTCGATCCTTTCTTGATTAGGTTGGGTGCTCTCTGGTCATATAATTAATCTTTATATATATATATTATAATATCGCCTTATCCGAAACTCAAATTAATGAGCTCTGACTCGATGCCTATCCTCACATCGATCATATGATCAGTACGTACTCAGGGCTACAAATTATATATATTCAGGCCCATAGCACTTGGACTTGAGCTAAATTAATGGAGTTTGAGCCTTATCCCAATCTGTTTTGTGAGTTCTATCTGTTTAGAGAGCTAGGATCATCATCGAGTTGCTTAGCAGCTAGCTAGATTAGCATTCAGAAATAAATACTTAGAATAGGTATAATAATATTGCACTCTTAAAGTCTAAATTCTATCTGATTAATTCTCTTTTTCAGAAAAACAAAGTCTCAAATGGGTACAACTGAAGAAAAATCTGTAAGCTTCAAATGATTTGAATTAAGTACTATATATACACCTTATATATATAATACATATCTTTTCTTTTTGGTTTCATGGATTCTTATTTTTGGTACTTTTATTAGATATAATGAGTTTGGGCCTTATAATCCCAATCTGTTTTAAGCCTTTTCGGCGAAACAGTTTTCTATATTCTAATATTTCTTTAAAATAGAAACTCATTTTGAACAACCCATGCATTTTCTCTTCATTTTCTCTTTTGAATCTAGTGAGCATGATGATCATTGGGCCTGAGCGCTGTCTTGGTAGCCATGATCATGATCAGTAGCATTGTTGGAGGATCAGTACTTCATGTGTTGGTAGTGAGTCAAAGGTTATAAATGTGCATGTTGTGTTGGTAGTAAACACAATACATCTAAATGGTCCAAACACCATATAATATGCATATATATATATAGAAAAGAGTATGTGTGTGTGTGTGTGGGTATTGACTTGGTTGCATTCTGATCATACATTTTTTTTTAGCAGAAACTGATCAGTACTCCTCCAATTATGTGGAGGGTCCTTGACCATGAAATTTCATTAATGCGAAGGACATGTTAAATCAATGCATGTCTACATGCACTTTCTAGGAAGATCATATATAAAAACTGATCACCTTCCACTTTACAAAATTCTCCAGGGAATTATCGCTTCGAGTACTGCATCCATCTAGTTCCAGCAGCTTGTTTTAAAACTTGTTTGGAATTTTCCGACTTGCATTACTGGATATGATCCATCTTTGTCCAGACCCACCCACGTGGTATGCAATATTATTGCATATGCTAGCTTTGTTATCCATCTCTCTCTATCATTATAAGAAATTATAATCGGTTATTTCTAACAAAATGATTATTTTCTACTAAAATAAGTATGTTTTCGTCGTAAATAATCATTCTCATTGCAAATAATTGATCACAAATATTTTTTTTTTTTTATAGTATATTTGAAAATAGCTAGCATGATCGATCGGACATGATCATGTAATGTACCTGGGATTCAATTCATTTCCTTTAATTTCTTGTCGGATCCATGCATTTACTTTTGAAATAAGTAGTACTAGAGAATCAGAGATCATGAATATTTAAGATTTAGTTTCGTGGTTAATGTCGACGTGAATCATCATGTAATGCTTGAATTTCATGTAATAATGGCATTTATTTTTCCACAATGTATCTTAATTTTTGGCCGATGACCGGTTACGGAGTGATCATTCCGTTTTGTAGATTGGTCCGGTGATTTTCTATATTTTCAGAGAAAGAGAAATTTATATAAATATATATATATGATCTATTCGAATGTTTCATCAGTATGCAGTATATATGAAAATGATATATACATATTACATACACTATTATTTTACAACTTTTTTAAATTTATACCTATCAAAGTCCAACAAAATTTAAATAAATTAAAAAAATAGTAATATTCATTTAAGGGTTATGTAAAGCTTATAAAATTGTTTATTTTTGTTGACCAATGTAACAGGTGAGAGCTGTATGAGATTTAAATAATAATAATAATAATAATAATTTATTTTCAAATTGGTGTATAAAACACATTTAGTAAAATGCTTATATGGTATAATTTGATTTAAAAGATAAATTTTAAAATTTAAAACTTATAAATCAAAGTTTATAATATAAATAGTATACTCTACACATCAATTTAAAAATAGAATAACTTACATCTGTATTTTAATAGACTTATTTATATAGTGAGATGAGATTAAATAAATTGAGATATTTTATAAATAATAATAAAATTATTAATTAAAATAAAATAAAATAAAATAAAATAAATATATTCAAACGGTCCTAATAATAATAAAAAAAAAAAACAAGATGGATGACATAGATGTTGTTCAAATTCATTTCATTCCGACATTTGTTCAACCGTTCAAAATTAGAGCATTGGGAACGCCTAAAAAGTATTTGTGCAGTTATTTTAAGGTAAGTCCAAATTGTCAGCAGTCATCGCTATCGATTAATTAAAGTCTGATTGACAGTTTATGCAGCTTGAAAGAAAATACAAGGGGTTAGTTCGGTCAAACCAAAAGAACGTTGACCATGAATGGCACACTTTCGGCCGTATCTTCTCCTGCATTTTTCGCGTAAAATTGGTCACATTAATATAATAATATTCTCTTTATACCATTATTTATATAAAACACGGCGGTAAAAGGACCGGATCGGACCGAAAAACCTTTCGATCCGGTCTATACTGGACTGATAGATTCAACTTTTTTTAATTTTAAAATAATAATATTAAAAAATAATATTTTTATAGTATTTAACTTTTATCTCAACTCACTATCCAAACGGTATGTTAGTAGTCGGTCTCGAGATGTGATTTTTTTAAACCGGACTAAGATTGACTGAATGTATATATATTTAAATATTTTTTTATATGTATAATATTTTTTTTTATATAGTATGTATAAGTTAATTATGTAATTTTCATCCAAGAGATTACCATTAACCATATATAAAATTAAATTATTTAATATTCATTAACCATGTATAAAATATTAAAGAGATCACTTAATTTCATTGACTATATATATACAATGAAAAAATGTTCATGGATCGAATGGACCATTGGATCGATAGTCAGCGGTCCAATCCGGTAAAAATTATGAACTGAAATTTTTGGTTTGTGATTCTCCTTAGACTGAATCAGACCAGACCAATTACACCTCTAATTTTATTAAGTATAAATCCAATGGAAAAAGAGTTTTTTTTTTAGTAGATCATTTTTAAATTCTTTTTATTTCGTTAGTGAAACAATTATCACTAGAAAAATTATATTTTTAAGTAAGTATGCAGAGAATATTTAGTAAAATATTTATATGAAATAAGTTAATTTTAAAAAAAAATTAAAATTTGAATCTTACAATTTAAATGATATAAATGGTGTACTCTACACACCAGTTTAATAATAGAATAACTCAAATAAAAATATATTTAATTCAAGAAAATTTTATTCTCAAACTGGTGTGTAAAACACACCTAATAAAATACTTAAATACTATAATTTGATTTGAAATATAAATTTTAAAATTGAAATCTTACAAATCTAATATTATAATTTAAGTTATATAAATGATATATTCTACATACTAATTTAAGAATAAAATAATTCTATCTGTTTGGGAACATAACTGAATAATTTTAAATTATTTTACTATTATTTATTACTATTTACAAATAATTTTATAATTATTCAAAAATCATTTAAAATACTCTTAATATCTAAACATTATTATTTAATTACTATTCACATACTGTTTTACTAATATTCAGACGCTGCTTGAATTCGATCGGAAAACAGTGTTTTTCTCTCCTTGCGGTTGCCTGGAAAGTGGAAAGTGTTTCAATAATCTTTATTTATTTTATTTTATGCGTTTCAAAAAGTAAAAGGCCATGGAGAGGAGTGGGGCCCGCGGTTGAACGGTCAAAAGGAAAGAAAGGAGATTACTGTTACGCGCATAAATGTTTGGGCTCCAGTATTTGACTGTCATTAACATTCCCATAAAGCAACAAAGCTTCTAGTTACAACTATTTGCACCGAAACCTTCTGCAATTCTCTGTGTCTTCCTCTCACAGAAACCAAAGTGCAGTAGTCCGGCCCTAAGCTTCCCGACACCGTGAATCCCTTTTTCTGTAAGTTCATTCCTCGACCGGTGGAATAGTTTTTAGTCTATGTTTTCATGGTCTTAATTTTCAATGATTGCTGTGTCTGGCCTTTTGGGTCATGTAGTATGATTTTAATGTTTGTTTTTATGTTTTTTGCGACTTGTTTAAGGTTTACTGTGTTTGATCTTCTGGGAAACGCATTGATTCCTGTTATATAGAGTTTTTTTATTATCATTTGTTATTCTTTTTAGTTCGTTATTTATTTGTTTTAATTTCCTTTCTGGCTGTTACGTGCAGTGGTATTTTTTTAGTGTTAAATTATATATATATTTTTAGAATACTGTTATCCTGATTAGCTATCATATTACTCTTTTGTTAGGAGAATCAATAATGAGTCCTTTTACCATGTTTTTGGGTAATGAAAAGGAAAAAATGAAAACAAAAATCTTGATTTCCCATTTCGATGACTAGCTAGTGATCTCGTTATAATCCTTGAATTCCCATGTTGATGAATGGATATCTCATCTCATTATGGTGTGTATTGGTATGAATTTCAAAATAGTTACCAATTTACTGTATTAGATCCCTCTGAAGATGGACTTATAAAAAAAAAAAGATCCCTCTGGAGATGGTATCAATGGGTTACCCGGCTAGAGCAAAGTGCTATCTCCTTTGAATGACCCTTTGAATTTTTTTTTTTCCTCCCCCGTTTTGATAGAGATTACTTCCACCAAGAGGTGCTGTATCTTTGAATCAGGTTATTCGCTAGACCTTTATGCCATTGAGCCTTCTAGGGTTGATCAAATTATCAATCCGTTTGTTATGGTCCCAACGGTTAAAAGTTTAACCAAATTAATATCTAACAGTCAGATTTTTAGATCAATAGTTGAGTTTTTAACAATTGGTATTAGAACATAAACCATGTCACAAGTTCAAGTCACGGAGGCAGTGACCTATAGGTTGTATTAAAATGCCTAAGTGCTATGTATGGATATGGTGTTAAGTTATTGAATACTGATAGATGAATGAAATTACCTAAAAGAAAAGAGTTACCACCGGATAAGTGTCTATAAAGTAGGCCGTCATGGATGTTGAATTAGAAAGCGCGGTGAACTTTTATGATCCAAAGGTTAAAAACTTAATCAAGTTAGTTTCTAACAGTCCTAAAACTTTTAGATCAGTTGAGTCTTTAACACGGTTTCAAGAAGCTTCATCTAAGATAATTAAGGGTGCGTTTGGTTGTTGAAATGAGTTGAGTTGAGTTGAGTTTAGATAATAAAATATTGTTAAAATATTATTTTTAAATATTTTTATTGTTTTGAAATTTGAAAAAATTGAATTGTTTATTATATTTTGTGTTGGGATTTGAAAAAGTTGTAATGATGAGTGAGATGAGATGAATTTGGTTAAGGAACCAAACGAAGCCTAATTCTGAGGAGCCCAGGAGATTGGAGTCGTTTCCCTTGTTGGTAATGTGATGGGAGGGATGTCCGGCTGTGAACAGTCATGAGTGGAAAATGAAGATTTGGAGCACGCCGTCTGAAGGGAGACTCCCGCGTCATTTTCAATTGAGTGGAAAGAAAAGCAGAAAGACAACGGTACGGTCGGTACCTGGCATATTAGCATTGGAGGTTGAAGCAGCGGAATAAAGAGGGACCCTTAGCCTGTCCTTCGGTACTGAACCATTGACCATTCCGCTGGAATCTTCTGTTCGCGCCCTCGTATGACCGCCCCTCAGCGATGTAGTTGTAGATACTTTAGCATTAAAGGCCCCATCTATTAACAGATTCAATTTGAGTCTTACAAGTGATTTGCTTAAACTAAAGATTTACATCAAATTGAACTTTTAAATTTGGTTGTTTGTAACTTATTAGATCCAATCTGCTATAAGAATTAAAGACGTGCGATTCTGAAAATCTAGAATTTGGCAATCGAAGTGTAACAATATGTTAGGTTAGCTCTATTTAGCGAAGTATTTTTTCTGTTTTTCTGGATGATGAACTATTTGATCTGGACTGTAGGTGGTTCCATTATGTTGATTCCGAAGTCCAAAAGCATTGGACTTGGATATGTTTTGGAAGAAATCACTATTTTGTCATTCTCTGAAGATTAATTGGCTTGTGTGTTAGAGATTGTGTTACCATTTACATCCATGCCGTGAGCGTTTGTCTCTTTGACAGTGTGCGCACGCGCGCTCATGCATGCTCTTCTCGCATGTAGTAATATTGTTTATTTCTCACGAGACTATTAATAAATTTTTTTTATCTGCAGATAAGATATCAATGTATGTTACTGCATTGAGAAGGTGATTTTGGAAGGTGATTTGCTCGAACTCTACTCTTTTGGGATAATGGCTTCTGGGTTAAGGGATTCAAGTGGAAATACAGTTGGCGTTGATAGGTTGCACGACAAGATGAATGACATGAAAATTTGGGGCGACAAGGTATATGGCACAATTCTTCTTCGCATTCCTCATCTGCCTTTTATCATCCCTCTTTGTTGAAGTTTAGTGATCTTATAGTATTAGATGTGAGAGCTGTATTTGATATTTTTACAGGAAACGCAGACAACTGTTATTGAGGGAAAAGGGACAGAGGCAGGCCAAATAATTGTCACATCTATGAGTGGAAACTATGGCGAGCCAAAACAAGTATTCTTCTGAAATGTTATTCTACTCTTGGACAACTATATTTTTTTCATTTCTTGCATTTCACAGTGATTGATTGCTCTATTAATGACTTAATGCTTGTAGACGATAAGCTACATGGCTGAGCGTGTTGTAGGGAATGGCTCCTTTGGAGTAGTATTCCAGGTAAATTCTTTTATTTTATATAATTCTACTTACAATTGCATGCTTTTGGTTGGATCAAACACGTAGTGCTCAAGTTTATTCTAAAAAAAAAAAAACTAGTGCTCAAGATCTGATCATGGATGTGGTCAAGTGAGTTTGGATTTTGGGAATCTGTGGAAGATTGGTACAATGCACTAAATGGTGTTTTGTGCATTTGATGTGGTTAATATGCAGGCAAAGTACTTAGAGACTGGTGAAACTGTTGCCATAAAAAAGGTTCTTCAAGACAAGAGGTATAAGAATCGGGAGTTACAGATCATGAGATTTCTAGACCACCCCAATGTTGTGTGCTTGAAGCACAGCTTCTTGTCAAAAACTGAAAAGAATGAGCTCTATCTTAACCTTGTGCTGGAGTATGTACCTGAGACTGTCTATCGGGTGATCAGACACTACAATAAGATGCATCAAAGGATGCCATTGATATACGTAAAAGTTTACTTTTACCAGGTATATGTTGTGAATGTATACTGAATCTACCTATTTGAGATGTGGTTAATTGTAGTGTAGTACATGTCCCGGTATGCTCGTGTTCATGGATTAGGTTTTCTAATCCTTAATTATAATTTATATTATCATATGCTAACCAGTAGTCCTCTCTAACTTCTGGATCTCACATCAGATTCCTCCATATATTCCTGCAGATATGTAGAGCGCTTGCATACATTCATAATTGTGTTGGAGTCTGTCACAGGGATGTAAAGCCGCAAAATCTACTGGTGTGTTCAATGTTTTTCCTTTTCATCTATTGGGAATTGGTGAATCATTTGTATATACATATGCCAATCTGGCAACTATTTGTATGGTCTATATTGCATTTGTAAGTAGTAAATCTAACTGATCTTGGGTCATCTAATCTGGAAGACTAGAAGGTATTAGGACTAAAGCATGTTTGATTATCAAATGTGGAGTGCAATAATTTTGTACATTTATGAAACATTACTCTATATGAAAACTTATTTTATTATAGTAAAATCATGTTTTAATATGAGTACACATGTAAGGCAACAAAACATTAAATATCTAGACTGGCAGAAAATGGCAATGAACTTTGAATATTTTATGTTATGAGGTTATAGCTGTTCTCTCCTATATGAGTTGCTGCCTTCTCAGTAACTTTTCTTTTGGTTCTTATAGGAATAATCTAATGCCCTGCTTCTTAAATAACGGTTTCAAGTTGTTAGCCTCGGGATTCTTTTAGGTTATAATGTTTTCCTGCTGGGTCATTTTTTTAGTTTTATGTATTTACCCTTTTAGATTTTAATGGGCTGAGTTTCCATAATTTTCTTTTATCTTTTTCTATTTCTAATTAGGTGTTACTCTTGTATAATCCTATATACTTGGGCTATACCTCGTGCATTTTTTATTAAAATCCTTGATTACTTATCAAAAGATTTAAAGAAATATATATGCATCAACTCTCTTTTTTTCTAACTATTCTTTATGTCAGGTCAATCCACATACCCACCAAGTTAAACTCTGTGACTTTGGAAGTGCAAAAGCCTTGGTCTGTTTCTCTGTATTTTTTTATTATTTAAAACACATTTTTAGGTTCATATCCTTATGATTTTTATACTAACTTGGATTTATTTCTGACAGGTAACAGGGGAGACAAATATATCTTACATCTGTTCCAGGTACTACCGAGCACCTGAACTGATATTTGGTGCAACTCAGTACAACACAGCCATAGACATGTGGTCTGCTGGCTGTGTTCTAGCTGAATTATTGCTTGGAGAGGTAGGTAGCATATTTTTATGTGGTTGATTGTTCCAGTGTTTTTCTACTTCTTATCTACTTACCTGCTAAAAAAAAGTATGTCTCTTGATGCCAGCCTCTCTTTGCTGGTGAGCGTGCAGTAGACCAGCTTGTGGAAATAATTAAGGTGAAATACTCTGAAATAAATTTGCTAGTAAATGCTTTCTGATATCTTTCAGTAGACATAACTTGGTATCTCATAAGATTTCTGATAATGTTATGGATTGATATTGAGACATACTGATGATTTCAAATCCCAATGTCAAGTTTTTACAAGTAATTTAGACTCCAGAAAAAGTGTGAATTCCTTCACATTGAATACCTGTTTTTTTTCCATTCCTTTCCTGTCTCATGCGGCCATGTGTACCCTTTTCTTCTAATAATTTTATGTGTTCTCATGCAGGTTTTAGGTACCCCAACAAGAGAGGAAATTAAGTGCATGAATCCTAACTACACCGAGTTTAAGTTCCCTCAAATTAAAGCTTACCCATGGTACAAGGTAAGAGTGCTATTACTTCACATGTGGTTTCTCTATTTTCTAACAACATATCAAATGGTAAATTCATCCACACTCGTGGATCCTCAGATATTCAACAAGCGTGTCCCTACTGAAGCTGTCGATCTTGTCTCAAGACTACTTCAGTACTCTCCAAATCTCCGAAGTACAGCTGTGAGTTCAAAACTTCGAACAAGCTGTATATTTTTTTTCCTCTTGTTTTTCTTACTTTCTTTTTATAAGTTGTTTTTACTTCTTTCTATCAACAAGAATCAAGCTTTGTATTTTAAATCCTTGTTTTATAAAATTCACGAGTATCATATAGTGCTTGTTTATAAGGAGTGGACTGGGTATGTTTTAGCAAGATGGCTGCTTATATATAGTAAATAGCGCTGATCAGGATGTTGTTTTTTTTTTTTTTTGTCTCTTTAGTCAGTCTTTACTTGAAATTTATGGTTAATTCTGGTTATTTGCAACCAGCTGGAGGCTTTGGTTCATCCTTTCTTTGATGAGCTGCGTGATCCTAGCACCTGCCTGCCAAATGGACGCCCATTTCCCCCACTATTCAACTTCAAGTCCCATGGTAAAGGCCATATTATACTTTTTAATTTTTCCAAGCAATTCCCAACTGTATGTTGATGTGGTCGTACTTTTTGATCAGAACTAAAGGAAGTGCCAGCAGAGATGGTGGTCAAATTGATTCCAAAGCACGCAAGAAAGAACTGCACCTTCTTTGGGTCATCATGAGGTCAAATCTGTTGATATCTGCTCCCGGCAAGGAAAATGCAGTCTGCTGTGGAAATGTAGCTAGAGGCCAATTATAAAGTGATCATATGATTATTATTATTATTATTATTTGTTCCAATGTTGATTTGTGCCCTGTTTTTTCACGTCTGTCTTCTTCCGCCTTGTTTCTATAATGGAAAATGAGAAGGTTCTGCCAGTATGCTTGTAGTTATGCTGACATGTAAATTCTTAACTGACTACGTATTTTAAAATGTTGTAGATGCCAAAGAATTTCTCTTGAAACTAGAGTCTGTTACCATTACCTACCAGAAAAAAAAAAAAAAAAAAAAAACTAGAGTCTGTTACTTCAAAATGTAATTACTGACTGAATTTTGTGCAGAGCATCATAGACAAGAAAAAATTCTACTCATCATTCTCACAGCACACATAAATTTTTATTTTTTCTTTTATCAAATGTGTGATCTCTGAGTAGATAAAATCAATTAGTTTATGAAGAATACAACCAAAAACAATTTTAAAAAAATAAAAAAAAAGTGTGATGTGTGACGTTGTCCGTGACTTTAGACCGTAACACTAAAAACGATGATGTGTGTGGAGGCTGCCATAAGGATTTTATTTGTAGGTTGAAAAAGTGGGCTTGGTAATTGAGGACCGAGGAGTTTTTAGACCCTCAAAACTAAAGGCCTGCCTTTTCTTACCAGCCAGCCAAAATTGGCTAGCTTTGACGTAGCCTACCTTGTCTTTCCTTCAATGTTTTCTGAGAAGAAAAGTAGTATACCTACGAAGAGTCTATAAAACTAAACTAACAAACATCTAACATACTGCATTAAGCCCCATCAATATATAAGATCTCTTTGGGACTGAAGCATTTCTCATACTTTTTACTACTTGAGTTGTAATTTGGTGACAGCAAGGTGCCATCCTCGGTGAAAAATACGCCGTGGGAACTTAATATGAATATCGGAAACTATGATCGTCAGGTTTAAAGCAATTAGAAACCATAACCCAGCTTGACTTTAGGCAACAATTATGCTTTCCTCATGGAAAATGAATCCTGAAAATCTTTGAATTTTATCTTACAGAACCGTAGCTACAATACCGATGACTACTGTTCTGGATCGTCTGTATACCTCTTATCTATCTATAATATTGGAAGTACGGAACTTTACTCTTATTAAACCATAGGATCCTTCCCAACTCACAAATTTCTGAAGTTTAATAGTCTACATACTTATTTGTGTTAAATGCAATATGGAAGCTTGAAGGTGATCTTCAGATCATTTGTCTTAGTAATTGTCTTGAATGCATGTGAGGACCATAAGCTAGTCACTTATCCTTTCCATTTAGACATGAATTAATTTGTTCTTTTATCTAATTAAAACTTTATTCGTCGAATACGGTTCTTTGCATTCCACGGGTTTCTTCATATTTAATTACCAAACATATGTAGAAGATTATACAGAAAATAGCTTGTATTGATATATACTTTGATCATTTTAATCTTGAATGCCAACAACTAATAAATTTTGCATTAAATAATTTTAATTATTCCCACACATTTTCTATTAACTAGTGTGAATAAAGTACAACCCAACCTAGGTTAGTGAAGAGAACATGCATTCTGTTCTACTGAGCGTTGGAGAAGAGCAGCAACCAAAAGCTTCAGATAATGATTAATATAATCGAAATCATGTAGAGGCATAGGTCTGTTGCTTATTTGATAAAGAACATCACACAGAACATGAATGGCTATCAGTGAAAGAAGCAATATATGGAGAAAACCTAACCAGATAGAATGGCATTGATATGGAGTACATCCTCTATAAGTCTAGGTATTAAAGAGCTCTTAGTGGACAAACCATGTAACAAGAACATAACTATTTTACTTTCGGCCTGGTTGGTACAAGATAATGTTTATTTTATTCGTCTATTTATGTCATGCTACATGTTGTAGTCAAGCTCCACTAGTCCACCATGATGAATCAGGAAGCAATAATCAAGTTCCAATAGCAATAATCAAGTTCATCCACTATCTAGAATGACACAGATGCACTGTTTAGCTGCTAAATACGCGAAGCTAGGCTCATCTCGATATTATTTAATCTTTGGGATAAGTCGAGATGCACTTGTGCGAAACTTCTTGCCGAGGGCCTATGCACCTCTAGAATTAATCAAAACTTTGTTCTCAAATACACGATACCAATAAAAAAACTATATAATCTGTTAGTAAGATGTCTCAGCTTCTGTGTGACATATCACATAAAGAAACCCAGAAAAATGAAGCCTTTCTTTTGTACTCTGATGGTGTTGTACTAACATCGTATACCATTATCTAAGAATTGAAGTTTTTAATTTATCAACGTGCATGGTACCATAACTAACATGGAAAGCTCTTGTTCTTCTACATCATTCCCACTACTCAATGAGAATGAGCAACTTAATAATCAATTTACACCAATTAAATATCCACTGACCGTTTAATTTCCACCAATAATTTTGATACCATAGACAATATCTGCAATCATCATTCTTAAGAAGACATGCAGTTGAGTTCAATTCAGTTGAGGTGAGTTTAAGATGGAATGGAATGGAATATTGTCATTGACAACTCAACACATGAGTTCAATCTCTGTGCATTTTTTGTGCGAGTCACCAATAACTAGATTTTTAATTTGGACCAAAGAAAATGACAGTTAGGGGAAGAACATGGGGAGGCGGACTATCGATTGCCCACTCATCTGTTCCTCGTAGTTCCGTTTCCCTTTTTCCAGAATAGTCATATGCAATTCCACATTCTCAAGCAAAAGCGAATTCCTAAATGGAATTGGTCGGTTCCCGCCCCTTAAACCATTAAAAAAAACTTGAGGTGCAGATAAAATTTTACAAGTCCTTCCACTAGCAGATATTATATATATATATATAGCAGATATTATATATATATATATATAGGAATTCTACCGTTCTGAATCTGCATGCATTCCAATGCCAAACTCAGTTAGTCAATTCTGTGCAAATTGTGCAAGTTGTTCTGGTACTAAGTGGTGGTCACCTACACAAAAGAAGCTACTACCTTCTCTCCTTCCCATAACTTGGGTGCATTCACCCTAACGAAGTCTTTTCATCTAGTCATTGATTCTTACAAATCCATTTAAGCCAATTCTTCTGAGTTCCAGGAAGTGAGAAACCAGTTGTACGCTAGTTCTTCCCAATCATTCCAGGCTTGAACTAATTAAGCTCAAAATGAAGTATTCGTCATTACTTATACTCTGCATTTCTTTTGTTTGCTTCTTTCTTTCCACCCAAGGTAGAAAGCATAACCATACAAAACACAAGCATACTCACACTCACAAATCATCTAGCATTTCACAACCTCCTTCTCCTCCTCCTCAGCCTGCTGACCCACCTGATGGTGGGAGTCCGTACAATTATACTGGTTTATATGATGTTCGAAACTTTGGTGCTGTTGGGGATGGAATAGCAGATGATACAGAAGCATTCAAGATGGCATGGGACACGGCATGTCAAAGTGGTTTGGCAGTTATCCTTGTTCCCTACGGTTTCTCCTTCATGATTCAGTCAACAATTTTTACAGGTCCTTGCCAAGGTGGCTTAGTCTTTCAGGTAGTGAGCTCCTTCTGGGCCAGTTTGAATCTCTTTTACACCTTTTAAGGTAAAATGAACTGACTCTTTTTAGTAACTGGGTTCATTTTGGGTCACTGAGAAGGTTGATGGAACCCTTATGCCCCCGGATGGACCTGATTCCTGGTCGAAGAACAACAGTAGGCGGCAATGGTTGGTCTTTTACAGAATTACTGAAATGTCACTACAAGGAGGTGGGGTAATAGATGGCAGAGGAGAAAAATGGTGGAATCTTCCTTGTAAACCTCACAAGGTATTGTGTACTTTATCTTTAATATGACTGGATCGTTATTATATTGTTTTGATTATTATTGTTAATTACCTATATCCAATGGCACAGGGGATTAATGGAGCAACAATGCCTGGACCATGCGATAGCCCAATTGTAAGTTGCACGCACTGCCTCAATGCCTTCTATTGACATTATACTACTGAAAACCACTGTATGAATATCATTCTAAATTTTTTATGATGCAGGCAATAAGGTTCTTTATGAGCTCAAACCTGACCGTGCAAGGGCTTAGAATCAAGAACAGCCCCCAGTTCCACTTCAGATTTGATAGTTGCAGAGATGTCCATATTGAATCAATTTACATTTCAGCACCTGCCTCAAGTCCCAATACTGATGGGATTCACATAGAGAACACAAATGATGTCAGAATATATAATTCAGTAGTTTCCAATGGTTAGCCAAAAACCTAAAAAATCTTCTTATTCTTTCCATTTTCTATCCTCAAAGGGCCAGTAAGCTAATTCTCTGCTGATTTATATTGTAGGGGATGATTGTGTCTCAATTGGGTCCGGTTGCCATAACGTAGACATAAGGAACATAACATGTGGACCTGGTCATGGAATCAGGTACTCTATTATAGAATTTCTAAACCAAAAGTTTTCTGTTACTTGTGAACAAAAACTTATCCTGTTTGAATCTCTTTCATTTTGCCTTCCACTCAGCATTGGGAGTCTAGGCAATCACAACTCGCGTGCCTGTGTTTCCAATATTACAGTTAGTGACTCTGTTATTAAAGTGTCGGCTAACGGAGTTAGGATCAAGACCTGGCAAGGTGGATCAGGAGCAGTATCAGGAATAACATTCAGTAATATTCATATGGATAATGTCCGGAACCCCATTATAGTTGATCAATTCTACTGCCTTAGCAAGAAGTGCACAAACCAAACATCAGCAGTTTTTGTGTCAGATATACTATACTCAAACATAAAGGGAACCTACGATATTCGAAGCCCACCAATGCATTTTGCCTGCAGTGATTCTGTCCCATGCACCAACTTAACGCTCTCAGATGTTGAGCTTCTTCCTGCTCAAGGAGATTTGGTATTAGACCCCTTCTGTTGGAATGCTTATGGAGATCTGCAAGCACTAACAATCCCCCCAGTCTCATGCTTGTTGGAGGGCATGCCTCGATCCCTCTTGGACAACGACATAGGTTATTGCTGAGACTCATCTATAACTCATATCCATGTATTATGTATGTATAAAATTGAAAGAGGAATCATGGATTTATCTTGATGCCTAATATCCTATGATTGTGCTGAGGAGTGGAGTTTTTTATGCTTCTCCCTATATATGAAATATGTTTTTTACTCCATAAGCAAGTTTCGAGAAGGATTCAATTTTTTTCTTATCGATACCTATATAATTGGATTTCTGAACCAAAGAAGATAATCAAATTGCCTCCAGATATATGAATATCGTCGCATCCTGACCAACTCCTCGCTGTGGGATGAACATATATTCACTTTTCTGCTAGAAAGTAAACTCAGGCAACATTTAGTAATGTATTAATAATTTTGAACATGCAGTGGCACACCAAAGGGCAGTAATTTGTGGTTATTTGTAGCCAAGGTGATCTGAATTATATCTCTATTCCTTTCCTGTATCACTACACACTTTGCAAGTATGCATCAATATGACTACAAGGTGACAATCACATCATTAAGCATGCTGAACGAGGCATCAACCTTAATTTTTTTTTTTTAAGGAATAGAACAATTTGCAACCCTGCTGTGAAAGAATTTGCCAAAAGATATGTTTGCATATGATAATTTGTACGGTGTGATGATTAATTTAACCCTTTTTTTTCCCTTTCAATTGTATCATATCCCTGGTACAGACTGATCTTTCTAAACATGGATCCACTAAACCTTCTTAAATGAGTGCTAAACCCGGCAATCCTTTCCTATGTGAAAAGATTCACGCATGCTAGCCAAATTAAGTTTAGATCTATATGGTCTACATAAGGACCTAACTGATGTACTCACAGAGGATGTCGATTATTCAACTAAATTATATGCAGAATAAAGTTGTATGTCGCAGAGAAGCTACCTAGTTAGTGATATATACAGCAAGCTCATTGATAATTTAGCATACCCTTTACCCTGTTCCTACTTGATTAGCAGATATAGGATTCCAACCTTTACTGTGTCATTTTAATTTGTTTGTTTAAGGGTGGTTGAGACATGAAAACTAAATAAACAAATGTAGTTTCAAAGGCGGGCGAAGATCCACAGCAGAAAGAGAACCATAATTAGAGAATAATTTGAAAGTGACTGTTTTCCAAGTGAATTTGTCGACCACAGCACAAACTTCCACATGAGGTGCTGAAGTGGAGGAGGGATTAACTCTTTCTCTCTCTTGCACGCGCAGCGGCTACAATAATCATGAATCAGGGTTTCTATGGAGCATGAAGAGTAGAGTATAGACTTTGGTGCTCTGAAAAGTTACCGGTCGGTGCACGAGCTAAAGTCCAATTGCCACCCACCAAACTCACCCTTTTTACTTCTCTCTCTATCTCTCTCTCTCCCCTCCCTTCTATGTTAAAATATGCAAAGGCAGGAAGAAGAGTCTCAGTGGCAATAACCTATTTGTAACGCGCAAAGGCTCAAATCATATTCTATACTTTAAAAGGATTAATTAATAATATAATTAGAATCTCATTGAAATCTTATAAATAACAAGAATTTCTTATTCTCAAGTAATATAGGATCACATGCACTACCTACCTTTATTTTTATCATTTGGGGTATCACAATCTACCCCTCTTAAATTTCCGACGTCCTCATTGGATCAGTCCGTTGCAGGTGGCCCAAGTCTCATATTTCTAATTGGAATAGGTTTTGATACCATTTATAACGCCCAAATGAAAAACTCAAACCAAATAGCTTATATTCTAAAAGGACTAGTGATATAATTAAAGTTTCATTAGAACTTTATAAAGAACAATAACTTCTCATTCTCAAGCAATGTAAGATTCTATGTAATACCTACTTTTATCCTTATTATATGGAATCATATTATTCGTACTTCTTGTATATTTCAGCATACTTCTTTTATTAACTAGTGTTAACCGTGGTCCGTACGATTTTTACCTACAAAAGATGAGAGCTTGTGGAAGTGAAACCGGGATTCCTGCAAGACTCTATGCATATAGGCATAAACATCAGGTCCCTCTACCCTTTCCTACACCGCAAGTAACCTTTTGAGCTGTTCTGCCCGCCACTCTTTTTTTTCCCCCGCAGGGAAAGTATGGACCTTTCTTCATCCAGTCCATTACATACTCTTCTCAAGCAATCCGCATTCCAGATTCAGCTTGTCATTTTTAGCTTCCTTTTTTTCCTTTTTTTTTTTTTTTCTTTGTCTCTAATTTGATTGTCAACCCCGGAACAGATATGTCTGAATAGAAGCTGCTGCCACCTGATATGGTGAGGACCAAGCACCTCGCAAAGAGATACGGTAGACTAGTAGTGCAGAAGAATCCGAACCCAATCTGACTAGTTAGAGGATGGAGGGCAGGCAAAAGTGTTTTTTCTTTACATGGACGGCTTGGTTTGGATAGTGAAAGTATCTGAGAATGTTTGTGAATAGTAATAAAAAGTAGGTAAAAAGTAATAATAGAATATTGAATAGTAGTAAAAAGTAGGTAAAAAATAATGAATAATAGTAAAAGTAAGTGAAAAATAATAATAAAGTAGAGAATAGTAGTGAGAGTACCTCAGAGTACTTCATTGTCCAAACACAGCCTAGAGCCACCCCCCTCCCCGAACCCCACACAAAAAAGGGTAAAAAACAAAGGTCTGAGGATCTTACTGCCAGTTCTGGGGGAATGTCGTATGAATATGGGCATGGCAGGCTACCTAAAAAGTTTACCAAAAAAAGAGAAAAACGAATCTAGCCCACTTTGAGGATTTCATATCTACCCACTAGTATAGCACAACACATTACCTATGGATGACATGTAAAGTGTAAACAAAGTGTTCCTCATGCCTGAAGAGAAGGCGCACGCATGGAAGGAGCACCAACGGAAAATAAACTTTAGAGGGAGACAAAAAGAACAAAAAGAAGTACAATTTCTCTACAATCCATAGAGAGTCCACAAAGCTTGAGCAGAAACTATTGACCCCTTTTCCTCAGGTCGAAAGTGGTCCAAGCCTTGATTATGAGTAAGCACATCAGTACCCAAATTCAGATTAAATAATATTATTCATCCCAAAAATCCACCAGCTACAGTAATCAAGCTGTTGTTCCATCCCCACTCTGTTTGAACCTCTGAACTCAACAAAAGACAAATCTGTGGATGCTTAAAACTGTGGAAGATATGTAAGGAATAGATGCTTATGAGCTCAACCATCTGAAGGTATCTTATAAGAAGAGTTGAGCACCTATGATACTTAGTGCATATTTGAGATTGTGGTGAAAAATTTAGTTTATAGCTTTATGGCTTATAACTTATAACTTAAATAATAAGTTCTATATTTTAAAAGTTGTTTGATAAACATGTATTTAAAGCATTTTTAAATGTAATTATATTAATTTTTTTAAAATATACAGTTATCTGCAGGAGCTTTTTGATAAAAGCTTCGATTGGGTGTTTTTAAAAAAGGTAGACTTTCAACTTTTTTAAATGATTAAAGCATTTTTTATAAATTTACTAAACATATTATTTTTTCTTTAAAAGAACTTTTAAACAGTTAAAAATACTTGTTAAGCTTACAAACTCAATCCCAAACATGCTCTTATTATTTCTAACGTTGAACGGTCTCCCAAAATTCTGGTCGGTTTTCGAATCAATATAACAATATGATTATCTCCTAAAACTTAGAGATTGTTCGACTCTAATACTATGTTAAATAAAGGGACCTTAGCATGATTCCAAAATAAACACATAAAAGTAATCATATTTTCAAGCTTAGTCACCAAATATTGACGCCCGTCAATATTTGGTTTTTATGTTATTGGGCTTAAACCTCATGGCATGCTCGGCCCAAAGAAGAAACAGGGAGACTTTCAGGTGCTCAATCTTTATGTTTATTAATCTTTTAAGCCATATCTGTGATATATGTTTAGTATCCATCGAACACAAACTAAAATATAAACATGAGAAAAAATACATCTTACCAAGAAAAAATAAATTTTTTACTTTTTTATAGAATTACTGCACGAGTCTTATACACTGTTAATAACTAAAAAAAAAAAAAGGTTAATAAAATTCAGTCTCTCGTTTCGTCAATGGAGAAGTAGCTAATTAACCAACTTTAAAGGGTGGCCTAATGAGCTGTAAAGAACGTCTAGATTTGGTGCTAAAAAACAAAAAAGACCTACTAGCCTTGGGGCCCAGCAAACCCAACGCGACCCAGTGGCCATAAACTCACCCTAAGAAGTCCAAGTGATGTCTAGGGCAGTGCGATCCCTAGACCTAGTCTTTTGATGCCCACAAGTCCCAACATTTGAGTAAGTTGGTAGTTGCCAGTGCCTGCTAACATGGCCTCCGGGGTAGCTAGGCCTAGCTCCAATTTGTTCCGGCAACTTTTTTTTTTTTTACACAAATATATAAGTTATGATATACTGTATCATTTTCCATAAGAGGATATATTAATACGACGAAAGTAGTTAGTCAATTTGGGAATAATCAATCAAGAAGTAATATAGATATAAATTAATTCCATAAATTAAAAATAAATTTATAAATTGATGTAACTTTATATGATCTGTTAGATCTATTTTACGATAAAAATAATTTTATAATCTGACATATTACATCAAGTCACGTCATTTTATAGATTTGATTTATTTTTATATAATTTATTTGTGACTAAAGTGTTTTTTTAATAATAAACAAAAAAAATTACAGGTAAAATTACAATAAAATGTTGCATTTGCCTTACATTATTACGGTTCTGTAGTTTGAGTCAAAGGTCTAACATAATTGGCTCTTAACTAAATGGGAATAATTTATTCAAATGAAATTATTGCGTTTGAATTAAAACAGAAAACGTGTGATCGAGGAGGTCTTCATGCTTCAATTCACGTATGTATTCTACTTTTTGTTTTCATATACAGGGAGTCAAGCAAAATTAATTAAGGGAGCCTGTATTAATATCTGGTATTTAAAATTTTTTTAGGATGAATTACTTTATTATCTTAATTGCAAGGAGTATAGAGTAAGTCATGTTGTCAGATAAGGTAATGTTGTGGTAGATTTTCTGGCCAAACAGTGAGCTGGGGGCTTAAATTCGGATTGGTCTGGTGATAATAGACAGAATTGATCTTCTTTATTTGCATATCTTTTAGTGTCGTTTCTGGTAAGTTGTTCGTGATTTATTTGTTTTGTTATTCCCACTTGCATGTGTCTTTTTTGCAGGTTCTTATATTGTTTAGGGTTGGTTCTCTTTGTTTTTGTTCTGTTTTTAATTTGTACGTCTTTTAGTTTTGTACTATGTCTAGTTGTTTTAGTATTTTTGATGTCTGGATTTTGGGTTTTATGCTTATTTATATCCTCCAAGTGTCTGGTTGTAACCACGGTTTTCCTCCACTACAAGTGAGAGCTTTCAATAAAATTGAGGTGTCATCCGCTCTTTTTTTTTTTTAATAAATAAATAAATAAAAGCAATCGATAATGGAAAGAGATAAATATATATTTGTGAAAAAGTAACATAAAAGCTAGTCTTTCAAGAATATTATCTACTGTGGAGAGGATAGGAGTAGGGGTGATAATTCGTCTTTACGAATCATATTCATGTCGCGTCAAGTTATAAATATTCGATTATATGGATCAATTCAACCCCAACCCAATAAGTTAAATGTGTCAAATTTTCAAATCATAATTTGACCAATTTAGATAACGGATAGTGTCGTATCATTCGTTTTGACTTGTTTAATAATTAATTAAAAATATGTCAACACGACACGACTCATTTAATCTAGTTACATGTAAATGAATTGAACTAATACGCATAACCCATTTGACTTAATTAATATAAGTTTGCATAAAAGTTCAAATATATATATTTATTAGTAGCTACAATATTTTTTTAAAAAAAGACTACCTACTAATAAAAAATATTAATATTTTTCAAATTTTAACATATAATAAAATCAATATTACAAACCCTACAATAACAAATATGAGTATAGATACAGAATTATAATCCCAACAATAAAAATATAAGCATACTGAGAAATACCAATATTACAACTCAGCAATAATAAAATTATAACTTTGAAATAAAACTTAAATGAGTCAAAACAGATTGATTTTGAGTTAAGCGAGTTAACCTGTTGACCCGTTTATAAATCGTGTCTTAATGAGTCAACTCAGTCTTAATGGGTCAACCCATTTTGACACGAACTCCTTAATATCAAATTCAAACCCGCTAATTTCGTATCGTATTCGTGTTTATGTTGGATTCACGAATTGTGTCACATATTGCCACTCCTAGATAGGAGAGGTGACACAACTTCTCACCCTCCAAGCGAGGCACAATTGTGATCGATGTTACTACTTGAAATCAATAGCCATATTGTTCCATACAAGGAATAAGTATTTTTTAAATAGATAATATTCATTTGGTGTATTATATAAATTGTTTGATAATTTCATTCATTTTTTAAATGAGTTATTTTATTCTTATGTTAGTGTGTAGAGCATATAATTCATATCACTTAAATTGTAATATTTAAATTTTAAAATTTATATTCTAAATCAAATTATGTCAGGTAAGTAATATACGAGATGTTTTCTACACACTACTTAAGAATTGAATTTTTCCTTTTAGATATATGATAATAAAAACAGAATTTTATGATATTGTCGGAGAAAAACACAAGGGAAAAACCCACTCTTGAGCGCTCATGTCCAAATTCCCAGAAAAGAAAAGGAAGGATCAAGGGAGACAAAAAACCTCCAGTCCGTTTGGTTTTAACTTTCTTAGAGGAGGATCCGTCGACCATACATTGAGCTAGACACTGAACAGATCGAGAGGCAAAGGCATAACGCAAGCGACAGAGGATTTTGTTCCAATATGATATGATATCTTTTATAAAGAAATGATAGTTACAGTTGTGAGTGCGCAAGCGCTATAAAATCATTTTAAAAAAATAAATAAATACAAGACCCACATTAGAAAAAAAAAAAATTAATAATGAATCACATTCTTTTTCAAAGCGACTACACGGTACTTACTCACTCCAACATTACTCTATTTTGTGACATGTGCTCTCAAAACTTTACCCCTTCTCTCTCGTGTTTTCATATCACTTTAATACCGAAAGTTATTCCAACAACTTCTGTACCTTTTTATTTAAAGTGATCGCATAATATTTTTCTAGAGTTTTCCGTACGTCAGTACTCGATGATAATAAGCTAAAGGGCTTGGAAAAACTCAAATTAAGGTATTAGATCAATACTAAGTACTTTTATTAATAAGTATTTTTATCATCCAATTATTTCTCAATCATTTAATATATATTAGGCAACAAATTTAAGTTTTGGTATCAAAATTAAATTGTAATATATATAAGATATATCTATTAATAGTACTACTTATTACTTATATGTAAATATTTCAACATTATGAATAGACTCCGATAAATATTCAACGTCCGTGAATAGAAGATTGTGCATGTTTAACTATCTTGACCAAAGCGTCTTGGCTAGCTATCACATGTCAAGAGACTAATAACTTTGGCGCGCAGTGCATGCATTTCCTCAGGGCTACAGGTATAATTACTCGATATTTAATTCATAATGATCAGAGCATGCATCTATATATATATATATATATATATATATATATATATATAGTTAATTAGTTTGCAAAACTTTACACCCACCGATCCCAAATTCTTGCAAAACATTTTTTATTATAAATTTTATTTACCATCATCTTCTCAACATCTGATATTGATATATATCAAATAATTAACCTACAAGCGAAATATAATAAATAGTTTCTAATTATTAAATGTCACGTAACGAGAAGATGATGATAAAAACGATAGTGGGTTACAATATATATTACTCTCTTACAAAACATATAACATGCAAGTATTGAACAAAAGAAAGTCTCAGCTGGCTTAGAACAAAACACAAACTAGCAGTGCTCGAGATTTGCATTTTAATTCGCAACATGTGTTCACGTGCAAACACATGGGGAAAATAATCAAACCAGAAAGAAAAATGTGAGAAGAGTACTCCCTGCCTAACATGTCATAATGCGTGCATCACGTTTTGGGCTCATGAGTAACATTTGTACCAGAAAGGCAGGAATCTTAATCAAAGCCGGCCTCACCAAAACCACTCCCTACCAAGATTAAAAAAAAACGCAGCTTTTTTTCTTCATCAAACGTGTCTAGTGTGGATCACATTGTGAGTACAGTAAAATTATTAAATATGGCCAAGACCTTGACCTTATATAAATGAGTCTCTCGGAGAAATAGCGCAGAAGCAACCAAGAAAGTGCTGCATGCTGTACTCTCTTTCTAGGTTCTAATTTCTTTGCTTGCTGCAGGCCAAAAGCATCGCATAATATGGAGGGTGCGAGCAAGAAGAGAAAGATCTGCCATGATCACGAGGATGAAGATGAAGAACAAAAAATAGAGAAGTTCTTTGCTATTATAAAGAATATACGAGAGGCTCGTGACCGTTTGGTCTTGAATGGCTCGAAAGCATTCATAAGCGGGACAGAGAATAAGAAAAACCAGATCATCAAAGTCAAGACGGCAGATCACAAGCAAGTTGCAGTTTGGAAACCCTCGTTCCAAAGTGAAGACTTCATGGAAAGGGCACCTCTATTCAACTGCCCTCCTCATGTGACCTTTCTGGGTTCTGCTCAAAGGGAAGAAGAAGCTCACAAAGAAATTACTGAAGAAGGCTTAGACCTAACGCTTTCGCTCTAGCTAGTCTCGTATCATATATGTGTGTATGAGCTGTGTCAAGGTGGAAGAAGTTAGTTTTTATTTTGAACCAGACTTGCAATTTTCATTTACCTTATAGAGTGATATTATGCAGCATTATATATATATATATATATATATATATTTATGTAGTTATCGACATTTCACTTTAGCCGACAATTAGTTAAATTTGTTGAAGTAATATGTACATGATGAGATCAACGGGAATGGATTATGGGTTCCTTCTTTATTTATTTATTTATAGGTCAGGAGAACAGTATCTACAATATTGCTGCATTATTCATGAGCTCTTTGATCTGCAGTACCGTTAATGGAGTGACTCATGTCTACCGCGGGCCAGTGTACGCGTAATATCCTTAATTAAAACAAAATGTGATTAATTTTATATATATATATATATATATATACACACTGACTACGTAGTGAGCATAGATGTGATATTATTTCGCTTCAAGGTATAGCATTGGATTCTAATGGAAAGTTACGGTTCACAATTAAAGGATCGATGCAAAACTTTTCTTGAATCGGGTCCTTTTATTGGGATGGGCAAGATCTAATGGTTCTACATGATTTAAAAAGATATATAATTATAATATTCTGGCCCATAGATCAGGGACCTCCATGGGAACATCGCGCATGGCTTACAGTTGGAACAATGGTCGGAGGACAGAAATTGTGCATGTCTTTTTAGCCCAAATGGATTTTATTTTTCAATTAATGTGTTCGTCTTGAATTGTTTAATGTTGGATTGTACGCCAGTATATATTCATATGCTTGCTGAGATTTCTGAGATCTTGATTTGTTTACATTTTGTTCGATACAATTAATTACAGAAGCCATTATAAGGCCGATAAGATCATATGGCCACAAGCTCTCTGCGCTTCATAATTAATTATAGAATGCGAATATATTTACATATTTATATATATTTGCCAATAGCTTCATAAAAATTATTTCGATTAACATCCGTTGCAAAGTTGTACATGATTTCCTGAAAAAAAAAAAACATTGTATTATTCCAAGTACGCCATAAAATTAAGGAGTATCCTGAAGGCCTTAATTATTCATATTATATACCATGCCGTAAGTTTTAATTGTAGTAATATTCTAATATTTCCTAAGCACCAGCCACATACCCATAATTAATCATCCTTAAGCTGGAAATGATCAATTAGGGGTCCGTGATGGGTCAAGTTCTTAATTAATAATTGTCAATTCTTAAGTAATCATATAACTACAACTCTTTTACAATTATTTTACAGCATAAATACAAGAATGTTATTTCACTGAAAATGAATTTCAATTTTACAAAACTACTTACTCCTTATTTAATATAAATTTGTAAAATAAAGTAATGTTAGATACAGTCATAAGTTATGCAAGCACCACACATTAATTTTGAAAAAGAGTGAGACCACCATTTAAAATTTTTTTATATAAATCTCATATTTACTCATTTTAAAAAAAAAAATAGTGTGCGAAACTTACTTACTTTATAACTACAAAAATCATTTCTCATTTTTTAATCCTCCGTTTTCTAAACTTTAGAAAGTGGAAAATATTTCATAAGTCTACTTATAAATAAATATTATCAATAAATAATTTAGATCTCAACATTTAATATAGTGGGGTCTATAATATATATATACTATGTCTATACCTTTACATTTTGATGTTAGAAAATATTTAAATTAGAACTATAGAAAATCATAATCATAGGAGTATGCGTATTGAGAATTTTGCAAGATATTTAGTAATTAGACAGGAAGCTTTTACATCATCTTTACGACGTGCTGATGTGGTAAGCAATATAAGCTTGTCATGATCTAATTTGTATTTTTAAAAAGAAACAGGATAGCTTGATACCAATTTACTGATGATTTGACACTAACAAAATGAGAGGGCGCGGAATGAACATTTCCAATTATTCCGTCGCGTACGTACCCGACGAAGGTGGGGAGTAAAAAAGGCAGGGAAATGAATGAATAAAGTAAGGAAAATCAGTTCTTCCACTTACAGTTGGGAGATGCAACAGAGAGGGAGTCGACGCCACGTCACCCTGCCACATAAGAAAAAAGAAGAAGACAAAAATAGATTATGTAGCAGGAAATAGAAATGCAAAATAGAGACAAACAATGCATGAGCTCTTCGAACTAGAAAAGATGATCTTCGTGGGTGAGAGTCTTCGTCTTCAAGAGAGCATTTTGGTCTTCATGGCTCTCATCTACGTGGGTTTTGGTCTTCGTCTTCTTCTTTGTGTGGATTTGGTCTTCATGGCTCTCAATTGCGTGGGTTCTGGTTTCGTGGGTGGTATTTATCTTCGTGTGGGTCTCGTCTTTATGGGTCTCGTCTTCGTCTTCGTGGATAGATGAGCTGCTAAGAGTAGAGCTCTTTGTAGATCTGTGTGTAAGAGCTTCGTGTGGATCGTCTTCGTGGGAGATTCATTAGATCACATTCGTAGCTTCATCACATTTTCTTCGTTGATTAAGATTTTTGTTATTCTTTGTAGTTATTGAACTTGAAACAAGTTAAATGTAAGAGTTTTGTTGTTCTTTACTTGAAAGAAAAATATACAAAAAGATTAAAAATAAATGCAGAACATTTTCTAAAACACATTTTCGCTTTTGATTAAGATTTTTGTTGTTCTTTGTTGTTACTGAACTTGAAGAAAGCTAAATGTAAAATTTTTGTTATTCTTTGCTTGTGAGGAAAATATACAAAAAGTAAAAAAAAATAAAAATGTAGGACATGGGATAAAATCTCATTTTCTTATTTGATACAGATTTTTGTTTTTTTTTGTGGTTACTTAACTTCAAGCAAGCTAAATGTAAGATTATTTATACTCTTTGCTGGTGAGGACATCGGAGCAGGGCTTCGTGGTGAGGCAGAGCAGCAAATGGAGAGGCATAGCAACTTCGTGGGAGGTAAAATCTCGGATGCCCTTTGAAGAGGAGGAAAAATCGAAAGGAAGGGGAGAGTTGTTTGCTATGGAGACGAATGGAGGTCTTCATGAGAGGGAGGGGGAGACCTCAAAGGAAGGGAAAGGTGGAGACGAAGGGAAGGTTTTCGTGGGTATTGTCTTGATATGAAACGCACCATTTTGCAAACAGTTCTTCTAGGGGCAACCGGGGTTGCGCCCCCGCCGTGGCCCCGCCTGACGTGGCATTTGCCACATCAATTTTTTTAATTAAAAAAAAACGTGTGAAGAAAGCGGGAAATGAAAATGAAATAGGTCTCCTCTCCATTTTCGTTTGAGCCTCTCCCCATCCGAGCTTCTCCTCTCCATTTTCTTCTGAGCCTCTCCCCATCCCGAGCTTCTCCTCTCCATATAGATATGATCAATATAGGCGTTTTATCGCCGTTGTTCGATTTATATACCGAGCTCTATATCGGGGGACGCCGTTGAATAAAGATAGAAAAAAAAAAACCAGTACAGAGCATTGGCTCTGAGTTGCAGTCATCGTCGTGGGTGAGAAAGCAAGTGGTCGCGTTCGAGGAAGACAACAAAAAGGCAGCACCAATACAACACAGAAAATCGTAGAGACAATCCACAAAATCCAAGGACTGCACATCAGAGCCCATTTCATAGAACTTTTCATGGGAAACAAAAAAGAAAAAGAATTCAGAGTAAGTGCGCGTATACGTAAGGAATCAAACGAGAGAGAGAGAGATAGAAGGGAAAGAGCTTATCGGTGTGCAAAAACCCAGCAACCCAATCAGAAATTTTCCCCAAAATCGCAGCAGAGAGAGGGAAGATGCGAGAGGCTTCTGTCGTGTTGAGACTACTAGAAAAGGATTCCCCACTACATCTAGACACGGACTCTCCACCTCAAGATGCGTACTGCACAGACATTTGGAGTAACGGGAAGGGATCCTAGACCAGATTCATTTCTGGTCAAACGAAGAGAAAGAAAGAGACAGATCTGGATTTATTTCTAGCCAAGCAGTCAACGATGTTGTTCCAGACCAGATCCCGGCAAGGCTACGCGTGTTGGTCGTCGATGATGATCCCACATGCCTTGTGGTCTTAGAGACGATGCTCTGTGTTTGATCGTGCTGATACAAAAATTTGAAAGGCTTGGTCCTTTATTTTTTCACGAGAAAGAACTTGATTTTTTCAGCACAAAAACTGAGTTTTATTTTTCTTCATTTAATTGAGCCCCAGCCACAAATCAATATAATCATCTCTGTACCACATGCAAATGAAAACTCTCTCTCTCTCTCTGCACTGAAACTCCCTTTGAACAACTAAAATCTGAACTGTTGAAACCCAGATGATGCAAAATACATTGAAAGGAAAAGAAGATGATGAAGAAAAAGGAGCAAAAGAAGAAATATAGGGATTGAGAAGAAGAAGACAGAGCGATTCGGAGAAGATTACTTGTAATTGTGGGGTGCGTTTCGGGGTGAAACTCCCTTTGAAGAAGAAGAAGACAGCGATTCAGAGAAGAAGAAGACAAGATGGAAGCGTGGGAGAGAAGAGAAGTGTGTTTTGCGGGAAATGAAATGGAGACGACTCAGACGAGGACCCCTTCAAAGACCCAAAACAAAGACAACGTCGTTTTAGTTTTTTGCCACGTCAGATGCGTGGCCGCAGCGAGGACGTGAACTCGGTTGTACGCAGCATTTTTCTTTTGCGCAAAAGACACAAAATGGTGAGCATTTTCCACACCAGTCGCGGCTCCCTCGTGTTTACGCAGCCTGACTACGTTTATCATTTTTCAACGAAAATTGGGAAGAAAAAAGAAACGGTAACTTTTATCGTCTTCTATTGTCAGCCTGTCTGCTTCACGTTGCAATATTAGTTTGAGTCCGTTTGAATAATAAAAGTGTTTCATCTCATTTTATTTCATTTCATCATTATAATTTTTTTAATTTTTCGCATAAAATATAATAAATAATTCAAATTTTTAAAATCTTAAAACAATAATAATATTAAAAATAATATTTTAATATATTTTATTTAATTTTTAACTTTAATCTAAAACTATATCATTTCATCTCACTATCCAAACTGCTACTAAAACAAAGAAAAAGTTGAAGACCAATTTATAAGTTAGACATATTATAAAGAGGAATGCTATGCATAAGTCACTATTCACTCTCACACTCCACGTTTAAAACTTTTTTATAAGGTGTGAGAATATTTTTCATAGAGTGTAAGGGTGTTTTTCATAGAGTGTAAGGGTGTTTTTCATAGAGTATGGGGTGTGGGTGGTGAATTGTGACTAATGAGAAAAAAAAATCTACTATAAAAAGAAAAATTATATTCTAAAGCTATTGCGTAGAACATATTTAATAGAATAATATTAAGGATAAATCCTAAATATATAAGTTTTGTGAAGATTTTTTTATATAAAAAAAAATATTCCACCAAGTGAGTTTTGGTTGGATCAATTTTATTTATAAATAGTTCTTTTATTCAGTAGTTTTACACCATACACTCGATTTTTATCTTTTTTATATCATAGTAAGTGTATAGATACTAAGTAGAATTGTTTTAATAAAAAATTTGCAAAAACTTATATATTTGAGTCTTATATTTATTATTATTCTGAGTGGTGCTACTCTGCCTCTCAGAGTAGCCCGTTGCAAGTGACCGCTAGGCCAAAATCACATTTTTATTTTTTTTTATTTTAAAATATAAAAAATATATCAATACACTAATAATTACTTTCTTAACTATTAAATAAAGAAAAAAAATTAAAATACATGAGGTGTCAAAATGAGGGAGCAAGTTGTGTGGGCAAAGTAGTATTATTCTATTATTCTACTATTTGTTATCCATCTTATTATTTTCAAGTCACATATTTTAATAAATTTATATATAGTCAACTTACGCTACGTTTGGATGTTCAGTTGAGTTGAGTTCTTTATGAATAATAGTGCGTTGAGTAGGTGGAGTAAGTTATGTGGGGTCCATCTAAAATGAATTTATATGTGTTTAATGTTAAGATAAGTTTATTAATATTTTTGAAAAATTGAAAAAGGTTGTGGATCTCACTTATAAAGATGCGTTAAGTTGAAAAAGGTTGTGAGTCCCATGTGTAAGGAGGTTTTGAGTTGAGATGAGTTTAGTAATTTGAGAGTTGAGTATTTAGATGTTATACTCAGTTTAAAATTAGACTAAACTAAATTAATCTCAACTGAGTCTTGCAACTAAACGAGCCTTAATTAATCGCAGTTGAAGATGCCACGTAACATGTATATTGAAAATAACAAAACTTAAAATACAAAATATGGTTTTAAGATGTTGGGAGAAATATTTAAGATGATGTGGTATTTTTATCCTCCCGTAATTAAATTTATTTCATATATATTTTATTAATCTAAGAATACTTAATAATTATTTCAAATATCAGTGCTACGCCTTTTTTAAAATTGTTTTAGTTAATTTTTTATGTTTTCTGAAAAAAAATAAAATGAAAGAGTCAAAAGTAAAGTTCATCGATCCGGTGTCATAAGGGAGTGTCAGACTGCTGGTGGAATGACGTAGATACAGTCACAAGTCACTCTACAGTCAACTTTTCTTTATTTTTTTTAAGTTTTTATGAGAGACTCAGCAGTCAACTAATTAACTAATTTGGAGTTAGTTGAGTTACCAAAGAAGGGCTCACAGCCGATTGAATAGTAATAAGTTAAGTGAAAAAAAGTTATCTAACATTTATTTAAATTGAGTTTAAAATGTATTTTAATATTAAGATAAATTTAGTACTTTTTATAAGAAGTTAAAAAAAATTATAAATCTCATATATAAAGATGTGTTAAGTTAAAAAAAATTATGGATACCACGTATAAGGAGATTTTGAATTGAGATAAATTTAATAATTTGAAAGTTAAATGTTTGGTTGTTAGAATTAGTTTAAAATTAGACTGAACTCAGTTGAGTCTTGCAACCAAATGCAGCCTAATAAGTTTTTACCGAAATTATATAAGAAAAATCATCACTTATATCAAAAGGTCAAGTGGATAGAAAAATATAGATTTTATTATTTATTTTATATCTTAATACTCTTCTTTACGTATGGGTCAGACTCTCCCTCAATGAATAACTAAACACGTAAAATATTTAATTAAATGAGATATAGTGTATAGTCAAGGTTGAATTAAAAATCTCTATTATGATATTATATGAAATCATCGCTTATCCTACAAATTTAAAACGATATAAAAATATAAATTTTATTGTTTTATTTTATATTAAAGATTAAAAAAAAAAAAAAATTCGACCGACGCCATGACTGTGACCTTATATAATAATTGAGGGTTTCTTAGAGATGAAGCGGGGAAGCAACCTAGAAACTGCATGCTTCGTTGTCTCCTTCAGTACGCAAACATCACATGGAGGCAGCTGCCGCTGCGAGCAGGAAGAGAAAAATTTGCCACAATCATGACGACGACGTGGAAGATGACGAACAGAAAATGGAGAAGTTTTATGATCTCATCAGGAATATCCGAGAGGCTCGTGACAGTTTGATGAATGGCTCTGATGCAACCAAGGGATTACAGAATAAGCAAAAGAAGAAGAAAGCTGGGGAAGATCATCATCATCATCAGGAGCAGACCAATATCCAAGTTTGGACGCCGTCCTTCGAACGCGAAGACTTCATGGAAGAAAGCCGCCGGGAAGCTCAGTTCAAGACTGTTCATGCAGGTTCTTCTGAAAGAGAAGCAGGAGCTAGGAAAGAAAACGATAAAGAAGAAGAAGAAGAAAGGCTAGACCTAAAGCTCTCTCTTTAGAGTGTTACTGCAAGAACAACTGCGGAAGAACCCGAGCATAAATCCAACCGTACGATGTTAATTAGTGACGATCTATATCTTATGTCAATAAACATTTAGGAACAGTTGGTTCAGAGTGTGAAACCGTTTGAGTGAAGTACTTTAATCAAAAGCATATCAATGTATGTCTGCACATATGCAAGTACTAGGTGGTCTTTATTATGCTGTGTGTGTGTGTGTGTGTGTATTCTGTTCGATCTTATCACATTCTAGTGGATGGAATCACATTTTGTAGGAATGATTGTGTGTTGAAAGTTAATTTTTCATTGATTGAATGAACACCCAGAATTAAGCACTTATTCACGATAAAAAGTGATGATGCTAATTAAGTAAGTACTCCGAGGGTCCCAAGATTTTATTAAGGGTCGAAAGAGGATTGGTTTGGAGGTGGAAATTAAGAAACCATTAAGTTCCACATGTACGTCCTAGGATTTAGTTTTGGTTTTCTCTTTTGTCTTTGATGTGAGTTTTGTAGCGCTCTATAACATTATCTTTACTACTATATATGAAAGTGAAGATGATGAACGGGATTTTGGAGTTACTTTTTCCATCATCGTTCATGGTGATCATGATCACTGATTATTAAGTAAAAATATATGAACTCCACCAAAGCTTGACCTACGACCCCAGGTAAACCTTAATTTGTCACTTTGTGGCGGTATGGTATGAATTTAGCTTTTAGTCTATGAATCTATAAATTGACTTGTTTATAATTACCACCTAAATGTTCTTTCAAAGAGGCCGAGTACTGAGGATAAAAGTTGAAAATATATTAGAAGACCAGAAAACTGGCTGGTATGTAGATAAGAGAGAAGTATTGGAACTACTGCCCTACGGAAGAGAGGTGTACGCCGGGAGGGTCTTATATTTTAATCTAAAATGAACGTTGTTTCGTTAATTTTTTTTAAATATATGTAATCTATATATATATATAAATCTAGGCGGGATAGTGTTCCACCCGGCACCTGCCGGATGCGAAGGACTACCCTGCCCACCTCAAGCGGGGCCCGGGCGGGTCGAGTGCAAGTACCCGACCCCCAACCCTAGATGAGTGGACGGCCAACACTTGGTCAGAATGAACTGTGTGATAATGCAACCAGATAAATCATTGATATATAGCAACCCACGTAGTTATCTTATGCACAACAAAATTGACACTTCAATAAATCATAACGAGCATCTTATTTGATCAAATACAATGATTTAGATTTCATGAATTTTCCTAGTAGTGATGATGATAAAATCAGTTCTACCTTTTAATTGAAATTCTCATTAATACCCCCCCGGGGATTGAGTAAAATTTTCTTGAACACACTACAAGAAAACTATTTATTGACTGCCAATTATTTTTTATTAAAATGATTTTATTCTTATCACAAATAGTCATTTTTATCACAAATAACTCATTGTAAATACTCATTTTTCTTGTAGTGACAATTATATTTTCTTTAAATTCTTGTCCAATACCAGCTTCAACCATGACTTAAAATAATACAAATCTTGTTAATACCTTAATTTGCACAACAAACTGGAAGGGAGGAAAGAATCATCAACTAACGACGGCGATTTGGGCTTCGATACGGCATCCTTCGCATTCATCTGTAACATAAATAATAAATAAGTGAATAAAAAAAATAAAGAAAGACACAAAAATTTACGTGGCTCGTCATAATGCATACGTCCGCGGTTGTTTGGGGCTGAAATCCACTATAATGTATAATTTTACAATATCTCATGGCCTCACATATCGCTCGATACAATGGAATAATTTAGAGAAGATCCTTTGAAGTTGTAGTGGAGCTTGGCATAAGGAGCTTCTATGGCGATATTTTGTGTAGAGAGCTTGTGAAGAGTCTGTCAGATTTGTGGGGGTCTCCTCATTATATAGAGGTCTATTTTCTTAGAGTGATTGTGTTCAACTTACCTTGTGAAGCATTTTCCTTTTAGAAATCTGAATCTCTTTCCTTTTAAGAGTTTGAGTTAACTTCTCTTATCTCTTCTTAGCTTTATCTCTTAACTTAATTTTCGGCCTTATCTCGGGGCTAAATTATAGGCTGTTGATTTGACTCCTACAGATGCCCGTGATTATTAAGGGTGATTTGCTTGACAAGAAGGTCTTGAGAATCTTCAAGTATATAATTTCCAGAATAAAATTTGAAAATTGGTCCCTGGTTTCCTATTTTGTCCCTTGTTTTCTGTTTGTTTCCTAGTTTTCTATTTGTTTCCTGGTTTTCTATTTGTTTTGTGATTTTCTATTTGTTTTGTGTTAAATGGTAAGGAACTTAGTTTGGGGAGATAGGCGGGAGGTGTACTCGACTGCATTAGGTGTGAGCATTGATCTCTACTTTGGCGGGAGATATACTCAACTACATTAAGTGTGAGCATGAAGCTTTGTTTGGGCGGGAGATACACTCAACTGCGGTAGTGGAGAGCGCGAGGCTCAGCTTTGAGTTTGTTTATTTGTGTAGATGTTTACCTAAGAGATTGTTTATTGTAGGCGAAGAGTGTATATTTCCATGGTTGGTTTTTTGTGTGTATTTTTGTGATTGTTTTCGCTATTGTTGGTAGTAGTGGATTTTCTATCCCTTGGTGTTTAATGTTGATGTTGGAGATTGTTTGTAGTAAACCACGCTTAAGTGATCAGGAAGTCCGTCGACTCCTTGAGTCCATCTTAGGTGGTTGTTGAGCCCATCGACTCGTTCTCAAAGGAAACCCGGACAAGGCAGTTATGAAGCTCGGTGGCTCATTCCCGGAGGTAACCCACTGGCGGTAGTTGTGGTACGAGCATAAAGACTTGGTGTTTGTTGGAGAAGGTGTTGTGCTTGTATTGTTGTCTAGGTGAGAGAGGTCGGACAGTCTAAAGAGTTGCCTACCTACTAAGTGCCTGAGAGGTCGGGCGGTTCTCAACCTTTCCCCTTTGTTTTGATGGCAAGGGTCGCGACATTTTTTTTTTACCTCCACGCCCATTCTGCTGTGAGTCTTTGGACTCAACTTTGGTGGCTTAGTAAGGAGGTCATGGGGTCTCTTCACCTCCACTCCTATTGGTTGCACTACGAGTCTTTGAACTCGACTTTGGTGGCTCAGTAAATTGGTCGTGGGGTCTCTTGACCTTCACACTAATTGGTTGCACTATGAGTCTTTGGACTCGAATTTAGTGACTAAGTAAAAGGGCCATGAGGCCTCTTGACCCCCACGCTCATTGGCTGCATTGCGAGTCTTTGAACTCGAATTTGGTGGCTAAGTAAAGGGGTCATAGGGTCTCTTCACCTCCATGCACATTGGCTGCATTGCGAGTCTTTGGACATGACTTTGATGTTTGAGGGTCGTTGTTCACTGCAATTCTAAGGACTTGACTTTGGTGAGGTCGTTGCTCACTGCGAGTCTAGGGACTCGACTTTGGTCTTTGAGGGCCGTTATTCACCACGAGTTTAAGGACTCGACTTTGGTGGGGCCGTTATTCACCGCGAGTCTAGAGACTCGACTTTGGTATTTAAGGGTCGTTGTTTAGCTCGAATCTAGAGGCTCGACTTTGGTGTTTGAGGGGATGCTTGACCACATTCTTATGGCGGGGGGCTGAGTTCGATAGTCCTGAAAGGTTTCACCTAAAACCAAATAGGTTAGCATGATACAAATTACAAGTTTGAGATTTGTAAATATGAGTCATTCCACTAAAGTGTGGTGAAGGCTGGTGATACACAGGCAATGTTCACGGGCGGGCATACTTTGACATTGATGAAGGCCCGGGATTCCCGCAATACCAAACTGTCTATTCTGATTAAGACAGATTTGGATGCTCGAGAGGGGCTTTGCAAGCTGTGTTCCGCGCCGCACGGGTGATTTCCAGCAAAGTATATTCCAGAGCAACTTTGTTGCTGCTTTCCATTTTTTTTTTACTGGGATTGTTAGTTGCTGAATGATTTTTGCAAGGAGAAATTGTTCATCCTTGAGTGCTTTTGTAGCAATAATCTTGCACACTTGAGATTGCTAAAGTTTTGCTCGCCCAGAGGTGTTGGTCTTATTGCTCGCCTAGAGGAATTACCTGTTCGCGTGTTGTTGCTCGCCCAAGGGTGGCAAGACATTGCATGCTGGCTGCCACATTTTGGCAAGGTGTTGCATGGGCTGACCACTTGCATGTGCATGGTGCGGTTGAACCCGCCTAAGACTTCTAGGTTGGGAGTGCCTTCGCGACAGTAGGAAACACTGCTCAGTTGACTGCTAAGGGTCGTGTGAGCTGCTTGGACAAGGTTGGAGAGATGTAGCTGTGGTGGTGTTAGCTACGGTGGAGTTGCATGGTTTCGATTTGGAGCTGTCGTGGAGGAGGATAGTCGTAGAGGTTAGACTTGATAGTTTAGAGCTTGCTAGGGTTAACAACGCCATGGCAATGGCAGAACACACTAGAAGGTCACAGTGTGGTCATGGGCGGTTCCACGAGCTCACAGTTAGGATGGGCTGGCGAGCGCATTATGGTGTTGGCATCGGGCAGCTCCTGCAGTAAGCTTTGGTGACAATAACAAGGACTGACGACGAGCAGAGCCTCCATGGTCAGGGACCTTCTTAACGCTTGCAAAAGGCACCAATGAGTCAGGTGATCGTTGATGGTGGTATGCCAGCTCACGGATGTCTAGATATGGCTCTTCTCACCTACTATTGGGACGTCTCAAGGTGAGGATTTCGGTGGAAGAGCTTACGTGGTCGAGTTCTTCCTTGGAGGCGGCAAAAAACACCGACTAGTCAGGTGAAAGCTTTTGGATGTTCGCCAGCTTACGGTCAGTTAGCTCTTGGATCCGACGTGTGAGGGAGGAGGTCAGTAGAACGTGGTGATGGGAACCAATGAGGAGCCACCAGGAAAACTGTCGCCAGCCTTGTCTGGGCGACTGGAAATGGCGGCCAGACCTAATTTGTGTCGTGCAATAAAGGTGGCGGGAATATAACTCCTATAGTGTGCTTGTTGCTCACCACAAGGGTAGCGAGCCATAGGGAGTGCCCACGGCCTGGGAAGGGCTATCGTGGCCAAGGGCTTCATTGTCGGCATCGAGCCCTGTTTGATTGCTCCTCCTGGTGGCCAGATTTGGGCCACATTGTGCACATAGGCGGCTGACGACAGTCCTGCTGGCCCACGAATGCTTGCCTTTAGCGGCATACATGATGCAGGTGAGCTCGTTGTCAGCTCCTGGGTTGTGGAGTGTCACAGCAATGGCATAACTCACATCAAAGACCCAGACGGTGGTTACTAGTGGCTTCACGCAACGGTGAGCAAGCTCCACAATGTGTGTGATGGATGGAGACGACGATGGCTTCCTGGTGAGTGGCTCCGATGAGGTGTCGGCAGCAAACTCTCGCCGGATTTGCCTGAATATCCGATCGCCACGACGAGGAGTTAGCATGGTTGCACTGCCCATCATGAGGGTCACTGAGTGCACAATGGCATGCACCCATCGTCTGCGTACTTGTTGTGTACTTGTATGGGCATGCCTAACGTGCATGGTAGTTTCCTCCCATGCATAGCGCATGTCCCACATGCACGGCACATGTAGTGTATCTGCACATGTTTTTTTTTTCCTTCTTTTTGCAGCAAAAATATTAACAAAATAAAATTACAGGCAAAAATTTAATTTGAGAGAAAACTTATTTGGCTCGCTGGAGACGATCTCATGAACCAGGGAATCGTTCTACTCCCCTTTCTGGTGCAAAGAATAAGAAATCGATCTCATACATGCGCCAATTTTTAATGCCTGAATTTACACAATAGATCGGAAGGGATAAAAGAATCATCTCCAGCTCACGACGGTGATTTGGGCTTGGATATGGTGTTCTTCGCGTTCATCCATAACATAAATAAAAAATAAGTGATTAAAAAGTAAATAAAGAAAGACACATGAATTTACGTGATTCGGCATAATACGTACGTTTACAGGTTGTTTAGAGGTGATATCCACTATAATGGATGATTTTATAATCTATCATAGCCTCACATCTCGCTCAATACACTGGAGAGATTTAGGGAAGATCCTTTGGAGTTGTAGTGAGTTTGGCGCAAGGAGCTTCTGTGGCGATATTTTGTGTAGAAAGCTTGTGAAGAGTCTGCTAGATTTGTGGGGTATCTCCTCATTATATAGAGGTCTATTTCATTGAAGTGATTGAGTCCAACTTTCTTGTGAAACTTTTTCCTTTGAGAAATCCAAGTCTCTTTCCTTTCAGGAGTCTAAGTCAACTTGTCCTATCTCTTTTTGGCTTTATCTCTTAACTTGATTTTTAATCTTATCTCAAAATTAAATTATAGGCTGCTGATTTGATCTCTACAGATATTTTATAATAAAATATACTTCACAATCTAACATACAATATTAATCTACATTAATTTATAAGATATTTTTGTAAGATGTCTACTTAGACCAAACATTTCTAATTCAATGACCCTTAATTAATGTAAACGTGTGGAAAACCTTTTCCAAGGGTAACCAAGAAACGAAGTCGTCTCATTAATATACTTTTTTTCTTAAATATGTAGCATCAGTCTCTTCGTTCCAAGGCGAAAGGTTACTGTGAATTTACAATATAAAAAATTTAAAATTTACATTAGATTATGTCAGTTTATAAAACTATATAGCTAAGTTTTACCTGCAAAACCAAGCATTTCTTGTATAAAAAATAATGGTGCGTGATTCTCACATTCTAACATGCTATGTAAATCAGTATCCTATTGTGTAAGGCATAGTAGAGTCGTGAGAAGCTGGGTGAGTAGAGTCAGACCTGAAACTGTTGCTGTCAATATTTTCCCAACTGCTTGCCTAATTTAATGGAAACAACTAAACAAGTGGCGTACGTGGCTTTTTCTAAAGAGAATAACTTCAAACAGGTTTATCCGTTGTTTAGAAAATAACGGCAACCAACGAATGTGGGCCACGTAGGGGATGTATCTTTAAGTTGGTGGTGTGCGCTGTAGAGGAAAAATAAATTATCAGGAGTCACGTGTGATTGTCGAGACCGAACCCCCTCCCCATCCTCTCTCTCTCTCTCTCTCTCCCCCTTCACGAACCCTAACCTCTCTCTCTCAGATTTGCATAACCAAAACACGATTTGAAGACGATTATGTTTGAAAAGTGAGATGAGAATTTTGTGTTTTATTTTAAAATTTAAAATATTATTTTTTAGTTTTAAGATTTGAAAAAGTTAAATTAGAATTTGAAAAAGTTGTATTGGGATTTGAAAAAGTTGAATTGTTTATTATATTTTATATAGGAATTTGAAAAGGTTGTAATGATGAGATGAGATGAGATGAAAATTTTGAAGAAGATGAAAGATCCAAACATAATCCGTCGATTTTCTCAAGATTTGAAAATCGAAACACGATTTTTTTTTGGCTACATCGAAACACAATCACTTTATCCCTCTCTCTCTCTCTCTCTCTCTCTCTCCATCCGCGATTTTCCCAGGATTTGATTATATCTACAAGTTGTATTCTTTTAAGATGCATTATAAGTGAAAAGGGGAAATGAATCTGTTCCGCGCGGCTGGGTTTTCTGGAAAAGAGATAGGCATTTATATGGTGTGGCCAGGTTTAGTCTAGTCCCATGTAATCAGCTGATGTGTCATCCTATTAGTGGTGTCCGATAGAATCCTCTTGTAGGATTGACTTGTCTAAAGCGGTTTTCTTTTCTAAACTATGGGGGAACCAGCAGGGTGTTGTGATATCATTACTCGTAGAGAATTCTGAACCCACCGAAGTTGGGTCCCGATAGTTCCGATGTAATTTTTTTATTTTAAAAAATATTTAAAGATGTTAAAAAAATATATGTAAAAGAAATCAGAAAAATAAAAAAATG
This sequence comes from Cyclocarya paliurus, assembly GCA_029856935.1. Classification (NCBI taxonomy): domain Eukaryota; kingdom Viridiplantae; phylum Streptophyta; class Magnoliopsida; order Fagales; family Juglandaceae; genus Cyclocarya; species Cyclocarya paliurus. Next base: position 11,950,501 of record CM056949.1, read on the forward strand.
AAATACACTTAGCGGGACCCATTCGGTAGCTTTCGCTTTACTCTTTTTCTTTAGACAGATAGATAGATACCTTCGTCGTTGGTAAAAGCCCAAGGCTGCCAGACTTGTAAACTTCGACTACAAGTCTGTATTATGTCACGTGTATTTGCTGACAAAGAAAATTTTATATTTATAAAAGTAATATTACACAACCTCTTTAACTTCTATTTATCATATATTTTAAAAAATTTAATATTTTTTTTAAATTTTTTTAAATTTATTCTTTTTAAATTAATTTAATTTTTCTAATCATTATTTATATATTAAATATTTGATAAAAATAAAAAAATAATAAAAATTAAAAATATATATAGTGTATGAAAGTTGTGTAAATAGTAAGAAATTATGTAGATTTATTCTATTTATAATCATAGAATGTGTAAATATTGTATAATTTTTTTAAAATAAATACAAAATCTATAATAAAAATAATTAATTTTTTAATACTCAATTCTACTTTTTAAAAAAAAAATTACATGACCCTTCGTACTTCACAATTCTATCCAGCATTATTTGAAAAAGTAATACATATAAATAAATGAATTTTGTAGTCATAACGTCAGAATTCTTTTTTAAAAAAATTAATAGATAAAAAATTTAGATAAAAATTTTTTTTTTAATAATTTTTTTCAATTTTTTAGAAGTATACAAAACTTACACAACTTAATTGTATCTAACATTACTTAGTGAATATCTATACAATTTTAATATAATTATAACTTTCAAACTTTCAAGAATATGATCATAATTTTTAAAAATTTAAATAATCGTCATTTCTATTTTAGAAAGTATTTTTTAATTTATTTTTAAATAAACGTAATATATTTAAAAAGTGTTTTAAATATATAGCTATCAAACAGTTAATAGATTTTTAATGGTAAGATATAAGTGATAAAATTATAAGTTATATTTGTGACAGCAATCTCACTAAGGCCTGGTTTGTTTTCAGAAAACTCTCATCTCATCTCATCTCAATTTTATCATTACACTTTTCCCAATTCTAATACAAAATAAAATAAACAATTCAACTTTTTCAAATTCATCTCATCTTCTCTCACCTAATCATTACAACTTTTTTAAATTCCAATATAAAATAAAATAAACAATTCATCTTATCTCAAAAATTTTCATCTCATCTCTAAAAACAAACGAGGCCTAAGCGACTTTAAACTGGATGCGGTGCAAAACCTTATTTTACATCATCTAACGAGAACATAAAGCTAGCTTCCCAATATTATGAGAAAAAAAATGAGTTGCACTGAATCAATTATTAATTTTAAATAAATCCCATTCCGAGAGAGAATTTTCAGTTTCTCTTTGACTCTTCAATCTCTGCAACACGTCGCCCAGGTCCGCTACTGCAGACAAAATCAGTCACTAATGCTAGCCGCCCACTCCGATCGATACGGGTTTTGTATTGGGGGGATTCAAGTTTCCACACACAGATTTTCGCTTCATCACCTCCTCCATCAAAATAGAGTGAAATTAAACAGAAGAAAGCCCACACAACTCTGCAAAAGGACCTTGGTGAGCTTTTTATTTTTACAGTCCAGACTCATTTTGTTGGAGTGCGTCTTTAAAACTGCTCAATCTTTCAGAATTTGCAGTGTAATCTTCGTAAAATTGCTCTCTCCTATTATCGTCTCTTGCTGAACATTGCAACGAAGTATGCCCATCAATCACCGCAACACTTGCCATATACCATTCCCTTCCTGAAGTTTCTACCATACACAGAGCATCTACTTGAGACCTTCGTAACAAAAAATAATCATCCTTGCACCCATTGTTATTTAAGAGAGCAAGACTTGGGAGAGGGGGAAGAGACAGCTAAGGACCAAGAGCATTCAAAAACAGATTGGCAAATGAAGTACATATAGTTGTTGGATAGAAGAAAGTTCGGTAAAAAAAATTGTTGAATGGAAAATAAAGTAGATATGATTGTTTGATAGAAGAAAGTTTGGTACAAGAATATAGTTGAATGAAAATTTTAATAGATATGATTGTTAGATAGAAGAAACTTTGACAAAAAAATTATGTGGTAGAAAAAAATTTGGTAAAAAAAAAAATATATAGTTGGATGGGAAATATTGGATTAATTTGTAATTAAGACATTTATATAGAATTTTAAATAAGTTTAATTAGACGTTAGTGGTAATAGCATTAAATGATAATTGAAAAAATATAATTTGTTAACCCATAATTTAATTAGAATATAATTACTAATTAATATATAATATTATGAATAGTAAAAGATGATAAAATAAAATAAAATAATAATTTAAATAATTAAATAATTTTAAAATTATTAATTATTCATTACTATATAATGAATAAATGAATAATTCAATGTGAAGATTTGATATTAATAACCAAAATTAGATTTATCTTATATTATTTTATTATTATATATTAAAAAAATAGTTAGTCCAATATAAAGATTTATGTGAATGAAATAAATAAAAGTTAAATTTCTCTTACATTTATAAAAAATGTCTTTAACTTTAGCTAATCTATTGAGAAGGTTTTCACAATAGTTTTTTATCTTATTTTTTAAACTATATTATTAAATTTTATTTATTTTTATTTTATATATTTACTTTTATCATGGATCTTGCTACACGTACTTCAAGAAAACTTAAGAAGAATGTACACACGTGAGTGCAATTGATAAAGCGAAGTGAAAAGTATACGGAAAAATAAGAAATGAAAAGAAAACAAAAAGTAAAAGTAACAGAAAATAAAGAAAATGGAAAAGTAAAAGAAACAATAACGTACAAACTGTCATGAAACTGACATTAAGAAATTTCCCACCTAGCAATGTCTCTTCAGACACAAAATGAAAGAAAAGCTTGTACTAAAGATTTATCAGCTAAAATAGGTTCTACCGTATATACAATAGACAGTACCTTACGTGTTCCCTTCTCATTCAAGGGTGTAAATTATTTAAGTTTTTCAAGCATCCTATTTTAAGATTTTTTCCAAAAAGGTACTGCTAGTATCTCACCTAACTTTCATCGTTTGGCGTGCTATTAATACAAATGACACATTTTTTTTTCTTTTAAAAATATTTTTAAAAAATAAAAAAAAACAATAGAAGTCAATTTCTTGACCATTAAATATATATATATATATGAAATATCAAAATGACGAGACAAATTATCATTTTTTTTTTAAATAAAAACAAATTTTTTTTTAAATTTTATTTTAGGCTAGATTTGGATAAAAAAAGAAATTTATCTCATCTCATCTAATCATTACAATTTTTTTAAATTTTTACACAAAATACAAGAAATAATTCAACATTTCAAATTCTAAAATAATAATAATAATAATATAAAAAATAATATTTAAATAATATTTTATTTAATTTTAAACTTTCATCTCAACTCATTATTAAAATTTCCCCTTAATATATAAAGAGTTATAAAGAAAGCTATACGTGCTTATATAATTACTTTCAAGATCACAAAAATCATTAGTTCTAGTTTTTTTAAATCGTATGTCCAGGATCATTTTAGTGTTTCGAAAAAATATAATTATTTTTATTTTATTATTATTTTATAATTATAAAATAACTATTTATACATTATTATTTTCTAGTTGTGAAGTAGGTTTGCACAACCTCTCCCTATAGGGTTCTTATCATAAAATTGGTTAAGATGTTGTTTTCAAGTGGCTACCGTCCCCACACGTTTATCTTGCCCCCTGAATCATTTCATAAAAGTAATTGATTGTGTACATATGAGTCCCCTTTTCTATTCAATCCATGATTTAGCATAAAAAACTGTCCTCTCTTCGTCGGCTAGCTTTCCTTTACAGAGCATAAAAACACAAAAAAAATTATTCTCACAAATATATCAAAATCTCTACTTCCCTTCAAGAGAAAAAAGGGGAAATCGAGGCAAAAATGGTCTCATAGTTTCTTAACCAAGAGTCCGTCACCTTAATGACAGTTTGTGAATAGTAGAAACGATGAGACTGATCAGAATGAGCTCCGAAAATGTCTGTCATGACTCGAGTTGGCTGATCATGCAAGAAATTTTCTTTTACATCCACGAGTGAATGAACATACTTCGTTTCTTAGAAAAATCAAAAACCATTCCCACACTAATTAAGGAAGGAGATCACAAGAAGTTCTAGAGTGATGATGGAGATAATAATTTAGGGTGCGTTTGGATCTCCAACTCATCCCAACTCATTATTACACATTTTTCAAATCCCAATACAAAATATAATAAACAATTCAACTTTTTCAAATCTCAAAACAATTTTAATATTAAAAAATAATATTCTAACAATATTTTATCATCTCAACTCAACTCACTTCAACATCCAAATCCACCCTTAGATACATATTGGCTTGAATAATAAGCGAGGTTCCTATATATCTGTTGATGTGAGCTTCGCACGTCGATAAAATAATTAATAGGTGGCGAATCAAAGAATAAAAAGATAATGTTGAAATACAAATAAAGTGTTATGAGCGGACAATAATAAATATGTTTTTCAACAATTAAAAAATGATTCAAAATGAAGGATAAAATTTTGAAAGATAATACAAGATGAGCTAAGGATGAAGAAGATTAAGGGAGATTCTCTAAAGTTTTGAGTGATGCTTCCACTAAGGAAAGAGAGTTTAGTGGATCTAAACGTGGCTTGAATTTGTATCATACATTTTTTCTCAGTAATTTTCAAACTACAGTAAAGCATCTTGATACCATAGAAATCTTAAGTTCGTTTGGATAGCGAGACGAGACGAGATGAGATAAGATAATTTTAGATAAAAAAATTAAAAATTAAATAAAATATTATTAAAATATTATTTTTTAATATTATTATTTTAAAATTTTAAAAAAATTAAAATATTTATTATATTTTATGTAAAAATTTAAAAAAATTATAAAAATGAGATTAATTTAAATGAGATAATATGAAATATTTTCACTTTCCAAACAAATCTTAAAATATAAATTAATTGGGAACTAGACCAAATTTCATAATTTACTACATACTAATCATAAATAAATATCATTATTTAATCTATACAAATATATTTCCCTCCCCCCAAACAAAATGTGAACAAATATTGGTACCAAACTCACGAGCACAGGATGCTTTGTTCGAGTAGCCCCAAGAAGAAGCAAGCTACTGTTTTCCTCTTTTTTCTGTTCTCTTTTTTAATAATATTATAAAATTTTAAAAATATATACTTAAAATTTTAAAAAAAATATATGTAAAAAAATATATTAAAATAACTAGCAAGAACCAAAAAAATAATATTCTTATCACTAATTCTTCCAACTCAGTGTTATTGTTGAATTTTTTTTTTAATTTACATTAAGTGACTAAGAAATTATTTTTTAATAATATTTTAATTTTTTTTATTTTTTCAAAAATTTTTAAAAGTAAAAAAAAGACATATAAAAAAAAACAATTATAGATTAGACTGAAAGCGGTGGACTTAACGCCGTGCAAAGAAAAAAATTTAAATTCTTATCTTATTTTATTTAAATTATTTTAAATTTTTATATAAAAATATAATAAATAATTTAATTTTTTTAAATTTTCTAATAAAAATAATATTAAAAAATATATTTTTATAATATTTTATTTAATTACTATTCAAAACATCGTATTTTAATTTTTTATTCAAATCCAACCTATCAAAGCAGCGATCAAAATCATGACGCACAAGCGCGTTGGGACGAGCGAGTCACGCCAGCCAGACATTTCCCTGACGTAACCCACCAACGTCAACATCAACAACCGTATTAACCTTTTTTACGTAATCTCGCCCGGTCCCACGCGCGTATGAATGATGACGCTATCCGCCCCCACGTCACCACCTATTGACCTTACGTGTCCCCTCATTCTCTTCCGATCGGAAATCGAAGGGGGTACTTCTGACTTTTCTTCACCCACTCCTCTATATCAACTCCATACCCGGCGCTGAAGAAATTGGAAACAATAGTAAAAACCAGCCTTGTTTGAATTGTCAAAGACTCAAAGCTAGCTAGCTGCCGTTTCCGTGCTTTTGTTGGTTTTGTTCGTTCTTTTGTTTTGTTCTTTCCTTGTGGCCGTCATGGCGGATAACAACAAGAGCGCGAGAATTAGGGAGGATAAACGGGAAGAGGAGGAGGAAGAAGAAGAAGACGTGAAGATGGAGAAGTTTTTTGCGCTGATTCGGAGCTTCAGAGAGGCCACAAATTATTACAAAAGAAAGGAAATGAACGAGTTGGAGAAGAATAACAGGAGCCACAAGAAGACGAAGACGGTGGGCGGAGAACAATCGAGCTGTAATTGGGTCCCAAAGTTCGAGCTAGAGGATTTTGCGAGAGAGATTGTCGAGTTCAAAAGGAATCCTCTAATCTTTCCTCGACCACACAACGAAGACAAAAACAAGAAGGAAGGAGAAGATGATGGTGGCCTAGATCTTAGACTCACCCTTTAGCATGCAGTACTGTCTTCACTGTTTTTCTTCTTCAATCTAATCGTTCGTTCGTGTAGTTTAATGTTTGGTTTGGTTTTTGGTTTTCTTTCTTTCTTTCTTTCTGGTAATTATGGACCGATGGAATGTAAATTAAGCGACCCTCTTCTCTTGTGTATGAGAAAGATGGTGCGTGAAAGCCACAAATTCCCTTATTTTTTTAAAGAAAAAACAGAAACCAAGAATGGGGTCCCTAACAGCAGGGGGGTTGCATTCACGTCCATGCGTTTGAATCTGTAACTCCGTCGAAGAGAAGAATATTCAGTAATAGCTAGGAATGTTATAATTTCTCTATTTAATGTCAATCATTGAATAAAAAAAATTAATAAAATAGGATCTGCCAAGACAAAATCAATGACGGAAAAAAAATAAAAAAATAAAAAATTGGGAGGCCAGACGCAGCAGATCATAAGTAGTAACGTTTTGGTTAGTAACGTTAGTTAGGAGGCTCTAGCGAACTCGTAGCCAACCCCAACCACGAGATATTTCATGATTTCGTTCTGGTTCCACTCTGCTGTAATTGTATGGTCCTCCTAACTCGTTATAGAATCCCACATGCCAACTTTTCCTTGCACGGATAATAACAGATCTATTTTTTTTAAAATATAAATATAAATATTTATCTCACGTACTAAAATTTATAAATTAACGTATATTAGTGTATTAGGTTATAAATATATATATTTTAATCATATCTAACGAATTAAATGTTCTATTAATTTGTAAGATTAATTTTTAATTTTTTACAGCCGAGATGGAGCCTTAATTGAATCAAGTTTCGTGCAAACTTTGAGTTGGAGATAAATAATCACTTAAAATAAGTGATTAATGCTACATGTAGTAATGGAGTGCACAAGTACCGTGCAATCATTTTAAAAAAGAATAGGGTCTACTATTAAAAAATTATTATTTTTCATCTGGGTCTCGTATTTATTCACTTTTTTAAAAATAATTACACGACACTTATCCACTTACGACTGCAATAATTAATTTTTTTTTTTTAATGTTATATCTCAAACTATTATTGATATTATAACATGCAATGTAAACTATATAAAGGTTACCTAATTGACTTTAAGATCTTACTACTCTTGCAAAAATTATGAAAAAATAGGTTACGTGTCATAATGTTCGTAATTATAATTAGATCCTAATTAATTATTAATTTTAAAATCGGTGATAATTTCGGAACACAAATTGTAATTATCTGTATTAGCTATATATTGGAGCAAATTTCATTGAATTTTTATAATCTTAGGTAAAGGCCTGTCAAAGTTAGACTGACTCATGCACTGATCATGATCTGAAAACCTAATTCTGTAATTTCTGTTGGTTTTATTATTTGAGATTTATTTTTTCCATAATAATTTGTGGGATTATAAATATCGTTATCAGTTGTACATGTGATTTAAAGGTATTGGATCATGAGACTGGTGCGTAGAAGACTTAAAACACAAGTTATTTTTAATTTGAAATCTAATGTCTACCACAATTAGTGAAAAAATGAGCACTTTTATCTAATAAGACTAGTTTAACTTTAATCATGTGTTGATCATGATTTGTTTTAATACATTCAGTGGATCGACTTCTTATCAACTATTTTCATTATTCTAAAATATATTACCAACCTGAAAAACAAAATTAATAGAATCATACCCTCATTGAATATTTTCTCGAATTCACTATTAGGGTTGATACGTAGCTTAATTGCTTTGATTACACATTGAATAAAATCAATTTTGATTGAACCTCTATGAGTCTATACGATAATCACATTGAACCTCTTGGGACCACTTAATATCAAGATCATGAAATCCAAAGTATATATGTTTGAGAAAATCTTCCCATCGGTCGGTCTGATATCCTTCAAATAACAGCCCTCCAATAGATGTTTGCCACGCAGCTTTTCCATTTAACATCTAATACCCCTGCATACCCTTATAAATAAATAAGATAAGTAATACAAGATCTCCACCATATCAAATTTGGAAACAAGATCACGGAGTTGACTAGGTGGATGAGATTTCGTGAAAATATCATCAAGTTGGTATATAGATCAGGAGATGAGTGAAAAAGTAAGGTGCCCTTGCTGAAGATGATACCTAGCTAATGAAGCGGAAATCAATTTCAATATTTTTGCTACGCTCATGAAAATCATTATTATGAGCAATTTGTATGACATTTTGACTATCACAATAAATGAGAGAATAAGTCGTTCAAAAGGCACCCATATGATCTATCAAAATAATTAATATTAAAAATATCATTAAATTATCTACATATATAATATTAAAAACAATTAACTCAATAACTCAAGATTGAAATTATAAATTGACAGTAAGTTTATTTATTTTAATTCTCTATTAAATTCACCTCAAAATTGTTTGACTCGTAGACATCAACAATTGGGGCTTTTAGCACCTTTTTCGTTTCGTTCGATGAATCAACCTTGGCATTACTTAAATGAAATATCCAATTCATAGAGAAAAATGACTCTGCGGACGGATGTGCTAACAAACAAGCAACAATGCACTTCCTCTTGAAATGAGAATGGGTAAGAGATCTAAGGGCATATTCATACATGAGCTGCCTCGTACGGCTCTTCCTAAGAACTTGAAGTAGAAATCAAATGAAAGGGTCGTTCGTAGATCATCACAAAGCTATTGATCCAATCCGATCCAAGATTTGTATCAACTAAGTCTCTATTTATTTCCCACAAGTCATTTATGTATGCTATTTCATCCATTTTTCTTTTTAACCTGATACCTTTGCAAGAGACCACATCTCAACCCTGCAGGCAGCTCTATGCAGAAAGACTCGGCGCACGGATGTCAAACAAAGGAAGGTCACATTTAGGTGTCAGAGGTTCAAGAGTTGTCTACTTCATCAATCCACCTGTCTCCAGCCTGAGGCCTGAAGCACTTTCCAGGAGTATCTTTCTCCATTTAAATAAATTGACAGAAATTCTTTGATTTTCGAAGTGAAAGGAAGAGCCTCAAGCGAGAGTGACTTATTTTATTGACATAAGCTCGAGATCACCACTCAAAAAATAGCTCTTTTCGGGCCTAACCTAAGAAAGCAGAGAGCTTCTTCTTCAACTGAGCGAGAGAATAGACCTTTCTTTGAGCACAAAAACCGGTGGAGGACTCATATAAACCTATTCGTGGAGGTATCCATGAAAAAAGGCCTTTTTGACATTGAGCTGATGCAGTGGCCAAGATCTATTTGTTGCAACTGACAGAATGACTTGTATTGAATTGAGTTTAGTTTGGCTACAGGAAGGCTTTTTTCGTGTCGATTCTGACTGTGACTATGCCCTTATTAGTAAAGCACTTCGCCCAGCTTAAAGCACTTGACTTTGGGCGAGACTTTCTCGATCAACTAACTCCCCATTTGATTCAGAAAGAAAGAAGCCTTCAACTATGTGCCTAATATGAAGTGAAAACTCAAGAAGAGTTCCATCATAAAGAGAAAGTTACGACCCATTTTAATATGAGTAGAACATGATTTGTAATCAAGCATATTCATCCTTCAAGTTGATTGAAGGTCTGGGCCAAGCAAAGGCAAAAAGATCATTTGCTCTCACTAGACCACCTTAGAGTACAATATTAGTTCGCCATAGGTCCAAATGGCTGTCTCTTTCGGACCTTTCAATCTTGCTACTTTATTAGCTAGGGCTGCTCACATGCTTTAAGGGTTGTTGAAGGTATTGCACTAAGAAAGACTCCTCCATTGCTAAAGGTAAGATTTTAAAGCCACTCAAGCAATTTCTTTAAAAAGGGCAAAGCAAAGGAGAAAGAGTGATGATTATTTATGTTGCAAGCAAGGGTTAGAGCCTAGCTTTATTTATCAAGTCCAACAAATGTCGCTCGGGCAAAACACCTGGGAATTCCGGAACTTGAGCTTTATAAAGCTTTAAGAGATAATAACTTTTATTTTATCTGAATCTCCTAACCCACACTTTTGCCCCTTCGATTAGGCCTCATTGATGTTATTTTTCTCTTGAAACAAAATATCTGGATCCCTCAGCATCAGGCGATGTCTCAGTATCATTTGCATCCAAACTAGAATTTGACTCCGAAGAGGGACAACTCACTTTTCAAAAATCACCCTACAAGTCGAATCCATATCATCCAACATAGCCAACTAGAAAACTCATCCACTTGTAAATTTATTCTTGGAGTAATACTCACTCGTAAATAATTGGTGTCAGAATTTTTCACTGGTCAGAGGTGATCACCTCTCCTTATATTCAAAACTTGCTTAATCTGAAACAGACCTTTTGTTGTGCCAATGGATGATTTGATCTAAATGAATCTCACATCGATTTCTCACTATAGACATGTCGTCAACTGATCTATGAGCACTATTGCCTGCATTAGTAATGAATGATAAGCATCTATATTCACCTTATGTTATTAATTATTAACGACTTCGATTTTTTGTTCTTAGCTGCTCTGGATTCTATTCTAGATGCCACTTACTTACATAGTTTTCTTTCACAAGGTAGCACATCTATATAGCAAAGTTGAAAGTGGAAAAAAAAAAGTTGTTTCCAAAAGGGATGGGACCCCTAACCGTGCTTACGACTCGTTTGTATTGTCTTTCGTGCTGTATCCATTCTTATTTAGGTCGACTGCTCTACGATGGCTAAGCTAGTGCGCTTGGTCCAGTTCTAGCGATGATTGTTACGAGAAGAGATCCAAGAGAGAGCGGATACTCCAAGCAAGTAGGGGTCCAAACCTTCTAATATAGTAGGTTCAATCCCAATTTCCTAAGGTTATTTGGGTATGTCTTTCCTTTCTTCAAATTCAGGTATTACAAATATGTGATCTTCACTTAAATATGTTTCAATTGAATAATCCGACTTGGCACCAACATTTTCTTGCTTTAGTTACATCCCATCCTCTAACTTATAAGGTAAGTTAAGGGGGACTTGATCAGTTCAGCAGCGCAAGGGGGGTTTGCTCAGTCAAGCTTCCTTGTTCCTTAGTGTAGTCTCAGTCCATAGTTTAAGACTCTGTTCCTTCTTAGTCTATATCCACAACTGTCTCAATTTCTATTGGTGTGTGTTTTAAAGGAGCGGATAGGTGAGGTTCGTTTTGAGTTTCAATTATTATTTGTTGGATCGGAGCGTAGACGATCTTTCAATCTTATGTCGTGAGGGATGTGACCTATGTTAGGTCCATAAATACCACAACTTTTGGTATTCCATAATTCACCTCCGAAACCGTTAGGTAAACTTTGTTTGAATAAATGCCGCCTATTTTAGTTTACATTCATTACAAAAGAAACGAACAGGTAGGCACAAAAGGAATTCAAGTACAAATTACAGGACGTGTCAACGGAAAAGAAATTGTGTGTGTCAAATGGATCAGATTTCATTCAAAGAAAAAGATTGAAATGACTGTTCAAAACTTCACCTATACCTTTGAGGTTAAAAAAAATAATTTTCTTATGAAATATTTATTATTATTAGCGTTACCATAATGCCTCCTTGGTCGAAAAGCCCTTTTACTAGTAAGGGAGCAGAAAGCAAAAAGACTTGCGCGAATGACGTTTTATTCTCTGCCCATTTTTCTACCTTTTTTGGCATTTCATTATGATGATGGCTAACAATGAATTTTTTTTTCTCATATCCGGGGGCTTCAGTATTATAGAATACCATATCTATCCATCCTGACTTTTATACTTTACTATGTGCCTATCTATCTATGGATCTTGTGTACAAAAAGAATAAAAATTTGGTTGGTTTAAGGACAGAAGCTCCTGGTTTGGTCCCTTCATTTCCCCGCATCACTCATGTTTCTACAATCTCAATCTATATTTACTTGAATGATGCTACAAATCTCAATCAAAGTGGTTATTTATTTATAATTGAACAAAAGCGAGGAGCGAAGCCACTTTACCAAGTCCTAGCTCGAAAAGAGAAGTTGATGGTAGCGATTTTAGAACCTTTTCTTTGTTCAAATAAATGTCGGCGTTGGGTGAGGTGGATGCATCTCTCAAATTTTGTGAATCATTCATAGTTGGGGGTAAAGTCTGGTTGTTTTTGGATGGTAGTTTGGATTTTGAATTCATTTTAATGACTGATCAAGTTCTCTCTGGAAGGTTTGTGTGTGGCAATGTGAAGGTTTTGGTGTCAATTGTTTATGCAAGTTGTTTTCAGAGGAAGCATAGGGAGCTATGAGATTATTTGTGTGATCTGGATGTGGATGGTGGGCCGTGGTTTGTAGGTGGAGACTTTAACATTGTTCGTAGTGCTGAGGAGGTCGGGGGCTTGTTGCGAGCACCTCGGGCTAGAGAGGATTTTAATTTGTGCATTCAAGATTGTGGGTTCATTAAGATTCCTTCAGGGGGGAATAAATTTTCTTGGTGTAATGGAAGGCTTGGGGGAAGGAGGACTTGGGCTAGACTGGATAGGGTCTTGGTAAATTCTTTGTTCCTCGATACTTTTGGTTATGCGCGTATGGAATATATTCCGAGAACTTCTTCGGATCATTGTCCTATGTTAATTTATTTGCAGATAGAAAGGAGGAGTGGGGTTAAATATTTTGGGTTTCAATGGATGTGGGGGTCGCATGAAGGTTGTTTACCGCTGGTCCGAGATTGTTGGGATCAGAGGGTTGAGGGTTGTGCTATGGAGAGGGTGAGTAAAAAATTGAAATGAGTGAAGCAGAAGTTGAGGAGGTGGAATATTGAAACTTTTGGGAGAGTTGAAGTGGAGATTAAAAATGTGGAATAAAAAATTATAAAGTTTGAAGAAATGCTTGGTGTAGAGTTCTCTCAAGAAAGGGAGAGAGAGTTGTTGTTGTGCAAACAACAGCATTTGATGTGGATTAATCGAGAGGAAATTCTGGGTTGTCAAAAGTCGAGAATCAAATGGTTATCAGAAGGAGATTTGAACGCAACCTTTTTTCATGCATCTTTACGGGTGAAGAAAAAGAATAAGTTGATTGAGTGTATGAGGCTTAGTGATGGGACTCAGTTACACTCAGCGGAAGCAGTTCATGATGAGACAGTCATTTTTTTCCAGAATTTACTCACAACCTCACCAGTGGACGTGAATGATGGATGTTTACGTTTGTTAGAGCCTGCTATTACCGATAATGAAAATGAGTTGTTATGTGCGCCTCCAACAATTGATGAAGTGAAAGCTGCATTATGGTCTATTCCTCAGGATAGTAGTCTTGGGCCCGATAGATTCTCGAAGAGTTTTTTTATCCTTGCATGGGAGGTTGTGAAGCAAGATCTTTTTGACATGCCGACATAATTTTTTGAAGGTATTCCCTTGACAAATTTTTTTGGTGCTACTAACATAGTTTTGATTCCGAAGGTGGATGTTCCGGAAGGTTTTGGTCAATTTAGGCCTATCAGTTTATGTTCTGTGATCTATAAAATCATGGTTTTTGGATTTACACTAATTATTGGGGGAATTGTTTCGTTGGAGCAAGTAGTCTTTATTCGGGGTCGTAGTATTTTTAAAAATATGACTTTTGCTCAAGAGCTTGTTCATGGTTTGAATTGGAGGATGAGAGGGAGAAATGTGATGATGAAGATTGATATGGCGAAGGCTTACGATGAAGTGAATTGGAGATTTTTGTTGGAGGAGCTAAGGTGGTCGGGTTTTTGTGAAAAATGGAGGTCTCTTATTTTTAACTCCATTTCTTATCCAGTATTTTTGGTCATGTTAAATGGGTGTAGTAAGGGATTCTTCAAGCCATCTCGTGGGTTACGCCAGGGGGATCCACTTTATCCATATTTATTTATTTTGTCGGAAGAATTGCTATCTAGGATGCTTCGACATGAATTTCAGATTGGAAAAATAAAGGTGTTCAACTCGAATGGGGGGATAAGGATATCTCATTTGCTCTACGTAGACGATTTGTTGATTTTTTCAAATGGTGTCAAGGCTTTTATTCGAAACTTGATGGGGTCATTCGAAAGTATGAGAGTGTATCGGGTCAGTTTGTTAACCCAAGTAAGTCTTCTATTTTTTTCTCAAAGAATTTTGTCTATGATTGTAGAGACAACTGATGCAAATTTCAGACTTTATAGAAGGGGATTGGCCTTGTATATATTTGGGGATGCCACTTTATGTTGGTAGAAGGATGTTGAATATGTTTGATTCTTTTTTGGCAAAGGTTCAGAAAAAATTAAGGGGTGGAAGAGTAAATTACTGTCTTTTGGAGGAAAATTAATTCTTATGAAGCATATTCTTTCTAGTATGCCCATACATTTGTTGTCAGTGATGAACTTGCCTAGAGGATTTTTTGCTAAGTTGAAGAGCATATTTTTGAACTTCTTTTGGGGGTCTAGTGCGGAGAAGAAAAAAAGGAAATAAGTTTCATGGCGTTGTATTTGTCTTCCGATGGATGAGGGAGGGTTGGGTATTCGTGATCTTGCAGAGGTCTGAAAGTCTTTATTTATGAAATTCGGTTGGAAATTAATTTTCGGAGGTTCATTATGGTCTTAGTTTTTCAGGAAAAAATACATTGGGGATGGTCAGATTGCAGTGCCTGAAGGTTCAGTAAAAGGTCCTGTTTTCTGGAAAAAAATGTCATGGAAATAATACCGTTGATGCTCAGGGGGTCGAAGTGGGTGGTTCGAGAGGGGGCTGTAAAATTCTGGTTTGATAATTGGCTTGGAAAGGGGCCGATTGTAGCTTCTTTACCAGTTGTGGGTGATCCAAACTTGCTTGTACAAATGTATGGGAGGGGTCAGGATGGAACCTGGAGGTAGCTCAGTAGTTGGTCGATGAAGATTTGGTGTAGAAAATTGTGCATTCAAATGTACGGGTTAGGGAAGGGAGAGATATATTGGTTTGGCAGCATACTGTTGATGGAATTTTTTCTATTAAGTCGGCTTGGCAACTTATTAGATCTCATGGAAGGTTGTGTCTTTGGAAGAAATGGTTATGGCAAGATCATGTGCCAAAGAAAATGTCATTTTTGTGTTGGTGGGCACGTCAAAATGCAATTCCGATTGATGATGTTATTCAACAAATTGGTATCCCGGTTGTTTCTAAATGCCAATACTGTGTTGCAAATAAGATTGAGACCTTAGATCATGTTCTTTGTGATGGAGAGGGACCAAGGAAAGTGTGGGATTTTTTTTTGCGGCGTTGTTTGCTGTCCAGTTACCAAGTTCACGTGTATGGGCTGATGTGGTGAATGTGTGGTGGTGCCAGGCTTCCTTATCCTCGCAAGTACGTTGGCTCCGTGGTACTGTTCCCATTCTTATTTCATGGGCTCTTTGGAGAGCTAGATGTGAGACGCGTATGGAAGATGTAAGGTATGATTAGAAGAGCATCATTCGAATGGTTAAATGTTTTATTTTAGACATATCAGGAGGATTGAGATCTTTTAAGTCAATGGGTGAATATGATTTGAGAATTATGAAAGCTTTAAATTGTCCAGTGGTGCCCATTCGAATATGACCCTCAACGTTAGTTGCTTGGAAACCTCTTTCAATGGGGTTTGCCAAACTTAATGTTGATGGTTGTTCTCTTGGTAATCCTGAGATAGCTGGTTGGGGGGGTGATTCGGAATGTGCTAGGGAGGGTGCTTGGAGGTTTTGCCCATTACTATGGCCAAGCAACAAATACCATTGCGGAATGTAGAGCTTTTGTGGATGGTCTTCACCTTTGTCAACAATTGGGACTGAGAGATGTGTGGGTGGAGTCGGACTCTAGTGTGGTAGTGGGGTGGTTTATCGCAGGAACGTGCAAATATTGGTCTTTGTGGGACTTTTGGGAGGAAGCTCAATCGATTATTTCATCTCTTAATATTCAGTTTAAACATGTGTTTAGGGAAACGAATATGGTTGCTGATTTTTTTATCAAAACATGAGGCTAGTGGGGTAATTTGGGATTTTTTTGGAAAGGAGTTTGGTTCGGGGAGACTTAAGGGGTTTATACGTACGGAAAGAATGGGTTTATCTTATGTTAGGCGTTAAGAGGTTTGGGAGACGTGCTGTTTTTTTTGGGGTTTCTATGGTTGTAATTATGGGATTTAGTTATGGTATTCCTCCGCCATAAGTGAGGGTTTTATTAATAAATATGGGAATGGGTCACTCTTGTATATGTGACCTCGACTCTTTAGGAAAAAAAAAAGAATCATAAAGATCGAGACTACAATGACTAGGCCCTATTTTCCACATCTATATGCTTCAAACTTGGAAATAACAGCAAGAAAATGGATGCGCGTTGCTAACGCGCAACAATTGAAGCCGAGTATTGTGCAATGGCATCAGCAACTAGTGAACTTGTATGAGTTGAATCTCTTCTAACTGAAATTGGGATTTTGGTCACATGATTTTGCAAGATTTGTTGAATATGCAAATGAAGGGCTAAAATTATAAAAAGGAAGAAAAAGTAATTTTTTTAAGAGGGTGGCTAAAAAGTTACTAACTTTTTAACCTCTGCTATGATATTTCTAAACATGGAAGTACCAAAGTTTAGAAAGAAAGGAAGATGGTCTTTGTAATGATTTAGAGAGAATGATGGCCAAGTTTTGGTGGGGGAAAAAGAAAGAAGAGAATAGAATTCATTGGGTTATTTGGAGAAAAATGTGTGAACCTCAAAAGGAGGGAGGTTTCGATTTTAAAGACCTCAAGTTGTTTAATATGACTCTTCTTACAAAACAGGGGTGGAGAATCATGTGGGAAGAGAATACACTTTTGCATAAATTGTATAAAGCAAGACACTTCCCAAATACTGAATTTTTGGAAGCAAAGTTGGGGTCCAGCCCCTCATATGGATGGAGGAGTATTTGGGAAACAATAAAAAGTTTGAAGTTGGGTTGTGTAGACAGGCTATTGGGTTCCAAATTATAGATAGTTGCAGTATAGTATCCCCGTGGCAGTGCTAGATACTTATCAAACTGTTGAGGGTCTTAATGATAAGAATACTTTCTGGTGGGATGTGGATAAAGTGAATCAAATTCTCCCACCTCATGTGGCAGCAAAGGTCTTTAAAATTCTTTGGAGTCCTAGTGAAAATGCTGATAAACTAGTTTGGGAATCTGAGCAGAATAGAAACTTCACAGCTAAGAGTGCCTACAAGCTGTTAAGCTCTCTTCAAAGAGATACCAGAAGTTGTGAGCCCTCAACTGCACAAGAGCAGAAGAAGATGTGGAATGAACTGTGGAAATTACAGATTCATAATAAGGTTAAAATCTTTGCTTGGAGGGCTTGAAGAAATGGGTTACCTACAAAGTCCAATTTAAAGAAAAGACAAGTGGTGTTGGAGGACAATTGAGTTTTCTGTGGTACTGAGGAAGAAGACATAATGCATGTAGTTTATCAATGCAAAACAATCAGACAGTGTTGGATTGACTTGGGACTTGGTCTACAACCTGAGGCAAGATATATAGATTTTGCAGAGTTTGTTACTGCAGCACAGAAAAATGGCAGCAAAGAGGAAGCTGAAAAAATCCTACTCATTACATGTGGGTTTTGGTATAGGCGCAATAAAAAAATGTTCGATGATTCTGAAGTTCATCCAACAGCAGCAGTACATGAAGCATTGGCATTATGGTCTGATCTAAAACAGGTGAAGGGTATTGGCAAGAAGAGCAAAGGCAGGTGGATTTCTCCACCAGTTGGATCTTTGAAACTAAATGTTGATAGTGCTCTTTTCTTTGACCATCAAAGAGCAGGAGTGGAAGCTCTAGTTCGAGATGAGAAGGGGGATGTCTTGCTAGCAGCTAGTAAGAAAGAGATGATAGTTAATGATCTACTCGAGATTGAACTAGAGGTTTACAACTATGTCTACATAGAGGTATACCAAAGTTAGAGATAGAGACTGATTCACAGATTATGGCCAATACTATTTCGCGTAAGGAAGCCTATTCAAGATCTATGATGGGAAATATGATCAAGAAGATACAAGATTTGATGAAGCTCTTTCACCAGTGCAGCATTCAACATGTTGGACGAATAAGTAATGCTGGGGCACCCAAATTGGCAAAGTATGCATGGCATATTGATAATATCAGTGTAGGAGAATGTTTTTTCCTTGAGTTTATCGAATTTGTTATATGGGTTGAAAAACATTCTTTGAAATGCTTTGTTGATTAATGAAATTCTTGTCATAAAATAAAATAAAATAAACTAAAATAAAAACTCTCTTTTCACGTGTGGAAGAGTTTGAAAATGGAAAGGTTTTTATGTGAATCACCCTCTTCTAGTCGGTCTGTCGGTCCATAGCTATAAAAGGAAAATAATGCTTTATTTTTTATTTTTTTTAAATGTCGTTGTTTCATTATTTCCTAAGACATGTTTGTTACAAAAGATTAAAATAAACAAAAAGAAAAAAGAAACTAATGATTGATTGTCTCTCTCTCCTTTTTTTACACGCCGATCGGGAGTTTGATTTTTTATTTTTTTCCTTAGCGAATGTCTTTGTAATAAAAGAGTATTTAATTAGATCTGAGTTTTTCTTAAATTTAGAAGTATGTTCCTTTTTCCTATGACCTACACATGGTTGAAAAATAAATCTTATTTTTCGACCGTCACGAAAAATGACAAAATGATTAATTCACATATTCAGTCGAGTAACTATGAAAAAATAGACAATTTTAAAAAAAATAATAATAATGTACTGCTATTTAATTAGGTTAATCCTTTGCCATGCGTACATTCATGCCTGCCCCCACCTCTTTTACAGAAGTTATCCTTTAAAGTTAAATAAAATAAAATAAAAATAGAGCCATTGGCCCACTGCTAACGGGCTTCGGCCCAGTTTTGCTGGGCTTAGCTTGTTCAGTCCATGCAACAATGCCACGTGAAAGGGGGCCAGTAAACGACTTAAAACAAAATATTACGAGATGAAGATGAGAAGAATCTAGCTTGTCATTTCGAAGACTACTTACATTTTCTAATCTCAGATTAACTTTTAACACCTTTATTTAAATACATGTTAAAAATAGAATATAAATAATTCATTCATTTTTTTATCATTTAAAATTTTAAAATAAGTAATAACTTCACATAATATCATAATAGAAGTTCTGAATTTAAATTCTAACTCTAGATATTATTCAATTTAATTAAATATTTTATGTATTCAACTTACTCATCGAGAGAGTCTAACATATATAAAAGAAGTGTTAAGAATATAATACAAATAACAAAATCTATGATTTTCTATCAATTTAAAATTTTGAGACAAGAAAAGCTGAAAAAAGAGAGCTCCAGTACTCACGATTTATTAACACAATCAAATTCGAGATTCCAATTTGCACAAAATCAGCCAAGGAATCATCACCATATTTTTAGATATAGTCATTAATTTGTAAATATTAGCTATTTCCTTACAGTTGTTTATTTCCTTACTTAGTCTAGTATTTCCATACTTAGTCTGTCGCCTTGTATCTATTTAAACAGTAGTATATCATTGTAATGGACAAGTTACAGAAATACAATTATCCTTTTTTCATATTCTTAACATGGTATCACGATTTGAGAACTTAGATGCCTAATTATATAAGTAGTTTTATTTTTGGAATTGGTTTTTTAGTTTTCAAAAAGCAAATTGAAACTCATTTTTCAGACGCAAATTTTTGCGAACTTGCTATATACGTAATTAAGTCCAAACCGACAGAAAGGTTGTTCTGGTCAGAGCTGCATAGAATCCTATTTATTAATGTTTTATTCTTAATTATTGTTGCCTCCTGCGTGATTATTCGGTTCAGTTGTTTGTTGTCAACTCAAGTCGAATCTTGGTATTATTGCGGGAAGCAATATTATTAATATTGTACTTGGAATAATTAAGATGATCTCATGTATATGATGGTGTGAAAAAGAGAGCGAGCGAGAGGGAGAGAGAGAGAGAGAGAGCCGGGCAGCCATTAATGAAGAAGAGATCAAGAGGAGATAAATACCATTAATGTGCCAAGAAAACGAAAAAGATAATAAGATCATCTTGGTCCCCATGCCATGCATGCATCATTCATACGGGGAGACTTCGTGGCCTGGGGAAGTGCAATTGAGCAATAAGTATTCTTTAATGCATCCTTGTCTTTTTCCAAGAATTAAAAGACCACACTGCTAAACTGATCAAGAACAAGCTAGATCAAGAGAACTAGATCCCTCATGTCTTCCCCTGCCTTTGATGCCGAGTTATAACTTATATACACAGCAGTACTGCTGTACTGGGGTTTGAAGTTATTCAAGAGAAGATAATTTTACATGGTTTTGTCGCGCATCATTAACAAGTTTATAAAGATGCAGTGCATGCCTTTTAGATCATACGGGAGTTTAGGTAGCTTCATTTTTTTATACTATAACGCTTCATTAAATAAGGAAAATACATCTTTTGAACTTCCATCCATAGGCCATCTTTTCATATTTCTGCATTAACCCCACACACACACACACGAGACTATGATGTAGGTTTAGGATCAGACAACCTTTTGAATAAGAGAGGCAAATATAGATTGTGCAGTTGTCAGCATCATCCATGCAGATCGTTTTTTAATAAAGCTTGGATCTTTATGTCAACGTCCATGGCATGGGAATGCACTACCAGCAGTTGATGCAACTCTTGGTACTATCTGTGATATCAGATTGAAGGTTCAGTTGCAAGTAGAACTGATCACGCACAGATCACAGCTGGTTATGGTCAACTAGGATGTCCCATCTCAGCAAAAATTATGAAATTCTGGTTTCTTCTCATGGATGATGTCAAGCTACTTTCTTTATGGACACAAACAAAACGTTATTGAGCTTTGTTTTTGCCATTCTCCAACCTTTGAATCGGACATAAAGACAGACATCAGGAAATCATTCGAAAGGGACCTGACTTCATTAAAGGAGATCAGGCATGAAGAATGGATGAATACCTCCTAGTCAATGCCATGAAAACAACACTACTGCAATTGAGGATGTAGGACCCCTCGTCTCCAGTTCAATTCACTTGAAGTGCTTGCTGGGAAAACTCGTGTCCGTTGCTTTTGTTTCCCAACTGTTCCAAAGGCACCTTTTTTATTTTCTCAATAGTATTCACACAGTGCAGTTTCTCATTGATTCCGCTGCTGTACTCTTGTGGATGTCACATAAAGAGGACGAATCTCAGCCAGAAAAGTATTTCCTTAAACAAGTTGCATAGCCAAGATCTATACTGCATTTGCAATTTTATCTAAGTGTTGAGGAAATCCCTCATTGGTTGTATTTGAGACTCATATCGGTTATGTAACAGACAACTGAAAATATACACTCATATGGCACAACTATACCGTTAAATATATATATATATATATATATATATATATATATATCTTGTTGAAGCAAGGGAGTACAAAGAAGGTAGACTTTACAAAGCCCCAGCCAAAAAAAGCAAAGCAGATGGCAATATGGAAATGAACAAGCAATTGAAAACTTCTTACAAAGGGAATAGATAACAGTAGTCTTAGTCTATTTCTTCCTCCTATTTTGATGAGGTGTTAGGACTCTTTCCAAGATTAGATAATCTCACTTCTCCAGTCGCTGGACTATGTCCTCTACCACTAGAACGGGGGCTTGGCTCCCCTCTAAGCTCACCGACACGAGGACTGCATGTAGAGTTCGGGCTCTGAAGGCTTTTAGGGCCATTTGCTGGCGTTGATGTGGAGCTTGTGACCTTAGGACTACTAACATGCCTGAACTCACCCCGGCTTCTTGTGATAACTTCATCTAAAATCTCTCCTTCATCTATATGGGATGCTCCAGCACCCAGCTCTCCCTCCTGTTTGGGGACACCAAATGTGCAAGGAATATTAGAAGCAGTTGAAACATGGGGATCACAAGAACTCATGAAATTATAAAATTATAAACGAACACGCAGAGGGGTGGGGGGAACACGTACTGTTGCAAGGTTAAATGGTAAAGCTGGTGCCTCTTCATACTCTGCAGCGTCCAAGTCTTGAAGGTGGGCTCCTTTGAAAAATTTGGGCAGAAAGTACTGCCTTACAGGAACTAAAAGCATGATCATTAGAGGAAACATAAGTCCAGCAATTGGAACCCATGTTAGTCCAAAACATATCAGCAGATAAGTTGTTTGGAAAATGGTGAACGTTGCTATGGTCTTGAAAGGCACTGTTTCCACAAAAGTAGCATGGTACTCCTCAAGAACTCTGCAAGAAAGAGAGCCATTTCTCTTAGACATAATAAGGAAAGGAAACATTATTAGAATAAAGAACTAGAATTGAAGCTGTTACTTGTATCTTCGGCTAGGTGCCGTGAAGAGCAATAAGATTCTTTCCCAGAATTGGTTCCCTGGTAAACTTTCAATTGCCATGAATGCAAAGTAGCCCCATAGAACTGAGGTTGGGATCATTTTGAGGAAAGGCATGGCTGCAACACATCCTCCCACCATTATAGCTTGAAGCAAATTACTGACGCGCTGTTCCTTGACCTCAACAGGTAGCAGATCATCAATTTCCTTTTCGATATCAAATACTGTCACATCAACTGGGGCATCCATGTGTCCCATACTAGTCGCAGCTTGAATGGTCGATTCTTTTAATTCCTTCAGTTCCTGCTAAAAAAATTTACTTAGTTCCATTTTACAAATATCAGTGCACGCTTGATTGTAACATGAAAAAAATCATGTAGTCAGGACTCCTTGGGCCTATAAGTCTCTTTGCTTTGGAGTCATTCTTTCGTTATCTAAGAATGCTTGGTCACAGAGAGGGAACCTGGGGCACCCAGGTTGTCTGAAACTAGGGGGTGCCCCCCTAGTTTGGGTCCCAGGAGCCCATAGTTAGGGAGGGCATGGTCCTGTTTCCGTCCCTGCTTGGTCAGAAGGATGTTCGCATACTGTGAAGCCTAGCGTGCTTAAAAATTCTCGGCAAGCCCATGCATAATAGCACTAGGTAATCAGCCGTGTACATATATATTGCTAAGAAAGCCACTGAGAACGTAGGGATTGCCCCTCACAAAGTTGAGCCCCTGATAATTAATTGTAGGGACAGGCGGTGGCCAATAGCCACCATTGCCACAACCACCACCGGGGCGGTGAAGGTATCACCCCTGCCATGGGCATGGGAGCATGGCACGTGTGCATCCCTAGGCATGCCCATGTGAGTGGGAACATGGGCAGCGTGCTGGCTGCCCAGGCCAAGGGATGGCTGCAAGAGTTCTTGTCAAAAGTCAAAATACTTCTAGTTCTCAAAAAAGTCTTTTATGTTTGCTCCTGATGTTCCTTCTACCAGTTGAAATTTGACTGGAAACACTTTGTGGGAGAGCAAATCCCTAGCTTGGAGGCCCATGCCACCACCTTCACATGGGTATGCTAATGCAAAGGGCGTGCTCAGATGTTAGTGGCCAATGAGCCATGAGGCTGCTAACCAGTTCCCTAGGTTTTGTCCTCAGAATATCTAAAGTACGATTTTGTAGCCTTTAAAAGAAATCAGGGGAGCAATTTATTCTAAAACAAAGAACAAACATGTGTAGAAACTAGAAACCCTACCCGAGTTGAGTGCTCCTGGTAGATCAAAGGGGTCTGCATTTGTCGATAGGCTTCTTGCATATTCCCGTACAGCTGTCCCAAGCTAGCATTTTTTCTCATACTTTTGCGGGCGGTTGCAACTAGTCTATTGCGAAGCAACTGCATAGCAAGCAAATATTTTCGAATACAAAGCATAGATAATAAAACAAGGGGCAATATCTACTGCTAAATATACTAAAAAACACCCTGCACTTAATGAGTAGACTACCTGGTGTTTGAGAGTAGCCAAACTCTTTGTATGCATTGGAGATTGTGGGATAACACCATTTGCTGGAGGTATTCCAATAAGACCACATAACAAAGTCTGCCATAAAGAATATCAAATATGTAAGAATGGGGATGACGTAGAAGGGAGAAAGGGAGCAAGAGGACATTGCATACCAGAAATCCCAACAGAAGCAAGTCATAATGGTAAGAAGACGGCTTTCTCAGGTTGAACTCCTGCTGCTGAGCAAGTTGAGATGCTACACTATGGTCAAAATAGTAAAGCACAGCAATCATTGTTGCAGGAATGAAAGCTCCAATTATGTAGAGAACAGGAACATCCAGCATATCCTATCAATTTCAAGTGTAAACTGTCAATTCAATGTTCGACATGACCAAGACAGGATACAAGAAACTATGTTTTAATCTCAAAACTTGGGAAACATGCCTTAATGACGGTCCAATTATCATATGCACCAGGTGACCATGGATTTGGGCTGAAGAGGCGCCGTGGGATTCCTTTTGGAACACTGCTGGTTGGTATGTAAGAAACAGCTGTCCAAACTAACACCATAAGCGGTACACCATAATCTGCTATTAGGCTTCGAAGCCAACCTGTTAAATCAAGTCATAAATCTTTTAGGTGGAAGAATATACTGTATTTTGGAGAAGTTATCGAGTCTAATGTTCAAGAAATGCGCGCACAGAAGCCTTTATTTAGTTTCAGTTCAAAGGCTTATGCTTACCAGAACCATATCGCCATGACCTTGCCTTCCGGCTTCTTAATGCAGTTATAAGAAGGCCAAATGACAGAACCAAAGCAAACATGCCATTTGCAAATCTCCATGAAGGTATGAACTCAGTTGAATTTGTATTCTCTCTCTTTGGGATTCGAAACTCTTCTACAAGTCCCTAAAAAAATCAAATCAACAAAAAAAAAAAAAGTTCACAAAATAAATAAATCCATTCTTTTCAAGTCAAGTATGGGTCTTAATGCAAACAAATTAAAATAGTTTATTATTACACTGCAGAGAAACGATTTATAACACTAACATTTTGTAAATTCCGTAAAGCATTGAACAAAGTGTAGAAAAACAAAACTCAAGTTACAGAATTCTTACTTTTATAGCTTGCTGCATGAAGAGCATTGCTATTAGCATACCAAATAATTCTCCTGCCACACGGGTAAACCTATTGATAATGGAGCAAGCTCCTAAGATGGCCAGTAAGAACAGCAATAATGCTGTCCAGACACATATCCTACAATATCAAAAGACCAGGCAAATTCTGTCAATTAGAGGAAGACAATTTAAAACAGATAATTCATAGCAATATATCGGAATCCATGTCAAAGACATGAACGGTATAATTACTTCCAAAACATATAGTGGAAATTGCTCACCATCCAGACCATGCTAGAAACAGATTCCGGCCCAAGTCTGGTCTCTCTTTAGCAAAATTAAACAAGAATGTGTACATAATCACAGTGGGTTCCGCAACACCTAAAATCAACAAAGGTTGACCTCCAATGATCGAGTGTATAATCCCGCAAAGGGCAGTGGATGCTAAGGTTTGAACGGCTGTCAGAACTCCCTCTGCAAGTAGGGAGTGGAGAGCATCATGAATATAACTTCAAACAGATTTTTGTTTGGCCTTAATACTATCATATCATATCATATCCTATTTTATTCAACCGTTTTTTTTTTTATTTTCTTCCAATTATTTCGTGTAAATTTATAATCAAGATCAAAGTGCTAAGCTTGAATGGCAAGAAGTTCAAAAGAGAAGCGTGACTTTGGAGAATTGTTCTGTATCTTTAAAGTTTAAAGAATATTCTTCTGTCGATCTAAAGTGGCTTTTCTTGAAGTTTATGTCCAGTACCAGTATTTCGCTCCAATTGTTCTCCAAATGAAATGACCGGTATTGCAGAAGCAAAAAATATATATGTGGTGGGAGCCAGAATCCTGAAAGACAAAAAATTTCGTCAACAAGACGAGTTAGAGTTTTCCAGCAAAAGAGGACTACAACACAAAGATATTAGCATTGCAACTGAACAATATACACAAGGAAGTTTATAATATGAATACCCGATTGAGAGAGTATGTGAGTTTTACCTGAAGCCTGCTCTAAAGCCACCGGTCCAATCTTGTTTGTAACACATTAGTCTTCCTTTAAGGTCATTCTTGATTCCTCGAAATGGTACAAATGTCTCTTCCATGGTCCTGTCTCTGTAGGATTCAGTCAAAGTGTGTTCTTTCTTCAATGGCTTGTAAGAGAAAGAATAGCCCCAACGACTAATATCACCCTGGGGCAAATAGTAGCTCAAGGACTAAAAACGCTAAAGAGGGTCAACAATAGCCAGTTTTGCTGCAAGTAATGAGGGTGGCTTTTGATTCAGGAAGAAACGTAAAACAAAACAAAACAAAAAAAAAAGTCAATCACCCAGATGGACAAAACCGCAGGTGTGCTTAGGAAAACACGTTCAAGAAAAATTAAAAGACAAGCCAAGGTGCATGACTCAACGCACTTGAGAGGTTGATCACCAACTAGAGCAACCCCAACTCTCTGAGGTGCTTCCTGGTATCAATGTTTTAAGCACAGAGAAGAGAGGGAAGGTCCAAATATATAAGCTTCAAAAGGTGTTGAATGAAAGGAGACGCAATTTTTTTTTGGTGCAGACAGCAATGCGGGTCACCAGGGAATGTAGTGAATCTCATTGTCACCGCCAGGAAATGCAGATCAAAATCCCAAAGCTTTCCCTCATCTACATCACGTAATGAGCTGGACCCACTTGATACTGTGACTTCCTGTTAGAATGTTGACTCGTAGTTTTTTTTTTTATAAAAAAAAAACTTTTTGGGTGCTATTAATTGCAGAGCAAATTGAAAGGCTAAGTACACTGCTGAAATGGGTGTCTTCCTCTACTTGCATAATACCATTGAATGTTGATGCACCTTCAATAAGTGAACCTAAAAGGAAGATGAATTCAAAGCATCTTTTGCACACCTTCTTTTGGGATATTGTTCTCCTCTCTCTTTAGATCGAAAACCAGCTTCGGTAAATGACAACAAAACAAGTTGACCAAATAGTTCCATGCATCCAAATGGTTCATTTTTCAATTGATTTGCAACTGCATGTCGACTTTCGTGCAATAAAAAATACATATAGCATTTCGTCATCCAACCAATTGGGCTACAGGCTACTCCTTTGGGGCGGCCTAGTCTCGCTCAAATCTTGGCGGAGGCCAGAGAGTTATGTGAATTTTTTAGTGATATTGCCTTCTTGACCATGTGCTTTGAACAACTCATTCTAGCTGCTGCCTTCCAAACTCCAATTATCACCCCAAAACATCCAACTGCTCGATGGACTATCCTCTTAACTTCATAATTTAAACAATTCTTGAACCCTGGAAGGGTGTGTTATCTGCTTGATTTAGAAGCTTCCGTGGAAGCATCACAAACACAAATGGATTATATAAAAATAGTGACATACTTTCATGTGGTCTATTAAATCTATTTATAATAAAAATAATTTTATAATATAACGTATCACATTAAATTATCTTATTTTATAAAATTATTTTATGACTTTGTGATTAAAATATTTCTTTTCTATATCTATAGAATGAAATCATTCAATTCAGTCATAGAATCGAAAATAAACTCTATTCATGTGGGGCCAACCGACTTTCATCATGTAATGCCTTTATTCTTTTATAATCTCTTCAGTGACGTGATTGTAATTGTCAAATTGAGAATTGTAGCTTAAATGACTGAGTAATACTATTTATTATCTCTTTTTTTTTTTATCATTTTATGATGCAGCATTAAATGATTAAAAATTATATATTATATTTTATTTATAAATCTATCATCTAATACTAAATGATGAAAAAATAATAAAAAAATAAATGATGAATAGATATTTTCTAAATGACTTCACTAACTACCCTCATTCTGTTAAACATTAAGATGGTGGATGATAGATTATATTATTAACTTTTCTTCGATGATGAAAAATAAATAAATAAATGATGAAGAGATATTTTTTAAATGGTTTTACCATCCTTATTCTGTTAAACATTAAGATGGTGGATGATAGATTATAATATTAACTTTTCTTCGATGTGACACAACGTTGAGTAGGTTGTTGATTTTTTAATTTTTCCTATTAAAGTACCAACGTTGAAGTACCCCTTATATATTATATATATTTGGTTGCTTTATATTAAAGATAAAAAATATTATCTTTTTGTTTTTCAATGGAATACAATATCTCAAATAATGCACAATAAAAATGTCATTATTATGCTGTATCCAATAAAAGTCTCATCTGTTTAGCTGGCTCATACGATTACGACCTACCTTTGCGGCTTCCGATCACTCGTACATTGTCTGTGGACCAAATTATTAATACCCTATTTTAATTCATAAGCGAATCTATATAATTTTGGGTATTTCTTTAGTACTTGTTTTCAAATGTGAGACTTTTTAAGCAATTTCCCTTCAAGCTTTCTTTCTCCTACTTTTGAAATCACCATCATTTCTAGCAACCAATATGGTTAAGAATATCGAAGACGACAAAGTAAATGAATTATATGAAGAAAATTATAAAGAAAACGATTCCCATTAAGTTTTAGGAAGTGCTACAACAATAATAAAATTTCATAAAAATAAATTAATAAATTGACATAGTTTGAAATAATACGTTAGATTATAAAATTACTTTTATTGTAAAGTAAATATAACATATTATATGAAATCATATTAATTTATAGATTTATTTATTTGTAACTAAAACATTTCTCTTAAATTTTTATATCATAAACTTGAATAAATGTTTGAAGGTATCTACCAACAACTCTTTGATTTAGGAGGCATATTCGTTAAACGATTCTATATAAATCAACATATTGGTCATCTTTCTTTCAATTGATTTCTAGTTTTTGTTTTTGTTTTATTTTGCTAAATTGCTGGCCGTTCAATTTTAATTCCTATCATCCTATGGTTTATAGAATGTAACTTTTTTGCTTTTTTTTTTTTTTTGTTTGGGGGGAGGGGGGTTGAACTCGCATGGTTTTAGAAAGAGAATTCAATTCTATTATACTACAATGATTAAATTAGGGGTGGGCAAAAACTCTTCCGACTTTGTCTTTGTCATAGTCGGAGTTATTGTGAAAAAAATAGTCGAAATCACAGTCAGAGTTGTAGGAAAAATTCACTCCGACTAAACAAAAAAAAATATCAACAATTTCCTTTTGTATCGGTCCAAGTCTTCAAAGTCTCCATTTTCTATCTAACTCAACTGTGTGCCTGTCTAAGTCTGTCTATCTGCCTATCTCGTTAGTCTGAGTCTATCTCAATCTGTCTATCATGTTTGCTTTCTTTGTTTTGGGTTCAAAATTTGCTGTCGTTTTGGGTTTTTTTTAATATACTCATAAATAAATCCCATTTACCTCGTGTTTCAAAGGATGCTTAGACAAGTTGCAAATCCCCATCGCTCGCTCCTTTTCATCAACGGCTTTATTTTTTATTTTTTATTTTGGATATATGCATATATATAAGTATTTGATCTCTGATTCTCCTCTCTTCGTCTCCTCCGTTTTCAATTTTCAATTTTTATTTTTGTCAAGGCATCTTCTAGACAGACAAATGCACGGTGGCTTTGGGCCTTTGGCAACATTGAGGATGCATGATGTCACAAATGTGCCGACTAAGCCTCTCTCTCTCTCTCTCTCTCTCTCCATCTGTGGCTTTGACTCTCCGATTCTAACTCCGACAACTCTGATAGAAATTCAAAATTACCTCCAACTCTGGTCGAAGTCGGAAATCAGAAGAAGGCTTCCCGACTTCGTCAAAGTCGGAGACCACCCCTAGGTTAAACACTGAAATAAACTTTAAAACATCCTAATGTATTGTATATATAGTGTAATAGTATTCACATTTGTTATCATTAGTTTAAAAAAAGTGTTTGGCACTGAACTTAGAATAAGCTTTGGCAAAAGTGCATCTCTTTATATTATAAAACTATTGGCCAACAATTATTCCGTTTAATTATCCCATTCCCATGCCTTTTAAAGGACAAAATCACTATGGTTCTGGCTTTTACAGTTCTTTAAACTCAATATAGACTATTAATAATTATTATATTTTAAAAATGATCAAGTGACAATGTGTTAATTTAAGATTAAAATTTAGAAAACATCAATCCTTTTGCAACACATTTGTCATCATGTAGTAAAATTATAAGTTTATTAGCATGACGTTATTTATTATGGAAAAATTTTACAAACTACACTTTCATCGTGCTTTTATGTTTGTTACGATGAGATGACACAGACTATCAATTTTTGAAAAATTCTTTTAAAAATATAAATAATAATTTAATGATAACATTACATAATAAGATGAAAGTAAAATATGATCTTTGTGGTTTGAAGTATTACTCTTTATCATTTCAAAATCAATTTACGACTGCACTTTGTATTGGAATATTTCCATTTTCAGGTAGAGTGGGGAGTATCATTTATAAAGCTTAGGGTTCTTTTTTTGTCTTGGTGCTCTTACAAATAAAAAGTTGACAAGTGAAATGATCAAAACATCTAAATTATGGAGAGCATTGATGGATGATGACCCTATAAATCTAGGAAACGTGCAAGGTCTTAATTACTATATGGTTTAATAAAATGTGCACTTTTTATTTAGAGTAATCTTACGTACAGTTATAGAGTACGCAAACGCCGTGCAGTCACTTTAAAAAAAGTGGAATCCACTATTAAAAAATTAATTTTAATTAATTTTTTTCATGTAAGTGCCGTATTTATTCACTTTTTTCAAAATAATTGTACGACGCTTACACACTCACGACTGTAAGTACCATTTTCCTTCTATTTAATATTAGTATGTCTATGCAGTGTTCCTATTATTGCTATAATGGCTGTACTAGGATGGCTTTGTCACTTCAAATGTTTGAGTTTGAACGGAGTTTACTTACGCTAACGCGAGTGGAGAGAGATGCTCAGCCTAACAGTACTGTAGACGCAATCATACAAATTTGGAGGATTTCAATGAAAACAAAACAAAAGTAAACTCTTTTAGTTTATAAATGTGTCTACGCACGCCAATTACTTGATATTCAATCAGATGCCTCTCTTTCCTGTTGAATATTGACTTGGGATTTGATATTCATGACAACGGACCTCCACAACCAAAAGAATGGATATATATATATATATATATGCTATTTTGCTTTAGTTCTTAACTTCTTTCCAAGTATTCGAAGCTTTGATCATGGAGGGTTTTCAACATTTTCAAGCTCATTATTATGATTAGAGAAAACTACTAAAATTGGCCATTAATGCCCCCGTCTCATAAGAAATTGACAGATTAGGACAATGGGCCGGGGAAGCTTCACACGCTACCAGAAACTCAACCCTTGAAGCAAAATATTTTCCTTTTTCTTTTGTTCTTTGCACTTATTGGGGTTGCATTCAAATGATTTTGTCTGGCACAAAACTTTATTCTTACTTCTTCTCCAGGAATTGTGAGGCAAAGACTAAACCATCTGTGTCAAGAAAAGTAGATTGTTACATATTCAATCTCAGCCATTGACCAAGTGGTACGTCCATTGATGGTGGGTGTAGCCTTTTTCTTTTTCTATTGGACGATCCAACCAATCCTCAATAAATGTGGTTTCCCATTCCGGGTAATTATTGAAGAAATATCAGAGATTGATGGTGGATTTGGCCTTATATATGATCCTGAAGCAATTCAGACACCATTTTCCCATTTTTTTTCCCTTTTATGTCCCACCAATGTCTATATATCTAGTAAGAGGGCAAAGAAGCGTTTTCACACAAAAACAAAAAAACCCCTAGTATTTCTGATCTGATCATGGATTTAGACAAGCATTTGGATCTATGTATGGAGGCAGCATTTAGAAATGTAGCCACATCAAAAAGAACTAATGGAGGCAGCAGCAGCAGCTAGGCCACTTAGTTTTCTGGCCAAAATTGGTCAAGCTTTACTCGAGGTGTAGTATAACGCGTAGATAAAATACTTGTTGCAATCACACGATTGGCAGCTTCAGTATAATGAACTCCATCCCAGACTATGGATCTTGATACATTTCTGCAGATGCTGTAACCAGGCTGGCCGCATGTTGCTTTTACGTTGTAATTGTTTGGAGGCCCCCCATAACCACAACAAGCCACGAATGGATCTTCAAAACCTACATGAATAAACATATGCACCAACGAAGGTCATTATAAAGATAGAATATCCTAAAGAATAACTTTTCTATTCCACTTAACATCAAGAAAAACTATTATGCTTACCATATTTTTTGTACTTGGCAAAGAGTTTGTACTTGATTGTGTATATGTCCACGTAAACAATAGTTGCATCCTTGAATACTGATCTCAGTTCTTTGCAGACATTGTTAACTCCTTCATTAAAAGCCTTTGCAACATCATTATGGATGCGAAGGCATCCAATTCGATCAAGATCTGTGTTGTTATGTGGATGTAATGCAAGTTCTTTAGGGGCACAGCCTAATGGCCCAGTGTTGTGTATCCAAAATTTTCTGCCACCATATTGATATATATTCTACAGGTGCAGCATATAAGGCTGTTACTAAAAAGTAAATTTAATGGTGTCCCACTTGAATAGTACTATCAAAATATCAATTCAAATTAATGACAAGCATGGAAATATAGACTCACTTGAATAGCTAGTTTGATTTCTGCAAGAAACGAAGGGACTTTTTCACTAACTGGTGCATATGTTAAGTTTGATGCATACAGGGCTAGCAAGAGATCATTCTCTCCAATATCGATCGTATAAAGTGCATTACGGATTCCATCTTCATCAATTAAGTTTCTGGAACCTGCACAACAGTTTTTGCACTAATAAAGAGCTAGAAATTTGGGTACATACTTCTCGAGTCTCTTTGATGGTAGGAAATGCCAATACAACAGTAGGTAAGCATAAAACTGGAAAGAAATGAGCGTACCCAGTGATAGGAGTTCAAGAGAACGTTCTCTGAAGCGATTGAATTGGCGAACTTGAACATCTAGTGCAAAAGGCACAAACTGTGGCAGCAAGGTTGCTCCACTTACTGCGAAGTTCACTCCACTTGTGAAATTTGGTGCCAATGAGTCCAAATATGGGCTCAAATAACTGAGGTTCAAGTGTTCGCCTATGGAATTCAGTGTAATAGATGAGATATGTATTATCTTTTGATGTTAAGTTGAGATAGATTGTATAGAAGATTTATAATAGCATGAAACTTGAACTTAGTTTGTTGGCTTTCCTTCCTTCTCTGTTCTTTATGTTTAACATTACTGCTGTGAAAGTTTAAGTAAACTGATCATACCTATGAACCAAATGCTGGCCCTCCCCATTTTAATAATAAGCACAAATATATTATAAGTTACTGGTCAAATCTTGTAAGGAGACTTTCAGGATGTGATGGCAGTATACAATACTCCAGCCAAAAACATAGAAGAGGAGGGAAGTGATAAGATAAGCTTCACATCCTTTGCAACAATGATGTGACAAGAACATTTGTTTAAACCCACTGAAGTTGAAAATACAGGAGAGAAGACTTTCTAGCTTGTGTAGGACTTCTTCAACAGAAAGGGTAACAAATTGGAACTGTTAAAAGATTTGAACACAGCATTAATACTTCATGGTGTTTAATATGCTCTGCTGTAGTACGCATAGAAATTAAGGTGAACAGAAAAGTTGGGACTCACAGACGAAATCAATCACAAGCCGTCCATCGCCTAGCCGGCCTGTGCCTCTGTGGAAAAATGTAATGCCATGGGGAAGGCCAATTGGGAGTCCAGTGCCTGCCAGGACACCTCCAGTATCCGAATTGGAATCACCAAAGTTGATTAGAATAGGCCTGATGTTGCTGCTGCACTTGGAGTTAGCAAACATACCAAGGAAGATGCACACCCAAACCAGCAAAATAGGATGTTTAGAAAATCCCACGTAGCCCATCTCTTCCCCCGTCTTTGAACTCACTGAATTAGCAAGATTGATCATCGACTTAGCCAATTTGGAGTTCAAACCCTTTACTACTATCCGTATTTTAAGAATCTGAGATTCACATGGTCCAGGATACACGCTGCTGTGCAAAGACTTTGACCCAACTGATTTGCTGGCTTTGACTTTCTGTCTAGTTATAATAGTAGGAGTCGAACATGTAAATTGCAGATCTTGAAAGCAACCTTTCCAGGCAATGGATAAATGCAACTTAATTTGCATGTGCCCGAGACTCTTGCATTGGATCTTTAACATAACACTCACATGGTAACGCTTATGATGTAAGTGGCAGAACTCCATCCCAGCTTGTCTATTTTAATTCTTCAATGCAGAGATTGAAACCAGTTGGACACAACCTGCCATTTACGGATTCTTTAAGCCTCCAAAATGGACCATTAATCGATGTGAGAAAAATGAAATTTGGAGTTCAGTATGGATAGCAGAATTAGTTGTAAGATCATATAATTCCCTAATCTGCATAATTTGAAACGAGATCATATTTGTTGGCACATATATCCACGTATAGAATCATGGCATTCTTCATTTCAGATGGCAGTTCCTCACATACAGCCTGCAATGGCTTGTTAAAAGCTTTTGCAGCGTTGTAAAGAGACTGAGGCAGTAGGCACCCATACCGATCAAAGTTCTAGCATTTGTGCACTCAGAAAAATTTTCCCATCATGTTGGTTTATACTCGACGAACTACAAGACATTATTTGCAGTTTGAGAACTTCAAACAATGTGACAAATCATTGGAATAGGAAGATTGGATCTTTTAATGAAATATGAAAATTCATACAAACATGGCATTTTTTACTTGGGCGAGGAAGGAAAAGGATGGAAAAAAAGAAACTAAGGAACCGGCTATATCATTTTGTCCTATGTAAGGTGTATTATGAAATCCTCGTCATCATAGCCAAATATACAAAGAGTACTGCGTCTGTCAATCTGACTTTTAAAGGCGACCCTTTGTCTACATTAGAGACTCGAAATAGCCTTGGGACGTCGAAGCTACCGTTTCTAATCGGTTACATTGGCAATTAAGGAAGCTGTGGCTTCTGGAACAGAGTGCTACTGATGCGACTTTGGCTGTAAGCAACACCTTTCGCCTCAATAACTCCAAAAGAGAGGAGAAGAAAAGAAAAATATCTGATTCTGAACTATTTTACGTTTTACTGTGTAGTTGACTGTAATTCACAGTTAAAAATAGAGAATATAACTTTTAGGTGCGAGATGAATTGAGAAGGTATTTAAATAAAATATTATTTTTTAATATTATTATTATTTTGATATTTAAAAAAGTTAAATTATTTATTATATTATGTATAAATTTTAAAAAATTATAATGTAAAATCAAATCAAACACTTCTTATATTCAAACAAGATGTAGATCATAAAAACAAAAATGTTTCGTCACAAAGCAATTTTATAAAGATGAACTTAAAAATTAATGCTAATTAATATGATACGTCAAATTATAAATTTTTTTATTAAAAAATAAATTTGACATATCACTTTAAACCGCATAAATTTATGAATTTGTTTCTATAAAATTAAATGTTATTTTTCCGTTTTATGACAGTATAATAAAGGGATACTTTTTTGGGGTACGACTTTTTCACTTTATAGCTAATTTATATTTAACAATTCGGAATAATTGTAATATAGTTTATACCTATAATAAAAACACATAAATTTACAAGACAACATTCCCAATTGTTAAAATAGTAAAGTATTATTCATTTTAGTTAGAATCAAATATTATCGGCATTTCTTGTGCTATTAATTGAGAACTTAAACTGATTTCTAAAAGTATTATCGGTATTTCTTGTGCTATTTATTGAGAACTTGATTTAAAATTTGAGTGTGTTGCGGATCAATTGAAGTTTCTTACATTTTTCAAAGGATCAAGATAGGCATTTGTTTGAAATTTAAAATAAAACAAGAAAACTTCTAATCTCCTTGGAAGGAGCCATTGAAACTGGTCTTGAAATTTGTTGTGGCTCAAATCAAGAACTTCCAGTTGCTTCAAGTTTGAGAGTTCTAGGGGCAATTCACCATTAAAGGAGAGCTTGAAAGATCTTTCAGACCCAATTTGGAGAGAAACAACTTGGCCTGCCTACGCACCCTTTTTTCCCTTCATCAAGAGACTTGACTGTCGTACTTAATCCTGTAAATTGAAGGACAAAATAATTGTTTTGTTGTGACATTCCGTTAATAAAAATACCATCTGCGGACATTGACTCCCATCCTCAGTAATCGAGCAGAACATACACGCCATTGAACAACACTCCAGAAAAGCGGTCGGACGTTATAATGGTAATATGTTCAAGGCTCATATACTTGAAGGCCTAACCTTTCCAACCAAGAAAAAGAAGAGCTGTTAAACTCATCTTCTCATCTTCTTATGCGACTTGGCATTCTTGATACCCAAGTATTTGTCCATATCCTCGTCGTCATCATCATCTCTTCCTCGCCTCTTTGAGTTCTTGCCTTCAGATTCTTTGATTTTCTGTAGAAACCCAACATAGAACACAAAACAACAATAGATTAATTAATAATAAATAAGTTCACACAACAGCAAAATAATTTTCTTCCAAGGTGGACCCCATATATGGCAACAATTTTTTACCTAAAATTTCATGAGCTGGGAACTATACCAAGGATGGAAAAAAGTAGAATGATAACAATTATAATAATTAAGTCCAGAAAATATTCACAGCATAAACACCATGAGTACTAAAGCAGCCAGAACAAAGAATCAATACAACAGCTAGAAGGTGTTGGGTCCTTCATCATTACTTTCCACATGGTTACTACAAAGTGAGTAATTCCATTGACCCAGGTTCATTAGATATGCGGAATCAAGCCTGGGATCTTCACCAATTTCTCTCCTAGGGCTAAGGTGGGGCCTGTAGGATCAGAAGATTCAGGGCTGTGCGAGCTAGGAACGGGTAGTCCCTAGTGTCATCTGTCTTGTCTCTCGAGGTCTAATGTACAAACCGATGGTGGGGCTTTGGTTTGCTAAGGCGACTGCAAGAGAAAGAAACATGTTACCCGGGGAGTTCCTCAAGGAGAGGGTCTTTGAAGTTTAGGTTAGAAAATTGTCAAGGTTGTGGAAAGTTTTGTTACCTAGTTCACTTGTTCAACTCTTTCCTATATAGGGTGTGGCACGCCTACCTCTCACATCACATGCATAATTCCCGTTTTTATCTTTTTTAAACTTTACTAGCCTTGTTTTCCTAACCTTCCTTAATCCAGGAGTCCCCTTTCAGTGTACTTGGGTTGCACCCCTAACACTTTTTTTAATAGAAAATGTTGTTACTTATGAAAAAATATATAAAAATAAAAATCATACATCAAGATAACTTATATATAAGCTTATTAGTTCTGGTTTTACAGAACTAACGATGGAATTGAAAAGGAAAGGGATCACGATAGGGGCTTTGCTTCAAAAGAGATGTTATAGCTGCAAGATTTCAAGGAGGCATAGTATGTTGTGAAATCCTAATTGGGAAACTGTTTACTTCATGAACTAGATTCAAGATTGAACACTTTCTGCTTAAGACTAGTTCAGTATGTCGCTAGGCCAGGATGGCTAGACTTCCAAGTAGGGTTAGGTTCTAGTTGTACTCATAGCCAAGTCATGTTCCATATTTCCTCCTAGAATTGACTCACTTTCATAAATTTAGTTTTACGAAGAGAACTAATCAATTGAATGACGGTACATGCTAAAGGAGAGGTTATCATCTTTAGCATCTTATAGATAACATGGAAGGACACATAAACGAGAAACTTCGGTAATGTGGTAACATGCTCACAAACCAAGAAAGGTAGTGACATTGTTATTAACTCTAACTGACGCATGGCATAATGATGACTATGTCTAACTTTTCTACTCCAATTTATATTCAAAAAAGTTCTTAAGAAACAATTTTTTTTATAAGTCTTAAGAAACAATCGTTAATTGTTTCTTAAGACAATTGTTAATTGTCTTAAGAAACAATTAACAATCAGCCAACAATACCAGACTAATGTTTGATAATTAGTGAAACATAAATCTTAATAATAGAATATAATGTCTCTGATAATTAGATAAAAAAATAACCATATGATGAGACACAAGAAGTTTACCATGAGGCCATTATAATACTTTTTTTAACAAGTAGAAACCCCAGCTAATACTATATTAGATAACTGAGACAACTTGTAAAGACAAAGGCTATTTATAAACTCTCTGGAAGTATTCAGAGCCTACTAGAGTGATTAGCATTAAATCAGAGCTAGCAAGATAAGGCCACCAGTCGATTAAGGATGGACAAGGACACCACTGCATCCACCCCAACTGTAGGCACAAGTACTCTTAACCTTGGCGCACATAAATTGTGGAAAATTAAATAAAAAAACACCTTAAATATATTACCAATAGAGATATTCTTTTGGCCTCTGTGACACGCTCCATCAATAGCAAGACTTCCTCTTCCTGAATAGGAATGTCTGGTAACTTCTTGCCTTAAAAAAAGAAAAAAAAACCATTAAATTTTTAGACACTTTACAATGCCTCTCTACTGAAAAATAGCACAGTTTGCCTACCAAGAAGTTTCTCAATCTGTAAAAAGAACTGCAGCTGATATTGATTCACTAAAGAGATCGCAACACCCGACCGTCCTGCACGAGCAGTTCTTCCCACTCGATGGATATAATCCTATGGGGCACTTGTGATTAGAAAACAAGGGAATATAGAATAAACAGAAACAAATTCTACTAACAAAACTCAATATATAATTTATAATCCAAATAAAATCAAACCCAGTTACAAAAGAGTATGTGGATGCATAATTCCAAGTAGTAGTGTGACAAGCCAAAATTTCAGAAAATAATGAAAAGCACCATAAAAAAGAGGACAACAATGCTAACATACGACTTCTACAAGGGTGTAGGAAAATCTCCTAAGAGTGGGGGTGGGGAGGAGAAGGCACATCAGCTCAAAATTCATCAATCAATACTGTGACAGGAGCTGGAAATTATTTTATCAAGCAATACCTAAAAATAAATGAACAATAAGTCTAGAAAATTTGGTATTAGCATCAACAGAAGTTGCACACGCTTGATCTTGCGTGGTAGAATAGATTAAGTACCTACAGCAGGCAAGCAAGACTTTCTTTTTCTTTTCTTTTTTTAAAAAAAAGTAGCAGGCAAACAAGATTTTAAGTCTTGAGTTTAAAAGGAGTAGGTGTGATGTATGCTCTTTAGGTAAATGAAAAAAGACTCAAAAGGGCCAATCTGTAAGGGTGTTTCGGGTGGAGAGTCTACGGGAATCAATGGGTTGGGGTTGGGGAGGTGTGTTTTATTCCAACTCAGGCTTGATGTATTTTGGGTAGTTTTACACGGGCTTTTTGGGTCATTAGGAGCCCTCTAGTATGGGCTAGGTATTTTCTTGTATACATCTAGTGTACTTGGTTACTCCTATTGATATATATAATATTTTTACTTATAAAAAAAAGGGCCAATCTGTAAGGGCTCAACCTTTTCGAAAGTTTCAAAGAAATACAAGTACTTAAGAAACAACCTTTAGAGCCGCCCAAGATTGGGAAGTTGACGCATTCTCGGAGTTCTATAACCTAGTATACTCTATTCATATGAGGGTTTTTTTAGTACTACCACTGAGACATCTAAAACTTACCACTCAGATGGTCCCTCTTGGTGTGGCACCATCACGTAGTGCCAAGTGATTTATTAAAAAAAAAAAAAACAAAACGAAAACCTTATATTCAAACCAAAAGGGCATCCGAAAATACAAAAAGAGAAAGACTAAAACTCTTGGTTCCCTCTACCCATTTTGTGTTTGTGTTTATAATTTTTTTAATAAACCACATGGCCACTTCAAGAGGGTCATCTGAGCAAACCCTTAGGGATTGACTCAAGTGGTAAAGGCCTTGGGTTTGGGGGTATGCTCCCCACAGGTCTAAGGCTCAATCCCCTTGGATGCAAACAATCTCTAGGGGTCATCAAACTAGGGAATTTTCTCCTTGAATTACCCGAGGTGCACTTGCGGAAAACTCCCTCCTTGTCCGGAGTCTGTGCACCCCCGAAATTAGTCTGGACGCTGTTCTTGGACACCCGGTGCCAATCAAAAAAAAAAAAAAAAAACATCTGAATAGCAAGTTTCAAATGGTTAAGTAGCATTATTCTTTTTTTGGGGGAGGGGTTTGAAGAGGGCACTCTAAGAAGGGGAAGTTAACCGTCAACTCCTACCAATCCATAAAGAGGCATAATACAAGTACATTCTAGTGGAAGAGTAGTTGGAAGATAAAGGCCCACCTAAAGGCAACTTTCTTTATATGGACCACTTCCTTGAGGAAGATTCTCGCATTAGACAACTCCAAGAAACACTAAATCATTGTCATCAATTGGTGTTGTTTGTGCAAAAAGAGTGGGAAGTGAGTTCATCATGTACTAATTCATTAAGAGATTGACATGACCTTGTGGAATGAATTCTTTGCCAAGAAGGGTGATCGATCTCCTAGCTTCTTTATTTTTTATAACCGTAAGCGTCCAGGTCAACTTCATGCACCTCAACTAATCTCATGGAGCCCTAAAATTAACGACCAAGTAAACCTCCAGTGGCCCTAAGGAGACTCGAATTGGTGACCATTGGGGAGCAAACCCAAGGCCGGGCCAACTAAGCTAGCCCTCAAGGTTATCAATCTCCTAGCTTCTTGGAGAGGCCTTCAGGGCAAGTCTCATATTGCAGCAATCTGAGAGATGATTCTGATTTGCCTAGGTGTCTTTAAAGGGAGAGGAATGAGATAAGTTGTGAAAATCGTGAGAGGTCAACAGATGAGCTTAGAACTTTCTTTTTTAACACTTTTTTCTATTGGTCAATTGTAATTGATTTTAATGCATTAAACATTAAAACCCTTGATGCAACTTTTACAATTCTTATTCTCAAGTGGGTTGGAGCTTCGAATGTGAGGGATTATCACCTCATTAGTCTTGTGAATAGGGTATATAAGATAATCTCTAAAGACCTTGCCAATCACATAAAGTTCGGTCATGGTAAGTTATTTAACAAAGACTCGGAATGGTGTGAGAGGTTTATTATGCAAACTTGACATAGAGAACAATGGAGGAACTAAAAATTTTCTTCTTTGAGTCATTGCTTTTATGGGCAGGAACCATTGTTTGTAATGGTCTAAATGTTCATGACTTGCTTCTTTCGATTGTAAACCCTAACTAGATGTTTCTCGTGTATACTACCAGTCTAAATGGGCTTTACCTATTTCTATTAATAAAATTTCTATGATTACCTATCAAAAAAAAAAAAAAAAGACCATGTGAATTGGGATTTTGTGTTATTTGCTTTGAAATGTCTTTCCGGGGGGGGGGGGGAGGGGAGGGATGGATTTCTTGGATTAAACATCGTATTTCAACAATCTGTTTCTCGGTTTTGGTGAATGGATCTCCGAAGGGCTTCTTCAATAGTTATCAAGGCTGAGAC
Source organism: Cyclocarya paliurus (assembly GCA_029856935.1). Classification (NCBI taxonomy): domain Eukaryota; kingdom Viridiplantae; phylum Streptophyta; class Magnoliopsida; order Fagales; family Juglandaceae; genus Cyclocarya; species Cyclocarya paliurus. The sequence continues at coordinate 11,992,275 of CM056949.1, forward strand.
AAGAGGACACTCTCTTTCCATTTCTATTTGTCATTGTCATGGATGCCCTCAGTTGCATGTTGGATACTATTGTTGGGAGGATTTTTATCAAATTTTTTCAATGGGTGGTGTCAATATCTCTCATCTTCTCTTCACAGATAATACATTGCTTTTTTGTGAGCCAAACTGCAATCATATTCAATATTTGAGGGCACTCTTGCTTTGTTTTGAAATTGTTTCGGGTTTGAAGGTCAATCTCTTGAAGTCTGAAATAGTACACATGGGTTTTGTGAGTAATATTTGAAGTTTGGCTAACATCCCAGATTTTAAGTGTGATACTCCATTCTAATAAGTGATAAGGGTAGGTGGTGTATGGGATCCCACATTGCTTAGAAATGAGAAGTTCTTGCTCTTTATAATGTTCCAATGGAGCTTCAATTGTATCATTAGCTTGTCCTTTTGAAATATAGGTCATGTGGCTTAGGCCTTCTATTGGGGCGTTTCAAATAGTATCAAAGAGCTTATCTCAATCACAAAAATGTGAGACTTGAGCCATGCCACCTACGACGGAGTGGCCCAACAAGGACATACTATGAAATACCTCAGTCTTCCACTGAGGGTTGCTTTTAAGGCGAGAGCTATTTTGGGATGTGTATTAGAGAAAATCAAAATAATATTGGCAAGTTAAAAAAGACGACTTGTCAAAAGGGGGCATAATCACTCTAATCAAAAGCACACTTTCTAATCTCCCAACCTATCTTCTCTCTTTTTCCTTCACCTGCAACTGTGGCATCTCATATTGAGAAAGTCTTCCGTGCGTTTCTCTAGGGAGGTATCCAATATGAAGCCAAGTTCCATCTTGTTACTTAAGACAAAGCTTGCTCTCCGATGGCTTATGGTGGTTTGGGAACACTTGAGAACAAGTCCTCCTTCGGAAGTGGTTGTGGAGGTACCATCGGGAGGAAGAGGCTTTGGTTGTTGACTCTAAGTATACGAGTGTTTTTGCGCCCCCGGGGGGGGGGGGTGCTTATGGAGTGGAATTGTGGAAAAATATGCATAAAGGGTGGTGGGGAAGGGGAGGGAGGTGTTTCCAAGTCCTTCAATTTTGAGGTAGCAAGGGCTCTAGTGATTGTTTTTGGTATGATGCTTGGTGTGGTTCTAGGGACCTTAAGAGTGTTTTCCCCGCCCTCTTTCAGTTAGCAAGAGAGAAGGAGCCTATGGTGGCTGATTTGACGGATAGCTCCAATCACTCCACAAAGTGGGCGCTTGCCTCATTAAAGCAGCTTATGATTGGGAACTTGGTATCTTTGCTGAATTTTTCAGTATATTGTATGTGATAAATATTGGAAATGTTGGGGAGGACAGGATTTTCTGTACTCTGGTTTGGAGTAGGAGATTCACAGTTAGATCTTTTTACAAGGCTCTCTTGGGTCATCATAGTAACCATTTTCCTTTGAAGAGCATTTGGAGAGGCAACGTTCCTCCCAAGATAGCTTTCTTTGGTTGGACTGCTTCCCCTGGGAAAATCCTCACCATTTACAACTAGAGGGAATTTAGTCTTATCATTATGGGCTGGTGTTATTTATGTAAGAAAAATAGGGAAACTGTGGATCATTTATTGTTACATTGTGAGATGACCAGGCTTTTGTGGAATGATACTTTCAACAGGACCGGAGTGACATGGGTTATGGGATATATTTGAGTGTAGGAGGGGTCTTCAGGATTACATTCAAATTGCTGCGGTGTGGAAAATGATTCTTCATTGTATATGTGGTGCCTCTAGATGGAGAGAAATGGTAGGTGTTTCAAAGACCAAGAGCGCTCCTTGGACAAGCTGAAGAGACTCTTATTCAACATTCTATTTTCTTGGGCTTCGGTCATTGATTGTGATGGAACTAGTTTCCATAATTTGCTTGTATGGCTCCTAGTTGCTGCTAGGTGTAATTCGTGCATACTTCTTGTGTATTTGGACTATGCCCGTTTTCAATCAATACAACTTTCTTCTTACTTAAAATGGCATGAACATTCATGAATTCCTTGTATCACTAGAACATCACACAGTCCCATATACTTGGGCTCTTTCCTATTTTTATGATCAGTAAAATCTTGTTTACTGATTAAAATAAGAAAGCAACCACGTACTACTCAAAAGTTTCCACAATAACAGGAGCCACATAACAAAAATCAACAGAAAAGCCCACCAAACAGGATGTGAAACAGCAGAGATATGAATTATGGCCCCTCAATAAACATAGGAGTGATGGATTTGTGAAAAATGAAAAATCATGAAAATAAAAATGGAAAAAAGCCAAACCTTGGGGTTGTCAGGGATATCATAATTGATAACCATATCAACTGATGGAATGTCAAGTCCTCTACTTGCCACATCAGTGCAGACAAGAATATTGCATTCTCCTGCTTTGAACTTTCTCAAGGCTCCAAGTCTCTTCGACTGTAAAAAAGGAGTCCATAAAAAATGTTATTGCAACATTGACTTAACAACAAAAAAACAAAGGATAAATTCAAAAACTAAAGAAAATTTGAAGATGAAAAGGAAAATCCAACTCCCTTAAAGATTCTATAGCTCAAAATCTGTGCAGTTTTGCTAAATTAACACATAGTACCTGGGTCATTTTGCCATTAATTGGAATGGCCCTCAATCCAAGATTTCGAAGAAACAGGGCAACAAAAGATGTTGAATCGCAGGTACGCACAAAAACCATTGATGAGAATCCACACTTCTCAATCAAAAAATATACAAGATAGCAATCCTGTTCAAACATTTATGGTGAATACAATCAGCCAAAGCCAAAGACCAACAAAGAAACTAAATGCATGGCAAGATCACGCCTTCAAGAGGCATGAAATTATCACACGTTCGATTAACACTTCACTCCAAAATGCATTACTTTCACCAAGAAAGCATGCCCTTCTGGTGGCACCTCATAAGTCATGATTCACGCAACTTGATCAATGTGTGGGTATATACACAAAAATAAGATTAGGGTATATGCTAAATTTAAAGTGAAACAAATGTTATTGACCCACATGCTCTAACGAATATGGCTGTCTTCTACAACAAACTCAAGGATATTTTCTCCACTGTATTCTAAAACATAACTGAGAATTTAATCAAAACGCTTAGTAAAAGAAAAACCAAGATAATTTCCCTGATACCCATTAGCAGTCATAAATTCAAATGTTTAGTTTATTTGTGCTAAGACCTGGGACCCACCCGTGGGTAGCCCGAGTAGTAAGGGCGAACTTGTGAGCATGAGCCCCATGTCACAGGTTCGATTCCCCCTGGGATCAAACTGCGATTTAAGTGAGAGGCCATGGCGGTGGGTTGTTGTGCTAGTCTCCCCAAGGGTTTGGGTTCCACAGGTGAGTCCTAAGGGTTCTGCCATGGGATGGTTCCCCTGTCATCAAAAAAAAAAAAAAATTGTGCCTAAACCTGGGAATGATTTGCTAAAGATAAACCAAGATAATTTCCCTAATACCCATCACCAACCATGATATTTGGCATACATATCCATTCTTTCATATGACACCTTGAGGAGTTAAACATTGGGAAAAGGAAAAACCTTGTACTTAGCTGGCAAAAAGCAATAATGCTGCTTTAGTGTGTCAACAGTTGAATATTTTGATGCTACTTCAATCTGAAATAATCCAGAAAATGAAAATTGTTAAAAGTTGGGACAATTATTATCGAAAATTGAAATGAAGTACAAAATAATGATTCTTATTACCTTCACAGCATTACTTCTTAAACAAGCCCTTTGGAGCTTCTTAACCTAAAACATCAGTGAGTGAAAAAAAAATATATGGAGAAACATATAAATATTGTTTTTCATCTCAACACTCACTGTGCTTCCCTTCCCATCCTCTCTTGTCCAAACGTCACCAGGAAAAAACTCAATAGTTATGCTGATATAATGTGAAAGACATACACAAATCAACAAAACCCTTTCAACCACACCTTTTTCGTCATTGTAGCGGAAAATAAATATGTGCTCCGCTCACGAGGAACAACATTTAAAATTTCATCGATCGATTTCTCAAATTCCTCGTTCAATAATTTATCGGCCTCATCTAAAACCTGAAAGAGAAGGAACTAATGTAACTATCCCCATTACATTGAGGAATAAGATAAGAGTACCAAGGATACCATAACCAAAAGACGCAAAAAAGATACGAGAAATTAAATGAGTAAAGCATCAAATGCTGACAAGATCAAAACATAATCGAGTGGTGGAGTTTGTGGATTGCAAAGTGGGTAGGAAGACTAGATACTTTACTTTGCTCAACAATGTTTTTTTTTTATGTTGTTAATATCATATAAAACAATATAATCTTAGGACACACACTCCAAGGCTGGCAAATCGCACATCATGCAAAGCATTAATTGCCATTTTCCAATAGCATGCCTTACCCACACTATACCATAAATCAACATTTACTATTAGATATACCATAAATCATATACACTAAAAAAAATATATCAAAACAAATCATGAAATGAGCAATATATATTTCAATACTTTTTTTTATTGGCACTGAGAACAATGTCCCGACTTCTCTTACGGGTGCACAAGCCCTCGGCAAAGCATTTCCCACAAGTGCACCTTGGGTAATTCGAGGGAAAAATCCCTCAGTCCGATGGCCCCTATAGATTGTTTGCAGCCAAGAGGATTTGAACCTTAGACCTTAGAGGGAGTATACCACCAAGACCAAGGTCTTTACCACTTGAGCCAACCCCTAGAGATTTATATTTCAATACTTCACATGTGCCTCTCAAAAAGATAAAAGAAGTTGACAAAAAATATACTAAACATTTATTGTAAACTAAAAAAGACGAAACAACAAATCGAGATCTGAAGATTTTCAATGTGTTGTTACATCACTTATCCAAAAAAAATGTATTGTGGTATCATCATATCTTTATGTTAGCGAACGTGTGTTCCATAATAGAGATGCTTTGATTTCTTCTTCTAGGGGAAAAAAGTAGTTGCAAGGTGGTTTTTCTTTTTTATTTTGTATTAAATATAAAAAATTTATTAAAAACAGAGAGGAAAGCTCATACGTTGGAAAACATATTAGATTCCCAAAAAATTTAGATTTAATCAACAGACTCCACAAAATATGGGATGGAAACACTACAAAAAGCAATAAAAGAACTCGTTACAGAGACCACAAAAATAAAATTTTACCCCAAAAATGGACAGTTGAATGGTATAAAAATGCATTACTAAACACAAATTCTGATTTCTCATTTGTTGTGAAGGTAATTTATTTTTCAAAGATTTTTTTCAAGCAATTCCTGGTTACAATTGGGAATATTTTATCAGGTACTCCTCTCATTTTCGTGCACAAGCATTTTTTTTTTATAAGAGCACAAAATTTTCGTGCACAAGCATTTGAAACGCAAGTGCTAAATGACTGCAATTAATATTCATGTAAAGACTAATTCATCTTGTAATTTCAAATCCATAAATTAATTCATCAATCTCCTATCAAATTGTTAACTCCTAAAAAGTAAATAGTCGACATGGAATAAGGAACCATACCAAATACTTCAATGTACGAAGGGAGAAACCTTTTGTATTGCAAAGATGATCCACAAGGCGACCAGGTGTTGCAACCTACAAAGGAATGAAATATAAGTAACATTATAGTGGATTAAAAATCTAATAAAAACAGGCAGCAAAATTGGTTTTCTGGATTTAAACTAGACAAATTCAAAGGAGCTCTTAGCAATTGAGAATTACAACGCTTAAATATGAAGGAATTTGTGAGCATACAAAATTTTAGTGACTAAGTTACATTGCACAAGTAAATATCATGTTTCTTCAAAACTAAAACTACCCTCCAATCTTTCGTCACATTAAGAAATGCAAGCTTTGGTTTATATAGTAAAAGGGCCAAGCAAACACATCTCAAATTCAGGAGTAAAAAGCAAAAGCAAAAGGACAAATAAAATTATCTTTAGTACGTATATTAGGTAACTAAATGAGCCTGGAAGGACTGCAACCAAATGTGCAGGAGCATTCAACCCCATACTAAGGGAAGCACAAAAGGCAAAAACCTAACATGAGATAGGAGTCACCAAAATAAATTATAGGAAATATTAACACATCCTGAACTACCACCCAATTAGCAATATGCACCCTACAACAACAAAAAGTTGCAATGTGACCCAACTGCTAATATGTTTTATTGTGCACCTTTAACTAGGATCTGCTCATCAAGTTGAACAAAAAAGTAGGCCATATGACAAAGTCCCAACAGTTGTATCTTAACGACTAGTTCACATTGAAACCTATTGGTACTTTAGGGTGTGCATCAGTGTAGATAAAAGTGTTCTTAAGCGCCAAGGTTGAAACTTTTTGCAAAGCGAATTTAAAAAAAGGCACTTTCGGCACTTTTTGTGTAAGCTTATAGCAGAAAAGCACACTTTGTAATTTTTTAAAAAAACAAAATACTAAAATATCAATTCAAGACCTAGAAACGGATGTGAAGAAGAACTATTCTTAAGTATTTAATCGAATTGACTATCATTAATGTATCACGACATCACAAGTTGTCATATGTGATATATATGATGTATAATACTCTAATAAATTGAGTTCATAGGCTAAATACATTACCATCTTTCATTTTAAACCTTCTTTTCCTTTTTGTTACTATAAATCATTTTTAAAAATGTGCGCTCTACTTCAATAAGTGCCACTTGCACAAATGCCATCTCTGCGCCTAAACTCTAGACGGCGCTTGCGCTTAAGTGTGCCTAGCACTTTCACTAAGACTAGTGCACATTACCATGTTTCCTAGTTTAGTGTGCATATAGAAAAAGGTTGGTAGTTCAAAGGTGCAAAATGTAATTTACCTTTTATTAGACCTTGTTAATAATTTGTATGTTAAGTAAGAGATTATATTTGGGATTGACTAAGCCTATCAACATCTGCCATAAGGATGTTCGAATAAAGATAAAGCCCACCACACTACACCCACAACAATCCAATCCAAGGTCACAAACTTGCCTACAAACCTTAGACCAAGTCAATGCATGACCGACAGAATTTTTGTGGAACAACAAGATATCACCTCCCTGGAGCCACTGAACTCTTAAGCTATGTCGACTTATGTACATCCCCAATCATCATCTATTAATCATATTATACCTAATCTTCCATGGGGCTTAAACCTGAGATTCGTTACCGGCCCAACTTGAGGCAAGATTCAGCTATAGAAGGATATTGCAAAGAGAACACCCCTTCAATAGGGTGACTTTGTTAAATGAAATAACTATAGCACCCCTTCAATAGGAGGACTTTGTTTATTGAATAATGCTAGTTAGCCCCATCTTTTTGCCCCCTCAAAGTTACCACTAGTGTATTTGAATTTTTTAAAAAAAAATGGTTAAAAATGTTACCACTAGTGCATTTATGTATGTTTTTTCTTTAACATTTAGACCAAACAAAAAAACCCATTTGAACTAGTGGTAACTTTGAGGGGGCAAAATGAAGGGGCTGAGTAGCGGCACTCTTGTTTATTGGAATAACATTTAAAGTTTTTGAGTTTCACCTAAAGGGAATGTTGAAAAATAATCTCACATTGTCTGTAGACAAGGTCTTGGGCATGTTTATGAGGAATGAGCAATCTTCTCTTGTTGAACCGGTTTTATGAGATGAGTTAGGCCCATGAATTTTTTCTAGGAAGTCAACACTTTTTTTTTTGATAAGTAAGAAATTTTATTGATTGAATGAAACTAGGCAATGCCCATGTACACAGGAAGTATACAAAAGAGACTCCTAATTACATTCTAGAAAGCTGAAAAGAAGACAAGAACTCATGAACATTCCCTCCTTTTAGTACAATAGCAGCCAACCATTGAACTAAAGAATACACAAAAAAATTCCATAATTCCCCCACATTTCTCTCCTTATTGTTGAAGCATCTCTCGTTTCGTTCCGTCCATATACACCACAATAGACACAAAGGAACCATCCTCCATGTCGCTGCTAATTGGGCACAATGATGGTGCCTATTCCAACTTGCTAAAAGTTCCGTCACACTCTTAGGCATGACCCAAGACAGCCCGGCTAGGCTGAAAATACCCGCCCATAGTTCCCTCACCACCTCACAATGTAGGAGAAGGTGCTCAATTGATTCGCCGTTACTTTTACACATGTAACACCACTCTATCACAATCATTCCACGTTTCCTTAAATTGTCAGCCGTCAAAATCTTTCCCAAAGCAGCAGTCCAAGTGAAAAAAGAGACTTTTAGGGGTACAGAAACTTTCCAAATACCTTTCCAAGGGAACTGAATGGACTGATGAGCTTCCAACTCTTTATAGGACTTAACAGAAAATTTGTTGCATCTTGAATGTTTCCACAACATTCTATCCCTCCCATTTCCTCCTAACTGCTTGGAATATAAAAGACTGTAAAAACCTGCTATTTCTTCCACTTCCCAATCTTGCACATTTCTGGATAAGTTCAAATTCCACAAAACACTCCCATTGGCACGACACATTACATCTGAGACCGTGGCCTGCTGATTTTCAGCCAATCTGAAAACACTTGGAAAAACATTAAATAAGGCACTCTCGCCACACCAAGCATCAAACCAAAAACTGATTCTAGTCCCCACTCCCACCTCAAAACTAGTGTGTTTTACGAACTCCTCCCACCCCTTTCTAATAAATTTCCAAAGGCTTACACCAAAGGAACCCCTGCCCTCCTTAGAACACCAACCCCCCACTCACAACCATACTTTTGATCGATTACCATTCTCCACAATGAATCATCTTCCAATTGAAATCTCCACAACCACTTCCCCAAAGAGCTTTGTTAAAAATGGACAGGCTACGCACCCCCAAGCCTCCCGACTCCTTCGGACAACACACCTTCTGCCAACTCACAAGATGAAATTTATGTTCTTCCCCTATACCACCCCACAAGAAAGCCCTAAACGATTTCTCAATCCGATTGGTCACTCCCATCGGTAAAGGGAACAAGGATAGAAAATATGTGGGAAGATTGGAGAGGGTACTTTTGATAAGGGTAAGTCTCCCCCCTTTTGATAAGTAGAGCCATTTCCAACCCGCCAATCTTTTTTCTACCTTTTCTACAACGCCATCCCATATGTATTTTGCTTTAAAAGAGGCCCCCAAAGTTAGGCCAAGGTATTTCATAGGAAGAGAGGCCACTTTGCACCCCAACAAACTTGCTAGATGATTGATATTATCCACCACCCCCACTGGGACCAATTCCAACTTTCCCAAATTCACCTTAAGACCCGAGACAGCTTCAAAACACAAGAGAACAGCCCTTAAAGCTTGCAATTGTCCACTGTCAGCATCACAAAGGATTAAAGTATCATCTGCATACAATAAATGAGAAATGGAACAAGCACCGAAATTAGAGTTGCCCACCGAAAAGCCAGCAATAAAACCTCCCCTTACCGCCTCCTCCACCATACGACACAGGGCCTCCATCACTACAACAAAGAGAAAAGGAGATAACGGGTCCCCTTGTCTCAAGCCCCTCGAGCTCGAGAAGAAACCACAGGGTTGCCCGTTAACTAAAACAGAAAACCGAGCGGATGATACACAATGTTTCACCCAACCACACCACCTATCTCCAAAACCGCACCTCCTCAACATATATATCAAAAAATCCCAGCACACATGATCGTAAGCCTTTTCCATATCCAACTTGCAAAGGACTCCTGGAATACCTGCCCTCAGCCGGCTATCCAGACACTCGTTCGCAACCAAAACTGAATCTAAAATTTGCCGACCACGTACAAAGGCATTTTGGGGCTTGGAAATGATTTTATCCATCACCAAGCTCATTCGGTTAGCTAACACCTTGAAAATAATTTTATAAATCCCGCCTACCAGACTGATGGGACGAAAATCTTTCAATTCAATAGCACCTGCTAGCTTCGGAATGGGTGCAATAAAAGTAGCGTTAAGGGACTTTTCAAACTTTTGGCAAGAATGAAATTCATGGAAGACCCTCATCACATCCTCTTTCACTATGTCCCAACTCTCTTGAAAGAAAGCCATAGAAAAACCATCCGGACCCGGAGCTTTATCTTTGCACATCCCTCTCACTACTTGCAGCACTTTTGACTCCTCAAACGGTCTCTCTAACAAACTTGCTGCACTACCTTCCAACTGTTCAAAATGTAATCCATCCAATTTAGGGCACCACACCTCCGTCTCTTTAAGAAGCTCTTCATAAAAATTCTCTATGTGGGCCTGAATATCTGCTGGAGATTGATGCACTGTGGTACCAGAATGAATCACCTCAATCACATTATTGCGCCTGTGGGAATTTGCCATTTTATGAAAGAACTTAGTACATTTGTCGCCCTCCTTCAACCACGTCATTCTAGATTTTTGTCGCCAAGATATTTCTTCTAACAACAAAACCCTTTCTATTTTGGACACCACCTCAATTTTTCTCAACAAAGACTCCTCATTTACCTCCCCCTCTTCTAGAGAGTTCAACTCATTCCATAAAATTCTCTTTTGTTCATCAGTGTGTCTAAAGATTTCAATGTTCCACTTCTTCAGATCCAACTTGAGAGCTTTAAGTTTAGAAGCCACAATAAAGCTGGGAGTACCATGAAAAGAATATGAGGCCCACCAACTACTCACCTTCTCCCCAAAGCCGGCCGTTTGGAGCCACATATTTTCAAATTTGAAATATCTCCTTCCCCCATGGAAACCACCACAATCTAGTAAAATGGGAAAATGGTCAGAACATACCCTTGGCAAACGCTTCTGAATTAGATCCGAAAAATGTGACTCCCATGAAGAAGAGACCAGAAATCTGTCCAATCTTGACCCCCCTCTACTATTAGACCAAGTGGAAGACCCCCCTACTAGAGGAAGATCGATCAAATTAAGATCGAATATCAGCTCCGAAAAGTCTTCCATAGCTCGTGTCAAAGAAGAACTCCCCGCCCTCTCACAAGGAAAACGCACCACATTAAAATCCCCACACACTACCCAAGGTAATTCCCAAATATAATGCACTCCCACGAGCTCCTCCCACAACAATCGTCTATCACTATCCATATTAGGTCCATACACCCCCACAAGAGCCCACCTCCAACCATCCACAACATTCTTAAAAGAAACGGCCACTGAATGGTTTCCAATGCAATCCTCTACTAACTCCACCACTCTCTTATCCCACATTAGCAAAACCCCTCCGGATGCACCCAACGAGGCTAAGAAACTCCATCCCACAAACGAGCAACCCCATAGACTCCGGATAATATTCCTATCAACATGGCTCAACTTAGTCTCTTGGATACAAACAATATCAGCTTTCCAACTGCGAAGAAGAGAACGAATGCGAAGACGCTTATTTGCATCGTTAATCCCCTGACATTCCATGATATGATTTTAGGCTTCATAAGAAACACTGCTCCCCCTCCCCTTTTGTCTTTCCCTACCCACACTCCCCTCCTTATTATCGTAATTGATAGTACATATTAATCTTCTCAACTCTCTATCTTGTTTAGCGACTGACTTGTCTGCCGTTGAATTACCAGATTCAATAGCCACCAAAAGAGCCTTGAACTGCTCTTCGTATCCCACACAAGAAATCCCCAGGATTCCCTGAAGCTCCTCCACCTTTTTCAGCAACCAATCCTCAGGGATAGGGACTGGTATAGGGACTGTACAGAGCGGGATTGGACTACCCAACTCATTCGGATCACCCCTATCTTCACTGACCACCATCTGTAGTTCCCTTGAAAAATCATCCGACCCCTCTATTACGGACCCCACCTCCTCTGTTGGCCCACTGACCACCATAAACTCATTAGTAATTGGCCCTAACTCCCCGGCCTCCATAAGCCCAGAAAAACCCCCTCCTCGCTGCTCCTCCGAAAACAACTCAGCATTGTTACACTCACCTACAACACCAAAACAGAGATGTATCCCACTCAAAGGCAGTTCCCCCGTCCTTGGAATAGGTAGACTGGTCTCCCCACCCAAAACCGCTAGGATAGGTATGCTGAACTCCCCATCAACAACTCCCTTTCCGTTGCCATCCTCTCTAATTTCACCTTCCTCAAAAATCTCGCACTCCCTCCGGGAGACTACCATTGCGAACCCACCGGGGTAGACGTCGGGAGCTGGCGACCCTTTCTGTGGCGGCTCTGGGTTCGGCCGATCGCATATCGGCGGCGTAGTGGAGGGGTAACTTCCCTGCACCGGTATATCAGGCGAGACCTGATATATTTCCTTCCAAACCCGTACTGGGCCTGAGCCCTTATCCGACCCGCCTCCATTAGACTTACTATGAGGCCCTATAGGAACTTGGCCCAAGCCCGAGCTCACGTCCCCAACAGCCTTGCCTTTAACGCACCGTTTCAACCAACTGATATTATTTGAAAAAACACCTACTTGCAGTTCCATCTCAGCCAACGCCTGCAAAAGTAATTCCTCATTCAGCCCGACCGTTGCCCTGCCATACTCCTTAGACCCATCCCCCACTACAGAGATCGATCCTCCTGTACCTGCCGAGCCTGCCCTCTCTGCGTTTTTTGCTGCTCGAGGCACCTCAAGCGCCTCTTGGTATGAACGTACGAAAGGCTTAAACTCCGTCGACGATGCCCATACGAAAGGTTCTCCACTACCTCTGTTTTTCCCACCTGGAATAGAGGTTGCAGCTACCAGTTCCTGCAAAGTCTCTCCAAAGTTCCTCCATCCATCCCCCGTCCTCCCTGCCAGTACTACTATCAGCCCGTGCCTCCTCTCACGCCCAAACTCCGACAAGGAAAAGAATCTGCCATGAGTATTATGTCTTCGCTGCATTACTAGAACCTGGCTACCCCTCCTGCGAGTTCTAAGAAACTCAGATGGACCCCTAGAAACAACACACTCCTTTACCTGAACAGCCAGCCATGCCAAAGCATCTTGGTCGATAGAGATATATTTTACTATCCGACAACTACTTTCCGTTATTCTCCACCGCCTATCATCTTCCTTCTTAAACTCAAAGGTCTTATAATCAATAATAACATTACGACTCGACGCCATCACAACCAAACCACAACGTTACAACAGAGTAACACTAATCCAACGTATCACAACATTAACGAGAGCTTAAGGATAAACACTAACTCTCAAGAACCCTCAGGCTATTTTCAGTGTTTCTAGAGAGAAGGGAGAGCTTCTCTCTCTGCCAAGAGTTAAAATTTACAATCTTTTAGGAAGTCAACACTTTAAGAGAGCAACTAATGGGAGCTCCCATATCTTCATCCGAAAGATGAAAAATTATAATATAATCAACGAAATTTTGTAAAGTATACAAATCAGTATTATAGTTATAACAAATTAAAAAAAATATATATATTATAACCACAAAAAACTTCTAAAATACTTTCAACCTTCAAATCGGACTCCCATGCAGTTTTGCAATCCAACATAGACAATATAGAAAAAAGATATAAAAAATTCACATATTATCGATAATGCAAAAAATTATAAAATTTGTGGACAGAAAAATATAAGCACTTACAATAATGTGTGGCTGCGCTTCAAGGTTCTTAATCTGTTCCTTCATGTTCACCCCCCCAACAAGCTACAGAGAATTCATGGAGATGCTTATTAAAAAGATTCGCTACTCACCCAAAAATGAAAAAAAGATTCATCAACATTAAAAAAAATGCAAATATAAAAAGAAACTTCTATCCAACCCCAATATCGTACAAGTTGAACCTAACAATCTTAGCATCAAACCCTTCAGCGATCAAAAGGAGATCCTTTTCTAGAGTTTTCTTGTCATTGCAATACTCTTACATATAATGAAACATATTTTCACTACAACATCATTCACGGCTATACGCTTAGACCTTACTGACAAAAAACATAAAGACTCCCCCAACTCCATTTATGATTCAAAAAAAAAAAAAAAAAGGTTATGGACTTCTCTCCCACATTAAGACCATAAATAGACCCTACTAGAAAAATAAAGACTCTTTGATATAGGATTTCTAGAAAACTCAGCACTAGATCAAGTTTCTTTTTTTTATAAGAAAAATTTATTAATCCACATAATTAGGCATAACCCAAGTACACAGGAAGTATACAAGAGATGAACCTAATTACAAGCTAAGCGCTGTGAAAAGCCGCATAAAAGTCATTAAAACTAATCCCATTCAATACAATAGCCAAAGCCCAAAGTAACAACGTATGAAAGAAAAAGTCCCTGAACCCTTCCATCGAACGTTACCTATTATCAAAACAATGACCATTCCTTTCATTCCAAAGAGATCAAGTTTCCTAATGATTCCTTGAATGCTTATTACTTATAAAAAGAATAAAATAAGCACAATTTTTGTTGGCACTAGGTATCAAAATAAAATAAGCATTTACTTATCAAAAACTATTTTTTTATTAGCACCAGGTATTTGGGAATAAAGTCTCATCCAATCCCGAGGGTGCACAAGCCCTCGGCAAAAAGTTTCCCACAAGATCATACTAGGTAATTCAAGGGTAAACTCCTTTAGTCTGACAGCCCCAAGAGTGTGAATGCAGAGATTCGAACCCAAGACATCCAGTTTATATAGCTCACCCCAAGGCCACCACGCCATCCCTTGGGGTTTAAGCACTAAATTAAGTTCCTTTCATGCAGGTCGAAACATACTCGACAAGCAATTTTGCTCCCTTAGGATCATTACAATTACAACTGTTTTTCACTACGGCTTTGATCGTTGACTTTTGTGACATCAGGTCACCAACTTCCTTGACCACTCAGCACTGGGCAGTTGTCAACCTCCACACATAGTCGTACAATTTTGCAAAGAATTGGCTTTTGGTAAACAGACGCTCAAGCCTAGTGACTACAATTCCTATTGTAAAGAGGCACCCCTTATCCCAAATCCCCCTTTGTCCTTTCAAACAAATTAAAATGATTGAAGTTTTGCTGCTTGGGATTATCTTAAGCCACATTACTATTTGGTTGAATTATGTGTAACTGCATATTTACAATAAAGATATAGTGATGGTCGGACCTTTGCTTATTTGATATTTTTTAACTGGCCCTACTTGTTTTGATTTTTTTCTTTTATTGGCACCTGGTGTCCGGGAACAGTGTCCCGACTAATCCCGAGGGTGCACAGGCCCTCAGCAAAGAGTTTTCCGCAAGTGCACCTCGGGTAATTCAAGGGGAAAACCCCCAGTCCAATGGCCCCTAGAGATTGTTTGCACCCAAGAGAATTTGAACCTTAGACCTTTTTGATAAGTAAAAAATATTATATATCAAAGGAGAAACCAAGTACACTAAATGTATACAAGAAAACACCTTGCCCAAAATGACCCAAAATGACCCAAAAAGTCCCTAATGACCCAAAAAGCCCATGAAAAGAACAATCCAAAATACACCAAACCGGTCCCCAACCCTTGTTTCTCGTAGAACTAAAACTCTACCCGAACACCCAACCCCAAACCCTTGATTCCCGTCTTCACAATGTCCTCCCTTTAGATTTCCCTCTGGTTGAGCTATCACCCTTAGCGTCGTAGTTGATTGTACTAAAAAGACGCTATAACTCCTGCTTTCTTGAAATTTTTGGTTTCAAGCGCATGGCTTGCCTCAATCGCAGTGATTAGTTCATTGAATTGGTCTTCATATCCTCCATGTGAAATTCCCACAAACTGTTGAATCTCGTTAACTTTAGGCAGAATCCAGTCCACTATTGGTGGAAGAGACACCAGGGGAGCAACGTTATCCACAGACACAGTATTCAATTGCATTCCCGACTCTATACATTCATCTACACGAGGCACCAACGCCAAATCCTTTGGTTTTCCAGCAACTCCATTGGTTTGCTCCAATGGTAACATGGTCCCCATTGGAGATTCTAGGGTGACAGCAAGTCCCTTCACCTCTAGGGTTCCTACATCTCCTTCAGACCTCGGCAGTACACCATTTTCCTTCAACTCTGACGAGAGAGCTTCGGAGACTTAAGGGGAGCATGCCCCCAAGCCCAAGGTCTTTACCACTCGAGCCAACCCTAGGGGTTCTAGTTGTTTTGATTTTACATAAATAGGAAGTGCAAACCTTAACCCAGTGTGGAGTGAAGGGAAAGAAACTTGCCTTCAGCTACTCAAAAGAGATGCTAGTACAATATGGGGTCTCCCCCTACAATAGGTCTTTTAATACTCACTCTGCTTGTGCCATTGCGAGAACCATTGCTCCTACACATATTGAGGTTGCTCCATTTCAGGCATTTTTGCCTCCACTGTCATTTGAGTTTAAGACTAGCGCTTTCTTCCACAAAGTTAAATTTAGGTGTAACAACTCAACGAAGGATCATACTACATCTGGACCCTACTCTAAAAGGACTAGTCAATGTTGCAATTGGAGCTCCTTGAAATCATTATAATGGGTAAAAATCAATTGGTGCTCAAGATAAGGGTTCCAAACCTATGAAAGGCGAGACGAATTTGAAGAAGGAAGAGAGAAACCGATCCTCTTTCCCAAGCAATGTGGAATCTCATTCACCACCCTCAATACTAAACTTAGGTTATTGCAATCTCCCCTCCCCCCCTCCCCAAATCGCCAACGTCCTCATCGAGCCATTCTACCAAAGGAGCATGCCTCAAGTCCAACATTTCTGGTTGAGTTTGGCTCTTATACAATTTGTAACAAACCAAGTCACATTTGTGCCCATACTCCCAAATGTCTAATCAAGATTACAATTGGGATTTCATGAAATTATTATAAAGGCCAAGAACTTCTCCTTCCCAAACAACATAGAATCTCACTCACCAGCCTATCATACTAAGCATGGGTATTGTTGGAATCCCATGAGAATTTCACACTCTTCTTAGGTGTGTATAATTCACATATTTAAGTATTAAAAGTATAGGAAGAGGCAAGATTTTATATTTTTGAGAATGAATGTTCTTACTAAGAATACCTATTCCCAAATCGACTTACAACAAATTTTTCATGAACTAGTGAGAAACTCAATATAAGCACAATATAAAAATAAATAAATATTTAATTGATTAATTAATCATGATAGAAGATAACATCAAATAACATAGAACATTGATCATTGCATACTTATTACCAGAAAAATACTTGTGTTGTAAAAGTGTAAAAACAAGAGTACAAATTGATTGTACAATGCAGGAACTACATTAAATATACCTGAAGCCAAAAGTTACTTATGTGAAGGAAATACATCTTGCATACCATCATGTAGTTGAAATATAATGTGACTAAAATCATCAAAAGTAACAGTGTAATTAGATACCAATTTTGGCCAAAATCTCACCACAGCACACTTAACACCGATGCCTGATCCTAAAGCTTCGAACTGCTCGTGAATCTGAATTGCAAGCTCCCTAGAAATCGCAAAGGATGAGTGATAGCAAAACATAGAAACCAAATCTCTTATCAATTCAGACGCACTTCCTAGAATTAGAAACAAAAAGCTATCCTACAAGAATTAACCAAGGGTCACATATCAAACCTTGTAGGGGATAGCACACAAGCAAAGAATGCTTTTGGAGAGTTTAAAAGTGCTTGCAAAATGGGAAGAGCAAAAGCTCCTGTCTTACCCGAACCCGTTTGAGCAAGTCCAATCAAGTCTTTTCCTAAAATAGAGAAGTTCCAAGAGATGAGTATTCTAATATAGTACAGAAAATTAAATCTGACTCACAAATAAAATTAAAGTAAACACTACAATTTATTCTGCTTGGTTGCCAAGAAATGTACAAAAAGTCAAGAAATCAATAAATTGTGTATAAAAAAAATGAAACCAACAACTCATTGGCAAAGCAGAAAGAAACATACTCATTTGAAACAAACAAAAAACAACCTTCAACTTTATTGTTTTGTATGGGTTAAACTTCATTAATGATCAAAAGGAACATTCAACATCTGTTTTTGACAAGATAAAGGTTTTTTTTATTGGCACCAGGTGCCCAGGACAAAATTCGGACTAATCCCAGGTTTGAACAAACCTTCGACACGGAGTTTCTTGCAAGTGCATATCAGATCTTTCGAAGGAAAATTCTAACAATTTAATGGAACCTACGATGCCCGGTTTATATGGCTCGCTCCTAGACCACTACACCACCCCTTGGGGTTAAGATATGAGATTCATACATGAGAAACACCAATCAAGGCACCCCATGATTTTTTACTTACCAAAAAAGGAAGAAAGGAAACGAGAAATAATGCAAAGAAGTCTTGAATGCTTGTAAAATGAAAATTAAAATTAGCACACGTTTAGTGATAAAGGGTTTTAAAGAATAAATCCTTAATGCCCTCCCATGTTCTCCCTGTCCTTCAAGCTCTAGTGGTTTCTTGCTCTCCATATACACCATAACAAACAACCTCCCTTTCCAATACACCTAAAGTTCCACAAGGCAAGGCATAACCCAATCTAATTGAAACAAAATGAACAACAATCCAGAGCCCACTTACCACCTCCCAATGCAAAAATAGATGACCTATAAATTCCCCAATGCCTTGATCCAACAGATGGTCTTCCAAGGGAATGGATTAATGTCATGTAGATTGATTTTACATCAAACAACCCATGCTTTGAGGGCGAACAATAGATCTTATCCTCGATACCCTTTCTAAGGCGAACCAAATTAAAATGATCCAAAAACATGGTAAGTACCTCCAGCTCCTGGTCGTGTTGTTCTAATAAAATCCACATACCACAGGAGAGCATCATACAAAAACTACAAATGATATGCAACTTAAGTAAGCTTCCTTATAACAAGCAGTCTTAAATAATTCTGGGAAGGCCACCTCAAGAGTTTGATGCCCACACCAAACATTGTACAAGAATCTTGTCCTAAATCCATCACCCACCACATATTTGGTAATTCTTGTAAATTCCCCTAGCCCCTAAACAACATAACTGAGTTTTTTTTTTATATATTTATTGTATAAAAAAAAAAGTAACGATGAAATTAAAACACAGCAAGATAGAAAAAGATTAATAAAGTAAGAAAATAAACCATCAAGCGCATGAGGAATAGCTTCAGCCTGTATCTTCGATGGTATTTTCCACCCCAGATTTTCACAAGCCTCCACCAACTGGTCACAAACTCCCAAATCCTTAAATGTATTGACTAACTTGTCTTCTGCCATTCCCAATAACTATATCGGCTCAAAAAAATCTGTCTCCATGTAAAAAATCGAAAAGGATTATAACAATTAAAAGAGTGCAACAAAATCAAACCTAGATTAAACAGATATCATGATTGGTAAAGCATAACAATTTAATGTTTTTCATATACATATAAAAAAAGACATGCACATAAAGAAGCGACAATAAATTACACTTAATCTATTTTGATAGGTAAATTACAGTTACTATTCTCAGTACATCACAGAGCTACTAAGAGCATTGGCATTGATTTCTCTATATGCATATGCAAAATCACCTCTTTTGGAGATTGACTTTGCCATTCAAGCCAAACTCCCACATTGGATTATGCCTCTTTGAGTCAAAATAATAATAAGATATTATTATTTTTATTATTATTAATTTTTTGCCTAATTTTTTTCTTTATAGATTTTGCAAGTAGCACCCACTACACATTCCATTATTTAAACTGTGCTCAAAAACATCAATTTCATGTATCCAACTTTACCAATTTCATATATCAAAATGACCAAATTTATATATACACGAAAAATGAATCTCATGTGCTAAAAAAACATTTTGTATTAACATCCACTCAATATTACCAACAAATATTAACATGTACCATCAAAATATAAAAAAGTGCATCTGCTCAAATTCCATGTAAAATGACAATTAGAGGTGTAACCGGTCCGGTTTTGGACAAAATTTAGGACCGAACCGGTATGACCGGTTTTGCATTTTTCAAAACCGATTACACCCTGGTTACCCTCCTAAACCGGTACTTCCGGTAAAACCGGTTTCCGATCTGGTCCGGTCCGGTTTTCCGGTTTTTTACTAAAAAAACCATATACACAAACTATCAAACACACATATAAAACACACAATCTGTTTTACAATGCAATCCATATACACAATGTCACAAACTATCAAACACAAACACACACACACACAGACATATACACTGACACACACAAACACACATATAAATTCAAATGTTCAGTTATCTTCGGAAGTTTCAAATGTTCCAATACACTGACACACACACACACACACACACACAGACATATACATATAAACAAACACACACAAAAACACATATAAATTCAAAAAAGTTAATCCATATACACAAACACAGACTTCTAGTTCACGCATATGGAGAAGGGGGGGGGGGGATTACAGAAGCTTCCCATCAACAATAAACTGCACTTTCAGGTAATTTCACAATCACAAAACCCTAATAACACAAACACAATCACAAAACCCTAATATTCATATAACTTGAATTAATTTCAAATAACTTAAATAAGTGAAATGAAAAAAATAATGGAGAAAAATTACCGTGAGGAATCGAAGACAGAGAGACGTGAGGTGAGGCCGTAAGTCCGTGAGGGGAGGTTCGACGAAGACAGTGATTCCGCGAGCTCACGGTATGTGCGACGGCCAGTGAGGGGAGGTAGAGAGACGGAGACGAGAGGGCAGAGTAGAGGCAGAGACTAGAGAGGCGGAGACGAGAGACGAGAGTGAGGAGAGGCCGTCAGTCCGTGAGGGGAGGTTCGACGACGACAGTGATGCCGTGAGCTCACGGTATGTGCGACGGCCAGTGAGGGGAGGTAGAGAGACGGAGACGAGAGGGAGAATAGAGGAGAGGGCGCCGGTTAGAAATTGTTTTAGGGTTTACAGTATAAACTGGAATTGTGAGAGGAAACGGCGCCGTTTCCTTTGGTTTCAACTTTCAATTTTTTTTTTATAAATAATAATTAAAAAAATTGATGGTTTGAGAAATTGATAATTATAATTTATATATATTTGTAATACATTTAATATATAGTTAATAATTATAGACTATAGTGATTTGGTTACAGTGATTTATAAGTGATTAATAGTGATTTAGTTATAGTAATTATGATAAATATAACTATAGTCTACATTAGACTATTAATATTTGTTAAACAGTTATAGACTTATATATTAGTATAGCTATATAATATATTAGACTATATAATAGTATTAATATTAGACTATTAGTATAATTATATATTAGTATCAGTTATAGTTATTTAATATAATTATATTAGTATAACTATAACTATCGTCTATATTAAACTATTAGTATTAGTTAATTAGTTATAGACTTATATATTAGTATAATTATATTAGTATAACTATAACTATAGTCTATATTAGACAATTAGTATTAGTTAAATAGTTATAGACTTATATATTAGTATAGCTAAATAATATATTAGACTATATAATAGTATTAATATTAGACTATTAGTATAGTTATATATTAGTATTAGTTATAAACTTTTAGTGATTTAGTATAACTATATTAATTATAATTATAGTCTATATTAAACTATTAGTATTAGTTATAAACTCATATATTAGTAATTTAGTATAACTATATAAATTATAATATATTAGACTGTATAATAGTATAATAGTATTAATATTAGATTATTAGTATAGTTATATATTAGTATTAGTTATAAACTTATAGTGATTTAGTATAACTATAGTAGTATAATTATTAACTATAGTCTACATTAGACTATTAATATTAGTTATAAATTTTTATATTAGTATAGCTATATAAATGATTAGACTATATAATAATATTAATATTAGACTATTAGGGTAAATTTGGGGGTGAGATAAGAATTTTGTATTTTATTTAAAATATTATGTTTTAATATTATTATTGTTTTGGTATTTGAAAAAGTTGAATTGGAATTTGAAAAAATTGAATTGTTTATTATATTTTGTATGAAAATTTAAAAAATGTGTAATGATGAGTTGAGATGAGATGAAAATTTTAGAAAATTTCTCACCCCCAAACCTGCCCTTAGTATAACTATATATTAATATTAGTTATAAACTATATATTAGTATAGTTATATAATATATAATCAATTAAATTTTCACTTTTAAGATTAAACTTTTATTTTATAATAACATTATCTTCTATATAATTATATTAATAATAATATAATTTATTAATTATACATTATATATAAAACTCATATATATTAATATATATAAAATATTTTGTATAATTTTAATTTTTAATAAAACTTATATATAAAATATTTCTATTTTTTTTTATTAACCGGTCCGAAAAATCTTAAAACTAAAACCGGACCGATTCCGGCCAGTTTATGCATTTTATAAACAGATTCCAGACCGGACCGATTCAAAATCGATAAAACCGATCCAGTTTGATCCAGTCTGTATCGGTTTTCCAGGTCAAATTTACACCTCATTGACAATGCTTACTTCGCAATGACAATGCCAGTCTTGGCTCAACAAAAAGTGAACTCAAAAATTCAATTTAGGATAGAACAAGCGGACGCAAGTGCATGTAAAATCACTTCTATAGGATCCGTGTAGGCCAAGCAATTCTCTTCTTGTTATGTTCAAGTGTCCATGAAGCCAGCGCTCATTATTTTTTTGTTTGAGCTATATCGTTAAAGCCAACTTTCCAATTTGATTAGACTATGAACTTTATTGCTTTATCTTCTGTAAGGAGAAACTGAAACCAAAGTATGAGATATAAAAAGAGAAAACGAAAAACAAAAATAGAGAAGCCAGAAGTCATGAATGCGAATATTCAATCTCTCCCACTCAATGGCTCTAAATCTGATCACAACAAAATTTTTTGTAAAAAACCCTAAAATGAACCCATTTTAAATACAATAAAGAAAAACCTTAAAATACCCATTAAAAACAGTAACCAATCGAAAAATGTTGTTTACCCTAAAATCTCAAGATTGAAGAGATTGAATTTATCCAATACGATGATGAAGTGTTGCGCCGATGGAGAATGTTGCAGTCACAGGGTCGATGGAGGATTTTGAAGAAATCGACGAAGAAAGAGAGCAGAGAGAGAGAGAGAGAGAGAGAGAGAGCTTTTGTTGGTGTCGAAGGCTTGAAATGGTGGTCTGGGTTGGTGTCGAGAGAGGGAGATCAATTGGTTTGCAAAGTATTCGAGAGAGTTGATATTTTGTTTCCGTTGGAAGGAGAGAGGGGAAGGAGATAGAAATACAGCTGTGCTACAGATCCGTAACACCTTATATGTCCATTATTATTTTATTTTTTTTCAAAAGCAAAATCTCGTGCGCCACCCAATTCCCTTTCCCTCACTCGATTCCCTATCTCATCTCATTGCCTCACCCAGTCCCATTGTACGCCACCTACAATGCCACTGCCCACCACCATCGGCTCCCCCTTGCGCCAGCAACCTCCTGCCACCTTCAAACCTCCACGGAAGCGTCCACGCATAGAACCCCCATGCGAAATTCGAAATGGGTTCTCCTAACAGTTTGTCGTTGCTACCGTCATCGTCGTCAGCCTCCAGCCCCACCGTCGAACACCACCGAGCCCCTTGACCTCCCCCTAGCCCCGTCCAGCACGGCAACCCTCTCCCTCTCTTTCCCGAAATGGGTTTCACCCATATGGGTTCTGCCCTTACCGAGTCGTATGCCGCCACCCACGGCTCTAGCTGCCACCTCGAGCCTCCCTTAGCCACTACCAACTCCACCGCACCTCCCTCAGCCCTCCGTGCTCATCCATGCCTCTCATTTGGCCTAGGGGTACAGGTGGGAGAGAGGGTGCGATGCGGGTTGTGGGTGAGGGAGACGATGGCGACACCGGGTGGGGGTGGGGGAGAGGATACTGACGCCGGGTGGGGGAGAGGATGCTGACACGAGCTGGTGGTGGGGTTGGGGGGAGAGGATGGGCGAGGGGCGGGGACAAGGGGCTCAGGCGACACGGGGTAAAGGGAGCAAGAGAAATGAAACATGAAATGAGAGGGGAGTGGTTTTGTTGTGGGGTTTTTTGGTCATTTTACTTAGGGACACATAAGGTGTGATCCGGATGTCCCAAAACAGTGGCTGCTCCCAATATTATTTCATAAAAATAAGGGTCGGTTACACTTTGTACTATAGAATTTTTACTCAATTCATAATGTACTTCTGAAATTAATAATTACATCAAAGTAAACCGATCTGTTTACTTTCAAAACTTACCAATCCCCCATTTCGTCTACTAGCAGCGTCAAATGTAACAAAAAGTACCTCTACGTACTGCTCATGTGTATAACATTCATTGTAAATATGTAATTTTTATCTAATTTATTATCATTGACCATATAAAATATAAAATAATATATGTTATCAATTAATAATAAAGTTTAAGTTAGTAAATAGTAACTATCAACATCATAAATATAATTATAATAAAATATTTTTTTAATGAGTTAGTTACATAATCCACATTAAAAATTCATTTAATTTTAATTTAGTAATTTAAATAATTTTTTTTAAAATTTATATATAGTTAATAAATATTAAATAATTTCATTGTGTACATAGATTATTCAAATTTGCTTACAACTTAGGTATCAAATAATTTTAATGTATGATTTATTATTAATTGATAACATATATTATTTTATATGGTCAATGATAATAAATTAGATAAAAATTACATCTTTACAGTAAATGTTATGCACGTGAGCAGCACGTGGAGACCTTTTCTGTTCCATTTGACGCTGCTGGTAGACGGAAGGGGGATTAGTAAGTTTTGAAAGTAAGCGGGTCCACTTTGATGCAATTATTAGTTTCAGAGGCACATTATGAATTAAGTAAAAGTTCAAGAAGGTAAAGTGTAATTAATCCAAGAAATAATTAGTAAAATAAGATTTGGGGAGTGAATAGTGGATCTCCAAATTTAGAGAATTACTATTTATAGCTATGTAAATATTTAAAAATGCATAATCCAATGCAGATAGTTTAAGGGTCATATTATGTAAATATGTCTTTACATTTGAATATGCGGATACCAATACCAATGCTCTAAGCAAAAAGGGGAAATGTGCATGTTTTCAACCTATAACGTACATGTATAATGAGAGAGCAAAAACCAATAAAGTTTCATGAAATTATATACTTAACATAAAAATTGAATTTATAATATTATGTATTTCATTTTAGGTGAACGTTATTTGGCCTAACAATATGTTAAATGAATAGTAATGAGAAAGAGCTACTCAAGTCATTTGGGTTCTCAGTTCTCACTAAATAGTTATCAGGGAGATGATGCAAAATATTGTAAACCACATGTATAGAAACTATAATTGTAAACCACAGTCGAATCTATGGAAGCATTGGTTTAAACGTTCCTCTTGGTATTAACTTTAGGAATATCTGTTTTGCTATCTTTTTTCAAGAACCGCCAAAAGTTCCAATTGAAATGATTGAAATGATTTTTTATTCTTTCTATCTCATTTGAATTATTTAAATGTAACACCCCGATCTCATAAAGCCAAAGGTGATACTTTTGCACTTGAAATAATAAGTAATCATTTGATTTTTTTTTTATTGGCACCAATCATCCAGAACAGCATCCTGACTAATCTTGAGAGTGCACAGGCCCTCAACAATGAGTTTCCCGCAACTGCACCTAAGGTAATTTAAGGAAAAATTATTCTAGTCTAATGGCCCCTAGAGATTATTTGCACTAAGTGAGATTCAAACTTTGGACCTTGGAGGGAGCATATCACCAAAACCAAAGCGTTTGCCACTTGAGCCAACCTCTAGGGGTTAACAAGTAATCATTTGTAATGAAATTACGTCCTTCTTCTAAGTAAACCAAATCATTCCAATATTCATTTATTAATCACGCCATCATATTAACGTCCTTCGATGCGACCTCAACTTACTAAAGTAACTATGGCTTCGCGTAAACGTCACTTGAATCCCATCGGGGCAACATTTTATTAAAATACCACACACCTTCATGTAAACACCATTCACTGTGGGTGCACATTCATCCATTCATTAAGGCCCTTATGTATTTGTTGAGATTTTATTCATCATATCATCATTTTAACAGTTCAAATGCATGTATCTTATTCATTCATCATGACGGCATATGTTTTCATTAGTGTAACAATTACATCCATATATACATCAACCATCAATGCATGTAAACATCATTCTGTAAAATGGCTCATGTCACACATTTTTGGTGCACTAAAGTAACTTAGTTCATCATTTAGTAACATACATGCCATGGAGTAAATACAACCACAGAACACTAATATAAAAACTTTCATGAATTCAAGTTTTCACAATGTCCCAGATTAACCAAAACCACTTACATCACATGTTCTCTTGTGTTCACTTAGCTTCCTTAACCTGAGCATAGCATTACCATGTTAGAGCAAGAGCGAAACGCTCATGTGAAGTATCTACCCTCAAGTCTTTAATTTATCATCATTTAGTCCTATATTCTTCTTTCTCGCAAAAGAAAAAAAAATAGTCACACTCTTCTTTCCCACAAAAAAAAGTTTCATATTCATCTTTTAAAGAGTTCTCAAGGGCAGCATATGATAATCCCTTTTAACAAGTTTTAGAGTTACATTACTTTCCAGCTTCGCTCCAAAAGTACTTTTGTCTCTTTATATTTAGAGGATGTTTGGAGAATAATGAAATAAGATGAGAATTTTGAGAATAGTAGTGAAATAATTTGAGTTAAATTGTTTTGTTGGATTTTGGTAAATGAGAGAAAAATTTTAATAAAAATATTATAAAGTTAAAATATTGTTAAAATATAATTATTATTTTTGTTTTGAAATTTGAAAAAGTTGTATTATTTTTTATGTTTTGTTTGAAAATTTTGAAAAGTTGTAATGATTATGTAATAATTATATGAAAATTTTAAAATTTTGAAATTGAAAAGTATTTGTGTGATTTGATGTTCAAGAATGAAATAATGAGAAATTTTGAGATAAAATGGTTTGTGTTCCCAAACAAGCCCTTAGTATATTGAAATCTATATTGATAACTCTTAACATCTAAGACTAAATTATATCCAAAGTTCATAACATTTTGATGTCATTTGACTCATCTAAGCATGTGCAGATCACAACTCATGTTCTGAAAATTTATGCAGAATAGCACAATCTGACAAATTCTGACCTTTGGTCACTTTACATACCATAACGAATTCATATTAACTCCCAATAACCTCAAACAAATTCTTTTTATCTCATTGACTCACATATCTTTACATACATATGAATTTCATAAGAACCCATTATAAATTCAGCATTATAAAACACTCACAAATCCCGGCATTTTTAATACACCAACCAACTGAATACACTCATTCCCTCCTCCGACCATGACATTATAACCAACCTTCAAAAAAGTTCATATACCTTAACCAAGTCATTAAGTCACCCGGCTCCAAAACAAAAACACAATCATAGACAACTCCGGTTCTAGAACAACAACAACCCTTTGAGCCACATAAATAAAGGACAATTACATGGGCAAAGAAAAAGATTATCTTACCCAACTTGGAGTGGTGGTCGGTTGGATTTCGGGGGCGATGAGTTGCTCCAAAGAGGATTCAACGGAGCGAGGCAACGTGGGTGGACAAGGTGTGGCGGCCTCCACTAGTCACGGTGTCTGGCTTAGCATGGAGAGAGCGAGAGAGTTATTGGGAGATAGACAGTCAAAACCATATATGCAAAGAGGGAGACCGAGATAGAGATACAAGGATTGAGAGGCTTACCTACGGCTTTATGCAATGTCATGAGTAGCGAAGGTTCTGGACAACCTGGAAAGAGGTGTTATGAGCCTAAGAAATGGGATAATTGTAAGGGCTACGTAGGATAAGGGATTTATTTAATTGTCCAGGGGTGTTGTTGTCTTTTACTTACTTAAGCAGTTGGGTCTGGTAGAATGGGTCAAGAGGCTAT
This sequence comes from Cyclocarya paliurus, assembly GCA_029856935.1. NCBI lineage: Eukaryota > Viridiplantae > Streptophyta > Magnoliopsida > Fagales > Juglandaceae > Cyclocarya > Cyclocarya paliurus. The sequence goes on from CM056949.1 coordinate 12,020,188, forward strand.
AGAAACCGTGGGTAATAGGTCTGCAATAGTCCATGCACGTAGAAGGATAGTGGCAGTTTATTTTCTATTTCTTTCATTGTAAGTTTGTCTATTTAAATTATTTTCTAGATGGAATGAAATTTATGATTTGAAGTCCAAAATATTCTGTGAATTCTGGAGGTCTACTAGCTCTTTAAATTGCTAGTGTTTATTCTAATTTATCTAAGGGGGCCATACCAAATTGGTCTCAAAGCCACATTCCTGCAACATGGCGGAGGGCACGCGTATTGCGCAACTTATAGAAGCGGTATCTACTTTACATGGGGAGATTGCCTCCTTGAAGGAGAAGCAGGGTAGACAAGGAGCACTAGTAGAGGGAGTGTTACAATAACTTAATAATTTAGCATCAAGCTATGTAGCTTGGTACAACTAACCGCTAAATTAAGCTAAGGAGAATGAACTTCAAATAATATGAGGACGAACTCTAATCTTATATTTGATGGGCAAGGTGGTATGCAGGGAAGGACACTCCAATTTTCTTTGATGGTGGAGATCCCAGTGAATGGATTTTGAAGGCGCAACAATTCTTCGCATACTGTCAAACTCCAGAAAATCACAAGTTTTAGATTGCTTCCTTCCACATGGAGGGGAAGGCATTGTCATGATATTATTAGCTAATGGAGTCTAGTCCGGTGGCCAGCTGGGAGGACTTCTTAATGGCTCTCCGCACCAGATTTGGATCTTCAGCATATGAGGATCCGGTGGGTGCATTCACCAAGTTACGGCAAATAGGAAGTGTGGAAGAATACCATACTGCTTTTGATATCCTGTCAAACAAAATCAATGAGGGTAAGTGAAGAATTTCAAATTAGCACATTTCTAAGTGGATTAAGAAATGAGTTAAGAATTATAGTCACCATTTTCAAACCAAACACCCTCTCAGCTGCTTTTGGTCTAGCCCGATTGCAGTTAGAAGAAGTAAGGAGAAAGCAATTCAACTACTGAAACACAAACACCTAATATAATCTATATACAGCCACTATCAAGCCCTCTGCACTCAGATTACTTGGACCTAACCCTATACCAAGATTACTAGCCCCTCCAACAAATCCAAAACCTAACCCAAATCACCCTAAAAGAAACTAGTACCCCATAAAGCGTATCAATCCCGCTCAAATGCAAGAAATGAGAGATAAGTGGTTGTGTTATTATTGTGATGATAAGTACCAACTAGGGCACATGTGTAACAGGCCTAAAATATATTTGTTAGAGGGTATGGAATTAGAAATGGAGGCAGAAGAGTAATGAGAAGGAGAGGAGGCTTCCAACCAGCCTGATATGGTGGCAGCTCAAGTATTATAGCAAGCTAAATTGCTTGGCATTTCCTTGCATGCCATTGCAGGAGCACCCTCACTAAAAACTATGAGTTTAGTTGGGAAATTGTATCAATACACGGTTATTGTTCTTATTGATACTGGTAGTACACATAGTTTCATAAATATGAATGTAGCAAGGAGGGCAAAGCTACCAATGGAGGGGAGCCACTTGGCAGTCCAAGTTGCTAATGGAGAAACCCTTCCTTGCTAGGGTTGTTATAAGACAGTGTCTCTAAAATTACAACACTATAATTTTGTAGCTAATTTATATTTGCTAGCCCTGGGGGGCGTGATGTTGTATTAGGAGATGATTGGTTAAGGAGTTTGAGGACTATTCAATGGAATGTTATAGATTTGAGTATGAGATTTTCTATTAATGGGAGACACTGTTACAAGGCCTGAAGCCATCTGAGAACACACTTTAGGAAGAACAAAAAATGAGCAAGGCTACTCTTGTGGAAGGTAAAGGGATTTGGCTACAACTAATGGAGACAATTAACTTCAAGGGAAGGGCACCAATGGAGCCTATCATACAAGTTGTGTTGGACACTTTTTGAGTAGTGTTTGCTGAACCCAATAGACTCTCACCTCCCAAGAGTCATGATCACCAAATCCAACTCCAAGAAGCAGCCAAACCCACCTGTGTTTGGCCATATCGATACCCCTATTACTAGAAAGAGGAGATTGAGAAGTTGGTCAAAGAAATGCTAAAGGCAGGAATCATTCAACCTAGTCAAAACCCATATTCTTCACCAGTCCTTTTGGTGAGGAAGGCGAATGGGAGTTGGCGCATGTGCATCGACTATCCGGCTTTAAACAAAGATACTATAAAAGATAAATTCCATATCCCTAATATAGATGAATTGTTGGATGAGTTATACGGTGCTGAATTATTTTCCTAGTTTGATTTACGATTAGGCTATCATCAAATCAGGATGAAACCTGAAAATGTGCCCAAAAATGCTTTCCGTATACATGAGGGGCATTATAAATTTTTGGTGATGCCATTTGGGCTCACTAATGCACCATTAACTTTTCAATGGTTGATGAATGAGATATTCAGACCTTATCTTAAAAAATTTGTGTTGGTATTTTTTGATGACATACTTGTGTATAGCAAATCAATGAGGAATCATTTGGTACATTTAAAAGTTGTTTTGGAAGTATTGAGGCACCATTAGCTATATGCTATAGCCTCTAAATGTGTCTTTAGATGTCGAGAGGTGGAGTACTTAGGCCATATCATCTCTAAAGAATGAGTCGAGGTAGATTCCATGAAGATTTCAGCTATGATTGAGTGGCCTGTACCTAAGAATCCTAAAGCTTTAAGGGAATTTTTAGGTTTAATAGGGTATTACAAGAAGTTTGTGAAGGGGTATGGGAGCATTGCAACCCCTTTGACTGCACGACTCAAAAAGAATTCTTTTAGTTGGGTTGAGGAAGCCAGCCAAGCCTTTGTGGCCCTCAAGGCTGCTATGGTGACACCCCCTGTCCTCAGAATACCAGATTTTTCTAAGGGGTTTATGGTAGAGTGTGATGCCTCAGAGAATAGGCTAAGAGCTGCTCTAATGCAGGAAGGGAGGCCCCTGGCCTACCTAAGCTAGGTAATGAAGGATAAAAATCTGTTATCATCACCTAGAGTCCCCAATTGGAAGATATAGAATTATAAACCATTTTAGTCGAAAGATAACTCTTTGATAAATCATTCTCTACTTTTTAAAGCTCTGTGAATTATCATCCTTATTGACAAAACCTAACGACGATAATATACCCAGAGGCAATACTGCAGCAAAGAATTAAATCAATAAAGACAATGAATTAATCCAAACATAATCAAGGATCTTAACCATTCTATAGAAAAAGCATGCCTGAATCTATGAAAGGAATCAATTTCAAAATTATTTGGAGATAAAAAAAATACTATTGATAATTAGAAAATGATAAATAAAAGTTTGCATTAATAAAGAACAATCACATGAATCAAAAATAAATTAAAAACATCCTCAATTGTGCAAATTCATCTCTAGCTTTACTTGGACTTAACAATCCACAAGCACAACAAAAATCTCTCGAATTAATTCCCTAAAATATGATTGTTCCCTCTCTTCCTCAGCCTTTTATATAGAATCGAAAAGCCTTCAACTATCTTCGTTGCCACTTCTTCTTTCTTTATTTTATTCTTCCACCGAATGAATTATTACAATGCATGTTCAGCTAGTCGAAAGTCTCATATGCTTATCTTTCGGTGTCCCTCAGTATTTATTTCTTTTCATTGCTTTCGGCGTCACAACATGCCTCCGTAGTGCATCTTTCGTTTCTTTTTTTCTTCATTTCTTTATTTCTTCACTTCTTCTTTATTTTTTTACTTCCGGCGTCACATGCATGTTGTTTCGTAGTGCGTTTTTTTTCATTTCTTTATTCTCTTTGTTCTCTTGCTTCCAGCCGAAACACCATCTTTCTTTCTTTTCTTTTCTTTTTCACTCTATCTCTTGTTTGCCGTAACCAACATGCCCAACAAATTCTTCTTGTCTTCCACTAAACTTCAGCTTTTATCTTTTTTTCTCAAACCGAAAAGCATCCTACTCAAGAACCAGAACTTGCGTCTCCTGCTACCACTTCCACGCCACTAGTTTTATTTTATATTTTTATTAAGCTCTAAAAACTGCATGCATTATTGCTCCAGCTGGTCTTGTGTGAATGGAGAGGTCTGTCTCCACCAAGCCGTGTCTTTCGCTGATCTAGTTTGGATGTGCATCGCATGCATGGTGTTAGTGTTACGTGAAGGTGGAGGTTGTGTATGCCCCGAACGCATGCATTTAGGCTGGCGACCAGTGGTGATGCAATGTGCGTGCTGGACTTCACTGGACAGTGCAGACTTGATCTCTGGCATCCTCTGTTGCTGCTGGAGGAGTCTGGGCACGACTATGGTGCAGTGCATGGCTCACGAAGTGGAGATCAGTTGCAGTGCATGGAGTTGCAACCGAGGGAGGAGTTGCTGCCATGGTGTTGAGCAGCGTTGCTTGAGGTGATCTGGAATGACGGTGGTGCTTCAGGGTGCTACTGGGCTTCATGGGGTGGTTGTTGCGGCGTGGATGGAAGCTTGAAGCTTCGGTGATGGTGTGCATGCGAGAGGTTGAAGATGACACAAACGACGTGTCGTTTTTGTCCATAGACAAAACGGCATGTCGTTTAGTAGAGGGGAGTAAAAACTTCGACGGGAAAAACAACAAGTCATTTTTGTCTGAGTACTAAACGACAAGTCGTTTTTCTCAAACAGCCGAATTCAAACCAAGTACAAACGACATGTCGTTTTGGTTTGCCGACCAAACGACATATCGTTTAGTCTGCGCTGAAAAATAGAAAAAAATAAAAATAAAATAAAATAAAAAGTTAAATAAAATAAAACATGCAGAATAAATAATAATAATTAAATAAATAAAAATAAAACTTAAAAGAAAATAAATAATTAAATAAAGATAAAATAAAACTAGACTAAAATATTAAAAGTGTGTTGTGCATGTGAAGAAATAATATCAAATTAAATCACAAGTATTAAAATCAAGCATAAATTATGCTATTAATCAATTTAAATTGCAACTTGGATTTATACCTCTTAATCATTTTTTTCATCTAAAATCAATAATAAAATAGTAAAACAATTAAAAATGTATTGATTTTAACTATATAAACAATGCAATAATGCAGCTCAATCAGAAGGCATGCATGGACACAAAAAACATATTCAAGAATTAAGAATGAAGTTTTCTAGCACGAAATGCAAAGAGATATCAGAAAATTGATAAAGGAGTGTGAAGTGTGCCAAAGAAATAAAACAGAAAATCTCAAGCCTGCATGGCTCTTACAACCCCTGCCAATTCCAAGCAAAGCATGGGTTGACATCAGTATGGACTTCATAGAAGGGTTGCCTCTGTCCAAAGGTTACAGTGTAATCATGGTAGTAATCGACAGATTCAGCAAGTACAGTCATTTTCTACTTTGGCTCATCCATATAATGCTGCAGTGGTAGCAAAGTTGTTCATGGATAACATTTTCAAGCTTCATGGGATACTACAAAGTATAGTCAGTGATCGAGATGCAATATTCAGAAGCCACTTTTGGAATGAAAATTTTCCATCTAAGTGGTACTGAGTTATTCCTGAGCTCAGTGTATCATCCCCATATGGATGGCCAAACAGAAGTGATGAACAAGTGGTTAGAGGGATACCCTCGGTGCTTTTCCAGTGACAGACCCAAGGATTGGGCTAGATGACTAACATTAGCAAAGTGGTCTTACAATACCTCAGAGCATACATGTATGGGGTTCAGCCCCTTCGAGGTTGTGTATGGTCAAGCTCCACCACGTCTCCTCCCATATGAGCCGGGGTCCACAATAGTGCAAGCTATCGAGAAGGACATGAAGAGTCGAGACTTCATCCTTACCCTGGTGAGCAAAAACTTGAAGGAAGCTCAAGCAAGGATGAAATACTATGTCAATAAGAAGAGAACAGAAAGAGAGTACAGTGTAGGGGATTGAGTCTATCTAAGACTACGACCATATCGGCAAATGACAGTCGCAGTGAGGAGGAACTTGAAGCTTTCCTCGAGATATTTCACTTCCAGATCATACAAAGGATTGGGAAGGAGGCGTACAAGCTCAATCTGCCCAAAGATTCCAAGATCTATCCAGTATGTCACATCTCCTGCCGCAAAAAGAAGCTCAGAGCCAAGATAAACCCTAACCCTAAGTTACCATCGGTTATGGAGGATGGAACCTTGGCACTGTGACTCGTTTGAAAATGAGTAGCCCAAAGGGCTATCCCAAGTGCAGGAGCGTGTCACGTAGTAATTAGGAATAAATTCCTAGATCGTCTCCACAGGGAAAGTGTAACAACCCAATCCTAATATTAGGCTATAGATACATTTTATGTATTTTCTTATAGCTATAATATTTTTTTTTATTATTATTATTATTATTATTATCATTTTTTATAGGATTATTATTTTAGAGTCCTATTCCCATAAAAATTCATAAACCCATACTCACGGTTCCACTACTTCACTCATGCACGGCTCCAATACACTTCCATTCACGTTCGGCCAGCCACCCCATGCACGCTGCCTTCCATTAATCACTCATGCACATACACTTCATGCACAGCTCCTTGCACGTACGTCTCTTCCCCTCGGTTGGCATACTGATCCACTTAGTGTTTGTATCCTCGTAGGATTAGCTCTTCTAGGTGCAGCCAACCTCCTCCTCCCCCTTGCCTATAAAAGCCACCGAGACCCCCCTGTAACACACACATAAAACTCATCACAGAACCACCGAAACCACCGCAGCAAAGAGAACCCACCTCTCTCGTTCATCTCGGCTTTCTCCCTCTCTCCACCTTCACTCAATCGTCTCCTCCACGAAAGGCCGAGAGTCACTCCACCGTAGTCGCTTCCATCAGACCATGCACAACCACCGTAGGAAGCCGACCATCCTCTGTTTTTGCACCCAAAAACAGAGCAGCCCGAGCATCCCAACGTGAGCCCCATGAACCTCCACCACCGAGCTCCTCCCTGTCGAGACCCCACAGAAACCGCCGGCAGATTCTACCTCGTTGAGCCCACTTCCTTCCGATAAGCTCACTACCGTCCAACCTCCTCTCTCTCTTGGTTGTTTCGGTGACAGCACTCTCTCACTCGGAACTCTCTCCCTCTCACGGCGTCGCACCACCCAGCCCTGGAACCCAGCCGCGTCGCCTCACTCCCGGTCACCTAGAGCCGCCTCAGCCCGTCCCCGTCGCATACCCCTCTCTCGGTGAGTCTCTGTTGTTCTCTCGCATGGCACTGCGTTTCCGTTGCACAGCACGTCCCTTCTTTGCTTCTGCCGAGTATTGAGTATCACATGAGTTCACAAACGGGCCTTGGGCCCTATGAATGGTGGGCTTAGTTGTTTAGCTTCTGTTTTAAAAGTGTTTCGGGCCTTGTTTTAAATCTGATGGGCAATTCCTTTGTGGGCTAAAACTTGAGGATAATTAGACATATAATATGTTAAAACTTGTAATTTAAATTGGGCCGATTTTATGATGTTTCAAATATTTTTTAGTGATTTTATTAGACTTAATAATTCAAGTTGAGTTATATTTTATTAAATAAAAATATTAATCATAAGATCATTTTTTATAAGAAAGTGTTTAAAGGAATTAAAAAATATTTTTTAAGTAGACTATTGAATCTAATATCTTAGTTAATACTTCCTTTGTCGATTTAGTCAGTTTTTAATTATTAAGTTATAATTTAAATAGAAATAAAGAAATATGTTAAGAAAGTAAATCTATTTTAAGAATTTAGATTTTATGACTTATTTTTAAAATAGCCCAAGTGTTTTACTAAATTATAATATGTATTTAAGTAATTGCAAAATATCAAGATTTATGGAATATAGTGTTAAACGGAATATTTATTTAACTATATTCTAAATTATGAATTTAATTAAATAAGAATATGCTATTAGTATTTTTTAAATAATTTAAGATATAAATATTCACTGATTTTATATTAAATAGAATATTTTTACCCATTATATTATACAGTATGAATTTTATTAACTAGAATATTAGGATATGGTTCCTAGACAGATTTAGTGACGTTTAATATTTTATATAGGTGACGAGCTACAAAGTGAGATTCAGGAAATAGCGTTACGAGGTAAGTTATTTGATTATAAAATTAGGATCATCACAGTTCAGCTTATATTTAAGTATTATTCAAGCCACTTCATTGACAGTCTTTGTTTATGTAACACTCATGTCATATGTAAACATGTCATTCAGCATAGCATACGATCATGTCATTCCGCATCATGTTTAAGTTCAGAAATTATAATTTTGTATGTATTATGTCATGCATCTCATGGTCATAAGACACGTAAGCTATCTTAAGTTTAAGTGCAAGATAAAATCAATTCAGTTATGGTCATTCAGATGCATGGTACCAATGCAGTTCAGTTCAGAGTGGATGTGCAAGCCACAGACTCAAGCGTGGTCCACCATAGTATGCCAGAATACTATCAGCGGCTCCCCTCGTGGCCACGGGACGTGGGGCTAGTGCACAACCTCGCATACAGGGTTAAGTGGGTTGGCCAGTCAGTTCAGTCAGTTAAATCAGTCAGTTCAGTTCAGTTAAATCAGTCAGTTAATTTAGATAAATCAGTCATGCATAAATATCAGTATGATCAGTCATGAATTTTAAGTTCTCAGCATGAAAACTTTTATGAAAACCTTATATTTAGTATGTTAACGTTGTGATGGATTTCTTACTGAGTATTCGACTCATTTTAGTATGTTTTCATGTTTTTTAACCACCCAGGTGAGGATGATGATTACGAGCAGATAGACTAGGATTAGAAGGAGCATTTATTTTTAATTTCAGACCTTTTAGAAAAATTTATTTTATTGCTTTATGACATGACTTTTTGTTCAGTTCAATCATTTAAGTTTTTGAAGACATTTTATCAGACAAAGTTTCATGAAATAAATCCTAATTTTTTTTTTTTAATATGAGATCTCTTACCGGATTTATTTTATGAAAAACACGTGACACTCCTAGCCTACGAGAAATTGGATGTTACAGAAAGTGCTAAAAATAAACTCGTGTAAAATGGTGAAAATATTTACAATGAGAAAATAAAAATAAAAAGTGATGATATGTACACTGGATGAAAGAGTGCAATGAAAAAAAGATTTTACTGGTCGTGAACCAGATTCATTTTTTGTTGGTTTTGAGTGTTTTAGATGCAGTGATGAAAAGTAAAGAAATTAAAGTGCAAGACAGTGAATCTAAATTGCTGAAAATTAAATGACTGAAATTTAAAAGAGTAAGAAAATTAAATGACATAAAAATAAATTGCAGGAAATAAAAGTGCTGAAAAATAAATGACAGTAATTTAAATGCTGAAATTAAAAGTGCAGGAAAAGTAAATGACAGAAATTAAAAGTGCGAGAAAAATAAATTGCGGTAATTTAAATGACAGAAATTTAAAGTGCATGAAAAATAAATGACAGTAATTTAAATGAACTGAAATTGAACTAATCGTCGCAATAATTTTTTTTTTATAAACTTCAAATTGAAATAAAATAAAAATAAAACTAAAAATGAAGACTAAGGGTGAAGGAGGAAAGCCCGACAACAACAATTGGTTCTCAACTGCATCACCGAGCTCCCTCACTTCATCTGCACTTTCTCTAAAACTAAAAAAAACTACAGACTAATCCTAAGCTATTCTACTGGGTGTCTAACATCGACCACCCCTTCTCTGTCTATCTTCAGGTCCTTATATAGGCTTCAAAAGCCACTGCATTCGCGTTGTGCTTAGCTTGTTTCGTCTGTAAAGCCAGCTACTTGTCTCCCACTCAGAAAAATTATTTGCGCTATATCAGTGCGTGCCTATCCAAAAGTACGCCAGCCGACCAGCCTTTTTCTTCTTTTTCAATTCACTTTGCTGCATGTGTAAAGAAGCTGGGTCCCGTGTTTCATTCCAGTGCTTCGTCCTCGTTGTTGTCCAGTATGAGTGCTTCCAGCTTGAACATTTTATTTTATTTTTCTTCTATCTTCAACTCGCATGCCACTCCGTCTCTCTTTCTTTTCTTTTCTTTTTTTTCTTCTTTCCTCTTCCCAGCTTTCTTTCTGTTTAGCAGTGTCTTCTTTCTCCGTGCTGCGTGAGTGTTGCGCCCAGTTGGCGCTGTGCATGCTGCTTCGTGAACGTGCGCAGGAGTGGAGCTGAGCAGAGGGTGGCTGACCGTGCATTGTGGCTCTTGGTGGTAGCGGATGTGCAATTGCTTGGGTGTAGTTTTCCTGGACGTGGAGGAGTGCTGGCTCTGTTTTATAGTGATACAAACAGAGGAGTTACGATGCTTTGATGGCAGTTTCACAGAAGCACAGTCGTGGCGATTTCTTCGATGGAGGTTGCATGTTTGAAGTGACCCGCAGCTGCAAGCGTGGAGGTGATGAGGATGGCTCACGGTGGTGGCTCAAAATGGCTAAGGTGATGGGCATGGCTGCACCTGTGGAGGACGTGTTGCAGCGTGCATGGAGTGTGCTGTTGATGGAGGAAGGGAACTTCAGACGGTGGCTGCTACTGCAAGGTGGTGCTGCTGGGCAGTGGCGTTGGTGGCTACTTCATGTGCTACTGGACGAGACTGGGCGGTGGAGATGGGACTGGTTGAACGCTGTGCATGGCGATGCAATTGTGAGGTTGAAGATGGTGATGCTGCCGTAGCTCGGTGGTTTCGTGGAGTGCTGCTGCCGAACTCCGTGGAGAAGTGATCTCCAGCGTCTTCTGTTGTTGCTGGCGGCTGCAGGTGGGGCAGCGCAGTGGTGGTGCTGCTGTGTGAAGCACTGCAGCGCTGTGTCTGGATGAAACGGAGAAGACAAGCGGAAGGTTGAAGACGAGTGAAAACGACATGTCGTTTAGGACCTGTAAAAATAAAAAATAAAAAATAATAAATAATAAACAAAAATAATAATAAATAATATATAATCAAAGAAACAAAAAAAATAAAATTAGAAAAATAAAATAAAATAAATAAATAATTATAAATAAAATAAAACTAAACTAAATATTAAAAAAATGTGTTGTGCATGGAGAAAATATTACAAAATTAAATCACAAGTTATAAAATTAAGCATAAACTATGCTTTTAATCAATTTAAATCACAACTTGGATTTATGCCTCTTAATCAATTTTTCCATCTAAAATCAATGATAAAATAATAAAACAATTAAAAATATATTGGTCTTAAGTGTATAAAATATACAATAATGCAGCTCAATCACACTGGAACCAGAAAAGGTGTTAGAAAGAAGATTAAAGAGGAAGGGGAAAAGAGTGGGAACAGAGCTTTTAGTCCAGTGGAAGGGATCGATAGAAGCAAACGCATTGTGGGTAAACTTAAAAGAGCTACGGCGGAAGTATCCAAACCTCGAGGGCGAGGTCTTTTGAGATGGGGGCTAAGAAATTGGAGAATTGTAAGGGCTACGTAGGATAAGAGATTTATTTAATTGTCTAGGGTGTTGTTGTCTTTTATTTACTTAAGCAGTTGGGTTTGGTAGAATGGGTCAATGGGCTGTAGAAAACATGGGTAATGGGTCTGCACTAGTCTGTGCCGTAGAAGGATAGTGGCAGTTTATTTTCAGTTTCTTTCATTGTAAGTTTGTCTATTTAAATTGTTTTCTAGATGGAATGAAATTTATAATTTGAAGTCCAAAATATTAAGTATGAATTCTGAAGGTCTACTGGTTCCTTGAATTGCCAGTGTTTATTCTAATTTATCTAAGGTGGCCATACCCAAGGGGCAGCCTAAACACAGAGAGGGAGAGAGAATGAGATAGATATATATGTATGCATATATATATAGAGAGAGAGATAGCAGAGAGAGAGCGAGAGAGGGGAATACAATGGAGAGAGAATGAGAGGCACAGGTGGAGATAGAAAGAGAGAGTCTTATCTGCGCCAGCGACGGAAACCAAGGACGGAGGGCGTCGAAGTGAGGCTTCCAACGGGAAAAAATATCACGAAGAAGAGAGACCGAGGGAGGGAGAAAGAGAGAGAGACGAACTAAGAAAGAATAGACTGATCGGCGAGGATTAGCAACTGTGTGAAGAAGAAGAAGAAAGAAGGGTTTCAAAGATGGATGAGAAATTCCAAAACCCTGGAATTATTTAAAAAAATTACAAGTAATGCCCTTTTAGGCCCCGTTTATATATTGAATTAAGTTGATATGAGTTGAGTTTTTTACGAATAGTAATGATTTGAAATGGTGGAATGAATTCTGTAGAGTCCACTTAAGATAAGTTTAGATATGTTTGGATGTTAAGATGAATTTAGATATATTTATGGAAAGTTAAAAAATGTTGTGGGTCTCACGTGTAAAAATGTGTTGAATTGAAAAATGTTATGGGTCCTACTTATAAATAGGTTTTGAGTTGAGATGAATTTAGTAATCTGAAAGTTAAGTGTTTGGATGTTAGACTCAACTTAAAATTAGATTAAACTGAGTTAATCTCAGTTCTCAACCCAATTCAGTCGAAGTTCGAAACGAGACCTTATTCATACCAGATGGAGGCATTAATTTCGACTTGCCAAAATATTGAAAAGTGGCCGAAATATCCTATTAGGCTAGAATTTGAATTGAAAGAAATTTGAGGTGTCCTCTATCGATTATCATTCAACACAAAAAGTTTTGGTCGTGCTAGCTGGTATAGACCGGAAGTAAAAACTTTGATGGCAGGCGGCAGTTGTATGCGTGGGCTTTACGGGTATAAATTGATTTGGTCCAATCCGAGGGGGAAAAACTTTCAGTCCATCATTTTTTTGGACTAAACATCCATAGGAACTAGACCGTTCGGTCCGACCCAATAATTTTGTTATTTTGTTTCATCTTTTTTTTTTTTTTTGTAACTAAGTTATTAAAAGAAATTATTTAAATTACTAAAATTAAAATTAAGTGAATTATTAATGTGGATTATCTAACTAACTTATTAAAAATATATTTATCTATAATTATATTTATGATGTAGATAGTTACTACTTATTAACTTAGACTTTACCATTTAGTATGCATAATTATTAATAATGTTATACATTTTATATATGATTAATGAATATCAAATAATTTCATTGTACATAAATTATTCATGTTTGCTTGCAGATTAGGTGTTTAAAAAAAATTACCTAATTACTTTATTTAAGTATAAATTGTAGAGTATGTATGAATATATGATGCATTAATTATTTTCATATAATGACATAAATTATTATTTATTAATAATTGATAGCATATATTATTTAATATTTTATATGATCAATAATAATAAATTAGATAAAAATTATATCATTAAATTAAATAATTACTGTATAAAAATAATATATTAAATAATTAAAAATATTTTAAATATATATAGTTCGATCTGGTTTGATCTAAAATTTATAGATCTTGCGACCAAACCGAATCTCTCCGGTCCACAATTTGTGGGACCAAAACCGATCGGCATAGTTTTTGGTTCGGTTGATTTTTCTGGTCCAGACCAAAAGCTATACACCCCTAGTGGGCTTCTTAACCAACAGAGCGCCGGAGCCTTAAGCCACTTACAGTTTTGTCACAGGTGCAATGTTTTTTAATATAGATTTTTTTTTTATTGGCGTTGAGTGTTCGAAGTTTTTTAATATGTTTTAATTTTGGTAAAGTAAACCAACAAATTTAGTCACAAAATAATTTTTTAAAATAAACTCATCAAATGATATAATTTGATTTAGTATATTAGATTAAAATTATTTTTATTATAAAATAGATCTCATATTACGTAAAGTCACTTCAATTTTGTGAGTTTAATTTTATGAAATCTCTTCATAAACCTAATATTTCTCAATTATATTACAAACCATTGCGTTAATTATTTACATATTTCGCGCAATTCTTTTTTAAAAAATAGTATTTGTTAATAGATCTTAATTTTATAATAGATCTTAATTTTTTTCAAAATGTCTTGGCAGGGTTTTAGCCCTAAACACAGAAACATTACTCAAATACAAATACTTTTCAATTTTTCTCTTATACTTTTTTATCTAATCATTACAGTTTTTTCAAATTTTCATATAAAATGTAAAAATAATTCAACATTTTCGAATCCCAAAACAAAAAATATATTAAAAAATTATATTCTAACAATATTTTAATTTTATAATATTTTTATTCAATTTTTTCTCTTTTCTCAAAATTTAATAAAAATCTTAACTCAAACTATTTCACTACTATTCACAGATTTCTCATATCATTTCATCTAATCTAACTGTCCAAACAAGACCTTAGTCATCTTTGCCAATAAAAAAATAATAATTTTGGTATATTGTTGACATAGAGAAAAATAGAGACTTATTGCAGTTTATGACGTGTTCACAAATTTTTCCTTTACAATAAAGAAAAGTCTAAAGCCAAGCACAATTCGGGCCTGTCCGCTGACAACATCTGACGTGGAGAGGAACGCATCGTTTTATTTACTCCAAAACGGTGCATTTTGAGACTTCTGAAATGTAATGTTCTCGTTCTTCATGCTCGATGTCTCTCCACGAGCTCGAACCATAACGTTTCTCTACCCTTGCTCGACTTCATCCCTCTTCTTCTTCCTGTTCGGTTTCTCTCCTCCCAGGCACTCTCTCTGTGCGAATCGATCCGTGGTTCCCAACCTTGATTTCTTTCTCTGTGCAAATCAATCTATGGTTTCTCTCCTCCCAGGTATGCAATGTTATTCTACTTTTGTGATTTTCAAAAATTTTTGGTCCTTGATTGTTTCCTATGGCCTATTAGTGATGTAAAGTTAGCGTATAGAAACTATTACGTCCATAGCACCCACTCTTTGACTCATATTAGAACCAATCCAAAGAAATGAAGAAATCACATTCATCAACGTCAGTCGAAAGTGTAGAAAATTTTCTTTTTCATGCATTATTCACAAGAGAATGACTTGTGATCATAGTAATTTTTTGGGTAGTTGATTAGTTTTTGAAATATTTTTTGTACGTGTAATTAGAACAAATCCAAGGAAATGAAGAACCCCCATTCATGAGTGGTAGAAAGTGCAAAAATTTATCTTTTTCATGTATTATTATTCACAAGAGAATGACTAGTGATCATTAAAATTTTCTGGGTAGTTGATTAGTTTTTGAAAGATTTTTTGTACTTGTAATTAGAACCAATCCAAAGAAATGAAGAACCCCCCCTTCATGAGTGGAAGAAAGTGCAGTTTTTTATGTATTATTATTCACAAGAGAATGACTTGTGATCATTAAAATTTTCTAGGTAGTTGATTAGTTTTTAAAGGATGCCCGGTAGATGTCCAGCAATCGCAGTGGCCATGATGCATGGTCTTCCGGCTTGTTGTTGTCCTGTTGTTGTCTGTAGGTTCATGCATGATAATGATATATCTCATATGCTGGTCCAAAGACTCTAATCGATCCTAGAATTTGTGGGAGTAGTCTTGCTGCAAATGATACTAAATAAGGTTACAAGTGGGTTTGGCCTACCTTTCTTTTTATAGCATATATGCTAACTCACTTAATTCCTGTTGCTCTATATTCAGGTTGATTTTTTGGGCTTGGAGTACTTATCTAGAAAAAATAAAATAAGAAAGGATGTTTATAATTTGCCCTTTGGTCTCGGTCCAAATGACAAATATTCAGTGGGGTTTCAAATTATATCTAGCTAGACTCATCTTGCATACAACAATACAGATGATCTGAGGGAAATTAAAAAATGATTGCATTATTGATCACTTTACAAAACTTATCAAAATCATTGGTTTCATTCCGCTAAGATGTCCAAAGTTCAAAGTTCAAACTCCTATTGGTCTGAACTTTGAAGAATGGTCGATTAGTACTTTTGGCTTGTCAGCTCATTGATCAATTGGCTTGGGATTTCATACCAAGCATTCCCTGGTAAGCCATTAAAAAAAAAGAAAAAAAAAGAAAGTTCTATCATTGGTATGGTAGAACTATACAAGGTAGTGGAACTACTCAAAGCATTAGTACTTGACGTCGCAGTGGAAGTAGAGCTCCATGTGTGTTGCTGTAGTTTTTCAAAAAATAAAAATAAAAATAAATAATTAGATCAAATATTCAAATTTAAAAAATAAAGCACATGTGAACTACTTTACCATCCAACGATCACCTGGTTACTCCATGGATATGGGCTAGCACTGGGAGGAGGCACAAAAGGTGATAACCACGCATGAGGCACTGAACCGTAGTAACTTGACATGTAGTTTGAAAATTTTGGATAAAGTGGTCTTGATATGTCCTAACGTATAGCAACATAATGTTAATCAACCCACCTGCGCAATAAAATAAACACACGCCAACTGTTGAAATAGGTGTACAATACCTGGGTTGATGGATTGGTGATAGGAGCTGTTATGCGGGATACGTCTTCTTTATCTTTCTCCATCTGCCTCAGCAATGAGGGTGGTTGTCAAGAATGAAAACAAGATGTACGCACCTACAATATTATATTAACTTTGAATCTGATTAGTGAGTACCCAATCATTTGTATAAGAAAGCTGTTTTTTATTTTTTATGACAAAAAATATATGATCTATTTTGATTAAATTTCTTGTGTGCTTTTTTTTTCCTTGAGATCTACTTTCTAGCTACCTGAGTGTCAAAATTTGTGATACAACCTGAATAATATGATAAAACCTTAATAAAAAAATAAAACTTGAATAACCAAGTTATGACACTTGAATAACTTGAAAAACCAAGTGTAATATGATACAATATGGATGACCAAACTCTCATAAAAATAAAACTGATATTATAGAAAGATTTTATGCCAAAATTTACAACCAAAACAAACACTTAAAAAGCTATAAAATTAACAAATTACGCATGTATAACCATACAAATGCCACCCGACTAAGAACAAATGAACCAAATTTCGCACTGTGAAACAAATGGACATTTTTCACTACAGGTCTCGTACATTCGAAATGAAAAATGAAACACATGTTCGACGCATAAACCCACATTTTTCACTACAGGCATTTGTGATTTTCACTACAGGCATCTGTGATTTTTCACTCAACTACCAACTGAGAGGAAGAAATCTGAAACTGAGAGTGAAACTTTCTATAGCACTACGTCGAGCAAACCACTGAATTCCAGCAATCGCCTTTGTTTATTGGATTGACGCGAGAATGACGAAATCGCCGCTTGAATGAACACACAAATTTCTTCCCACTTTTAGAATTTTCTTCCTTTTTCAGTGTTTTTTTTTAAATATAATTGCTGACGTGGCAAAATGCCAGGTTAGTGTCATTCGTAGGCAGGCATAGATTTGTGCCTGTCTGTAGCAGTATTCTACAATAAAAGCGTCTATGGAGTGTGAGTAGTAACTTTTGTTTGATGCCATTAATTACATGTTTCTCCATTGCTATTTGAACATGAGCAGTCAGTTTTATTCACTGTTCGTGAGTGTCGCCTATTTAATCCTTTAGAGATCTAGTTTGCCTCCTCGTATGTTTTTTATTCGCTTCGGCAATGCGGTGGCCAGATATTGTCAAGCTAGATTTGAGAATCATGGATGAGATAACGCATTGGTCAATTGATGGGAGGTGTATAGCTCGGATTTTGGAAGGCAAAGCACGGAGAGAAATTTGGGAGAAAACAATTTTATGGTTTTCAATTCATCGTCATCATTTATTGTGTTTGGTGGAGAGGATATTGTTTTGTTCGTGGTACCGAGTATTGAAGTTGGGGATTTCATTCACACATATGTTTGGCTTTTGGGAGTCTTTTGTTCATTCTCGTTGCCAGTACGCTATGAGTATAGTTCTTCCCAGTCATTGTTTTGTTTCAGTATGACATTCAGTTTTCGTTAGGGGTGTTGGGATGGTCATCTTTCAGCGTTTCTTGCCTCATTTTTTGTTGACATGGATTTAGGTTTATTTAGACCAGAGAGTTGACATGGATTTAGGTTTATTTAGACTAGAGAGTTGTTTGAATTCAGAGAGGAGTTGAGATGGTTTGTGAATAGTAGAAAATAATATTTTTAGAATAATATTTTAATATTATTATTATTTTGAGATTTGAAAATTTTAAATTGTTTATTATATTTTGTGTGAAAATTTGAAAAAGTTTATTTTGGAATTTGAAAAAAAAAATTATTATATTTTGTGTGAAAATTTAAAAAAGATGTATTGATAAAGATGAGATGACTTGAGATGATTTGTGAATCCAAACCACCCAATCATTGGAGAGAGTGACCGAGAAACGGTGAAACACATTTTGAGAAATGGATTAGTATATTACTCCGAGAAATCAAAACAAACCTTAGCCCCTGCCCCCAGACTTCTCTACGTCGTTCTTTATCCTTTCTGTCTCATCAATTCTCTCTCTCTTTCGTTCATCAAACCCTAGTGTCTGGTTTGCTTAGAAGATTCTACTTAATTTTGGTATTTTTTTTTGATGAATTGCTCTTGTTGTTGGTTTCAGCTAATTCGACGAAGGGATTTTATATTCTAGTAGGGCTTTTTTATTCCTCCAACTGGTCATACATGCCTTGCATGCATCACCCTTACTAGTAGATAAAAATATCACTGGTTATGTTTGGAAAACATGTTTTATTCAAAATTCTCATCTTCATCTCATCTCATCTCTACACTTTTTCAAATCCCCATACAAAATATAATAAATAATTTAACTTTTTCAAATCCCAATATAACTTTTTCAAATTCCAATTTAACTTTTTCAAATCTCAAAACTAAAAAATAATATTTTAAATTTTAAAACAAAACACAAAATTCTCATCTCACCCCCCAAGCATAACCTAAGGATTAGTATGTTTGTGAATTTGAAGATGAAGCTCGTGCTGCAGTTTCAAAACTAGGATTCTTCACAGATTGACATGGTTGGACAATTTGGCTTGGCTATTGATTATGTGGATGCTAACGGTGTGTTTGGACACTTAATGTCTCAAAATTTTGTAAAAGTAATAAAATGGTTTGAGTAAAAAATATTTTATTAGATTTTGGCAAATAAGAGATAAAAAGTTGAATAAAAATATTATAAAATTAAAAAATTATATCGATAAAAAAAATAAAAATAAAAAATTATTTGAATGTAATTTTTTAATATTATTTATATTTTGAAGTTTATAAAAGTAATATTAGTTTTTATGTTTTGTTTTGAAGTTCTTAAAAGTTATAATAATTAGCTAAAAAAATTAAAAATTTGAAATTAAAAAGTATTTTTAAAGTTTTGAGATTTCTCATATCTTCCAAACATGCATATGTGTTTTATCAAAAGGAATGATCAGGATTTAGTTATAATTGTAAGAAAAAAATTCTATGAAATGTCTCACACACTCATACTTCTAATGGGTTTATACAATCTAAGTTAAATTAATTAATTAATTGGTGATAATGTGATACAAATACCTATAATTTTCATGATGTCTAATAAATCTATTTGAGTATTGAGAGGGTTAAGGATTCTTACCTACAACATAATTATGCCTATATAGCCATACAATCGCCTCTTTTATTTTATGTAACTTTATCAGATTCAATATTATAGAGCATAGATTATGAACATCCTTTAACAATTAAAGTTTTATGACAGGATATTTAACAATAATTGCCGGGAGGACAAAAAGTATGCGTTTATGGTGATACTATCACTCTGTTCCCCTCTCTCTTTTTTTTTTTGGTTCAAGCCCCTTGGCCCTAGTTTTAGATTATGTTTGAAAGTTTCATCTTCAATAAAATTCTCATCTCATCTCATCTCATCATTACAACCTTTTCAAATTCCTATATAAAATATAATAAATAATTCAACTTTTTCAAATCCCAATACAACTTTTTCAAATTTCAATTTAACTTTTTCAAATCTCAAAACTAAAAAATAATATTTTAAACTTTAAAACAAAACACAAAATTCTCATCTTACCTTCCAAACATAATCTTAGGCTTCGTTTGGTTCCTTAACCAAACTCATCTCATCTCACTCATCATTACAACTTTTTCAAATCTCAACACAAAATATAATAAATAATTCAACTTTTTCAAATTTCAAAACAATAAAAATATTCAAAAATAATATTTTAACAATATTTTATTATCTAAACTCAACTCAACTCAACTCATTTCAACAACCAAACGCACCCTTAGATTTGGCCTCAGATTTCCACTGTTTGCAAGCCAGATAAACAAACGAAAATGCTACTCTCCCCGCTGGGGCTCTCCTGGGATTTTTTTTTTTTACTTGGTAATTAAGTAAATATTTTTTAATAATGTTGTGAATTTTTTTAAAATATTTAAAAAAATACATGTGAAAAAAAAGTAAAAAAAAAAAAAAAAAATCCAATTGGGAACCCCCAGCGGCTGCTGTAGAGTCACCCATAAACAAAAGACGAAAGCTTTCCCTAGGAGGCTTCACGCTACAGGATAAATTAGATATCAAGTGGCCATACACATTTGCCTGACAGTATAAGCTCATTAACAGAAGCTAACTAAAAAAGAAAAGTGAAACTTGGAATCTTCTCGACGTAGTAAAATTTCATTGAAAGGACTAGCAAAGCAACTTTCACAAATTGTGTGTATGTATTGTTCTCAGCACTCAGCAGTACACAAGTTCACATATCCAATAACAATAATGCCAGGGCACTTGTGTCCACATTTATGTCTCTGTTTCTGATGAAACCTCAAACCCCCACCCAAATTCAAAGACCCGAGAACTATTCTCAACCACACATTGCATCTCCCTCTCATTTTATCAACAATTTGCACAAATATGCAAGAGCAGACATGCTGGCCCCATTACATCTCGTAGGCATTTAAACCATTTCAAACCGCTATCTCCTGGTGACAAATTAAAACAAACCAAGCACAGTACAAGACCAATGAGAAGATTGATTATCCAAAATCATGCTATCGATAATTGTTTCAAATAATAACACTCTCATCACTAACTGAGAGAAGCAGATACAACTCGGTTACTCAAATCATTCCAAGGCACTTGCTTTATGCAGAGGATTGAACCTACATATTGTTGCAGAGACTGAAAACGCAGCCATCTAGGTAAATAAATGACTATTCTTTGAGTTTCTAAACGGTCCAATTTCTTAAATCCATGTAAAGTTATTGGTGTAGATCTTGGAAAAGAGAGATCCCTCTTTCCTGCAAGGTATCATTTCAGGGAGTTTTTGATATCAGTCACAAACTGGTACTTGACATCTCTTTTTATCAGCCTCTAATGAGAATAATTTACATAATGAATAAGAACTATTCTATCATGGGATAAATTGTGTAAGATGCACAGAAATTTGTTAAGGATTCTGTCGGATATTCCCTGATGGAACTCAGAAAGAAATTAAGCAAATTTGCAGGTTTGATTGTAGGTCCACACAATAAACGGTTCAGCCACCTATAGAGTAATTAAAGCAAAAACCATTAAAAGAAGAAAACTGAAAGAGAGAGATTCAAATCATGATAG
Source organism: Cyclocarya paliurus (assembly GCA_029856935.1). Classification (NCBI taxonomy): domain Eukaryota; kingdom Viridiplantae; phylum Streptophyta; class Magnoliopsida; order Fagales; family Juglandaceae; genus Cyclocarya; species Cyclocarya paliurus. The sequence goes on from CM056949.1 coordinate 12,041,573, forward strand.
GAATATGGAAAGAAATAGGGAAGAAATTGAATGCATATTTATTTATCATTGTTAAATAATAGTGTGGCACAATACTGGAACATCAAGTTCAACTGCTACTTGAAGTCTCACCAACTATTACATTCAGTAAACAGTCACAGAAATACACAACAGTTTTAACATGAATCCCTGAACTCGAAGCCTCTATATTCAGCACAAAACATAAATAAATGATGGTAGGAAGTTAGCAGAACTGCTTACTCCAGCAAACTACATCTGAACTGGCCACCTGATAGAGACAGCTTCTCTGCTTTCATAACTGCATGTGAGGGGAGAGGACTGAAACTTCGGGATGGGCCATAAAAATGAGGGAAGCTATTGGAACCATCCACAACTTCATATACCAATCCATCACCAAGCTACAACAATGTGCACATAAAAAAGGCGACCAGAGATAGTCAGACATTGGGATTAGGCTTTCGGAAGAAAGAAAAAAAAATCTAACCAATTACAGGATCCAAATCAATCCCAACAAAGGATAAAATTAGCTCCCATAGAACATTTATGGTCTCCACCATAGAGTAGTTGAGTTCCCCAATTCTTAATCATTATCCCATTCTTCAAATTCCATGTTATGTCTCCCTCTTTTTAAGGTCTACTACAGGTAGGATACATACTTCCAGGGACATAAAAATGTCCTCTGATAGCCTAATTACATGTTCCACTTCAAGCATACAATAACATGACCACAGCTCAGATTACTTAGAGATTCCATAAACTGATGACACATGGTTGATCAAAATTTGAAATTGAGACTTTATTGAGAAGGTTACCTAGACCCAATCCCTTCCAGCTGGTGCCTTCAAAGCACACTCCAAACCCTAACTATTTAAATTATCCGTATTCAACAATGTGGAGGCTAAATGAAAAACAAACCAACTAGCCCAACAGATTAAATTAAAACTCTCATTGGGCCTATGGGCAAAAAATTTAGTTTGTCACTATCTCTCATGATTGGGTGTTGGGGAGAGGTATACCCAGAGGACATCATCTTAAATCGAAAGAGGGTTTGGACCCAATAATGTTATTATCAACTATCCATCTTGTGACTACAATCTGATCTGATGTGTGTGATTACAGTCTCACATTTCTATAACCAAACTGGTTAATAATAGTTTCTGTACTTTCTACACTTCCGATAGCTTGACATCCACATGACATGAGCACACAGCCTATGCATCGCTCAAAGAAAACATGGACTCTATGTTGCCTCTATGGTTCATTTCCATCTGTATACACTGAAGTTTATGCACGTACCATCTTAGCATCAATTTGAAGCAAGTACAACTCCTCCTTAGTGTTCAAGAAAAAATTCTGCAATGTTGACTGTACCTGCACATTACAAATAAACCAGCCACGGACTAATTAAGAATTTTCTTTCATTTTCTTCTGATCCTTCATAGCCAAACCGTGAGACTGGAGTACAGATATATAGACAGCGTGAAGCCCTTTTCCTGGGAAAAGAGTATATATTTTCCTCTGATACAAAATAAGAGTTTTGGTTTAAATGGGAAGATTATTAACAAAAGTAAAATTCAAACTCATTTCATGAAATGTTTATCATCTACTTTTATTCAACACTTTAATAGGAAAGGTATAGTTTGAGAAAAGGCTACGTCTCAAAGAGAAATTCTGGCATCAAAATTGAGAACCTGATGGCGTTTGCTGAGATGGATGAAACCAGAAGACTTGTCAAGTTCTCCGCCGTAGAGAGATCCAGTTTTCTGCAACTCTTCCCATTCCTTAATGGTGCTAATCCTGTACACAAACTCTTCCGCTTCACTCACTCCATCCTTCGAGGCCATGTTTTACTGTGTTTATCGGTTGCCGATTGGGTTTCCGAAGGCCAGAGAGAGAAATTGTCAGGCTCACAGTATAGGTTCTGTTCTCTTCAACTCCCAAATCCCAATCAGAGATAAACACTGTTCACCACAAACTATGCTCTGGGTCCATCACACGTGTCCATCCAGTATTTTCCTTTTTATTTCTTTTCTGTTTTTTGTGTAATTTTTATATTGTATTTTTTTTTTTATTATTATAGAACTTACATTTTGTTCGGTGTAATGATTCGATTCTGATTGATTTAGGGTTCGTTTGGTTACCCAACTAAATTCAATTCATCTCACTCATCATTATAATTTTTTTAAATTTCAATACAAAATATAATAAACAATTTAACTTTTTCAAATATCAAAACAATAAAAATATTTAAAAATAATATTTTAATAATATTTTATTATCTAAACTCAACTCAACTCATTTCAACAACCAAACACACCCTTAGTTTTGTAATTTTTTAGAATCGAATTAGTATACATCAATTTTAAAATTTTAATAATTAATATCGGATTAATTCATTATTAAAATTCAAACTTATTATTTTTTCAGTTTGGTATGATTTTTCCAATTTTATGGATAGACAAAATCATATTTCAACAAAATTTTAATAAATGATTAACTCATATCCCTTATTTTATATTATATTAATTTTAAGTTATAAGATTAAAATATCTATGTTATATTAAAAATTATAAGATTAATTTATGTTATATCATAATCAAATGTTATATTAAGATTTATAAGATTAATTTTCTGCTATATCAAATTTTATATTAATTTTATGTTATAAGATTAATAAACATGAATAATAAGATTTTAAAATTTCATATTATATTAATTAATTATTTAGCATATAATATATATAATATAATAGAAAAAGTATATAAAAAATTAAAAATAATATATATGTACCAATTGAACCGGAATTTAAAAAATAAAAAAGGAACTTGATCGATTTTCAAACGATTTTTCTAAATATAAACTAGTGCTGAACTGAACCGATTTAGAACTGGATCATCCGTTCCGTCTTATTCACCGATTTTTCTCTTCTCTTTTTTTTTTTTTTTTTTTTTGTTACAGCCTTAAATTTTGCATCTTCAAATATTTGTATTAGGCACCTCAAATTGTTTTAAATTAACATATTGTATTCTCAAATTATAGAAAAAAATAATTGTAAATCGGTGGGGAGGATACATCTTCTACATCCCTAATGTAATACGATTTTATTTGCATACAAAATTTAAAATTTGAATATTGTAATTAGATTTTGCACATTAATAATGTAAATATTGTACTCTATACTGAATTACAAGTATAATAACTTATTATTAAAAAAAGCTCGAGACTTTACAATTGGATTGTAACCATTTAGATAAAATAAAAGGAAGTGACGCAGGATAATCTTGACCATCAAATTTAATTAAAGATGCGAAGTATTCTTAAAAAAAAAAATGCAAAGTGTTAATTTTTTATAGATCGATAGTGTAATGTTTTAATTTTGTTAATTTGAGATGCAAAATGAAAAATTCTTACTAATTCGAGGATGCAAAGTATATTTTTGTTTTTTATTTTTTCCTTCTATCTCCTTAAATTTAGGACTTAAAAGATTTAAAATCCAACGTTTTACTTAGTGCATGTTTAAGATTACGGTAGGAAATATCACTTATAACTTTAGAACTTATAATTTATAGCTTAAGTAATAAAATCTATTATCAAAAAGTTATAAACAGTGTTGAAATCACTTTCAAACATGTTACATTTATTTATAAACAAATTAAAAAAGTGTTTTATGATACAGAAAAGACGATCTTAAAGTTGTATAAATATTTTTGTCGATTAATAATTTTTTTAAAATTTGAATTAAGTTATGCATTATCTAAAAAACACGTTTGAGGAAAAGTATCAAAATGATGATTTTTTTTAAATGTACTTTATAACTTATTTGAGATTAAAAAGTATTTTAATATGTAACACCCAAACAACTTAATTTTTTTCATTAAATAGCTTCTAAGAGTATTTAAATATTTTTTAAAACTCTTAACACAATTTCAAAGAGACCCTTAATAATGCTATGGGCCAAATTAACGTTAGAATTTAAAAAATTCAAAGTAGTGATAATTATACCAAATATTTTTTACAAAATAGTTATCCGAATTCTGGTATATAACGTGAGGAAAGATGGACCAATATTTAATACTTTTTAATAAAATTACATAAATAATAAGAAACATTATAAAAAATATTACAACATTTGATATAATATGTTTTAAATAATTATTTATTCAAATAGTAAGTATACGTAGATAATGTCACCTCAATATAATAATAAAATTAAAATAAAATACGATAGATATACAAAGATCGATGAAAAATAGGAACTCAGCATAATAATAAGATTAAAATGGAATGCGAATCCAGCGTGTAGAACTTTCCTTGTATGGTTTTCTCGACCATTCAAGTAAGAATTGGTAAAATTAAAAGTAGAATTCGAATCCGCGTAGAACACCAAAGACAAATACCGTCAACTTCCAAGCGTCGTCCATGGGTTAGTTCAAAGCCGAACCCAAAGCATTTTTTTACTCTTTAATTTCCTCCGAAGGGGCCTACAGCGTTAACTACGAGACAATAGGGACAGTGCCTCCCAGTCTCTGCTCCAGCTCCAGCAACAGCCAGTCAGAAGTCAGCCATGGCTACGATGGCAAAACCGGCCGCGATTGGTCTCCTCCATTCCCACCTCAAGGAACTCCCGCTCATGGACTTTTCCTCCTCGCTTCTACGCCCCAAGTTCGGAGACTCCCGCCTTCCTCCTCAGCTCAATGTGACTCTGAACCTCTCGAGGAATGCCTCAATTATGCCCATAATCAGAGCCCAGAGCTTTCCTGGTTTGTCTTGCACGCACAATCTAGCAATACTATGATATAATATATTCATGGGTTTCGGATCAATATTGCAGATCATTTCTTGGTTGTCAAAGTATTGATACTTACTTTTTTGCTTTGCTTTTAGATTATGTCCCGGACTCTAAGTTTTACAAAGTTGAAGCTATTGTGAGGTGCTTTCTGTTTCTCGGAAACCCGATTTGTTTTCCGTTTCGTGCATGCGATCGATTATGTTCCTTTTTGGGGGCGTCTGTAACTTGTGAAGCGTGCATGCATTTATAGCTATTTTTCTGAATTAGTGGTTATGATATTTGATTTTTGTCGTCGAATGATCTTATTGAGTTCGCCATGCCTAACTTTGTTTTCAATTTTTTTGTCTTGCTGCTGAATTTGGGACGAAATAGGTCCTGGCGAGTCCCGTTGGTCTCTTCGGTAAGCGTCAAGTTGCCTTTTTGGTTTTCTGTTGGAAAATTTATAAAATGATGTAATTAAAGTATTCGAGAAATTCATAGCTGAGATATGTTTAACTGATTACTAGTAATTTCAAGCACTCTTTTCTCAATATGCCTTCAATTTCGTACATGCATTCCTGTCATGATCAAATCAGTCGAGATCCCGGAATGTTTTCATAGATGCATTTTCCATGCGTTAACCTTTAAAGGCTCCAAAATCTCCTGCAGTGAAGGTCAGTGGTACTTCATGGTAAAGATACTTTGGAAAAGTAGTTCGCAAGCTACACAAATTACATGTAGATGATGATGGGAGGTTCCACAGGACACAGAATGGTACTATCACATGGCGCTATGTGATAAGTGGTGAATGGAGTGCTGCAAAGTTGAGGTTTTCAGTTTGAGATGATAAGATGAAGGATGCCAAATCAGATAAAATAACATTTAGATAACTTTGTTAATCAAGACATGTTTCATATCAAGCAGAGCCCTCATTTTCTTGGTGCTCTGAATTTTGAGGTCATGTACCAGCCTGTCAAAAGAACCAAATATAGGCTGTTACCTAAGTCCCATATGAAGTTCTAGATTAAGTATGTCCTTCCTCTGGTGACCACTGCTTTAGACTCGGGGCAAGATTCTAGTTAGGTCAAGGATCAGCCCAGGTACTCTTTGAGAATTTATGCTGTTTGTGTGTTAGGGGGGGGGGGGGGTGTTAGTTCCATTATTTGGCATTGCAGTCTGTAGCAGCTAGAAGGTGGCTCTTACATATGCCATGCAAATTGGGTCAGTTCACTTAAGTAGTTACCACCACCTAATGATTAAGCGACAAAATCATTTGAGCTTTTGGGCCACAGATTACATTCCTTGGATTTCTTAACTGTTTATGGGAACTGTGTAATACTTTACCGAGCAGAAATCCTTGCCAAATGATCTGGGTCAACTGAACAAAGTAGAATGCCGATATGCATCATGACAAGCACTATCTGATCCCATTTACCACACATAAATGATTGCTTTCTTGTAACAGAATTAGTTGGTCATTTCTAGAAGTTCCTTAAAAGTTTCAGACCGGTAACCGCACATGACACTCCAGAAACTTGTCCTGAAATTGTAACACGTAACCTCTATCTGTGAAAGAGGTTAAACGGCGGGGCGGTTACTACTAGACAAGAATTATTTGGCAGTCAACTATAACATCCGCACATGGTAATTATTATAATAGTAGTAAAGGAAACTATTAGTGACTTTCCACCATATGTCTATATACATGTTATATTTATCAACAAGACCATAACTAACCCTACTGCTATATAACGATGCCTTTGGTCACCATTTGGCCATATGCTTTTTCATAGATTTTTTAACTTGTTCAAACTTTTGTATACACACAGTGCTAAAGTCAAATAACAACACACCTTTATCCTTGTACAACATAATATTATGCAATATTTGGCTATGCAATATTTGGCTTCACATTTCTTCTTTAATTATTGACTTTCTTCCGACTGTGATTTTGACTAATCTACTTAATTGGTTGATGTGGAAGTAACTTGTGTTTCTTTTCTGAAAAATAAAGGCTCTGCTGAAAATGGGCATTCGCGGTGTTACAGTATCTGATGTTCGGGGCTTTGGTGCTCAAGGTGGTTCACCAGAAAGGCAGGGTGGTAAGTCTATCTTTTATAGGCATTAACTTGACTGATTATGGTTGGAGATTTACTGATTAGATTGGTGGATGTTGACTTATCTCTAATGAAGATGATTCATTTCCTCAATTTTGCACCCTCTCCTGTATTCACACTGCATGAATCCAATCTGTTAGATCTGAAATGATCAAGTGTTTCATTAACCGGTGAATTATACTCGCATTTTTCATTCACTTTGAATATCACTTTTGTTGGTTGTTTTGTTTGCTTGTTCGTCTGTTTTGGTACTAAACAAAGAATTCTTTGTTTGGTCTCACTTACTTTTATATCTGCTCTTTCTTATATCATCACTAAGGTCTTTTTTTAAATGTTTTGTTTATTAATCTGTATTCTGTAGGGTCTGAATTTTCTGAAGACAAGTTTGTTGCTAAAGTTAAAATGGAAATTGTAGTGAGCAAAGATCAGGTATTAAGAGTCTAACTTTGTTGTATGGACTAGAAACTAAACATTTATTTTCCCTAGCAAATAAGTTGACTATTCATCACAATTCTGCTAAGGAAAAAAATTGTGGTATATTTTGTCACTATACTGTTACTAATTGATACCTGCATGCCGTCCTCTCTTAGGTTGAGGCAGTAATAGAAGAGATAATTAAGGAGGCAAGGACTGGTGAGATTGGTGATGGCAAAATTTTTGGTTAGTTTCTTTGTTAGTCTTGATGAGTATACTTGGACGCCTTTAATTTCCTTTTTTTTTAAACCTTAAAGCTAGTGTACTGGTTATAGAACTTTTGTTCTATTAGCAATTTAGCAGCTTTATTTTTATTTTTTCTTTCTTGGTTGGCTATTTATGTAAAGTTATCTGAGGGATTTGCTTGTTTCTACATCTGTTGGTTTTTTTACTATGTTTTCATGAAGTTATCTATTGCCTTCTCTTTGGTTTTAGTAATAACCAAATGCATTATGCTAGATCATGTTTGCAGCCTCCGAGAGTTTGTTATATTTCGGGCACTAATTTTGAAATGAATGAAAGTTGCATTTCTTAGAGAAACCTCTCATTTTTACTGAATCTGAAGCCCAGGTAAGGTCATTTGGGGAAAGAAATGTCAGACCGACAAACACAAGTAAAGCTCAATTGTTCTTCTTTTCCTTGCCCTATTGCTTGATGAAATTTCTGCAGTTCTTTGGAAAACATCTTTGTTCAGAAATCTGAAACGATGCTACTTACACTAGCTACAGAGAAAGTAGGACTAAATATGGGAAAAGTACTATTGAGAACGTACTCATGGTAGTTGCATAATCTACTTTAATATGATTCTCAGGGAAACAGTTCTTTTTTCCTCTCAATGAGGGAAAACTTGGATAGATATGCTTTTAAAACAAACAGTGATAAGTGCTTTGGTTTTTTTTTTTTTGGGGGGGGAAGATCCCTCTGTCCTTTAAGGTAAGGGTTTCTGATATGGGATGCAACCCACAGCCGGGGCTCTATGCCCCTACAAAAATTGCCTGGCAAAAAAAGAATCGAAGTGGTTTGATCATACATTTATTGAAATAGTTCCAACTTTAACATTCCTACTTATCAGATTGTATAGCTGCATTAGTACTATCTCAACATGTGAAACATTTTGCATCAAATTACTTGGTCAAAGTCTGACCGAAGTGACTAGTATTTGAAGTCTGGGGTGGTAGGTGAGCCAAGTTGTTTGAGGCTGGCCAGTATTACAGAGAGAAACCCATATACTTGTAATGGGGTTTTCCATTATAATTGAGTTATTTGTTTATTTTGATGGCTTGGTTCTTCTAACAAAAGACTTGGGATCTGTTTTCATTGATTGCGCAGTGGTGCCTGTGTCAGACGTGATAAGAATTCGCACCGGTAACTCATTGCACTTTTGAATGATCACAATTGTGAAGTTTCATTTCCTTGTCTGAATTACCGCCTCAAAATGTACCCAACTAATCTCCGATGTTTGATTTCCAGGGGAGCGTGGGGAGAAGGCAGAGAGGATGACAGGAGGGCGAGCTGACATGTCTGCTACTGCATGACCTGTTGAAGGGTTGAATTGAGCAGTCGAGCTAAGCCCAGCTCAATTCCCTGCTCCTCCTTTAGAGCTTAGAAGCTCGTGCAACTTAGTTTTCCCACAGTTCTCTTGCGAAGAATGGAAATAAAAGGAAAGACCAGTCTTGTTGCTTCTCTCTCTAAACAACAGTAGCATATGAGAGCCAAAAGCTTAATGAGACCTGAAGAACCTAATATATAAGCTATTTCTAACGCCTGGTAGAGATGGAATTATTCTAGCGGCGGTTGAGAACAGAAAACTTATGAAATTGAAACCTATAAAGGAAATGCATGCAAGAAGAGAAAATTATGAATGGAGCAGAAAATGCTCTAGATGACCCAATGAACAAAGCAGTAACTATGAAATACCTTCTATTATTGAAATTGAAAGTTGTGAAATTATTTGAAGAAAAGGGAACTTATGTCAAACCAGACGAAATTTTGATTATGGTATAAAATTAAAATACGTAACGAAATAAAGACTTTTACTGTAAATTTGTAATCTAAGTACTACAAAAAAAAAAAAAAAAATCTTAAAAATTGAAATTTTTTTAATCAATTATTCGAAGTGGGAAAATAGTTGATTGAAACTAGGGTCTTATGCACAATTTTGATATTCTCCATACACAATAGTTTATCAATATCGAATCAAGAGCCTTGCATCGTCAATTTCTCTCTTTGTTAAAGGTTGATTCGGGATATTTCTCTAGCACCATAGAAGGAAGAGTTGGGCACTTCCGTGTTAGAAAAGAGAAAAACATGATTCTGTAATCACTCAAGGGGCATACCGGGCGGGGTAGCCCCCTCCCTGCCTCTGCATGGGCAGGGGAGTAAAATTTCTCCCCATCCCCTGCCCCCGCATGCCGGGGCGGGGTACCCCGTCCCGGACAACAGGGTGCAGGTGGGGGGGTCAGTCCACCTGCCCCTTGCCCCCTACTAGGCCTTTGATCTAGAAGGGATTTCTAGACATTTTTAGCCCATAAACTACTGAAATGGGCCCAAAATGGCCCAGAAACAACCTCTGGGCCATTTTGAGCCCATAAAATTAAAAGTAAAAAAAAAAAAAAAGTTAAAAAATGAATAAGATATTAAAAAAAAAATTATATGAATAAAAATAAGATATACATAATACGAATTTACTACTATATACTACTAGTCTAATACCTAATAAATTAATGATAATAACTAAACTTTTACAAATTTACAAAATTGAAAGGCTAAACAATTACAAACATAAGTGTCCAAGGGACATTGTATCAGCATTACAAATCAATTTAATACATCAATATATAATTTGAATATTTGATAATTCAGATTTGAGGCTTGAGCAGTGAGCACATATTCATGTTACAGCGGAGGTAGACGTCGTCTGACACTGAATAGTCTCATTTGTTGCTATAACAATAAATACTAAAATTAATACCGATAAAATCGAAATAAATATAAATAAATTAAAATATATCAAAATAAAAATAACAATTACCAGGTGGTTCAGATCCAGACTGATCACCACCCTCCTTCTCATCGATCTCCTTAAAATCTAAAACATCCGGAACATATATATTATTTCCTATCGTCCAACTCTATGTGCATATCAATGTCTCCACAGTTGAATGAGATAATGAACTACGGAAATGATCCAATATGCGCCCTCCAGTACTAAAGGCTGACTCTGAGGCAACGGTGTTAATAGGGATGGCCAAGATACAATGGGTTATCTCAGAAATGATGGAATATTTCTTTACTGCAGTCTTCCACCATACCAATATATCGAAGTTGTCATCATTTTGAATAAGATCCACTGACAAATAATTGTTCAACTCCGAAACCACCTCCGTAGATTGACGGACTAGTGTGAGATTATGTGCAAGAGTTTTAGTCCATGCTAATCTACGCTTCTTTGCTGGCCCAGTGTCTGAAGGAGGCGTTGGGGTAGGTGTAGGTGTAGGTGTAGTAGATGTAGTATCACTCTTAATTGCATTAAACTCATCATACAATTTAGCCAGGGTATCTCAGGCCATATCACCAATAAGATCAGTCCATGCCTGATCATGCGCAAGTCTCAAACCATATAACATGCCTGAAATTTTTAGGCAGAGATCAAGAATAACAGTCACATATAACAAAAGATTCAATCTAGTCAAATCTCCCTAATACTTGTCATAGTTGACCCTCATAGTCAATGTCATCCCCCTCATCTTTATATTGGAACCCTTACACATGTCGTCTAATTTTTCTTTTACCCTACATATTTGTTGACAAAACTCATAAGATGTAGGGTACAAAAAACCAGATAACTTCAATGTGACATCATGAAAAAGTCCGAGAAAATCAACAAAAGTAGAAACTACCTCCCAATCATCATCATTAGGCTTTTCTAAACCCCTGTGCTCATCAAAGTATTTAACATATTGAATATAATGCTTTCCTAAGCCCCCGTGCTCATCAAAGTATTTAACATATTGAATGTCTTCATCTCCCAATAACTGAAAGGCTGCCTTATATTCTTGGGCGGCCTCTAACATCAAATAGGTTGAGTTTCATCTGGTAGGAACATCAGTACAAAGACCCTTCTTCGATGTTATGCCCATAGCTTTCGCAGCAACCTTGAACTTCTCCAATCTAGAAGGAGAAGACCTCACAAATTTCACAGTCATTCTAACTCGTGCAACTGAGTTATCAATATCTTTCAACCCCTCAGTCACAATTATATTCAAGATATGTGCAGCACATCTAACATGCATATATTCACCACCCAAGAATGTTTTATTTGCCTCTCTAAGATAAGTTTTTAGATATCCCAATGCGACATCATTAGACGAGGCATTATCAACGGAAACAATCAAAACTCGTGTCAACCCCCACTCCTTTATTGTGGTCTACAAGGTTTTTCCAATAGTCTCACCCTTGTGATCAACTATTTGACAAAACTTAATAATTTTTTTATGAAGAATCCAATCATAATCAACAAAATGGGCAGTCAAAAATATGTAATTAAAATTTTGGATAGAAGTCCAAGTATCGGTAGTGAGGCAAACTACCAAACCTGCCAATTGGCCCCTCAAAATATTTTTATCTTTTCTGTATATCTTTTTAGTATTTTTTGTCACAGTGTGACGAGAAGGAAGCGAAAATCTAGATTCCAATTCTCTAACAAGTTCCTTAAACCCTCTCCCTTCCACACACTGAAAAGGTAGCTCGTCTATGATCACCATATAAAGCTACCTTCCTTCTACACTCATCGAGATTATATTTCGTAAACCCTTTCAATGTTGAACCCCCATTACTCTCATCCGCCATTTTTTTAGTCCAACATCTAGTATAGATTGATTCTTCTCCAATAAAAATCTTAATATTGGACTCTTCTTGCATTGTTCCTCTAAATGGATCTTTAACTAAGATGTATCATGTTTCCTATAGTGACAGCCATATATTTTTTCACAGTAATTACATTTAACTTGGGGATTATTGGGGTCACCACCTTCTAGTTTGGTAAAGTGAGACCAAACTATGGACACAAGTTTCTTGCTTTGTGTTAGTTGGGGCATGGGGGTTGGAGTAGGCTCAATAAGGGCCAATTCTGGGGCAGGGGTAGGGATACTGGTAGGGGTAGGAGAGCTATCACTGTAATCCCTTTGAAAATACATCCCTGATTTCTCAACAAAATAAAAATTATAAAATTAAATAAGGTTTCAATTGCAAAGCGAACACAATACATATATAAAAAAAAACGTAATAATACATCATACAATTTTAAAAAAATATTTTTATTTATTTAGGGGTTTCAATTAGAACCCCTAAATTTCAATTAAAAATTTGAAAGGGTTTCAATTCTAAACTTTAATTGAATGGGTTTCAATTAAAACTCCTAAACAAAATTGGGGTTTCGGATTGAACCCTTTCAATTAATTTAGGGGTTCAATTGAAACCCCTAAATTAATTGAAGGGGTTTCAATTGAATTTAGGGTTTCGGATTGAACAATTGATTTAAATCCGAAACCCTAAATAAATTGATTTAGGGGTTTCAATTGAAACCCTAAACCCTAAACTTCATTTAGAGTTTCGGATTTGGACTCTAAACTAATTGAGGGTTCCAAATTCAAAACCCTACAAAGTACAAACATGAAACAGCAGAAAAAACATAGTGACAAACACATGCACAAACCAGAATCCACAGCACACAAATTCACAATCATTCTCATCCTCCATCTCCGATCCAACCCATCCTTCCTCCAATCTCCAATCTAAAACTCAAAAAAAAAAAAAAAAGTCTCAGACTAGGAGTCTTACCTTTGGAGTTTGGAGTTCGGCAGAGCAAAGTTTCAAACGTGCGATGCTACTGCTCGTGCAGTCGACGGTCATGACTCGTGCGAGAGAGAAGAGATTGAGAGAGAGACTGAGAGAGAGACAAGGCTTCGAGAACGAGAAGAAGAAAGTGAGGGGGGGTAACGGGGGTTAACATATTAGTGAAACAACGCCGTTTCACTAATATGGAGTTTCTTTTTTCTTTTTAAATATATATGTAAATATATATTTATATATATATCATACGGGGCGGGGGAAACACGGAGCGGGGCCTAGCCCCCTTCGCCCCCCGCCCCCATTCCTCTTCAAGGGTGCGGGCGGGGCCACCCGCACCCCGCCTAAGCGGCCCGGAGCCCCACCCCACATGGGTGGGGGCGTGGCGGACGGGGCGGTGCAGCGGGGTGCAGGGCCCCGCTACCCACCCCAGTGTAATGAATGCCACGGCACAATTCTCCTTGAATCGTTTAGCATTACATAGAGGAAGAATAAGATAGTTTTCATTTTTACTCATTTAAAGGTACCCAATAGAAATTCAATGATCTTGATACCGAGATGATAATAATAATATAGGGTTGAATATAGTTTTTGTGTGTATACGCATTACTAATTATGATTTTTTTTTTCCAAGAGCCTGATGGCATATGACCATGTTCTCTAAATGAAAAACTTGGATTCAAAACCTCTCACCCCCTTTATTAAAAAAAAAAATTATGATTTTTTTTGGAGATATACTAACTATGATCTTATGATTACTAGTAGGGGTATAGAACCGGACTAGATTTTTTTCGATCGGGTTCGGATATCCGGGTGAATCTAGGCGGTTATTCGCCTAGATTGGTTTATTAGAAATTAAAATTAAAAAAAAAAACCATGAAATGAAAAAATGAAGAATTTTAGCAAATGTAAATTTTTCTTTAGTTGATATTGAAGAAACCTAGTTAAATCATAGGAAAATGTTATTTGTACATACTGCTTACATAATAATACATGATGATATGTAAGATATAAATATGATGAAAATTATAAAATTTGAATTTCAAAATTTGAATTTAAAAAGAAAATTAATAAAATGAGTTTGTACGTAAAATTGTAAGTATGTATAACACTACTCTAAATCATAAGATTGCATGATTGTGAGACCATATTAATAATTCATGGGGTGCAAGATTAAATGAATAGTAGTTATTTCATCGTATTGTCTTATGAGCAATGCTGCTTGTCATCTTAGATTTAGATATTTTCAATCAAATTTACTGGTATATCATCATAGTTTATATGGCTTTCTATGTTTACCACTTAAACTGAAAATAATTTAAAATGTTCTACGTTAATAATTGATTGGGATGATAAATTTTAGAATGCAGAATAACAATTCTGCATTTGTTATTCTGCATTCTAAAATTGTTGAAGGTATTGGGTGGAAGAATAGGGAAAGTCCTCTCCTTTTCCATTCAGAATTTGAATTATTCGTAAGTATCAATCACCTAAACGACATATTTTCAGATGATTTAGGGAATAAAACAGCATGTTATGAATTGATTTTACAAATTAATTATTTAGATGAAAAAAAATCACTTATAATGTTACACATTAGTTGGTGTGACTAAGGATGCTGTAATTTAGGATGAAAATAACAATTCCCTTATAATAAATAAAAAAATATTAGCCGAAAATATAGATAATATATAAATTGATGTGAAAAACACATTATTAATCTGATTTATAAAATTTAAATTATTCTAAAAATTTTATGATAAATCAAATCGTGTCAAGCCGCCTGAAAGCCTACACATTGATAGTCTTAGCACCAATTTGCCAATAAAAAATGTGTAGTGTGGAATAATAGAATTTTTTATTAATAAAAATTAAAAAAGGAAAGCCTGAAAAACAATTAAATATGTGTATCGCGGTGACTCCTGGTGTGTAAATAAAGACGTCTCTCATTTGCCGTAGGCAGTGGAAAGCATCGTTGCGAAGAACGGCTCTCTTTTTTCATTGGAGGGAGTGCGAGGGAGGGAGAGGGGTAGATCTCTCTCTGTTTTCATTCTCAGGCCTCAGGCAAGTCCTTTCCTTTCTATCTCTCCCTCGATTAGTTTACCTCTTTTCATATCTTCCTATTCATGTGATGTGACTGCCTTACGATATATATATATTTATATATATCATTCTGTGATTATTATTTTGGTCAAAATAAATTTTCGATCTACATCGTTAATTCGTCTATTAACTTTCGATTTCCCTTTGGATCTCTTGCCGTGTGCTTCCATTTATATAATCCTTCTATGCTTTTCCTTTTCTTTTGAAATCATTAGCTTTGATCTAGGTTCTAGATTTCGTTTACCTTAGAATTCAGGTTCTCCACTGTTGGATCGGGTTCCATTGGGTCAGGGTTATTTCCCGAATAAATTTGGCCTTCCCTTCCCGATCTGATACTGACTAGATGAAGCCTGGAACCGGTGGTGGTGACGTTTTTTGGGTCGTGTGGCCCCACTCGTGATCGTGTAACGTGTTTCTATTACGAGCCTTCCTGCTCCGACTGCAAGGGGAGCACACGACCATATGCTCTGAAACTGTTAGGGAGATCTGAGACATCAGCTTAACCAAAAACTTAATCTTGGATCTAAATTCTAATGCTAATTCTAGTTATATTATATTCTATGTTGCTTAATATGCGTGTTATAATCTGTACTCTAGCATAGAATTCACAAGTGTATATTTCAACTTGTTCACTGTTTGTTTAAGAGTTGTGGTTGCTATTGCATTTTCTAAGAAATGTACTTCTGGGGATCTTGGCTAAGTTAATGACATGAAATTGGGATTTCTGGATATAGAATTACCATTAAGGGAAAAAGATGGGGCTGTCTTTCACCAAGCTTTTTAGTCGTCTGTTTGCTAAGAAGGAGATGCGTATACTCATGGTGGGTCTTGATGCTGCTGGTAAGACCACCATTCTTTATAAGCTCAAGCTGGGAGAGATTGTCACCACCATTCCTACCATTGGTAAGTCCAATGTCGATAAATAAATGGGGTTTTATTGATTAATGTAGATAAACTCATTTCTGCTTCTTCTTCTTTGTTTAAACTGTTTATGGTGAGTTTTTAAAAAAGTGATATTGGTTATAGGATTTTCAAAAAGCCTTTCGAGGTGGAAATTGTTTTTGTGAATGATGTTAGCATATCCATATTAACAATAAACTCTTGCTGAAGTAGATTTAGCAATCAAGATTCAAGATGATTTTTTTTTTGTCTGTTTAAGAGAACTTGTGTTTGTCTGAAAAATTAATTTTATTACTTGGAAACAATTTGCTTATGTCTTGACATTACAATGGTTTGTGCCTTTTACTGAAATTTTGTTATGTATCAAACACAAATGTTATTTGATCAGGATTTAATGTGGAGACTGTGGAATATAAGAACATCAGCTTCACTGTCTGGGATGTTGGTGGTCAGGACAAGGTATGTATAAAAAGATTCTTACTATTTGTAGCACTTTGTCTCCTGGAATTATGCAAAACTACAACTAGGTGTATTCTCTTAATTTGGCTTTCGCCCAAATGCATCTTTGCAAGCCATCCAATAAGATGCAGGGTGTTTGCTTTCCTTATGTTTTTTTATCTGATATTATTAATCATAATGCCAAGGCACAATAATTGAAATCAGACCTCTCTAGATCACATCACCTGAATATTGAGATGGCATATTATAAAAAAAAAAAAAAAAAAAAGATGGCCTATTATCTATCATAATGGATTAAGGTACTGTACAATCTTGTGCTTCTCAATGCCTCTAGTGGTTGATTTTGAGCCTTTTCCTTCTAGATCCGTCCTTTGTGGAGACATTACTTCCAAAACACCCAAGGACTTATATTTGTGGTCGATAGCAACGACCGAGACCGTGTAGTTGAAGCTAGGGATGAGCTGCACAGAATGTTAAATGAGGTACGAGAAGCTGCACCATTTAGAAGACTTCAAATGTTGCTTCATATGTCTGATATTGTTATTGTTTGTTACTTTGTCAGGATGAGTTGAGGGATGCAGTGCTGCTAGTGTTTGCAAACAAGCAAGATCTCCCTAATGCCATGAATGCTGCTGAAATAACTGATAAGCTTGGCCTTCACTCCCTCCGTCAACGTCACTGGTGAGAAAAATTTTGGCCTTTCTCTCTCTCCCTCTCCCTCCCTTTAACCCTTCTGTAACCATGTCCAAAATTCATTGCAGGTATATCCAGAGCACATGTGCCACTTCTGGTGAAGGGCTCTATGAGGGACTTGACTGGCTCTCGAACAATATTGCAAATAAGGTTGGTCATGGTCTTATAATATCATATTACTACCTTTGCACTTTTCAGCTTTCGTAAATACCTTGATTTTGTTTTCCTTGCTTCTTGGTTAATTTTATTTGTTTAATCTACGTAAAATTGCAGGCATAGATGGCTTGATTCTGAGCTTTAGGTCGCAGCACTGCTGGAATATAAGTTGCATTTTTTTTAATATGTTCTGAACTCGCTATCCTGTTTAGTGACCTTTTCTACCGGATTATAGTTTCCCTTGCAAACATCTTTATTATTTGTAGTTTCAGAAGAATTCTTAAAAATTTTCTGGATAGAATTGTATTTACAATTGTCATGTGGATGTAATGCCATTTACCCTTTGTTGGAAACTGGAGAGCAATCATCTCTGCCGTGTGTTTGGTGTCAAACTAGTAGAAGAAAACGATGCTAGACCCCAACATAGGCTTTGGAAGAATTTATCAGGAGGGCAGAATCTGCATTAGAATGAGGGCTGACAAAATTCTGGTTGTATTTATTTTCTCGAAGTCACTTTCGAACTCTTCCATCGGGTTATTCTACCTACATTATCCAGCTATTCAAAACAAAGTAATACATTTTGCATACTAAAAGAAACTTCGGCATCAAAATATACAAACGAGTTAAGGTGATCATCTCACTTAAGAAAACTGCCGTTTTGAATAGAAACTAAGACAAGCTTTCAACAACTGAACACTTGAACCATAAAATTCCTTGCTGTCCACTCCCATTGGTAGATCCTAGCTGCCCTGTGACACAAACCGAGTATTAATCATACGTGAGAAGCAGGTCTCCCATTAAATTAGGTTATACGCTGAAGGTCGTAGAGCCGCACACTTCTTGGCACGGATTTTTGTAAGCCAACTCCCCAAACATGGTCTCCGCATGAAACTCCCTCGCCTCCGGTGAAGACTAAAGTGACCTTTAAACCCTACTCATGAAAAATTACATGAGTTAATCTGGATCCCTGTTTTCCAAATTTGAGAAGTTCAAACGATGTTTGCCACCTTTTGGCATGTGCTTTGTTCTGTTGGAATAAAGAATTCATTTAGAGCATGAACAAAAATGTAAGTACACACAAATAAATCAGTTTTTTTTTTTTTTCTTTTTCTTTTTTGAAATCAATAAATCAGTTTTTAAGTTACACGATCAAGAAAAAAACTACCTCTGCATGGGGCATGCTTCGAGGCAGTGATCCAAAGAGACACACGAGGTCCACGACCCCAAAGTCAGATAAATTGCAGAAACTTTACACGTTCGGTTGCATAACTCAGACTTCAAAATGGTTAATAGAGCTCAGGACAACAACTTCTGCTGCGTCAGTTTTTAAGTATACGGTTCACTGGAAGTAAGTCCAAATCTAATGTCTCTGTTGCGCTGTCTACACATTTAGGAACATGGATCAAACGCCCAAAAATGGCCATTTTCTCTGACAAATTCAGCAGGGCTTCATGTTTGTTTGCAAGTTCCATGAGCACCTTGATCCTTTTGAAAGAAACAAGGCTTGGCTTGTGGCCCTTCTCTACCATCTGCAGAAAACACCTTTCTGCTTCCACCAACTTTCCCATATCACAAAGCAAATCAAACAATACATCAGATACCAAGATATATGACCCAAAACCCTTCTCCACCATGTCATCCCACAACTGTAGCGCCATCTCGACCTTTTCCTGCCTCTTAAACAACCTAATAAGGAACATGCAAGACTGTGTATTTGGCAAACATCCGGTATCCATCATCCTCTGGTACAATTTCCAGGAACTCAGCAAATCATTTGACCAGTAGAAAATTCTGAAGAACAAATTGTATGTAGTTGAATTTGGATTTAAACCCTTACTTATCATCTCATCCATCAATTTATAGGCTTCGCCAAGCCTCTTTGCAATACAAAAATTTCTTATAGCAGCATTATACGCTGCAACATCCGGGTAACACCCATATTCCTTCATTTCCTTCAAGATCTCTTTAGCCTTATCAGGCTGACCAATCAACCCCAATCCTCCAATAAGACTAGTATACGTGATCACATCCGGTCTTATATCCTCACTTCGCATCGTCTCAATCACATTATAAGCCTTGTCCACTTCTCTCCCCTTGCAATACACATCAACCAAACAATTAAACGAAACAACATCTGGTATCACACCAATTTCCCTCATCTCTCCAAAGAACCCTTCCGCCTCCTCCGTGGACTTCCACCCTGACAACAATATATTAAAAGTCTGCAAATTTGGTCTAAACTCGTGCTTCAAACTATGATAAACATTCCTCGCATCCGCCATACTCTTCTCTTGACACAAAGTCCTTAAAAGCGCATTAAAGCAACCAGTATCAAACTCGGGTACGAGCTTCTTGAACCTTCTAAAAGACTCCACAGTTTGCCTAACGGAACATACCTTAGCAACTCTAGCTAAAACCACCATGACAGTACGGGGGGATATCAAAGATCGATCCTTTTGCCGCATTTCAATTAAAACATCCCAAATTTTATCAAACATTCGGCTTCTACCCAGTATATAAAGCATTGTATCCAACGAAAAAGTACTGTGATAAAACCCTCTTCTATTACCAGTATAATTGAAAAATTCCAAGGCATGGATTGGGTTTCCGTGGCTGAACCTGACCCTTTTCAGGACCTTATCAATCAAATCGTTAGAGAGGAAAACCCCACAAGATTTCAACGACTGCTGCAAGTTTTTTGAAGAGGTAGAGCTATTGATCACACGAAAGACCCTCTCAACGTCGTCGTTAAGGGATTGGTTTTCGGAGCAAAACAGCCGAGAGAGTAATGGGAGTGTGGGAGCATACCTGAATTGCGGTTGGAAGGAGAGGCACCTAGGAATAATAATCATCATCCTCAGCTGTGCCAATATACAGCTTTGATTTTTTTGCTTTCCTTTTCTTTGTGTTATTCTCTGATTTGGGTGAGATATAAGAGGGATTCCGTACAAATAAGAGAGAACCGGACCGTACAAATAAGAGAGATCCAGAAGTGGATTTCGCGAGCTAAGCAAAACTCACTCAGAAGCTCGATTTCACAGTGAGCAAGACGAAGACCTCCTTATTTGCACGCCCGCTCGCACCGAGAAAGGTACCGTTGAACCTAGGTTTAGGAGTAAGTTTGGGGCTCAGGCACCTCTATCTAACGACGGCGTTTTATGCATCGCCATAAAGTTGGGCCATAGGCTAGATACTTTTATAATGGGCCACTCCTTTCTCCGATAAGAAAATAACTTTTTTGGATTGGAAAATATAAATCGTTTATAACTATTTTACAACTCCACCTTAAAATAAACGATAATTATATAAAATTAAGATTATTTTTTAATGACTAGACATAACTATATTGATTTACTTGGAATGAATTGCAAGTATATCATTACCTTTTTGGACTTATCCCTGACCTTCAAACAACATTGGAGAGAGAGGAAATACATTCAAAATGAATAGTTCACAAACAGAAACAAGTAGTTAAAAATAAGAAAAATTTTATTTATCATTCTCACGCACCACAATTTTTTTCTCTTATCAAATGTGTAATATATCGATGATGAGTAGAATAATTCAATTAATTTAAGAAGAATAAAATAAGAAAAAATTTATAAAAAAAAAAAAGTGTGGCATGTGGGGGATTACGTCTATGCACATGGACAAACGACCCGAGTGACCCGACTTAAATCAATCCGATTTGACCAACATATGACGAGCCACTGTAAAGTCGGTTCCCCAACCCGACTAGTACCGGGTTTGTTTTTTGGGAGTTAAACCGACTGAAATATAGGTAGTCAGGGAGCTCCAATCTCAGAAGCAAGCTCATTCTCGAACCTTCAAAGAGGAAGAGCCCCAAGAACAACCATGTCTCAAAGCAAACCATAGGCATCCTTTCCTTTGAGGTAGCCACCGTTATGTCAAAGACTGTTCTTCTCCATAAATCCTTGACTGATTCCGAGATCTCCAAGCTCAAGACCGAGGTCTTGAAATTCGAAGAAGTGTTGAACCTGGTGTTCTCCGATGAGGTCCACCTTCTGGAGCTCTCTTTGTCGGAGAAGCTCGACGACTTGAACCACGTCTCCGGTGTGGTGTCTAGGCTGGGCAAGAAATGCAACGAGCTAGCCTTGCAAGGGTTTGAGCACGTGTATGGGGACGTCGTGAGTGGAGTTATTGATATGAGGGAATTGGGGTTTTTGGTGAAGGATATGGAGGGAATGACAAGGAGATGGAGAGGCTTGTGAATGCGAGGACGAACCTATACACTGAAAGGGAGGTATTGAATGAGCTATAGCAGGCGACAAAGAAGTTCCAACACAGTCAGTATTAGAATCAGTGACCTATGGAGCATTTTCACAAACATAAAGAAAACACATGCGATACTACACCAACCGAAAGCAATCAACAGCAGAGTTCTCTCAATGTACAAACAACAGACACCAATGATTCTAGAATACAACAGTAAAGGAATTAGTTAAACTTCTCTCAAGTTCTTGTAACAGAAAATATTCTTTTATTCAACTCTCACACTGTGTATAAATATATCCAAATGATCAATGAAAGTTTCACGTTGAAATGCTATACTCTCTATTTGTCTAACATGTTATCATGAGCCTGCAAGGACTAACGTCACCTTGATCCATGGCTACCCCACCTTCTTCCTCTTCAAATCTCTCTTCCTTCTCTCATATCGTTACCACCAAACTCAATACTGATAACTACCTTCTATGGAACGTTCATATATCAGCCTATTTAAGAGGTCAAGACCTCTTCGGCTACGTCGACTGGACTGAAGGCAAACCTTTTGTGCTCTTACCTAGCTCTACGAACTCCATACCCAAAGCAAATCCAGCCTTCACTACATGGCGCCAAACAGATCAATTGGTATTGAGTGTCCTGTTCTCCTCACTGTCCGATTCCATCCTTGGACATGTTCTTTCCTCCACAACAGCACAAGAACTATGGACTTCCCTGGCTTCAATGTTTGCTTCTCATTCTCAAGCAAAAGAGTTTCAGGTTAGATTTCAGCTTACCAATCTCTCCAAAGGTGATGAAACAATCTCTTCATACTTTGGCAAGGTACGTTCTCTCGTTGATTCTCTAGCTGCTATGGGGACTCCCCTCCCTAACAAAAAAATAGTCATATATTTGCTCAATGGTCTCGGCTCCTCTTATGAGTCGTTTATAACATATGTTACTACACGGGCTGACCCTCTTTCTTCTCAAGAGTTGTACCAACTCCAACTTATCCATGAAACTCGCATGTCCCATCTAACTCGGAATGTTATCTCCCTCATTGAGCCTTCTGCAAATTTTAGTCCCACTGGTGGACATGATCAATGTCGTGGGTCTCCTTGGGGTGGACGTCAAGGTAGAGGTAGGGGTCGAAACTTTAACCCTTCTCGTGGTGGTCGATCATTCTCCTCTCAAAATCCTGCCCAATGCTACACAGCTCAGAGACCCATGTGCCAGGTTTGCAACAAAACAGGGCATGTTGCCCTTCAATGCTATAACAGGTTTGATCATTCATATGAAATTGATCCTCGGGATTCTTTTTCCACAAACTACACTGCACCAGCCTCCTTTTTGGACTCTACTTGGTATCCTGATAGTGCAACAACACATCACATTACTAATAATGTAAGTAATCTGACTATTTCTTCTGAGCAGTATCAAGGTGGTGACACAATATGTGAAGGCGATGGAGCTGTTCTTCCTATCTAGCACCATGGTCAATCCAGTCTTTCCTCTGGTTCTACTTCCTTTACTCTTAACAATTTACTCCATGTGCTTTCTATTACTAAAAACTTAGTTTCTGTCCTTCAACTTTGTATTGACAACTCATGCTTCTTTGAGTTTCACTCTTCCCATTTTTCTGTGAAGGACAAACATACAGGAAAACTCCTCCTCACAAGACTTACGCGTAATGGGCTCTATATTTTTCCAGAAAATCTGTCTCCAGCCTCTTTTCCTTCTACACATGTTGGTGAACGTACTACTCTAGCACAATGACACCAAAGGCTAGTCCATTTTTCTCTCAAACTTGTCTCCCACATTCTGCACACTAACTGCTTGCCAAAGTCTTCCACAGAGTCTACTTTTTATTGTTCTGAATGTCCTCTTGCAAAACAACATCAACTTCCTTTTTGTAATAGTCAAGCCCATTACACTAGGTCCTTAGAGTTAATTTGTGCCGATCTTTGGGGTCCAGCCCCTTATACTTCAAGACTTGGATACAATTATTATCTTTTATTTGTTAACTATTACACTCGTTACACTTGATTTTTTCTTTTAAAACTCAAATCCGATGTTAGTACTGTTTTTACTACATTCTTACCTTATGTTGAATGGTTGTTTAACACCAAAGTTGTCACATTACAAACAGATGGTGGAGGGGAATTTAAACCCTTAACTCCAATGTGTCAAAAATTGGGTACAAGTCACCGTTTCTCTTGCTTTCACACGCATCAACAAAATGACCTAACCGACATTGCATTCATTGTCAACAAAATATGCCAATTTATGCATTCTCAAAAATCCTCTCACTGGGTTGCTGTCAAAAGAGTTCTTAGGTATCTAAAAGCCACAATAAATCATGGTCTTTTCTTCAAGAAACAGTCTCATTTTACTCTTCAAGCATACTCTGATGCGGATTGGTGGGCTGTCCAGATGATTGCAGATCAACAGGAGGATTCTGTGTATATCTTGGTCATCACCTCATCTCTTGGAGCTCGAAAAAGTAAACGACAGTAGCCCGCTCCTTAACAGAGGCTGAGTATAAGTTACTGGCATCTTCAGCTGTAGAGGTAATTTGGCGCTTCAAATTGTTCTTCGAGAATTGAGTATATCTTTGGCTAAAACTCCAACTCTGTGGTGTGACAATATTGGTGCAACATTTCTCTCAACCAACCTAGTTTATCACTCAAAGACCAAACACATGGATATAGACTTTCACTTCATCAAAGATCGTGTTGCTGCACATACTCTCCAAGTTCAGTTTGCTGTTCAAATGACCAAATAGCAGACGTTCTTACAAAGCCGCTTATTTCATATAAGTTCATCCGTTTTTGATCGGGTCTCACTATGGTTGATACCCCACTGGACTCGAGGGGACGTATTAGAATCAGTAATCCTATGGAGCATTTTCACAAATACGAATAAGACATGCGATACTACACCAATCGAAAGCAATCAACAGCAGAATTCTCTCAATGTACAAACAACAAACACCAATGATTCTAGAATACAACAGTAGAGGAATTAGTTAAACTTCTCTCAAGTTCTTGTAACAGAAAATATTCTTTTATTTGACTCTCACACTGTGTATAAATATATCCAAATGATCAATGAAAGTTTCATGTTGAAATGCTATACTCTCTATTTGTCTAACAGTCAGCACAAGGAGAGTAAGAGGGCTTTCGAGCATAAACCAATTAAGCCCATAGGCTCATAACTGATTTTCTTTACTATCCATTCGAGTTTTGCACAAAGACTTCAGGGGAGACTAAAGGAGAGAGAGGGGAAAACTCTGACGATTTTAACCCGACCCGAATGTGATGGGTCGGGTTGGGCTAGTTTTATCCTGTCTGATTGTTAGGCCAAGCCTGGTTGCAAGCCTAGTGGGGATGATGAGTAGTAAAACTCTAAAAATCATTGTTAAAAATACATTTATATCACTTCAAAAATAGTCTTTTCTCAATTTAAGGTTAATATAAACATTATTTTATAAATTGATATGGGTTAAAGTAGCATGTTTGATTATACCACATCAAAATTACATGTCAGTTTTGTAATTTATTTTTCTAATTTATAATTATTTCTTTTATCAATTTAATTATCTTTATAAGAAACACAATCATCAAAATATTCCAAATTATATACAGAATAGAAATTCTCCGACAATATTTATATATTTCAACACATAAATATTTTCAACACTATCAACAACAAGCATTATGTCACATAAATAGCGTGTGGTATAAAAAATTTCTAATTTGATATTGAAATGTGAGTGGAGAGGTAAGATGTATCGATCAGGTAGCTATCATAATATGATATTTGTGTGGAGTTTTGATCAAATTAATTACTTCATTATAATTTATTGATCCCCACGGCAAGCCATGATCCCATTTTTTGGTCACACCAATGGAAGGAAAGAATAATTCCTTATTCCTAATTAACAAAAAATATAAAATAATTAATTAAATGATGATAGGCTAAGATATTGGCATGTATGTGTGTAGAAGAGAGGGAATTTATAAGTTAAAAAACACATCGTATTCATTTCTAAGCACGCATTATAAACAGACCCAACAGCTAACTGATCCCACTTACAATTAGTAGGAAAGGACTTCTGCACCAACCCAAAATTATTTATTTTTTTAAAAGACAAAAAACTCTCGAAACTTGTTCCCCTTTCCCAAACAGCAACCCATCTTCGATCTTCACATGCATCCTTTGGACAAAGGAATATGGTCATGATGTTGATTCTCGCTTCCACCTAGCTCAGATCTCATGACTTCAGGTTGATTCTCGCTTCCAACTGATTATCTCTGGACTCCGAGTTGATTCTACAACGTACGTACGTACACACTTCATCCCCAGAAACATGCAGGATCTAAGCCGCTGATGGTGCTGTCACAAACTGAACGGCGCCGGCCTCCGAAAGAGCAGCCAAGAACGGCTGCATGTTGACTGCCTCTGCCTCACCAACCGTAGCCGTAGCTGTCGCCGCTGGCGTCGGCGGCTTCTTGTAGTCCAATGATTCATCATTGTATACATCCCACCACTTCTTCACTAGCACCGTAATGTCCTCTCTTTGCATGTTGTCTTCTTTCCCTGTATACCTCCACGGCTTTGATCCCTGTCAAAAAATTTTCCCACAAATCAGGCTACAATTAATAACCAATCCAGATAACTACAAAAACAGCCATTAATCAGTGAAAAACACACACCGCTGCACAGTAGTGAACAACTTTCACTTTGTCAAGCTCCACATTTTCCGGGTGTCTCCACAACATAGCAAGTACGAGATTGTAAACGAGTGGGATAGGCTTGTAAATATCTCTGAAGTACATGTTTAAGAAGTCCTGTCAAAACAAACAAACAAACACAGTACGACATAGTTTGAGACCGGATAATCCACGCAGAATATCACCCATTCAATATGAGAACTAGCTAATTAAAGGACCAATAATCGAACCCAGAAATTAGTATATAAGTTACTTAAAAAAAAAGTGAAATATTCCACGAACCTGTTCAGCAAATGGAGTGGAGGGTGTGATTTTTAAGGTCTTCAAGAGGTCCTCGTAGATGGAGAAACTGGGTTCGTAAACGAACATACCGGCGTTGAAGTAGAGCGACGGTGGCTGGCCGAATCCGGCTGGCCACTTGACCTTCTCAGGGCACTGCTGGCAGTACCCGATCTTGTATTGCGGGGTGTGACTCCATGTTTTCTCGCAAAAGCAGTCCATCACCGCGTACAAATACCCATCATGCAAATCAAAGAGGTGGTCGATGTTCTCAAACACCTGGATGTCCCCGTCCAAGTATAACATTTTACTGTATTCCACAAACTGCACCCAGATCGAAATATTCAGCATCTATAATGACCCAAGGAATATTTATTTAAATTAATAAAAATCATCATAAAAAAATAAAGCTGTTAATTTAAATAATAAATCTTTTC
Organism: Cyclocarya paliurus; assembly: GCA_029856935.1. Taxonomy (NCBI): domain Eukaryota; kingdom Viridiplantae; phylum Streptophyta; class Magnoliopsida; order Fagales; family Juglandaceae; genus Cyclocarya; species Cyclocarya paliurus. Next base: position 12,068,766 of record CM056949.1, read on the forward strand.
AATTTTTCAATATTTTATATTTTATTTTTTTTATTTTTTTATTAAATATTTATTATATAAATAATGAATAAAATAATTTAAAAAAAAACTCAAATAGAATTTAAAAAAATTATTAAAAAATAATAAAAATTTAAAAAAATAATAAAATGTGAAGTGTTGAAAAGTTGTATAGCAAAATCCTAATTTAAAACTAATCGGGCACAACCGCACAAGTCATCAGAAGACGAATGAAGTCAGTATATGACATGACGAAAATAGTTGAATACAAAGTAGAATAAACCGTATTTGATTTATTTATAAAATATTAATTAATCTGAAATTATGAGTATATATTTATATATATATTGATTAGAAAAAAAAATATTTATATGTATATATATATATTAGAGTGACTATTAGCCTTAAATCCATGATGGTACGCTAGGCGACATATAATCGTGTAACCAAAACTACTTAGTCATAAAACAAGAAGCTCCACGCACAATAGTGTCCATAATATATATATATAGCCACGTGTAAGCACGGGAGCAGCAACAAAAACACCACGTGTAAAAGAAACAGAGCCGAAACAGTACCACGTTATTGTATTATGGATTTTCCTACACAATTTTTCTTACACTCTACGTTCCAATTTTTTTAAAATTTTTAATATTTTTAAATTTTTTTTTGAATTTATTTTTTTAAATTATTTCAAATTTTCTATTTATTATTTATATAATAAATATTTAATAAAAATAAAAATAAAAAAAATATGTTGAGTGAAATGTGAGTGAGTGAATAGTAATAATATGTAAAGATTTTTTGTTGTATTATATAGTATTTTATTAGGTACCTCCCAGAGACGGAGCTTGGAGTAGTTGATGACGTAGTAGGCCATGGCGAACTGGGTCTGGTTATCCGGCGGGTAAACGGGGTCGATCTCGCGGACTATGCAGCCCTGAGAGAGCAGGATCCGACGGTGCTCCTCCGGCACGTCGGGAAGCACCGCGACGACCAAAGGATACGGCGTTTTGACCTTCCTCAACCCTTTGGCAAGCCCCACGACGCCCTTCACGTAGTCTCCGTTACCGGCCAGGAAAGTCACGTAGGCCCTGCTCGGCACGGTCACGGGTCTGGTGCAGTACCCGGTGGGTTTCATAGCTGACGGAACGAGCTCAGGAGCCATGTCAATATTATATTATATTATATTAGGAAAAGAGAGGCCTGAGAGAGGCTCGAGATCAATGCAAACAAAATAGGTATGCTGGCTGTGGGTTTTCTGGGTTTTGGGGTGGTGCTTATCTATATACACACACATACATATAGCGGTGAAATGAAACGGAGATGAGGCCGAAATTCGGTCATACAATTTGGGATGGAGACACGTGTCCCTATCAGAGACCCGATGGTTGTTGAGTGGTTGCGGGAAAGTTCTGGACGAACTGTGCTATTGGAAGAGACTGGAAGGTGTTTTGCTTATAAATTTGCCAACATTTTTATGTTAAATGTTTTCTGAAATTTCGGGCCCCAAAGTAAGCAAAAATTTTTGAAACTCGTGATCATATTTGGATCCGATCTCACGTACTAATGCAAATGCTGGGTATAGACTCGTATATGTAGGACGCGTGGATTCTAAAAGCTTCCACACATCCAATTCGTGGCTGAGTTTTGCCATCTCATGGAATCAATCACCTGAGGTTTCAGGCTAAGATCAGGACAATTGTCGGTCATAACTGGGCCCAGCGCCGGCTGGAACTTAACTGCTGTCCATGCATCATCCACTTTGAATTAAAGTTTATAAATGGTACTCTAAAGAAAAAATGTATGTGAAATGCTCATAGTCCTTTTAAAATTAACATAGTCCTGTTATAAGATCATGTATGTTTATATATTCTCATCTAATCGGTCTAGTATTTTTTAGAATTGTTTTAATGATACAAAATTTTATAAAAATAAATTTATAAACAAGTGTGATACATTAAATTGTAAAATTAATTTTATTATAATATAAATTTAACGTATCATATAAAGTAAATTTAAATATTTATTTTTGTAAAATTTATTTATAACTATAATACTTCTTTTGTATAAATATTAGATCCGATCAAGTTGTGTTCTCATAAATAGAATTATAAGACTTGATGTCAGATTTTTTGCTATGTTACCGTTTCCCCTAAACTGTGATCTCGAAAAAAGGTTTGAGGATCTCTCAAAAAATTATCTCAGGACAACAAGCAACAGTGCATCCGCTACTCGCACCGCTTTTAATAGAGATTCCACTACTTTTAAAGGTGATTCCATTATTCGCAATTTATTACGAAACAACTTATTTCCGTTTTTTAAGACGACGTCCTCTTTGTAGGACTTGAGTGATAACTAAGAAATTGATCATAAAAATCTATTTTTGTTCTCTTTTATCCACTACTTTGTACTGTTATTATTATATATGGGTGTTAGTTAGGAAATCACACTCCCTCCTCTTGTATCATCTTTTTTAATAAAATATATTTATTGAGTAAAAAAAAAGATAGAATTATAGAAAAGGTTGATGGGGGTTTATTAATCAGATCTTGTTAATGCATTATCAATATAATTTTGACCAGTTTCACGTGTGTTTATCTACTTTTGCAAATGAGTAAGTGATATCGTGGCTCAAATTTGGCCATTCATAAGATAAATGGAAGCAACGAGAAACTGTTAAAAGTCATGACTTAAGGCTTCGTTTTGTTACTAAATCCATTTCAATTCATCTAAATTTATTATTATAATTTTTTTAAATTTTAATATAAAATATAATAAATAATTTAATTTTTTCAAATCTTAAAATAATACTAATATTAAAAAAATAATATTTTAACAATATTTTATCATCTCAACTCAATTCACTTCAACATCCAAACGCAATCTTAGAATCAGAAGTCGATTGTCTGCCTGCAAGACGGGCACCAAACTGTTAAGTCTACTAACACATATTATTATATATAGACGATCTCATACTCCATATTTTATGAAAAAAAAATGTTAGGTGTAGAATGTAGATGTGAATAATGACTGATGTATAATATTTTTTTATTATTATGTATAGATTCTTATACAAATTTAAATTCGGACATTTAAGGATGGACGTACACGAGATACTGGACTTTAGCCACATTCTTAATCAAATTAATTCATCTTTGTTAGCCCAACGAAAAAATTAATCATGTTTCTCAACAATGTGTCGATCTGCCTCAATTTAAAAACCTATACAATTCTTAGCACATTTTACATGTTACTGTTAGGAATAGAGAGTCCCCTTTCACCCGTTATAAGAGGGCTTTTTAGTTGGGGAGTGCCGTACGTCGATGGAGCAGTTCTCAAGAAACCCTTCTTCCTAATTTCTTCTAATAATAATATATTATTATTTTGTGACTGATTTTATAAAAATAAATCTTCCAATTGATATAATTTTATTATATGATACGTTAAATTTAATTTATAATAAAATTAATTTTATAATCTAACATATCATATCACACAACATTAATTTATAAATTTATTTTTATAAAATTTCTTTATAATTAAAATATTTATCCAATAATAAATAAGAAAGAAAAAAACAATATGGTATTTCCTCACATATTTCCTTTTTATATATATTTTTTAAAAATGGAAGACTTGCTTTAAAATATATATATATATATATATATATATATATATATATATATATTTATTTATATATATAATGGTGGAGGTCAGGGTCGATAGACTAGTATTTGGTGGCCCATGAGTATCACAAAAAGTTATGCTTATGATTGTTTAATTATAGGCCCTATGTCGGTGTCTATATATATAAAAACATATTCACACATTTACATATACATACATATTGGCGTGACTTTGTACATTCCAAATTGACTGCTAAAAAATTAAAAATGCTTTTCAATTTTGTTTCCTCACACAATCATTGTGTTCAAAGTTTCAGATTGGAGTCGTGGGGGATGGCTATGAATTATGGAGCTCATAGTTTTTGGAGCGTATCTTTGGGACCACAATTGGCATGAGACTCACATTTAAGGGTACGTGAAATTATTATTTGTCCAAAACACTTAAGTTGATTTTATATTATATTCTATTTAATTAAATATTTCATGTGTTGGACTTATTTTATTAAATGAGAATTTGGCCTACACTTGAAATAAGTATTAAATGATATAAATAATTAAATCTATTTATTTTAATAACTTAAACTTTTTAGATAAGTAATGATTTCACATGTCCATAATATTTTTTTCTTCTCAAATTTGTGAATTTATTATAACTACTTAATAGAATTAAATAAAAATACAATTAGAAATATTATAAAACTCATCTGAGATGTATATTCTTTTTTTAATAATATAGGTCTACGAGTTGCCATACTTCTTCTGTAGCATGGCGTCTTTACTTGCATAGCAAATATGAATCTATATTTCTCGATATTTATATTTATAGAATATGTAAGTGTGGTGTAATTTTTTTTAAAAAAATAAATATATACGTGATTTATATGAGAAAAAATTAATTTTTTTAATCGTAAATTCTATTTTTTTTCAAAACCATTGCACTACACTTGTACAGTACTCAACAAATATATATAGCATTACTAATTCCAAATATATATCCCAAAGAAAGGAACTTAGATAGTAAAAGAAAATTTATCATAACATAGAACTTGAATATAGAACAACGTTAGGTACAAATTTTAAATAGATAAATTTCACATAATTTTTTTTATAAAAAATAATATTTTATTAAAAAAGAATAGACTTTTTGTACACTTTGTGGATTTTCATTTTTATAAAAAGATTATGCAGAATCTATCTAACTAAAATTTGTATAAATCATTTTTTTAAAAATTAGTGTTGCAACGATAAAGAAACTATACAAAAATAATTTTATAAACTAATGTGATTTTATGTGATCCATCAGATTTGCTTTACAATAAAAATAACTTTACAAACTGATAAATTATATTAAATTATATTAATTTGTGAAATTATTTTTAAATAATTATTATATGACTATAGTATTTCTCTTTTTTAATATATAGAGAGTATTACAAAACTGTCAACCAAAAGCTAGCTTTTATGCTTGATTACGTAGTACCAACCACAATTAGGTGTGTTGTTTCTATGCGATGTGGATTTTCCATCACAAATGAAAATCGCAAGATATCAACAGTGCAACTCCTAATAGTTGTTGACTTTGCTTCTGTAAAAATTTAAAATCTTGCAACAGGTTGAAGCTCTGACCTTCTACATTCTTTCAACGATACCATCCTCATTCCTCACAAATATCTATTTTGGGGTTGGTGAAGAACATTGGTGGCCAGATCTTACTTGGGCTTAGGTGTTGGAATATAGAAAATCATGTAGAGAAATTAGAATTAAAATCTCTAGCAGCCAAACAAAAAGCTTCATCTAAAGATTGTAAATAAACAGTTAAGTTAGTTAAGTTTGTTACAAATATACTTAGATAAATGAAGTGTATAAATAGGTCCTTTGTACAGTCCTTTCACTTCACGAAAGTAATGAGAATATTCAAGTGTTCATTCACACAATCCTCTGTTTTCAAGTTTTACACATTATAGAATTTTACATGGTATTAGAAGAGTAAAGAAAAGTCTTCCGCAATCTTTCTTCTGTTCTTGATTTTTTTTCCTCTTGTTTCTTGCTTCTATGGAAAACTCTGAAACACATTCTGAAAATCCTTCTGAGAGAGCTTCTATGGCTAATCCCTCTATGCCGAATCCTTGTGATGATTCCTCGAGCCAGTACTATCTTCATCCTTCTGACAATCCAGGAGCACTTCTTGTGTCTGAAATCTTTACAGATGAGAACTATATTGCATGGAGTCGATCGATTTCAATAACCATTGAAGTTCACAAGTAGTTGATGCCAATGCTCGATACTCAGACTCTGCAGAAGACCTACTGATTGTGGGTTGTTTCTTTGATTTCCAAGAGATGAGAGAATCTCCTAGAAATATTGCAAAACCAGTGACACTCCTTCTGGTATCAATGCAGCCGCCCCAATCACTGTCTGAGTAAGCCTTTAGATGCAATGGAGACTTAGCAGATAAGAAAATTCCTTGGCCTGGTGTTGCCTTGATGTATCTGAGAACTCTCTCTGCTGCCTTGAGATGTAAGTTGCTAGGATTAGCCATAAATTGACTCAATGCCTGTACTGAATAAGCAAGATCAGGCCTAGTAATTGTTAGATACAACAATCGACCCACTAGTCTTCTATAAGATGCTAGATCAGATAGAGGGTCTGATGAGTCATTTGCAGTCAGCTTCAGGGTTGATTCCATAGGAAAAGCAGCTGGTTTGCATCCAGAAAAACCACTATCTTGCAGAATATCAAGGGCATACTTTCTTTGACATAAAGCAATGCCTTTGGCTAACCTAGCTATCTCAATCCCCAAAAAATATTTCAATTCACCCAAGTCTTTTACTATAAAAGATTTATGCAGAAAATCCTTCACAGCAGATATAAGCTCTAAGTTGGTGGAAGCAACAATAACATCATCAACATATATCAATAGAGCAATGAAACTGTTTTCAGTTTTCTTGATAAAAAGGGATGAATCTGACTTTCCTTGAGTGAAACCATATTGAAGTAATGAAGTGGACAGTTTTGAAAACCACTGTCTTGAGGCCTATTAGGCCATATAAACTCTTTTTGAGTTTGCATACTCGAGGGTCATTAGGTGTAGAGAAACCAGGTGGTAGTTGCATATATACTTCTTCATTTAAATCTCCATGCAAAAAAGCATTATTTACATCAAGTTGATGTAAATACCAATTGTTTGATGCAGTTACAGCTAGTAAAATTCTCACTGTTGTCATCCTAGCAACAGGTGAAAAAGTGTCAAAGAAATCAAGTCCCTCTTGTTGAGTGTAGCCCTTTGCTACCAATCTAGCTTTATATCTATCTAATGTGCCATCAGCCTTAAATTTTATGCGATAAACCCATTTGCAACCTATTGTTGTTTTGTTAGGAGGCAAAATTGCAAGTTCCCAAGTTTTATTAGTTTCAAGGGCTTTAATCTCATCTGCCATAGCTTGTTGCCATTGAGGTTGTGAGATGGCTTGTTTAAAAGTTCTAGGTTCAGATATAGAGGAGACAGCATGAACAAAAGCTTTGTGATTGCTGGAAAGTTTAGAATCAGAAATGAAAGATAGAATTGAGTAAGGTTTACCTGAAGAAGGACAGCCAGGAGGTTCATGAACTGCTGAAGATCTTTTAGTCAAATTACCACAATAATAGTTCTGCAAGTATTGAGGAGAATGCCTAATTCTTTCAGATCTTCTCAGATTTGTAGGTGATGGATTTGTAATATTAGAATATGGTAATGAAACAGAATTTTCTGTAGAAGATGAAGTAGAATTTTCTGTAGAAGATGAAGGAGAATTTTCTGTAGTAGGACAGTCATATATTTGTGGAAAATTAGGGAAGACAAAAGGGATATGGATAGAATTAGGAATAGATGGAAAAATGGATTCATGAAATATGACATTTCTGGATATGGAGGTTTTGAGAGTAAGTATATCAAGCACTTTGTATCCTTTAACATTTGGTGGATAACCAAGAAAGATGCATTTAGAAGCTTTTGGTGAAAACTTTCCTCGATTATTTGTAAGTGTGCTTGCAAAACACAAACAACCAAATACTTTAAGGTATTTGTAATCTGGTTGTTGGTGAAATAAGAGATAGTATGGTGATTGATTATTTAAGATTGAAGAAGGAGTACGATTAATAAGGTGGGTAGCTGTCAGAACACAATCTATCCAGTAAGATAAAGGTAAGTTGCTTTGAAATAAAAAGGCTCTAGCAACATTTAGTAGGTGTTGATGCTTTCTTTCAACCCTACCATTTTGCTGTGGAGATTCAACACATGATAATTGATGTATTATTCCATGCTCTTGATAGAAAAGAGGCATGTTAAACTCTTGACCATTATCTGTTCGAAGAGTTTGAACATTTGTGTTGAATTGAGTTTGAGCATATTTGATGAAACTGGTAAGTATAGATCTCGCATCAGATTTTGCTTTCATGAGATATAGCCAAGTAAAACGACTATGGTCATCTATGATTGTAAGGAAATAGCTATATCCGGAATAAGAAACTGTAGAAAAAGGACCCCAGATGTCAACATGAATTAACTGGAAAATTTTATTTGATTGACTGTTTGATACAAGATAAGGAAGCTTCTTTTGTCTTGCCAAAGGGCATATTTCACATACATGATTTTGTGAAACTTTTACAGAAGGATCAAGATTACTAATTATTTGTAATCTTGCAGATGGAACATGTCCTAATCTAAGATGCCATATATGAGGATTGCTGTTACATGACTGAACTAAAGCAGTAGAAGAAGAATCAATCAGATTAGGCACTTCACTCTTATTTAAAACAGGAAAAGATAGGTGGTATAAACCAGATTTGACTTCAGCAAGCCCAATCATCCTCCATTTGCTCAGGTCCTGCAAAATGCATTTGGATTGAATGAAGAACAATCCAATAGAGTTATCTTTAGTCAATCTTGAAGCAGAAATTAGATTGATATTAAAAGAAGGAACAAACAGTGCATTTTGGAGGGTTATGTCAGGAGAAAGTTTGACATTTCCAGAGAAAATGATAGGAACAGATTGTCCATTTGGTAGATGGACTTTAGAAGGTTTGCTAAGTAAGCTTTTGGAATAAAAAAGATGGGGAGAACAGATCATATGATCTGTTGCTCCTGTGTCAAGAATCCAAGTATATGAATTCTTTGAAAAAGAAACAATATTGCAAGAAGAGGATATACCTGAAGTAGAGACAACATTAGCTGTGGAATCAGTATTAATATTGGAGTTGGATAGGCTATTTGCTAGGGTAAGCAGATTTTTTATTTGCTCTTGAGAAAATATCATATTGGGAATACTTGAATTTTGTTCCAACGAAGATACATTGTTTGCAATGGGTTGTGCATATGATGAATTTCCAGATTGCACATTGAGAGATCTTCTTCCTTTTGGACCTTTCCAACCAGGAGGATATCCAATGAGTTGGAATATAGAAAACCATGTAGAGAAATTAGAATTAAAATCTCTAGCAGCCAAACAAAAAGCTTCATCTGAAGATTGTAAATAAACAGTTAAGTTAGTTAAGTTTGTTACAAATATACTTGGGTAAATGAAGTGTATAAATAGGTCCTTTGTACAGTCCTTTCACTTCACGAAAGTAATGAGAATATTCAAGTGTTCATTCACACAATCCTCTGTTTTCAAGTTTTACACATTATAGAATTTTACATTAGGCGGCATAATGAAATGAATGAGGAGGCCGGGGGAGATTTTAGGGGTTTGTTCTCATCGAGCTTGATTGGGATATGTTTCCTTCGAGTGTGATTTAAATTGGAGATTTTTTTTTAAATTACTTGAGATGTACTTGTAAAAAATGTCTTACGGATTGTGCACTCTTAAGATTAGTCGAAATGCTGTTCTTAGACACCTTTGTCAATAAAAGAAAAAAGCCAAGCCATGGGATGATTGAAATTTTTGAATTTTATTACTCATCATCTCTACACACTAATATTTTTATTATTTTATTTTATTTTTGATTTTATTCTTTTTAAACTAATTGAATTTTTCTACTCATTATTCATATATCACTCATTTGGTAAGAAAAAAAAATGATATGTAATATGTAAAAATCATGAATAAAAATTTTCGAAATTTTTTAGTGCTTTCCTTACAAAATCTTTGTAGCTTCCATGTGTTTTCCAGTTAAAGAAAAGGGAAAATGTGAGGATGGAGGTGTTAAGGCTCTTGACTTTCTTGTCCGTCCTGGCTTTACCGGCCTAGATTATAATTAGTGGCCAATTTTATCTCAAGAAATGCTACACAACCTCCTCAACCTCCACACACCATATTTTTTTAAATTTTTAAATTTTTTAATATTTTTTTTGAATTTATTCTTTTTAAATTAATTTAATTTTTCTATTCATTATTTATATATTAAATATTTGATAAAAAAAAAAATATAGTGTGTGAAGATTATGTAAATAGTAAGAGGTTGAGTAAAATTTTTGTTTTTATCTCAACAGGGTCCTCCCACATATCATAACATGCATGTCTTGGCATAGCTGTCTTTTTCTGAAAAAAATAAAAAGAAAGGTAACCCGTGGATTGAAAGCCCAAAACCAACCTTCCATCGAGGTTACAATTAAGCTACATCTAAGCCCAAAACCAAGATTTAAAAATTAAAAAACAAAAAACCCATTATCAAGAAAACAATAGCACTATAAGTATACGTACAAAAGAGTTTGTTTCTCATTATAACTTGTTTCTAGTTAGTTTGAAAATATAAAAGGACATATTTCCCTCATTTTATATGGTTATTAATGAATTTAAAATTTCTTATAGTTCGTTGAGGCTTTGGTAGAGAGATATAAACATATAAAATAAGCCTTACAATATTAATTATTGAGTATTTAATGTTGTACAAAAAATTAATCAAGTACACTTAATAAATATTGTAAGACCCATATAATTTGTCTATTTCTCTCTCACTCTTAACTATCCGAACTCTAAAAATCTGAACCCATTCTTTAGTATAGGAAAATGCAATTTCATACTTTTCATCGCCATTAACATTAATCTAGCTTCCCCATAACTTGTATAGCTTGTTTTTTTCTACTTTCAGATGCCAATTAGTAGATTCAGATATATGTATCCTAACATCTAGATAGCTGCAGTCAGCATTTAGTGTGGTATAAGTAGTCCTTCGATAAGAACAGAGCCAGTTGGGTTTCGATACAAAAAGGATTTCGTTTTATCTAATCCCATTTTATAAAATATAATAAATAATTTAATTTTTTTAAATTTTTAAATAATAATAATATTAAAAAATAATATTTTATTCAATTTTGATCTAAATTCATTTTATCTCAACTCAAAAACCAAGAAGTGAACGAGCTGTGTTACAACTTAGAAAGATATGAATTGAAGTCATCGACTGAGAAGAAGAAAACTAAGAAGAGGAAATTCTGAATTGTATTTTTGTATATATCTGAGTCTACAACTCTGCTTTTATACATGTAAAAGACTGAAGGTTATAAAGGTAAAAACATTATAACGAACATAACTAACTAACAGAATTAGCTATCTAATCTCTAATAGTCCCCCTCAAGATGAATTGTATATATTATGCACATTCATCTTGGACAAAAGAGAAAAGAAAGTATTAAAACCCAATGGTTTAGTTAGAATGTCTGCAACTTGATTTGCTGAAGATACATGTAAAGTTCGAATGATGCCAGCTTGTATTTTCTCCCTTATGATGTGACAATCTAACTCAATATGCTTTGTTCTTTCATGGAACACTGGGTTGGCAGCAATATGTAAAGCAGCTTGATTATCACAGAATAACAGTGAAGATTTGGAAAGTGTTTGATGTAAGTCTGAAAGTAGAGAAATAAGCCAAGTGATTTCACATACTGCACACGCCATGGATCTGTATTCAGCTTCAGCAGATGACCTGGACACAGTTTTCTGCTTCTTTGATTTCCAAGATACAAGTGAATCTCCAATGAACACACAGAAACCAGAAACTGATCTTCTTGTGTCAGGGCAGCTAGCCCAATCTGAGTCAGCAAAAGCTTTTAATTGAATGGAAGAGGATGCTGAAAAAAAAAGTCCTTGTCCTGGAGCCTTTTTAATGTATTTCAAGATTCTCATAGCAGCTTGCATGTGTGGCATACGAGGTTGATCAAGGAACTGGCTTAGATGATGCACAGAAAAGGTAATGTCTGGTCGTGTATTGGTAAGATATAATAATCTTCCAATAAGCTTTCTATAACTTGTGCTGTCTTCTAATAATTCCCCATCTTCCTTACTGAGCTTACAGTGAGTATCCATAGGAAAATTTACTGGTTTGGAACCAAGTAAACCTGCACTATCTATTAACTCCAATGCATACTTTCTTTGGCATATGGAAATGCCTTGTTTACTTCTAGCAATTTCCATACCCAAAAAATACTTCACGGGTCCAAGATCCTTCAATTTAAACTGATCATTAAGAGCAGTTTTAATTGACTCCACAGCTGCCATGTTGCTGCTAGCTAACAGTATATCATCTACATATACTAATAAAGCAACAAATTCAGTTCCTTGTTGCCTAGTGAATAAGGAGTAGTCTGACTTGGACTACTGAAAACCAAGTTGAAGTAAGGCTGCTGTGAATTTAGAATTCCACTGCCTAGAAGCCTGTTTTAGGCTATAGAGTGACTTCTGCAATTTACACACTCTAGTGTCCCCCTTTGAAGATAACCAGGTGGTAGCTTCATGTAAACATCCTCATCTAAGTCTCCATAAAGAAATGCATTGTTGACATCAAGATGAACAAGATGCCAATCATGTATTGCAGCCAATGATAAAAACCACCTTATTGTCACCATTTTTGCAACAGGGGAAAAAGTTTCAAAAAAATCAAGACCCTCTCTTTGAGTATATCCTTTTGCTACTAGCCTTGCCTTATATCTCTCAATTGAACCATCAGCTTTATATTTAATTTTATAAATCCACTTACAACCGATTGGAATTTTATTAGGTGGGAGTTCAGTAAGTGTCCAGGTTTGATTTGATTCTAGAGCAGCTAGTTCAAGACACATAGCTTCTCTCCAATGAGGATGATGGACAGCTTGATGATAAAATTCTGGTTCTATTTGAGATGAAATGGATATACTGAAGGCACGATGTGAGGATGACAATTTTGAGTAAGAAATAAAATCAGAAATGTTGTAAGGAGTACTTACTTGCTTACAGAGCATACCCTCAGGAGATGTGTTAGAAGTAGAGGTTGCAAGATTGCAATGATAATTCTGCAAATATCTAGGAGCTTTATGCTGTCGAGTGGATTTTCTCAAGTGAGGAAATTGAGTTTCATCTTGAATATTGAACTGGTTTGGTGTGTTTGAAGAGACAGTATTTGGTAAATCAATGATGGTAGGTTCAGATTGAGATACTGTTTCAGACTGATGAAACTCAAATTGATGTGTAGGCTGTCTATTTGTAGTAGATACTGTTTCTGGGATGCATTTGGGTATTACAACTTGAGTTGGAGCAGAAGAAGATTTAGGATCAGAAAAAAATGGAAAAACTGTTTCATGAAACACAACATCTCTAGAAATGAGGAACGAATTTGACTCAAGATCAAACAATTTGTATCCTTTTGTGCCAAAAGGATATCCTATGAATATACATTTTTTAGCTCTAGAGTCAAACTTGGATCTATTTTGAGTAAGTGTTGAAGCATAGCATAATGAACCAAAAACTTTCAAGTTTGTATATGAAGGAATGTTTCCATATAAAACTTCATGAGGTGACTTATTATTTAGAATAGGAGAAGGAATCCTATTTATTATGTATGTGGCTATACATTCACCCCAGAAATTTAAAGGCACATTTGATTGAAACCTCAAAGCTCTAGCTACATTGAGAAAGTGTTGGTGTTTTCGTTCTACTATGGAATTTTGTTGTGGTGTTTCTACACAAGATTTTTGATGGATAATTCCTTTTGAAGAGAAGAAATCTAACATGTTAAACTCTGGACCATTATCAGTTCTTACACACTGAATTTTTGCTTTAAACTGTGTAAAAACCAAATTGTAAAATGAAATGAAAATATTTCTCACATCTGACTTGAACTTCATGAGATATGTCCATGTTGACCTTGAATGATCATCAACTATTGTTAGAAAGTATCTAAATCCATCATGAGTAGGGACTGAGAAAGGCCCCCATATATCACAATGCAGTAATTGAAACAGAGAGCTAGCATTGTAATTATGAGTATGAAATGACAATCTTTTCTGTTTTGCTAAGGGACATACAGAACAATGATTTGTATGTACCTCTTTATTTGGAAAAGAAACATCTGGAATTGATTTAGAAAGAACTTGCAATCTAGCTAACGATGGGTGGCCAAGTCTACAATGCCAGAGATGGAATTTTGAGTTTATTACTGAGTTGGTATTTGAGAAAGTAGAAAAACTATCAACAGCATTAGCTTGTGGTTGTTGCAGTAGATATAAACCAGCAACTCTTCTACCCTTCCCAATCATCCTCCATGGGGTAAGGCCCTGAATATAGCAATCATTAGATGTAAATATAAAACAACATTTCTGATTGGAGGTTAGTTTGCTAACTGAAATCATATTGTATGAAAAAGATGGCACACATAGTACATCTTTTAGAATTAATTGATCAGATATTTGTACACTTCCAATATGTGTAACTGGAACATTTTCACCATTTGGAAGTTGTACAGAAGAATTGATTTTCTGAGTAATATTTGTAAAACAAGCAACATAATGAATTATATGGTCTGTGGCACCTGTATCAATGATCCAGGTGTTTGGAATTGGATTGTTTGGCATGCTCACATTAAAGATCATGCTGGAAACAGATTTATAGGAAGAATTTATACCTGCTGAAGATGATAACAGGTTTGGAATAGATGAGACAATTGCTGCTTGGTGATTATTCTGAGATGGTTGTTTGTTGTGGATTAAAGCAAGTAATTGCTGACATTCTTCTTGAGAGAAAGGCAGTGAATTTGTGGATTCAAAAGGAGTACTCGTAGGTTGAGCCATGACTTGATTGGCTGTTGAAAATTTCCCTTTCTGCTGTCTATAGTTGGGAGGATATCCATGGATCTTGTAGCATTTATCAACCGTATGGTTGGTCATCCCACAATGAGTACATAGCAATTTTTCTTTTCTTCCTTGCTGCCTCCCAAAATTTTGTCTAGGATTTTCTGTCTTCTTACTCAAGAATGCTGCTGTTTCAACATTAGATGAACGTGTAGATCCAACTTCTTGTTGTTTCTCCTCTTGGATGATTAGAGAAAAAACTTTGGTAATCGGTGGCAGTGGATCTATAAGCAAAATCTGTCCTCTAATGTGAAAGAAATTTTCATTCAATCCCATAAGGAATTGAATGACATGCTGTCTATGTTGATATTCTAGAAAGAACTTGACAGCACCACAACTGCAAGATTTTAATGCTCCACATGTACAATTGGGAATCTGATTGTAGTTAAGTAATTCATCCCATAAGCACTTAAATTTTCGATAGTAAACACTTACAGACAACTGATCTTGTGATAGTGAAGCAAGATCCTTCTGTAGTTGAAAGATTCTTGGCCCGTTTCCATGAGAAAACTGATTCTCTAATTCTTTCCACATTTCATTTGCAGTTGTTGCATATATAATTGTTCCTACAATATCCTTCGAAACAGAGTTCAAGATCCAAGATAGTATCATGTTGTTGCATCGCTCCCATGATTCATATAAAGGATCAGAAATAGCTGGCTACTGTATGACTCCACTGATGAACCCCATCTTGTTCTTCGCCTTCAAAGCAATTTGCATTGATCTACACCATGTGTGGTAATTATCTCCCGTGAGGACTTGAGAAACCAACACAGAACCAGTCAAATCTCCATTCTGCAGATGGTAAGGATCGGCTAGTTGATCACGTATGTGAACTGAATTAGAGGTTGGAACAGAATTGGAGTTTGGCAGCACATCAGCCATTGTAGCGGAAAAAAAATGAGCCCTAGAATTTTGCTTCTGATACCATGTTACAACTTAGAAAGATATGAATTGAAGTCATCGACTGAGAAGAAGAAAACGAAGAAGAGGAAATTCTGAATTGTATTGTTGTATATATCTGAGTCTACAACTCTGCTTTTATACATGTAAAAGACTGAAGGTTATAAAGGTAAAAACATTATAACGAACATAACTAACTAACAGAATTAGCTATCTAATCTCTAATAAGCTGAATCTCTAAACTGTAAAGACATCATCCGAATTGTACTGAAAGTTCATCACCATTGCATGGTAAACTTTTAATGCTGTTCTCAGTACTTTTGGCTGTGCATGTGGGCTAGGAAACCAAGTGGAAATTTCTATAGCATAATTATTAAAAAATAAAAATAAAAAAATAAAAAAGTAGCTAGCTGTCTTCCCTTCTTCGAGATGTAATGCGGAGTTCCATTATGTGCAAAGTCGGAAAGAAACAGAGTCGTCAATAATATTCCATGTTCCATTCTGAATCCATTTTGAATAGTTTCTAGAATTCCCCAGCTTTTTACTTCATGATAATCCGAACCCAGCTGCGCCATTCTTTACAAAAAATTTAAGTCCTTGCATGCAAGTTGACTTTGTCATCTATCCCAGGTGCTTTAATCTTTAGTTTAATTCTTTGTTTCGATCACTTGCTGCATAAATGATCCTTGTCGGTGGGGCATCATATCATATGGCTGGCAGGCATGCCTTTGGGTCGAGTTATCTGCAACATTTGAGATGCTGCACCATGGTATAAAATAAAAAAGCTAGCTGAGAATCGTGCGACTAAATAAGTGTTTTCAAACTGATGGACGACCTCTTATCTCTAGTGTCAAAATTTCCAACATTAAGAACATTACAACATCCATTATTGATTTTGTGACCAACTTAAAAAAGGGTGATTAAATTATAAAGGGCAGATAATAGAAAATTATGTAGTGGGCGAAGCTTCCATTCTGACTTTGAAATTTATTCAGAGTCGTCAGCTGAAAGAAGCGTGCGTATGAAAGGATCACGTACGACGTCACGGACTTGCTTCGACAATTTCGTTTTTAAATCCGTGTTTGAAAAGGAAAAAGAAGGCAACTGGCTAGGAACAGTACGTCCTTAATTCCACTCTAAAAAGACTTTAATTCCTCGTTTGTTTTTGCAAGTAAAATGAAATAAATTGAGATAAAAATTAAAAATTAAAATATTATTATAATAAAATATTTTAGTATTATTTTTATTTTAAGATTAAAAAAAATTAAATTATTTATTTTATTTTATATTATAATTTGTGAAAATTGTAACAATTAAATAAAATGAAAATGGTTGCAAAAATAAAAGAGGCCTAAAATCTTGTGTCTTTAGGCATCGTTTGTTTTTACAAATGAGATGATCAGTTGAAATAAAAGTTAAAAATTAAATAAAATATTGTTATAATATATTTTTTCAATATCATTATTATTTTAAGATTTGAAAAAGATGAAATGTTTATTTTATTTTTTATAAAAATTTAAAAAAATTATAATGATTACATTAGATAAGATGACATGTGTTGTAAAAATAAACGAGACCTAAGACGGTCTACCGCTTGTTATGTGGTTTTTTCCCTCTTTCTCTGCAAGGGCATGTTTGGATTTTTGACAACTTTAGAAAATAAATTTTAAGATGTGTTTTATACTGGCCTTTGTGAAATTGAATTTAAAATGTATTTTCTATCGAGCTCTCTAACGTGAGTAGGCAATATTGAATAGTTATTTCAATAGAGTTCTTGTAGATTTTTTTTTTAATCTATTGTGAAATTCTTTTTTTTAATTCTTGTGACTATTTTTTTCATGGAAACTGATCATTTTTTTAAATATAATTTTTTCTTTGATGTTTAAAGAGTTTTTTTTTTTTAATACCGAATTATACTAAAATATGCAGAAACTTAGATAGCTATTTTTTAGAATAATAGTAGTATATAATAATATAATACTAACATTAATAAAAAATTATGAAAGCCATATTGCTACAAGAATCTTGTACCATTGCTTTGTCTAGTAAATCAAAACTAAAGGGAATTTTTCCAAGTCAGTATAGAAAGCAATCGAGATGAAATGGACTTGTTTGGATTAATAAAAAATAAAAAAAGAATGGTTGAGAATATTTGAGAAAAGTCTTGAGATGTGTTTTTTATTAGGTTTTGTGAAAGTAGATAGGAAAATTTGGACAAAAAGTTTTTTTAAATATGTTTTGTATTAATGTTTGTGAAAGCAAATAAGTAGATTTGAAAAGTTATTGGAATATAATTTTTCTAGGGTTTTCTTTTATGGGTTTGATTAGAGTTGTTTTGGTTTTCACAATTTTCATTTTCACATAAACCTGGGGAAATGATTGGATGAAATTTTTTTTCCAGAAAATAGAAAAATATTTTAAGATTTTCTTTTATAAGTAAAAGAAATTTTATTAATATAAAAGTAGGCATAATTCAAGTTATACAAAATCTATTAGAATTTAAAGATGTTTGCATTGAAGTTGAATACTTTTTAAAAAATACTAGTAAGATGAGATTAAAGGAGTATAGGCCTAGATTAAAATAATAATTGATAAATTTTATGATAGGAAACTCACCTAATCAATGGTAGGAAGTGGACTGTTTTATCTATTTTTTATTTTAAAAGAGAATATGTTGGACTTGACTTGCACATCCTAGCTATAAGTACTACAAATATCATATGAGTTCTCCTACACAACCGCCACTGTTCACGTAACCTCTACACTCCAGCCGACGTGGTTTTTTTTCTTTAAAAGAAAACATGCGTTTTGGCGTTTTCTTCTCCAGAATGTGCATTTCAATCCCCCCCCTCTGCGTTCTTCTTCACGTCTCCTTCAGAAATCCTTCCCCCGTCTTCCCAAATGTCGTATTCAACCAAATCAGTGTATGCATAATAGTAACAAAATTAAATAAATTAGTGTATAAATTTTAATGAGGAAACCAGGGATCCTTACAGGGCTGGGTGAAAGAGGCAGAGAGCTGAGAGAGACAGAGAGCACGATGAGAGATCCAGAGGACTCGGAGAGAGAGAGAGAGTCGAAGGGGGTGAGGGAGATGGAGCTAGGGTCTTCTAGGGGAGCTAGGGTCTTCTAGGGTTTCGAGGACTGAGTGGGGGGGGGGGGGGGCTTTGTCTAGATGAGGGTTGGGGGGGGAGGGTGTTTGCAGAGAAGGGAGAGTGAGGGTAGGGGGCTTCGGGCTTCACAGAGAAGGGAGAGTGAGGGTGAAGGGCTTCGGGCTTCGCTTGGGTGAGTGAAGATTGAGGGCTTCGGTGGTCTTTGTCTGGGAGGGGCTGCATAGAGCAGGGAGAGTGGGTGGGGTTTGGTCTTCGTCTAGGTGAGTGAGGATTGAGGGTGTCGATGGTCTTCGTCTGGGAGAGGCTGCGCAGAGAAGGGAGAATTTCGTTGGTCTTCATTTGCGTTTGGGAGAGGCTGCGTAGAAAAGGGAGAGTGAAGGTTTCGTTTGGAAAGGCTGCATAGAGAAGGGATTCTAATTTCTAAGGGCTTTGCTTCGTCTGGGAGGTACTCGTCTGGGTGAGTGAGGATTGAGTAGTGTGGGAGAAAGGGCAGACCGTGATGTGGCGATGAACCGGGTTTATGGATAGGCAAGAGTGTGGTGTGTGATAAGGAGACCGGAGGTTGAGTAGAATATTTCATATCATATTATTTATCCATAGCTAAAGCCAGTACACAATGTTGCAGTATATGTTATAAAATCTTAATATAATTTTTTAAAATTTAAATAAATTAAATTATTTATTATATTTTATTTAAAAATTTTAAAAAATTATAATAATAAGATAAAATAATAAATTGAAAATATTTGAGCCATAATTTTGAACAGACAATATACACCTGTCATTTGGGAGATGATCATCTGTTAATGCACGTGCCTTTTTTCTCAAGAAAGATAAGACTCAAGCTAGCTAAAATATTCTTTAAAAAGAGTTGCCAGAAAGCAAGTTTGGCACTTTATTAAAAAATTTTAACTCATTCTATCTTATTTAATTATTATAATTTTTTTACATAAAATAAAATTAAAAATTTAATTTTTTTTAAATTAAAAAAGATATTAAAAAAATATTTTTTTTAATTTTTAATTTTTATCTCAACTATAAAAAATAAATCATGCGCCAAAAAAAAAAAAGATAAATCACTCGTGAAAAAGAAATGAAAGGTAAGGAAAAAAAAAAGAAAAAAGAAAAAAAAGTTTACTGACGTATAATATATATGGTCCGTACATTAAAGAAGAAGCCGGCTGATTGACGGTTGACCCCTAAATTGGATGTCATATAGAGAAAGAGAAAAAATACAAGAGAAAAAGAAGAGGATAGTTAGGGCGTGGGGGGGCCTGACTTTGGGTGCCACTGAACCTAGTCTCTGCTGCAACAAAATTTCTCGTCAAGTCTTTTTCTTTCATTCCTTTTTTTGGGGGTTCTTACACGTTACAATCCCATCATGCCGTTGTTGCTCATCTCTTTCGCTGCTACTGTTGTGTTTTCCACGTTCGGTCTTCTCATGAGCTTAGCCGCCTCTTCCACAACTCCATCGACAGATAAACGGATGAGTCAATAGTAATTATAATACCTTTGATGCAAACATGCACAAAAGGGAAGACCGATCCGAGCGCATGAATCACCGACGCAGAATTATTATTATTATTATTATTATTATTATAATAATCTGACCGTACCTGAGAGGGAATATAATGCTCAGTACTAATTAAGACTTGACATGATCAAAGCAATATCATATATAATAGTAAGCAAGCCAGGAATGGAGGGAACGTGTAATTGACAAGATCAATCACATGAGAAATGAGCGCAGAGAGAAAATTCAACGAAATACCCCTCTGCAGGCCAATGGCCAGTATTATTATTGAATCGGTAGTTGGACAAGAAATTATCGATCGTGCATTATTTATATATATATCTGGCATGCATTATCTCAGCTTATAGGTAAGATCATGTTTTCTGATCTTTCACGTTTTCCTAAATGGAAGTCTTCTCATGCTGTGAGTTTCAATGTCAAGTTGAATCAGACATTTCCAAGTGGCGTTATACAACACGAGAGTTCAGTTAATTTGGTCGATCGGTTTATATACAAGCACGAGCAATTGCTATTATATCTTTGCAAAGAGATTTTGTTGTTTCACTGTTAAGATTTCCGCTATTGATTCGATGGTATTTCTGGCTTATAAGATTTGACATTTGTGGCATTATCTCCTTCCTAACCCTAAGACCTAGCTAAACCCCTAGCTAGTACGTACGTAGCTATTTTCATGATTCAACCATCACCAATGCGAACGACTACTGTTCAAGATCAGTATTGTCGAACCTCTATCAATAACAATTCTTCTGTTATAAATATCTGTTTTTCTTGCGATAATCAGATTAAAAATTAGAAGATTTCGTTTTCATTTATAATCGCGAATCATAATAACATTTTTTGTATTTCTCATTGCAGGTTGAACTGCATGTCAGGAAGATCGATGCTGCATGAAACCCACTTAATTACCACGTGACCGACACAATATATATATATATATATATATATATATATATATATATATATATATATATATGCTTGATTGATCGAGCTCGCTCTTTTGTACCCCAAAAATTAAAATTGAGAAGTGCAAACTGAGTTGACATGATTAGTTGTATATAGTTAGTGTGTGTGACGGCATGCACCAGCATTGAACAGTCAAATCAACAAGGTACGTATTCGACAAATATTTGTAATGAAAAAGTGCTATTTGTAATATAGCACTTGTAATAATATTTCTTAGACGCGAAGAAGGAAAAAGAGATCAGGAGATAGCCCATGCCATAAGAGTGATCACAAAACACGACACATTTGTTTTTTTATTTGGGAATTTCGTGCAATTGATTGCGGCCTTCTACAGTAACGGAGAAAGCTCCAAGCACTCGTCCAGGTCGATCGAAGTTCAAAGCTAGGAAGTAGGAACGAGGCTAATATAATAAAAAATTATTAAATAGATCAATGAAATGACTATAATAAATGAAAATGAATTAAATCATGAGAAATAATATTTATTTTATTTGGATGTTGTGGAAGAAATGAGTGGAGGGAATACTTTGATGACAAGATTACGAGAATGATTAATGAAAATTTAATATTTTAATAACAACATTACTCTTATGCCCTTATGTGTAAAATAATTTTGTTTTTCTTTTTGAAGAAGATCAAAAGAGGATCAATTCTAGAAAAAAGATGGAATATGAACAATAACTTTAAAAAACAAAAAAAGATAAAAAGAAACAAATTCAATTCACATTGCTGTGGTTTATGTTTAAATTAAGAGGACTGTTAAATAAATTATGCTCGATCTTTATAGTTTCACTTGCATATATAAATAGATAGCGCCTAAGTAAAGTTCTAATATAAGCTTATAATATACTCATGAAGCATCTCTTGCTGAGCCAGAGTGGGTAAGCCAATAAATCATGAGATATATGGGCATGC
The DNA here is from genome assembly GCA_029856935.1 of Cyclocarya paliurus. Taxonomy (NCBI): domain Eukaryota; kingdom Viridiplantae; phylum Streptophyta; class Magnoliopsida; order Fagales; family Juglandaceae; genus Cyclocarya; species Cyclocarya paliurus. The sequence goes on from CM056949.1 coordinate 12,090,894, forward strand.
AACATTCCAAATTAAAGCCGGAGGAATTCCCTAGCTAGTTCAATGTTCATTAGAAATGTTTTTGTTTTTGTTTTTAAATAGAAAGTGGCCAGTGCTCGGAAACCAAAAGTACTGTGGTCATGAATGTTGGGTACGTGTCAAAAGTGGAGAATTTGTCCTATTCTTTTGTCGGTCTTTCTTCCTTCTAGTCCCCCTTAAGGGAATAACAAGGAATCGAACTTTACATGATACATATAAAATCATTCTGGATGAGACTTCCTTTAATTTACAGTGTTTTTCTAAAAGTTTCATAAACTTCGACATTCGCAATTTAATGATGTTTGGGTGTCAAGCACTCATCATGTCTCACTGGAGGAAGAAAATTAAAGTCGAATGTGTCTCATTAAAATGCTCGTACGTGTACGTCCAATATCGATCCTGATCTCTCACATTTGGTTATCTTAATTACACATGAAGGCCGGGGGACGTTAATTATTTCCTTTTGGGTAAGCGGATTCCAGCTAATTGTTAATGTATATGAGTGATGATCAACGTCTTCCTAAAAATGAAAAGATCATATTTTTATCTCCTCTCATAATAATTATGGGATTACATAGTATTTTTGTTATTTTTCTAAAAAAATCTATCAATATTCAGAGAAAATAATAAGCGCATATATATTATATATAGCTAAAAATTATGGTCATATTTAAACTATGAAAAATGATACTCTTGCAATTCTTTTTACAACTATATTTTAAATTAGAAACATTTTTATATAATAACTTATGAAAATAATATCATTTTATAGAAATATTTTTAATTTACAAATAAGAGTATCCTCATTGGCTTGGCTAAATGAAAATGTCAGCTAAAATTTACATAATTGATGTAAAAAATATCTCACATTGAATTGGACAAATCTAAAATAATTTAAACTTTTGTTATAGTGTTTGGTCAAAGATGGAGAACTACAATTGATTCACCAAACATTAAAATACTAATTTCTTACTCTAAACAAATATTAAAATATTAGTTTCTCACTCCATACAAAAATACTATTTGGTTTGTAATTAAGAAATTTAGATATAATTTTAAATAAGTTTAATCAAATATTTTTTATTATTAGTATTAAATGACTTTTGAAAATATGATTTTTTTAATATTTATTTAATTAAAATATAATTATTATTGACATTTAATTGGTAGAGATACAAATTAATGTGATAAAAACATAATCAATAAAAAATTATTAAATTAATAATATTTTATTATTATATAAACAATGAATGAATAATTCAATGTAAAGATTGAATTTAAATAGAATAGGTAAATGTAAAAATGTGTGATATTGATTAAATTTTAAAGATGAATTTAACTAAGGCAATGAGTATGATCTAATATCGTTGCATAAATGATTGCAAAAAAATAACAATGTCTTGGCAAATTAAATTTGAAGTTGATGACAAATAGATTGCGTCAATTTTCATTTATTTATTTATTATTTCTAGTCCTATGATCTTCCACAGATCTTTCAGTCTTCCATTAATTATCACTCACAAGTTTACTTGAAGCTAGTCTGGCAGCAGATGCACGTACAGTTGACTTGATCCCTTTTATATGCCTAAATTCCTTTAGGATCAGCTCAATTTCTCTCCTCACCTAACAAACATGTATTGAATAAAAAAGAAAACAAAAGATCAACTTCACTTCGTTTGGGGGAAAAAAGTTCATCAAATGCGCCCTTAAATTCAAAGACTGGAATAGTGAGAAACCTAATATCACGAGGGAACAGTACTGAGAAATCTATAGTCAACGTACGCCGTTCTTCACAAGTGGCAACAACAGTCGGCTAAAATTTCATATATATATATATATATATAAATGGTATAAAACATTGCTAAATGTACTATAGACCACGAGAGGCTAATTAATTAATTAATTAATTAATTTGTAGTAGTGGTCGGTCAAAATATTATATAACCCAGCTCATAGAAACCATGGTCTCATGCACATCAACTTCACATGGTATAAAACATTCTAAGATTAAAACAAGATATTTAAATTGCTAACCATCTAATTAAAAAGAAAAAGGATTTGAACTACTCGGAGACCTCCAATGGTGGTACATGTCTGCGCGTGTATTTGGGACAAATCTTAAAATTCAAAGGGTCAAAACCTCAAAATAAACAAAACAAAACCCAACCCAGTCGTCTATACCATATAACTTAGTATTATAATATTAATCAACTTGTGGCGTGTTCTGTCAACTTACATATCTTTTTCTTCTTTATTAGTGATTTGGTCTTCCCAATCCCATCTTTTCCTCCATCTATATAATCCCCTGCTTATCCCGAAGCTTAAACCCAAATAAACCCATCTTCTCTATATCCTGCATACTCCAAGTTCAAACTCTCTCTCTCTCTCTCTCTCTGAGCTTAGAATTCATTGAGGATTAATGGAAGTTCAATTGATCAGAGGTTGTGGGTCTGCAAAACATGATATGAGTTCTGAAGAGGGCATGGACATCAGGAGAGGTCCATGGACAGATGAAGAGGACTTCACGCTCAAGGGTTATGTCACCATCCATGGTGAGGGTCGCTGGAACTCAGTTGCACGCTGCACAGGTAAAACTCTAATTAAACGCATGCATCCTTCTTCCCCAGAATATTAACCTTCGCGTCGTCTCTGCTATCTGTTCTTTCTGAGTTCAGTTAACTGTAAGGATATATAGGGGAAAAGGAACAAAAAAGCAAGCCTTGATTAATGAAGAACTCAATTATTTTTGCAATAGTATTGTTCAGGAATTAGAATCCACAGCCAAAATTTTCAGATTTGTTCGTTCATGTTTTTGTCTCTAACTTCTATCGATAAAACTACACAGGTTTGAAGCGAACCGGTAAAAGCTGCAGATTAAGGTGGTTGAATTACTTACGCCCTGACGTTAAGCGTGGGAATATCAGCCTCCAAGAACAGCTATTGATTCTTGAGCTTCATTCTCGTTGGGGCAATAGGTACTACTTTTCGATTCTCCTATATATAGATATATTTATATATAAACACACAAAACATCTTTGTGTCTCTAACCTTAATTAGAATGAATCGAATCTAATCTTTGGTTGTTGTTTTGAAACATTACAGGTGGTCCAAAATAGCACAGTATCTGCCTGGAAGAACAGACAATGAGATAAAAAACTATTGGAGGACCAGGGTCCAAAAGCAGGCTAAGCAACTCAAATGTGACGTCAACAGCAAACAGTTCAGAGACGCCATGCGTTACGTATGGATGCCCCGGTTGATAGAGCGAATCCGGGCTGAATCCGAATCCAACTCGGATGAGCCCACCATTGGATACAGTACTGAATCTACCACTGATCACTTCCCTGCCAACAATTCAACAGGACTCAACTCCTCATATCAAGTCGATACTTCTCGGTCCGACCCAGTTGAACCCTACTTCATGCAGGCAATATCGAGTGCTTCCCCAGCTGCTTCATCGGAGGCCCAAGTTTCCTCCATCTCGGATCTATCTGAATGCTACAATATTCCCGGGGGTAATTACACCGATAATTCTCTAAACGGGGCCGGACTATGCCAAAAGGGCTTGGAAATGGACATCCCATCGTTGGAGCATAGCAATGGGTGGTGTGGTGGAGGTGGTGGTGGAGACACATTGGATAGCTTGTGGATTGACGAGAACATGTGGTTTTTGCAACAACAGCTTTATGATTATGAGGTCTAAATTAACAATGAAAAAAAAAATAGAATTTCCTTACGTGACGCATGTAATTAGGCATTCAAAAGAACAGTACTAGCATTGTTTTGATATTAACGTTGCTAATCCCATAACTTAATTACGTGTGAAAAACATTTATATATATATAAGAAATGTTACGGTCGTAAAGAGATTTTATAAAAATAAATTTACGAATTGATATAGTTTCGTGTGACATTGTAGATCTATTTTTTAATAAAAATAATTTTATAATTTGACATAATACATTAAACTACGTCAACTTGTGAATATATATCCTCTTTTGGATCCCTCCCATTATATATGATCAGGGATGGGTGGATAGCATTGCTTGTACGCAAGTACCCGCATCTTTTCCGTGCGTACGTGAACTTTCTGGAAAAAGACTGAATGATCAGCATATTACTGTTTGATAGAGGAAGACTAATATATTATAGAATGTAAATGTGTGCCGGGTGGTCTGTATTTGGGTCAATGATAATGGAAGTACATGAAAATAAAAGAGGGGCTAACACGTAATAATAATAATTAGTAATGGAGATTGTGAAAAGGAATCGACAACCCATGTGGACTATTAATAAGAATTTTTTGTTTTATGTTATTTTTCCGTATGTTACGAGTTAAAATAAAAGTTGTCTAGCTACAAACGTCACAGCCCCTCCCCCCGGTTGAAAAAACTGGCAAAATAAACAAGTTTGAGAAACATATCATCATCGTCATCATCATGTGTTGATTTTATTAATTATGGACAAATTTTAAACATAATAGTAGGGAGAGGGGATCTTATTTTTCCACACACTTCACATACGCGCCTAATTTGATTTGGTGGGTCGTTGGCTTTAAATTCTACGAAATTAAATTTATAAATTCACGTTATTTGATATAATAATTATAAAATTAATTTTATTATTATAAAATAGGTTTAACATAGTCATGCCAATTTGTTAATTAATTTTTATAAAATCTTTTTATAGTTGAGCATTCTCCTTTTTGAAGATATTAGGACACTAGATTTTATGGGTAAGGCACGTACGTGCAAGATATATGCGAACAAGAAAAATATTAACTCAACCAAAAAGAAAAAATGGGAAAAAATAAAATGGGAAAATAGAATGAAAAGATTAAAAAATAAATAAAATAATATATATGGTAAAACTGATTTGCAATGGCATAGAAAATGTCGCTGGGTAGAGAGTTGTTGATGCAGCTCACGCACTGGTGGTAATTACTAATCGGAGTACTTGATTGTCGCATGCCGATCATATTGAGATCTAGGACGGGAATCCTTTGTTGGTGGTCATTTATATGGAAGATGGAAAAGCTGGGATGATAAATCTGGCCCTCAAATTGGATCAAACCAAGGAGAAAAAATCAAGGGGAACGAGGAGAAGGAAAAAGAGTTGAGAAATTGAGAAATTTGGAGAAAGACAAACGGGGCTTGAATACGCTACCCCTTCCTTATAGCGAGAAATGGTGGTTTTTCTTCTCAAAGGAACCATGCGGAGCTTTTTTCGAGTGAGAGGAGAGAACAATTGAGAAAAACTTTTGGGCAAACTAACACTTTTTCTTAATTGTTTTTTCAAAACAAGTATATTATATATCAATAAATATCTCATTTCAACTAGTACAACACAAAGAAAATAAAATAAAGAATAATATTAAATATAATTATAGATTATGTAAGTATCGCATTTTTTTTAAAAAAAGATTAAGGTTTATTATTAAGAAATTAATTTTTTTATATAGATTCTATATATATATATTTTTTAATGAGTAATGCGATGCTTGCGTATTTTATGACTATAAATATTATTTATAATTAATAAAATATTTGGAAAGAAATAAAAGTTTTAAGTGAGAAAATGGAAAAGAATGCAAATGATTATTCATAAAAGGACTATCGTACCATCCTGATTGAAAGTATCTAAGAAAAAATGAAGAAAATTGTATAGTGATATAAACATTGTCTTACCAGTTTCTAACAATTTATGGGACATTCAACGCGGGGTACCTTAATTGAGGCACTAGCTGCCGCAATCCTTGAAACAACTCCCTCTATTATCTAAGCAGCTTGCTGTCAACAAATTAGGCAGTCAACTCAATGGGAACAAAACAAAAGATCGAAGACGATATAATAATATTGGTCATAGTTGATATTACTTTGAAATTTGATCTCCTTGTTTGATGCATGCTGCTTAATTATAAGTAGGTAATTGCCACTAACAGGGTAAGGAAAAATATCCAAATCTCTCTCTTTTCTAAAACTCAATCTGGTCAAAGTCTCATCCGGCTCATTTTATTTCAAAATGAATATGCGAGACTTGCACACTCTAAAACTGTATCATTACGTACTTAATTAAAAAAGAAGATCATTTTTCGACCTTTAGAGTTGAATACTCAATATGCATGAATAGTATAAGTAGTTCATCAATATTGCTTGTGTTTATAAAATAATGAGCACTAGTACTTATGAATTCAAAAGATATATATATATATATAAATATAAAAGACGGTCATGAAAAAGAGTTGGAAAAGAGAGGGGATGGATGTATTGAATTTGGCACTTAATAAGAAATGGTCAACGTGAATGAAAGTGTAGAAAAAGGTTAGCAGCCAGATGAACTGGGCTCTGACTCTTACAAGTTAAAAGAATTAGCCTTTTATCACTACAAATTGTCAATCTGCAACAGCTAGCTGAGACTAATTAAGTTAAATTAATTGATTATATGGAGGGACTTTTGTACATGTAATGAGCTAAATTTCAGAATTTCTGTGCTAAAAGACTACCTTATTACTACTTATTAAGTCGAATGAGGACAATCATTTGACAAAAGGTACTTATAAGGTATAATGATCTTTATGTCCACTGTTGTAAGTTGGAAATCAATATTTCATATTTCCCAATATTTGCTGCATTTATTCAATATTATTCAGCTCGCAATAGTCGTACCAGCCATGTACATTGTCTTGTTATCATTAGCGGACGCTGACTTCTCATGAATGGAAGGTATGCCACGCAACCGGAACTGAGGAAAAGACGCAGATTTAAAATTATTTATTTTATATTCTTAAAACTTTCCCATCATTCCAGACCATGAGTTGATTAAATATATAGAATATTTAATCAAATGGAGTAGAGTATTAGAGAATTTGAATTTAGAAATTTTATTTTAATATTATGTAAAATTACTACTTGCCCAAAGGTCAAATTGACGAAAAAAGATATATTTAATTATTTATATTATATTCTTAAACTTGAAAAATATTATGCAAATTCCACCATTCATTTGTAGAGAGAGAGAGAGAGGGGATTCTTGATACCGAGACAAGCCCATTTTGAATAGTAGCCGTTTGGCAATTGGCATACCCACAAAAAGAAAGCGGGCCATTATGGGGTTAAAAACAGATATCAACTCTTGTATTTTTGTTTATTCAATATGGGCCAGAGAAAGGTTTCAAGACTCGTGTAATTTTTTTTTTCTTAAAAAAAAAGACGATATTTTAAATTTATTGATAACTCTCACTTATAACAGAAAAAATTATAATTAAATATAAATACCTGGAGGTTACAAGTAATCATAAAATATCAAAACTCATCAAAAAGCCTAAATCATTTAACCAATAGACAAATATCCAAAAATTAGAGGTAAATCAACAATAAATCAAACCTTACAAATAAGAAAAACAACCTGCGAATAGGAAAGACTTGCGTAATTTGATAACCTGTTTATTACTATTTTTTAAAAGTTTTGGAGTTTTCTTAAATGGAAAGACACATTCATTCAAATTTAAAAATAAAATAAAATATTTTTTTTTTCTGTTTTTGTTTTTGGCATGTATCATATATATACAAGGCACCAACTTTGTATCGCCCCCACACGGAATGTGGTGCTCGAAATACACATTCGTTACATGATAAAATGGGCCGATGGCCTTTGTTTATACCACCAATATCCATTGGAAAATGGGATACAGCTAAATGCGTTATTTCCACCATCTTGGGACAGGATTAGCTTGATTCCAATACAGAAAACAAACTCGGTTTGGGTCCTCCATTATTCACTCATCCCTTGAGCATAATTTGCTGTACTACTACTCTGTAGTCTGTATGAGTCCTGAGATTTTGCCATGAATGTGCAGGGGATGTAAAGTAGTTTTCTTTGAAATTGATCAGATTTTGAAAGCTCCCCATTAAATGCATGCGCAATTGAGTGCTGGGACATGAATATAGTACCACTACTCTGTTTTGCTGTCTTTTTGCATTTTTTAGACAGTTCTCTCGACTTCGTACTCATCATAACATCCGCAATGTCCGACACATTATCTTGTTGCCTTGTCATATTTTCCATTACAAAATATGCTTTCGGGACAACGTTTTTAAGTACTATAAAGGCCATCCCTCGTGCCTGCCTCGTTGAATAAACTAAAATTAATTATTATTTTTTAGCTAGATAACATTGAAAGACCAAAGTTAATTTTTATTTGGTTGTCATTTTGATCGTTTTTTTTCCTTTTAATTTCAAAACCCATGCTGTATTAATCTGAGATTATGTAAGTACTTGAGCACGTTTAAATGCAGTCATGTGAAAGATACGGACATTTTTTAAAAGTGATTGTCTTTTAAGCCCTTATCTTTTACATGTGGTAATTTCAAATATGTGATGTCCTCCTCCTCCTGACATGCATTGTGGAGAGGAAAACTGAAGGTCATTATAGTAATTCAAATCTTAGAGAATTCCAATATCATTCCATCACCAATATATATATAAATATCATGCAGTACCCATTAATTATTAGCATGCCCTATTCTCACACTGCTAGCAAATCTCATGGCCTCCATATCCCATCTCCAACTCAGTCTCTTGCTTCTACTTCCTTCTCTGACGTTCAGTACTATCACTTTGGCATCTTCTTCTTGGAGTTCTGCGAAAGAGAGAAACTACAACAAGTGGATATCATGGAACATAAAAAATTATCAACAGAAGGCCACTTTGAAAGGCACAGAATCCATTGTGCTTGAAGCACGAGGCCGAGGCGCAGCCAGGAAAGTAGTCCTCCTGGATGCGAAGCTTAGTAAAGCAGAGATGAACAAAGTGAGTTTAAATGTTAGTCAAAATGGGAGCGGGGGGGACTTCAAGACAATCGGAGATGCGCTAAACAGCATCCCATTACCTAACACTAGGAGAGTGATCTTGCTTATCAAACCAGGTGTTTACAGGTATATTTGTTTACTGCTCCCTGAACCGTATAAGCTTATTCTTTGTATTAAAAACCTAAACATGATCTAGATTTATAAAGGGAAGGTATGATCGTGGAGACTCTAGGGAAAAGATTAGCATCCCTAGAGCTTTGCCATTTGTTACATTTGCAGGGGTTGCGAATGACCCACCAACCATTACTGGGAATGACACGGCCTCGGTGGCTGGAAGAGATGGGGCGCCACTTGGGACGTTTCACAGTGCAACAGTTGCCGTTGATGCAAATTATTTTGTGGCCATCAACGTGAAATTTGAGGTAAAACAAGAAGTAGTGATCGTACTGTGTGAAATTCCTTTTATCTTAAGGGCATGCATGTTTGGGTAAATAAAAATTTCTACAATTTTAAAATTTCACATAAGTAGTATAATTCAACCACAAAATACTTTTCTATCCCAAATCTTAAATTTTTCATACAAATATTATTACTTAATCATTACGCCAAATTTTACGAGTAATATATTAATTAGAACTTTGAGACTACTTTAATGGTGCTTGTTTATTGACAGTTTAAATCATTTGAAAAAATGGAGGGAGCGGGTTTATTTATATATATTGTGTATATATATATATATATATGAGTAATGCTATATACTATTTTCATCCCACTATGTAAGATGTACATTTTTCACTATTAGATGATAAATGATCATCCAAGATAATAAATGTGTCACATTTTCCATAATAGGATAAAAGTTGGACAGTAGCGTGGTGTATAGATTCTCATATACATATATAAATATATTATATATCAATCTCATACTAAGAGTATTCCCATCTGGTTCTCTAAATTTTTTCCTAAATTTTAGTTAAAAATGGCCTTCCCTATAATTTTATCCTAAATTTTACTCATTTTCAAAAAACCTTCTACATGATCTCATTCCCTATTCTTTTTCTATTATATTAAAATAATATTCTTCTATTATTTCTTTATTACTTTTTTCTCTCATTTCTATTTACAAACTTAACTACTCAATATTTTTTCTTATGTTTTGAACTATTACTCTAGTGAATATTTTAAACAAAATTTAAATTATTTTTTTACGGGTATGATAATATTTTTAAAATTAATTAATTTTTTTATATTTTAGTAATTATTTAAATTATTTTTAAAATTATTATTTAAAACTATAATAAATATGAGTATTAGAAAAAATATAGATGATTAGAACTAGAAGAAGAATTTATTTTATTTATTAGAATAAAATATTAATAAAGGATAATGTAAAGGATGAATAGTAATTCTCTATATTCAGAAAATAAAGAATGAAATGAAAAAAGATTTTTCAGCTTTTTTCTAAAATTTAGAGATAACAGTGAAATAGAGCATGAGATGGGAATGCTCCAAGGGTATGTTTAACTATTACGAAAATTAGAGCTCATGCTTCTAATTTTGGCCACTGTTGTTGCTGTTTCTTATCTTATAATATTTAAAGAAACTCGCCTCACGCAAATGACATCATGGTAGACGAAGATTCCACTTCTACTTGAAACATTGAGAAAGTCCAAACAAAAATGCCACACATGTTCATGGCTTCCTTGAACGGATGGAGATTGCTATATACATTTTTTAATTTTAAGATTCCAAAACATAAATATCCTTACAACTACAAACACACGCCCAAACCAGTGTCTAAATCCAATACAAATTTTTTATTTTTTTATTTTTCTTAGAGTAACACTAGAGCGACCAGCCGGAGCCCCCGCCAGTGTTTTTTATTTGTGTTTTTTATTTGCGTTTTTTTACATATATTTTTTTAATACTTCAATATTTAAAACAAAAATTCACAACATCATTAAAAAATATTTCTTTAATCAAGAAGTAAAAAAAAAAATCCCAACGGCCCGGAAGACTAGTATTGTTCTTTTTTTAACATATTTGTTATTGAGCAGAGCATGCAGATATATACTTATAGATTTAAAACAAGCAGAGAAGAGTTCTTTATAATTTATATATATCTTGTTCTTCTGTTAAATTTCTGGAAAACTAGAACACAGCTCCACATGAAATTGGATCCATCGGAGGACAAGGCGTTGCGCTTCGCATTTCTGGGACCAAGGCTGCATTCTATGACTGCAGTTTCTATGGGACCCAAGACACACTCTACGATCACAAGGGCCTACACTATTTCAATAATTGCTTCTTCCAGGGCTCGGTGGATTTCATCTTCGGCAATGGCAGATCTCTTTATGAGGTCAGTTAATCATGATCAACAACATACCCATGATATAGGCCCATGCGTAGCCAGTCTCATTATTCTTAGTGCATGCTGATATGGGCCTGCATGCCCAGAACATCACGAATGCTTAACTGGGATGAATAGAAATTTTATTTTCATGGGCAGAACTGCTATTTAAACTCCGTTGCAAAGAAGGTGGCCTCCATCACAGCCCAAAAGCGAAGCAATGCCTCATTGGAAAGTGGGTTTTCCTTCAAAGACAGTGTAGTAACAGGGAGTGGCCAGGTTTACCTTGGCAGAGCATGGGGTGAGTATTCCAGGGTGGTTTTCTCATACACATTCCTGGACAAGATTGTTCTTCCCCAAGGGTGGAGTGATTGGGGCGATCAAAAGCGGGATTCGTAAGTATATATATAGCACTACTACTCTTGGAAAATCAGATATGATCAAATGATTCATTAAAATCAATATTAACTTAGGGATTGCCGCCTGTATATATAAAAGTTACTGAGTTCTTGCGCATCTATTCTTTGGGGTTCTTGCATGCAGAGGAGTGTATTATGGAGAATACAAATGTAGTGGACCAGGAGCCAACTCAACAGGAAGAGTGCCTTGGGCGAGAATGCTCACTGATGAAGAGGCTAAGCCTTTTATTGGGACTCACTACGTTGAAGGCAACACTTGGCTTATAAAACCTTTTTAGGTAATTTATTATTTTCTTTTTTTCCAACCATCATCATAAAACTATATAATGCTTCCTAGGTGCTAGCTACTTGGTGAAAATTAATATTAATATTCATGGTCATTTATTTAAAAAAAACTAAAATTATATATATATATATATATTTATGTAAGCTATAACGTACAAGTGAAATAAAATTATTGTAAGGATTTTCAGAATCATGATGGATCGATCTCAAGCTTGCAATTATTCATGGGCCATATATACATAAATATATTATATATATATATAAATATATAAATATATTATATATATATATAAATATATAAATATTATATATATATATATAAATATATAAATATATTATATATATATATATATATGGCTAGTGCACTTTGTGGAGGACCCTGCTGGCCTGACCCCAAAAAATGTGTGCACCATTGAAAATGGAGGCAGCAGTAGTACTATAATATTGTCGATCAATAGTACTGGAATCATGAATACCGGAATATTAATTGGCATCACTTCATGAATTCATAACCGAAGCTTTAATTCTAACAACAATACCACTATCATGCTATCTCCTATATATACACATGACACACACACATAAAAGAAACGTGCGGTACAGTAAACTCGGTAATAATTAAACAATGAACAATTAACGCTTTTTTAATGTACTAGTGTACAACTTTCCGGCCTTATACAGAAATATATAATATCTATGGATATATATATATATATATATATGTATATATATATATATATATGTATGTATAAACCACATGATCGTCGAAATCATCGATATATACATGTTTATATATATAACCAGAGGAGAGGGATAGTACTGCACGCATGCATGGATAATTGAGAAACAACAGACGATCACCTAATTATATATTTCTAAGGCCAAACGCAGCACTTAGCTATTTTCCAATTCTGAGCATCCTCGACGTTGTCAACGTTTTTCACAATATTAATACATGATCCATTAATGTCGAAGTAGCCGAGGTACTCTTGGTTGGAGGGAACTTGATCTGCATTCCCACGGTTTCCCGGATTGTGATTTTTGCCGGAGTTAGCCTCGGCCTTGATCGTGATCCCCTCCATAGCCAAAGTGCTAATGTCACTTTGGCGGAATCTCATTAGAGCTCCCAATAACAACACTAGCGAGGCCATATATATCTGATCAATTTAAGCCTTTTCGAGAGACGATGGACAGGAAGACAATCATTTATTTATATATAAACTTCATGAAGTACTTGAGCAGCTCCTTGCATTTACAAACCTAGCTAACATCGCCTTAACTACCACTTCTAAAACATTGAATAAGATCCAAGCAATATATCATGCGCCACTTGTCTTCCTCATAAACATATATTTCTTTTCTTTTCTTTTTTCTCAAGCAAGGCTATTACGAATATATCCTAGTCTTACATTTTCTAATTGACAGATAGGAACCAGGAGAATTTTGGGTAGTGATTGTGTGGCCAAATTAAAGTATTGATGGAATATTGATGGGCATAATTGGAATAACGAAAACACAGAAATGTAGCTTCTTCATGTAGCTTATATATATTGCTGTCCTTGGAAATATATAATATATTTTGAACGTGAGTTTCTTAATGTCATGCAATTCTTGCCATGGAAGTAGTGTGAGAGCTAGGTTGGCCATCTAGCTAGCTTCTTTTACGAAATAATTACACGAGTCAATGAGCGTTGGACAACCCCATGACTCACGAGAAAGACAGATATAAATATATATATATATATATATATATATATATATATATATATATATATATAATGTTTCTGTTCAAACTGTGATGGAATCGAACGATCTCTATAATCTGATTTACGACCTACCTATCAACCCTATCGACATGTAAATACATAAATATCAACATAATTTACAATCTCTCTCTCTCTCTCTCTCTCTCTCTCTCTGCGCTCAAACCATTTTCCTGAAATAGTTTTATGTGAAACTAACTTCAAAACCTAATTAAGGACGTCATCACCATCTTGCATCCTGTAGAAATTGTGAATTAATATCCTGAGTGAGAAGACATGATCGATCCTTATGTCACTTATATATTGACTCTCTTTATGATCAGCTTATGCAGATAAGATTGGCCATGACAATAACATTTATAAACAGATATTCAGATTTCCCAAACAGTGAAAATTTGAAAAATCTTTTCGAAGAAGAAATTGTACATATATATCTCAAAACAGACTAAAGCCTGTCCAATATCTCGAGTCTTTACAATTTTCATACCCAACATTAATATTTATCAATATTCAAATTATGGCTGTCTGAGTCATCTTGAGAAGAAAACGTCAGAGTTGGTGAGACTGAATGCAGGCAATTATTTCTCCCATCCTTTTTTTAGTAATTAGCAGATCGAACTAATTTTCATCCACTACGATGATGACTAATTAATAGTATATTATATATATATATGCAGTATGCTGCTTTTACGTTATTGTAAGTTAGTCATGTACTGGGACTCAGAAAGTAGCAACTTTTACGTTTAGGTATATCATGATCATACCCCATATATATATATATATATATATATATATATATATAATATCTGCAGCTAATTAATTAAGAATGTATGCATCAATTAAGTGGACCTGAAGTTGGGAACATAATTGTTAAAACGATTGGGACACAAGACCATGCAATTTCTAGATCACCAACATGGGAACTAAGACATAATTGGTATCGTGTAATTTTCCTAGGTATACCTAATTAATTCAATGATCGAGGTAACAACGCGTGCGTGCGACAAGAACAAGTCGGACAGAGACACAAAGATAGCATTGGTCCACTAAAATACCACATACTACACCTTACAGATTACATCTCCATCGGTGTGATGAATGGTCAATATCCTTGAGATGATTTTGTACTGCTGAGGTTGGCAATAATCTAGAAGTGCATATATCGTACTACTGAGTTATATAGAAAATCAACGAACATGGACCAACCTTGAACAATAGACATGTAGGCCAGGCCAACCTAGTTGAGGAAAATAATTCTTCCTAGAACATAAAAATAACGATATATATATACATGTGTGTGTGTGTACACACGTATATAGAGATCAGATTTTATGCGAAGTGAAGATAATTACCCATAAATTATATATTCTGGTGTGTGTGTGTGTATATATATATATATAGTTGTTCTAGCTAGGTTTTCTTTTATGAAGATCATGACTTTATGGAGGGTCAACGGCGCGCGGATCTGTCAATTTGGGAGAGAAAATTATATGACATTTCATTTTATTATAAGTTCAAACCACAAAGAGGGTTTAATGACGTTTTCTAAAGGACAGTAGTCAATTTGTAATGATCATTGACCAGAAGGAGATCATCATCGAAAATACTTTTTTTCATTTATCTTCAAATACTAAATACTAATTATATAAAACTAAAGATCGACTATTGTTTGAAGCTGCTAAAATTCCCCCACTAGTTGTACGTTATACGTAGCAGGCCGATCATTCTTCAACTTCAAACACAACTTAATTAAGGCATATAAATAAAATATATACAACTGTATAGTAACTAAAAATAATTCAATGATCATTTTTTCCTCCTATTAATAATTTATGTGTCCTATAAATGGTACAAGATTGTGCTTGATCAATTCATGACTACGTTTTTATCACCATTAGTACTATGAATCTTGAAGAGATCGATACGTGAATCTCCCAATCGGAGAGAATAGGCAGCCTTCTTGTACTCGTCCCAAGTGAATGGCTTATAGAGACTTGGTTTCTGTGGAGAGACCAACTCTGGTAGAGGAGAGATCCATGCATTTAGTGGTGGAGCCCCGAAATAAGCCATTGACATTCTTGGCTTCATTGCATTTGATAAAGCTCTGTGTCTCACGCTCAAAAATCTCCCATTTGTCAAAGCCTAATTCAATATTGCCAATTTAATAAATAACTCATCAAGTTAGCTAAGCCAATATATAATAATATTCTCCTTTAAATTTAATGCATATCTTAGCAATAAATATTAATTAAAATAAATACTTTTGACTTTTATTCTGACAATTTTAATTTAGAAATACAATTTGAGTATGTATATATATATGGTTTAATATTCCTTGAAACCATAATTGTTGAAAGTTTGAGGCTATAAATTAATGCTGAATAATAATAATATTACCAACCTGTAAGGCATCACCGACGAACACAAAGAATTCACTGGGGTCAGGATGTACTGGGACCCACAAGCCATCGTGCAAAGCTATTTGGAGGCCCCCCACGTCGTTGGATCGCAAGATGGTCAAGATCTGAGGGTCAGAATGTTCCCCAAATCCTATCCGATTGTTTTTGCACTGATAAAGTTTTGGAGATGGGTCCCAATCATCGATGTCTTTCACTGGAGGATAGTGATTGAACCTGAGAAGCGAGTCACTATGGACGTCTCTGATAAGCCTACTTAAGACGCACTTGTCCTGGACCCACAGGCCTTCAGCCACTAGATCAAGAATCTCACATGCTAATTCTTTCATTGCTAGTACGTAATTATTCACTGAACAACTGCACAAAAAGAATAACATGATAACAAGAAAAAAAGAAAAGAGAAAAAAAGGTATATGATCAACTTCAATCCCAAATTATCATATTGGAACACGTGGAGGGTTTAGTTTCGCTCTGTTCCTTGATTTGATTGTAAAGTTATTTTCCTTTTGACTTTGTTTAGGGAAAGTGGGAGTCACAGTACTTCTAAATGGGGGCCGGCCGCCGGGGTCCAATTCAAGCGCTGGCTCATGTTTAGCCTTTAGGACAAGAATTTGCATATTGTCTTTCCCTTTTCAATGTGCATGAGTCCTCGGTACTTAATGCAGACTTGGGCAGGCAAGATTCAAGGAATTCGTACGTCTCAACTTTCACATGGCATGCTCGCTTCATCTTAGAACAAGATCATCGACGAGACAGTTTACTTAATTTGCGATTCCTCTTCAAGACATGTGTTGAAAAGAAAAATAAAAAATAAAAAAAATCTTCGAAAACTCATCGAGACCCTAGAAAGGTTAGCCCGGCGCCGGCCCTATACTTAAATTATTGAAAGAGAAGCATATATGTGTGTGTAAATATATATATGAGATGAGATGCATGCATGCGTTTTACAAGTTTTGGTGGCTGACAGTCATAAAGCAAAAGTCTTCCCCTTTATTTAGTTTCAAGTTGACAGCAAGAGATTACAAGGTCATCTGGGGATGATTGTTTTCCTATCTGTTGGGTATATGCAAGCTTGCTATTTGTCCAAGTTTAGATTTTTTTGGGAGTTTGAGATAGAGTAGTAGTACTTGGGGCCAGGGGTCCTAACAGCCACCTTTAATTAGACCAATTAATGGTAGATATATAGAAATGATCTCGCACGCTTGGGCTTGCCTCTATTATATAGAACCGTAGCCGTAGGCCCCGACTAAGATAAAAAGTCTACTATAATTCTATATGCTCAAAGATTTTTAAAGTCCATTAATTGATGAGGGATCGATGCCATGAAAGAAAACAAGCCCAACTACCTTCAAGGGTCTACCCGATGGCCGATATATATATATATATATTATATAATTGTAGAGTTTTAATTAATTAATTGAATCCTAATTTGTTTTCTCATAAAGGAAATATGTCCTTTTCTAGGAAATATACCAAGCACTACTAAACAAATCTTCCTCACCATTTCATCTGAGAATTAAATTAATTAAAAATGCAAAAAACCCCTTCTTTACAGGCGAAGCTGGGACATTGGTCGGCGTTTCTTTATATTTTTACATATATGTTCCGGCCGTCATTATTTATATGTTGATCAGCATTAAATAAATTAACAGAAATTGAATCAAACAAGCTACAATCTCGCACGAAACGCGCGAACCTGTTGGACACAGAAGAAACAGAGAGCAGAAGCTGCCTTGTTCTCTATCCTCTTCCTTGTTAAATTTTATTGTCTCTTTATCACCATTGTTGGCTCATGCAGTGAAAACGTAACGTAAATGTTTGACTTAAATCGTATGCAAAAAGTTAAATTCCAAAAAGAAGAAGATGGAGATCAAGAAGAATGGATGAAGTGTAAATTACCAGAATTTTGTTGGGTCATTGGAGATGTATGTGGATCTTTCGGAAATGGAGAGAGGGTTGGTGTGAAGGAGAAGGTATTCGAGCTCACCCATATCGCCATTGCGGCCAATGTTTTTGCACCCATAACCAAAAGGACTGGCTGGACCAGCTCGTTGCTTCTCTGCGGCGGCTTTCTCAAAAAACTCAGCACTTTCCTCTTCCATTCTAGCAACTATCTCATTTGAAATACCATGGTTAACCACCTTGAAGAAGCCGAATTCTTCGCTGGCTTTCACGATTAGTTCCGATATCATTGACCTATTGAGATAAAGATCAATGGTCGGTATCCCTACTGCCTTTGTTTTCTTGCTTCTAATTATTTGGGTGGGAGAAGGCACCACCATGTTTATTGTTTCTGGCTGATACGGGTTGGGATTCTAAGAAAGAGGTAAAGAGTAAGAATTTGAGTTTGAACTTTGAAACTTTGGAGGTATGGTCATGTTTGAGGTGGTGCTATATATACACAATGGGAAGAGAGAGAGAGAGAGAGAGAGAGAGGTCGACTACTATGTCTATATATTATAATTCATTTCACGAATCTTAAATAACCAATAATATATAATATATATTGAATTAAAGAAATTAAGTATCGTATTTTAGGAGACGTGGATGAGTACTCCGTATAATATAAGGTCTAAGAAAGAATATGCTGTTTTATTTTAGAAAAAAATATAATATATATACACACAGAGGAAATGAATAATTAGCTAGCTAGCCAGGGTGAGATGGATGGAAGATGTGGGGGACGGGTTATAGGTTTGGGGGGTGGGATGGTAGCTAGCGGCTCTTTGTCCCCTTTGATTGGATTTTGTCACCTACGCTAAAAATTCAAAACCCTACTGTAGCCTTCAAACAGGACAGGCCAGGCCAGTGCGTTCGGCCGTAGTTCACATCACGCGTGGCGCATGTCAACCCTTTCCAAATTAATTTGACTCCCTTCTCAATGTCTCCTTGTCAAAAAATTCTATTTCGTCATTAATTAACACGCCATAACTGCCCTAGTTCGCTCAAATATTATTTATTTATTTCTCTGACTTAATTTAATTATTTATTAATTAACGCAATTTCATAATAAGCGATATATATATTTCACATTATACGTAGCAAATTACAGTACTATCAACTTTCTGCATACATTTATAATACACTCTAATTAATTACTAATTCATATCTCATTTTTGCTAAAATATTACACTAATTATAAATATCTCAAGCTGGCCAGAAAGTGAACATAAATATTAGTGTCTGCATGTAACGGGTACGTACCATGGCCGTCCTATACCAATTATTTGTCATTAAAATATATCGTGAATCGTAGTACTGCTCTTGAAAGGAAGTCGACCTCATGTACTTATACCAAGAAATTAAAACTTTGGCATTAATCCAGCTCGTTGATATATATATTTATATATATATATATATATATATATGTATTTATAAATTGGGATGGAGGAGATTGTCGGGTCGTCGTGATGCAAGGATACTTAACTAGGCAGGCAGGACGTAATAATAAGTACTACTGGTGATGGTTTATAAATATAAATTAACCAATTGGCCGTTTGAAATATTTCATTTTATCTTATAAAATTAGTACGTTCGTATAACAAATTGGGGTACTGCATGCATGCTGCTACATCTTTTAAAACTTAATTATATAAATATATATATATATATATATATATATATATATATATCCCGTTATTTATTTATATAAGCCTACTCGATCAGCTGGTATATATATAGCTAGCTATATATATATATATATAGCAATATTAATTGCTGATCAAATTAGCTCATGAGGCTATATATATATATATAATGCTTTTTATCAAAATTAACTGTTCTTTTTTTTTTTTTTTGTCCTAATTAATTACTTCTCAAACGTACTCTTCGTTTATCTCTGTGATCAATAATCAGCCAAATTGCTTCTTCTTCTTTTTTTCTCGGTCTTATAATTTGGAAAGTTATATAAACAAATAAAAGAGATAATATTAAAATCAACTATATATATATGTTGTCTTTATTAAGTAAGACCTTCGATCTCAGCTTTTTTTCTTTATTTTTTCTCGTCACTTCTTCAAAAAGAAACTATAATTAGACTAGGATATAATGCACATTCTTAAATTAATTAGTTACTTCCCTTTTTATAGGTTTATCAGCAAGCTAATGCGCTAATATTTCATATATATATATATATATATACGCTAGGTGCTAGATTGATAAATTAATTAGCAACATTGCAATTGGAAACTCCCGGCCACTTTAATTTTTTATCATTTGAATATTGTAAGAACAAGCTAGCTAGAATTTGTGTACTTAAGTTCTGGTGTTTCGAGTCATTCTAATATTCATGAATATGTTGAATTTTAAGTTTTGATCATTTCCCGATAGTAATTATGCTTGCAAAGAGTGTTGGTATTCTCACGATAATTGGATCGTAATTATTTCTCCCCCAGAAATTTCTCTCATGATGATCATGCATATATAAAAGAGACTAATTATTTATATATACTCTCCTTGGAGAGAGAGAGAGAGAGAGAGAGAGAGAGATCAAAGGGGAGCTGATCATTCCTTTTAAAAGTCCAAAAGCTCTATGCTTTTTTTGCATATACAAGGATGCAATAGCTAGCTTAGCAGCAAGAAAATACAATATTGTATTTTGGCTAGCTGATCACTAGCTAATTGATAAAAGAATTAAAAAGTCAGAAGTTGTTGGTCTTTTTTTCTCATTTATTTGATAAAATATTAGACCTAATTAACCCGACCACCTTTCACTAAAAAAACGAATATTTGTAATGAGTTATTTGAGATGAAAATGACTATTTGTAACAAAAATAGACTCATTTGAATAAAAAATCATCATTTTCGTAATAAATAATTGATAAAATGAGCATTTTTCTTGTAGTGCTTCCTAATTCCTAGTATCGCCGTGGCCAAGAAAATAATACGTAGGACCCTTGTCAAAGAGATCATTTGAGATATCCAAGCTGAATTATAGCTAGCTAGGTACCCTACCACGGTTTTTTCTTTTCTTTTTATTTACACTAGCCTTATATACCAATGCATTGGGAAAAAGGTTGAGCAGGGCATCAATCGATTCACTATATTTTTCTTAGTTTTGGACCATGGAGTTGATCAGATATATAGTTCGATGGACAATTTTGCAAGTTATTTGCCGGATCGAATCAGTTAATTATCACCATTTTATTATTAAATATTGCACTTTTTTTAACCCTCGTTTTGCTCGAAATTTTTAATTGAAGTATGTCGCCCAATTTAAAGACAACGTATAGTTGTTGGGTGCTTAATTAGATGAGTGTTTTTTAATCCAAGCCCATCCTATGACACAGTGATTGCCTTTAGATTCCCCAACTAGTACTGTTAATTGCGCATAATTTAATTATAAACAAGACCAAATTTTGGATATATATTTTCCAAAATTTAATTTTGGAAAAAAAAAAAAATTTCCCCCAATTTTTCTTTTCTTTTTTCGATACGATGTTATTTGAGGTTTTTTTTTGTTAAATCATAAACAAGATCAAATTTTGGATATATATATTTTCAACATTTCGAATCCAAATTATATCCAAAGGGTTTCTAGGGGCCGGGATCCTTTTACTTTTAGCAAGGACATGATCAATTGGAATTTAGAAGTACTACACCTATAACAAAAAAAAAAAGATTCTACAAAAATAAATCTACAAACTGACATGGTTTTATATGATATATTAAATCTACTTTATAATAAAAATAACGTTACAATCTAGCATACTGTATCAAACCACATCTGTTTGTGGATATACTTTTATGAAATATTTTTGTGACTAAAGCATTTCTCATTAAAAATTAAGGAAAAAAAATTTAGATGTAAGAATATCCTGATTAATATGAGTGGTTCAAAATTAAACTTAAAAATTCAGAGAATGATCATTGATCTTCAATTATTAGAGAACTCATGTATCGAATGGCCAGGAAACAATAAAATTATTAGGCTAGCTGCATGATTAGAAGAAGATATCTTCACCAATTAGAATTAATGCATGCCACACACACATGCATCATATAAGATTATTATATATAGGTAATATTGCTTGTTGAAGCCGCCTATAAATTAATTAGGGTTTTGATCATTCCCTTGAAATCAATTAACATGACTAGTCTTAAATTGATCAAGATGTGGAAGGAGGTCTCGGCTAGCCCCAAAACATGAAGACCGGACAAATTAAATAGTTATAAGAAATTAAATCGAGAAGAGCCAGGCATTTGCTTTCATATATTGTATGACAAAAGGAGCTGTAGATTCTCATAATTTCTTCCTCTCTGCCTCCATGTGGCACCCTTTCGAGCCCTAATCGTCACTATGCATGGGCGCTGACGTGAAATAATAATATATATTTAATTTTATATTGAAAGATTCAAATTGGATGTATATAATATTACCCCACTTGTGTCACTCATTGGGACACTCCCATTTATTTGAATATATAAATAAACATTGTACGCATTATTGATACTCACTATATTTAAAAAAATTGAAAGATACGTATAACCCTAACTGCCTAATTATTAATTAGGATATAAATTAATTATGTAAGTTTGCCTGTATAAAGGGGGGAGAGAAGAGAATTAATTAACTCATTAATTATATGCTTAATTATAAATTAAGGGAACAGAGACAGAGAACGAACAGCACGCAGCCAAAGTAAAACAAATTAGCTTTTCTTTTTTGTGAACAAGAAAACATGCAAGCTATCCAGCTTTTCACGTCTTCTTTACACCTTAAAGTCTTACATGAGTTAAAGCAGCCATATATTAATTAATTAAGATATATATATATATATACCCGGCCCACGTACCTGCATGCACACTGCTTATTTATATAAATATATATATATATATATTAATTCGATCTTAAATCTATTTCAACTCATCTCAACTTATCATTATAATTTTTTAAATTTTAACATAAAATATAATAAATAATTCAATTTTTTCAAATTTTAAAATAATAATAATATTAAAAAAAATAATATTTTAACAATATTTTATCATCTCAACTCAACTGATCAATTTAACATTCAAATCCAGCCTAAATCTTTTGATCTATGGGTTTTTTACTTTTTATTTTTATAGTGGACAGCACAAAAATACCAAGTAACTGGCTACACGTACCCACGACCTACTAATTTATAATTAAGGATGGAATGCAGTTTTTTTTTAATTAGAAAAATGGAACTGGCCAGTTTGTCAAACCAGCGGCGAAATGAACGAAATATTTTGATGAAGTTTTCATGTTAACCACTCCATTAATTAATTAATTGCTATAATGGCAGGCCTACGTACTACGTACTCTCTACTCTATTAATATCTGTAAATTTTTCAAGCTTTCTTTCGTAGGTTGCAGCTATATACATATATATAAACGACGACGTACAATGATTAACGATATATAATGTAGTACTAAGTAAACATGCATATGCATGCATGGGTGGATCATATATAATTAGAATAATTTGTACCAAAGTGGGAATTAATTAAGGGTACTGTGCCATAATAATATATATTAATAACGCTAATATCAGCAAATAATATTTAGTGCCCTAATTGATCAGGCATTTATACCGATTAGACAAATTAAACAGTTTTTGAACATGATCATTTAGTAGTACTACTGCAATATGCATGATCATGAGCATGAATTAATTAAGCTGCATGCAGCTCTAATAATTGATTTAGATCATGACTGGTCACTGATTTATATATATATAGATGTTGATTGTGAAGTCTTGTTTGTCGAAACTTTAAATGGTGAAGTTTCTATATAAATATATATATAATATTATGTCCCCTGGCCAGTAAGAAAAGTTCAAGCAGAATAGCATTCTATTCTTAAAAAAGTAACAGAGAGGAAAACAGCCCTAGCTAGCTGGGTATGCACGCGCCGGATCGATGACAAGAAAAAAATATATTCTGGTGCATATATATGATGATGCGTGGATGATAATTAATCATTTGTATATATATATATATGATGATCTATATATATATATATATATATATACATATATTGGCACGATAATGATACTGATGAGGGTGTGATAATGACTAATTGAAGATATTTACAATAATAATGCAAATGCTAGTACTACTGCTCGCTGGTTGCGAGTGATATATGGCCCAATTTATGCCTATGGGCATGCAATCATTTTGAATTAACATTAATTTAAAATAATTAAGCTATTATATTATTATCCGATGGACAAATACATTCAAAATAATACAATTATATGTAGCCAAAATGTCATACTCGATCGACGTAATTACTTATGAACATTTCTCATGAGTAGACAATTGTATTTGTAACCAGCTTTATTTACACACACACACACACACACATATATATACACTAAATACATAAGTAATATTGTGAAAGCTCGCATAAGAATATATATGAAAAATATGTATTTTGGATTTTTTTTAAATTGGTTTGATCTTACAATTCAAATGATGTATCTACTTACAAATTAAAGCTTATTCATGTATGTAGCGTGCATGCAGCATCCTTCGTCGATCTACAATAAGAATAGCCTAGTTTATGCCCATATTACAGATGTACTTAAGAGAGAGTGCATGATCTCAAGATCATCGTACATTTGAAAGGAAGATCGTTAAACTATATATATATATATATATATATATATATAGTTTGATTAATTTTTATAGACTCGTTTGGAATATCATGTATTGTGAAACACAACAAATCACAAAAGAAAAAGGATTGTAAGCAGTTGTTAATCTTTTAATATTAAAAAAATCAGTCATGAAATATTATAATTCTCGTGAAGACGGAATAATATTTACAAAGAAGAATAACAATGCAAGATGGTTAAAGAAATAAGATAAGCAGGTTCAGACAGTCACAACAGGACAATAACCAGAAAATTAAAATATTGTTAATTGATATTATGGGTATGAGTTTTCGAGCATGTGCTTGTGATGATTATAAATTATCAAGTTAATTAGGAAAATGTGTAAAGGGGAAGAATTAAAAGATAAATTGCCAAAAAATTTGAGGATCTAGATGATGATCTCTTAAAAGAGAAATAAATACATAAAACGGATTATTCTACAGTATTTATAATTTTTTTAGACAATATTAAATACTCAATTATTATTTTAGACCTTAAAATTGATCAGAAAGAAATTATAAAGAACTACTAACCTCAACCGTTGTGCAGCCAACTAGCTAGCTAGCCATGTGTCGACTGAACCGATATCATATATGCATATAAGACCTAATTAATTAACTTCATGCATGCAAAACACCATGCATGCATATGATCTTACGTACGTCCGGCCAGCTTGTTGCTGAATCGATCATCAAGATCGAAAACACATGCCGATCAGAGGTGACAGAAGACCACCAAATTCAGAAACAAAAGTGCACATGATGGATTAATGTCAATTAATATTCTATGATAAATTATACATGAATTATTTTACCTATATATAATATTTGAAACTAATCAAAAGTAAGTTCGCTAGCTTTTGCAGTGGTGCGACCTTGGGGCCTTGCTGTTGTGGCTTATTACAACGAGCATAACAACTCCCAGTCAGCAACAAGACATTTAGACTTGGAGTGATAAAATATATATTCATCCCCTCGATCCTCCTCATCATCTTTGACGACAGTCAAATATGATCAACTTGAACGAATTAAGCAGCTGCTATCCATCCATCCATCCATCCATCCATTTTTCGTTGTCAGGTTATATATAATAATCCATTTTGAGTCAGTAGAATGTCATTATTAATATTCCTCATGCGATAAGTAGTAATCATTTTGACTTGTTCAATCAATTACGACCACCAAAGCCCGCGTTCCCATCCAACATTAAGCAATGGAGATCAAGATCAAAGATAACCTGATCATGATTTTAAATAATACAAACAACTCGATTACCACTAATCAGGTCATGACAATCCGCAAGTGGACAGTCGAGTAGAGAACAATGCAGACATCAATAGTACATACGCTAGCTAGCTAGCTGCATCAAATTAACTTACACTACTGTCATCATGGTGTCGTACTTAGAACGTCGGATCCTGTTTTCAAGACAAAATTATATTAAGTTATTCAAAACCTAAAACGGCTAGCAGCTTCCATGTTTGACTGAATTATATATAATATTATTATTATTGTGGGAGATCATGAGTTATATATTTTGTGTCATGTTCTCGTGTTTTACCATGTGTATATATATATAAGATATAATATACTACATATCTATTTAAGTTGAAATGAAAAGAATATTATATAAATATGCAACCTCGATCCGAATCACTGCCAAAGTCATCTTCTTCTTGTCTTTGACGTAAATGTGCAGTGAGATGATCATATGAACCATTGTTTCCGAAAACGTTTCTTTCAAGTTTCACATAGGCATATATATAGTTGTCACATTTTAGCCCTATATCGAGTGTCGATGATCACGAAATGCTCATATACCCTAGAACAAGCTGTCATTAAAAAACTGGCATTGTATGAAAGAATAGGGCTCTCTGATCTAGACGTTAAATGCGATCGAATAGGTTGATCTGCACATTCGGGCCTTCATTCGTAGAGCCCAAAATATTATCAGAGTAGGGATCGGTTCGCTGCCAAGTCTCAATCTATAATAACCCCCATATACACTAATAAAAGGCAGAAAAAAAGGCCAGCATCAGTGGTCTCAGAGCCGATCGAGCTTGTATAAACAAAATAGACAAGGTCTCTGTCTCTCTGACCACACAAACCACTTAAGAACCCAAAAAGAAGGAAGAAAAAAAAGGACTATATCGCAATATTCTTGGATCTAGTCATTATATATGTCAACTCCTAATGAATAAGTGTTTTGATGATTATGAAGATCAGTATCACAGTACTAGTACTGTTGAACATGACATTTAGGGTCCAGGTGTAAGTAAAAGCGAAGACCATTGAAAAATCTTGGTCATTTGGATTTGACAAGGATCTGCCATTTTAGTTCATAACGTGCCGACACACATGGAGAGAAAAGAAATAAAGTTGTGATTAGGGTAATCAAATCAAACATAATTAATAATTTTATAAACAAAAACGTCGGCAGTTGAGTTAATCCCGGCGCAACCCCACCGGAGGGACCAAGATTTGTTGTGACAACAATATCGAAAAGACTCGTCAACTTAATTTAAGCAGATAATAGTATGTGGGGTAAGGTTGTAAAAAGATGGTACCGATTGTTTGGTGATTGACTGGGCTCGAAAAACATGTTGAGGATATTGGTGAGATGATTGGGAAGTTTTGATAAGAGTGTCATTTCCTGTATGCCCTTTTTCAAGAGATAGCATTATCTTTAAAAACATTTCGACCCTCTTTGCAAGGAATTTGCTCCCCGGCTCAATGTTCGTTTAGTGTATATATGTTATAAAAAAAAGATGGAAATTATGACTTTGTGGAAAAGATGGGACGATGCATGTCATGTGCTATATATATACTATTATATAAATCTTGATGCTTAACAAATTCATGTACTTAACCCGTCCCTGAATAACATTATTAATGATGGGAGGAGACATGACTTTGAGGCACCTGATCATTTCAACTCCTACCAAAACGCATCCCCATCTTGTGAACTTACGTGAGAGAGAGAGAGAGAGAGAGAGAGAGGGTTAATGCATGCATATATTGTGGTTAATGCATGAATGATCATCATTAATTTCCGGTCTATGCTCGTTGGGTCTTAAGTTTGAAAATCTCTTTCATTACTTATGACATAATATTGTTGATGTGTATTATCTGTTCTGTAGCTTCAAACTGGTAATAAAGGAATAAACTAATTGTTCATGAATCAGCATTGATTCACTACATATGCGTGTGTGTGTGTTTATATATATATATATATATATAAAGTTGTATTATTTTGATACTTGATTCGAGTTAGAGATAGTTAAAAAAAGCTAAGATCTATCATGATTCATATTTACCCTAATAATTATATATCTACAACTAAATAACACATAAGAGTAGGGTTTTATTAAGTTATAATCTGTCCAAACAGCTAGCTAGCTTAGACTGATTAAAAGAAAGAGATAAATTTAATCATTTAACCATTATAATAATATTAGTTCCCTCAACTAAGTTATACATAATTAAGGGTGTCAAATCGTGTTAACGGGTCGTGTTCGTGTCATGTCAAAACATATATATTATACTATATAAGTCAACTCTAACCTGACCCATTAAACTTATCATGTCAAAATCTCAAATCCTAACACGACCTATTAATATAACGAGTCGTGTCGTGTCAACCCGTTTTGACCCGTTTATGGAAATGGGTTAAATAAATATGAAATTAACCCGTTTGACCTAATTAAGTTTAGCATAATTTTATATAAATGTTAAAATCACAATATCTATAAAAAAAAACTATAAAACTAACTACAAGTCCAAAATTACAATCCAAATAATAAAAATATTGAAATTAAAATCTCAATAATTTTATTTTTAAGTATAAGGGTATAATTGTAATTTTAATTTTTTTAACGGGTCATAACGAATTAACTCATTAAGCAATAGTGTTTTAACGGATTAACATATTTTAACCCGAACCTGTTAAGGCCAAACCCTAATCCACTTTTATCGTGTCATGTTCATGTTGGGTTAACGGGTCGTATCACATATTGCCACCCCTATATATAGTGACGGTAAATATATAAATATAGTTGGAGCATATTTGTAAGTGCACAAGGTATACTACAACAAATTAGGCTTTTTCTCACAAGCAGTTTTGTCACAATTAGTCCATATTTGCGTCGGAAATAACTTTTTCCCGTCACTTCAAGTCGTAGCTGACTTCTCGGATTTACATCCTAAGAGATAATACTTAATCCTACGAGCAAAATGTTCCTAAAAATAAGAGTATTTCAAGCGATTCTTTTCCTCGCAAAAGTACGAACTTCATTGCAAAAAGTATGTCAACCATAGTTAACCGGGGTCGGAAATACTTATCTGCTGCAGTGAAAATTGCGAGAAATATGCATTTGCGACAAAAAAAATATTTTCGACGATTTATGTTCCCCGAAAATAGTCTTTTATGAAATAAAAAATAATAATAGTAAAACAGTATCAAAACTTTATACCTAAAATACAAAAAATGTGAATAATATATTACCAATACACTAACATCGGTAATAATATATTATGCACTTAAGTAGAACTAAAAGCAAAAGAATCTCGAGGTAAAACTAGAAAAGCTTACAACTGCAGAAAAATAAAACTAGAAAAGTTTACAACTACATTTGACCACATTGACTAAGTACACATATGTGGAAATCTCTAGGCTTACAAATAAGAGACGATAAAAAACTGAAAAAAAAAATTACTCTAAACACAAATTAGATTAATGAAGTTCTTTGATTACTAAGTTGGCCCACCTGATCCCTCTCATATTCTCACTTTGATTGCTAGCTACCGATTGCAGCAGCCTTTACATAAAAAATAAAATAGATCGTTTTAATTAAAAAAACTTAATCACAATAAATGTAAAACTTTCAAACTAGCTTTATTGATGTTCAATTGACATTGACCGTCCAACATCAAAAGTAAGAGTATAAAAGATGGACTAATATATAAGGCATAAATATGCACAAATTAGCATCTAAAACCAAATATGAGGGAAAAAAAATAAGCTAGTAAATATTAAATTCAATGATTAAAACTACCCAAGCCACAACTTTAATCAGCAGGATTTATTCCCATCCCAATCTAGATTATCAGAGCACAAGACATCATTACAAGAAAAACTAGCACAATAAGAAATTAGCTTAAAAGGGCTGCTTTATTGTAATTGATTAACTTTACTTTAGATTTTTACCCATTTTTCGGCTATGATCAATTTGAGCCTAAAACCTGTATTGCAAAGATCTACTTCCATTATTAGGGACAAAGTAACTAAGATCTGATCACAATAAAAAGCATGCAATTTTTATTTTTACGTAACAAGAAATTGAAAATATAGTGATTTCAATTTTTGTATCTTGTCTAGTTTGTTGATGTTGAGTCGTGATTTATTCATGTATTTGAAGTTGGGAGATCAAATATTTATAGTTTAAAGAAGATCTGTCTCAATAAAATGCAATTGAAAACTGTAATTTGAAACAAGTAGCCCGATTTTCTTAATGTATGATTGCACAAGTAACTCAGGGGAACGATATTAATTTGGACTAATTACAAGAAATTTCCAATGCAAATGATACACAAATTAATCTTCTTGCGCTTTGAAGTAGGGGGCAAGAAATAAATCACTACAAGAAAATTATTTATTTATGACCAGTTATTTCTTCTCAAAATGAGTCTATTCTCGTCATAAATAACTCATCATAAATGTTCATTTTTCTTATAGTGAATCTCATATATGTTATTCGTCTTTATTTAGGGGAGAAGGATTAGTATTCATCCTTCAACAAATTACAAGTATTTTACCTTTGCATACTCGTTAATTATAGAGTGAAATATAGGATGAAAAATGCATTTTTTTTCCTATAAAATCAATGAGTAATGATACTCATCATCCATTTTACCATCATCCTCTCATCATCGCATGATGTGGTATTAAATTATTGGAGACTAGTTAATATATTTCACTTGTGAGTCTATCATTTAATGTCACATTAAGGAATGTTGAGAATATGATGATAAAACCTGGAACAAGAATGTTTTTGGTCGTGTTGTAACAATAATCCGTGATCTAGAGCAACATGTTGAGTTGCTTGAAACTCACCTTCAGGATGAGTATGAAGCGGTGGTAGAGCAAAATTTATTGATTTCTAAGATTGAATTAGCAATTTGGCAGAAGAGAAAGGAGGTTATACTTGCGCAAAAAGCCAATCATATCTCCAACCCTCCATACGAGGTACACAACGAGTTTTCCAAAGAGCCCAAAAATAAAAATAGGAATAACACCACGTAAACAATGCATCTGTGAAGCCTTCGACCGTCTACACCACGAAACATTCATCACTTCAGCCCATATTTGATTAGCAGGTAATTGAATCCTAAATATTGCTGCAAAAAAATCTCACACTTTCCTTGACCCTTCCCCATCACAAAGCATATGATCAATAGACTCAACTTTTGGTAAATTACAACAATGACATTTTGAAACAATTGAAATTCCTAATTGTTTTATCACCTCATCTATTGGGATCGCATTTCGACGAGCAAGCCAACATAAGAAAGACATCTTCTTAGGTACATACTTTTGCCAAAGCCACTTCTTCCAGGGACAACACAAGCCATGAGTTCTAACAATATTCCAAGCTGATTTAGTAGAAAAATTGCCATCTATCGTATGCTTCCAGACCAAAACATCTTGGTCCTTTCGAATTCTAACCTGCACTACCAAAATTGTATTCACCATTTCCTCATCTACCAACGAATGTAACAATGGCACGTTACATACCGCACTTTCAAATAAATGGCAAACCTTTAAGCCCCTATCACCCACTACAACTTGACGATCAGCAATAGGGTCAATTCTCAGCCAATTGTCAAGCCAAAAACTCAAACAACCATCACAAACCAGCCATCTTAAATTACTTAAAACCATCGGCATAGCTTGAACCATCCCTCACCAAAACCGTGACCCCTAACTCCTTCAACCACCCGTGACGTATGTGAATTACCCATGTATTTGGCCCCAAAAAATTCCACCCAAAGATAATCACCCTTCAACAACTTCCAAACAAATTTCATGAATAATGAAATTTGAACCACAACCAAATCACGAATGCCAAGACCCTCATCCTCTACTGGCAAGCATATTTTTCGCCAAGAAAGTCAAACTCGCTTTTTAGTTCCATTGTTAGAACCCCAAAGAAATTTTGAGATCATAGATTTTAGTTTTCCAAAAATTATTTTTGATAGATTCATCACCGACAATAAATGAATAGGCATACTATTGAGAACATGCTTTATAAAAATTATTTTCCCACCAAACGATAACAACTTACTCTTCTAACCAGCTAACTTTTTTTGTACCCTTGCCAATGGCTCAAACAAACTCAAAGTAATACAACCAACATGTAATGGAATGCCCAAGTATGTACAAGGCCACGCCCCCTCAATAAAACCTAAGATACATTTCAACTCCACCTTCTGATCACATGAAATATTAGAAGAGAAAAAATTGAAGACTTTTGAGGACTTACTAGCTGACTCGAAATGTCTTCATATTCTTTTAGCACCCCCCTCAAATCTTGAATAGAAACTTTCCCACCATTTGTAAAAATCAACAAATCATCGGTATATAATAAGTGAGTGATACGCACACCCCCAGATGCATTAAAATACTTAACTTGGTTTTGTTCAAATGTTTTATGGAATATCCTTGAAAGAAGTTCCTCTGATAAAATGAATAAATAAGGTGAAAGAAGATCACCTTGACGAAACCCACGTGACAGTTTGAAAAACCCTTTGCAACAACCATTTAACATGACTGAAAAAATAGGTGAGGAGATTGCATTAAAAATCAAAGAACACTACTTGTCTGAGAATCCCAACCTCCTTAACACCTTTATAAAAAACTTTCAATTTACACGATGATATGCCTTTGCCAAATCAATCTTCAATATGATATTACCTTCTCTTGTTTTTCGATTCATATCATGTACCAGTTCTTGCGCCAACGCCATATTTTTAAAAATACTTCACCTATGAATAAATGCAGCTTGCTCCGGAGAAATAATACTCCTAAGGACAAGTGTCAATCTATAAACCATGATTTTTGTTACTATTTTATAAACTACCGAACATAAACTAATAGGTCGAAATTGCCCATAATTTGCCAAGGCATCCACCTTAAGAATCAGTACATGGTTTGTAGCCCCAAAAAATATAGTCAACGGGATCCCTTCGAAAAATTCCTTAGCCATATCAAGAATATATTGTTTCATCACCTCCCAAGCCAGCTTGAAAAAACTTGTTAAATAACTATCTGGTCCTACGCTACCATCCTAAGGAATAGACCACAATGCCGCTTTCACTTCCTCTAACGAACACGTAGCAGATAAGGCCTCATTTTCCTGATCCGAAACAATGGGCGACAATAAACATAAAACAACCTCCTCCACAATCACATTCGACGTCAATAGCAATTCCTAAAAGAATCGAACTGCTTCTTCACGCATGGCTTCAGCTGAATTCAACACCTATCCATTGCCCAAATTCAAATGATCTACAATTAAATTCTTCTTTTTAACACACATAGAAGTATGAAAAAAAATCAGTGTTTGCATCCCCTTCTTTGAGCCATTTGATGCGTGATTTTTGACAACTCAATATTTCTCATTTATTAATCCATAGAAGATGTTGTTGTTTACAATCCAAAAGCTTTGTTTCACCCTCCTAGGTATATTCAACAAATAATAAATCCTCAAGTTCCACCAATCGGTTTGCCACATTCTTCAACTCCAAATCCACCTGCCCAGAAATATCTATATTCCATTTTCGCAACTTACTTTCTAACAACTTCAACTTCCTACTAATTCTCACAATCGGCGATCATTTTACACTTTGATTCCAAACCTCCCGAACCAAAGGAAGAAACCCCTCATGAGTTCCTCACATATACTGAAACCTAAAATATGAATGATTCATCTTCTCTTCCTCTTTAAATGTATAACCATAGGACAATGATCGAAAGAAATCCGTTGAAGATACTCCATATGAGTCTCCTCAAAAAAATTCATGAACGTCAAAAAAACAAAGATACAATCCAACTTTGCCCAAATACATCTATCACCAAGTCTCCCATTACAATAAGAAAAGTTATTGCCATCGGAAGGAAGTTCAATCAACCTGCAATCGTGAATACAACTATTAAACTCCAATTTTGCACGAGTAGGTCTCAAAACACCTCCCATTTTTCGCATCTAAAGCACATAAGTACTCTCACAACTCCATACGTTTTCTCTGGAAACAACTCGCACAGACAATAACAACCATAACTCTGACACTGCCACAAACAAACCAACCAGTCGAAGCTGGGTCCAACATAGAAATAAATTCAAACTCCAACTCCTCATCTCAAAACAACTATATTATACCACCTACTTCAGCGTTATTTATAAACTTAGGCCAGTGCAACCACCGAGCTCATCGCTCACATATATTAGTATCAAGAAACAACTCTAACAAAGCCACCACTGACGGGCGATTTCTATTCATAATATGTTGAATCCTACTTTTCGACGAAAGAATTCTCCTAATATTCTAGATAAAAATCTGCATAATAAAATTAAAATGATTTTTTAGACCAAGTCCTCTTTTCCAGGACATGCATCAGGCTCTTCTTTTTCACCTCACTTTGACGTTTCAATGGAACATGTAATTCTGAATCAGAATCAAAACATTTATTTGCTAGTTCCTCCAATTCCTCCTCAGACTCCCCCTCCGACAAGGATCGAACCTGTTGGAATTCTCCAATCCCTATATCGCATGAATGACTCAACTCAAACTCCAAAACTTCATCCACAACTTTAAGCGAGCTCCTCGGAGAAAGACTCTTCTCTAACATTCGATCATCCTCATACCCTTTTTTAGATAAATCAAACCAATTCTCCACATTTTTACTAGGTAAAACCGACATATCCAAATTGGCTAAACCAACGTTGGCTTCCTTCGAACTACCCTTACATGTAGCTTTTATAACTTTAACAACATTATCTTTCTTTGTCCTACTCTGAGGGGAAACAACATCTGCCACACCCCTTAACTCAAACTGGTTTTTATCAATCATCCGGCCTTTCGAATCCACAAACAACACCTCTAGTAACTTCAATTCATCTTCCATTTTTCTCTTATTAATAGCATTTCATAACTCAACACGACGAGAAATAAAGTACCTCACCACACCCTCTTGCAAGACCGATTGTTGTGGCACCACCTTTTTTACTCTAACAGTCTTCCAAACCTTTTTAGAATGATCCTCATCCTCCTCATCCTAAATCACAGGTTTCTTATGACATCCACAAGAATTCTCCTGTTGTCCTTATTTACAATACCTAATACAAAATTGAGGTATAGCATCATAAATAACAACCTAAAAATGGCAACTCAGAAGACCCGGAACCCCCAGCCAAAAGGAATGTCTCAAAGGCTTTGACACCTCCAATTCAACATAGATCCTAGCTGCCTCTGGACGAGAAACACAAGCCGTCGCATTATCTCGTTTCAAAAATCTACATAAGCCCCCACCAATACTTTTTGACATCAAAACATTAAAGAAATTCAGAGGTAGATCCGGAAGGGTCAACCAAACGGGAACCAATGGGGAATCCTCCTCCTTAACAAAATTTGGTGTCCAATGAAAAATCCGATATAGAACCCCCACGACATCAGTGTTACCCTAGCCATGACCCTAACAAAATCCTCTTCATTAGAAATTCACACAAAGAAATTCTGTGGATTGCGAACTTTACCAACAACCGACATAGACTTCAACCCCCATCTGCTCTTGATAAAGCCACGAACATGATCCAAAGATGGCCTACAACGCAGGAATTTAAATACCACCAAAAATCGAAAAAGCTAAGCCAATTATTTGATTTCTGTTTTTGAGAATAAGAAAAATATTTCCCCATCACAAAAACGAGGTTCCTTCAATGGGATATCTACCTCAAGAAGAACCTAAGACTTCGCCACAACCAAATCAAAAAAAGAAATTCCTTTAGAAGCCCCAAGATAACCTGTTGATACTCTCACTGCCTTCGTCGGCAAAGTCGAATCATTCCCTAAGATAGACTCACCCTACCTCACCAATGGCACTGAATGCCCGGTGACCGTGACCATCAAGAAGAAAAAACCAAAATTGCACCCTAATCGCCCCCAAAGTCAAGAGAACAAAAATTAGAGATGGCCATTGTCGAGGCAAAATTGTACCCTAATCGCACCCTAAGTAAAATTGTTGCAAAGTTTACACCTTTATTGCCTAGGGCAATTTCTCAAGAGTAAGGTGCTTTTATTCCCAATAGAAGCGTTTTTGTAAACATTAGTCTTACACAAGAAATGGCCCAGTCTATTCATAAAAAACGAATTGAAGAAATGTATTGTTGAAATTGGATATGTCCAAGGCGTATGATCGTGTAAACTGAGATTTCTTGTTACATGTTTTGGCTTCCTTTGGGTTTTCTGAAGAGGTTTGTGAGTTGATCAAAACTTGTATTACAACGCTGTGGTATTCCATTCTTTTGAATAGAACTATTAGGAGCTTTTTTAAGGGAAAAATAATGCTTCAACAGGGGAACCCCCCACTACAACAGATCATGTCTTTTGGGACAAAAATTTTTGTCCCAAAAGATTGGATTTTTGGGATGAAAACAAAGTATCTCAAGGTCGTCCTAATATCACTGACTCAAAAGGTATTTTGAGACAAAAATAAGAATTTTGTTTTTAAAAATATATTTTGGGACGAACATTTGCTAGACCATTCAAACACGTTTGAACGGCCATTTTTTTTTTCTTGGGACGACTGAATTTCATCCTAGAAAGGAGTTCAAACGCCAACAAAAAACGTTCAAACGTATCCTACATGGATGATCGATCGATACTAGTCCATTCGATCAAATAGACATGAAAGAACGTTCAAACAAACAAATTGATGATTGAACAAAAATTATATTTTTACAATTTTACGGATTGAGTAAGATGTTCGAACGTATAATGAAATGATCAAAAGATTTGCCAGTTAACATCCATTCGAACAGTTTATTGTGATATTTGAACAGTTGTTTCCGATGTATCATGTTCAAAGATTTCATGGATGTTCGAACGGTTAATGTTTTATTTTAAAAAAAAAAAATTAAAATAGGCATAATTAAATAATATTTAAAAAATATATTGCAAATTATTGAATACAAATAAATCTAGTCATAAGTCCGAATTAAATAAATAAAATAGTAACAATACTAATAATGTCATCCATATAAATCTTTATAATTAAATCCCAAAATCTATGCAAAACATGAAAATCAATTGCTTGGAGCCTTGAACTATGACATAAGCATCTGTATTTGGAGTTGCATCTCTCTCTTAAACTCTTATTGTTGTTCTTCTTACTATTTCATGTGCATTTCCATGTTTTCTTATTTCACCAATTGAGTCTCTAACTCATTTTGTCTTACAGTCAATTCTTTAATCCTGAAATTTGCATTTCGGTGAAAAGCGTAAAATAATATCCTTAGCGTGGATGATAGACTGAGAAGGATTGAGATTCCGATGGTTTCTAAGTGTGACTATTGTAATGGAGGATAGTAATTACGTCTTATATGCTGGTGACTTTGCTCAACAGTTATGGAGGAAATGTACTCAACAATTAGGAATAACGTTTCGAGAGAATAGTATGTGGAAAGAAAATATCTAACTATGGTTTTGGACGTGCTTCTCGATCTTTTCAAATGTGGGCAATTTTTGGTGTCCTTCCTTCAATTGTAACGTGGAGGCTCTAGCTGAGGAGATGTTGAATGCATATGGAAGGACATGCGGAAACGATAGAAGAAGTTTGGCATGCGATGAGATATTGGCTAACAAGAATGATGAAGGAAACTTCTAGACTTCAGAAGCTTTCACATGGTGATTTGGAAACTTTGTGTGACCTGATTATTGCGGTGATTCCTGTGAAACCAAAGCACACCTAGGTGGTTCGGTGGATGAAGCCACAACAAGGAAAATACAAATTAAATACAGATGGATGTAGCATGAGCAACCCAAGGGCTTGGGTTCAATAGGACTCCTTCGTGATGAACAACATAATGTGATGTTTGCTTATTCTGTAAGCCTTGGTATTGGAAGCAATAATGTAACTGAATTAAGGGTCGTTTTGGATTGAAGTTGTGTCGAGCACTAAGGTTTCAAGGGATGGATGTTGAAATTGACTCATTGATGGTGGTTCAATGGGTTAGTAGTGCTCAGTGTGGAGTGTGGTACCTTGAAGACCATGGGGAGGAGATCTTGCAAATTTTTAGAGATGGAGATCACTCTATACAACATGTCTTTATGAAGGAAATGCCCCTGCTGACTATTTGGTGAAGCTTGGTGCTCAGGGACAAGATTGAGTATGGCACAATATCATGCATATACCTAAGAAGCTTCAAGGTCTCATTCAAACGGATAAGTTAAACCTCCCCTATTTATGTATCCGGTAGTATTTCTTTGTTGATGCTTTTGGAGTCCTTTTGTTTTGGCTTTCTGTGTAGGTCCTATAAACATGGTTTTCCTCCACCTCAAGTGAGGCTTTATCAATAAAAATGGAGGTGTCCTCCTCTTTCATAAAAAATAATAATAATACAATGATAAAAACAATGATAAATAGATTTTTCCAAAATATTGTCTATAGATCAAATTATCTTGTGATTTGGATTTCACTACATATCAGGCCCAACAAGCAATTCACAAAACTGGGCATCCTTACTCACCCGGTTCATCCACATCATTAATTGAAATGAGGAAAATGTAGCCTAGCTAGCACTTGCTCACAAACTCTTGTTGTTGGTGTTGCTGTTATGTGAAAGAGTATTGCTTACAGACTGATGTGTTTTGAGTATTGTTATTTTAAGATCTCTACACCACACATTGCTTATGTGGTATAATTTGATATAGAAGATAAATTTTAATTTTAATTTTATCAATCAAATCTTATCCTTTTAATGATATTGATTATGTGTTTTACACAATAATTTATTTATAAAATAATTCAATGTGTTATACTGAGGAAGAAATTTCAACTGGATTTCTTGCTTGGAACTACTTTTTGAGAGAGAGAGAGAGAGTTTGTGGGAGCACTGCCTGACTGAGGATTATAGGAGTACCAGAAGCTTTTTGAAGGGAAGGTGAAAAGGTTTTAAGACAGAATAAATCTACTCAACCTCCGGTTCAGTGACCGCACTCCACACTCCTCACTTAGTCGAACCCGGTTCTACCGGTTTACTTCATTCTCCCTCTTTTCCATTAGTCCTCTCACCCTCGTTCTCCCTCAATCACCCTCGGTTTTTCAGATTTCAGAGACCTCTCACCCTCGTTTGAAGCCCAGACCTCTCAACTCTCTACTCCACTCTCCCTCTTCTCTCTCACGGCTTCTTTCTCTCGTAGCAGTTTTCTCAAAATTTTGATCGGCATTCTCAGCAACCGCTATGATCATGTAGGCCGTTTGTATCAACAATTGTCCTTTCAATTGTTTTTAGATTTGTCTGTAATAATTGGGTATAGCTGATCAGGTCCATAATCTTGGAAATAAACAAACAAACAAAAATTAAAAATTTTATAGACCCAGAAAAGTCTAGTCCTGAAAGAACACGTACCTGGCTTATCTAAAGCATTTGCATTGAAATAAAATGGAACCCACCTCAAGATTGTTTAGTTCGCGCGATTAGAAACCCAAAACCAACAAGAAAAAAATGAAATAAATTAATATGCAGAATTATAAGAAAGCGGTTGAAGGCTTGAAGCAAAACATAACACAACTTTTTTTTCTTTTTTGGTTATGTTATATATACGGAATATTGTGTTTACGGAGTTTTTTCACATTGGAGACAAAGAAAGAGAGAGGAAATGGGTGTTTATTTTTTGGATCATCCGTTCAAGCTGCAGTGCCTTTCTGGACCCAATAAATCTACTCAACCTCCGGAGGTCTAGAGAAATGAAGAAGAATGTGGTGGGTCTGGAGAATCGAAGAAAAACATGAGAGTGGGAAATTGAAATGATCTGGGACCAAAAGGCACTTTCCAGCTAAAAAAAAAAAAGCCATGTGTATGCTGGAGTGCGGAGGCTGTGTAAACAGTAAGCAGCTGTGTATCAAAACTCTTTAAGAGCATTGGCAATGGACTAGCCATTTGCCAATGTAAGTCTAAAATAAAAGGAAATGTGGTAAAAAACATCTACATTGGCCTAGTTAAAATAGAAATTTTTTTCAATTTAACTACAGTAAATGTTAGAGCCTCACCATACCTGGCGAGCTACTGTAGCAAGTCCAAACAATATTTTTATCATTTCTTTTTAACTCCCGCTACTTTTTTTTCCCTCGGTTTTTGGCTCTCTCTCTTCATCCCGAAACCCTCCACTTCTTCTTCCTCTATCTTTTTCTTCTCTCTCCCGAAATCCCAAAACGCACTTTACCTTATTTCGCCCCCAACCCGCAGCTTCGCCCATTTCTTCTTCAACCCACAGTTTCTTCGCCCCCAACCCGCAGCTTCTTCGCCCATTTCTTCTTCAAACCGAGTCATATTGGATTCTTCAACCCCATCTTTCCCAGCCCGCAAGCGTGGCCTTTCTCCAGCCCCATTGCAGCGGTCGCATCTCTTGCCGTCGTCTTCGTGGTGACCAAAGTAAGTCTCTCTTTCATTCCCGTCTCTTCTCTTCCTCCATGTATTATCGGTCCCTCTTCTCTCTCGTAAATCACCTGCTAATTTATACCCAGGATAAATACATATCGAATCGGCTTGAGATTTTCACTGCTATACCGCAAGCGTGGCTTGAGGTTCTCCAGCCCATTTCACGGCTGGAGAAGGGAATTGTCCAGAAGGTTTGAGATTTTCCTCCACGAATCGGTTTGTCCATACCCTATACCGCAAATCTGGTTGCAAAATTTGGGTAAATGCACTGCTATTTTTTTTTTTTTTTTTTGTTCTTTTGAGGATGAAATGGTATGGCCTATATTATTGTGTATAATATTTTTCACATATTTGCTCGGTGTATAATATTTGCTCATGCTCTTGCTTGGTATTTTATTGCATTTCATATTGGGTAGAAGATTCTCTACCATCTCTGTTTTGGCTCATCTAGAGTCTATTTTTTGTTGAGTTGGGCATATTATTTGTCTGTGAGGGTACAAACCGATTACTGCCAGCTTGTGGACTGTTTCTTTGTTTGTTTGTATAAGTTTATTAATTGATTGTTGAGGTTTTTTTTATTTTATTTAGTGGACTGTTTTGTGGTATGGACTGTTTGTAATAGCTGGACTGTTTTGGGGAAATTAGCATCCTGTTTTGGGGGTAATTATGAATGCACCCGAGTGTTATGAACTGGATGTGTGGAGGTTTTGATTGTTTTAGACTTTTTTGTGTTATAAATGCACCAATTATTCATTATACTAAATGGTCCCGAGTGTTATAAATGTTCCTCATCATACTAAAGCTTCTTCACTAGTCTTGTATCTCTCAATCCTTGCTAGATCGATCTGTGGAGGTTTTGATTGTTTGAGACTTTTTTTGTGTTGATTTCAATGTTGGCATGTGATGTTGCCCAAATGAAGTTTATAACTTAATTAAGTTTATTAATTGATTGTTGAGGTTTTGTTAGATGGTTGAGGATTTATTTTATTTTATTTTCTACCCATGTTTATAAACTTGCATATTGTGGACTGTTTTGTATATTCAAGTCACATGTTTATTAGGTTCATGATTTCCCACTTGGGTTTGACTGGCATTGAGATATTCAAGTGCATGATTGTGGACTGTTTTGTATATTCAAGTCACTTGTTTATTAGGTTCATGATTTCTCACTTGGGTTTGACTAGCATTGAGATTTTCAAGTGCATGATTGTGGACTGTTTTGTATATTCAAGTCACTTGTTTATTAGGTTCATGATTTCCCACTTGGGTTTGACTAGCATTGAGATATTCAAGTGCATGATTGTGGACTGTTTTGTATATTCAAGTCACATGTTTATTAGGTTCATGATTTCCCACTTGGGTTTGACTAGCATTGAGATATTCAAGTGCATGATTGTGGACTGTTTTGTATATTCAAGTCACTTGTTTATTAGGTTCATGATTTCCCACTTGGGTTTGACTAGCATTGAGATATTCAAGTGCATGGTTGTGGACTGTTTTGTATATTCAAGTCACATGTTATGCAAAATAATTGTTGCCAATGCTCTAATTCGTCTGAGCCCATGACCTCACCCTCCATCCCATTCTAAAATCCCATAATTGTCATCATTGAAAACCTATAACTAGAAAATATCCCATGCAGTTGCAACAAATCCAACAATGGTAACCGAATATTTATGCAAAAGAATTCTCAAGATCTTTCACAAAACTCCATAAAATGGACCAGAAATTAAACACTATGTTACATGTTTGACCATCAATGAATTTGGTACATATGCTAAAATTGGAAGAATATAGTTATTTTCAATAAGACTTTTTAATTTACATATCGGGCAAAGATAAATGTCATATTTAATCCTAGGCATGCTTGCATTCCGGAACCTCAGGCAAACACAAACCACCATCATGACTTGGCCCAATAATACCAAGTGCCATGTTCAAGAACAAAGTTTATCTCCAGAAATTAACACCATGAACATTCTTTTGATAATAAACGAGCTGCATATTATATAGAGCTGCATATTATTGTATTGTATAACAGTTGATTGAAGCAGATTTACATGTGAACTGGATGTATTATAAACGAGCTGCATATTATAAACGAGCTGCATATTATTGTATTGTATTGTAGAGCTGCATATTATTGTATTATATAGAACTGAATGTTATAAAAGAGCTGCATGTTTTGGTAAATTGTATAGCATTTATTGTCTG
Source organism: Cyclocarya paliurus (assembly GCA_029856935.1). NCBI lineage: Eukaryota > Viridiplantae > Streptophyta > Magnoliopsida > Fagales > Juglandaceae > Cyclocarya > Cyclocarya paliurus. The sequence goes on from CM056949.1 coordinate 12,133,506, forward strand.
TGGTACCTAATAATACTCCTCTTCTATTGTCTATTTATAGGGTTTGATACTCAACTATTAGTTACAACTAAAAAAGTTGGTAAAAGTAGAATGATTGACAAAAATTAGTTCATTCAAGAATTGTAGATTGTGATTGGTTGGTATGCAAAGTTGTTGGCATGTTTATTGGCTTCAACCACAATTGTAAATATAAATATTGGGTAGAAGAAATGTTGGTATGTTTGTATATGTGATTGTTAGGTGAATGGTTGGTAAAATATATTTATTGAATAATTAGGTTGAGGGAAAAAATAGTTGAAAAATAAAAATTTAATTTTTTAATAAAGTTATTAATTAATATATAAAGTGTATTTGTAAAATATTAAAAAAAATATTTTTTTAAAAATAATATTTTATTATTATTTATGCTTTAAAATAGCTAGTCTAATGTTGACTAATATTTTAGCTAGTTTATATTATAGCCAAAAGACAACATTCTAGCTAAAGTTTAGACTTGACAATGGCTAGGCCATTGCCAATGCTCTTAAGACAACCATGAAAAGGGGGAAAAGGTGGGCTGCAATCCGTGTGAACCCGACACAAATAGGGCCCAAGCCCAGAACATGTCTGCGAATCAACGACGGCATCTTCTAACGACGCCGTTTTATTTATACACATTTTACTACGGGTCAAACAAAACTCGCGGTTAGGCACCCGCACGTGATCACTGATCCAAGCAAGCCCCTGTTCCAGTTCATCTCCTTCTCCAAGCTTTCGTGCTCGTTTTACACAAGCCCTAATTGATTCGAGCCAAAACCCTAATCTCCCAATCCAAGCCTTTTGGATCAGAAAGAAAAGACTCCCGTGATAAAATGAAAACGTAGTTCTTGCTCTTGATGTGCTTTGAGATCGAATTATCTGCGAATTCAAAACTTTCCCTGAATGTCAAACGTAACCCTAAAGTTTTTGGAGATTTTCTTCGCAAATGGATGCCAAGGACATTCTGGGCTTACCCAAGAACTCAGTACCCCAAGAGAGAAAACCCAGACCCCAGAAGGACTCTCAGCGAAAACCCGATGGCATTTCACGCGAGGTATATATATATATATATATATGTGCAAACGTATGTGTGAATTTTGTGTCTGTTCGTGTAATGGTTCTGAATTTAGCAAACTTTCTTGCGGGGTTGCAGGTGTATGCGCTAACGGGTGGTTTGGCGCCCCTTATGCCGGCTACAGATGCGTCTCAACTGAAGAAACGGCCTCCGCCGGACGAGAAGGTCTTTAATTTGCTCGCATTTTTTCAATTTCTTAAATATTTTTATAGAGGTGTTTAAGTATGTAGGAGAGACTGTGTTGGGAATGAGCTTGAATCGTTTTTTTCGTGAAGTTGATTTCTTTCTTAATAGGAGTTTGGTTTTTATGGGTTCTTTCTTAAGTGTCTTGGGTCATGCCTTTTAGATTGGTGGATTTCTAGCTAGCTGGAGAGGCCTCCGAGGGAATTCACAAGTCGCAGCAATCTGGAAAATGGTCCCTATTTGCATGTGTTGGTGTATATGGTGGGAACGAAATGATAGAAGCTTAGAAAACTGTGAGAAGACAATGGAGGAGCTGAAAGTCTTTTTCTTTAAAACATTGTTCTCGTGGGTGGGGGCCATTGTTTGTAATGGACTAAGTGTCCATGACATTTTACTATCAGTTGTAAACTCTAGTTAGGCATTTCCCAAGTATACTCCCTGTATACTTTGGTTTTGCCTACTTTTATTAATAAAATACTTTGATTACTGGTAAAAAAAAAAAGGAGTTGGGTTTTTATGTGCCACATTGTTGAATGGCTAGTTTTTTTATACTGGATTTTTTATATTCTACTTTTTTTGTTATTACTGTTAAACTTCGACCAAGAGTTGAGGCTTGCTAGAGCAACTCATGGAGATGATATGAAAACTGGGGTTATCACAGTTTTGATTTCCATTTGTTAGTTGTCACTCGGATTGAATGAATTTCTTCGTATCATGATTGTTCAGTTTGTATGCATAACTAGGACAGTGCTGTATAATATTTTAAATTGAGAAATATGGGGAAGTTCAAAAAGTGCCTATAGGTTCTATACTAAGTGAAGATAGATATACATGAATATTCTTATAAAAAATATACAAGAATACTTATAAAAAAAATATTCAAGAATATTTCTCAATTGTTATGGCTTTGCCATCTTTCCCACTCAATTGCCTGTAGGTTCTATACCTACCCAAAATAATTGCATGTAGGTTCTGTGCTATTATTTTATATTTTTTTATAACATGCACGTGTCTATGACTTTATGTTTGTCATTTAATTTTATGGGATGCGGGCTCTAACTAATTTGAGATTCTGGCTCCAGATCACTTGGCAGTGGCTTCCTTTTACAAATTCTGCTCGAAAGGATAATTTGCAGCTTTATCACTGGGTAGGTTATTGTATGTCAGGATCATTGTCTCTCTACTGAACATTACTGCATTGTTATTCAGGGAGCATTAAAGTTGTTTTAACTTTTAACTTCTGTTTTACATTGCAGGTCAGAGTTGTAAATGGTATTCCACCAACAGGTGACTATTCCTTTGCCAAGTGCAACAAGGTATATTCACATCTGCTTTCATCTTTGTGCAACGATTTTAAAGGACATTTACTCTACTTCATCTTTCTTCTTTCTTTTCTTTTTTTGGTTCATTGGTTTTTCTTCCAAACATGCTCCATTAAACCTATCTTTTCATATAACTGAATTTTTTAGTTTATGTGATGTTGTGCAGTCTGTTGATATTGTCAAATACACGGATGAGGAGTATGAGAAGTACCTGACTGATCCTGTAGGTATCAATTTAAGATTTCATCTGTTAATTTTATTTTCTCTACTCAATTGCAAGATTTCTCTTCATTAGGAAGAAAAACAGGTATATAAATCAAAACATTATAATTTAAGCCTTCATTGTGAATGTCATGCTTTTTTTTTATCGACAAACAAACTTTTCATTGTGAATGTCATGCTGTTGCTTTAAAACTTTATTTATCCGTTACACTTCATTCACAGCTTTGTGCTGAAATTGCAGTTTTTAACTTCAGTATCTGTCAGATATAGTCTATTTTGATTTAATGATGCCAACCTAAATTTTTGAATATTTTTGTTCGAATTCTCATCTCGGTTGTGCCTCTTATTGAGTTGTGGCTAGGTATCAATACATATTTTCTGCATCATAGGATTTATAGCAGCGTCATGTTTTGGATCTAGTACCTAAATTCTCATGTCATATTTAATCTTTGTCAGGTGTGGACCAAGGAGGAGACAGATCAGTTGTTTGAGTTGTGCCAATGGTTTGACCTCCGCTTTATTGTGATAGCTGACAGGTTCCCATCATCTCGGACTGTGGAGGAATTGAAAGATCGTTATTACAGTGGTACTGATCGCGCACTGTTTGTTTAAATTTGGTGCTGCTTATTTAATGTTTCTAATTTATGCTTTGAGTCATCTATTTATACATCTGGGAGACATTATACTTTTTTTCTTTCAGCTCATTCTTGACTGTTTTTCTTGATGATTATGTTATTCTCTGTGTGCAGTGGCTCGAGCTATATTGAGTGCTAGAGCTCCATCTCCTGGTGACATTTCTGGCCACCCTCTTGTTAAGGTGTGATAGCTTTATTACTGCAATATATGCACAAAAATCTAACTAGGGTTTATATGTCGATCTAAAGTTTTTGTTCCCTTTTCTTGACTGTATATTGTTACTTGAAAGGTCTGTTATATCAGAGCATTGTTCTGTTTCAGAATCTGATTCCTCCTTGATATAGGAACCTTACAATGTTTCGCAAGAGACAGAACGCAAGCGAGCATTATCTGTGGTCCTCTCTCAAACTAAACAGCAAGAGCGAAAAGATACTGAGGTCTAAACCTTTATATGCATTTCTAAATCTCCTATTTGCAGTTCTGAGATCGAATTGTTCAATAACTTGTTTGTTGGTTGTTCACTGCGCCTTTCCCCAGGTTCTTGCAGAAGCAAAAAGACTAACAGAGTCACGGATGGTTGCAAGGGTAAAGCATTGAATTAGACGTGCTACTATGTCTATTTTTGGTAGCTGGTAACATCCACTGCCATGGATGAAAGAGGAGACCCCAGATTATATTTTCTAAGTAAAATACTTTTCAAAAAAATACTTTTTAAGTACAATAGAATGTTTACCCAGATTACATTTAATTTACCATTAACCCTGGTTGTTGCACTTGTTTTCCCATAAGTTGTCTATTACATTAAAGCTGGAAGCTCCCATATTGGGTTAGAAGTAGAGAGCTTCACGCATCTATGCTGCTAAAGAGTATTTCAATGTTCTACATTCATTGCCTCCATTCAGACCACGTGCCTTTTCGTTTAAAGCCTGTCCTTCTTTTTTGTTTTATCAGGAACTATATCACTTATGAAATTAGTTAGTTGATCATTACTAAGATTGGAATATTTTAGAGAATATGTTACTGAATAATTGTAAGTTTACATAGATGAAACTTTTATTTGTGTTTAACTAGATGCTGTAAGCATTCTAGTTTCTACCTTTTAACCAGATTCTACATGTTTTTCTTGTTGTTGGGACCATCACTTATACTTCTGCTGATAAAACCGCAGACAATGGAAGAGCTTGAAACTTCTTTTTCAATACTTTATTCCTTTGGGCAGTTTCCATAGTCTGTAATGAGCTAAGTTTTCATGATTTTATTCTCTTTTTCAATTTTTAACTAGGTGTTCCTCTTGTATTCTTCATGTATACTCGGGTTAAGCTTTTTACATTTATTAATAAAAGTCTTGCTACTTGTAACACCTCAAGTTTACTACGCACATAACATTGTTGACATGCTAGTCACTGATATGTTGTCACATCAACCATAAAAAAATGATTGGATTGATTGCCTGCTAGGTCATTGGTGTTACATGGCTGCTATACTTCAAAAGTGTTACAAGTAGAATTTTCCTTGATAAGATTTTTTATTACTAGTAAAAATCTGAATGGGATATAGAATCCAACTTAATCATCTCTGTCGTTTTTATTAATCAAAGTGTTGTGAATGGTTGTTTATGGATCTCTTGTTAGAGGGTTCTAGCTATCATGTTTTGTGATATTGTTACTTTAAAAAAAAATGTTTTGTGATATTGTAATAATGTACAGGAAGGTCTGTGTTCTTTTATTTGCACGTGTCCTTGTGGTGCATGCCCATGTGCTCTACAGGTTAGTTTATTATTTGGTTTTCTTCTTTTCAGGGAGGCGAAGAGTTTGAATTGTCTGTCCCATTCAATGCTGGTCCAGAAAGTGCTGAGAGGGCTGTTATTCCGGGTGATACTGTATCACCTTTGTCCAATGTTCAGCTTCCCACTGCAGCAGTTGCACCTTCAACTTCAATGGCAGACAATGCCTCTATTCTGGCTTCTCTTCGTATGGTAAATTAATAGTCTGTTTGTTAGTTATGCGCTCTCTTTATCTGTGTGTTGGCATTTATGCACGTAATCTTGGCAATAAAGGTCAGCTCTAAGTTATTATGGACTTCTGAACTTGAACTTTGTTTCTGATTTTTATATAAATAATTGGTTGTACTTTGCTTTTCTTTTTTTAAAGTTTTATTGAAGTAAAATTTTGAGCTGTATGTCGCCTCACTTTTTAATGCTGTTTACACAAGTTTGTCCACCTCGAGTCTGTTGCCAACTGTATCTGTCATTGAAAAAATTGTCCAACTGACCGAGGATTTTTCAGCTTCGTGTATATCTGAGAACGTATGCACTTGACCAAATGGTGCAAGCTGCAAGCTCATCTGCTGGACTTCGGACTATAAAGCTAGTGGAGCAAACTTTACAAGAACTTGGGGTTTGTTTCTGCTCCCTGAGTTGTTGGTGCTGTATGTATACCTTTTTCTTTGTAGTATTATATATTGGCAGATTGTATAATACCGAGGGGTGGTTAGATTAAGATTTTATCTATGATTGTTTTACCATCCTTCAACCTGAATTCCTTTGTTTCACGCCACTCCCCCTTCAAACGGTATACTCTTTTAGAGAACAAGTCTGAAAATGAGAAATAAGATTAATAACATTTTTCTTGATAATTATAAAGACCAAAAAACATACAAAGACAATTTTGTACTCTTGCTTCATAATTTCTTACAGCTCTTTTTAAGTTAGCTAAAACCTTACCATACTATATCTTTCATTAACCAGAATATTTTCAATAATTAGATGTTTCTTGAGTTGCTAAGTAGTGATTTTGCTCTACGAACAGTTGTTCCTTTATCTTTTTGTTTTCTATTTAAATCACCAAAAGGTGTATCAAAAGTTGTCCTATCTTTACCAGGTCAATCTAAAACCTAGAGTTCCAACCAAAGCCGTTTGTGCAGAGCATCTTGAATTGAGAAGAGAAATACTGACTCTACTTAATCTTCAGAAGCAGGTATTACTACACGTTGAATTCTTTTCATTTTTAACATTTCCTTTCTTGACCTCGTCTAATTGTCTTCTCATTCTCCCTATTTAGTCTTTATTCCTCTGGTTGACTTTTAGTGCTTAGATTGTTAAAGTTCTATGGCCAATTAAACTTTGAAACCAACTCTCCTCCCCCCAAAAGCAAAAGAATAAAAAGTAAAAAGTGTGTGTGTGTGTGTGAGAGAGAGAGAGAGAAGGGATTTTACATGTTTTGGGTTATGGATTTTCTCATTCCACTATAATGTGTAGGAATATAAGTGACTAGTGGTTGGAATATAGAACTACTTGGGAAGGGAATGAATAATGTTTAGTAATTTACCATCCTAGTATAGACATGAGAGTGTTGTTGCGGAAATAAAAGTATGATAGTAAAGTGTTTACTTCTCCCCTACCTATAAAAAAAGTGTTTACTTCTCCCCAATTGTTGGGTTCCTTGGATTTAATCACTTGAATGTTCAATTCAGTTGCAATATAAGGAGGCAGAAGGTTCATCTTTTCGTGATGGTTCGTACGCTGATACACCTGGCACACCTAAGGTAGTAATCTGTTTTTTTCTTCCTTTCTCATTTTGGTTGGTTTCTGTATCTTGAGCTTGTGATTCTAGAATTCTAACAGCGTTCACACCGTGTTGGGGATCAGGATCGGACATTTGTTCCAGACATGAGTTTTGCGGGTAATATTAGACATTTCCATCTGACCTTGCATTATGTATAAATGCTCAGCAGCATGGTTTTTCGTTTCCATATTGAGACAAGTGAGTGTTATAGTAATATTTATTATGTGTTTAATTGCAATTTCAGGGGAAAGGGTTGGCAAACGGGATCAGAAACGGAAGGTACGCATTTGTCTGCTTCATATCGTCCAATGATTTTTTGTTTTCATCCCCAACTCTTTTGCTTATTGTATTTTAATCTTTCTTTGTAATTGTACCTTCAAGGCCGCTGGAAGGCCATCAGAAGCTCCATCATCTCCAGCTCAGTCTAAAAGGCCTAGAAAAATGAAGGCAACAGATCTATAAGTGAAGAAGCAAATGAACTTTCCACAAAGTAGAATGTACAATACATGTGAAAGGTTTATTGTAGTGTACAGAATTTGGGCTGAAGGAAGCTTTGGTTGCAGAAGCCTTTCTGTAGGCACTGAAGGAATTTTGTTGAGAAGCAGAAGTTGAAGCACTAACGCATGACCAACTCATGTCCTTATAGGAAAAGTTTAGTTCGTGCATCATCGTAATTTAGTTGAGTTTTTGCCACAATGCTTTTAGCAAGTTGGAGAAACAAGAGATCTTTGTGGATAGTGAGATTTTGTACATTCTCAAATGTCTATCCCATGTTTCCCATGTGATGTAACAGCGTTCTCTTCCCTGTCAATTTAAATAAATCTTCAATGTCTAAGCTTTTTTTTTTTTTTGGTCTTAGAACGTGTATGTACCGTTACCCTGTCAGTCTCACGGAATAGAGCTCCTGTTAATGTTGCTGTCAGACTGTTATACTTTCAAGTTTCTTCAACATGTCGATGCACACCAGCAAGTGCGGAAGGAGGAAGTTCACACTCCACTTGTAGGAAACTATTCTCAAATCCAGTCATAAACACTAACTTGGAGCAAATCAGCCAGAGCCTGGATTTTTCAGCCCCTCTTACAAACTATGCACGTTAATGTTAAATGGTCTTCTTCTCACAAACATTTGGGTAAATGGAGTTCCTGAGCGCCTTTTTCAACCTTCTTGCTGTTGTGAATGTTCAGGCTGTCCTCCCCCACCCTCTCGAACTTGTTTACAAGCTTAATCCGATTCTAGATTAACAATACAACTCAAAAGGCGCGTTGCTATCATGTAAAAACTTTTCAAGGCGAAGTTTGTTGGATTTTTGGACACTTGAAAGCAAAAATAATAGGGTCAAATGCAAAAATAGTCCCCCTATGATTTGCTTGAAATTTAAATTGGTAACTGTCTTTTAATCAAGCCTTTTTACAATGATCAAATCGCTAATAAATCATCAAAAAAGATCATATCAGCACCAAAGTATGCACAATATGTGTCATCAATTTATCTTGCTGGTTGAAATCAAGTATTACTGCTGATGCAGACAAGAAGTCTGCCCATAGAAACATGATTTGTAAGGACTTTCCCGTGACTTGCGCCTTTGATGAGATTATTGTCTAGTTTATAACAAAATTGAATCGATCTACCATCTACCAAAAAGAATCTACTTAAAAAAGAATTCTTCTGAATCCATTGGTATGGTTCTATTACGTGAGGAGTTATAACTAATTAAAAAAAAAAGATTCAAAGCTTTCTAACAGTCGACTATAAATTAGAGCTTTCCATGGCGCACAATATGGAGCAAAAAGATTTACAAACAATATTTCTCTGTAAATTTACAGACATCTACAAACCCAAAAACACCAATTGGGACAATAAATCCAGTTCGAAGGCTAAAAGGGGAGAGGGAATTCACAACAACATTTATTCATAGTCTTTTATATATGACAAATCTCGTCTATTAAGAAAGGAAATCTTGAAATGTGCAATGTAAGCCTGTAATTATGGTGTGACATACAATAAAAGATACAAGACACCAACATTCATTTCATTGCATGCACTGAATGTGTCATATATAATGCAATTCCTGGACCAGTTAGCTTCAGAGATTGCAGCTTAACTATGTCTAACAAAGTGATCCTGGACCCAATGGAAAATGCCAGAACATATAACTAATAACTAATTAGCTGAGCTTCTAAGGTTGTGAGCAACCTAGCCAGTGAACACAACATTCACAACATCCGGGAACTTCTCTTTAATTGCTGCTTTAATTCCTGTTCCAATGGATTCAGGCCCCACATACTTTACGAGGCAATCCCCTCCTTCAACAGACAATACTTCCACACTGCCACCATAGTTCTTAATGGCTGGTCTCAATACATCAAGATGACCATTTACCACCTGCAGTTTCAGATCTAGAAATGTCATCATCGATGGAATTAAACTCATGTCTTTTATTCCTTATCAGCTAACGTCGGTATATAAGTTACCTCAACAGTTGTCCCCCCAACTTCCTCATCATATACTTGCCGAATGTCCTTCACTGCATCTCCAAACTTTTCCTTTAGTACCCGTTCAATCCCCATCTTCATAGTAGTTGTCGAACTAGGACAGCTCCCACATGCTCCTGCACATTAATTCAATGCCACAAAAGTCACATGGGTTTAATACAATTATAGGTCTGTGATACAAAAAAAATAAAATAAAATAAGAATTATATATTTTCCTGCAAGAAAACTTCACAATTCAAGCTCTGTAGTGTTATCCTGTCTTTCCAAATGACCCGCATGAATCAACCAGAGTTAGATGGTATCTACTGTGCCAAAAATACAGTTAGTGTGTGTCCAGGAGGCAGGAACCAACTCCCAAAACTGGTGATGCCATTTGTAAATGCTATCCTAATTATCAAAGAAAGAAGAGATATTTTTCTAAAAAGGCTAAACACTGATTGATCCTCTAAAGACAAACGTCTGGACGATCTGAACTTTGAGCAAACTAGCAGCTTGGGAATAACATATTTCACGTCAAAATGATTGACGAAAGAAATAAACCACAGACCAAAATTCTTAAAGCGTATTGCTTATAGATAATAAACCCAATCATGACGTAATGGGAGTTCCATTATGTTTAGTTGAGTAGTAGTACCAATGACCCGCTGCATCCATTACAACCACATTGAGCTAACCAAAATCACAAGCCTGTGGTCATGCTTCCTCTCACTACTAACGTGTTCATTTCTATTTGACTCGGCCTTTTATGGCACGAAATGAATCAAACTGACAAACGATGAATTCATGAAACATGGAGACAAAACTGCTGCTTGTGATCTTTCATAAGGGTCTTAACCTTGGTTACACTAATTGCTACCGAGTCCATATTTTGAACAGGGAAAAAAACTATTCTATTCTAAAATAACTCCATCGAAGTTTCTTGGACAAGCTTCGCCAGAAAGAAATAAAAACACTCACTGCCCAAAAATCAAAATGAACAAAATCATGTCATTCAAGACGAAGACAATCAATAGAAACAGCCCAACAAATTATAAATTCAAAATATATGCAAAAGAAAAAACAAGAAGAGGCGAGGCACCTTGGAGTTTGAGAGATACGATGCCATCTTCGACAGACACAACGTCGACGTTTCCACCATCGGCGATGAGATAGGGCCGAACGTCCTCGAGAACCGAGTCCACGTTTTGAGCGGTGAGCTCGAATTTCTGGGCAGAGTACAGTCCCGGCGAAGACCCAGCGGGAGCACTTGGATTCGAGGCCCTTATGGCAGTTTTGGAAAAGAGCCTACTTTGAGAGGCTCTTTGGGCTTCTTTCAGAGATATGAATTGTGGGTATTGATGGGTTTTGGATGGGAATTTTGGGGAAGACGTTGGGGTTTTAGGCAATCCGGTGGCTGTTAGAGACGCCATTGTTAGAGCAGCGATTGTACCGTAAACGACTAGGTTGTACGAGTTTAGGGTAAGTTCTGGTATTTTGAGAAGAGAAATGCTACAAAACCTTCACAACCTCTACACATCATATTTTTTTAAATTTTTAATATTTTTTTAAAAAAATTTTTTGAGTTTATTCTTTTTAAATTAATTTAATTTTTCTATTCATTATTTATATATTAAATATTTGATAAAAAATAAAAATAAAAAAAATGTGGTGTGGGGAGGTTGTGTGAATAGTAGGAGGTTGAGTAGAATTTTTGTTTTGAGAAATGTAAAACACTAAGGTTATGCTTGGTAGGTGAGATAAGATAAGAATTTTTTAAAATTTTGTGAATAGTATTAAAATAAAAGTTTAAAATATTAATTTAAAATATTGAGATTTGAAAAAGTTGTATTGAGATTTGAAAAAGTTGAATTGTTTGTTATATTTTGTATGAAAATTTGAAAAAATTGTAATGATGAAATGAGATTGAGATAGAGATGAGAAATCTCATATTTGCCCAAAGCATAACCTAATTGTACCCGAGAGGGGTACCCTGTGTACTCGTGGTCCCACGTGGGATTATTAAAACGCACTTTTGTTGTGAATATTCATTTCATTTCCTTTTCATTTTGCAATTCTTAAACTCGAATGGCACCACTCGTTTTCACCTCACTTCAGTTTCACTCCAGCAAAGAACACAGCCATGGAACCCCGCACGGAACACAGCAACTTTCTCAAGCAAGTTACGAAGATAAAAAGATTAACATCTCCCCAGAATCACAACTCTCTCCAGCTGAGTCCTCTGAAGTCTTAAAGAAATTCTAATGGCAGATCCGAGTTCAAAGCTAGAGATCTTCGAACTCAACAATGGAACAATGAGTGTCCTCATTACCAACCTGGGCTACACCATCACTTCCTTGTCTGTATCTGGCAAAGACGGTATATGTGTTTTGCCATACATTCTCATTCGCGATTGGATCTCAAAATCATTTCTTTATTCTTCTTCTTCTTTTATGGGTTTGTGGGAATGTTACTGATTTTGGGTTCTGACTTCCGTGATACTCTAAAGGGAAATTGACTGATGTTGTTCTTGGATTCGACTCTCTTGAACCATATCTGGTAAAATTCTGTAAATCCATTTTGTGACGCCCCGACTCCCACGTACAAAAAACCTCGGGAATCGTGACGTCAGGATGATGACAACCCACGCATCCCAACAACAAGTGTTAAGTGTGTGCAATAAAATAAACAGTGCATAATTAAAAAAACACAGCGGATAGCAATTAAGTCAACTAGTAACAGAATTTTTGTTTAATACAAATATCCAAATACAAATCTCTTAAAAACAAAAGCCAAAGTCCCACAAATAATAATACAAGTCTGAAAATACAACACAGCACGAGTGATCCCAGATCACTCCTCCGGCGAAGCCAAATCCTCAAACTCAGCATCTGCATCAATAACAACATAATCTGCAGTACCATTAAATGGTACCGCAGGTAAATTATAACCTAACCAACTCCTGAGGTAAAAACATATTTAGGCAACTAACCATGCATGCATATGATGCAATATGCAATAAATGCAACACACGCCAAAAATCTCTTTTAGCCCAAAAATATTTCCAATAAAAACATTTCCACCATTTTCTCAGAAAATGGCCCGAAAATCATTATCCATCATTTTCTCAGAAAAAGATACACAAAATCAAACTCACGCTATTTTCCAAGAAAACAACCCTTTTTCCAATTATCCATTAATCCATATGCACCATGGCCTCCCCTATGGACCATCCGCACGTCCTGGCTACTTTACGAGCGATGTCCAGTTCCGCACCCGGTGCGTTCGTGGCCAGGTCATCCTCTAGCCCCCGCCAGCAGAAGGGCCACGGAGTCGGCACGTCCAACGTCCGATTGTTAGGGACCTCGGTCAAGTCCCTAAACACTAGGATCTCCACGCCAAGGGCAACTTGGTGATGACCGAATCTCCGTTCCTCTCTTACTTGATTCTCGAACAATGGTGGTTATGGTGGCAATGTGGACAAGGTGAGGTTAAGTGTTTAGGCTAGGATGAGTGTATGGAATGTGAAAAATGGCTAAGTGTTTGGGTGGCTAGGCTTGCATGGAGTGCACGGTAATAGTGGCTTGCATGGATGGCGCCATTTTGGTGATTAGGGTTAGGGTTTGGATGATGTGGCTAGGGTTATGGGTTGGAGGCAACTAGGGTTGCCGTTGACTATGGTGGGATTAGGTTTGACGTGGTCTTTGAAGATTGGTTTAGGATTATGGGTGTTTGATGCAAGGTGGATGGCTTAAGGGTTGCCCTTGATGCTTGGGCCACTTGGATGGTGATTAGGATTGTTATGGTGAAGTGTAGCTAGGGTTTTGTGAGGTGGCTAGGGTGGATTTCGAGATTTTGAAGAATTGGCTTAGGGTTGGAGTTTAGGATGATGCTAGGGTTTGGTTGATGGTTTAGGGTTTGGTTGATGGAAGATAGGTTTAGGGTTTGGTTTAGGGTTTAGGGTTTAGGAGATGGAAGATAGGTTTAGGGTTTGGAGGTCAGCGGCTAGGGCTTGGCCGAATAGTGGTTGAGTAATTTTAGGAAGTTTCCTAAAATCTTGGAATTTGAATATGGGTTGGATGATGGCTAGCCAAAAGAGTTGATGGAGTCAACTAGGGTTTCCAAGTATGGAAACACTAATATAGAAAGAATGGTGGCAGCTAGGGTTAATTCAAATTAGGCAAGAGTGGCCAAATTTGAATTTGAATGAGGAGGGAATATGTGTTTGGTAAGTGGCTAAGTATGAAAAGTATGGGGATTTCGGTTTTGGCTTGTTTAGGCAAGTCAAAAGTTGGCTTGGCTGTTTTAGGAAAGGGAGATTTAAGGAATTGAATGTGATTGACAATTCCTTAAATCTAGGGATTTGATTTGGAAGAGGTTTGGGATGATGGGTAAGGTGGCTAGGGTTGATCCTAAATGGTAAGAGGCATGGGAGTTGTTGGGAATTGGGAGTTTAACTAGGCCAAAAGATGGATTTCGAATTTTGATTATTTGGAAGATGGGATAAGGATTCCTAAGTGGTAGGAATTACCTTGTGGGAGTCTAGGGTTAATTCAAATAAGGCAAGGTAATTTATGGTAAGTGGACTAGGGCAAACACTATAGTGGACGAGACTTAGTGTTTGAGTGGATCAAATGAGGCAATGCGTGGATGAAGGCAATGAACAATGGATGAACAAGATGATAAACAATATGAGCATTCAAGATCAATGAATGAACACAATAGAAAAGTATGAACACTCAAGAACTTGAATGAACACAAGGATAAAAACAACTTTGATTCACGAATTTCACAAAGTTACAAACAAATCAAGATAGATTGGATCACACCTATTCACGAATTGCAAGGTGATGATCCTCTACTAGGGATTCACGAATTTCACCCAAGTAGCCCAAGTGCTAAGCACCGAAAAGTGATCTCAAGAACAATAGTCTACCCACTTAGGGAATTTGCCAAAAGATGTGAAAGAAATGACTAAGGGTCCTATTTATAAAGGTTACAACTTGGAAACCCCCAAAAGGTCCCTTTGCAATAAAAGAAATAAAATAAATAAATAACATAAATAAGATAGTGGCATGGACCACATGGCCGTGGCATGCATGAGCCAATGGTTCGGGTAAGGGGTGCATGGGGGTCGAATTCTGGCTTGTTCTCATGCTGAAAATGCAATTTTTGAGGTCTGGCTTGACTGTGGCTCAACCCTGGCTCGAGCCAAGTTTCGCTCGACACTCCGCTCGACTCCGCTCGAGCGAATACAACCAGAGAGCTCCGCTCGAAACTCGCTCGACAGTTCGCTCGACACTCCGCTCGACTCAGCTCGAGCGCAAACAACCAGAGAGCTCCGCTCAACACTCGCTCGACACTCCGCTCGAGCGATATGTGTGCGTATGGCCAAGGTGCAACTTTAGAGGCGGTTTTACTTGGGGTCCTAGCACCGATCCCGTTGTCGCCCGGCGACAATCCAGAAGACGTCACTTAGTATATTCCACTCCCGAGTGACCAGAGGAGCTCCACCAAGATAATGCCCCATCTCGACTTGGGGTCGTGATACACATGCACCCACAAATCCAATCCACATGAAAACCCAGTTTTCAAAATAACCACATGAACATGAATGCAATACACGAAAACCCAGTTTTCAATTTACAAACATGATCATGCGTGCATATGTAATGAACCAAACATAACCTCAATATCACAACCAACCAGATCACAATACAATTCCCAACGATAACCAGATCACAATACAATTCCCAACGATAACCAGATCATAACCAACCAGATCACAATACAATTCCCAACAATAACCAGATCACAATACAATTTTCAACACCCAAATCACAACACAATAACCAATCAAACAATTACTCCGTTCTCAATCCAACCACCCCCGAACTCCTCGGACTCAGTCCGGACCAACCAGAATACAGTATAAACAATTAGTGCAAAAATATATTTAAATCTCAAAAGAATTGTTTAGGAAATACTTACAGTGCTTTAAAAATAATTTATGGAGGATCACGGAGGAACTGGAAGCACCAACACAGCAACTCCACAGTGTAAAAACACTGTGGTCGAAACACAGTGAAATCCAAATTTCACACGGGTTCAAACGAAAACTTGGGAACGGTAGGGTAGGGCCTATGGGATGTAGTGAAGCTAATGGTAGTGATGGTTGGCCGTGGGTGGCGGCCGAAACGGTGGTGGAAGGCCAAGAAACCCAAATCGGAGTGGGTGGTTGTGGGGGTGGCTCCGGCGACGGATTGGGGCCGGGGTTGGGTCGGTTAGGACGGCAAGAGGCCGGTGGTGAAGTGGTTAAGAGCTGGTGGCCGGAGGTGGCCGGACGGCGGCGAGGCTCGGGCTGAAAACGGAGGGGTAAGGTCGCCGGTGGCTGGGGAAGCCGGTGGTGCCGGCGGTGTCGGCCACGGACGGCCGGCGGCGGCTCAGGGAGGATGAAGCCGAGTTGAGCGTGGGAGAGGAGAGAGAGAGAGAGGTATCGGGCTGGGGGGATCCGAAGGAGAAGAAAGAAAAAGAAGAAAAGAAAAAAGAGAAAAAGGAAAAGAGAATGGAGAAAAAGGAGATCCAGTCTTTTCATCTTGGGTCCCGAAAAAAAACCAACAAAGAGGATTTTAAAACTACTAGATAAATAAAATAATCCAAACGCAGTGAAAGATTTAAATAAAACAATAATTATTTTAAAACCCCAAAACAAACTAATTTAAATTAAAGATCACTTTAAATGCAAAACAGTAAATAACATTAAGAAAACACCATAAAAATTCATTTTCACAACTTTAAATATTATAAAATAATATTTAAAAACTCCCATAATTTTAAAACAAGATAATTAATCACTAAACAAATTAAATAAATCTTTCATTAAAAATACACTAAAATCCGAGATGTTACACATTTGATTTTCAGTCATGTAATGATGATCTTAAGATGATGAATTTGGTTGTGGGTGTACCCACGATGGCACTTTCTCTAACACCGAAATCAACCACCGGCGCAAATGAGGCTTCGACGGCACGTTGGGCTTCGACTGGATGATGTGGATGGATGGAAAATAGGATTTTGGCACTGAGAGTGAGAGAATTTTGATTTGTTTGTCCGAAATCGAATTTTTTTAAAAAAATAATAATATCGACTGATAAGAATTGATCCACGTCAGCCGTGTACGCAAATGGAACCCCATGCCATGTTTAAAAACAATAATGCTATAGGTACATGGCTTGGGGTACCATTTGTGTACACGGCTGACGTGGATCAATCCTTGTCAGCCGATATTATTAAAATTAAAATTAAAAAAAAAAACACACACACACACACAAACAAACAAACAAAAACTCAATTTCGGATAAACAAATCAAAATTCTCACTCTCAGTGCCAAAATCCTATTTTCCATCCATCCACATTGTCCGGTCGAAGCCCATCATGTCGTCGAAGCCCATCGTGCTGTCGAAGCCTCATCTATGCCAGTGGTCGATTTCAATGTTAGAGAAAGTGCCGCCGTGAGTACACCCACAACCAAACTTGTCATCATAAGATCACCATTACATGATTGAAAATCAAATGGGTTTACAGAATTTTACTAGATATGGTTCAAGAGAGTCGAATGCAAGAACAACATCAGCCAATTTCTCTTTAAAGTATCACGAAAGTCAGAACCCAAAATTAGTAACATTCTCACAGACCCAGAAAAAAAGAAGAAGAAGAAAGAAAGATTTTGAGACAAAACACATATGAGAATGCAAGGCATAACACATATACCGTCTTTGCCAAGTACAAACAAGGAAGTGATGGTGCAGCCCAAGTTGGTAATGAGGACACTCATTGTTCCATTGTTGAGTTTAAAGAGCTCTGGTTTTGAGTTTGGATCTGCCATTGGAATTTCTTTGAGACTTCAGAGGACTTAGCTGGAGAGAGTTGTGATTCTAGGGAGAGATGTTAGTCTTTTTGTCTTCGTAGCTTGCTTAGGAAGGTTGTTGTGTTCCATGCGGGGTTATGGTTGTGTTCCTTGCTGAGGTGAAAACGAGTGGTGTCGTTCGAGTTTAAGAACTGCAGAATGAAAAGGAAATGAAATGGGTATTCGAGCGTAAAGGAGGCCAAACAACGAAAGCGCACTGTTTTAATAATCCCAAGTGGAACTACGGGTACGCAAGGGGTACCCCTCCCAGGTACAATTAGCATTTTACTTAAAAAACAAAAAATCAAAAAAAATAAACAAACAAACAAAAACTCAATCTCAGACAAACAAATCAAAATTCTCACTCTCAGCGCCAAATCCTATTTTCCATCCATCCACATCGTCCAATCAAAGCCCATCGTGTCGTCAAAGCCCATTGTGCCGTCGAAGCCTCATCTGGGTCGGTGGTCAATTTTGGTGTTAGAGAAAGTGCTGCCGTGGGTTCACCCACAACCAAATTCATCATCATGAGATCACCATTACATAACTGAAAATCAAATGGGCTTATAGAATTTTACCAAATATGGTTCAAGAAAGTCGAATTCAATAACAACATCAGCCAATTTCCCTTCAAGTATCATGAAATCCAGAACCCAAAATCAGTAACATTCCCACACAAGAAGAAGAAGAAGAAAGAAACGATTTTGAGACAAAACACAAATGAGAATGCATGGCAGAACACATATACCGTCTTTGCCAGGTACATACAAGGAAGTGATGGTGCAGCCCAGGTTGGTAATGAGGACACTCATTGTTCCATTGTTGAGTTCGAAGAGCTCTGGCTTCGAGTTCGGATCTGCCATTGGAATTTCTTTGAGACTTTAGAGGACGCAGCTGGAGAGAGTTGTGATTATGGGGAGAGATGTTAATCTTTTCATCTTTGTAGCTTGCTTGGGAAGGTTGCTGTGTTCTGTGCAAGGTTCCGTGGCCGTGTTCATTACTGAGGTGAGGTGAAAACGAGTGGAAAGGAGGCCAAACGACGAAAGCACACAGTTTTAATAATCCCACGTGGAACTACGGGTACGCGGGGGTACCCTCCCGGGTACAATTAGCATTTTACTATTAATAATATCGGCTGACAAGGATTGATCCACGTCAACCATGTACGCAAACGGTACCCTAAGGCGTGTACCTGTAGCATTATTGATTCCTAATTGTCCGTCAATTTCTCAACAATAATGCTATAAGTACACGGCCTGGGGTACCGTTTGTGTACACAGCTGACGCGGATCAATCATTGTCAGTCGATATTATTAAAAACAAACAAACAAATAAATCAAAATTATCTCACTCTCAGTGCCAAAATCCTATTTTCCATCCATCCACATCGTCTGGTTGAAGCCCATCGTGCCGTAAAAGCCTCATTTGCGTCGGTAGTCGATTTCGATGTTAGAGAAAGTGTTGTCGTGGGTACAACCACAACCAAATTCGTCATCATGAGATCACCATTACATGACTGAAAATCAGATGGATTTACAGAATTTTACCATATATGGTTCAAGAGAGTTGAATCCAAGAACAACATCAGCCAATTTCCCTTCAAAGTATCACGGAAGTCAGAACCCAAAATCAGTAAAATTCCCACAAACCCAAAAAAAAAAAAAGACTTTGAGACAAAACACATATGAGAATGCATGGTAGAACACATATATCGTCTTTGCCAGGTACAGACAAGGAAGTGATGGTGCAGTCCAGGTTGGTAATGAGGACACTCATTGTTCCATTGTTGAGTTCGAAGATCTCTGGCTTCGAGTTCGAATCTGCCATTGGAATTTCTTTGAGACTTCAGAGGACTCAGCTGGAGAGAGTTGTGATTCTGGGGAGAGATGTTAATTTTTTCGTCTTCGTAGCTTGATTGGGAAGGTTGCTGTATTTCGTGTGGGGTTCCATGGCCATGTTCCTTGCTGAGGTGAGGGGAAAACGAGTGGTGCCGTTCGAGTTTAAGAATTGCAGAATGAAAAGGAAATGAAATGGGTATTTGAGAGAAAAGGAGGCCAAACAACGAAAGCGACCGTTTTAATAATCCCATGTGGAACAACAAGTACGCGGGGGTACCCCTCCCAGGTACAATTAGCATTTT
Source organism: Cyclocarya paliurus (assembly GCA_029856935.1). Taxonomy (NCBI): domain Eukaryota; kingdom Viridiplantae; phylum Streptophyta; class Magnoliopsida; order Fagales; family Juglandaceae; genus Cyclocarya; species Cyclocarya paliurus. The sequence continues at coordinate 12,153,044 of CM056949.1, forward strand.
ACGTGGAAAGAGATAGACATGGTCTAGGGGTACGAGTATGGCGTATACAACATTTATAACTATTCTGGAAAGACTCCTCTAGGCCTTGGATGTTGGAGACACACAAAACTACATATCTTTTTCTCTGGACTTTACCATAAAGATTGGATAGATATTTTTCATAGATTATTCTTGAAATGGAGTACCTATTATTAAGAGGCAGTGTAAAACTTTGGATTTACATCCTCTAACACCATATGGTTACACAATTTTTAAACTAAACTAAATTACATAGAGTTTTATTATAAGGTTTTATTACTAAAACCTTAAAATAGAAAGTTTCAACACAAAAATAGTAAACCTCATCCTAATTTAACATCTGCATGAACTCCCGATCTACTTTTAAACAAAAAACTTCTCAAGCTGGATTAGAATATTCGTATATGAATTCCCTAGTTACTGATCTTGTGCCAAACCTAGTAAATGAACAAATAGGTGGTCTTTCTGAAAATGTGAAACAAAACTCTGTTGTTTGCTGACTTTCTAATGTCTAACCTTTCACTCCCCTATTGAAAAGGAGCAAAGCCACTTCGCACCGCTGATAGATTACTTAAGATTCAGTTCAAAAGACCCTACTTAGTTTCGCAAGCCTTTGTCTTAACTTGAACTCCTTATGATGTTGAAAAAATACATCGATTTGGATTATTGTAAGTGATGATTCAGATCACCGATTTGTTTGGCATTATTGGGGAAGGAAGTCACTTGCTAGTGCACCTCATCTAAGGTTTACGCCACTAGGTCAATTCATGCATTGATGCACTCCCACCTCATGTTTTTGACAATGTTATGCTATACTTCAAGAATGACACAAATCAAATGAACTCTTTACTAATTTGGGTGAAAGCCCCTTCTAATAACTTAGTAACTTTTAGAACAATTTTTTGTCACTATTATAACCTCACTCATGATGGCGGTTGACGTGATCGGTCTAGCTCACCACCTTTTAATGAGCTTACAATATTTATGGGTTAAATTATGTTGGTGAGATACACAATAATAAAATTATAATTATAATAAAATTAAAATTCAAACGGAACCAATTTAGACTGAAGTACGGAACCAATTCAAATGAAACCATCTTAGGATGCTTGATCTCTAGATTGGGTATCCGCATTTGTGGTTTATGATTGAATGGACTTTAATCTCATTCCCCACGATGTATTTCATACTCTTTCTCTTGTCAAGGCCTTAGTCAGTGGATCTGCTAAATTATCACATAATTTCGCATAATCAATGTTAATGACACTACTACTCAAATAGGATTTCACCGTATTGTGTTTTCTTCTTATTGGTCTGGATTTACCATAATAATAGCGATTTTGTATTCTACCAATAGTAGCAATGCTATCACTATAAATTAATATGTGTGTAACTGGTTTTTCCCACAAAGAAATTTCATATAATAAATCTCTCAACTAGTTTGTTTCCTCCATTGTTGAAGCCAAAGTTATAAGCTTAACTTTCAAAGTTGAGTTAGCAATAATTATTTATTTTTTAGACTTCCAATATATAGTACAAAAAGTCAATAAATCATTCACATATAGGCTAATAATAACATGAAAATTATCCCAAGGTTTATAATAAATACATTTATCACTGTCGTTTGGCTTATAGGCTTATAGTCATTCTCAATCATGCAAGTGTCAAATCTTTCATGTCATTGTTTAGGGGTCTCTTCTAAATCATATAAGGATTTTGTCAACTTACACACTTTGTTTTATTGGCCAATTAGCTCTACAAAGCCTTCAAGATGATCCATATAAATTTTTGTATCGAGGTCCCCATTTTAAAAAGTTGTTTTAATGTCCATTTAATAAAATTTTAAATTATAGATTCCTATAATGATAATCAATAATCTAATGAATATTATTATTGTAACCAATGAAAAAGTGTCAAAAAAACCAAGGTCCGGTTCTTGTTTAAAACCTTTTGCGACAAACCTAACCTTGAATTTTTCAGTTATTCCATCCGGTCTAGGTTGTAATGACCCATTTACACCCTATAATTTTGCAATCAGGCGATAACTCAACTAATTCTCAAGTTTGATTAGAAATTAGTGAATTCATCTCATCATTCATACTTCACAACCTATTTCCAAAATACAAAATTAGGTGATGCTAAAATTTCTTGTAAAATATTTAGGTTTTCCTCAATATTATAAATATAATAGTCGGGACCAACATCTTTTTCAATTCTAGCTCTCACACTCATTCTTAATTCAAAATTTTCATGATTTTGTTGCGGAGTAGAAGAACTAGTTTCAAGAGAAAAAAATTGTTTAGATTCTTGACCCCCGCTATTTTTGGATTTAAAATTTTTATGAAAAATTGCATCAACCGATTCAAAAATCACTTATTTTCAATATAAAAAATCTTATAGGTTGTGCTATTTTTTGCATATCCAAGAAGATGCAAGTGGTAGTTCGAACATTCAATTTGGATCTTTTAAAATCTGTTAGCCTTACAAATGTCAAACAGCCCCAAATTTTATAATATCTCAAATCTAGCTTATACCCTTTCCATAATTCAAAATACATAGTTTTGAATTTTTGTAAGACACCCTATTTAAAACACGACAAACTGTCAAAATTGTTTCATCCCAACAATTTGAGAAAATGCTTGAATTAATAAGCATGACATTCGTCAATTCAATCAACATTCTATTTTTTCTCTCAACCACACCATTAGATGCAGGTGAGTTTGGTGTAGTAGTTTCGTAGGTAATTCTCAATTACTGAACAAAAGTATTCAAATTATTCGAATAATACTCTTGACTTCTGTTACTTCTAAATCTTTTGAATTTTCTACCAAATTGATTTTCAATTTCATGCAGTAATTCTTGAATTTTTCAAAAGTATCACTTTTATTTTCTAATAAATAAACATTCCAAATCATTAATAAAAGTGATTAAATATTTATTTCCTTTGCGAGTTAAAATGCTTTCAAATTTATAAATATCAATGTGAATTAAATCTAACAATTTGTTTTTTTTTCAACAATTTTATGATGTCGTTTTGTAATATTTGCTTGACTACAAATTTCACATTTTTGAAAATCTATTGTCAGTTTGGGAATTAGTCCTAAACTACTCGTGATTGCAACATATAGTAAACGTATATGCCAAAAATCTAAAGAAAAAAGCATATAAACATAAATAGTCGATGTTTTATTCTCAACATTCATTTTAAACATTCCATCACAAGTATAACCCTTGCTCATAAAAACTCCATATTTTTGTAATTACATATCGATCATATTCCATAGTTAGTTTGAAGTCCACTTTGTTGAGTAAAAATCTCAACATCAAAACAAAACAAAACAAGCTTGATTTTGTAAGGGAATCCTTGGTTCTTATTCTTTTGGCTTGGAAAGCCTTTTTTTGTGAGGTTTTGAAATATGTTCTTTGTGGTTGCAAATGACAATTTCTTAAATTCCGACCTTTGGGCAATACACTATTTTCATAAATTAAATTTACCTTTATCGTGAGAGCGTGGAAGATGTTGACAAGGCTTAGATAAAATAACGCATTGCACTTCCATCTCTTGAAAATGGCTCCATTGAAATGGAAGGGTTTGAGATCTGCAACGCTTTTCATGCATTTTTTGGCTGTAAGTTCTATTTTAAGAAGGCTTCATTTGAATTATCCTTAAAATTGTTGGTGAAATGCACAGTAATAAATTAAAATTAAAATTCAAACGAAATTAATTTGGATTGAAGCATGGAAATCTCACTCTCCTTAAGATGATTCAAGGCTTCTACAGTATATAAAATTTCAAATGAACTGGTTTAGTAGACCTCTTCTTGACTTGTTTTCCTTAAGATACAATAGCTTAATTGATCATTATATAGTTTGAATCGACTATGCACAAATAGTTCAGCCGAAAGCTCGACTAAAAAAACACATTTATCTTATTTGAAAAAATTCTAAAAAATATTTACGTATACACTTTGCCCTTTATTTTTTTTTCACATATTATATTTGTACGATAAAGAAAAACACTAATACTAGATGGGTAGTGATAGGGTTACTACCCTTTTACTACTCATTTATTACTTATAATGTATTTGAAGTTTTTTTTATTTATTTTTATCACTTTTTTTAAATATTTTTTAGCATCCTTAATCATTAAGAAAAAAATAAAAAAAATATATAATTTTATTAATAATTATTTCCTTAACTATTAAGTAAAATAAAAAAAAAAATTAAGTAAAAAAAATTAATAAATGAATAATAGGAAGATAATCCTATCATTATCGATACTAGACCCAACCTCAATGGAATAATAAAACAATTCAAACAAAAGTAGACGTTTGACATCCGGTAACAGGGCAAGTGAATGGAAAGGCAAATTAATGAAAATTGAACGTTATTTACGAGTTAAACGTCAATGAGTAAAAATAAAATTAAAGCTGCCGGCCTGAGACAACGGTAATCTCAAAAAATCGCTTGGAAATTTTTGCGCATCTATGTTGCTATTAAATTCATCTCAATTTATTTTAAATTAATTATTAATTTTTTTTTTAACTTTTCATAAAAAATTAAACATATCTCAACATATTTTAACCATTCAAATACGTCTTAATTTGACTTATATAATATTACTAGTTACGTATCAATTCAAATCACATAAACACCCCAAAGCAAGCTAAATGCACGTGAACATTGAATACTTTTTCGTTATAAGATACCAAAAAGTTAATAACTTCCAAAATATGCAAAAAATGAAACGGTAATAACAACAAGAATCAAAGTACAAGCTCCATTCGGGTAGCGAGAATATTCTATTATTATTCATAAAATATTTAAAATTACCTCATTATCTAAATGCAATCTTATAACTGTAGAAGAAACACGTGAACCAGAAAATTAACTGAGCTGAACCAAACTCCGATTCCTAATAAACAAAACCAGATAGAAATCGGTCTGATTCTGATTTTGATATTAAGAGAACCTGTTTGAATGGAACTGGATCTATAGATATATATTTTAATTTTATATATTAATAAATATTATTTATAATTTATTTAGATTATATTATATTATAATATTTTATTTTGTAATATTGACTCCTGGTACAGTATTTTGGTACTGTAATTGTGTAATATAAACTCTTGATAATTGATGGATGGAAATTGTTTAATGTGGACTCTTGGTATTTTTAGTTTTTCATTTTATTTTATTGTATTAGGTTTTGGATTATACTTTGGTTGCTATTGGGACGTTGAAGTCTTCAAAAGAGAACACATTTTAGAGAAAAAACAAAAAATTATAAAATGAGGGATCTGAGTCAATTACTTGCTAAAATTTTGTTAGAGTATGATTTTATTTATTTGTAAAATTGAAAAAATTGGATCAGACCAAAACTAAAAAAATTGAAAGTTTCAGTTTCAGTGATGAATCGGTCCAGTATCGTTCTTAAGTCTCTAAAACCGATGTATACTAGTTTAATTTTAAAAAATGTCCAAAATTAGATCAAATTGAACCCATTTTACCCATAACCACACTTAACAACATTGATTAAAAAAATGTTGCAAATATACTATTTATTAAAAAATGCTAACAAATTATATTGAAAGTTTTAATAAGACCCATAATATTACAAGTGGGTATTTAGAATCGTAATATTACAGCGGGGGGAGGGGAAAACCATTAGACCTTGTTTGGGTAGTAAGATAAGATGATATGTGAATAATAATGAAATTGTATGTGAATAATAGTGAAATTATTTGAGTCATTATGTTTTGTGGGGTTTTAGAAAATGAGAAATAAAAAATTGAATAAAAAATTATAAAATTAAAATATTATCTGAATATAATTTTTTAATATAATTTGTTTTTCTGGATTTGAAACATTTAAATTGTTTTTTTATGTTTTGTTTAGAAGTTTGAGAAATTTGTAATGATTAAATAATTTTTAGATGAAAAAAATTGAAAAATTGAAATTAAAAAATATTTGTGTTTGTAATGTTTGAATATTAAGATGAGATGATATAAATTCGAAACATTTTGCTATCCAAACTAATCCTTAAATTTGTACAGGGAGTTGAGATGAAAATTGAATAAAATATTATTGAAATATTATTTTTTAATAAAAATCTTATTTTAAAATTTGAAAAAATAAAATTATTTATTATATTTTGTGTGAAAATTTGAGAAAATTATAATGAGATAAGATGAAATAATTTTTGCATTCTAACCTATCACGAAAAGGTATTTAGATTCTAAAATCGATCTCAATCAAACTATACATGACAAATACGCCATCTGTATTAAGAGCCAGAAAGCCATATTATCTTAAAGTTTCACCTGCCATGGTTTTTATTTTTATTTTTCATTTGCTTAACAATTGGTATTATTATTTTTTTAATCTCAAACAAAGAATGAAATGATATTTTTTTATTTTTTATTTTTATCTTTAGTTATGCTGATTTGGAAGTTTCGATGCTTGATTCTCTAGTGAAAAACTAAAATATTATTAATTGATCCAATCATGTATTTTAAGTAATTTTTTATTTCAATAATTAACATAAGAGTTATTCTATTTTACACATTATTCATATTATTTAAATAGTAAAATTTAATTGATAAGATTTAAATTTTTTTAAATTAAATCATATTATATAAATATTTTATTAAATATATTCTATATATCGATTTAAAAATATAATTTTTCTTAACATAATAAGTTATTGAAATTGCTTTACATCAATCAAAATTAAGAGAGAGCAAATATCAAAGGATGGAGACCGGTGTTATTACTGAAAAAGACTTTAGATCTTGACAAAAAATAAAAAATACATCTTGGAAACTGGAAAGCGCCAAATAAGCAAAAGGCGATAATTGGGAAGATGGATGCTACTCGATGAGTGCGAACACTGCGAAGGCATAGCTGTGAGTGTGACGTGGGTCGTACACAAAGTTAATGATGCTTCGGTGGAAAGAAGGATGACACTTGGCAGTTTGGACAGTATATTTATTTGGGATAGTGATAAGATTCCTACCTTATTACTGCTTATAATTTTATTTATTATTATTATTTTTAAATATATATTTAATATATTTAATTATTAATTTTTTTTAAAAATATATAATTTTACTAATAATCACTTTTTTACCAATTAAATAAAATTAAAAATTAAAAACTCAAATAAAAAAATAGTAAAAGAGTAGTAACTTTATAATTTTCTTTTCATTTATTATTATAATTTTTTTAAATTTTTACATAAAAACAATAAATCACTTATTTTTTTAAAATTTTAAAATTTTAAAATAATAATAAAAAAAAAATATTTAATTTAATTTTCAATTAAAACTATCTCATAATTCATCGTTATCTAAACCGCAACTTCATGCAGAGAGAGGTTTGTTTCTGTGTTTTTCAACTGATGGTGTCCCAGAGTCATTAACAAATTTAAAATATAAAATTTGATAAATGTTAAAAAAATATTATTATTTAATATTTATTACTCTATTAATTGTTATTTTTAATATTTTATTAAATCTAAGTCATTAAAAAACTAATTATTATTCATTAACCATTACTGCCTGTAATAAATTATGAAAGGTACTGAATAATATATTTTCTCATTAAAATCACAGATTTTATTGATGCATGCAATTTAAAAGAAAAAAAGTTATTGTTATGCTACTACACTTATATTGTTCATTTTATTTTATTAATGCGATGCTATATGGTTTATAAAAAAATAAAAAATAATTTCATATTTAAAATAAAATAACATCAATATAAAAAATATAAATACACAAATTTTAAATCTTTTTTTTATCTTTTTATATAATTTTTTACTAAATCACGTAAGTCCCCATAACTAAAAAAAAAAAAAAAAAGATATAACTTAAACGGCACAGATACATTTCTCAAAAGAAAAAGGTTCCCGCTAAAGCCCCAAAAACATGATTTCACCTCCCATTTCCCGAAGCCATACAGTCTCTCACCCTTGACCGAAAAAGGCATCTTCTGACTTCTGTTTGTTCTCTCTCAATCCTCACCATACACGGACACACGGGCACCACAAAATGGGGTGCTTCGAAAGCAGCTGCGAGTCCGAGTCGAACCATCTCTTCGGCTTGGGTACCGAGGTCGAAGTAAGCAACGACGAACCGGGGTTCAAGGGCTCGTGGTATCTGGCCACTATAATCGAGCTCTCCACATCCAAGAAGCTCAAGAAGGCAACGGTCGAATACCGGACCTTGCTCACTGACGATAGGTCCGAGCAGCTCAAGGAGAACGTCGATCAGGCCTATATAAGGCCTTTGCCCCCTCAAGAGGACGCGGCCCAGGATTTGGAGCACGGGGAGGTTGTTGGTGCGTATTGTAGGGATGGGTGGTGGACTGGCGTGGTAGTCAAAGTTCTGGAAAATTCGAAGTACAGGGTTTTCTTCGAGAATCCACCCGACGTGATTGAGTTTGACCGAAAAGATTTGAGGGTGCACCTAGAGTGGCTCAATGGGAAGTGGGTTCGGCCTGAAAAGCGGGTATGTCGTGCGGGGTTACCTGGATTTTAGGTTTAATTCGAAGATTTATTATTCTGATTCTGGTGCAAAATTTCGAATTTTTGTTACTGGTTGCTATTTTGGATCTATTAATTGCGGGTCTAAGTGTAAGGTGGTTTTAATGCTCCGAGGATTATTTATTGGTCTGATTGACGTAAGGTGTTCTTCTTTTGATTCCTCTGCTAAAGTTTGATGGGGTTCAATATTGTGAGTTTGTGAATTTTGTGAACTGTATAGGTTACAATTCAAATCATAGAAGTGACGGTTAAAATAATGTGTTATCTTTCTATGCCTAATATAAATCTTATTTGCCGATGAAAAACATATGATGTGTTATCTTTCCTAATGGGTTGTAGTGATTCATTAACTGGAGTTGGGCTTTGAATAACTTGCTGGGTATGGTATCGTCTGAATACTCTATGTCTGATTCTAACTTTTCCTATTTGGGTTGTTTTAGCAAGTTCTGTCATTAAAAGTCTCATTCGTTGTTGTAGAAGTATGTAATGTGAATAAATGGGGATGCTCATATGTTCTCTATAGTTCAAGGTTACTTTTCAGTTCACACGAAACTTATTCCATATGTTGCAGGTGATTGTTCAAGATCTCTAATGCACAAATGTAGATATTCACTGATGTACATACGCAAGTCCATATTTTTGTAATGTACCAGATATACTAATTTTAGCCTGTTGCTCAACTTTTGCGGCTTTGCAAATTTTTTTGGGCGAATAATTTTATTTGTTTGTTATAAAGCCTCAGGGTCTCCTATTCTTTGCTCACTATTCGTTTGATATAGCTGAAGATATTTGATTAAATTTACTACCATATGCCTGATTGGATAATTTGATTTCTAAAGCAAGAGACAGGTTCAATTTTTAGCTCAGGACTGGATGTAGAAGTGAATGTCAATAAAGAAAATTTATGTGATGCTTGGTTCCCTGCAATTCTCATTAAAGATAACAGGGATGACACATTTTTGGTGAAGTATACGAGCTCAAGAAATGGTGTTGAGGCTGATAGTGGTAGCATTACTGTAGATTTTCTCCATATTCGGCTTTCTCCTCCACCTCCTCACGCAGACAAAAAATATGATGTTTTGGAAAAAGTGGATGCATTTTGTGACTTTGCTTGGCAAGCTGGTGTGATTGCCAGACGTATTACTGATACAAGGTATCTTGTCTATTTCAAGCATGTGAATGAGGATAGGATTATCGATCAACCAAAAATAAGGCCTCGTGTGGTGTGGAAAGATGGGAAATGGGTTAGTAGATATCAGGTAATGTCTCATCTCTCTCTCTCTCTCTCACACACACACACATGCACACACACACACACACACATACAGAGGTATTTTTATCTTTACTAATTTAAATGGAATCATTTGACTAATGCTAATAAGTTTTCCGAGAATCATAATGTTGGACAAAATCCAACATCCTTCGTTTTCATGCATACATCTTGATTTATTGGGTTTATGCATAAGTTATTTGTAACCTATAAACAAACTGTATAAGTTATTTGTATCTGTAAAGCATTAAGGGGTTTGATCCATCAGATTGTTTAAATTCTCATATATAGACAGTACAATATATGCCTTGGTATTATCATGTTGGGCTCCCTTTATGTTTCTAACGTGTTCCAAAGTCACTGTGAGCTAAAGAGTGGTTGCCCACCCTTTGTTGGGAAAAATTGGAAGATTGATCAGATACACATAAGCTGCATTCATTGAGGGAATTCGTATTTCGTGGTCTGTTTCTTGTTGAAATCATGTTCGTTTCTTAGAACTATATTTCTTTATAGGTTATAGTACTCATGGTTTCTTCGTTGTTACATCTTTTTTTTTTCTTCCAAAAAGTTACTTCCAGTTGTGTTGTTACTTACTATTCTGTTCTGAGAATGGTACAAATATGAGCATGAATTGCTGAGAGATGTATGCAATGACCATGGGTATGGGGTGATGAATTATGCCATCAATTGGGCAATCTTGGTGTTTAGATAACAGTGATATACTAGAAAATTTTGTGGCATGAATGATAGCTTAATCAATGGTAGCTTAAATAACGGAATTTTGTTTCAGGAAGTATTACTTGCTCCAGATATTCAAGAACATTTGAGGCAGGCTAAGACTACAAGTAACCCTGAGGGAACCGTTCAAGTCGAAAGTTCAGGTGTCACAAAGGATGACATGGGCAACAAAACACCTCTTTCTGCAAATTCTATAAAGAATTTGATAGAACTCTCAAGTCCTGGTGATGAAAAAGAAGCAAAGTATACCTTGACACAAAGCATGAAGAAAATGAAACTACCCACCACCCCCCATGGTAATTCTAAAGACTCGCACCCTTCAAAAAAGTTGATAACAAGGAAAACCGCTGGGGAAATGTTATTCGCTGCAGAATGTCAGTTAAGGAAGCAGCGGAAGAAAATATCAACGGAAGAAGTTTCTAGATTGGATACCACAAACAGTGGAGGTAAAAAAACAAGACACTCTGAGGTCGATGGCAATAAACCTTTTGCTGTGGATGCAACGGAAGTTGTGAGTGAATCCTTTCTCATTGTCCTTAGTTTACTTGTTCAAGTAATGCATGCCTTTTTTTATCCTTTTTTTTTTTTTTCATAAGCAATAAGGATTTCAACAAAGAGTTCAAATGGCACAATCCAGGTACACAATGATCAAGGGAAGCATGAATATGTTTATATAAGAACTTTTAGGAAGGAAACTCATGAGTTGAATTTCTTCTATTAGTCCTTCAGTTATCTGTATATCCTATATGTGGAGTTTGATCAAGACAAACATGAACATATTCTTTCTTATCGGTAAATTTTTTTTTTTTTTATCAATCATGAGAATAGGCAAGAGCCAAAGTATATGGGAAGACAAACATGAACATATTGAAATAGGGAATCAATTCATAATCCACCTTGACACGATTTACCATTCCTGACTAGGTCACATCTTGAAATTTCACCAATTGGCTGTTTTTTCTATCCAGAACAACTTCTTTCTCTTAAAGTTTCTGTTACAAATCAAGAGTTCAAGTTCAAAGGCAAGGACGTTGAAAAAGTATGCAAAATGCACTTTTGAAGAACTTAAAAAAAAAAAAAATGCACTCTTGGAGATTTGGAAAGCCAACATAGGGTTCTGTAATAGATCTGAAATATTATAATACATTTTGTAGGGTTAATGTATTTACTTGTGCAGTGGCCCAAGCAACAGAAGCATAGTCAATTAGACAGTGAAAGAACAAATCCTGGTAAAAGGAAGAAGAGAATATCGATGAAATTAAAAAGCTCACCGTCTTCAGCATCTGGTAAACATGGTCATATATATATTCATTGATTGGATTTTCTATAGCAAAGAATCTTTATGTCGTATCACATGCAGGTGGTGGCACTGCAAAAGAAATTGTTAGCGAGGGTGCAAGTAATGAAGCTGGAATGCCTATCATCATAGGTTTAGAAGCTAAGGGGATGGGGGGTTCAGACTCTGGAAAATGTGGTCAGCTTTTAGATCAGAAGAATAATACAAATTCTCTGACAGAAGATATGCCAATGGTAAGTTTTGTACTGAGATTCATCTTTCTTCTTCTTCTTCTTTTTTTTTTTTTTTTGTGTTTGATAAGATTGTACTGAGATTCATCTTATGTATGCCAGAACTCAGCAGTATATGATCAAATATTTGTATGATTAAGTTTATTGTGCCATCTAGGCAAAATTGTGTTGTTGTCAGGGAAAAAGAAAGGAAAAGAAAAAATAAATCTGCTCAAGGAGTACCCACTATGTCACTCTTTGTTGGTGGCAAAGTAGATAGCCATTCTAGTGCGGTGCACACGCAGCATGTAAATGTGTGTGGGGGGTTCCCTCAAACCAAGTTGATTTGATGAAATTAATTACGTGTAACCAAAAGAAAAACTTCTGAATGGATAAATGAAGATTTCTATGGTGTTATCAAATTGAAGTTAGAGCCTACTGTGTGAATGTAGAAAGTGGATGAACAGAAAATATTTTAGGATTCCAGCTTTGGACAATGATTTCGATTGACATTATCTAAATTAGCTATTAATACTCAGGTCGTGTCATCTCAACTTGCTAGTGATTCAAGTTTGGCTTATCTTCTACATAGCTTGGGTCTGTGTCTAGACATGGTATGATCGTAATACGTTTAGTGGAAGGTCCACCATAATGATTTGTCATTTTTCTATTTATGTTTTTGACTTTGCCCAGTGTTATTGGTTAGGATGTTTGTTCTTATTGTGCAGGAGATAGATCAGCAGAAATCTGGGGGAAACAGCATCAAAAGAAAGAGAGGAAGACCCCGTAAAGTAGTGGTCACAAGCTCAAAAGCTTCAGAGGAAGGTATATGATAACTTCAAGCTATAATTGCTGGATTTTTCTCTTTTTTTACTAACACCCCTGTGCTTCATGATTTGTAGGAAAGGAACAGAATGGAGCTGGAGGTGCTGCTGATGAAACTGTTAAAGAAGATTGTCCAACCCAAGGAGTTGCTTCAGATATGCTGACTGGGGGGAAATCTGCAGGTATGAGGAGTGTTCAATCTTAGTTCCTTTTTTGCGGCCCCTAGTAAGGAGTCTCCGAAGCTTATCAGATACCAGAAGCTTATAAAAGTCTACAAGATAGTGATTGAGTGATATTATTAGACTAGCCCTTAAATATTGAAACAAATGACAGGCTTTTGCAAACATCAGGGAAGAAACCCAAAATGTATTTGTTAAAGGAGAACAAAATAAAGAAAGCCCTTAAAACAATAAAAGCTCAATTTAAGGTAGCACAGGGGCCTAGTGGTGCTGGGGCTTTCATTTTTTCCTGTGGATATGAGTATGTTTCCTTTATTGTTCATTTTATACCTGATGAGCCCTAGGAGAGTGAAAGGAGTCTCAGAATTTTGTAACAGGCACTCCCAAGGCTCTTCTTCCACGATTCCTCAACAGTTTAATAGAGTATTAGATTCCTTTGTTTGTGTGAGATATTTTTCTATGAGAGGTAGCTAAACTTAAATATGTACTGTACAAAATCATTGTCTTGCATTATACTTTTCCATATTAACATCTGTCAAAAGGACCTTTACTCGAACATATCTGTGAGATTCATGTGTGAAGCAAAAGGATGAACCAACTGGGGATAATTGCTGGAAAGACAAGGCAGATTGATAACTCAACTTTCCACCTCCATACTGGAAAACATCATAAGGACCGAATTAGGTGAAAAAATAGCTTTCATGTTATACTGCTGACATCTGGAACTGAACCCATAGCTTGCATTTTGTAGACCCTCATGATGTCTCAACAACGAATGATGTTGGCAGTACAAGTGTTGCAACATCCGGCAATATGGATGATGATGATCAGCCTCTGTCAAAATGGTTCGTTGGAATGCTGCATTGTCCAATGAGTGTCAAAGAATCAAGTAAAAGCCAGTTTGACATGCTAATTCATACCTGTTATGGTAGTAGGTGCTGATTATATTTATCTTCTGCACAGAACTATCACCTGGAAGGACTATTGATGAATGCGAGGAAGCAAGAGAACAAGTTGATATTGTGCGGCAAGTTCCTGCAGCTGATGCCACAGCCTGTATGTTGGACGAGAATAGAAAATTGCCTTTTGTGAAGAGTTCACCAGTCTGGAAGGCAATTGAATTGATGGAAATATTCATTATAATGCCACAAAATCCACATTTTCTTCCTTTGGGTAAATGTAAAGAGGAGTATCGTGAGGGATTGGCTATTGGTAATATGGTAACTTTTGCAAGTTTGGTTGAGAAAATATCCAAGTTGCGACTAGATGACCCTAGAAGTACTTTTGATGGCTATTTGGAGAGTCTTCTTGACTTGGAAAAACATGGATTTGATGTTACAGTTGTACGAGGACGAATAAATGAATTGCTTTCCCTTAAAGATGGGCAAGGGCGGATTGTGAGTGAATCGAAAGATGTGGAGTGTAAGATACTGCATTGTAATCGTGAGAAAACTGAAATGGCTGAAGAGATGGCCAATATTACCGAGCAGATGGCCGAGCTACAGAAGAAACATGCATTGATCAAGTCAGAATTGAGAAATAAAAAACACGAAATTTCCAGGTTGCAGATACGTGTGGATGCAATCAATCGAGACATTCAGAGTGGTCGCGTTGATTTTGAGAATGTAGCTGCCGCCCCTTGGAAATTGGGATGATATCCTCTCCACAGCCCCTATTGTCTTCCTTATCTCCTGCTCCAGCCCCCTCTGTTGTTTAATTGTCCCGAAGGCACTGCACAACTGACCATGGAAGTTGTTAACATAGCACATTAGATCGGTGTTGAAAGAAGTAGGTTTGTATTTGACCTTGTAGATGGATTCTGTACGACTCCCTTTCCTTTTATATCTAATCTTTGTTCCTAACATGCCACTCTCTGTGTTTGATGGCATTTTGCCTCTTTAGACTTTTGAATGTTTTATTTTGTGATCAGGGATTGATGCTATGTTGGTCTTTGCTGCCAGTCTTTTGAAAACTAGTGATACATAACCTGTGTACTCTCTCATTTAAGTGATGATTTCCCTTTGGCACATGCATGTGATTGTGTGTTACATGTGTATTGTCTTGTTGAGAATTGTTATTCTAAAACTTTTATCATTTACGTGACATAATTTATATGATTTGAATTATGTCATGTGGTGTGTGTTCTAGACCTTAAAATAGAGTTTCTTTTGTCTAATGGTCTTGACAAATATGCAGTAGTACTCATATGTTACATATGTACAGGTGCTAGAAAACACTTTCCAAATTGAATATAGCCGAATCACTTTCTAAAACTTTTATTTTTTACACGTATTTTAAGGCCTCGTTTGTTTTGGAAAAACATCTCATTTCATCTCATCTCAATTTTATCATTACACTTTTCTTAATTTTAATATAAAATAAAATAAATAATTCAACTTTTTCAAATTCATCTCATCTTCTCTCATCTAATCATTACAACGTTTTCAAATTTCAATATAAAATAAAATAAATAATTTATCTCATCTTAAAAATTTTTATCTTATTTCATCTCATCTCTAAAAATAAACGAAGTTAAATATTCATACGGCATGTAATCAAGTCCAATCTAAGAAGTTATCATTTTTATATAATTATATTTAAAATTTAAAATATTTTTATAAAATAATATTATTTTATATAAATATTTTATTTTAAAAATTTAAAAATTATAGTTTTCTATAAATATTTTATTTTAAAATTTTGAAAATTATAGTTTTCTCATTACTCGAGGCAATAATGGCTCCCATCATTAAATCGCATGGATGATGGATGGAGTATCCATGACAGGCTTTATATGGATGGATGGATGGAATTCCATCGCTAGACACTGTTCATTCGTGATAGATATCTGCACAGTAGAGGAGGGAGAGGGCATCTAATAAGTAATAAGTAGGGTTCTGCATTTTCTGCGACATGGACAGAGACGTTTAACTGTGTAAGTGATGACTGACTACTTTTCTCCTTTCAAAATCTGGCTACTGCAAAGTACAAAGATATCTTTTTGTGCTAATAGGTTAACGCTTGAGATTGAATACAAGTCAAATTACTTGTAATCGAACCGAAAATTCCAATTGTTATTAAAACGGAATAAAAAATAAAAACGAAAAATAATATAAGCCTTGATCAGTACACTGATACACAATCTATTTGATCAAAGTCCACGACAAAATAGAGTTTCTCGTTACTAGCTTTTGTAATCAAATCAACAATGGTGTTGTGAAGGACCCCTCCGGAGAGGGGCCCAAACCCAAATAGACTTAGCCGTGAAAACTTCCGGCCCCTCAGACAAAGACCTAAAGCAAGCATGGAACCCAAGCCAGGAAGACTTGACTCTGCAATAGGGTATGTAGCGCACAATTGCAGCGGGATGCAGCAGCTGGACGTGTCCTCTCATGGGCATGCTAGGCCAGAGACACGCTGCATTTAATGCGTGTCAGGAAATCTAACACGCAACGACGTGCTACTAGAAGTGTTGTAGGACGACTCAACCACTACCTGACACACTGTCACGACAAGAGGGTGGTAGCAAGTTTGACTCGAGTATGACCTGACATCCCATGATTTTCTTCGGCAGTCGAATCCAAATCAGGTATAAATAACAACCATCCCTCTCAAGAGAAGGCTCTTTGAACTCTTCTTCTACTCAACTCACTTAGCTTTCTTCTCCACTTAAATATTCTTCACTGACTTTGACATCGGAATGACCCTGAATGTCACCAGAGTCTATTCTTCCGCTTAGTTGCAGGTCTTGAGAGTTTGGTTGCTATGGTACTGCTCAGGCTGCGAAACACGACATCAACATGTGCAAGAACTTTTGTTTGAAAGGACTCCTAGATTCCCTCTATGTCTCCGCCTCTCCCTATTCCTTCATCCTTTGAAATTTTCAAGGATCTTGATTTGATAGCATCTGAGCTAACATTGGAGGAGCTTTGGAGGTGGAATAGCCTCGTACTTTATGCCATTTTCTCTTAGTAAACGGTAAGAGAGATTGAAAAAATTTCACTTCTTTAGTATATTTTCATAATCTAAGGGACAGTTTAAAATGACTCCATCATTCTAGTGACAAATTTTCTGTTAAGTTTGCTCATACTGTTTTAATTTCTCGTCTTTATAGTTAAGACAATTGCCATCTCCCTCAAATATGGAAGAAGTTTTGGTCTCTTCATATTTAGGATTGACTTAAGCTTGTGCTGAACAATATTTTACCCATAGTCTTTACTAAAGCAAAGTATTTCTCTTAATAATGACCATGTTCTTTGCCCCATCTGACAATCTATTGAAGAAACAACTTCTCATCTTTTTTGGAATTGTTCCTTCTCTAGAATTCTATGAAGGCAATTGCCTTGCCCTTAAACATTATCATAAGTCAGGATATTTCTAATTGGATTTTGGCTATCTTTGAACCTGTTGTTAAATTGAATATCCAGCCTGAGGAATGTCAAAATTTTCAACTTTTTGCGATTATAGCGATCGATTGCTTGTGGTTCTATAGGAATCAAGTTACTCATGGTTCACACTTAGTTCCCATAGACCCACCCTCAATTTTCTGTGTGTAATAGTTTAGCTGGAACTGTAACTAGAATTTAGTTTCCAATTTATGCTTCTGTAGTTGTGTATGCTTTAAACTACTTATTAATGAAGGTATTCATCGTTTGGAAGAAGAAAAAAAGTTCGCAAGAAAATAAATGCCTTCAAGATGAAAAGAAGAAAGAAAACATCTTATATATTATATATCATATATATATTTTTTTCTGTATGATATATGTATGATGAGTAAAAAAATTTAATTAATTTAAATAAAATAAAATAAATTAAAAATTAAAAAAATAACATATAATATATGAGAATGATGTAGAAGAAAAAATAAAAAGAGTAAAATAAAATTAAAAAAGAGAAAGAGGACAATCCGTGCGTAATTATAGTACTTTCAGTGGTGGCCGCCTCAAAATGCAATGCATCATCTGTGGGCGGACAGGGTTTAGACAGACTTGTCAGCAGGAAGGACCGCAATAGGTCAATAATAAATACATCCTTATTAGCACCGCTGCCACTGTCTTGTATACAATAACTGCTAAATCAGAAAAAAATAATTGCTAAATATATGGTTAGCAACACCTGACCATCTTTTTATAATCATTTTCTGATATTTTATAATACAAAATAAATAAGTATTATTTATTATATTTTATTTATAAATTTATCATTAAAAAATATTAAAAAAATGATGATAAATAAAATGATAAAGAATTTTTTTCAATAAAATTATAAGACAGTAAATTTTACATTTATTTGTAAAAAAATAATTTTTTCACATATATCTCAGAATTATTCAACTATTCTAAAATGAGTGCGACAGACAGACTTGCACATATATCAAAATTAAAATTAAAATGAATTAGAATAATTTTGTATCCTTCTTTTAAAAACAAGTTTGAATCTTGGCTCCTAATTAATTAAGAAGAATCTCAATGTATATGCATGCAGATATGAAAGAGATCGATGAGATTCGTACGCTATATAACTCATATCTGTTTAAATATAAGAAAATTATCCTATCATGATTTGATATAAATGTACTCTCGATCGAATTTTGTAAGCTTCAATGTTAAGACTTTTTCTCTTTTCTATATTTAACATTAAATAATCCAAATCTTACCGACATGTAAGTGAATATAAGAAAAATAAATATTTGTAATAAATTATTTGTAATGAGAATAATTATTTGTAAAAAAAATAGAATTATTTTAATAAAAAAATATTTATTTTCATAAAAAATATCTAATCATAAATAAACACTTTCCGTTCTATAAAACCTCTTTTGTATGTATATTTTTTTTTGGGCACGTAAACTAATATACCAAATATCACACCGACGTATCCATAAAGGTTCATCAATGATCCATAAAGGTTCATCAAGTTTTTTTTTCAATAATCTTTAGTGGGCGAACACAATTAATTAAAAGGAAGTATCATCCAATAATGGTCGTGAGGGGCGGAACTAGTCAATGTTTGGGGGGCATCAGCCTCCAAAATTGAAAAGAACATCCTTAAAAAAAAATCGAATATTTACAACGTATTATTTAACAAAGCAGGCTCTAGATGCCCTGGTTTCGCCGCTGAATTCATGTTACCAAGAATTAGGTTGTGTTTGATTTTTAAATTCAGTTTAGTTGAATTTTAAATTGAATTATATTAAATTCTAAAATTATTAAAATCATCTAAATTTAAAATCTTCTAACACGTGAGATTTATAATTTTTTTTAATTTAAAATATTTTTATACGTGAAATCTATAATATTTTTTAATTTTTTATAAAAATTATTAAATTCATCTTAATATCTAAACACATTTTAAACTTAATTTAAATAATTTTATATAATTTATTTTATTATTTAACTCATTATCTTTTATAATAACTCAACTCAACACACTTTGACTCAAAGTTAAAACGCTACCTTGTAGCATAGTCATGTGTGCAGAACTACAAGATCGATCTCAGTATGTGTGTTTGTCTTGATCATGATCTATTTATTTGGCTCTCCAAATTGAAAAGAAGTAGGACTGTACAAAATAACCGTCCACCCGAATTGTCTGAAATTTTCGACTCGACCCGACACAAATTACCTGAACCGAAACAAGACAGAACAGAAGCGGCCATTCCCGTTTGTTTCTGCTTTTATTCGGAAAGGGTTGGGTATTACCCAATGACCAAAAAGTAATTTGAAACCGTGCCCTTTTTTTACCATTTCATTGGATGCTAAAGTTGGAGAAGTAGCCTTTAGACCCAAGACGCAAATTCTGAAGCAACCCAACTGGAGAGCTATTCTGCCTGAAGATGCCAAGGGAGGAACTGGAGTCAAAAAGGTTGGGATCGGCAGAGGAAGAATCAATGGTGGCGGAGTCTTCTTTGGAAGTGGGAGTGGGAGTGCAAGAGTTGGAAGCTGCAAATAACTGAGTTAAACTCTGGTTGGGCTTTAAGGGATCTTCTTCGTCATTCTCGAGAAGTGCCTCTAACCAACTGGAGGGAGCAGAGCGAAAGTGGGCGAGTCCACCGCAACTCAGTTCACCATCATAAATACGGATCAAGTTTGAATTCTTTTTCAACCTTCAACGGAGCTTCTAGAATCCAAATTAAGAAAGAAAAAAAATCCTTTTAATTGTACTCTTATTTATTTTTTCTCCCGGTTTATTCTACTTTTGCTTTTTATGGTCTTTTCTTTCTTTTTTGGTTTGGCTTTTATAAATGCACAGAATTGTATTTATTGCCATCTCTTAAAAACTGTGGGGGCACATCGGTGCAGTACGGTTGATGCAAATCTCATTTTGGGGAAAATAAACGGTTCGAAAATAACCATTCTTTCGGAAAGAAATACGATTCGAAAAATCAAATAATCGGTTACGGGTAGCACTGCGAGCAATCGGGAGCTGCTTGTCTCGGGTCGGGTCTGAAATGCTATTTTCGGTTCGGGCAGCATTAAATGAACAGCCCTAAAAAGAAGTACGTATTTACATTATGTTTGAAAAACATGTTTTATTCAAAATTCTCATCTTCATCTCATCTCATCTCTACACTTTTTCAAATCTCCATATAAAATATAATAAATAATTCAACTTTTTCAAATCCCAATATAACTTTTTCAAATTTCAATTCAACTTTTTCAAATCTTAAAATTAAAAAATAATATTTTAAACTTTAAAACAAAACACAAAATTCTCAACCCACCTTCCAAACATAATCAAGTTTTGTTTGGAAATGAAAAACAGCGTTGAAGCATTGAAGCCACCTCCTGCCTCACCTAACTCAGTTACTCATTAGCGACCTTGGCAGTTCTCTTTTATTTCTTTAATTTCCTGCTCCGCATTTATTCAGTTTCCTTTCCTTCTAAGGTTCCACCACCAATGCTTAGTTCTGTTCCACATTCTCACTGTAAGCTCCGGTCAGCTCTCTCTCTCTCTCTCTCTCAGTATGTGAGCACGGCAGACATGTTTTCAACGACGCAAACAAGCTGGTTGATTTAAGGTCGCTCATTTGTCTGTGTTAATGGGTTGTAGTTTCATTTTGGCAAATGGGTTTCAACTTTCTTGTATTAATTCCCGAGGATTATATATATTTCAGGGTGTAGTACTACTTAATCCAAGGACCAAGGTTTAGTTCGTGTCAAACCCTTTCATTCTAGTGTAATGGCCGTGGCATCACGTGTTTTCTTAAGTTGGGCATGCACGAGTTGGTAGTATTCTTTTTTGTTTGCTTTCTCAGTTTTCCTTTCCTTTCCGTTTGCTGCTTGTTTGTTTTACTGTGGGCTTTTGCATGTAGTTTTAATTCTGCCTTTGTAAGTTTTCAAGTATATATTTATAGCTCATGTTTCATGTTGATTTCTTAATTTGGGTTTGTGATTTCGCTTCCATATTGATCAGCCAGTCAGGTGAAAATGCTCAGCAACCTTCTTTTATGTTTATTTTCTTCCTAAATTATTTGTTTCTTGCATTCGGGCTAGCTTGCTCGGCAATTCTATCAACTTGTAGTTCATGCTGGTTTTTCCCCCTCAAGCTTATTTATGGTGCGTAATAATGAGTTTTAATTGCCGTAATTTTACTTATTTCGTTTAGGCCAACTTTGGACATTAATTTTGCTATAATATAATGTCTATAAATTTTCTTCTTCTTAAACGGCATTCTTGATTCTACTTTCTTATGGCCATATTTGTCATCACTTGTTTTTTTAATCGTCTTCTTGTGAGATTAGATCATAAACTATTTAAGTATTTTCCTATTGTTTTCCTTTAATATCAAATGGGTTTGGGACTCAGATCAAGAACATCTAAATTCCTTAATTCCATCCTTTAAGAAACAGAATTCTGAAGGGTCTATATATGTAACGTCCTGGACTGGTCAAGTCCCAGTGGGCGAGTCTGATTACTTGTTAGGTGAAACTAGACTTTATTGTAGTTTGAGAAGCGCTAATAATATCCTGATTAGATTTTTGAAGTATAAATACAACGCTTTTCTTGTATCTCTGTGTATCCTAGATAAACTATTTTTTGGATAATTATATATATGAGATTTGCTATACATTTGTTACTATTCACCGACAACTTTTTTTTTCTTCATAGAGTGTGGGGTGTGTGGGTGAATAGTGGCTGATGAGAAGAATTTTTATTATATATATATGTTTTTTGCTTTTGATTGACTGTTCAACTTCACTTGGATGATCTAGGGCTAGTTTGGGTAGTAGTATTCTCATAATAATCCACTACTATTTATTATTTTATTAGTATTTTTCACCTACTTTTCATTATTATTCACAACTATTCAATATTTTATTATTATTTTTTCACTAATATTCACAGAATATCTGAGATCACCTCACTATCCAAACGCAACCCTAGTGTTGTTGCCTCATGAATTTTACCCGGGCTTTTGCACCTACTTTGTTTTTTGTCAACATACGGATTGTCCTGTTTCCCAGGTTTCACACTTGAGAAGAATGAAGATTTTTTCAGCTCGGATTGAGGAGGGAAGGGAAAGCCAAGATGGGAAGCCATCAGTTGGTCCAACCTATCGTAATTTACTCTCCAGGAACAATTTTCCTCCACTTGATCCCAATATAAGTACAGCTTGGGACGTTTTCAGGTAATTCAGTTCACATATGGTTTGTTTTCAAATCAAAATAAATGGGAACGGTAAGGCATATATATTATATCTTTGACAATTGGTGCATACCAATGCTTAGTAACATTGGCTTTATATTACATTACATCAAAATATCAGCATTGTTCCTTCGGTTTGGAATATTTCAAATACAAGCAGTTTTTCATAGCTCATTTCTTTGACAATCTAAGTGTTTTGACCTACAGTACGTCTGTAGAAAGGTATCCTGGAAATAGGATGCTTGGATGGCGCAAGTTTGTTGATGGGAAGGTAGGCATCATTTAGGAAGTAGTGTTTACACAGGTTAAGTAGTTTTGGTAATTGCTTAATGACTTGTTTTGGTGTTTAGCTGGGGCCTTATGTCTGGAAAACGTACAAGGAAATTTTTGATGAAGTTCGGGATATTGGTTCAGCATTACGAGCATCTGGTGCTGAACCTGTAAGTCCACGTGTTAACTTTCTATGGGCTAGTGATCTGAACACTTGCTATTCTCTTTCAGTGGACTCATTTCTTTGTGGCTTTATTTACATTCCTTTGATAGGGCTCCAGGGTTGGGATTTATGGATCAAACTGCCCTCAGTGGGTTACTGCTATGGAGGTGATCTGTTTTGACTTCTTCTTCAGTCTTGTTTTGCTCATCAATGTCTTAACGATTTTGTTTTTATTGTTTGATATTTCTTTTTTATATTTTTCAATGAAAAAATCGTTCAAATTTTGTGTAGGCTTGCAATGCCCACAGGTTGGTTTGTGTGCCTCTCTACGATACCCTTGGTAATAAACCTTCTTCTTGACAAGTTTTCTAGTTTCTGTCTTAAATTTTAGCTGCTTCGTCTCTCTCTCTCTCAAAAAGACACCAGAATTGAGTCTTTTAACTTACAGCTCAAACTAGTTCTCTTTTTTTTTTCCTCGTATGTGATGGATCCACTATTCACCATGCTTAGTGGCATACGTTGTTTTGGTTGAAGTAGGAGCTTTGCCAGGGAATAACCCTCTGATTAATTTCCATTTATTCTCTTACCTTTTGACAGCCAGGTTTAATATTGAATTCCGTATCATTTTCCTTTTCGTTTCTCTTTCTGGTCCAAATAACAGCACTGTATTAAACTTCTACACAAACCATTCTCCTTTTTGGTTGAACTCTCCTATCTTGAATCTTTTAGATCATTTGCTCCCGTGCTTGATTGTACATTGCTTGCTAATACACTGGTCTGGAATTTTCTGAAGGTATTGTGCTTTTTGGCACTTATTTTTCTGCTTCCTGATTCATTTGTGTGTTCATCTGCAGCTATTTGACATTCCATTTCTGAAGTGTTTTATTTTTTAAGGCTTTTTTTTTGGATAAGTAATCTCAGAAAATTTAATCAAGTCCTTAAGGTTGTGCTGGATGCAGGGCCAGGGGCTGTCAATTTTATTTTAGATCATGCGGAGGTTGATTTTGTTTTTGTCCAGGATAAGAAAGTGAAAGAAGTGAGAACTCAAAAACACTTGACCCGCTGTGATATATATGTAACTGCATTATGTCAAGCTTTAAAAGCAATCGATAGTTCTGATCAGACAAATGTACTTGCATTTGCAGCTACTAAATCCTGATTGTAGATCTGCTCAACGACTGAAAAGTAAGAATGATTGAATAGATTGCATTCTTCTGCTCTGAAGACATTCTATCGAGTTTGGTTTTTGTTGCAGTCATGGTGTGCTTCACTTCCTTATCAGTGGAGGAGAAGAATAAAGTAGCTGGCATCGGGATAAAACCATTCTCATGGAATGAGTTCCTCCACATGGTCAGTTTCTGAATGTCTTGTTTGAATATATTTTTCAATGAGAATCTGCATATGATGTAAATAAACATAAAGTGTTTGGTTTTCTCCAGTGGTAAATTATTTAGAAACAAATACTAGTACTGTAGTACATGTAAATATATGCATATGGATCTCTCTCTCTCTCTCTCTCACTCTCTGGAGGCATCGTGTGAAGAAAATTTTTATACAAATTTAGTGGAATTCATGTTATCTGTTTTTTATTTCTCATATACCTATTTTCCATGGGAATTGCTTTCATTTTTTCCCTCTAAAAGCTGTAAGATTTGATATTAAACCGCCAAATCTTGGGTTAACTTACTCGAACGAAATGTTTCATCCCCA
Organism: Cyclocarya paliurus; assembly: GCA_029856935.1. Taxonomy (NCBI): domain Eukaryota; kingdom Viridiplantae; phylum Streptophyta; class Magnoliopsida; order Fagales; family Juglandaceae; genus Cyclocarya; species Cyclocarya paliurus. Next base: position 12,177,921 of record CM056949.1, read on the forward strand.
CTCACTAGCATAACACTTCAATGCTTGACATGCTTTCTTCTGTTGTGGTTGATTTTAAGAATTTGTTGTTCATAGGGGAAAGAAAACCCCTCGGAGATTATTCCACCCCAGGCTTCCCACATCAGCACAATAATGTACACAAGTGGCACAAGCGGAGATCCTAAAGGTGTTGTGTTAACTCATGAAAACATTGCAACTTTTATTAGAGGGGCTGACCTGTTTTTGGAGCAACTTGAAGACAAGGTAAATAGTTGTTCTTAAACTTCTGATAGGATATTTTTATGCAGTATGTCTCTTCTTGACGTTCAAGTAATATCCATGACATCTCGTTAAGCTCTATTCTTTTTTTCGTTAAATTTTCTGATCAAGCTATACAAAATAATAATGAACAAGTCCTGATCCTCAGCATGAGCCCCAAATACCCCAATAATTTTATGTGCACAATCTGTGTATCAGTTTGTATTTTTCTCCTAGCTGTCAACCAAAAAACACGTGATATGCTGTGTAGTCATCATTAATTTTCATATGTTAATTTCTTGGATATTCTTTTATGTGATTTATAATTTTTACTCCCCTTCTCTGTTGTTTTCCTAACACGTGCAATTTTGAACCTCTATAGATGACTGAAGATGACGTGTATCTCTCTTTCCTGCCCCTGGCTCATATCCTTGACCGTGTGATTGAAGAGTATTTTTTTCACAAGGGTGCTTCTGTTGGCTATTATCATGGGGTATGCTGCTGAAACTATTTCTTGTCTTTGAAGTATAGGCCTCCTTTCTTCTTTAATCCGAATTGCATATATGGGCAGGAAAAAAAAAGTGAATGAGATGAGATAAAAAAATTAGTATATATATAAAGGAAAATAAAATTAGTTGTTCTGATCTAGTTTTTATGGGCCACGGAATAAAAATATGGAGATCAATAATGGTCGTGGGGACAGGATACTGTGAAAATGTTGCAGTGCTGTGCTGATGATGGTCGTATAAATATTTGGTATGTAGTGCTAGTGTACCAGATTTGGAGGGGGAGGAGGGTAGGGCGGGGGAGGTAGAGGATAGTTCGTTACCATGCTATCTATTGAGGCGGTAATGCTGTTTATAATTTCTCATTGGTTTAGAGATATCCAGATGTTGGCACCAAGAACTCTCTATTTCAGTACTAAATGGTCCATTATTTTTCATGACTGTTTGGCTTTTCCAATGAGTATGTATAAAATTATGGTTCCTTATTTGAAGGATCTTAAAGCATTGAGAGATGATTTGATGGAGCTGAAGCCAACGGTTTTTGCCGGGGTACCTCGAGTTTTTGAAAGAGTGCATGAAGGTACAGAATCTAGTCATCTTTCAGCAAAAACCGAGTAAATTCATTTACTTTGGTTAAACTACATATTCTCTCATGCTCATCCATATTTCAGGTATACTACAGGCATTACAGGAACTCAATCCAGTAAGGAGAAATATTTTTGGCATGCTTTACAGATAGTAAGTTGGTCTCTATCTATTCCAAATTGTTCACTTTATAGTGATGGAAAAGCATATTTGTTTTGTAATAAGTTTTGGGACACTTTTATGATATTAATGAGCCATTCTTATGATACAGCAAACGTTTTTGGATGACTAGAGGGTTTAAACAGAAAAATGCTGCGCCGTTAGCAGATCTATTGGCATTCAGGAAGGTTATATCTTTTCTCCTAAAAAACTTCTGTTTTAAAACCCATTATCTAGCCACAGACGGATCCTCATAAGCTGTTGTACCGTGTGACATCTCAATATATGCCATTAAATCATCTTGACAACCACTCAATTTTGTTTGAACCCATGTGAAACAGTCCTAGGACTCATTACAACAAATCAAGTGTTACATTTCCTTTTTATCCTAAGAATACTGCATCTTTATAGTAGCGTTGGAAAAGATTCCATCAACTTCCTATTGTCTTTCATTTATTTCAATTTTGTTTAGGTCAAAGCCAGGTTAGGTGGTCGGATTCGACTGATAATCTCTGGAGGTGCACCCTTGAGCTCTGAGGTGGAAGAATTCTTACGAGTTACTTGCTGTGCTTTTTTAATCACAGGCTACGGTAAAGCTTCTTTCTGCCAGCGGTCTGCAGTAATAAATGTAAACAATCAAGAATTGTTTAAAATGTGGGGGTTGAGGGGGGGGGGGGATTGGCTTAAACTATATTTGCATGAAACACTGAACAGTCTATAATTAGTTTATGAGTAGTGTCTTTTTATTTTTTCCTTTTTTTTCTTTTCATATTTTTTAACATATTTAAATATTTTGAAAAAAAAAATGCACCAATACACTAAAAGTCACTTTCTTAATCATTAAGTAAAAAAAAAAAATTAAAAAAAAAATACATGAGCGGTCAAAGTGAGGGAGCAAACTCAGGCGACATACTAGCATTTCTCTTAGTTTATTGATGCTGATGAACCATCAAGCTCAGCATACTTCTAGTGATTTTTTTATTCCATTTTAATAGTAATTATGCTACTTTTTAAAGTTGTCATTGAATGTCTTGTATGTATTTTCCACTTCTTCAAGGTTGTTTTCACATCCCTTTCTGTTTCTGTTTGGACATATTACGGTTTATAGCATTAGTTTCTGTTTCCATCATTAGTTTCTAGCACACGAATTAATACACATTGAACCAGCTGAAGCATTGTGGTTCAGGGTTGACGGAAACTTGTGGACCGACTACTTTTTGCTTTCCTGACGAGATGTGCATGGTTGGTACTGCTGGTGCGGTTTCTGTGTACAATGAGCTTCGGCTGGAAGAGGTACCAGAGATGGGCTACAATCCACTTGGGGAGCGACCATGTGGCGAGATATGTGTGAGAGGAAAGACTGTTTTTTCTGGATACCACAGAAATCCTGAATTAACAACAGAATCCATTAAAGATGGCTGGTTTCATACGGGTTGGGGCAAATTCCTTTCTTCTTTAAGTTAGTTTTACTTAAAGAATATTTTGTGTCTTGATGTTGTCATTCTTTGGCATTCTCAGGGGACATAGGGGAACTACTTCCAAATGGAGTTATTAAGATTATTGATCGAAAAAAGAACCTTATAAAACTTTCTCATGGAGAGTATATTGCGCTAGAATATTTGGAAAATGTTTATGGTATCAGTCCAATTATTGAAGATGTGAGCTAATTTTCCAGTTCTTTATTTTTAGTCATTAGATTTTTTTTATGGGTAACAAGCCATTTATTCGATAATATTCCCATTGCTTTGAAGATCTGGGTCTACGGGAACAGCTTTAAGTCAATGTTGGTTGCAGTAGTTGTACCACATGAAGAAAACACCAAAAAGTGGGCATATTCAAATGGTCACATGAGTTCATTCACTGAACTCTGTTCCCTTGATCAGTTCAAGAATTATGTGCTATCTGAACTGAAGTCTATTGCCGATAGAAACAAGGTAATATCTGCTTCAAATTTAAATAATACATGGATAGCAATCTCTGTGTTCTCCCATCTGAGTTGAGAGACATTAATGACTACAATCTCAATGTCTGTATAACTTGGTAATATTTGATCGTTTTCTCAGCACTCTCTTTTACTAGCCTTTTACTCTCTTTGGTACTGTTTAAACATGGGATGACTACTTTCTTTTTATTTGTTCTAATTTTTCTTGTCTCATCAATTATCTCCCGCTTGTATCGAACCAGCTGAGAGGTTTTGAAAATATCAAAGGAGTCATTCTGGAATCCCACCCCTTCGATATTGATAAAGATTTGGTAACTGCAACATTGAAGAAGAAAAGAAACAAGTTTCTTGAGTTTTATAAGGTATATTGAAGTTCTCTCTTCTCCTTCTTGAGCTTCTATATATTAAACAATAATCATAAGGAGAGTGCTGGAAAGTAATTATATGTTTGTGCAGGTGCAAATTGATGAACTCTACCGGAATTTGACAAGAGAAAAATCATGAAGGTTTCAAGGCCAATAAGCAAGTTGATATGGGAGTTGAGTGGAGCATGCAATGTATTACTTGTCACTCTCCCTAAATTACCTGCAAAATAGCTGTCTTACTTGTAATTTCTATGTAGAGAATATGAAACTATGTTATCTTTGAGCTGTTATCTGTTGGATTTTGTTTATAAGAACAAGTCATTTCCAACATGGCAATATCTATTCTTCACTCTTGTTTCAGGAAACGGGTCGTCAACACTGTCCATCTGGTGCTCTCTCTCTCTCTCTCTCTCAAAGACAAAGAAGTTAGATTTCAACAAGTTTCCATTTTTAACCCTCTATTTTGCACCAACTTCTTGAAAATTAAAGTTCCATACATTACCTCAACATTATTCATACTGATATCTTCTTATGAACACAAAGGAAAATATTTGTGGGTTTATTAATAGGGTTCAATGCAAAATTGGTCTCTATAATTTGCGTTAGAGTCAAATTGCTGAAATTATTTTATAATTGAACTTTTGTAACTTTTTTTTTTTTTTAAAAAGAAAATTAATCCTTCGGTCAAATCAGCAAAACCAGGCATCTTTCCTTGCAATGTTGCACTGCAAGACGATGAAGCTCTGTCGGGTGAGCTCCAGCTTAACAGTACGACCATAATGTAGCTATGTTAGATTTTCCTTAACAGTTTCAACCCTCCAATCTGTAGCAGATACTTCAGTTTCAGTTGTTGGGGAAACTCTGCTTATTTCGCTTTTTCACTCCTGAAGTCGATTAAGTAATGAGCAATAGGGCTATAGCCTATATCATCAGTACTGTAGAAATGAGTTTCCTCAGAGCACCTTGCCTTCTTACTTTTGATGATTCATTCTTATTTTGTTCCATTGCGGAAACCAATGAATTTATAATTTCCCCATCTAAACAACGAGAATAACCATACACCTAGCATCCCCTCCATATGCTTTTAACTCCGGACTTTGAGCTGTCTGATATTGAGCTGCCTATTTCAACTGTCAAACACCTAAATATGTTGGAAACTCCACACATTGCCTGAGCCTGATACACACTACCGTCCATTGATGCACACGATCTTCTAACGAACTTTACAGGCCAGTAAGCAGTGTTTAGAAAGAATAAAATATGTTTGGTTAGCAGGTTAAGCTTGAGTACTTGTCCCAATAGACCCCGGAAATCTTGGTTGTGGCAAAATAAAAGAGTTTGAGGTTTTTCCTTAATCCACAAAAAAATTGATATAGATTCACATTATTACAAAATTATAGATCCCTAGAACTAACACTATGGTAATGCATTATACAGGAACTTTGCCAAGTATCCACTGCTTTCACTGACAAACTGGCTCCTGTGAGAGTAAACCAAAGCTCATATAATGGAAAAATCAAGACCTCTCAAGATATGGCCTCTCCATGTCTCCGCAGAAGGGACGTGTAAGGAGTCAAAATATATGGATAGTGATTACTTCATTTTCTGTTCTTACTCCCCACCTTGTCCTTCTCCCGCTTATTGTAAAGCCCTTCAAGAACACGTTTGGCCTCACACTGAGGGAAGTTCGTCAGGTCATAATAGTGTGGTGCTATATCAATTAGCCTGTACCCCAACCAATTGTTGATTAGTGTGGATAATTTATCTTACAACATTTTTCTTGCCAATGAGAACATAAATTAAATAAAAACTAATTGCTACTACAACATAGTTACAATACTCAGATAAATTACCCAGTATCTAATCCTCCAAAAAGTTGGACTTAAGGGTGTTCAGCATTGCTTAGGTGAACAAACAGTTAAACAGTTAAATCTAGGGGACATGGTTTCCCAGTTGAGCCTATTCAAGCTGCTCTTCATGCTCAAGCTAAGCTAAATTAATACAAAGGCAACCAATATTTAGACATTTTAAGCTAAGGGGCATGGCTCCCTAGATGAGCATATTCAACCTACTCTTGATCATGCTTTTAACAAACAAGCCTAAAATGAAGGCTTAGGACTGATTCATTAACAGCACTAACTAACAAAGACCAATACTGGAGTTCACTCATAGTGAGGAATATGGCTAACTATGAATCCTGCCGATTGAGCCGGCAACAGTAACGGTCCCCCCCCCCCCCCCCAAAAAAAAAAAAAAACACAGCACCAATTCTCTTAGACCTTTAGGCCCCGTTTGGATGGTCAAGCCATCTCATCTCAACGTCCAAACACTACTCAAACACAAACACTTTTCAATTTCAAATTTGCAACTTTTTTATCTAATCATTACAACTTTTCCAAACTTCCAAACAAAACACAAAAAATAATTCAACTTTTTAAAATCCAAAAAATATATATATATTAAAAAATTATATTCTGACAATATTTTAATTTTATAATTTTGTTATTCAACTTTTCCTCACTCATTTTCCAAAATCTCATAAAATATCTTAACTCAAACTATTTCACTACTATTTATCTCATTATTATTCACAGATTTCTCATCTCAACATCCAAACGAAGCATTTCCATAATAGGATTTAAGAATCATAACTGCAAAGAAAAACAAACGAACAAAAAGCTTGGAACTAACCATTCACCGCGAATGTCTGTCACTGTGCGGATAAAGTTTCTGCTGGTTAGGACATATTCATTGTAAATTACCCATTCCGGCTTGTGATCCAAGCAATTCGATGGATGCAAGTGCACCATCTGCAAGACAGATTATGCAGGCATCTCAAATCTCATTCTTATTTACAAGAACAATGAACACAAACCTAGAAACAGCATATTTTAGACTCAATAAAGATCACCAAACAAAAAAATATCAAAGAAATCATTTTACATACTTGGTTGTCTTTCACTGTCAAGTAGTGCCCAGTACGTTCCAAGTGAGCTACCTGCATAAAGTATCCTGCTAGCATAGCCTTCCTTATGTTGATGTAATAGTCACGGCTGTTGAAATCAGTGCTGCACAATTTGAGGTTAAACCTGGCCATGATTCGCACTAGCTGTTGTCTAACGTTATCAGCAGACTTCAACGCTCTATGATTGACGAAGTTCTCATAACACCAAGAAGGATCCTCATCTAATACCCATAAACAAACAAAGAATAATATTAAATCAAATTGCATTAAAAATAAGTTACATTCCTTGAGGAGATATTAAAGTATTTATAGATACATTCTTTTTTATGAGATATGCTACACATACAACTCATTTTACAACTCTATTTTAAATACAGGATATTTATGTAAAATTTAAAATCCAAAAAAAAAAAAAAACAAGATTTTATTATGAAGCGGATGTTATAATATTTAAACATATTTTTTTTTTTATGAGTAATGATACATATACAACCCATTTTACAACTCCATTTTAAATAGATGATTTTTATGTAAAATTTGAAATCCAAAAAAAAATTGAGATTTTTTTATGAAGTGGTACTATCACATTAGTTGCTTGTAAAATAGTTGTATGAATATGATTATTTTTTTTATCGGTAAATAAAATTTTATTGACCGTAAGAGTGGGCAAAAGCCTAGGTATACGGGACATATACAAGGGCATCACCCGAGCTTGCTAGTTCAATTGTTATACAAAAGCCTAGGTATATGTGTAGTAAAAATAGTAATAATAAGCAAATTAAAATGAACGGTTAAAATAGACTACTTACTGTTTTGCCTGTAGGCATGATATACATTCAAGAGCGTGAGGTGATCTCCATCGATGTGCCCAAACCTAGCTTTTGCTTCATCAGCAGCCTTTTGAGCCTCCCTAGGCCGGACAAAGCAATTGGGTACTAAAGAAAGAAATTGGTTATCACAGAGGAGGCCCACGGAGGTCAGCAGATGCATAGAGGCGCGATACCATTTGCTTCATGAGAGAATACTGAGAAACTGCAACTATCTGCATCAGCACTTGCTTAGAAATCCTATGGTGCATGCCAACCGGGGGCATGGAACCCAAAGAAGACAGTTGCTGATGACAACCTAATTTGACACAGTATTCTAACCACAGGCACATGAAGTTGCATGTGACAGCAGTTAGAAGATATTATACGCACAGAAATGACAGTGCACAAGCCAGACCAATGGCAGTGCATCCAACAATCTTTTTCTGATCAGTAAAGGGCAGTGCATCCAATAATGATGCAGCCTAACACAATTGTTCTATATTGGTGAGACAAGACTCAACGTGGACCAAAGAAGAAAGCGAGATACAAAACAGTACCTGAAAGCATGGCAGAAAGCGACAGAATTTCATTTGAACAATTGAATTCAGGGCTAACAACGAGTATCTTTGACATCTGAGGATCTAGTGGAAATTCACTCATGATTTCCCCCAGCTTTGTTAAATTCCCATCATCATCTAATGCACCCAAGTAATTCAGAACCTCTAGTGCCCGCATCAATGTCTCCGGAGCAGGGGGGTCCATAAAATCAAAATGCACAAGATCATCTATCCCCAGTTTTTTCAAGGTAAGAACCGTATTTGCTAGATTTGATCTTAATATTTCCGGATAGGTCTGTGGCTGAAGATCATTATTGAAACTTTTCTCAGTATAGAGTCTAAAGCATTTCCCAGGCTGTGTTCTTCCAGCACGCCCCGATCTCTGGTGCGCACTAGCCTTAGATATTGGAGATACCAACAAGGACTCAACACGCACTCGTGGGTTATAAACTTGTTGTTTTGCAAACCCAGGATCAATAACATATATGATACCATCAATGGTTAAAGAAGTTTCTGCGATGTTCGTGGAAACCACAATCTTCCTTCCAGGAGGACCACCCTCCTTCACCGGAGGTGGAGCTGGTTCAAATATCTTCTGCTGCATAGCTGGGGGAAGGGTGGAATATAAAGGCACTGCTTTCACAGGTCCCACCTGGTCACCCAGATTTGCAATCTCTTTCAATATTTTTCGGCATGCATCTTCTATCTCCTCCTCACCTGTGAGGAACACAAGTATATCTCCAGGAGGTTCACACGTGTGAATTTGCACAACTGTCCGAATTGCTGCCTCCAGGTAGTCCCTTTCTGGTTCCTGGGTGTAGAATATCTCTACCGGATGAAGCCTTCCAGGAACTTTCATAAGTGGTGCACCATAGAAATAACCCTGAAATTTTTCAGCCTCAAGAGTTGCACTCATCACAACTAGCTTCAAGTCATGTCTGTTTTTTAGAACTTCTTTCAAAAGCCCAAATAGAACATCAGTTGCCAATGTCCTTTCATGAGCCTCATCAAGAATAATGACCTTGTAGCGTTCCAAAAGTGGATCTGTCATTGCTTCTCTTAAAAGCATACCATCTGTCAGATACCTAGCACATACCACAAAAATATAAGCTATGAGTAAACTTTGCAATTTAGGTCCAAGCAGCCCTAAACACCCACAACCGCACCCCAGCCCCACACAGAGAGAGAGAGAGAGAGAGAGAGAGAGAGGTATCAAAACCGAAGAATAAGCTTACTTCAAAATTGTTCTGGCACTACTGCAGTCCTCAAAACGGATACTGTAACCAACCTCTTCTCCAATAGTTACATCCATCTCTTCAGCAACACGTCGAGAAACTGACATTGCAGCCACCCTACGAGGTTGGGTGCATCCAATCATCATTTTCCTACGTTTATCTGGAGTTTCAATGTCAATGGCTTCCAAAACGAATTGGGGAATCTGCAGAACAGGGTGATATCACTTGTTAATTCTGCACCTCAAATGCGAAATAAAATCCAGTCCAGGCTCCAGATCCATCTACTTCAACAGGAACATATGTACTACCAACTTTAGCACAAAATCAAATTCTCTCTCAAAGCATGAAATGCACAATGTAATACCATCACGTAGGAAACAATAGGAGACCACATCTACTAGGCTGCCCAAATTCACCACTCCATACGATTCATAGTCATAAACACAAAAGCCATAGGAGCAATAACAGACAATGGGATCAATAACAATGAAAAAGCAAAACAATGGATAGTGTACGCTCATAGAAAGCTAGGCTGTTATGTACCCACTAGGTAGAACTTAACCTTGAAAACTAGCTCACGAGGGAAGGGTGCCTAGGGGCTTATAAACCATCAACCAATCCCATATTTAGTCAATGTGGGATCATAACATAGGCTCGGCCGCAAAAGAAATGAACTGAAATTTAAAACACTCGTATATCAGTATCCGATACAGGACACGCCCTAAATCTCACTTTAGTTGCCTACAAAATGTACGGAAAGAAAAACTACCAAAAGATATTGCCTGTTTGTTTCCAGAATCTCATTTGGGACGTATCAATTGAATTATACTCGCAATAATCAAAAGTTATCAAAGTCACTATTTTTAGTCAATTCTCACGTAACCTAAATTTCGTTTTTCATCCAAGCAGCTCTTTTCATATTCCCAAACTAACCTGAGTGGTTTTGCCACTACCAGTCTCACCGACGAGGATCAGAGTCTGGTTGGCCTTGAGAACCCGCAAGAACTCCTCCTTCTGGTGCCAAACGGGCAAGCTCGTCCTCTTCTCCAATATCTCTTGGTACCTCTGCGAGTACGGCCTCCCCGTCCACCTATTGATCCCACCATTATTGCTGCTGATGTTCATCACCGCCGCAGCCGCAGCTCCTCCGCCATTAGATTTTGAGATCTTCGCCGGCACCGCAGTCTCGTCCACCACGTCAAATAAGCTCACCTTCCTCTTCCTCTCCGTACCCATCAGAAACCCTAACACCAATCCTAACCACACGCATCCCACAGAAACCCAAACAAGTTGGGACTCCGAATTCTAGTTTAAAAATCAGAAAGGATCCGATTCCAAATCTAAAGGGGAAAAAACTAGGATGATGGACGAGGATTGAATAAAGATTGAGAACGAAACCAGGGCAATCTTCGGAATGCTATTAATAGGAAAAGGAGAGGGGTCTTTCCAGAATTGCAGTGGAATCCTTGTCGTTACTTTGTTTTCATTGAAAAAAGCCCAGCCAGAATCATAATCCACCTTTCCGCACTGGCATCGGTCTCGATAAAATGAAAGAATTCTCTAAAATTTGAAGGGACTGGGAGTTAAAAGGATTGGATTCGGTTGAATCAAGAGTCAAGACTCACTCTGAGCTACGGTAAATTTATTTTCATCTTTGGAGACTCTCTGTTCATCTGTCTATCTTATTATTTTATTATAAAATACAGTAGACTATTAGCTTGAGTTTAAAAATTAGTTTATGAAATGTGTTTATTGTGTAATTAGATCGAGAGAAAAAATTAGTTGAAAAAAAATAATTTAAGTATTAAATTAAATTATTAATGTACATATAATTAATATAATTGTAAAATATAAAAAAAAATAAAAAAATTATTATTAAATAAATAATATTATATTATTATTTTAATAATTTTAATGATTAATCCACTGTGAGATTGTGGATAAATAGGTTTTAAATTTATAAAAAAATATGTACTTTTCATCAAATTTTATAGATAATTTTTATAAAGCTAATGTTATTGCTTAGAGAACTGATTCTTTACCTATCCTTTAAAATATATAATTAATTTTTTAATTTATTTTACATATTAACTTTTACAATATATTTGTCTATTTTTTTTGTCATTTAAATATTATTTTTTATTCTTCTTAAATATTTCATTTCTACGAATAAATTTACAATATTCATATTTTTTTTATATTTGCAATTTATTTTTATATACAATGTTAAATAATTCAGTCCTATATATGTAAAATTGGTTTGAAAATATTTTCAAGATATTTTTTAAAAGAAAATGAAATATATGTATTTTAAATGATGAACAATAAAAATAATTTGCTTGTATGATAAAAATCAAAGTAAAAGAAAATGAGCGAGTAAATGAAATATCAATAATAACAAAAATTTACAAGATGAATTGTACCCGCTACATATAGCGGGTTATTATAACTAATTGTATTTTACAATTCCTTTTACATAATCTTATGAAACTCTCTTTTGAAGCAATTCTTTAAATAATTTACATTTTTTGTATAATACAAAAGCCATTGAGAGTGTTCTAGAGCATTCGCAATGTTTTTTTTATTATATCTTTCAGAATAGGTTATTAAAAATTAATTTTTCTATTTTATATATTAACTTTTATAATAGGTAATGCTTATTTATTTTTTCTCTATATCATTTAAATTTTTTTAAATATTTTTTATTTATTTCAAATATTTACTCTAACTACTAATAAATTTACAATATCTTTATATTTTTTGATATTTACAATATCTCTCCATATTTCAGATTAATCAAAATTTAAATGCCAAACCACTCTTACAAGGTTTTGCTCCAAGTGCTTCTCTCTTCTTCACCACCTTCAAACAGTCAATTAACTTGGCTAAAATAAAATATTGGTAAACAAAAGCAACGGAGAAAAACGTCAGAGTAAAGAAAAAAGAATTAAAAAATTTTGAGAGTTGTGAACAATATTATCTATGTCTAGAGGGTTACTATAGCAAAGTATAAAATAAAGATCAAAATACAAGACTTTTGATCATCTTTCTTTATCTTTTACATAAAACTGTATTTTACATGATCTATTGTAAATGCTCTTATAATCTGACGGTTTACACGGTTGCTAAGGCCCAATGTATTGAGCACATTTATTATAAAATAAGTTATTTTATTCTTAAATAGTAGAACACATTATCTTCATTACTTAATAAAATTTATGTTACTTGATAATATTTGATTTATAAAATTTAAAATTTAAAATTTTTTCATTTAAATTAAATTATACTGTATAAGCATTTTACTAAATATGTTACCCACACCAACTTATTAATAGAATTTTTCAATATCAAAACAGCCATTCTAGCTGTAGATTTTTTTTTTTAAATACATTCTATTTATAAATTGGTGTAAAGCCACACCATGCATAATTTTATTATTTAATTTGCAAGATTCAGTTATTTAAATTACTCTATAACATAACTCAAATCATATCAGGAATATAAATATTTTAGTTAGACCAGAGGCAAAATTTACCATTGACAAATACTTTAGTTACAAAATAATTACATAAAAATAAACCTATAAATTAATGTAATTTGATGTAGTACGTTAGATTATAAAATTAATTTTATTATAAAATAGATCTAACAAATCATATAAAATCACGTCAATTTGTAAATTTATTTTTATATACTCTTTTTTTTATGTAGTAGCACTTCACTTCTTTAAACTAACCTAGCCAAACACACCAATATCCGATCTAAAGAATTCAATTATACAAATTTAAAAAATCACATTTAAAAAAAATATAATTATCTAAGAATAATGTTATGTATAAATTTTAAATAAATAAATCTCAAAATTTTAAATAAATAAATCTTCTATAATAAAATAGATTTCACAATAATTTTTTTTACATATTCTTAAGAGTAGTGATACACAGCAGCCACTGTAGCGGTGTGCGTTTTCGCACACCCTACGTGGCTTTTTTTATTTTTTATTTTAATTCAAAACGCACCGTTTTGCACGGTATGCGTTTTGAATTCCGTTTCGTTCGAAACCAGCCCCCCTCCCCGCCCACTCTCCTGACCTCCTCTCCCCGCGTCGAGCCTCCTCGCCCCGCATCGAACCTCATCTGCCCACCGCCACCGGCGACGCCGACTCTCTTTCAAGCTACATCGAGCCCGTTTGCACAGCGCCACCACTCCCCGCATCTCTCTTTCCTCCCTCTCGTCGCCCTCATCGTCTAGGTGCGTGTGTGCGTGCGTGTGTTTGAAATTTTTTTTTCTTTGCATCTCTGCACGGTTGGTAACCATCTTCCCTGCTTCAGAATCCTCATCATCGGTACCTAGAGCAGTGTTGTGAATTTCGTACCGTACCGGCCGGTACGACCGGTATTTTCCGTACCGGCCACCGAACCGGTACAAAAATGTTTATGTTCCGTACCGGCTGATATTTCGGCCATACCGGCCGATATTTCGGCCTGTACCGGTCTGTGTACCGGTCCGTACCGGCCAATATTTCGGCCTTATTTTTTATTTTTATTTTTTTTTTCATATTTTCAAACTACAAATTCATTTTTTGACTTCTAATTCAAACTAGACTATTTATAATTTATATATCTATGTATTTATATATACTTTATTTATATATAAACTATTATTTTGAAATATAATTTATATATATAATTTATTCATATACCGAAATGTTATCCCGAAATGGTACACGAAACGATACCGGTACCGAAATATTTCGTTCCAGTAGCTCGACCGGTACGGCATCCGGTACGGTATTCAAAACATTGACCTAGAGTCTCTGCTTCAGAATCGAGAGAAACGGTTCTCGTCAGCTAGGTGAGTGGTTTCTTACCCTAGATTGTTTTCATTCTCTTAAATTAAATCTGTTGGTTTGAATGTAGAATCTCTTGCTCTAGACTGTTGTTTGAATGTTATTTGGGTGAGCAGAAGAAATGTACCCCTTATTATTGATTTCTATGCAACATGGTGTGGGCCCTGCATTTTAATGACTTGGGTACTCGAAATGGTGTTGCTTTTTTAAGAAATTCTAGTTGTATCTCTAGTGCGATGCGTGCAATTTATAATGATCATATGCTTGACTGCTTAAACTGTTCTAATGTTAATTGTCATTCAATTAGTTGCTGTGTAGATTTTCCCATTTCCCCTCGATCTTCATGAGGCTTCATACATATATTTTTGGTGGAGAATACTTTGTAAAATCTAGAGAGATTGTACCGGCCTCAAGGGGGAGGGGAGGAGGCTATTTGCAACACTCCACTAGTAGGTTGATTCTGAGGAATTGATGCTTTTGATATTCTTAGGTGATGGTTTGACATTTTTACGGGCTGGTCTACTTCAGTATTTAAACAGTGGGAAATGGCTAGTGGTGAATTCTCAAATTAGTACTACAGGCCTTTTGAATGTGACTTGGAGGGTGCAAAAAAGATATTTTAATGCCATTAAATTAATGTTTTTTTATATAAATCCGAACTAGTTTTTCAGCAGGGATTGAATAGTTAGAATGTTGTGCCTCAGGTGTCCATGAGTTGGTTTGTATCCTTGACTTTTGGTGCATGAATGATAACTAGGATAATTGATGGAGTTGCTGATGATAGAGTTTTTAGAATTGTCTACGACGGCTACTTATAAAAAAGTAAAAGAATTGTGTACTATGGCTGTTCGTTATCATTGTGAAGGAATGTTTTGGATATCTCTTCATTTTGTAAAGATTGCAGTTTCTAATTTTCACTCTTAAATTATTTAGAATGGCTTCATATTATGCATTCCTTTTCATATGGGCTTTTTCCTTTCTAGTTTAATGAACTTTGAGATGGTATGATGTGAAAAAGGATAGCAGATGTTACAGGATGGATGGCTAAAAGCCAAGACGACGTCCTGCCTTCCTAAGAAGGTTTAAAAGGTCATGTCAATATCTCAAGGTGGTTTTTAGATATTGAGAGGTTGATGTTTAATTTCTTAACATTCATAAATTCTTTAGCACTAGTGCTAAGTTCTGGACTCGCATTTACAGATGCTATATAACTCCAACTTTATCTATCAAATATTTTGGGTAACATGCAATTACTTCGGGAAAGACGTTCACTACAGATTTAGGAACACAACAAAAAAGATCATCTTATCCCTTATATAATTTTATATGTTTTTTTGGGTTAGTATTTTTTGTTTTCCCATACCTATGTCCCTTGTCCTGCTTGTGCTTCTCATATTGAATATCAATTTTAGCAATTTTTCTAAAGTTGTATAAATCGAAAGCAGGTCTTAATCTTCTGTCCTTGACAGCTGCATTGCTAAAAAATATGACTCAAAAGTTTTTTTCTATTGTAATTTATTTTGAAGACTTGACAGTATTTCATGCTTCATTATCAAACATTCGATGCAAATAAAAGGGTTACAGTTTCAATGTATGACAAAATCTTGGAGAGGAGCATTGCTAGTTTCTTTGTTGTATGGCATATTGGCTCATGATGCTCTGATATGATATGCTACATTATTGGAAATTTTAGAATTTTACTTAATGTGATATGAATGAGCCATGAGGTGTGGCTAGCCTATTTATTTCGTAGAAAGCATTCTCTTGAACAGAAAAAAACAAAATAATCTTCCATTTTGGAGTAGCATTTGTTGACAGTAATGCTGTCAGCATGAGGTTAATGCGTATTTGCACCATCATTTCGAGAATCTCTTTTCCAGATTGATGGCTTAATTTGATTTGAGGGGAGGGGGGGGGGGGGGGGGGGGAGTCTTTTTGTGCTTTGTTCTGTTGCTAAATAATGCAAACGCGTTATCTTGCTCATGGGTCATTTTTTAAACCAATACATTGTTGCTCTCAAGAGAAATCCTCACCGTAGTATGATTTGATTTGGCATATGCAAACAGGTGAATAATGCTTGCATTTGAGTCTTGTCACAGCTTGCTGTGGCTGTGGAGCATGAGAACAATGCATTGATTGTTAAGGTTGATACAGATGATGAGTATGAATTTGCATGTGACATGCAGGTAACCATTTTTGCCTTGAGTAGTGATACACAGCAGCCACTGTAGCGGTTTGCATTTTCGCACACCCTACGTGGCTTTTTTTTTTTTAATTCAAAACACACCGTTTTGCACGGTATGCATTTTGAATTCTGATTTCGTTCGAAACCAGCCCCCCTCCCCGCACGCTCTCTTGACCTCCTCGCCCCGCATCGAACCTCATCTACCCACCACCACCGGCGACGCCGGCTCTCTTTCAAGCTACATCGAGCCCGTCTGCACAACGCCACCACTCCCTGCGTCTCTCTTTCCTCCCTCCCGTCGCCCTCATTGTCCCAGGTGCGTGTATACGTGCATGTGTTTGAAATTTTTTTTTTCTTTGCATCTCCGCACGGTTGGTAACCCATCTTCCCTGCTTCAGAATCCTCATCATCGGTACCTAGAGTCTCTGCTTCAAAATCGAGAGAAACGGATCTCGTCAGCCAGGTGAGTGGTTTCTTGCCCTAGATTGTTTTCATTCTCTTAAATTAAATCTGTTGGTTTGAATGTTGTTTGAATGTAGAATCTCTTGCCCTAGACTGTCTGAATGTTGTTTGAACATAGAATCTCTTGCCCTAGACTGTTGTTTGAATGTTGTCCCTCTGCTACGGTAGTAAGATGAAGAAAGAAGCTAAGCATAGCAAGTGTTTGAAGAAAAGCTCAAATGAGCCACAACTCTCTTAAATTGAAATATGCTTGGGTTCTTTGATGTAGCTTGCATGCTTGCTCGTGTGTATGTGAACCCAGAACTCATCAACATCAATATGCTTTGTTGTTTATTTTAAAGTTATTTTTGGTTTCTTGTTTCTCACAGTGTTCTCCTGTTTCGCTTGTATTTTTCCAGATCTTTTTTTTTTTTTTAGGTATTCTTTAATAATTTATGGGTTGTGTGAATATGATCTTGATCAGTATAGCATGGCTCGGCTAGTATTAAACAATTTTTTGATGAGAAAATCTTAAAACCGATCAGTCCATTAGATCCCAAATAACAGCCTCCAATATATGAGCGACGCGTAGACATTCCAAATTAATTCTCGTGTAGCCTCACATCACATTTGAAATTCCTAAATCGATTGTCCCCTATCAATGGAAAGAAAATTTCGTCATCTTCTCCAAGACCAACGCACCACCACTTTGCACACCGTAGTTCATATTTTTTTTCTTTTTCTTATTTTTATCTCAAGTTTTTTCTCTCATTCTCTCTCTAAAGGGTTGAGATAATGATTTTCATTTTGATTTTATTTCGGTCATGCTTCTAATTGGACAGTGGCATGGGATGTGGGGAGGGAAAATCGATGGAGTGCCTGATTACCATGGGAAGTTGTCTGAGGAGATCGAGGACTGGAATGGTGGGAAAGATTTCAAACAAAAAAAAATGTAAAATTTTATTTTTAATTGATTGTGTGTTGTGTTGTACATGACCCAAAAAATTATAGATCCAGCCTTTGAATTTCAATCCTTATTCTCCTTATTTTCTAGCCTACACATTATTTAAATTTGACTCTTCGTGACCAAAGCCAGAAGGAAAACAAAATAGATTGATACCACAACAAGTGCAGGAAAAGTGAAAATAAAATACAAGTTTCTTGCCTTTCTTTTTTCTTTTCTGCGTGTTTACAACCGAACAAATAATCAAAAGTTTTGGAGAAAGGGAAGAGAAAGGGTCTGGGGCGTTCTGGTTGTGAGGGGCTGGAAGATAGCTTGATGTGGTGGCCTTGTTGCAACGACTATCAGAGGAGAAGATGTGTTTTATCATGTAGTGTAGTGTATTGAAGTCTATTGAAGTCTATTGTAATTTCTTTGAAATTGTTGATATGGCAGAGTGTTATTGGAGGGCTATTAATGCCTCGTTCTCGGATGGATCGCTGCAAAGCGTTTTCCTTTTATGATTGAATATATGTTTTATATGTTTATTATAAAGTATAATTAGTAGTTTGAATGATCGATGAGATATATGCAGTGCTGAACAACTGTTACTGCACTAGTTCATAAACCCATTAATACCACACATATAGCATAGAATATTTATTAGAATATATGCCATTATATTATTCTTTATGAATGATTTAAATTGGCATTAGGTGATGGGGCAAGCATGCACATAGGGGAGGCGATGCCTATATTCATTAAAAAAGAATAAAATTTGTAGCTCAGACTCACAGTAGTAATACTATTTGTAAGTTTGTAAAGAACCTAATTAGGCTTGGAAATAATGGAAGGAATTATTAAAAGGTCTGAAAATGGCTGATCCATTTTAGTAAATTGATGCATGCATTAATGTTCTTGCATTAATGCATGCATGCATGTTCCTTTTGATCATCTTTTGCAAATTCTCTTCTTGTCAAGGAAATGCATGGATATGGTGAAAAAGTTTGCTTTTTCTGTACGTGTGAAACTACATAATAATCTCTTGTTGACATTATTTTTGTGTAAACCTCTCCCACCTTGCATGCTCCAATAATTTTCTTTGCCACTTTTTGTGGTAAGTATTTAACTAGCTTTTACCTCCTTCTGAACTACAACATTTTGAGTAAATATCATGCATCATGCATATAATTACTCTCCAACATTTTCCTTTTTGTTATTGGAGAATCATTCGAGAGGCTTCTAGCTGTAGGCGCGTGGGCTTTTCCTATCCGACAGCATCCATTGCCTTATCAGGGAGTGAGTAGTGCTATGTAGATAAATACGATATTTATATAAAATCAAATTAATTTTAGTTTATAAATATTTTGTTCTTAAAAAAAAAATGTTTCCTTACATCTTATTTGGACGGGCAAGTAGGTAGGTCACTCAACCCTTTGTTGAGTGGTAGATATGATGACTGAGCTCAGCCTTTATGGGGTGTGCTCAGGCCTAATCCAAGTTCTAGACATTTCCTCTTCATAAGGACGATCTACTACTCTATTCCAAACAAGGAGATAAGCCGATGCGCTGCAAAATGAATAGGACATTAATTTCTTATATTAGCAATTAGCAAAGATAGAAGAGGGCATGCATAACTATGCTTCTAGTTTCAATATTCAAGATCACATAATCATGCATTATTGCAAAACACACCCCCTCCGAAAATCTAAAACAAAAACAAGAAAAAACTTCAGGCTCCATTTACAAAAAACCCAATTGGTCTAGTTTTATCTATGATTACTACCTTTATCATATTCTATTTTTAATTTATAAACAGGAGTGATCTTAAACTGTTTAATAAATCGAGTAATATAATGAATACATTGAATATTTGGCAGAAGACATGACATAAAAAATTTGCAAAATAAAAATCCATGAATTTTAGACTTGGTATTGGGACATTTGTCCTATATGTGCAAAAAAAAATAGGGCCGATCTTTACTTGACTTGGAGTAGAACATAAACCTAACAAAATTGAAGAAACCCATTCCGGAACAAGAAAATGACATCTTGATTTGTATTCAATCTCGATGAAACAATACATCAATGAGAAGTTCGTTCGATAAATTTAGTCAATTACTTTTCTTTAAATTTGATATTTATAGGTAAAGTAAACAGACCAAAATGAATCTTTGTTGAAAAATAAAAATGGAAGAAATAAAGTCCTTTGATATTGACAACCGACTGTTATCAAGATATTTTAAAGGAGGTAGGTTTGTATGTTGCATCTTAACCACATGCATAATTATCAATGGCCCGACCTCGCCATGATTTAATATAAATGTTATTTACTTGATTGATTAGTGCAAGTCAAAACCACTAATTATTTAAATTTTTCCTAGAATTACTGCCATGGGGGAAGAGGATGATTTCATGGCACCCAGGCCTTCCACTCCGACTTCAGACTCATTAATGACGCCTCTAATGACGCCTCAAAATACTCTTAGAGATGAAAGCGATTACCATGTGAGTTGACAGTTTGATGTGTCTTATTTTTTGAGGCATTTATGGGCTGACATGCTCATTAATCTATTTACTGAGCAATTGCAGCATAATGTTGATGTAAATATGCCCTACGCTCCGCCGCCGAGTAATCCGGACGACTTTATGCAAGAATGTTCAGAATTCCCAGAATTTCGAGAAAATTTTGGAAGCACATTTTCTCATGCTGCTGATGGTATGAAGCTGTTTTTTGTGTTCAATTATAAATTACGCTAATCTTGAAAGTGATTGCTAATCCATCCCTATGTTTCCATGTTTAGAAATGTTGTTCGACATAGATGACGATTTGGAGGGTACCACTGTTGTCCCGGATGATGACGTGCGGGTTGAACCACCAATATCCGGTATGGAATTTGAGACTGAGAATGAGTTTACTGCCTACTATAAGAAATATGCCAAACAAGAGGGGTTTGGTGTAAGGATACAGAGGACTAAGAGAGATGATGATGGGAGGCCTGTGTATTTGAGTATTGGTTGTGCCCGTGGCGGAAAATATAATCCTAAGAACATTAATCCATCGAAGCCACGTGGGACCACTAAAACTGATTGTAAAGCGAAGGTAAATGCAACGCTGAACAAGAGTGACAAATGGATTATCACCACTGTTGATAATGTACACAACCACATTATTGTCAGCCCGAAAAAGACAAGACTCCTAAGATCTCACAAGCGTCTAGATGAGTATAGTCAGAGGGTCCTCGACCTCAATGATAAAGCTGGTATTCGAATGAATAAGAACTATTTTTCTCTTGTCGTTGATGCGGGGGGTTTTGAGAATCTAGAGTTTCAAGAGAGAGATTGTTGGAATTTCATCGACAAAGCTAGACATTTAAGATTGGGTAAAGGCAGTGGTGAAGCCCGTAATGAGTATTTTCAAAGAATGAGAGACCAGAACGATGGATTCGTTTCCAACATGGACGTGGACGATGAGGGGAGGTTACATAATGTGTTTTGGGCTGATGCATGGAGTCGAGCAGCCTATGAGTATTTTGGAGATGTTGTAACCTTTGATACAACGTACCTAACAAACCGGTATGGAATGCCTTTCGCTCCATTTGTTGGTGTTAACCATTATGGACAGTCCATACTACTTGGGGCGGGGTTGCTATCAAGTGAGGATACACATTCATTTGTGTGGTTGTTCCGTATGTGGTTGGCTTGTATGAATGGTCGAGCGCCGATAGCCATCATAACTGACCAAGACCGGGCAATGAAGAATGCAATTTCAATTGTATTCCCGGAAACCCACCATAGATATTGTCTATGGCATATAATGCGCAAACTTCCAGAGAAGTTAGGATCTCACTCCCACTTCAGCACAGGGTTGAAGACCTCCATTCAGGTTGCATTGTATGATTCTAATACCTGCGAGGAATTTGAGGAGAGGTGGGGTGAACTGCTTGATATGTATGATTTGAGAGACAATAATTAGCTTAAGTCCTTATACGAGGAAAGGACTTTTTGGGTTCCAGTTTACCTTAAGGATGTCTTTTGGGCTGGTATAAGCACAACACAACGGTCAAAAAGCATGAATGCATTCTTCGACGGGTATGTCCATTTTGGTACCACTTTGAAGGAATTCGTGGACCAATTTGATAATGCTCTAAGAAAAAAAGTGGAGGTAGAGACAACGACTGATTTCAACTCTAGTAACCAAACGATCCCGTGTGTTTCCCCTTTCAACTTTGAGAAGCAATTTCAGAAGGTTTACACAAATGCCAAGTTTAAAGAGTTGCAAAAAGAGTTGCTTGGGCTAATGTGTTGTAATTGCACACTGGTGACCAAAGAGGGGTGCATTTCAACTTTCGACATCCTGGATGAAGTCCCTATTGATGACTACACGAAAACAGTGCACTATACAGTTTACTACAATGATGAGGAGTGCGAGGTGAAATGCATGTGTGCATTGTTTGAGATGAGGGAAATTTTATGTAGGCATGCACTTAGAGTTTTTCAGTTGAAGAAGATTAATGTGCTGCCAGATAGATATGTCTTGGATCGCTGGAGAAAGGACGAGAAGAGGAGATACACTTTAATTAAAATTAGTTATGATGACTTGCGGGCCAATGGAGATGCGCGGAGGTATGAGAGGGTGGTTAAAAGGTGCATGAAATTTGCAACTAAAATATCCCCAAGTGATGAGCGTGTTGAAGCATTCATGCGCATTGTCGATGACTTTGATTCATCATGTCATGATGTAACATTTGATAAGAGATTCGAATCAACAAAGGTGGTACCGGATGTACTCGCAGATAAGGGTAAGAAGATTTTAAGCCCCCATGTGGTCCGAGGGAAAGGGAGACCCCCAAGTAAGAGAAAAGTCCCACCCTTGGAGAAAATCACAAGAAAGAGGAAGGTAGTAAATTTCTCACATTTCATATTTTTGTATTATAATTGAATCTAATATTTTTCAACTTTTTATTGTTTAATTTAGGTATACAGGAAAATATTGGATCATGATACACAATTGGGTGACACCCCAGGATCTCAACACGACATACCTATCGATGGGGTTGCTATTGGGACACAAAACAGCACTGTCACACAGTCGATGCCATCGGGAGGAGAGGAGGTCTTGAAATATTGGTTAAATGTGTCTTTGAATTTATTTGTCTTTGAATATATTGAATTCGATTAAAGGTTGCGTGCATAACAATTTACAAGTTGTTTACATTATAGTTGTTTTCTTTCAGATGTGCCGCCGTAATTGAGTTGCTGTTTTTTGTGTGTGTTGGTAATGGCCATGGTGTATTTTGTGTCTGTACACGTGGTCAATTTTGGTAATCCTATTAGTTCCGGGTTTGGTGTAGTTTGAAAAAAGGAAACCGTCTTATTTTTTGTTCCTCTTTGACGGAGTTGGGTGACCATTCTTGTGAATATTCACATTTTTTGAGATTTTTTGTTCCTCTTTGAGAGAGTTGGGTGTTCCTTTCCAAAGTGTTTGGAATTTTTTGTTCCTCTCGGTTTCGGGATGGGTGTAGTTTGTGAATATGGTGGGTGTTGGTGTAGTGTGTGAATATACAAATGACAGTCTTGGTCTAGTTTTAGTGTAGTTTGTCAATATGGCAAAGGTAAGGTTTTTTGTTACCATGAGCCAAGTTATCTACATGCAGCGGATTTTTTGTTGCTACCATTTTGTGTACGTTGGTTAAAAGTAATAATTGACATGACGCGCACCATGCACAGGTTTGGGTTCTTTCCATTCCCATTTCAACATCCAGGGAAATGGCAAGTCTAAGTATATTTTTTTCAAAAATTCTAACACCTTTTTGGAATGTGTACCTCCTCTCGTTAGGTCTATCAGGTAATGGCCATATGTGGAGATTTAAATCTGGACTATCTTCCTTCCCCCCCTTATAACATGGTAATGGTAATGCATTCATTGGTTTTCTCTTTGAATCCTAACCATAGATGTCAGTTGACTTTTTGTTTCTATGGTGCAGAGTATAATGCACAACCACAACCGACGGTGGAACTCGTAATGTCACATGTGACTGTAATCTAAAGAATGGTACTGTTTGCAGCATTACAGGAATGTATGACCTTGCTATTTCTTTTTCCTTCATTTTATTTGATAAACATGCAGCTGCATGTATGCCAACATCAGATTTATCATGGACTTTTTTTTCTTTTTTTTTTAATTGGCAGCAAGAAAATATTTATCTTTAGTATTGAAAACTAGTAGTTGCAGTATACATATTTATCTCAGATGGCTCCTTCACCACTAGTTTCATCACCACCATCGGGTATGTATTCTTGGGGATTTTTGGTGGATGAGCATGCACTTCACTTGTTTAACTTCTAATGTAGCGTTGTGGATTTTTTACTTGGTCCCATACATCTTAAGGAACTTATGACCCCAATTATGATTAATCTAAAGTTAATGACAGTTTGTGTTTTGACTTCTAGGGTTGCTTTGTGTGCATTGTCATTGGATATTGTGAAGGAGGAGACATGTTAGTAAATTTAACGGTTAAGTTGGTCATTTGATTTTGATTAATGTTTTGCTATGTGCTTGAACATAATTTCTTCTGTATATTTTTTGTTTTGTATTTAGCAAATGTTGCTGATTTATACTTCACATCAAGTGACTATACTTTTCTTTTTCTTTGCTTTTAAATTTCATTGTTCGATGAACCTATTACTGGATGTAGTGCTGCATTCAGTCCTTTAAGTTTTCGATCGAAACTTAAAAAAATAGTCTTTTGAGTTTTAATTGAAAGCTGAGCACAGCTTGCTATTTTTTTTAAACATAATGGTATAGTAGTAGTTAAGGTTAATGCATATTCATTAAGGTTCTTGTTTTGGGTTGCAGTTGGATTTTACGGGAAAGAAAAAGCCACACATGTAAAGTTGCCTGTTAAAACTGATCAAGACACCCTAAGAGAGGGATATCGGTACGTCCTCTTGCGTTACTCTCTACAAGTTCGCAATTGGCTACATATCTGTATTACACCCCTTTGGCTTGTATTACGTGATGTGTTGTTTTCTATATTTATTACTCAATTTCAGATCTTTTCCATATGTATTTGATGGAAAGCCTTCTGGTTCTTGGTTGGATCTTTTTTAATGTCATTTAATGAAGTTGATTAGCGTTCCGCTAGGCAGCCTTTGCGTATTAAATACTAGATGATTTTAATAACTAACAATTATGTTTTTTTTTTGTATTTTAAGATATGAACCTAACAGTAATGATTTTAATTTAGTCCTTTGAAAATGCTTCCTTTACCTACATATGAAAGCAAGTTTGTCTTCTGATGAGTTTCTAGTGAAAGCAAGTTATGATAACTTTGATGAGTTTCAAGACCGGGGATGTTTTCGTGAGGTACGAACAACTGAATGACTGCTGCCAGCCAAATTCAAAGGTATTTCTTCATCGCCTATTTGGCAGTTATAATTCTAAGTAGTTTTACTTCATTAATGACTTGAAGTTTTCCATCTGGGCAGCTGACAAATGAAGTTGTTTTGTTCTTTAAATGAAATCTCTCTCTCTTTCTCTTTGTGCCATAAACTAATGGGCTTTGGCCACCGCTGCTGTTTTCCTGTCCTGTTTTCATAATTACCAGTCGATGGCTCATTAAAAGCATACTGCGGAAAAATTCGGAACTTAGACCAAGCGTAACTCTATCTGTTCCTTTCTTCTTGTAATACTTGTTTTATTTTATCAGCATATGTATCCTTTTTGTTATCTGATTGGCCATATGCATTTGGCATTTAAATCATGGAGTCTATGTTCCATATGGGTCCCTGAACTGTTGATGCATTTGCTTGTGTCACTTCCATGCTTGCCATTCGTAATTGAATCGATTACGGATTATTGTGTGTAGGATTTAGATATAAATAACCCTATGCATATGATACTTTGGATTGGAATAAAACAAATGCAATGGTTTATATGAATGGAAATTCTATATACATTTTGTAGTCATGAATTTTCTGCTGTTTAAGAAAGTAATATTGGACTAAGATTTTGGCAATGTCCAAAATTAAGAACCATATCCATGTCCATATGAATGGATTTCTACTGCTTTATTAAGACCTGGCTTTTCACTTTTTGCAGACATTAGGAACTGGATTTGTAACATCGAACAACATGCTTCAGATAATGTGAACAAGATACTGGTTGGAGGCGACCAAGCTGCCCAAAGATCGGCTTGCTGTGGTTCTCTCCTGCGTCGTTTCCTCTCCCCTTCCCCCGTGCGATTTCCTCTTCGTGTGCTTCTCACTCTCATTTGCTCTCATTCTCACAAAATCACCTCACGGTAAGTTTCTCATCTACTCTTCTCTATCATTTTATTTAGTTATTTTTCATTTCCATTTACATTGGGCATTCAGTGTTGGGGTTTTGTGTGAAATGGAGAACGGCCATGGAGTTTCGGCCCTTGTGTTGGTGATTGGGCATGTTGGAACTTTGTATTTGGGTATAGAGATTTGAATCTCTCTCCCTCTTGTATTTAGGAAGTTCTTTGAACTCCCATGGAGTTCTTGAACTTGGTTTTGCTTGAATGCACTCCAAGTGCTCGGTGAAATGCCTCAACGGTCTTTGGCTTCAGTTTTTCATCATGCATTGACATAGCATTGTTCCCATGCTCATTTCTTGTCTAAGACTAGTGTTGAGGAAATGTTTGGCATGCATTTTAATTGTGTTTGAAGTTGTTTTGGTTATGGGAGGATCATGGGATTTTCATAGGATTAAAAGTCATCATTGGGCTGGTTTGCACTTGAAGTATCAATGAAAAGCCAAAAAGGTGCATTTTTGGACATTTTGCATAAATGGGGTTCTAAAACCCAAGTTTAGCTATAGACATATGCATTGACATGTGCATTGGATCATTCTTCTTCTTCATGCACTTAATCATACATGCATTTGACCATGCATTTCACAATACCTTTAACCTTGTCTAACGGTCTCTAATTGTGTCAATAGCCTAGTCATGTCTTGACGAGTTCGTCCACGCCAAAATCCTCCTGCCCCCGCTCAAGGACGTTTTCACAATGCTGGGGCACAACAGCTTTACACTGATAACTTCTCTAAACGCAATTCCATTGTCGAGCGTGAAGTCACTCTAGGTGAGCTTAATGAGACAGTTATTCCCCGCATATTTGAGTCTCACCAGTGGCAAGCGTTGATCACTGGTCTTCCCACTTCGTCTGTGGAGTTGGTTAGGGAGTTTTACTCTAACATACATGCCATCTCTATTGATGACTCTTTTGAGGTGAGTCTCCGGAACATCTCATTCCGGGTGACTCCGGGCATGTTAGCAAATCTGCTGAATGCCCGCGTGAATTATATCCTGAGTATCCATATACACGGATATCTCCTCCTAGTCCGTCTGTTATTGCTGGATGTCTAGTTGGTGGGACTTCTTTTTGGGAAGGTAAGACACCACTTTTGACAGCGAGATTTTCTCCTGAATATCTCATTCTCAATAGGATAGTCCTGACAAATTTGTATCCTACTGCTCATCAAAGTAATGTGGGTCTTGACCGCGCCACTCTTTTATATGCTTTGATTAATGGTGTCACCATTGATCTTGGGAGCCTTCTATGCCAAGTCATTTTTGAGGCTTTTCAGTCCCCCAAAGTACGGACTGGATTATCCTTTGCCAGCCTCATCACTCGTTTGACCCTTTTCCAGTCAGTTGTATTACTTCCTAATGAGCTTAGAATTTCTCTCAAGGCTCCCATTGGTCGGAGGACCATGCAGCTGAGTCGTGCTCACACCACCCCGCAACCACTGTCAGTTGAGCACCCACCTGCACCCTCCTCACAGCCATCCAGCTCACAGCCTTTTACATCAGCACCGCCACAAGCACCAGCACTTGGTACGACCGAGCCCAGCCTTCAATAGGTTCTTGAGTACCTTGCCCGACTTGAAACTAAGGTTGATGGCCTGCAGCAGTTTGTGACTCAACGCTTCAATGATATTGAGGAGCGTCTTGATGATGAGGATGGCAACCAGAGTGGTGCTGATGATTGAGATCCTTGGCCCTTTGTGACAAAAATGGGGAGTAGCATAGAGACAGGGGGAGTGGTATAGAAGTAGGGGGAGGAAATGTTAATGTTAGAATCCCATTTTCTTTTATTGAGTAGCAGCCTTTATTTTTGTATTACATGATGTGCAAATCATGAAGAGCAGCTTCTGTTTTTTTTTTCTTTTATTATAACATGCTGCTTGTGCTGCTGCTATTTGACTAACTGATATCAATGTCTATTTAATTGCATTAATGAAATGTTTTTATTGATTTCCGAGCATACATTGTTAAGTATGTGCAGAAATATCTCAATGTGTTCATGAATCTGGAGATCCAGTATGGGGTGTGCTAGGATTAGGTCCTATGTAATAGGTTAGAGGTTTTGTCACAGAAATGCCAAAGGGGGAGTGTTGATGCAATGTCACTTCAAAAGAATTGAAGTGTGCTTAACACGGCTCGAGCAGACCCAACTGGCGCTCGAGCGAAATCAGGCAGAGTACACCGCTCGACTACCGCTCGACTAAGCGCTCGAGCGAAATCAAGCAGAGTGCACCGCTCGACTACCGCTCGACTAAGCGCTCGATCGAAATCAAGCAGAGTGCACCGCTCAACTACCGCTCGACTAAGCACTTGATCGAAATCAGGCAGAGTGCTCCGCTCAATGTCCACTTGACTCGAAACTCGAGCGAACACAGGCAGAGTGTCACATAATATCGATCGTCGCTCGATATGAAGCTTGAGCGAATCAAGAAACTGAGTATTTTACATGAATCAGAGGGGCTATTATTTATTTGCTTACGTGAATCAGATTTGAAATGCATCCATATATGTTAAATTATTTGAAAGACTAGGTAGCACACATCGTAATTGTGTTTAATCATGAATGATTGCACCATAATCAAACACCCAAATTGCAAATAATTCTGAAACATCATTTCCGGTTTGGTAAAATTTTATGAATAATTTTTTGCTCATTTAAGCTTATTTGCGGCAAATAGTTTTTTGCATTGACAATTACTGGTGGAAAGAAATGGTTCACATGCGAAATGTAATTTTGTTTGTGGGAAACAATTCTATTGTAGGCACGATGAGCATATGAAATTTTAGGTATCTTACTTTCTTTGGTTTGCTCGTGCATGTCAATTACCCTCAGCTTGACTGCCATTTCCAAGTCATGGATGGTGTTAAAAAACTACTATTTCACATTTCTTACAAAATATTTGTATTGGTGCTTAACCATTGCTGAATCAAACCTGTGCATAGAATGATCTGCATGCTCTTGGAAATTGAGAAGCAATTCCTAGAAAACACTCAAGCACAGAATATAAAATTTGGGAATCAAAGTAACGAGGTTTAAAAATACAATGGATAGTTGGACATTTTATAATCAATACATAGGTAAGTCATTACAAAAACTTTTTCCTTCCAGGTATACCAAGCTTTCTTCCTTCCAAAAATCATTTCAAAAACAATCACTAGGACTATAGTCCTACCAATCTTTCTTCCCCCAAAAATAATTACAAAAACTATCACTTAATAATTACAAAAACAATCAATAGGACTATAGTGCTGTCAATCTTTCTTCGATTATAAAAAATTACAAAAACTATCACTTGACAAGCTTTCTTCTTCCAAGCTTTCAACAGTGTCCTAAGTAGCACCATCTGCCTCTGCAAACAAGACTCCCGCATCTCCTTATACTCCTACATCATATAGGGAACTCAACAATAAGATATGCATACTTCCTTCCTTACCAATAAAAAGTTTCAAATGCTATTTCATTGAGTCTTGAACAATCGAGAAGAAAGCTCCAATGATCAAAGAAATAAATGACTACTACTTATATCCAGTCCATATAAGCCATCAATTCCCAAAGTTATTGAAATAAGAATGAAACTTGTTTGCCCTCAGACTTGCCCAATGTGATTAACACATGAGCTTAGTACTATTCTCCAAAGATCCAGCCAATCAAGGATACATTGGGTAAAGGAAATAGGAGTGATTCAAAAAGTAAAAGGCTTGCAACAGGTTACTCACAAAGTTATGATTTCCATAAACAAAGAGTAATGTCATTGGGTTTTCTTCACAAGTTAATCTCAAGTCCTTTGAGATTATAAGAAAATTGTATAAGCATAGAACATGAAAGAAGCAAAACTAAAAGATTTGAAAATGTGGGAAGAGAGAATTTATATAAAACTATTTTAGATGGCATCTTAAAATCTCCCACAACATTCTCCTTGGGCGAACTCGTCAAAGATATGAACCTCCAACTAGCAATAAAAAAATTACTAACGTCCACTCTTAAAAGTAAAGAAAACTCATGCAATATTTTATTTAAATCAAATTCTTCTATTCCTTTTGAGTGACTTCTTAATTTCAGTTGGAACTGTCTCAAGCCAAGCCCTATTTATAATTTGGTGGACAAAATCCTTTACCTCCATGCAAAAGCATAAGCAAATCATGAATGATTGCCATTTTATGTGTAAAAGCTTCATATTGTCTCCTACACAATGCCAATGATAGCAAAATCACTCACATCGGTAATAAAATGTTCACTAGACTTTCAGGCAAGACACTTTTCATGAATTTGTGGAATAGGTAAATGTTCACTTAACATCCAAATCTAACAGATCCACTGTCTTTCACAAAATAAATTAAAAAAAATAAAAAAGGCTAAAAAAAAAGACAAATTGAAGGTGTAGATTATACAAAGTTTGTGCATTACAAACAAACCTATATGGAGTGTCCCCACCAAATTTCTTTTGGTTGACAAATCCAGAGAGCAGCTTTATGTAACCACCACTACATTCAATATCCTGCTCAAATCTTATGGAGTATTGGCGGACCAATGTCCTGTTCATGTTGCTGAAGTCTGGTATGTTTGCAGATATCGCATAATGTACATTGAAAGAGGAAATGTCTGAATACCTACAAAAGTTTTATGTATCATTAGAAAACTACTTTAATTGCCAATGCCACCAAAGTTCCTCTTTATTAGTGATAACATATTCCTTAAAAAGGAAAAATGTAGTTGAAGTTTGTGGTTTCAACCCTACTTCATCATCAAATTCTAGTGTTGATATTTAGGGAAGAAAAAAATCACTATAAATCCTTTTGCTGCAGCTAGCAAAGATAACAATTAACATCAAAGTATTTGGAAAATGTGTCTATTAGCAACATCATGTTGCCAATAGACTGATCCATAACAAAATCATATTGCAAATGGAGTGAAATATTAGGATAATACTAGTTGAGAAACAAAAGTTCTTTCCATTAAAGTCATGGGATTTCTGGGGTCTATTAGTATTTCTATTTCAACATAACATTTTTGCCAAAATCTATAGAATATAAAGTACAAAAATTTCAATTTCAATTGAAAATAAAAAACGAACCAGAAGAAAAACCCCAACCCACAAGGGCAAGAATTAAGACTGTTGTTGGTCTTTTGTACAACTGTGGATAAAAAAATTAAACTAAGTTCATCAATCTCAATAATAAGATTCAGGAAAAATCCGAGGGGGGGGGGGAGGGAGGGAGAGAATGGTACAATAGTTTTAAATTAATTTTTCATCCTTTGATTAGTTGTCTCGTTAAAACACTTCTGAATCCCTCAAGGCGGACCAAAAAAATTGAACTTTTTTATCTATCAATTCAAAGGATGTAGCCCACTTGCATATAAACCATAGATATGCATAATTTGGAGAAATTGCTATTCAAGCTCTAGATAAGAAAATAGGTAGATACGAAAGAGTCTGCACTTGAACAATACATAAACTACATGGAAGAGAACATGAACAAAATACATTTAATCCGGAAGACTTGGAATTTCTTGATGCCATTACTAGGGGAAGTCAACCAGTGAGTTAGGTGTCACCACTAAAACTGTTTTCTCAGATCACTTACTTTGAGGCATTTTTATTTTTGATAAAAAGGCTTAACAATAGACTACGAAAAACAAAATCAACTTAACAAACAAAATGCTGAGCTTATATTTCGATGGCAATTTAGGTTCCAAACGAGCCCTAAAGCTTTGACCCCGTAATTATGAAAATTTATTGAACCAAAGTGAAAATTTACCTCAATCTTGTAAATTTATTCAAAGTACACAGGGAGTATACAATACGCATACCAAAACACTGGAAATTTTTAAAGGAACTTGTAGCTCTTTTGAGCATTAGGAAGTTCTTTGGCGAAGAAACTTATCCATTGGATAAGCTGCCCTTTTTCATGTTCCATGACAGCTTCCTCATGTTTGTTGTACCATGTGATTCATGCACCACATCGTTCATTGCATCATTATGTGATGGATCAGATGATGTAGTTACTTCATCAACCTAGGTGTTAAAGCTCCATAATAAAAACTATTTAATTTTTCTAAAGCTCCATGATAAAAACTAACATAGTAGGATTTATCTTCCAGACATGTAAAGTCATTTTAGAAAGAGATTTAATTGATTGCAGGGGAAGTAGAAATAGATTTTCCTATGTGTCGATCCAAAATTGAGGTACAAGAAAATAAATTGTAACAAGAACAATTTATGGTCGTTTCTAGACCACCTTCTTAAAAGACAACAACATAGTTAAAAAAGTCTAGATACATCTAAATGAAAATAAATACCTGCAGCAGACGAATGTCTAATGCTGGTCGATTAGTAGGATCTGCTGCCAATTGCAGTAGTCTTTTATGAGTCAGCACATCCTCTGCTCTCTCCACATTCACATCCAATGCATAACTATGACGTCAACAATTAGGTAGCTCAAAAAAGTTAGTCCCAAGATGCACATTGTGATTGTTGTGACAACGTTTCATACCTCGAAAATGATGGTTTCAGAAACTAATAGCCCTTGAGCTTTATTTTGGTACTGTAAAAAAATTGAGAACGAAATAATAGAAAGAACTAAAATGAAATATCAAATAAGAAACGATGATACGCATCCAAAAAGGAGTGTTTGGTTGCCTGATTCTCAACTCTTTTAATGCCCGATAATAACAAATTGATAAGAATGAGTGAGTGAGAAGCCAATGAGATGCGAGAGAGGTAGCATTTTGATCTGTCTATTAAACATGAGCAAGGAAACTTCAACTGATATGCCAAGCAATCAAGGTCTGGATGCAATTTGAGAATTTATATTTTTCCTTAGAAAAAGGAAAAATCTGCGCATCCGCCTATTGTGCGCATCAGCCATCACACACATGACGTGTGGACCAGGTTGCTACTACAAAATATGATTTACATACATGGTTTGATGATTTACATACATGATTTTCATCAAATCATGTGCACAACCTGTTTCCCTTCAAAACTCATCTAATACATTTCCACCTCCTTATTACATGAAATTTATCCGAACCAAGCCCAGTATAGACACAATAATTTTCGTTTTTGACACCTCAGATTCTTCGCTATTTCTCTCACTTTATCTTCTCTTTTTCGAACACTATACTCGCGCTGTAATACAGCATCCCACATCTTCGAACTCTTATTGTCTCTTTTGAAATAGTTCTCTTCTAACAATTGAAGAATATCAGCCCATATGAAAAATTCACATCTTGCATTTCCCTGCACATAGTACAAACGCAAGAATTAGCATTTTTTCTACACCCCGCAAGCAAAGCAAATAATCAATATGCAAAATATAACAATGCAAAAGTCA
Source organism: Cyclocarya paliurus (assembly GCA_029856935.1). NCBI lineage: Eukaryota > Viridiplantae > Streptophyta > Magnoliopsida > Fagales > Juglandaceae > Cyclocarya > Cyclocarya paliurus. The sequence goes on from CM056949.1 coordinate 12,211,370, forward strand.
TTTACCGTATTATAATTTGGGCAGGCGAAAAATTTCCTTCCAGGATTTTTTTGAGTGTGGGACATCTTAATTGGCATTTTGAGACCACACCAATAGGTTGGTGATTCCACAAAATCATTAACTAATGATGATGATGATGTTTGGCCTGATGCCATGCGTGTTTCTGCAAAACCAAATACAATTCCAACTCAACGAATATCATCAGTGTATAGAAACAAAATAGAAACTTTTTTTCTTTTATTAGTAAAATAAAATAAATAATAAAAAAAGGGGAAAATTTAAAATATCCGAAGCTATCTAGGAAAGGAACAGGAAGAGCTACATGACTAAAACAGCCCCGATGGTTTATAATCACTAAAGGTGATTATGTAACATATGTATTTCCAGTTTGTTGGGAGCAATAAGATAAGAAAACCAACAAGCAAAGCATGCATAGAAACCAGTTACATTCTAATTATTAGTACAAAACATTTGTTTTTTTTTTAAAGTCAAATGCATGGGTTTTAAAGAGAAATGTAATTTGGCTTGGAAAAGACAATGTAAGTATTCACATCCATTAACAAGAAAAAAGAAAAAGAAATAAGGACAATGTTTCATGAGGAAGATGCAAAAACCAAATATATACCCATTAACTCATCTATGCACAGCTTGGACAAACATACAGCCCATAAATCATGACAATTAGATAATACATAAATGAACTAGGAAATAAAATGTACAGCCTGAGGAACTCGCTGTGTTCCTGCCCAATGACTAAACTACTTAAGTGCTTCGAGGTTAATTGCCAGGACTGGAAGTGCTCTTACCCATATAGTTACCATAAAGAAGATAGCTATTCAATGTTAATGTGCAATGCAACAAAACGAGGTGACCAAAAATAAAAATAATAACTATAAGCTTCTAAGTGAAAACAAGCTTAAATGTGAGACATTGAGAAAACCAAAGAAAGAAAATGAATTTTCTCAAACTTAAAGACCCTCAAGAATTATACCTGCCTTATCATTTGGGCTCAATAACTGATTAATAGAGTTCACTAACTTATTCTACTCAAACAAAGAAGTTACTTTTTACAAGGTGGAACTCATAGAGAAACATAGCTTCATGAGATTAATTATTAAACACCTATAAAACTCGAGATGTACTTTTATAATGGGAGCTTCTAGTTTAGTAGGGAAATGGCAAGACTGGAAGTGCTCTTACCCATTCACTAAACTACTTAAGTGCTTCAATGTTAATTGCCAGGACTGGAAGTCCTCTTACCCATATGGTTACCATAAAAAGAAAGGATTAAGGAAAAATCTTGCCAGATGCCTATCATAATCCACAATGCAGTAGTAATAACAAAATTCAGGAAATTCACAAACTCCCGGCTATAAATGAGAAGAGAATATGAATTGAATATGAGAACTTGCACTGTAAATCCGGCATAAATTGAGTTTAAACTACCTCTCACCAAATCTCACTTCCTACCATTATGAAGAAATTCACCGAACTATTCAAGAACAAGAAGGGTCTATCTGAGCAGGAAACTACTTAGACAAAAAGCAATTTGCATGGAATCTGATTTCAAATATACCAAGGTAATAGATATCTCTACATCAAACAACAAACAAAATCGCAAACTTGCTAAACATCTACACGAACTACTTTTACAAAGTGCTACGGTATCAGAGTGTGGGAGAGAGGGAAGCAGAGACTTTGACAGCCTATTAGAAGATGTTTCCAGAATCAAATTGAATAAAAGAGGTCAATAAATTAGCATACCTTGGGGGAATTCGAGATCTGCATAGTGAAGACTAGCTGGGCTTTTCAAGCTAGGGTTTCAAAATTTTAATTACAGAGACCTTCAAATTGTACAACTCAATTCGTCTTAGTCACAGAGACATTCAACATGTAAAACCAATAAATCAGTGGGGAAGAAATCACACTCGTAGAGGAAGGGAATTCATATAAAACCAATAAATCATAGAGAAAAAATCACACCAAACCAAGAAATCACAGAGACGACGTGAGCGACACCAAGGGTTTGGACTGGCCGCTTCTTTGCTTCGGAACCTCGTCTTCCGTTGGGCAGAGGTCGCAAGTGCTTGGGTCGGGGTGTAGGTTAAAGATGAAGCCTCTAAGATGGGGAACAGATGAAGGCCCCTGGGTTTCTTGCACGGGAAAGGAGGTTGAAGACGAATAGAAACAATTTTTGGGTCGGGGTCGAAGGCGCCCGAAAAGGAGGTTGAAGACGATTCGGAAGTGCAGTGCTTGGGGTGGGGGACGAAGCCGCTTGGGTCATGCACGGGGATAGTTCGAAATTGCAAGTGTTCGAATGAGCTGTGCGTCCGAGCGGGAATTTTCAGCCACATCAGGTGTGTGTTCGGCTGATGCTGCACAGTAACGGATGCGTATCATTTTTGTATTTTTAAAATGGGGTATTTGATTACAAGGACTTGATGTGACTTATCTCTCACCAAAAGTAGTAATGTCAAATCATGAGTCCCATAATGTTTACCATGTTACTCAGCATTAATGCATCAGCATCAATAAGCTCAAACGTCTAGTCCTTTTAGAAAGAAAAAATCTACCAAATTTCTTACAATTAATATAATTTATACATATCATATAATTTTTATTATTTTTTTCTTTTATCAAATATTTAATATATGAATAGAAAAATTAAATTAATTTAAAAAAAATAAACTAAAAAAAAATTAAAAAATACAATATGTAGAAGTTGAAGAAATTGTATAGTAAAACTATTTTAAAAATTTGTTTCTGCTCATTAATTGCATCCTCGTCTTTTAATTTCTCCTAATTAACAGTCTACCAAAATAATTATAAGATTATCCTTCGTAGCTAGCTACATGATATATAGCATAGAACGAAACAAATTATATCCACATATCACATTTATGCCTTAATTGTATTTGTAGATGAGATAAGATTATATGAGCTAAACTGAGATTAAAATTAAAATTTAAATAAAATATTATTAGAATATATTTTTTTAAAATTATTTTTATTTTGAGATTTGAAAAAATTAAATTATTTATTTTATTTTGTATAAGAATTTGAAAAAATTGTAACGATTAGACGAGACGAGATGAATTGAAAGGAGTTGTGAAAACAAACTAGTTTTTCTGAATAATTATGTTAATGCATTGTTTTACATGCCAAAAAATCGTATTATGTTATTATTATTCCACAAAAGAAATGAAAAAAAAAAAAAACACTTGCACTTCTGCATGCAGTAGCAGTAGTACACTCGAAATTAAGTAATTAGCATGATATATCGATCAATCACTTAGCTTAATTATACATGTTCATCATAGAGTGGACCGGGGAAGAGGCCGCGTATATATATAAATATATATATATATATATATATGCATGCATGCTAGCTGTAATCGGGAACGTACGTCATATATACAATTAATGATCACTACAACAGAAGTGATTACAGCATGGACGGCCTCATTGCATCAATTATTACTCGGCAATTTCTTCACCCAAAACGTGTTCGGCTATCCACTATTTATGACAGACAATCCCCTCGTTGCCGGCCAATATCACGTACTTGTCTTTTCGTGTAAGCTTCGTGCATTCAAATCCTAGAGCCTTTCCGATCTCACCTTGCACGTGGTTTGCGACATCGAACTTCGATTTCTCCCCATCTAGATAAGTGCAGGAACCAGACACCTTCTCCAGGAATTGAACGGTGTACGATGGTGCTGGGTTCATGAGGAAGAAAAATGGGTCCAGACACTTGAGCCCACCGGCTGTCGTGCCATAAAGCATGGTAACATGGGAGTCAATTGCAACGGGGACTATTTCCTCTGCCACTTCTGCAAACAAGGGACTGAATCTCAAGAGATACGCTTCTCTACAGGTCGTCCCTTCTGGGCAAATAACCATGTCTCCTTGGTTCAACAAACTCTCAATCGTCCTGGCATCTTGATCACGGTTCCTTGTTAATCGGACGGTTTTGATGGGTGATAACTTCTCTGAAACCCTGCTTAGGCTGTACGAGACACCCCTAAGAGAACTGTTTTTTAAGATCACAGAAAGGAAAATGGGGTCCACGAGAGTTTTGTGATTGCAAGCGTAAAGGACACCTTTGGATTTATGTAATTCCTTGCTGGTGTTTGGATAAAGGGAATGTGGAGTTTTTTGCATTAACGTTGGAGCTGTGAGGTGCATTCCTAAAAAGGCATTGAGAGGATTGGATACGTCGGTGGGCAGTGATAAGCTAATAAAAAGCCTGGAAATGGAAAGGACAAGCCCAAATGGCACCCAAACGAATAGCGCTAGAGCATTCAGAGGGGTTGGTAGCAGAGCCAATCTACCATCGTGAAAGATGAGTGGTCTGGGGTATTTTTCTCTTGGTAGGTTTTGCCAGCTTCTCTTGTCAGCTTTGTCAACCAAATATACCTCCTGTTGCCACAATTTTACGGAGCAGATTTAATAATGATCGAAAGAGAAAGCGATAGAGAGTTGCTATACATAATTCATGGAGATTTGAAAGCCGATTTTTTTTATCTTCCTAGCTTTTGGTAAAAGAGATTAGAAGAGATCGATACTTACCTTGCAATGTTGGGAGAATAGTTGGTGATGATCATGAACTTTGTGGAGTCCATTAATGCCGATTATGTTTGTACCTACAGCTTTATTCTCTTTAAGGATTTCCTCTAAACCAATGACATTCTTCTTCTCCTCCATGAGTCCCACAAAATAGCCATGGAATACCTTTAGCTCTCTTCCAACAACAACATCAATCTCCAGATAATCCCTTAGGAAACTCTCAATCATGACTAGTGGAAGCTCGCTCACAGATACTTTTCTCACACCTCTTCTCAGCACTTGATCAAAGATCTCCAACCCAACATCTTCCAAGAAAAACTTTGGCAAAACGGCACTTCCAACTCTGAAGCTCTCTTTCTTTATCCCAAAGAAACAAACCATGACCATAATCCTCAAGCCCGTCTCTTCACTAACCAAACGAATGAAAGGGTATAAAAGCAAGAGAACAAAAGCCCTTAAGAAGCTCCCAGCTTCAAAGGCCACCAGCATGAAATATGGGAAAAGGGACGATGATTTTAGCAGAGCTCCCTCCACACTGAACATCAAAGTTTTGCTCGAGAGGTCTGATCTGAGGGCAAGAGAGGCAGTCCTATATTTTTGACATTGAAACTGGTTTAAATGGTTGTTGCTGAGAAGTCCTGCTGGGAAATATTTAGGTTTTCTAAAGAGAATGCAATAGAAAAACAAGAAAAGGGTTTTGAAGAAATAGGGTTTAGACATCATTGGTACGGATATTGCTGGCTGTGTAACTCGATATATCGTAGAACCATATACGGCTAGCTAGTTGTATTGGATCAAGCAGAAGCCGGACTATATATACAGAGCCAGATATTAAAAAGTCCTTAGTCTACCCCTGTTATTACAACAATGGCATCACGTCTACTCGATATACAAGAGCCAGCTGCAAAACGTTTGACCTTTCGTTCCATGTAACTTCCTTAAGTTGCCAATATTTGACTAATTAATGATAAATATTGACTAATTAATGATAAATATCCGAAGAATTGAAAATATCTTCAAGTCGGAAGAGGTACGGTTTTTGTGGGTACCATTTTATACACGTTTACATGATGAATAGTAAAAAATAAAAGATTATATTCTGTTCTAGTTATTTCGATGGATAGATTATTCATATCATAAGTTTTGATTTATAAGATTTAAATTTAAAATTTTATTTATTTATCAAATTATATTATATTATATTAATAATTGATTAAATATATGTAATTTGACCGATTTGAGAATATAATTTTTCAAAATAAAATATAGAAAACAATGTTATATATTGTATTCGAACTACCGGCCTTTTTAAAAGGATTTATAACATATATATATAATTAAAATTAATAGTCCAAATTACTAGACTTTAATAATTTACGCCCTCGATTGATCAGATGTTAGAGACGTTGAAGGCTACTTATAAAAGCTAATTAAGATATATAGAATTGTGCTACAACTTTAACGATTAAATTTTAAACAGGATGCATTAATTACCAAAAACATATAGTTCATGAAGATGTAATTAATTTTCTGATTTTGGTAATATATGATACATACATACCAAAACAACAATGGTACGTAGTTCTGATGCAAAATAGAACTTCCCAACATGCAGAATGCAAGTTTTCAATCGAATTATTTGGTGTAAAAAGAAATGATATATATAAATCTTAAATGCACAAATCTCGCACAAATTTATTATTAAAATTCATTTTTTATTGATGTGACTCACATTGTTACAAAAAATTTATACAATATTTGTACAATATTTGAGACTTATACTCAATATTATTCTGAAAAAAAAAATTCCCATACCATCTTCACCGACAATAAGTTAAAATGCAATTCTTGTTTAATTTAATTGCTCTTTCATCTTGGTTTAGAACATGAGGGGAGTACGAATTGAATTCTTTTTTCTTACATTAGTTAATTTCATTGGTCAATATTATTCAAGCGTAAAAGATATGGATTATGGAATTCCAAGTAAAGACAGAAAACATTAATGATCAATTTGTTGAATCATATTGAAGAAACAATAAAAAATTGCTGGCCACGGATATAATAGCTGTCCATGCATGCATGAATAATACAACATCATCAACAACAATAATAATAATAACAATAACGATAATAATAACAATAATAGTGTCGTAATCGATACTGGTGGAAGCGGAAGGCTCAAAGTCGTTGCACGGGTGATGCATGCATGTCGATCAGATATTGCATTCTCGTAACCATACAAATCATGTTAGATGTGATCTTTATGTGTGTGAACATAATATAAAAAAAAATATATATATTAAATTATAAAATAGCCCATCCTGCATAACTCTTGGTTTTAATTTTAAGTAATTTTTTAGTATCTCAAATATGATAATTTATCATTATATTATATAACATTGTTGTACCAAAACCAGAAATGCTCAATTTTGAACTCTCGAATACTCAGGAAAACTCAATTTACATTGGGCTGTTATGGTACTTTTATTGATATACGATCATCAGATCATCCATTAGTTCTCATGCCTCGTTGCATGGAGCTAGTTAGAGCACTGGCATTGGCCTAGCCAAATGCCAGTGACTCGTCAAATTATAACTAATTTCATCAAAAGGGTTCTACATTGGACTAGGCAAAACTCACTGGCTTGAACTTTCAGCTACAGTATTTCTATCTATTTCTCCAAATTTGGTCAGGCATTGTTACTCTTCCAAACATTATTTTATTAAAACCCACTCCAATGTCTCTTTCTTCCCTCGTTTTTCAGCTCCCCATTTCTCTTTCTTTCATTTTCTCTCACGCCGAATCGCACCCTCTCCCTCCCCCATTTTCATTTTCCCTCTGCAACTCGTCAAAACCTCTCCTTTCTCCCTCCCATTTTCTTTTCCTTCCTTTCCTTCCAATGCTCAGCTTCCATTTGCCCACGAAGACCCACTTTTTTTCTTTCCTTCCCTCCCATTTTCTTTCCTTCCCATTTGCAGAGAATCCATCGAAGGCATCAGCAACACAGAGGAACACCTACTTCTTTACAGCCACGATTTTTGCCCTAGACTACCGAGATCAACATTCTATCTTCTCTCGACAACTATTGTGCTTCACAAGGGTAAATTTAATGTTATTTTTTCCTTTAAATATCGATTTTCATTGTTTCCATTTTTCTGTTTCGATTGGGATGCGTGGTGATAAGCTCTCTACATTTTTTGATTTGAACTCTAATGAGAATCATATAAATGAAAGAAATAATTTTTCTAGTTGTGTACTTTTCGTTCTGACTTGTGTAGTTTTAGCTTTGGATTTTGAGAGTTTTATTTGTTAATAGGGCCTGACAAGGTTTGATAAGGGTGAGGATGCTTCTTCCTCAAAGTAAAAGGCTCTATCATCCAATTAATTGGAAGTAGATATTTTGAAGTTACTAATTGGAGAGTGGATTGTGTGTCACAGGTAGAATTTGCTTGGCTTATGGTTAGTTGGATTGGTAATTTTGGGTTTAAAAGCTTAATTTCACTTCATAGATAAAAAATTAAAAATGATTAATTTCACTGTGGATTTGACAAGTTGTGTGAATTTCAGATTGCATTTGTAGGATTTGGTTCATTCAATAGTTCTCAGTATGTGTGTTCTTGTTTGTGTACAATTATTTTTATGATTTGCTGCTTTGTGTGTGTGTGAAAAATTGCACATTCTCACCCCAAACAGTTGTGCCAATTTGGATATCCTAATGAATTTTATACTTGAGCAAGCAAACCACCTGAACTAGTGATTAGTTGCAATGTTTTCAAATTTGGAACCATACTTGACAACATTACAAAAGTCAAGGGAATTATCAAATTTGATCTACATGATGAACCAGAGAATGGAAAAACAAAGCTTGAAGTTGGAGGAAATGTTAAAGGCATCTATGACTTGGGACTCGACAGATTTGGTTCTGAGGTTGTTTTTGTCCCTCGCCTGCCTGGCATTACTTCTGAAGAAGATGATGGCTACTTAATATTCTCAGTCTGCTTGGCTATTGTTTTCCCTTGCCTTCTTGGCATTCATTCCTCTACAACGTGCTCAGTCTCTACTCTTACTCACTAAGACCACCTCAACCCTCTTCACATGTAATGTTTTCAATTAATGTAATATCAATGATTCTGAATGTTGGTTCTGCATGGTTTAATTGCTGGGTTTTGTTCTTTTACAGTGCGGTTTAGGTGCTCTGGTGTTCACCCAGATGACCATCCAATCAAATCAGAGCTTGTAAGTATTCTCATACTGTGGATTTGTGTTTGATCTTTGCTTCAGCATATGATAATTTGTATATTTGTATTTGATGTTAGCGTATGGTTATCATATCGGTCTTTTCTCTGTTGGTCTATACATTTGGGAGATTAATGGCTCATTATTTGCACTTGTATAATTTGCTTGTATGAGGACAAACTAGAGAGGTTCATAAACTTGAGTAAAGGTACATTTGTCTCTTTGAAATTTTGACATTTGTTATAAATTTCTCATCTTAAAATGTCATCGTGAATGGTGCTGCAAGTGCAAGGGTAGTCCTGATCTTACTATGAAGATTTTATTTTATTTTAAGATGAAAGTGACTGGGCTGGGTCATTTAATATGCAGAGCATACTATCATATGCTCAAATTTGATTTTTTTTAGAATCTCATTTTCTAATGACAATATTCTTGTGTTGGCTGTAGTTCATTTTCCTCTTACCTGATTGCATGATTTTCAATTTGTTCTTCAAGCACCACTTCGACCTTCTACTACCTTGAATTATCAGGCTGCAACACGTTTTATTGAGCATTTTTTGCCTGACCTGACCCCAAGTAAATTGTTATTTTCTAATTGTTATGTTCATGAATCTTTACCCATTTTTAGCTCTTTGCATTGAGGGATTGCTCATTTTTTGTAGATCAGAAGCAAAGTATGAGAAATATTAGTAGAGGAGAGAGACCAAAGATGAAGTATATAGAGAGTAGTGTCCAATAGAAGCGGAAGTATCAATCATCTGAAAAACAATCGGTTCAAATAGCTGCCAAGGAATTTCTTGAGAAGGCAGCCCGTGAACTTCTTGGTGATAATAAAGGTGGTTTTAGGGGACCTCTACAGATTCTGAGCCTTTCATGTATAATTCTGGATATGATGGATTCATCTTTCCCTGTGACAGTAACAACTCTTTGAAGGGTTGGGTAGAAGAAAGGTTGGCATCTTTGTATATGTAATTTTCGGGTGTGAAAGGTTGGCAAAATGTATTTGTTGAATAATTTGGTTGGAGAAAAAATATATGAAGTGTATTTGCCAAAAAAAAAAAAACTGTCAAATATTATTAAAATATATAATATTATATTATTATTTTGACTTTAAGATGGCTAGTCCAATGTGGATTCACCTAGCCAAAAGTTAATGTTATAATCAAAAGTTGAGATTCTAGCCAAATTTTAGACTTGACAATAGCTAGGCCATTGTCAATGCTCTTAGAAATTACTCGGCTTCAAATTAAACTGTAGCTAGGTATATGTATGTGTTAAGACAAAAAATCGTTCAATAGATCAGAACGGGAGAAAAAGTCATCATCGGCCTACGGAGGAGACTCGAGCCTCGACGATGTGATCGGAAGCCTACAAAAGTAATTTGGGACATCAGTACGGTTCCCATAATTACATCCATAGTAGTAAATAGTAAAAGAATACAAAAAATGTAAATAGAGAATGAGACATATGGATTTACGTGGTTCAGCAGAGAACCTATGTCCATAGGTCATTTGGATGGCAAATCCACTATGATATAAGTATCTTATAGTCTTTCATAGTCTCTCGTATCTCTCGGTACAATGGAGGTCGGTGACCCCTTTAGCTTGGAGTAGATAATATCTTTGGAGTTTCTCGTGGTGAGGTTGAAGAAGATCCCCTCGGTTCTCCTGCCAGAGTCGCCCAAAAGTCTCCATTATTGAGGTCTTGGGGGAAGTTGCAGAGAAATGTTAGCTTTATGTCACTTCACCATCTCTGTTTTGCATGTCTGACTTGCCTTTCCCCCCTAAACTTTTACTTTGTCTTTTCCCTTCCTTCTTTTTGCTTCTAATGACTACTTTACGGTGGACCGGGCCTGGTATATTTACCCCCAACAATATGCCCACGATTCTTAAGATCGATTTACTTAACAAGAAAGTCTTGAAAATCTTCAAATCAAGCCATGTCACAGATAGTCCTTAGAGACTTGTAGAAAAATAAATTTTGAGAACTGGTCCCTAATTTTTTGTTGTCAGTGTAAAGCAATGAAGATCTTCGGGCGAAGAGCTCGAGAAGACTGCGAAATTCATAGTAAGGACCTTGAGGTGATTTATTTGTTTGCAATATTTGAGCTTGAGACACTTGTTTGTATGAACAGAAGGACAAATCATCTAGTGTGTCGATAATTGCATTCAACTATTTTTAGCAAAGTGACTATTTTCATTGATCATAACGTTTTTGTCTTTTTTGGAGTTAGCATATTTTTCTCCCCATGAGGTAATTTTCTGTGGACGTTCCCAATTTGGTATTGATGTTAGAGTTTGTTTGTTGTGACCCACAACGGGTGGCATGAGGGAAATGCTTGAGGAAGCTATTTTCTCCTTTAGTCGCTGGTACGAGTGTAAAGCTCAGCTTGGAGAGCTAGGCGAGAGATGGCTCGACAGTGGTAGGTGCCAGCCCGGAGATTGGTTTGAAGAGCTAGGCAGGAATGGCTCGATCGCGATAGGTGTGAATGCGGAGCACAGCTTGGAGAGCTAGGTGGGAGATGACTTGACTGCACTAAAGGGGAGCGCAGAGCTCGACTTGGAGAGCTAGGCAAGAGATGGCTCAACTGCAAAGCTTAGCTTAGAGATCTAGGTGGGAAATGGCTTGACCCTACTAGATGTGAGCTCAAAGCTTGGCTTGGAAAGCTAGGCTGGAGACTACTAGACCGCACTAAGGGCGAGCATGGAACTCAGCTTGAAAAGCTAGGTGGGATGGTTGACTGCGTTAGGAGTAAGCGCGAAGCTCGACTGTTAAAAGAGATGCTTGACCACGTTGAGGGGCAACTCGTGTGCTCGCATGGAGTAGACCTAGTGGGAGATGTGCTCGATTGCTCTACTTTGGTGGGAGAGTGAGTTTCACTGCTCTGCTATGATGAATCTCGACCGTACTGCTGTAACAGGAGATGGGTCTCAACCACATAGTTGTGGTGGGAGAAGTATCTCAACCACACGACTATGGTAGGAGATGGATCTCGACCGCACTGTTTTAGCGAGAGAAGGATCTCGACCACACGTTTGTGGCAGGAGATGGATCTTGATCGTACTGTTGTGCTGGGAGAAAGGTCTCAACTGCACAACTATGATGGGAGAAAGATCTCGAACGCACGATTGTGGCAGGAGACAGATCTCGACCACACTATTTTGGCAGGAGACGGATCTCGACCGCACAGTTATGGTGGGAGACAAATGTTGACCGCATTGCTGTGGCAGGAGACGAATCTCAATCGTACTGCTGGGGTAGGAGACAGGTATCAACCGCAAGGCTATGGCGGGAGATGGATCTCGACCGCACTACAATGGCAAGAGACGAATCTCGACCATATTGCTGGGGCAGGAGACAGGTCTCGACTGCATATCTATGGCAGGAGATGGATGTTGAATGTATAGTTGGGGCGGGAGATGGGTCTCGACTGTAGGGTTGTGGCAGGAGACAGATCTTAACTACAGGGCCATGGCGGGAGACGAATCTTGACCGCACTACTAGGGCAAGAGAAGGTGCTTGACCGCACGGCTGTGGTGAGAGACGGACCTCAACACGGCTGTGGCGAGAGACGAATCTCAACCGCACGGCTTTGACGGGAGACAGAGCTCAACTGCACTGCTATGGCAGGAGACGGAGCTCGATCACACCAAAAGATCAAATAGGTTTAGTGTAAGTGATTCAAATCATAAGTTTGAGATTTTCAAACCTAAGTCATTTCGTTGGAGTGTGGTGTAGGCTTGAGGCGCACGGGCAAGGCCCACGAGCATCCATGCTTTGGAAATGATATAGATCCGGGATGCCTGTGATATTGAACAGTCTATTATGATGAATATAGATTAAGATGCCTGACAGTGCCCGAGTGAGGCTTTGTAGCCAGTGTCTCCCGCTAGCTTCTAGGTTGCCCAGCAATGAAGAAACAGCGAGCAAAGCTGCCGTGGTCGGGGAGCTCCTCGCCAGCGACAGAAAATGCTAACTGTTTAGGTGGCGGTCGGTGGTTGCTTCCTACTCATGAACAACAAGTGTGTGAATCTCCAGTTGCGTGCATTTCCTTTGCACGCAGTGTGCACGACCTTCATGGTTGTGGACCATTTTGGTGGCAACAAATTTTCGGCGGTCCATGTGGTGGCCGTCGACACCCTCACTGGATTCAGTGCTAGTGGGCGAGGTAGTCTCCTTTGGCCCTAGGACGCTGTGCGGTGTGATCCAGGTGAGACGACCTCTGCCGACTCTGTTCGGCCACTCCTTTTGGGGTAGTGGCAAGATACAGACATAGTCACTCGTGTTGGGCGGCGAGTAGCACCTGCCGCCGTGAGCTTTCTGGGTACACGGTTACGTGCACCCATCACGCCATTGTGCATGCCATGCATAATCGGTGTATCCTCATTCAGAGATGACTTTAGAAGCTACGAAATCCTCATTTTCCCACTTTCGGTGTAAAGAATAAGTCGATCCCACAAACGGTGCCAACTTTCAAGACCAAAAATCATCTAACAGGCCGAAACGGGAGAAAGATTCATTTTCGGCCCATGGAGGAGACTTGAGCCTCAACAATGTGGTCAAAAGCCCACGAAGGCAATTTGGGGCATCGGTAAAGTGCCATGTATGTACATCCATAGCTATAAATAGTAAATATAAATAAAGAATGAGACACACGAATTTACGTTGTTCTACATAGTGTCTACGTCCAAGGATAGTTTGGAAGGCAAATCTACTATGATGAGAGTATTTTATAGTCTCTTATATCTCTCAGTCTAATGGAGGTCAATGCTTTAGCTTGGAGAAGATAATATCACTGAAGCTTCTCATGGTGAGATTGAAGAAGATCCCCAGTTCTCCTGTATGAGTAGCCCAGAAGTCCCTTTTATCGAGGCTTTGGGGGTAGTTGCTGAGATATGTCAGTTTTATATCACTTCACCATCTCCCTTTTGCATGTCTGACTCGCCTTCCTCCCTCAAGTTTTACTTTGTCTTATCCCTTTCTTCATTTTGCTTCTTGATTATTGCTTTATGGTGGATTAGGCCTGGTGCGTCTTGGGCCCAGTAGATTTACCCCCAACAGTATGTTACATCATGACATAGAACATGATACTTGTCCAAAGAGCCAATTCAAAACAAAATTCTTTAAAGTTTTTGGTTGAATGTTAGAACCTAAAATAGAAGATATATAAATAGATAGATAGATATATAAAGTGCATCTTATCAATTTATTAATTATCTGAATAAATTATTTTCTCCATTTCATTTGAAATGGATCATACCCGTATACCCGCATATGTAATGAAAAGTATGAGATTCTTTGGTCATTATATCAATATTTAAAAGTGATTAATTAAAAAGTAAAAAAAAAAAAAAAAAGAACATTCTATGTTTTACGAAATTGATACTCCCAATTTTAAAGTCAAATAAAAATAAAATGAATTATTTTATTCTCAAGCCAATGTGTAGAGCACATTGTCTACATCACTTAAATAGTAAAATTTGATTTTTAAGATTCAAATTTCAAAATCTACTTTTTAAATAAAATTATACCACATAAACAGTATAATGTAGACCCTCTTCCTAGTCTTGGCACATGCCAGTGTTTGATTTTTGACAATATAGAAGATGTTTTTTTCTTTTTATTCTTAAAAGCAAAACTGTTGATGGACAAGAATCAAAAGGTCAATGACTTTCATAATACTTATCGATCACATCTCATTAACTATATACATCCTCTTTTGTAACGATCCGGTCCAATAACTCTAAAGTCGAGATATTAATAATTTATATTGAGCCTAAATTATATTTAATGGGTCCTATTGGATAAGCTCACTAGCGAGAAATTATTGAGATTGATTATGAGTTTTAATTAGACTCAATAACTAAGTTAAATCCCATTTATTATTTATTGAATGAGTTAGACTCATTTTAGAATTTAAAGATCGGCCATTAGAAACTTATTTCAATTTAAAATCATCACTAATTGAAATTTCCTACGCAATCTCAGTTACTTTCAATCCTATATTAAATGAACTACTAGATTATGTTTTTAAATTCAAACTCTCTTCTTGAATGATCATGATCGAGTCCAACTCAAACTCGAACTTGTCAGAATCCTATTCCATTAGGGTTACAACTTTACAAGTCATCTTCACGTTAAAACATTTTAACCAAATCCAACTCAAATTGGTCTTCACCATCTCCCAAATCTCTCTATAAATATCTCCACTTCACGTGTTATTTGGAAAAAAAAAACCATAAATCACCTAGTTCAGCAAAATGATCGATTTTGTATCGAAAATTTTAGGAAGTAACACTACAAGGTAACTAGCTTGATCATAAATTAAGATTAGCATATGTTAGCTAGTTATATATATATTATTATTATTATTAAAGCAAGTTCTTTTGAAATCAATGTTTACGTACCACAAATGTCATGATATTTGTAAGCACGTCATTCATCATATTTCATTTTGCATGTTATATTTATGTTTGTATTATGCATCTCACATTGCATAAGACACATAAACTTTCATAAGATCAAGTATGAGATAAGCTCATAACATTTAATCAGATGGTCATTTAGATGCATGGTACCAATGCAAATTTATGGGTGGACATGCAAGCCACAGACCGAAGTATGGTCTACCATAGTATACTAGAATACTATTAACAGCTCCCGTTACGGCTGCAAGATGTGGGACTAGTGCAAAACCTTACACACAAGGTTAAGTGTGTGAGCCAGTATGATAAGTCAAATAAGCCAAGATAAGTCATGTATGCATGTCATAGCATACGTATGAACAATCATGATTTTAAGTTCTTAGCAATAAATATTTTATGAAAAACCTTATGTTAAGTATGTCTACATTATGATGAGTTTCATACTGAGTAATCAACTCATTTTAGTTTATTTTTTTATGTTTTTAAACCACCACAAGGCAGAATAATTATGACAATAGAGCTGCAGGATGGGACTTAGTCTAGGGAGGCGTGACAGTGGCCTAGATCATGTATAGAAATTTTAAGTTATGATTTTTATGGCACAGGCTTTGAAAAAGTTTAATAAATGCTTCTGCGCACTCTCTTTTACGATCTCAGTATTTTAATAAAGAATTATTTTATTTATAGTATCTTTGTACCTATCATTTCCTTTAGAATAAAAGAAAATATTTTTATGTCAAGATTCAGAAGTAGCACTTCGGTTCCCGAGAATTTTTAAAAGTGACTTTATTATTAACCATGAGGAGTGAGGTGTTACATATTTTTTTCTCGTGTTAAAAGAAATTATTCAACTGTTTATGTATATATATTGTCAGAATAATTCTTTTCACTACATGATCACTACACTTTGGTTGTTGGTAACCCTATCTAAGGATGAAGCTAGAAATCTAATTCAGGGGCTAAGTTATGTGTAAAAATTTGTATAAAGAAACACGACATGATTCTATATATGTAATAAAAAAAAATACATATTTTTTAGGTACAAGGTTGAATGCATAAAAAAGAGTAAAATATAACCAGAAATGCTAATTGAGCTCATTGCACTTTCATTGAATAAAATTAATCAGTTATGACATTCGTGTTAAATCTTTAAGCAATTTCTTTCTCAATGTAGACTATCAAATAATCTCCAAGAAAGTCATCCTCCATTTTGTTTCAAAACCTTGTCTTAATGATATTTGTAGTCGAAAAAGCTTACTCAGTAGTTATCGTTGAAACCGGAAGTGTCCAGACAAATCGAATCAATCTGTTAACCAAATAATAAGCCTTAGATTTTCCAGTAGTTTTTAATACCCAACAAAAATCAGAAATTGTGAACAAGTTTTGTAGGTTTGGATGATAAGACACATTGTACTTGTAATGTTGCAACTGAAATTTTAGTTGATATTTTTCTTATTCAGTAAAATTTTTTGCATAATATCACTTATCTACAATATTATATATATTGTCAATGTTAAATGATTGATAAATATTTTTGGGATTCAAAAAAGAACTAAGCACGGGAATTTCCATTTTTGTTTCATTAAATATACTATTTAACTCTTGCAATTAAAAGTCTATAGTAGCAATGAATAGGTTCACTCTATAATGATGCTCGATTATCATTTCTTATAGATTATGACGATCATGACTAGCAGTAAAACGAGTACTCATATTAGGGATTCCAATCTCGTGCCTTTTACGAAATAACAACACACTTTCAAATAATGTGTCCCAACCATTGTCTCTCAATTTTTGAACAAGTTCTTTTGTACTTGAGACCAAATTCACAGCATTCAAAATGTTCTAAGATTTTTGTTGTAAATATTGAGAAAGACTATCAGTGATCCCCAGAATTTCTCTCATCAAGTGCGAGATAAATATAAACTCATATGATGTTACCGTATCATAAGCCTGGCTATAAGAGTGTTCTTCATCAATAATATTTTTTAGAATCAAGTTTGACCAAACATTATTATCAAACTACAAGCAGAATAAAAATGAAAACCCTAATGTGTATCTTTTGCACGTTATAATGTTCTAATTTGATTAAGCCATGTACCAGTCTCAACTTCATTAGATACAATCAACTTGGTAGTTTCACTTACTTGAGTAGCATGTAGGGGTGATACCCGCATGGTGCGGGGCGGGGGGTACCCTCCCCCGCACCCCGCCCCGCACCATGCGGGTGATGGGGGTTTTCCCCCCGTCCCCCGCCCCCGAGGCGGGGGCGGGGGAAAACCCCCCATCCGCCCCGCCCCCCGCCTAGCACAACACTTGTGTTTTAAAAAAAAAAATTAGTCTAAAAATATTTTTTTAGACTCAAATTATAATATAATTTAAATAATAAATTAAAATTTATAAATATAAAAAAATCTTAAACTCATTAGAGTTAGATTTTGGATTGTCTTGGCCTCCTAGGTCAACCTTTATATAGGAGGCCAAGGCAATACAATAGTCATCCTTGAGCAATGTGGGACTTAGTAGTAAGTCCCACATTGCTCAAGGATGACTATTGTATTGCCTTGGCCTCCTATATAAAGGTTGGCCTAGGAGGCCAAGACAATCCAATGACTTGAATACAATTTTAAGTCTTTAATAAATTGTATATATCTATATATAATATATTTATTTATATATTTATATATTTATATATATAAATATATAAAAAAAAAATTATATATGCAGTGCGAGCGGGGGCGGGGCGGGGCGGGGCCCCGCTGGGGTCATCCCGCCCCCGCCCCCGCTGATCCTTCTCCATGCGGGGCGGGGGACCCCGCCTCCGCATGTGCGGAGCGGGGTAGCCCGCCCGCCCGTGCGGGGGCGGGGCGGAAGCGGGGCGAGGCAGCGGGGGCGGGGCCCCGCTGCCCACCCCTAGTAGCATGTAATTCATCATTACATTTACAGAAAAATCCAATAATATAAATAATGAAGGTTAACTTTGAGAAGAATTGGTGGATGGAGATAACCTCCCTTGAAGCTAAAATCAAAGCTAACCGTAGCTTGTGTGCTAAACAGTGTATGTAATATGCATATTGGCCATAATATAAAAATAGAGCTGGCAAACCATTCCACTCACCTCGCATATTACTAGCGCCTTCATATCCTTGATCTCGGATATTTTGAATGTTGAGATTATCATGAGATAAAACATTAGAAGTCTCAGTCTTCATAGTTGATGCAATAGTATCCTTAACATGCACAAGATTAACAAACCGCTCTCTATCAACAAATCTTAAAACAATAGTCATCGTATGTTTTTGTTTGGACTCATCATGGGCTTCATCAACAATAATACAAAACTTTGAATCCACAGTTTCATCATGAATTGCACTTCGAACATTTCTTGCAAAAATAAACAAAATCTCTTTTTAAATTTTTGATGAGATATATTTAGGGTTGGAAATAGAAATCGGTAAACCGGCCCTAATTGGATAGGACGGAAGTATTCAGTCGGGTGCAAAACCAGTTCGGTCCGATACCAGTTTCATTTTTTCAAAACCGATTTTAAACCAGTCCGGTTCCAGTTTTGACTTTTTTATACCAAACCGGACTGGTTTATATATATTATTTTTAGTATATATAAATAATTTTTTATATGATTTATTTATATTATATATTATATGCTAAATTTCTAATTAATATAATATGAAATTTTAAAATCTTAAAATTCATGGATAATAATCTAATAACATAAAATTAATATAACATAAAATCTTTTAATTTTAGGTAACCATCATATTATCACTAACATATATGATAATATGATTCTTATAAATAATGTACGTATACTATAATGGTATTACTATAATTCTTATTTTTTTGTTGCATATCATTTTTATATTTAGACAATTTTTTTTTTAATTTATCAGTTTGTTGTTCCAAGCTTAACTTCCTACGCACTCAATTTTGGGGGTGAATCGGTCCGGTATCAATTCTTTAATTCTCAAAACCGATGTATACTGGTTCAGTTCTAAAATACGCTCAAAACCGGACCAATTGCACCCTTAGATATATTTGACATTTTGTGGGGCATTTCTCAAGACAACTTCAACAATATATTTATTATATGAGGCTAAAAGTTTCAACATTTCAATAAAATTACCACATATATTAGAATTTAAACTTTCATTCCGACCTCTAAAAGCACACGCTTGAAAAATGAGCATCAAATAGCATCTATCGAAACTTTAAGCTAAAGTCGATTCTTCAAAATTTGTTGTGTTGTTTTTTGATGCATCACTTTGTCAATATGTTGCGATTGGTTGATCAAATATTTATAAGCATTGATAGAAACATTATGTGGTGAACTGAAGTCTTTGCTCACATGACACAAAAAAGACCAGTCTTTTTCATTGTTAACTTTTTTCCAATTGTGAAAACTCTCTGTCATACTGGCATTTGAACTAGGACGTCCAATTGAGTTTTTGTTGAAAATATAACATGGAAGACAAAACACATCATCTTTTGTCAGTGAATACTCCAACCAATCAAGGAATATCTTGAACCACTCAAGTTAAAATCGACGATGTTACTCAGAAGTTGGAACCATGAACGTTTTGTATCACTTATTGATAATTACATATGCATTTGGGCATATGCAGGTCCCCAATTTTCTTTTGTTACTTGATTGGACATGGGTACAGATAATGTTGTTTGTCATTTTTCTTGCTTGTGCAACTAGTTGGGATTTCATTTGTCAAATTTTCTTTAGCTAAAAATCCTAAAATCATTCTATTCTAATTGTTGTATTAGGTAAGTCAAAGGTCTTTAAACAAAAAGGAGATTTCTCGGAAGGAGAAGGATATAATAAGTGTATATGACAATGCTTTGCCTGTCCATGAACCCAAACTGAAGGTAATTATTGTTTGTTGTTACAAAGCACCATACATAGTATTTATTTATGTTGAATTTTGATTTTGAAGTTAAATTGTGCTGCTAATATTGAACTCTCTCTCTCCTGCCCCAACCCTTTTAGAGATATGTTGAAAGCACATATTTTTTTTTATTTTGGTGTTAAAGGTGGACTTGACTGCAAAGTTGGATACTTCGAGCGCATGTTAATATTTTTTGTATATTGGAACAATAATTTCTTTTGAAGCAATTCCTAAACATATATGCCCAACTATGTGAAGATTTCCTTTTCTAAACCTTGCATCAATCTCTAAACTAGTTTATATTTTTCTATAGTTCAATGTCCCTACTTTCTGGATGGTTTTTTTCCTTAAAAAAAATAAAAACATTACCAAGATGAGAATCATGTATGCTGGCAATCTGTTTAGGAAGACACCTTGTCTAGTCCATTTAATTATTTCATAGAGAGTTAGTTTACCAATTGTTTGTGTTTATAACTTTTGCTCACTCTGTTTTTCTTGCCCTAACACACAACAACAATAACCATATTGATGCCCTAAATTCATTTCCTACAGAACCATTTACCATATTTTCAAAATATTGTAGAACGCTTGGGAAAATGAGTGGATCATCCACCTTGGTGCATGAGTATATCAATTTTGACAGCAACATCATAAGAGATTTAATGTCCTATCCATCACCCCCGTCAATGAAACACCAACATAAATTCTAAATATTGATTCCCACCAAACTGCGCAGGCATCTATTTAAATAAGGGAAATACTCTAGACACAAAGAGATTACACAAAAACAATCTCACAAACTAATGTGGCTTGATATAATTCATTTAATTATAAAATTATTTTTATTATAAAGAAAATCTAACAGATCAGATGAAGTCACGTTAATTTGTGGGATTGTTTTTGTATAATTCTTTTGTGGATGTAGCAGTACTCTTTAAATAACTTAATGAAACCTTGGCATGACATCTACTGTTGGCTAAAAAAACTATAACATAAATTGTCATACTTTGCTTATTCACTAAACTTGCATGAATTTATTATCTGTTTAAACTTTATCCTATTTCACTTGGTACTTTATGAACATATTCTAATTACTTTTTATGTTTACTTTGCCATCCTATGTACTTTGTCAAGTATATGCATCCACATATGTCTCACTCCCTTAGTGAATTTGAATGAATGCCTACCAAGAGCAAGATTTATGTTTTTGTCCATTACACAATCAATCAATCGGTTTATATCTATTTTCAGCTATAATTTGCTTTTGAAAGTTTTATTTCCAAAAAGAACTTTCCTATACTTCCTGGGCAAACGTTAGCCCTTACTAGTGTGTATATATATATATATAGCATTCCAACATTCAAACTAAACTTTCTTTATAATATGAATAATGTTACAATGTCGTCTCATTTTGACAGCTCATGCATTTAATTTTTTTTTATATTTTATTCTTTTATTTATTGATTAAGAAAGTAATTATTAGTATATTAGTATTTTTTTATATTTTTCAAAAATTTTTAAAAATACTAAAGAAATATGAATAAAAAAAATTGAAAATTTTGCCCCCAGGGCGGCACAGCAGCACTCAATATAAAAAAAAAAATATAAAGGAAGCCATTGATTAATTTGTGGGTCGAACCGTCGAAGAACGTGAGGTATGTAGGGAGTGAAGTAATTTTCAGCTGGAATACAGCTGGTACAGACCCATCAATCGACTGCTGAACGGTTTAGTCAGTCAAAACCGACGGCCTATCTTTTAGCTCAAGATATTTTCATCCATTAATTTCTACATCAAATTATAAAATATTTTTTATTATAAAATAAAGTTAACATATCACATTAAACTAGTCTATTTATATATATAAATATATATATTTTTTAAATTTCTTTGTAGATCTATGTATTAATCACCTTCATAACCCAATGCTATATACAATTTCCCTTTATCTTTTTCTGTTTATTATTTCTAAGGCAAAAAAAAAAAAGAACTCAGAAAATCTATGCAAGTAAGAAAAGCGTGTGGGGATTTGGTAAGGGTGACGAGGTCCAAGGTTTTGGCCGACGACGCTGTGGGAAGAAGAATCAAGAAGGTTGATACGGATGACTGGTTTGAAAATGGCATGCTGCTTTTATTAGACTAGGAGGGTGAGGTGAGTCCTCCCTTCTCCAAAGAAACCGTATACTTTCTGTGACTTTGCTGCAGGATGGGCTTTCTAAGGATCTTCCATGAAGTGTGCTGCGTTTATTCTTTTCACAATTGATGTGAAACTCGAACTCGTTTGCGTGTGCTTTATCTCTTAAAAAGTGTTACGGTTATAAATTTTTTTTATAAAAATAAATCTATAAATTGATATGATTTTATATTATACGTTAGATTTATCTTATAATAAAATTAATTTTATAATTTAATGTACTATATTAGACATTTTAGTTTGTGTATTTACTTTTTATAAAACTTATTTGTGATTAAAACATCTATCAAAGTTTGAAAATCTTGGGAATTTAACAAAAATCATCTTAAATGGATCTTGGCCCATCAACTTGTACGAAGCCTTATCTACCATGCATTCCCCCCCCCCCCCCCCCCCTCTTCAATCCGAAATGTGTTAGGAAGTGAGATGTGTTTATAGTTTTTTACTCTTCCAAACTGAGTTAAAAGAAGTTCTTTAAAGTTTAAATCTCATAAATTCTTGTGTCCTTTGAGCATGTAAGAGACATGTTTCTTTAATAAGGTTAACGATGTTTTCAACTTCTGAAAACTCTTCTATATGATCATACTAAATGGGGGGAACAAGGAGTATCAAGGCTCGGTATTCATTGTTGACTCCAAAAAATCAAAAAACAAAAGTGTCGGTTGGCGTCAAATTGCTTTACATAAATGAAAAAAAAGTATTATAACTACAAAAAAATTTTACAAAAATAAATTTACTGGCTGACATAATTTTATATGATATTTTAGATCTATTTTATAATAAAATTAGCTTTATAATCTAACGTATCACATTAAGACATGTCAGTTTGTGTGTTTATTTTTATGTGATCTCTTCACCGCTAAAAAGGTTCAGATCAGCTAAAAGATGTGACCGTTAAGAATAATTACTCTGTTTTCGACAGCTTTTATACAAACAAGTGTGGAGAAATATTTGTCTCAACCACCTAAATTAGATTAATGACAACCTAAGCATTAATATCTCTAATTTCAGGCCGACTCTTGCTACCTATTAGAACCTGCTAATCTTGAAAGGAAGGAAAGGTCAAGTGTAAATGAGCTTCCATGATGCCATACATGTGAGAGCACTCATAGTCACAACTTCAATGACTTCGAATCATCTAGCAATTTTACCCACTTCATTCCCTGGACCTGAACTAGAATCTTGTTCTTCTGCAAAGCTGCATTAGCATGGAACACGGTTGGGGTCAGTACTTTAGTTAGCTTGGACTTAAAAGTTAAAACACCCAGCATGAGATGATACATCATATACAAAGGAATACAAACCTAAGGGAGATAGAACCAGGTCCATTGCGTTTATACACAAAAAAGTCCTTGTGATACTGAATCGAAATCATCCCCTCGCTCGCGGCAGGAGACCCATGTAACCTCGCACTTGCACTGCTTCTGGAGCTTAATCCTGCGAGCAAACTTTCACCAACAATAAATATATATATATATATATATATATATATATATATATATAATATCTCACAACACGGGACCAAATGAAATTGTGTAGCCAAAGACAAATTATAAAGATGTTTTATCACATGGCATATGCAGGGGCGATCGTTAACAGACATTAGAAAAACCCTCCACAGGAGAGACATGTCTAGGGTTTGGAACCCAAATTTTTAGTGCAAAAGCAAAGTCAGACAATTTTAAATCACACAAAAGCACAAACAAACCGGTCACGGACAATCAAATTTTATAAACTCCACGTGAAAGAAGCCTGGAGCGTGTGTGTGTGTGGCATACAAACGGGGATCAATTGAACATGTTTAGTCACAGACAATTTATAAGTCCATGCTTTTGGAACTTAATCCTACAAGCAAAGTTTCACCAACATAGATATGTATATCACACAAACACAAACACAAACACATACGGTAATTGTTATGTTCGGTCACAGACAATAGAGAGCCCCTCCACAGAAGACATGTCTAGGGTTTGGAACCCAAATATTCTGTGCAAAAGCATGCCCAGATGAGTTTTATATTACACACAAAACCACAAACAAATTGTGGTCGCATACAATCAGATTTCAGAAATCTTCTGCAAGAACTGTCTGCTCAAAGCAGAAGGAAGATGACATCCTTGAAGTGTGATATTATTACCAGAGAAAAAGTAGAAAGCTTAAAATGAATACCCAAAGCCCAATTTGATGACTGTGTAACAGTGGAAAAAGAAAAGAAAGCTTGCAAACATGAATCAGTGAATGAATTATCTTTCTCAACGTAGTAATATATACATATATATACAGGTAGTGTTTAGCAATACACAGACTAGAAATTGTTCCATTCCATGATTTTCAATCACTGACCCAACCAAATCAAGAAATAATTCCATTCCATCTTCCATAGCTTTTTAAATCATGGTTAAATTGTCGAGTGCAGTTATCAAAAAGTGGAAAGCAAAAAAAATGAAATTAAGAAGTTGATAAAACTTAGAGTGGTCTCATTGAAGCAATGGTTTAGATAATATAGAAAGAAAAGGCTATAATAGTCCATTTCTTACTCCATGAATGGGATAAATTAAAATAAATGGGACCTGGATGGTCATTTTGCTCATGCAATGAGGGTTATAAAAGTATCCACATGATGGGGAAAATGAAAATCAAATGAAAATTGGCGAATAATCTGAATATCTGTTTATATAGCATTTGTTATATATCTCATCATAATTGATAATCACAAAAAAAAGATGACCATTTTTTAATGTCATATGTAAGCAGAGTGAGAAACCAAGAACCCAATAACACCATAGCAGGCATGGTTTGCACTAGAACAGAAACATCAGAAAAAGTTGAGTAATCAGAAGAAATGCTGCAGTCCAAGATGCAAATCAATATAAACCCTCAAACAATCTTTTTTTCTTAAAATTATCTGAAGAAGCTTTTCATCCACCATGCTATCTGTCACAATCAACAGATGGATCCTACATTTTGCATTCAAATAAACTGACACTGATGTATTCCCATTCCAAACACAATTTCTGTCCCCAAGAAGATCGCATTCCCTCTGCAATTTCAGTGGGCAAACATATCATTTATAGAAGGTTTGAAGACTAAGTTCGGGAGCACACATCATACATCAGAAGAGTTTATCAGTTGACGTCTTTTTCCACTGCATTAGTGGACAGAAAGCATAATATGTTTGAGAAGGCCACATGATATAGACTAGAAGAGAAACACAAAGCTTCTAACTTTTCATTCAAGGTTGAAATGAAAAATTGGAAGGAAACTAAAATTTAAGATATTAACTTAGCATCACGTTACATACTCAAACCCACTAAAGAATTCTACATAAAATTCTCTGGAAAGATCTATGGAATGTGTCACAATGTTAAAGATTTGAGGAAAGATATGACTTCATACAATGTTAATTCAGCAACGACAACCAAAATTCCATGAATTGTGGTCCTAAGTGTCAATAAAATAAATAAATGAACGGGTACACATCCCTGGTAGACTGGAAGTATACAAGAGGACAAAAAGAAAAGAAGAGAACAATGAAATAAATCAAAGTCTGAAGTTCTGAGCATCAACAAAATCCAGAAAGGAGTCGCCAATAGCAAAAGAAGCAACCTAGAGACACGAGAGTAGCTTCTTCAAGAGTAAGTTTCTCACAAATAGGAAGCTCTGTGTCTCCAGCATTATACACAGAATACCACTTTTTTGGGGGTAAGCAATATCCAGGATACCAAAAAGGCCAATACATACTTGTTTCCAAATTGGGAGGAAAACCCGATGCCGAGTTTTTAGCAGGTAAATTTTGGATGTTTTGTCCAGTACTGAGTTTAGATCAAACCCAACAGAACCGAAATGCAACGCATGAAGGTAACCCAAAGAATTTATGGTATATATGGAACAACAAAGTGGATACTCTACCTTGAAAAGTTATAATGAGGAAGAAGATAAGTGTGATGACCATGGCAGAAAGGCCGCTGTTGTTTAAAGGTGATGCCTTGGCTGCCTTAATCTTCTTCAGTGCCTTTATTCGTTCAACTCTTGCACGCTTTCTCATGGCAAGCTCGGCCAGCTCCCTAACCAACTTCCTATCAGCAGCATCCAATATTGATGGCCCTTTAGGAGGTCTTGGCGGCTTGAGAGGCTTTCTAGCATTCTTCTTCTGCATCTCTCCAACCACACAAATCTTCTCAACATTAGCCTCTCGGTCTCCCGTATCTTCCCCTCCCAACCTCTTTTCTATCACCACCAATTCTGCATCATCATCGTCCACATTCCCTACCCCGCCTTCAATATCCACTTCAAAGTGATCTTTTTCCCTCGAATCCATGCTAAGAACTACTCTTCAGAACGCGGAAACAAAGGACCTCCCCCCCCTACCACTATTCCAAAGCCCAGTTCTTTGAACTAAGACCGACTACGCCTGTACCTTACGTATCTCATTTGAAACCGAGTCCTTCTAATTTCTCTGCTCAGCAAGTGGAACGTGGATGAAACCGAGTCCACATTCCCTATCCAATAATCTAAGATGTCGTTTGGTTACCTAGTTTAGATGAGATAGCCCTGAACTACGAAATTCTAGGGCAAAAATAGACCAAATACCTAATAACCCAACTTTGACAAAGTACGAAGGAAGAGCCATCGCATTATCCAAAATGGATAAGGCAAAGACAATAAAATTAAGCAAAATCCATTGAAAAGGAATAAGATTTGCTAAGAAATAGGGAAATGAGAAGCATATTTGAAGGTTTGTCAAAGAGTCAAATAGTCAAAGTTAAGCTTCGTTTATTTTTAAAAATGAGATAAGATAAAATGAGTTGAGATTAAAATTAAAAAGTTAAATAAAGTATTATTAGAATAAATTTTTTAATATTATTTTTATTTTAAAATTTAAAAAAATTGAATTATTTATTTTATTTTGTATTGTAATTTGAAAATTTTGTAATAATTAGATGGGATAAGATGAGATAGATTTAAAAGAGTTGAATTATTTATTTTATTTTATATTAAAATTTAAAAAAGTGTAATGATGAAATTGAGATGAAATGAAATATTTTCGAAAATAAAAGAAGCCTCTAAGAATTAATGGTATGATGAAACAATAATTATAGATTACTACCTTATTATTATCTATTTATTATTATTTTTGTATTTGATTTGTTTTAATTTTTATTTTATTTAATAATTAAAAAAGTGAGTATTAGTAAAATTTTATATTTTTTAATTTTTTTTTAATGATTAAAAATTTTAAAAAAATATTTAAAAAAATAACTAAAAAAATTAGAATATATTTAAATAGATTAATAGTTAGAAGATAGTAACCCATGGTCCAGGTACAGAGTTTGCATGTCTCAGCACGCACTTTCGGAGACAGGACGACCATTTTAAAATTTAATTATTCTAAATGGGTCTTTCTCTCTGTCAGCTAAGCTTGTCCATATACGGCAACGGATAACTGCCGCTGCCGGTGATAGCTACACCGAAGATCTCTATCGAGCCCACCTTGCGAAACTTCGTTCAAATCAGAGAAATAAGAGCATTCAACGGTCTAGGTCCAAAATTTAACTAAAAATTGAGGAAATTGAGGTTTTGGTTAAGTCAAAAAGAGAGATTAATTTATATTGAACTATCTATTTAAAATTTAAATAATAATATAATATTAGATCTTCTAATAATATTTTTTTATATTTTACAAATACATTTTATATATTAATTAATAATTTAATTTTTACTTAAAATTATTGTTTCATAACTATTTTTTTTCTCAACCTAATTATCTAATAATAGCCACTAGGTATATTTTTAGAGTAAAATATTATTTTGGAGATGATTAATGGCTTGTCAAATTTAGAAAAAAAGATGAATTTACTGTAGTTTAAAAGTGGAGTCTTGGAGTTTTGACTACTTCAATACAGATCATTTTTTAGTTACTTAGCCAAAATTTGGCTAGGCACAACTCTGTGTGTCGAAAATAAAGATTGTTTTTTCCTTAAGCAAATACATTAATAAAAATTAAAAATATTTCTTTGTAAGAGATTCCAAAAGAAAATTAGGTTTTTCATGTCTTTATTGTTTCATTTTAAAAAAAAAATCAAAAGGTTATTTTTTTAATTATCTTTTTAATTTTTTTTTAGGTTTTTTTTTAATTTATGTTTTTAAATTTTCATTTGTTATAATTATTATTTTTTTAATGTTTTTGTACGTTTTTCACTCGAACAAAGATTTGACAAGTGAATACCTGTAATGGCAAAGGAAAATTGCAAAGGAAAATATAAAAGTCACCGATAATGGATTTTGATTGTTTTTCTTTTTTTTTTATTTAATAATTAAGGAAATGTATTTTAATGATGTTGTAAATTTTTTAATATGTTTAAGGGGATTAAAAAATTATACTTATCAGGCCCATATTAAAAAATGCATTAAAAGAAAGCAGAGAGAGAGAGAGAGAGAGAGAGAATTACACTTATCAGGACCAGAATTGGGAGTCGTAACACTACCCAACGGTGAATGGGCCGATGTGTCAAACTTGAAGAACATTTTTAGACTATGTTTGGTTAGACAAATCATCTGATCTGATCTAATCATTATAATTTTTTCAAATTTTTACATAAAATATAATAAATAATTTAACTTTTCAAATCTCAAAATAAAAATTATATTAAAAAATTATATTTTAATAATATTTTATTTAACTTTTACCTTATTTCATCTGTGTAATTAGACGAGACCTTAGTATTCACAAAAGTGGGAAAAGACTTTGGCATAAACGTGTGCATGTTTACATGAGAACAAAACGGCCTAGAACTAGAAGTGAGAGGTTTCGCACTTTTTAACTTCAAACTACTATAATATTGTACTTACTACTCCAAATTATCGAAATTGATACATTATATTCAATAATAATAATATCTACTCCAAATGTAGTCTTTTATATATATATATATATATATATATATATATATATATAAAGAAGAAGAAGTAAACCTCACTGTGAAAAAATGTGAAAAACTCTTTTTTTTTTTTTTGTGTGGCTCATTTTTTTACAAAAGACTTGCACAAAACTTGTCAATTTGAAACTTGTCCCTAACATTATTATATATATTCAATTATAAAAATTGACACTTTGCACTCTCATTTAAAATCTGATCGTCAAGATCATGCTGCATAACTTATTTTTCATCCATATTAGTGGTTAAGATTGGATGAGGATGCATAGGGGACATTTTCTAAATTTGAACGATACGAGGCGTTTAGACAGTTTAGAGTGCAAAACCCCTAATAGCGAGAATGCAAATGTAATTTTTTTTTAATCATTTTTTTTCTCCCCAGATAGCATTTGATGTGCATGATCAAGTCTTACTCTCCCGTTGGTATCATTTCGAAACCTCTACCTCCCATCACTTCCGGACTTCCTATGAGTGAGCCATTGAGAATATATTCATTAGCAACCACTTTCAACTATTATTTTTTAAATAATAATAAATAAATAAAACAGACAGAAAACCCCCCAACCAAGAGAGGGGTGAAGGGGAACTGCCCAACACCAAAGGAAGAAGGGTACCAGGGGTGGGGCAGAGTGCATTGATCTACGGGTCAAGGACTAGCTCCTAGAACTTCTCTTGCAACTGGCTTTGTGTATGGTCCAATTAGATTTACATAGCACTCGTTAATAGAAGCATCCTCCAAGGCTGGACAAACTTCAAAAACCGAAGTTGAAACTCAATGCTTCACATTGCGTAAAAACAACGCCGCAAACCATGTTGCTGGCTCCTTTTGCAGCATTCATGGCTGCAAGTGCTCTGCGAAATTGCTCTGCAGAGACATGAATTAGGTTTCGCACCAAGAACAATGTCAAAGCACAATATTATTTCACCTAGTAGTGGGGGACATTTTTAATAACGATGTACCATGGATGCCT
Source organism: Cyclocarya paliurus (assembly GCA_029856935.1). Taxonomy (NCBI): domain Eukaryota; kingdom Viridiplantae; phylum Streptophyta; class Magnoliopsida; order Fagales; family Juglandaceae; genus Cyclocarya; species Cyclocarya paliurus. Next base: position 12,241,615 of record CM056949.1, read on the forward strand.
ATATACCAAATGCATCAGCAATCTTTCTGCTGGACATGCTAGAGTAGATCTAAAACCAAGAAGCTAGAAAAATTTGCTAGATAACGCATCAACTCCGGGGAGTTGCATCAAACTGGCAACTTCAACCTTCAAGCCAGAAGGTATCAACTTGTATGATAATAAATCACCATACTCTCATAATAACGAAAATCAATCCACCAGTGAAAAGAACCAAAAATTTAAAAGATGCAATTCCACGGCTCTTTGTGAGATATCGTATTGCACATTGCATAGACTAGGCTGCTTGCACATTTCATACACCAATTAGAAAAATAAGAAACTTCAGATACTACCTTGGCAACGCAGCTGACCCACTCCACCGCTGTGGGCTAGCATTCAAACCATCTAAACTCAGACACTAGGATTAAGGTTAGGTTTGGATAGTTAGTTGAGATGAGATGAGTTGAGATGAAAATTAAAAGTTGAATAAAATATTATTAGAATATTATTTTTTAATATTATTATTATTTTGAGATGTGAAAAAGTTAAATTGTTTATTGTATTTTATGTGAAAATTTGTAAAAGTTGTAACGATGAGATGAGATAAGATGGGTTGAGAGTATTTCTCAATCCAAACTTAGCCACGCCTAGCATACCACTCAGATTTCTGTCAGTGTGTACCAGACTCCCAACATCTTGATATAAAACCAGGTAATTTAAGATATATCAAGAGACATGGTAGACTGCAGTTAGAATGTTGTGCAGGACATGGAAGAAATTTTCGAGTAAACTAAATAAAACAAATATTATAAAAAAAAAATTACTTAATACTCTAAGCAAATAATTCTGCCAAAAGCACTAGTCATTACTAAATGCAAACTCTCAACCATTCAGGAGTCATTAACCTCAAAATACTACTTCCTAACCAATAAACCAAAACCCAAGTCTCACTTCTCTACAACAAAGTTCTGAACAGGACCAACCACCAAATTGAAAGAAATTGATTCTACCAGCACAAATGATCCCTTCTCAAGTTTGAAACAGTAATTAACTTACCTAGATATTGGCCTCCTCTGTGCATTATGCATACCCGAGCAAGATCTGGACCCTGAAAATTTTTGGAATGAAATTTAAGCTAATGCTTTAATAGCAATAGATCAGCTATACCCACCAAACAACTGCAATATCTGCCGCCTATTGCACCCCGTCTGTTGTGCATTAACATCTGCACGGTCTCTTAAATTATAAAAGCCTTTTTATATGTCCACAACGGCAGCCAAAGAACCTGTCTTATGATGTGTATACCTTACCATGACTTTCGACAAGGACATTGTGGGATGCCCTATTAGGTAGGCAAAATAATAGATAAAATACCAGAAATTGTTTTCTATTTTTTGACTTAAGAGCAGGACAACTCACCAGTCTTAAGCATAAGGATTAGTATCGATTGTAAGGGTTTCCATAATCTTCACGCCTCTGACGCTGAAATTCATTAAATTTGTCGTGAGGCCCTGAAGAGTAATTTTCTGTAGGGTTTGGATAGCGGCTTCTTGAATCAATTGCTAAACTGGCCCCAGGATAATGAGGATTGGCCAAGGTGCCATCATATTCGGAATAACCATACTGTTTATTACCACCAAAACCAGAAGAGGGCAATTGCTGATGTGCCTGTTGTTGACGCCTCTTGGCATCAAATTGGAGAAACTCCTCCCACTGTTTTGCATGAGTACCCTTCAGAATAGCCAGTTGCTTCATGTAGTTCTCTCTCATCTCCCTAATAGCCTTTGACCCGTAGAATCAATAGTTAGAAATCACAAGCTCAAAATCCATAACTAAGAGGTTTTTAACAACAATTATGTGCTCCTTGGTACAGCAAATCACATAGTAGTTCACCCTACAATGAGAAACAAGATTAAAATGATCTGTCTAATGGGATACATCTTCCATTCTCATCTTAGTTTCATTAAAAATTTTGAGCTTTTTGGGCAATATTTGTAAATTCTCAACTCTTATTACTCAACTTCAAGCTTTACCACGGCTGCAAAGCCTACTTATATAATAATAATAATAATAATAAAGAACCCCATGACTGCAAAACCCTTCACCAGAATATTTGCCACACTCATATGCACTGAACAGTCTAAAGGCACAGAGGTAATTATAATAGCAAGCTTTACCATCACAAAAAGATCCACCTGGCACTCCACTTAACAATTAAAAAAAGTGTAGAAGAAGGGAAAGAGAGGGGGGGGGGGGGGGGGGGGTGTTGGGGTAGGGGGGCGTTTAAAGAAGAAAAGATCAGGCTAGACATGCAAGGCATTAGCACCGAAAGACTCGTTTTCCAGGAGATCAAATGAGGAGAAAAATTCCACTTCAAAAGCATTTTCCCACTTAATTTAGAAATTTTTTTTTTAAACACGATCTCTATATTAATTTAGAAATTTCTGCCTTGGGGAGGTTCCCCGACATCAAAAAATATATATATATATTAATTTAGAAATTTGAACTTCGTAGACTTCATCGATGTTAAGGAATTAAAAAATGAATATAACCAAATATTGTTGTGTAAAGCCATATGCCCAAAGCCGCACCATTTTCCCCTCCATAAAGCTTTCCTTAGACAAACTACTTTTAAAAAAGCAAGCTTATGGCCAAAATTTTAGGATTATACAAAAAAGAAAATAAAAAATTTTCATATTTCGCAAAACGTCTGAATATTTAGTGTAAGTTGAAAATGGCCTAGGCCCATTACACCCATTCTCACACTGTATGTACACCAGCACTACGAGATAGTTCTTACCTCACGATGCCTGTAATTTTCTTCATCTTCTTCCTTGTCACAAATTCTTTCAAGTTCCATTGCCTCCCTTTTAAACTCCAACTCTAGTCCTTCTAATGTCTGAGGGAAGGAATCAAACTGACGACCAGTTTGCATATCAGATCCTCTCCTCTCATTATCCCATCCATCAGTTCTATAAGCATTGATGCTCTGATTATTACCATCATATGAATTATTTGACTTGCCTATGTAAGGAGGACATGCTGGAGACTTTGAACGGCTTGAGCAACCTCTAGCTCCATTATTACCATACGCTTCATGAAATGAAGAGTCTGTTAAGCACTTCATTCAAGATCCTAACATAGATGGTAGCTTTAATCAACACACTATCTTTATATTCTCATAGTGAAATCATCCAAGACAAAAGGTCCAGACGTGCCTCCAGTCTATAATCTCCTTTGGTGGACAATCAGATCAGTTCAGACTAAACCACGAAACGAAAGTTGACTTCAAACCATACACAAAATGCCTAAACATAAGAACTTACCTCTTGCTGCAAGCAAATGATAAGCAACAAGCAGCACCATTAAGTGCTCAGAAAATATGAGAAAATAAATTCAAAAACACATAGGGCGTATGTAGGAACCTAAAAGATCCACAAAATACAAGCATGTAGTAACCAGCTTTCTATGGACACCATAAACATATCCCATGCTGTCCCTACCTTGTGGAGAACCCCTTGAAAATTTCCGTATATCATCCCGAATATGGTCTTCTGCAACCTTGTCTTGCCTACCAAACCTCTGCTGAACCTGAGATGCATTCTGAGAACTAGAATGTGACCTTTGGGAATCAGAGCGTCGCAACCGTGTATCAGCAGGGCTTTGTTCAGGTGACCTAGATCTTGCCATGTGGGAACTAGACGAAACCCTTTGTTCACCTTCCTCCTTAATCACTTTGTGCACAGCATCCACACCTTTTGCCAAAATTAACCTATCCTTGCCACTGACAATAATAAATTTCTCCTCCATCTTGATTTTGCAACCAATATCCTTTTCAATCTTTTGTATAACTTTCTCTGTAAAAAGTGCTTTCACATGCTTTTCTCTAGCAGGTACCCTCTCAAAAAAATCTTGAGACTTGCGATTTGCTCCAAGAGTAGAAGGGCACCCCTATAAATATGGAAAACAGCAGGGCATTTATGAAAAAAAAAAAAACTTATTTTTGAAAATCAGCAATGTAATTTATGATATACATGAGACTTTGTGGTTTTCAACTAGTTTCCAAGGGTTTGTATAATTATAATGCCAATTCAAAAAAAGGCAAGGCTTTCACTCTATTTTCACAACTTTATGAATAAAACACCAAAATAGATTTGAGACATGGAAAATAATGAAAGCTAAGAAAGGAGAAATGATATAAATGAGCAACAAATTATCCAACCAAAGGTAGTTCAGCCCATCAGTGTACGATGACTCACATACGGACATTAAACTCCATCCCTGCCCATATTGTTGCTTCCCAAAATGTTGAGATAATACTTCACTTAGGCAACTATGAACTGTTTTAACACAGTAACCTCACAATTCAACCCAACTATGAACAATAAAAAAAAATCCTGATGGCCCTACATTATGACTTTGTACTATCATTGTTCAGCTTCTTCTCTTATGTTAAAATCCCTCCTTGTATGTTTGTGCTACAGTGCAGAGATGCATATCTGGATTAAAGTTACAGCAATAAAAGTTAATCTCGGAGAAACAATGGAGAGCTAAATGAAAGCAGATGTCAAACTAAACTGGTCAATTGATATGAACCTGGAAGGGTCCAAGAAATATCTGTTGAAATGGACTAGATTGTTCACTGTAACTAGATAAATAAACTCCTACACCAGACATATTCCAATAATAAAAGCTTCAATTTGACATGTGATATGCTATCATAAACCTGACCTAATCCCAGCAGGTTGAAACAATAAACTCGAGCAGTGCCACTCATATCGATAAGGTATAAACCCAATAACTCTTAACATTTAACAGGTAAGCACAGCAACAAGGAAAATTTATACACGTGCAAATTCAATACATATGTATGCACGCACAAAAGCTGATAGTATGCAATAATCCCCAAAAAGTACAACTAACACGGCATTTCTAGAGAATCCAGCACTACCTGAGTAAAGTGACCAGACTCTCCACATATTTTGCAAATCAATTCCTCTTCTTTCCTTTTCTTCCAAATCCTCTCAGTAGCTTTCGACTTGGCCTCCCAAACCTTAGCTTCTCGGCTTGTGAAATCAGTTGGAACAGCATTTGGGTCACGAGGAGGTTCCTCTTCCTCATCGGAACCCGCATGAGACCTTTTGTTTGTCTTTACCTTGTCCTGTACATTGGCAGTTGTCAATCCCAGAGGACCCGTGTACTCCTTGTAAAGCTCACTAAAGTCATCGTCAATATCTTGGTCTGATCTTGTTGCCATCTCATAACAACCTTAACAAAATCTGGCACCTACATTTTCAAACACTGTACCTTATTAAACCCAAACGTGAAAGTGATATTCACAAAGCATCGATCAAGAACCTATATTTTACAGTAACTTCATGGTGGACTTCTTGAGATCTTAATAATAAAGCTTCAGATTTATTACTGGCATTGAGGGGCACAACTCAAGTACATAGGAAGTATACAAAAGGATACACTCCACTGGCAGGAAGAAGAAAAACAAAAAAACAAAAATCTCAGCTGGAGAATTGCAAGCTGTTGAGCAGTCATCCAAGCATATAGATTGTCGAAAATTATGGCTCTTAATTCTGACTCTGTCATCTCACGATTTCTACAAATTCAGGGCATTGCATTCTTGCCAAATTCACCACATTAAACATAAAGGTACCGAACATCTGAATTTCTAAGATCATCACAAGGATTTTGTGTAGCACTCCAGCACCAAGTTGGGAATATATATAACCCACGTAGAGTTGGTAGGTTATAGAGTTAGTGATGGGTGTTAAGTCCCACATTCGCAACTTATTAGGTGAGATTGGGCTTAATAAATGATTCTAAATGAACTTCAAATTGACTAGTCTTTTGGGGTTATAGCATAGAAGTAACTAGAGTTGCTCTAGATTCAGCCAAAAAAACTAGTGTTGCTCTAGGTTGTTGCATATGGTATCAGAGCCACCTAGTAAGGTCAGTCGTGATACTAGAGCTTTGCATGACATGGCCTAGTGAAGACGTCGGAAATTTAAGGGGGGCATTACAAACGCCCAACCAGGGATATGAATAGCCCATATAGAATGAGTAGGTTATCAAGTTAGTAGTGGGTGTTAAGTCCTACATTGGCTACTTACCAGGTGAAACTGGGATTTACAAGTGTTTCTGGGAAGTTTTAAATTGACTATTCTTTTTGGGGTTATAATGAAGATGTGGCTAGCCCTTTCCCCAAGTTGTTACATTCCACCGCCCTCATGGGCATAACCCAATCAAAGCCAAAAGTTATAAATATTGCCTCCCATAAACTCCTAGCCAATTCACAATGTAATAGAAAGGTGATCAATATTTTCCCCGTTTCGTTGTGAGGTATCAAGATTCAGTCTCAGGTTTGCTTGCAAATACAGCCCTAAGGAAGCTGCCCTTAGGGCGTCTTGTGTCTCCAAATTCACTTCAAGGCAAATGAGTTGACTAGAGGAATGAGTGTTTTAAAAATGAAAACCTTGAAATTCCGTTATATGCTTTGAAATGTTCTAGATTTTCTAACTACATCTTAATGTTATGTAATTTTGGTTTCTTTATTCTACTTAGTCGGTTAGTCGGGTGCCTTTTCTTGTGTGTACTCTAAGTACTTGGGTTTCACACCTATGTGTAATAAATATATCAAACATTCTCTTATGAAAACTAGAAAAAGAAAAAAATAAATTAGGTTTTGTTTCTACAAGAAATATAGTCATATATTTTGGTTTGAAACTTCTTGCATTTCAACGCATCTCTACCCAGGGACGAGGCCAAGGGAGGGCAAGGGGGGCCAAGGCTCACCCAAAAAAAGGATAATACATATATATTTTTTTATGACTAGAAAATTAATAAATTAATAATACTCACACACACACACACACACACACATATTATTCTTGTCTAATTTGTATATCTACCTTACTTTTTGGTATTTCTTTCTTGTTCTTGTCCACAATCCATAATTGGCACTGGCCAATGTTCTTAAATGGCCAGTCTTAAGGGGTGCCTTGCAAATTGTCAACAATTTTCTAATAGATCTTTCTTATATATCCTCAAATTAGAATTTGGTCTCATTTAGAATTTTTGGGTAAGTTGGTAACTAGGTTTTATTTTTCAGTTTTATTTCAAGAAATTAAATTAGAATATAATATTCACATAAGATTATTTCTCTTTTAAAGTTTGTAATTATCTGGTTAAAACATATTTAACAAAAAACTCCATATTCACTGGATAGCTGGCTACGCAATATGCAATTGCGCTACTTAAAAAATTTTAAATATATGACGCTACTGCTATACATTATTCAGTAAAATACAAAACTTGGTTTATGATTTTATATATATACAAAACTTGTTTTTAGTTCTTATATTAGATCGTTTCCATAATTCAACTTCTTCTCTTAATTGCAACATATGAAAAGCTTAGATATAAAATTACTGGTATTTATGGAAGAATGCAAATTTGAAATTTTTTTTTTCTTATTTTTTACTTGTTTTTTATCAATTTGTTAAATATGTTTCTAAAAATTTCCAATTCAACTATTTATTCTAGACCTAAAAGTACTCCGCCCCTCCAAAATTGTAATCCTGGCTTCATCCGTCTCTACCAATGAACTTCACTCCTTTTTCATCTTTGAGAATTTCCAGTGAAACAAGCGAGTACTAACCGCAATGAAAATCGGAGTCAGTGAAATTTTTGCGCATACTACGCTAAGCTAAAAGCGAATGCTTCAATGTGAGAGTACAGCTAAAAAAAATGTTTTCCAACATAATCAAATGTTAGGGGCACGGATAGTGAACGATTGGAATCACTGCAAGAATCGGAACCGCATGAAAACACAGAGAAAAGAGGAAGAAAATAAGAGGAATGGGAAGAAGAAGCAAGTGATACCTTGCGAGAGAGAAGATAGTTAGGGTTTCGGTCGACGACGAGAAGCTTGGGAGGGGTTAGGGCTCTGGCTCTTTCATTTTCACCGCCAATGAATCGGTTAGCTTTTATTTCTATTTTTGTACTTTCTTGGGATAATCAACTAAACTTATTTTAATTTTAATTTTTTATTTTATTGCTATTTTATAATTTTATTTTACATGAGAATGATTATATTAAGTTTTTTTTTTTATATAAATAAATGGTAGTATTAATAAGAATAGGCATAATATAAGTACACAATATGATATACAAGATATAAAACTTATCTAGTTCGTTATAAAAAAACAAGAAAATCATGTCATTTAGATCATTAAAATCTACAGCAATAGCCCAAAGAAATAAGGTGCAGAAAAATAAAGTTCTAAGTTCTTTTATTATCTGCTCATTATCTTCAAATGTCGGTTCGTTATGCTTTCGTTATATCCACCACATAAGACAAAGAGGAACCATCTTCTACACAACTTTGATTTATAGAGCACCACTCGGCATTACTCAACTAGCCAATAACTTTGCCATTGTAGCAGGCATCACTCAATTTAATCCTATTCGACTGAACACTTCGCTCCACATGGCTCTAGCTGTCTCATAATGTAACAAAAGATGATCTACTGTGAACCGAGAAGGTACCCTTACCTACAAGTGTTCACCACAGCTTATCTTCAAGTAGTCCAAACATTTTCAAATAGTACACTTGGCTAAAAAAAGTCTCAAAACTGTTTATTTCCCAAATCTTGAACTGCTTTACTAAAAGTGACATTCCAATATACTTGGTCCCCTGAACGAACCATGAGATCCGACACCAAAACTTATTGATCACATGTCACTCGAAAAATGAATGGGAAAGCATCTACTAGAGCGTCCTCCTTACACCAAATGTCCTTCCAAAATTTTAAACGAGTACCTTCCCCCACCATAAATTTAGCATGACGAGTAAACACCCCCACCCACGTCTTATGTACTTCCAAACCCCCATCCTATAGGACTCATTCCCCTCTCTAGTACACCAACCCCCCCCCCCCCCATAAGCTACTATATTTGCAATCAACCACTAATTTCCATAAAACTTTCAAATCCAATTTGTATCTACAAAGCCATTTCTCAAGTAGTGTCTGATTAAATGTTCTCAAGTTCTTTATCTCCAACCCACCTAAAGGGATTAGTCTGCACACCTTATCTCAATTGATTAGACGAAACTTTAATTCATCTCTCATCCCATTCCATAAGAAGTCATGATAAAAAATTTCGATCTGCACCGCCACGCTAGTTGTAATTGGAAATAAAGATAGAAAATAAGTTGGTAAGTTAGAAAAAGTACTCTTGATAAGAGTCACCCGACCTCCTTTCGACAAATACAGTCTCTTCCACCCTGCTAATTTTCGTTATATTTTCTTAATAACTATATCCCAAATAGATAAAACCCGTGATGCAAACCCCAAGAGTAATCCCAAATATGTCATAGGAAGAGAAGCGACCTTACACTTAAGTGTGCTAGTCAAATGTCGAGTAGTACAGATGTTCCCAACAGACACTAACTCTGATTTATCGAAATTCACTCTTAAGCCCGATGCTACTTCAAAACATAGGGGAAATGCTTTTAGTGCCCTAAGGTGGTCTTGCTCTACATCACATAAACTTAGTGTGTCATCTGCAAATAATAGGTGGAAATTCGAGATAAGGCCCCTCTTTGGATCACCCACTGAAAATCCAACCATAAAACCATGGCTAACCACAACCGATAATATCATACTCAGGACCTCCATGATGACAACAAATAAAATGGGGGACAGGTGGTCTCCCTTCCTTAGACCTCGAGAGCTGTTGAAAAAATCTCTGGATTGCCATTGATCAAAACTAAGAATCTTGCCGTTGAAATGCATCATCTGATCCACATATACAATTTCTCTCCAAAGCCACATCTCTTTAGTAAGTACAAGAGGAATTCCTAGTTTATATGATAATATGTTTTTCCATATCTAGCTTACAAATTATCCCTGGAATGCTAGACTTTAATCTACTATCCAGACATTCATTAACTATTAGGACAGAATCCAGAACTATGATTATATAAAATTAAAATTATTTTAAATATATATATTTTTTATTTCACGATTCTATTCTAAATTAAGAATGATTATAGAAAAACGAAATTATTTTAAAAACTTCTAACCTCACGTTTTTAATGAACAACTATTATATATATATATATATATAAATCATAATTAATGATGGAAAAACATATTACAATTTCTAAACAAAAAAATAAAAACCCTCCTCATCAATCATCCCGGATGAAGAATTCGATAACTTCCTTAACATTTTAAATATAATAAATTTCTAAAAAGACCTCTTTTATTTGATTGGCATAATATTTTTTATATGCATTAGTAAAGCTATAAAATTTACTAATAAATTTGTCTGATAAAATTAAAATTAAACAATAAATATAAAGATATCTAAGAAGTCAAGACCTGGTTTAGATAGTAAGATAAGATGAGATGAGATAATTTGTAAATAGTAGTAAAATTTTTTGTAAAAAGTATTAAAAAGTTTGAATTAAATATGTTTTATGGTATTTTAGAAAATGATAGAGAAAAAGTTGAATAAAAATATTATAAAGTTAAAATATTATTAAAATAATATTTTTTATATTATTTTTATTTTGATATTTAAAAAGTTGAATTATTTTTTGTATTTTGTTTAGAAATTTAGAAAAGTTGTAATGATTAGATGAATATTTTGAAAATTTGAAATTGAAAATTGTTTATATTTGTGGTATTTGGATATTGAGATGAGGGGTAATGATACCCTTACACTTCATTTACTACTACTTTACTACACATTTTTTTCTTTTCGCTTTTTGAATCTGGATTAAAAATATCAAAACATGACCTTCTTACATAATTTATAAGAAAATAAATTTAATCAATTAACATAGTCATGTAATTTAATTAAAAATAAATTTTATTTTATAAAAATTGACATTTTTTTTGTTCTTTGAGTAATTTTTATAAAATTGAATTTATTTTTAATTAAATTACATGATTAATTGGTTGATTGAAATTTTCTTCTAAATTATGCAAGAATGTCATGTTATGAGATTTTTACTCCAAATTCAAGTAGTAAAAGGAAAAAAACTAACTGGATAGTAAAGGAATAGTAAAGGAGCTGTAAGGATATCATAATCCTTGATATGATATGGATGTAAGGACTTGGGAGGACTTTGCCATCCAAATCATACCTAAATATGTATATAATTTTGTTATCAATTTCTTAAACTATTATGTAAACATTTATTTAAAAGATTAAAAAAGAATCTATAAAACCCAGGCCTGTGGCCCAGGTAGATGAAACTCAACCTCAGGAGGCATATGATGTCATTTAGGTAAACTTTTTCTCCTTTTTACTTCAGTTTCCCCCTATCCGGACGGTTTTGTTTTTCCTCCTTCTAAGAGTATTAATATTGGTCTATGCATATGTATATGTAAAATTACCTCTTTTGTATAACCACTTTACCATTCAAGCAAAATTTTCACATTGATTTATACATATTTGAGACCAAATATTTAATATTTTTTTCTAAAATCAAACTTTTTATATATATTTTGTAATTAACATCTACTACATACATTTGACATTAATAATACAAATACAATAATAAAAAATATAATTTTTTTATATATTATATTAAAAATATAATAAAATGAAAAAAAAATATATAATATATTATAATAATAAAATAAATGTGTATGTGAAAATTTGTTGTGTTGTTGAAGGAGGGAGAAGAGGAAAAAATTGAGAGAGAAATAATTGAAGAAAAGAGAAATAACAATTAAAATATATGTTTAATGGAGTAGAAGAAATAACAATTTAGATAGTAACTGTTCATAACTAGTTAAATTTATACATATGTATAAGTCACTATAGGTGATTTTAAGATCATATTATGTAAATATAATTTTACATATATATATATATATATATAGACCAATATAGATCCTCTAAGCAATTTCGTTCAACCCGAATTTCTCTCGTTCTCGTATCCCATCTCCCCATATTTTTTTTTTACAGTTTCTTTTCTCTTATTTTCTCACTTTCTATCTCACTTACAACAGAAACCTTCTCTCTCTCTCTCACTCTCTCACACCTTCTTGGCCGAATCTGTGAGTCTTCATTGATGCCGTCTTCAAGCTCAATAACGTTAAGTGTTCCCTCCCTCTGAATCTCATCCATTCACCCCATGTTTCAGCAACTTCTTGTTGTTGTATATTGATTTGATTCCCTCATTCACATTTTTTTCTTCCCACTCAACAGATCTGCGCATCCTTTTTTCCCCTTATAGTTTTCGCGCATTGCAGTTATTGGGATTCAGTGGCTAATGGTAATCTTTCTCTTATTTTCTTTTGAGTTTCAAATCACTCTCCCCCACTCACTCTCTGTTTTTCACTAGCAAAGTTTTGTTTTCACAGATCACTACGCCGTACAATTTCATCCTCAAGAGCCTTGCGGGTTGACTTTGCTCACACTGGTAACCCCCATAAATTTCAGATTCCCCTCACTTTTGACTCTTAAGTAGCGGGTTCATCAATATTTATTTTCTTATAATGGGTTTCAGAGTTTAATACTTTCTTTGCTCTTGTTATTTCGCCTGATAGATTTTGTTTCCCTTCAAATTCCTTCAAATTCTTGGGTTGTGGCAAGTATTAAACCAGTTTAGATACCAATTGTAGACGTTTTTCACACAGTCTGGTCTTAGGTAAAATTCTCTTTAAAATTATACTTTAAGTTCTCTATTCTCACTTGTTTTTAAGTCTCTCACTCATTCCCAATTTTTTTTTAATATGGAATTTATCACCTCAGAGTGTACTGCTATCAGGTTCAGTGGGAAGCGGAGTAGCACGACCTCGTTTAGAAGTGCTACAAGGTAATCATGAAAGCTAGTTTTGGAAATTGTTGTATTTGTGCAATTACAATATTCGTGGATGAATCGTCGAAGTATATGAAACTTGGTTGGAAGTGTTGGGTGGTTTTGAGTTGTTGTAGTTGGTTGGGGTTGATGTGAAGGTGTAATTGGAGTTTTTGTCTTTGTGATATTTTGTAGTGTGCTGGTTGGTTATTTAGAGCTAGTTGGTTTCTATGTTGGAGTTTTCATATTGACGATTTTGAATCCATATTAATTGTTTTGAGAAGTTGTAATGCAAGTTGTTTGTGTTTTAATATTGGTTGTTTTATTAAATTTATAAAAAAAAAAATGGTTGTTTTATTGATGAAGGGTATTGGACTGGTTGTTTTGGGACTCTTGTAAGCCGGCTGGAGTTTTGGGTTTGACTCATAGGCTGGTCGAGTATCTTATTGCTGTGCAGGTTGCATGTAAAATGTGGAGAGTGGTTGATGTAGTGTTGGGGGTTGGTTATGATTGGTGCGATAATGGAGTCTGTGAATGGGTCGAGTGACTTTTACACGCTGGGAGTAATTGGGTGCTGTTTGGTTTCTGGAATTGTTTGTTTGTGGACTATTTAATGTACTTAACTAATTTAATCTTAGTCTATTTTACTCTTATGAAGGTGGAATGTTTTTAGCTAAGTTATTTATGAGTGCACACTCGGAATTCCAAAAATGAATAAGGGAAAGTTTCATAATATGATATTACCTGATTCGGCCACCAAGGATAGCACAACTCTACCAGGAGAGTTAAAACATGGTATATGATATGATATGTTGATATGATACGATACGATAAGAAGAAGAAAAAGATGTTCAGTTATGTTATGCCAAAGTGTTTTCTTAATATGAATAGTTAATTTTTTTCTTTTTAATATGAAAATGATTGATATGTCGCTTTGATCTGTTGTTAATATGTTTTGAGATCTACATATGAAAATTAAATGTTTTTATTTCTGCATCCTGAACTCTCTGAAAAGGCTCATGTTGTATGCATTAGTATATGTGCTTTGCTTACTGAGTTGTTGATAACTCACCCCCTTATCTTTAAAATATTTTCAGATGATGTGAAAGGTTCAGCTGAGGACCTCGAATAAAAAATGTGAGCAAGGCTAAGCTAAGGATAGGGTGTCGAGTATCTTAGGGTACTACTATTAACAAAAAGATTTCTAATGTTTATTAGATATGTTTATGTATTTGGTTTAGTAAGACTTACATATTTATCAATTTATTTTGTTGAGACTATTGGGAGATTATGGATCCCTTAGTTTATGTGATTATTGTAGTGATAACTTTGTTGAGATTAATTTGTGACGCCGGACAGGATAGTGATTATCCTGTAGGCTAGTTCCAACAGATGATTCACAGGAGAAAGTTCGCCCAAAACCAGAGAGAAAAGTCTCTAGGGTTTAACGGAATATTATAAAATCAAACCAAATCATCCAAATCAGTCCACAAGCCGGACTGTTATAGCCAAAAATCATGTTTATCCGAATTTTGCCAAAAATAGCAAATCTCGAAAATCACTCTAAATTGAAATTCAAAATAAAATAAGCAATCTGTAAAAAATCCGGCCCAAATCGGATTTAAAACGACTTCCTAAATGACAAGCGAAAAATTACCATAAATAATAAAAAGTAACTAAAACTAGTGATTCGGAGGGGAAAATAGCAGAATTTGAGGTCGAAAAAAAGGCACATGGAGCCATGCTCAATGTGGACAGCGTGCGCGTCGAAAGGAGCTTTCCGAATTGGGGTCTTATGTGCGATTTCGACACCCGTAGCCAAAGTTATGGCCAAAAGACTGAAACACACACTCAAAATAGCCCCAATGAGGAACAGGTCACAATCAATTCCTGCTTTTGCGCTGATCTGCCAACTCATGGTATCTCAGCGCCATTAAGGTGCAATCTGACAGCTCAACATCATCTGTCCCGGATCCTCCTGCATCAATTTGTATCTATTTGAAAAACATGAGTTTGTTTATTGTTTTCAAAATTTTTAGAGATTTTAGATATATTGGAAGACAGATTTATAAGTGACAAGTATTAATTTTTTGACTCATCCGAGTACGGGGCGTTACAGAATCTATCTCCATAAATGAAAAAACATAATAATGTTATAAAACAGATTATGTTTCATGTCAAACAACCCTCTCGTTTATGACTCCATTCGTCTTATATTTTTAAAATTATTGAAACTGAGCATCTAACCTTGGTTAAAGAAGAATTTTAGAGCAACAATTATCCTCTTCCATTCCGGACCAAATCATTTCATTTAGAAAAAATTTATTCATCCTCCACTATTCACATAACCTCCACACACCATACTTTTTTTATTTTTATTTTTTATTAAATATCTAATATATGAATAATGAAATAAAAAAATTAAATTAGTTTAAAAAGAATAAATTTTAAAAAAAATTTAAAAAAATATTAAAAAATATTAAAATTTAAAAAAATGTGGTGTGTGGAGGTTGTGTAGAATTGCTCTTTTAAATTTTCATACAAAATATAATAAACAATTCAACTTTTTCAAATCTCAATTCAATTTTTTCAAATCTCAATATTTTAAACTTTTATCTTAACACTATTCACAAAATTTTTAAAAATTCTCATCTTATCTCATCTACCAAACATAACTATGTTGGGATCCAGGTCAAAAGAAGTGCAACACTGTTAAAAAATAAATCCTAATTATTGTATTTTATGCATTTTTAAATTTCAAAATGATTTGTCATACTAAAAATTTTTACTTTAAATTTTTATTTCAAGTTCTTTGTAAAATCCAAATCCTTGTACGCAGTACGCCACTCTCCCTTACCTATCACACTATCCTCCTGTAGCTCATAAACCTTATACAATGCTAGGATCATTGCCACCATTACAACCTTCTTAGAATCGATTTTCACTATTACCCCCTACAAGTCATCCTTTTAAATTACCTACTTATTAAGAGGTAATTTCTCATATTTAATAACAATGCATGTAACATATTAACATCAAATTATTTTATAAAGAATAATTAGGACAATAATTAAAATAAACAAAACCTTAGTATAAGTTGGATTCTATAACACTAAATAATGAATTATGGAATTTATAACTGCATCATAAGCATAATAATAGCAAACCATTTAATGCACTCACTGTCCATGATTTTATGGTAACTTGTATTAATAAATTATGATTATTATATTTATAATTATTTTACATAAATTTAATATAATTGTATCATTTTACTAAAATAACTTTAATTTGTTATAAACTTATAATCACTATTTATTTAACATAAATGTGTAAAAAACTTATAAATATAAATAGTATTTTTATTTTTAAAATAATTATGAAAGATAATTTTAAAGACAAAAAATCTCCACAACCTCCTACTATTCATACAACTTCCACACATCACACTTTTTTTAATTTTTATTATTTTTATCTTTTATCAAAATTTTATTATATGAATAATGAATAGAAAATTTGAAATAGTTTAAAATGAATAAACTCAAAAATTTTTTAAAAAAATATTAAAAAATTTAAAAATTTAAAAAAATGTGGAGTGTGAAGTGTGGTGGAGATTGTGTAGTAAAACTCTTTTAAAGATTAGATTATGTTTGGGGGCAAAGATGAGAAATCTCATCTCATCTCTATCTCATCTCATCATTACATCTTTTTCAAATCCTTATATAAAATATAATAAACAATTTAACTTTTTCAAATTCTAATTTAATTTTTTCAAATCTCAAAATAATAATAATATTAAAAAATAATATTTTAAACTTTCATCTTAACATTATTTACAAAATTTTTAAAAATTTCAATCTTATCTTATCTACTAAGTATAACCTAAGATGGATGTGAAATAATACCCGAATATTTAACAATGTAAAAGAAAAAAAGAAAAGAAAAAAAACCCTAATATTTAACGAAAAAGAAAAACACTACCGGCGGTTTTTTCCTGAGCGAACGCTAGTTTTTTAAAATCTTCGTCTTCATTGCTCTTCTGATTCAGTCGAATTCTAGGGTTAGGGTTTCGCTAAGGATTTACAGTCAGCGAAGCTGGAGAAGCACAGAGGAGAACGTTTTAATAGCCACCAAGAGCCCCACTATCACCCCCATAACCACCACTCCGACCACCACAATCACCACGACCAGCATTTTAACAATCCTAACTACCATCCCAATCACCATGACCAGCACTTCAACAACCCCAACTATCACCACCACCACCACAATTACCAACCCGATTACCGTCACCACCAGCACCCTGACCACAGCTACAACCACCATCACCACGTGATCGCTGAACCAAACGATTTGTTTGTATCTGGAGGATTTCCGCCAAATGGCGGAGCTGGTGGTGTTGGCGTTGGTGACGGTGCGGGATATGGTCCTGGTTCTGGTTATTTTGGACGAAAAAGGTGGCGTCATCAATCAGCTCGAGGAGCTTCCCCAGGTTTGTGTGTGTAACTTTCTGTTTGGTTGATGGAAAAGAAAAATTTTCAATTAACTGAGTTAAATAGAAGTAATTGGTTCGTGATCATAGTAATTTTGAAAAGAACTGAAAAAAGAAATTTATGTTTACTTCTTTTACTCATTCTTTACCGATTTCAGTTCTCTTGTTGTAAGGCTCTAGCTGAGTTCTTTTACTTATTTTGACTGTACAAGTCTGGTATATTCCTCCCTTCACTTAGAAAGGTAATGCCTGCGGACTTCACTTTATTTTAATATGAATTCGCAAGCATTTTATTGCATAGCTTCACTCGCAACTTGCTGTTACATATCAGCAGAATGTGTTTCCTGTTACTTGGCTTTTAACCTTTCTTGTATTCGTATTCTGCGCTAATGATATTAGAGAATTCATAATCTACGTTTTTTATTATGAAAAAACTACTGCATTTTTTGGTTTGTATTTTTTTTAGTGGTTTCACGTGAAAACCATGTTAATATTTTCCGATTGCTTTATAAATGTACTAAGTTTTATTTTTCGTTGTTCCTTTTTTCCATTTCAGATCAAGTGGATGGTGTTGGTCATGTAAAACTTTATGTTGTACCAGTTCCGAGAACAGCAACTGAAGCTGATGTAAGTTATTGTTTCCCTTGAAGCATAAACATGTCTGCATTGCTTGCCATATGTTAATGTACCTCATCATCTGACCTGAAATTGTCTTTTGCCCACAAAGGGAGGTTAAGATAATTATCCACTACAGTTATATGAGGCATTCTTGGCTGGAAAAATCGAACATCTCCTCCCCCGGCTAGAATGTGCAACCAACGAGACTTTTTCATTAAATTTTATTCTTTTGAGATTGCTACTATTTTCCGTGCTTCTCATAAGTATGATATTTTAACTGTTGGATACCTCTCTTTACATCAGATTCGACCTGTCTTTGAAGAACATGGAAATGTAGTTGAAGTTGTTATATTAAAGGATAAGAGAACTGGTCAACAGCAAGGTATTGTGATATTATTCTTATGAAGATTTTTAATCCATATTATTATCTCTTTTCTGGCCCTCTGAATGGCTCTCCATGGTATCAATCTGCCAATTGTTCTTATTCATTCACTTTTATCATTTATTTACCATGGTGTACTAAGAACAATGTTGAAGATGACCTCAGGACTTTCAACCAGATTTTCATAAGGTAGATAGATTGTGCTTTTGTGCCATGAATGCTCTCACCTAGAAGTTAATTTATTGCAGACATTACTTATCAAAAAAAAAAAAAAAAAATTATTGCAGACAGTCAATCCTCAAAGTTCAGTATTCTTGTCAGATGATCAGCTATGTGCAATTCTTGGATGATTATTACTGACATTTGAGTACATTAATGGTTATATTTAACAATTGCATAACTATGTTTTATGTGTATTATTGAGTTTGATTTGATTCTTTTTTGTCTCTATTAGATTTGAAAGGTTGGTTTGGCTTGGATCATGCCTAAGAGCATGGTGAAATCTTTTTCACTCATCCAGAGGATTAGGTGGTAGCCCACAAATTTTGGCAGTCTGGAAATTGATTTCCATATACTTTTTTTTGCTGTATTTGGAAGGACATGAATGATATAAATTTCTAGGATCGCGAATGGACAATGGAGGAGATCAAGGCTTTGTTTTTCAATGCTTTCCTCCGTTGGACTTAGTTTCCATGATTTTCTTGTATCCTTTGCTTTTTCTATTTCTAGCTAGGTGACTTTCTTGTACAATCTCATTGTACTTGGATTCTGCTTTTCGCGCTTATAATGAAATTCTTATTACCTATAGGAAAAAAAACTTGTCAAATTGGATGGGGTTTTAAGTCTGAATTGTTTGTAGCACAAATTATATAAATTAATATATAGCCAATAGAGCTAGGCTACGAGACTGAGAATGAGATTGAGAGAATGAATGTTTTGCTTCTATCATGTATCATTGGAAGAATAATAGTAATTTATGGACAAAGCACTTTATGCATGAAGAAAATGATCTAACGAACATAATTTTACTTTTACAGGAAGTTGTTTTGTGAAGTATGCAACTGTAGATGAAGCTGAAGGGGCGATGAGAGCTTTAAACCATCAATATACTTTTGCTGGGGTGAGTTCTCCAGCTTCTAGTAATAATATATGAAGGCTTTTGCTGGTTTTGGTCAATCCACATTTGCTTATTTGTCTTACATATTTGTTTTTCCAGGAGAATGCTTCCCTCTTAGTCAAATATGCTGATAGGGAACGAGAACGTCTCGGTAATGTTCTATTTAAAATGCCTTTTCATTTTCTCCCAATCATGTATTTCCACTTTTATTCAGGTTTTCCCCTGCATCAAATCCCTAGCAAAGATTTTAGAATTTTGAGTCTCAACGTTTTGCCACATACCATTTGGATATCCTTTTGTCAATAATAGATGCATGAAGACTGTTAAACTGCCAAAATATTTCTTATGAAGAGCTAAAGAGATGTATTATACAAATGAACCTTAAGTGATAAAACTATTATCTTTCTTAGATAAGTACATTAACCTCTACAAAAAAAGTACATTAACCTCTAGGCCTAAATGGAAATGGAAGCTGAGCTGTCATGAAGCTGGCTTCTAACTAGAAGTTGATTCCAACCAGACACTTCTTAATTTTCTTGAGGTATGGATGTTAGTCATGATCGCTCGATCTGTGTTTATGTTGTGTGGAAATTTAATAGCTCAAAGTATATTACTATATTTTTAAGATGCATAGTACTAAAAGAGATTTGGATTCCTAACAAGCATATATGCAGAGTTCTTGTTGATCTGGACTGACCTGTTATTGATAGGGTTGCAATTACAGAAGGAATATTTATTTTACAATGCTTATAAGCATTTATACATAATGAAAAATTTTGCATCACTAAAATCATTGTCTTTAGTAGTGCAGCATACAGCTTTTATAGCTTTGCATGTTTCCATAGAAAAGTGAGAAATAAAATGCTATTTCAAGGCTTCCTTTGCTTTTCCAGGTGCTCTCATTTGTATACTTCCTGTATACTTGGGCTTTGCCTATTTACTTGTTTTAATATTGTTTTATTTTACCACCTATAAAAAAAGAAGTATTGTTTTATTTTACCTATATAAAAAATAATGTTTTTGACATTTATCTGAGTACATATGGTGTCTACGCAGCTGTATTGGCTTTGTTCCTGCACAATGCTTTCGGTTCTTCACTTGTGCACATATGATGTTCAAACAAAAGAACTGTCTGCCTTTTCTTTTTGTCAATAGGTACACAAATATTCTTACATTTTCATGTTCATTTGCTGATTTTTTGTTATGTTTTCTTATGATAGGGTTACTGGACAAATTATACGTTGGATGCCTGAACAAAGATGCTTCGGCAAAAGAAATTGAGGAGGTGTGATCCATATTCATTGAATGTTCTAGTTCTTTGCAAAATAAATTCAACTTTCTTTTTTCTATGTATGTAACAACTTGCATGTGTGACACATAAATGCATAGACTCGTGCAAAGATAAATATGTAGGATGCATAAAGGGGTCATTACCCAATACAGGTCTCACTTAAGTGGGGTCTGGGGAGGGATACAATGTATTTCTAAATGAAAACAAGGTCGCATTGCCTTCACAATGCCTTCACTGGATAGACTGAGTAGCACTATTTCGACCAGAGAAGTATAATCAGTGAAACATTATGAGAAAATTTTGAGTATAAACGCTTTACACAAAAGGCATTACTGCATGTTTAGAGCTGAGATCAGTTTGGGGACTGTTCAAGGCAGGAGCTACCCTCTTTTATGTATTGCTTTTCAAAATACACGGTGCATACCATTGAATGTGCATGGACAGAAAATCAATTTAGATTGAAATGTCATTGCATCAAATGCCTACTTTGGCTGTGCGCCATAAAAATGTGTCTTTGCGTGCTCCTTTGTGTGTGCAGCCTTTGTAGCTAGACTGAACTTAGGTAAGTCCCCAATGGTCACCAGTTCGAGTCCCCTTAGGGCTACTAGAGGTTTACCTGGTCGTTAGCTTCAGGGCCCCATGAGATTAATCGAGGTGCGCACAAGCTGGCCTGGACACCCACGGTTATAAAAAAAAAAAAGTTCCCAAATTTGATGATGAATTCATTGCCCCATCATGCTAAATCTCTTTGTTGTTGTTCACATGACTTTGTGGAAGGCATTCTTATTTTCATTTTCAAATTCAACTGCAGTTATTGGTCTCTATGTTACCTTGTTGGTGTATGAGTTTTATATGAATGTTTTCTCTGTCAGATATTTTCCCCCTATGGTCTTGTTGAAGATATCTTCATCATGCGTGATGAATTGAAGCAAAGTCGTGGTGTGTTCTTGATCTACCCTGTAGTATGCCTTTCTTATCTAATGGTGAAATTTAGAATTTTGGACTGGACATGTTGCCTTTAGTAGGTAAATTTTACTCTGGGCCACCATTTCTACCTCATTGTATCAGGTTTCACCTAAGGATCACCAGGATGCTAATTGACCTCATTCAACCATCATATTAATATGTCCAATCCTGTGTTCTTTCATATTCAATGGCATTAAATTTTGCATTTTGGACTGGACATGTCGGTAGGTAATTTTTTCTCTGGACCATCTCCAGCACCTCATTGACCCCCAACAACCACTATAGCAATCATATGTCCAATCCTATGTTCTTTCCAAATTGTACACGACAATTACTTCAAGGTAGAAACAAAAAAGGTAAAGTGCTATAACGGGTGGGTAATTTTCCTCGTAGTTTCGTTTAAAGCTTGCTGGCTCTCAAGAGGTTTGTGTCCTTCGTGCACATCATCTCTATGCAAGTTGTGCCCACTTACTCTTCTCTATTGAACTTTTGCTTTAGACAAACCAGCTCTTTGATCTGCCTGGATGGCACATAAATTTTTATTTCCAAAACTCATCTCATATATATAATGCACCGATGGTGCGCTATCAACTTGTTGCTTTTTTCTGCCATGGCACGTTTTATAAATTTGTATTTGAATCTTGTATCCTGTTGCACTATCAATTGATAACTTGAATTGATGCTTGTGCTGTTTTGAAGGAAGTGGATTCGTTAAATTTTCTCATAGGGATATGGCATTGGCAGCAATAAAAGCATTAAATGGAACCTTCATGATGAGAGTACAGCTTATATCTTTACATGCATCACTTCTCTGCTTTCATGATTGCACTTTTAAAGGCTTTCTATATATTTGTTTTTCCTCTCTGTTTATGTTTTTTAGGGTTGTGATCAGCCATTGATTGTTCGTTTTGCGGATCCTAAGAAACCTAGGACTGGAGAACCAAGGTTTTTGCTTCCTTTGACTTTCTTGTACAGATGTTAATCCATGCTCTGTGTGATTAATGGATTATAATTAAGTTAAAATTACTTGTTAAAGTTTATACACAGGACTTGGTTTCTTTGGTTCAGTAAAAGTGAAATGCTGTCCAAACTAGCCACTTCCTGATCCATGCTATTATATCTTCTTTATCACACCATGTTAACCAGGATTACCATTTGTTTGTTGACTCTCTTACTCTCTCCAGGGGCAATCATGGGTTTGCAAGTACAAATTTTACTCCCTTTTCAAAAGAACCATTTGCTAGGTACATGTGCCTTCACTCTTATTTAGTTATTCATATCAAAATGAACTGAAGTGAGTGTCTTTTTTTCCCACTTTCTGTGGTTATCTGTTGGCAGGCTAGGACCAAATGTTGGGGATGGAGGGTGTATTTTGCCTAATGCTTCATTTCCTATCCAACCAAATTCCACAAGTTCATTACCTCAAGCTCTTCCACAGATGATAAACCAAGAACCAGTCATGCAACAACCATTTCCTTCCCTCCAACAATCAACTTCAGAGTTGTCTCAGATGTCTTTACAACAAACGCAAACTCCACAGACAAGTTCACAATCATCTCAACTAGCCGTCTCTGACGCGCAGAGGCAGTCTCATCAAACTGATAAAGTCGAACAGCAGCTGAGTTTGCAAGTGACTAGTCAGCAGGTACTACAATGATATTGATTATTTAGCAACTTGTATGGGGTAACTTATCTGTTGGTCACTGAGGAAATTGGAGTGATCAGAAGTATTGGCACACATTCAGAGGTAATGCCATGAGCATCCTCTCATAGCATCGTTGACAAAGACACACATGAAAGCCTTCATGGAGTGGATCTCCGGATTTTATAGAAATATTTGTTTGCTGATAACTCTCAAGCATGTGTGGTGGAGTCCCAAGCATGGCTTCAACCTTGAATGGTGATAGTTATGATTTGGAGGTTTGTATTGTTTCAATAGTGCTAAGTTTTGGCATAGTTGATATCTTGTAGGTGTGATCAACCATTGGTGGAAAAGAAAGCCCTGTACACATACAACACAGTTGGTGTTTAATAGATGTTTAATCGTGATACCTGGCTAGTAGTAGATGATGGACTCATTCGACTTCATATCATACGGTCACCTTGTGTCTGTGATATTTGCAACTGTATCATAATTTTCGCATTGTTTTTTCTGCAGTCTCCACATACTGGAAGCAATCCTCCAATACTTGCTAGCACTTCTAGCTCACCAGCTGTACCTTTAAGTCCCCAGATAGTGGCTCCTTTAGAGTGTGATTGGAGTGAACATACCTGCCCTGATGGTTACAAGTACTATTATAATTGTGTTACTTATGAGAGCAGGGTAAATATGCTGCATTGAATCATCATTCTTGCATTTTTATGCTGATTTTTGATACTTTGAAAAGATGAGAAAATGACTCTATAAGTTGGCTTTGCAGTGGGAGAAGCCTGGGGAGTATACCTCATATGAGCTTCAGTTACAGAAGCAGCAAAGCCAGCAAAATCCTAGCCATCGGCTTCAGTCCTCGTTGCCAGTTCTTTCTACCGAGCGAGTTGTTCAAACAGAACAGGTGCAGCTTCTGCCACAGTTCATCACGAAACTCCTAAATCCTTCCTTACCACCGACAGTCGGCATTAACTTTTTCTTGGTTTTTTTCACTTTTTTTTTTCCCAGATTGGTGTTTGGTTTTGAAGAGAGTTACTTAGATATAGACTGAATTAATTGTCACCCCTGCTGCATATCACGGCAATTTTGATAGATTTCGTCTGACAGCTTCTTGAAAATTTGGCATGTCATAGAATCTGGTTGGTCCCATGGTCAAGGTTGGCTTACTAGGCTAGAGCTCTTGTTAGACTGGACTCTTGCCTCTGGTTTACTGTCCTTAGGTGGACCATAGCCTCTCCAAACATTACATTACTCTGGTTTGGTTACAGATTCTCTGATGTGTTGTCCAGTGCTGAAATTTGCAAGTCTGGTCTGGAAACGAGAGCTCTTATTCTGCAAAAAAAAAAAAAAAAAAAAACCCTTTAATGTAGAGGATAGAATTTCCAATCTGTGCTGTAAGACAATAGGTGCCTTTCTTTTTTCATCATAGAAACACATTTTTACTTGGCAAATCCATGTAACTTCTCTAGCATGTTATAGATATCAGTTATAGTTTCCACATAGCCACCAGACAATTGGACGGCACCTCTGTTTAGGAAATAAGATATCAGGGCCATTTTTCTGGAGGGTACAAGATTTATTTCAGTCCATTGTAATTTTGCAGGAACTGAATCACATGCAACTGCAGTCAGAATCTAACCCCGTTATCCGTCCAACCTGTGCTTAAGAGGTAACATGTCCGACATTTATTATCTACTTGGTTTGAGACCGAACTAATCTTGGATTTCTTCATTTATCTTTAAGGCTTTTGTTGGTTTGTAACTACTAATGTTATTGCTTCAAAAGTAGATCTAAAGTAGCCACATGGTTTCCACTTATCAAGTTTTGCAGAAATGCTGGTGAAGTCTTTTCCATGTGCATGCATCCATGGAAAATTGGTAACTATGCGAACAGCTGCCAGTGAATAACTTTATAATTAACTTTTGGTGTTTATTTCTGCAGTTGGTTGTAGGGGAAAATGGGCGTTTGAGCTACCATTAGGTGAAGGAGATTATATAAGCATGAATGTATATAATGTCCAGGTAGAGAAAGGTGGCCTCCCATTATTCTGACCTATGTTTCCATATTTAGTTACTAGTCTACTCAAGGTCAAACTATATTATCGTTCATTATATCTACTTTATAAATCCTGTAAATTAGAAATTAAATTAAATAAACTAGACATTTCACCTAGGGCATTGCGCAGGGCTTGTGAAACAACCTAGCTACTTGAAGCAATGGAGGTATTAATTGGTATAATGTCGTGTTTGCATCTGCTACTTCTCTCGTTTAGATTTCATGTAGAAAGAACATTGAGGCTGATTTGAAGGAAATATCCGGGAAGGTTTTATTGATAAACTTTACCTCATTCTAGATTGTATCACTGCTTATTGTACTATAATTATTGTTGTTTAGACCCGGTGGCGTTCCTTCCCCAATAGAAGCATCTTTCTGAGTCCCAGGCAGGCTATGTCATTTCTGGAAATTGAATTATCAATAGGAGCATTCGTGGATGGGCTTAATCATGAAACTAGCTTAGTATTGAGACTTCATATGGACTAACAAATGGATGATACTTCAAAACAAAATCATACTCGGGAGAGCTAGCTTTATTTTTGTCTTAAAATTTACTCATTCATTTTGACGTATATATATTATATATATATATAGCTGAGGGAAGCACAATTACAATATTTCTCGGAGCTATTAAGTTCCTGAGGGGCTTAGTATTGAGACAATGCTCTGATTTGTGAAAAGAAAACAATAAAACGTCAAGCAGGCACAATGATTGATATGCACACAAGAGTGCTAGCTAGGGTTAATGCTGGTGCTGTACCCTGGCATGGCAATCGACTAAGCCCTGGATGGATATTCCCGGCAATGATAATCTCAAAAGCCTGGGTGGTCACATGCGACTTCCGAAATCATATGAGCCATTCTTTTTTTACATGAAAAGTTTAAAAGTTCCCACATCCCTATCAGGATTTATTCCACGCCTGAATTGCAAAAAATCACACTCCAAAATCCTTCATTGCGCATGTGTGTCTGTGCTGCTGGTTTTCTTTTATCACGTCCACATCCCTCCCTACCATTGTTCAATGAATCAAATCCATTAGTGGATTGCACAGTCGCATGGCATACGAAATATTGAAAAAGAGGCATTAACTCAACAGGCTCGATATGGGTAAGTAGTGTGGTTGGATCATTCTTTCCTCTTGTACCAGCCATGCATACTTAGGGACAGCACATTTAATTTCTCACACCGAAATCTCAAGATTGAAGATTTTCATTTTCATTTTTGTGGATTCCCAGACAAAGGAAAAGCTTGAAAGTAGAAAGCTTCCATGCATGCACATTAATTATTCCCTGGAAAAACCCAAATCCTCAAAATCTCGACTGCTGTACGCTCAATGAAATTAATGCACATTCCTTCAACAATAAAAACAAAAGATATAGGACAAAGATGAGGGGTCGGAAGAATAAAAGAAGAAATCAGCCAAGTTTCTGTAATTTTTATAATCTCTACGTACACCCAAAACATACCGGCTAAAAAGACGGAGAGAGTTAACTAAATAAGAAACGAGTCCCTGCACTGGATAAAGAAGAATCGCATGTTAACAGCGATAATCGTCCGTGTACATGTGTACAATGAGAAGTGGGTTCTACAAGAAAGATCCAATCCTGTCAGCAAGAAGATTGCATACCAGGAATGTGGGGCTTTCTGATCATCTACAATATCATCTTCCTACAAAGTCAGTGATGATCAACAAAACAACATAAAAAGGAGTAGTAATTGGTTAATGATCTCTCCTCTACTCTTCTTCCTTCAGCATATGCGAGGGAACAATGTCTTGAAGAAGCCCATGATCTCTGAGAAAAGCAGAACCCGGGATGCAAAACCGAATGTCACGACGTAAACCAGGGTTTAATATTAAACCATCAGATGCAAAATTCGAAGGCGACGAGGTATTGATAAAGGATGGTTGGCGCAGTTGTTGACTGTAAGATAGGGTTCTTGCCATTGGCATAGCAAAGCTAGCAGCGGCACATCCGGCTGAGATCCCCGAGCCCGGTGGAACTCCGGCAAGGCTATGGCGAGGCATGACTGGACTTGGATGGGAGTGCTGCCCTTCATAGGTAGTAACAACAATACTTGGATCTGTGAAGGATCGCTCCACACGTTTCTTCACATTACAGGAGGTAGTAGTGCAACGATAGTAACTCCTAAAATCACAAACGAAAAATAAGAAAAATGCCTACCCCATATTTTTATATATATATATATGGTCTAATAAATCTTAACAATCAATTTGACAAAGAAAAGTGCCAGAAAAGGAGGGGGCAAATAAGGCTAAAGGCATTTAGCATTGAAGTTAACCCTGCATATACCTAGGATAGGGGCTGTTCTTCACAGCCTTTTGACCGTACTTCCTCCATCTGTACCCATCTTCCAGGTGATCAACCTCGCTCTTTGTCATGAACGCAAATCTCGGTTCTCTCTGTCTCTTCTGGTTTGTCTTCTTGGGTTTCAACCTGCACCTCAAAAACACAAAAACGAAATCCATAAATCCGTCCATTTCAAAATCACCTACATATAATAAAACCACCAGCTTGTTCTCTTCCATTGTTATTGCACAGGATCATTTAACATAAAACTCCAGAAAAACAAAGACAATTAAAGAAATTTATTTTAAAAAAGGCCTTATTTTATTTATTCTAACATGTGTTCCTTCTAAACACAAAATCAAAAGTCAGAAAAGTGAGGAAAGAAAAAGCTCACTGTGTCTTGGCCTTTTCTTGTTGCTCTCCTTCCTGATCTACAGCTTTAGTCTGTTCATCATTTACTGCCTCACTCGATGCGGATGAAATCGAGGATGAGTTAGGGGTAGCAGGCTGATTCAAGACCTCAGAACACTCTTTCACTATCGTAGCCGGAAGTGGAGCCGAGGGAGCCATAGATGGTGCCTGTGGCGAATCAAACAGAGATGGACTATAGTCCTGAATACCCAACAACTCCACAAACCCTAAGGAGTTCTTTTCACCTTCAGAGAAATCAAATATGCCCGAAAATGGATAACCTTCTGAGACATGATCAGAAAATAACGAAGATCCAATGGTCTCCTCCATCTTTATCACCTCATTCCTCTCCATGGCTCACTCAAAACTGAAAATCCTTCATCCAAAACAAAGACAAGAGAAAGTGAAGCTTCTGTGTGTGTGAGAGAGAGAGGAGGGGTAGGGTAGGGTTGATCTGGTTTACAAGATTGTATAGAGAGAGAGAGAAGGGGGGGGGGTTGGTTTTGGAGTTAGAGTTGGGAGGTGAGTGAGAAAAAGAGAGATATGTGGGTATAGTATAGGGGACGGTGGGGATATTGCAGAGGTTGGCAACAAATATTGACCGGCGATTGTAGGTTAAATTTTTGTACGGTCTTTACACAGCCAGTGACTATTCAATGCATGGTCCGACAAAGTAGTCGACGCTTTCATACGTAGAGTTTGAACGGTTAACCGGTTTAATTCAACCGGCAGTGTGAACGGAGTTCAGCTACAAGTAGAAAAAAGGGTACTATATATATATAAAAATATATATACACCTCTCGCTCGTGTGCATGTGAACTAAGATCGAAGTGTAATGAATCGTCCAAAGATATTCTTTTTTTTTCTTTTAAATCCTTTTATAAACTTTATTTTTCTTTCTTTCTCTTTTGCTTTTATTTTTCCTAATCTTTTTATCTTTTCAAATAACTTTTAATAGCGTGCAGTGAATGATCTTCAGTACTAGTATGGCCAGATTGTCTTCTTCTGGGTAGAACAAACCCGAGAGAGAGAGATGATGATGATGCAATGAATGCATTAACAATTTATAATTGGAAAAGTATGATTTATATATGTTTGATTAATTAATTAGTACTATATATAATATTCAAGTATATATAAAGTAGTACTAATTAATGTATTAAGAGTTATATATATATATATAATATTGAAAAATGGAAAAGTTTTATCAGATGGTTATAAGTAGTTTGTAATTATGAAGGAATTTATGGTAATTTGCAGAGACAACAGTACTGAACCAACTAATTAAACCGAACTACTACTGCATGGCCTGATCTTTATAATATATAGCATATAGAACTTATGCCATTCATCTGATCTATGCATGCTGCATGCACGAATAATTTAAAGTAATGTGATTGGTTTGGGGGGGGAAAAGGCCAAAAATGGGTGCCTAATTAAGGATAGCTAGGGGCGGTGAGGCCGCCTGCCTGTTATTTTCATGATCAAAAGGAGGCAAGTTTGTAGCTCAGAATCGCATGCAATAGTGATATTTTTAGGGTTGGAAAGAATATTAATATACCTTAAGGTCTGAAATGGGGTTGTATATGATGATGTGGGTAGCAGCATGCATGCAATATTCCAAATAGTCGGTGGTAATGGTTGCTTTTCTTTTGCAAAAGGCAGGAATTCCCAACAAAAATAATGATCAGGATAACAAATTCTCTTTTTACTCCTTAATTCGGCAACTCATAAAAGACTATATATGCACGTGTGAGTATGCACGTACGTACGTGTGATATATATATTCCCATGAGACACGAAGGACCCCATGCTGACATCATTTTCGTGTAAACCTAACCCATGCACCTAATTGCTGCAGTACTACTAGTACTGCTCCAACTATTTTGTTAATTAATTTGCAACTTTTATTGGTAAATATATATTTAACTATATATCCTCGTACGCTTGCATTGATATATAGCTGAGATCGTTGATATTTACCTTTTGATTGGTAAGTACTATATTTCAGATATTTTATTTCTTTTTGGCAGGCAATTAGGGTTTTTGAATATGCCCGGCCAGCTTGTTTATCATGTCATGTTATATAATCAGATATATGTTTAATCCTCAGTTGATCAATGATGGGTTATATATATATATATAGCTATGCACATGTTTTTGTGGATGAGGCTAAAAGCTGATTAATTATGATCCCAGCTAATATTGAATCATTGATTACAAAACAGAGGTATTAATTATAAGTTCTTTCTTAATTTGGGTATGGTTTGCTTAATTAAATGGTGTGTGATGCATGCGCAGCTTAATTGCATTAGGAATTAATTAAAACAAAGGGGAGGTCGGTCCATACCATGTATTTAATATTAATATAGGTGCAACCATATAATTAATTGATCTTTAACATGCAGTATTATAAAAATTAAGCATATGTATATGTGTATATATATGTGATACTGATTTTGCACCTTAATTAATTTACAATGGTATAAATTGATAGTGATTTTTGAAAAATCACCGGCAAATAAACAAGCAACCCCGCGCGAGGTTATTTGTGGGGCTCATATTGTAACTTATTTTTCATTGAGACAAATTATAAATAAATGAATAAATAATCCCATTCCTTGTACAAAAAATAATTGAATGAAAGCTCATGAAAATTATGTATGTATGTATGTATGTATGTACAAAAAATAATTGAATGAAAGCTCATGAAAACTTCATTATAAAAGTTCTTCCATCCATGTATGTATGTATGTATGTATGGAAGAATGGATTAAAGTTAAAATTATGAAAGGGCAAGATAAGAGAGGGACACACTTAATTAATCAAAAAGATGTAACGTATATTTGCCCTAAAAAAACGAAACCAAAGGTTGCCATAATTATATATCTATGCTTATTTGTTCCCTTCGGTGGACCCAAACTCGGCCATCAATTAAGCCCGGTCACGGGTCCCATTCCCTACCCAACATCCACTCCACGCCCGACCTTTGGGAATCATTTCGCCTTTCCCAATCCCCCACGTGGATTTCCTTGGTTATGTGGCTCCCACTATTGCAAAACCCCACCTTACAGCAGTTTCATTGAAATAACTAAAGGTAAATAAAATATTTCAAATAGCTACTACAGTCGAAAAATCGGCGGCATTGTACAAGGCAAAGTGATGTTGGACCGAGTCTTAGCTACAGTATTTTCAAAATTATAGTCATATTTGCTTGCTTAAACGGTTGGAGTCTACGTTTGGATGTTGAACTGAGTTGAGTTGAGTTGAGATGATAAAATATTGTTAGAATATTACTTTTTAGTATTATTATTATTTTGAAATTTGAAAAAATTGAATTGTTTATTATATTTTGTATTGGGATTTGAAAAAATTGTAATGATGAGTTGAGTTGAGTTGAGTTGAGGATCCAAACGTAGCACAAAGTAGTTCTCTCCCCATTTGCTCTTCTCTCTCTCTCTCCTAAAAATTGTGTGCTCCAACCCTCATCTTGTTGATAAATTTATCATTTATTATATAGAGAGAAGTTTGGTATAGAGGATTTTGGGACTTATCATCTGTGAAGATCTTTTTGAGGTCTATTGGGGGGTTTCTAGAATCTGTGTTTGCATCTGTGTTCCTTGTTTGGTGTTACAAAATTTAGGGCTTATGAATTAATTGGTTGGAATTGGTTGAGTTAAATCAAATTTAGAGTTTGGGAATTGTTCCTTGTTTTTTCTGGATTTAGGACTTTTTTTGTCTGTGTCTTAGGAACTGCATTGATGGACTTGGTCGACCTTACCAACTGTTTATATCTTTCATATAGCCAGATTTGTTTATCTAGGTAAGATCCTCTTATATATTTGTTTCACATGTTAGTTTGTATCCTATTCTACCCAGCTCTTTCATTCATTAGAATTATAATACGATGAAGGATGGCTGCAAAATTTGATGAAGATTCCCTTTTCGCCACTCTCTTACAAAGTGGTGGATAAGGAGAATGCAACACCCCGTTTGATAGCATAGAAGATAATGTTCTGGTCCAAACTTCACATTGCAAAGGTGAAAAAATGCCAAAAATTATGGAGAGGTATGTCTTTCACCATAGAGGAGGACAACCTCTTTGTTTCAATTTGGCTAAACATTAGTATTGATATTACACGCGAAACTGACCAAAAATCCACTCAAATCATGTGGGAGAGAATAGGTGAATATTATAATGAGTATAAAAAATCAAACAATCCTGAATGTTATGTAGTGTCATTGACTAATCAATTAATGACAATTTATCAAAAAATGCACAAATAAATTTTGTGTTGCTATTGTCCAAGTAGAGTCAATACATCCTAGTGGTGCCACAGAGCAGGATAAGATAATAATTTTGTTTCTCCTTTATATTTTTTTATTGCTTGAGCTTATTTTTACTCTAACATTCACTCTTGGTTCATTTAAGGTTGAGAAGGCCAAAATATTGTATAAAGATAATGAGAAGGCCAAGTACACCATGGAACATTGCATATGTCTATTAAGATACCAACCAAAATGATAGCAATATATGTCGATGTTGCACATGAGGAGGAGACCACCTTGAAAATGTCCAACCATTGCGGACTCAACTCTGCTAGCAGATGACACTCTCGATGACAATGTCGAGATCATTGGTG
Source organism: Cyclocarya paliurus (assembly GCA_029856935.1). NCBI lineage: Eukaryota > Viridiplantae > Streptophyta > Magnoliopsida > Fagales > Juglandaceae > Cyclocarya > Cyclocarya paliurus. The sequence goes on from CM056949.1 coordinate 12,274,365, forward strand.
AGAGACCTATAGGCAATAAAAGTGAGAATAAGAGGGAGAGAAATAGGAAGTCTAAAGAATGTGAAGATGTTGAGTTTAATAAAACCTTAAGTTACATGATCGATGATAGAAATGTGTGCATGGTAGAGAGGAAAGAAGCGGTCACCAAGGCTGAGAGCGATCAAATGTCATTAATTGCACTTAAAAGAAGAAGCTTGATATGGAGATTATAAAATTAGATCTTACTGGAATGAATACAATGCAACAAGTCTATTTTCAAACTCTTCAGAAGGAAATTTACGAGAAAATGAAGAATAGATCTACATCTAAAATTTTTCACCCAACTCATTTTTTTTTAATTTAAAAATATATATTTGTATTAATTAGTTTTAAAAAATATTTGTATCAGTTTATATTATTTCTATCTTTCGATTTGTGATCATTATCCATCAATTCTCCGTTCAAATCTATAAATTGATCTAATAAAATACCTTAAGTACATTTATTTCTATGCGATATTGTCTGCATTATCTAAGAAAAAAATAACGACCTACTCTTTGAATCAATAGATTTTCTCAGTTACCATATCATATCCTTAATTACATACCTTTTTTAGTAAAATAAAGCTTGTTCTTTATTTTGAATTTTAGTATTTTCAGTTATATCAATTTATATGTCACATTTCAAGTGATTTTTTTATTTTATTTTGTTGAAGTTATATCTTAATTAACTTTTCTTTTCAAGTGGTCGACCTTTGAAGCACCTTAACATATATTACATCAACTTGTTTGATGAGATAATAAAATTCAATATTAAGAGTAATATTATTCTTTTAATAAGTTTAAAAATTCTAAATTATATTTGAGTTTATGTCTCAAATAAAATTAGAAATTTAACAAATGATATCTATATTATCTTAGACTAAAAATTAGTTATGATAATTGTTTTAGTGACAAAAGAATTTTACAAAAGTAAATTCACAAATTGACATGGATTGATCATGTGATATTTTAGATTGTAAAGTTATTTTTATTGTAAAGTTGATCTAATATATCATATGAAACCGTACTGTCAGTTTATGAGTTTATTTTTATGAAATTTTACTATAATACTTGTTAGTTAATAATTATTATAGCATGTAATAATTTAAAATAGATAGAATAGTTTTATTTATTTATTTATTTAGAAATGGCTTATACAAGCTCCAAATAGATAAGCCATGCACAAGCTTTTGTAAAAAAAAATAGATTTCACTTTTAAAAAATGTAAAAATAATAATTTTTTATTAATAAAATCTACTTTTTTTTACAAAAAACACTTGCACGATACTTATTTAATATTTAAGATTTATACCTAGTACTACTCGGTAGTGGGCACAAACCGGAAAGAGTAGGGAGGCAACGTTGTATATAAAAGATTTTAGAATATTAATGTAGTTTGCTTGAAATAGACGCTCCCCTCAGATCGATCATCCCCTTATATTAAATTATTAATATTATGTTGCATCCTTGTTAGTGGAAGCCATTTTAATATCAATTATCATATTCCATTTTAATCAATCATAACTACTTTATACGGAAAATATACTATACAATTGTGAAATAATTAAAATATTGTTTAAACTGTGACTGTTTGACTAATACCGCTTGTTGGGTAAGTTTGGGAGCTCAAAACAAACAAATAAATAATTAAAACTATTAATTAAAAAAGTTTTTTGTTTGGTTGTGCCAAAGTCGCCGTCTACCATTCGGAGCCCAAGTCCAGACACGGAGCCCAAGATTTGACTACGGTCACCAGTCTATCCTACTCGTCGTTTACTTAATGCTTCCATAGTCTTGTCAAATTTCTTCGTATTCGGTTAAGAAAGACTTTCTCCTCCAAAAAAAAAAAAAAACATAAATTAACTTAATTTAATAGAAATAGTTAGGTCGTAAATATATTTTTATAATAAAATAAATTATTAATTATCATATAAAATTATATCAATATATAAATTTATTTTTATAAAATATTTCCATAGTTGTAGCACTTATCTATTCGATTTAATGCATTGAACTAGTTTTATGTCATAGCAAAGCTGTATTTCTTTATGTAAAAAAAATCATTGTAGTGCGATCTTAACCAACCAAAGCTATGATAATATAGCTTGAGAATGATAAACTCTGAAGATTTCCAATCTCTGGCATTTATTTTATTTTATTTTTCTCGAAACCATTGTTTATGAAAGCGATAGAAAGAGAAAACAATTAATATTCCGTACTTGTTTATAAATTTGAGTGGCTAACACCCTCAATTATTGCCGGGTCATAAGCTAAAAATCCCATGCGTATATATAGCAAAATGCTTTTTAATTTGTGACAGATTTCTTACCCAACCCAACTCCCTTGCTATAATATGATTAATTATCTCTCACTTATCCCATTTAAGAACAAGCATACATATATAAGACGATTTTACACACTGATGTTTTTATACAGAGTTGATATTTTTAGTTAATTTTTTGTTGAGTTAAGACTGATATTATTATCATTAAGGGTGCGTTTGGATGTTAAAGTGATATCAGATGATCTCTAATTAACTTTTTTTTCTATAAAGAAATTGGTATAAACGTAATAGTTATGTAAATATAAACGAACGGAGACAATCTCTTTATTATTTCCCTAATCTCTATTTGAAAGAAGACCTTGATCTGGCATAATCGAGGCAACATTTGAGGTTAATTTATGCTTTGGTATATATGAATCTGACTAGCAAGTGTCGGACTGACTTTTTGTCAATTATCTTTTTGTGAATTATGATTTTATAATCCCATTTGCATCTATGAAATAATTTCTTTTTCTTGTTTTTTAAACAAAGTTGAGGTGGTGAGAGCTACACATGGCGGCAAGTCAAAAGCACTTTGGTTGGCCGTCTCTATCTATATGCGTCAACACGAGAACTTATATCTCAGTTTTAAAGTTCAAAATGAGAAAGAAATACACAATCACAACGATGATAAATAAAGTAAAAGTAAGCACAATCAAGCATACAACACATAATATATGTAGTTTGATAAATTGCCTATATTTACAGAACTGTAAAACTCTTATTAACTAGAAGAGATTACAATTACTCAATCTCAACTCACAATCTCTAAGATTTTTTGCTCTCTCACACAATATGTACTTACTTGACAATTATTTTCTATCAAAATATGTTGAAACTCGTACAAAACAAGTCAAATATGACATATATATATATAACAAACGGTGCTAGAAACCCTAATTTGGCAAAAACTGTGTTCTTTACTGGAGTGGCCTGTTAAGCGTGCATCGAGCGAACAATCAATCAACATTGGCTCGAGTGGGCTGTCGAGCGGGGATCGAGCAAAGACTAGGGTTTGTATCTCACTCGAGCCCATTGTCGTACGAGACTCTAGCGAACTCATGGGTTGAGCTTCGCTCGAACCCACTGTCAAGTGCACCTTGAGCGAACTCACGGGTTGAGTTTCGCTCAAGTGCACGTTGAGAAAACTCTCTGTTTCTAATTATCAGCTCCAAAACCAGTCTCCACCCCAACAAAAGAGATAAATATAATAAGTATTGTCTACAATATTAATTTAACATCTAAATATTTAAGAAATCCTAGCCGAAAGCTCTCTTTCCCTTTTCTCTCCAAAGAGTCGCCCTAGCAAAAACCAACTCGGGGGGAGGGGGTGGAACTTCTGCTCCTCCCTCCCTCCCTCCTCCCATCTGGTTAGACTAGAGATTGTGTAGCCCTATTTTTCAGTTTTTGTTTGTTTTTCTGTCTAAAGTATGGCGAAACGCTGATCTGCTATTTTTCGAAGTCTAGCGACCACCATGCGCCCCTCCGCAAGATTCCCAGACTATCGGTCCTTCAAAACGGCAGAAAGCTTTCGTCAAACTGAGCTGCGCGTGAGTCATATGAGTGGGTTATTGCAGCGCGTGAGATCCACTTACCACCGCACCAGGAAGCTTCTACTGTCACCATGCACGATGTTTTTGGGAACAAAGACCTCTGTTTCTTCAAACTCGATTGGCCGCCACTCTCCTCGACTGGCTGCCACTCTCCTCGCGTGGCGCGCGTCCCTCACGCATCACTATAGTCTCTTTGTTTCTTGTATTTTGCTTTCCTTCAAGCTGAAAATTCGGATCTATAGTTGTAATCCGTCATTTTCACGTCTATTTTTATATTTATTGTTATTTCCTTTTATTTAGGTAAAAATAAAAAAGAAATAGTCTCTTAGACATTTTGTCTATAGAGTGAAAGTCCTCTCCTCCTCTGAAGGTGGGGGTTGAAATTGAAATATCTACTTTAGGCATATTGTGGTATTTCAAACGGTTTGTCTGTAGAGAGTTATAGAAATTAAGACCATACTATTCATAAATAAATTTTTATACTGGTGGAGTCTCAACTGTGAGTAGTTGGCTTGTAATATGGGATTTTTCCTGTATGTATTAGGTCACAGTTATAATTTCGCTTTCATGAATAAATGAAATCTATTTCCTATAAAAAAATATATATAAATATTTAAAAGAATAATACTATTTGAAAGTTTTTACACCACATGCTATCAATACAACCTAATTCAATTTGTAAGATTCAAATTTTAAAATTTATCTTTCAAATCAAATTATGTCACGTGAATAATATGTGATGTAAATGCCTTAAATAGAATTATTCAAACATAAATCTTACCTAATATTATATTACGCTGCATGAAGCTCTAGTGGAAGGGAGTGAGAGAGAATGAAAGACCCAAAATTTGATGTTTTTCATGATAATCTTCTAATTCTTTATAAGATCCTGATCCATTGGAGAACAGTACCATTATACTTGTCCTGTCTTCTTATGCTTGTATGTATGAGAGAGAGAGAGAGAGAGAGAGCATGCATGTTTGCTAAAAGCAATGACATGGGGGGCCAATAGTATTTTCTAGGAAACGACATTTAGATCTGATCACTCCTACATACTCATGTTGCAATACAAGGTTGATAATTTATAGCTAGGCCCACGTACGAGAAAGCAACCTTACTTTCAAGAATAATATTAGCTAGCTATATATAACGAGTACTATATATATATATAAATAATATATGTATATTATATGCCTAATTATTCCCAACTACAATGGCTAATTTAATCGAAAGCCTGCATGCTCAAGAATAACTTATAAAGATATCATGTGTTTGAATTCCCCAAGACGATCGATGAATATAAGATGCCATTAGTGGCAAATTTTGACTTTGAGAGATTATTTGATTAGCAACTCTATTCGTGTCATGCATGCTCTATTCATTCTTTGTTGAAAAAGCTTAATCTATGTTGAAAAAATCATATATGCGAGTATTTAAATAATAAGTAATTAAAAAAACCATATTTTATGGGTTTTATAAACTTTCGAGACACTTGATTTAAATTATATGGTGCAAGAACATGTGGTCTTCATGAACTTAAAACACAAACTTTTAGTTTTTATTTTATAAAGTTAACAAATTACACGTGTTGGATCCTATCCTGTTCATTGAGGAATAATATTCTAGACAAGATGTGAGGAAAAAACGTTAGAATAATGGCAATAATTATTAGATTAAACCAAAAAAAGAAAGACTAAACCCAAGTTGGGATGTACTCTTTTTATAAGGTCCTTAATTTATTCTTATTATAGTACAAGCAAAATGTGCTGTAAAGTCTTATTATATATATTATAGTACCAGAAAAATGTACAAGCAAAAAGAAAAATTGGTGTATAATAATAAAAGAAAACGAGTTCTTCATGCTTTACTTAAATAGATCATAGTATTCATTTAGTATAAAAAAGAATTGTTTTAATTATTATAGGTGTAAAAATGATTACATTGACCAGTAAAATAACAAAACATCTCATGTATCATCATACGAAGAAAAAAAAATATCTATTTTAATTTAATTAGAGAAATCACTTTAAATGTGACGGTTTGTGCATAAAATTTTTAGAATAAATTTATTTACAAGTTCATTTTTTGGCACATCCAATACAAGTAGGTCATATAATGATAATATATATATATATATATATATTTTGTTTTTATTTACTTTTTTATTATATTTACAAGCCTATTTTTTTACACATCCGATACATTACATAGGCGTGTCTCAAAATATTTTAAAAGTATTTAGGTTTTAATCTTTTTATAATTATAATAAGAAAATTGTTATATTTATTTAAAAAAAATTTATAAAAATCTTATTTTTTTCACGTGTCAACTATTAATATACGGAAAATTATGAAATTTAAAATTTAAAAATAAAATTAATAAAATAAATTTTATATGTAAAATTATAAATAAATGTACAGCTATTTAAATGGTGCAGAAGCGTCCAAGTAATAGAAACTTTTTGGTCTATAAAAAGCAGCCCATTGGTGGGCGGTGAAGCATCATTCAGCGGGAATCTAAAAAGCCCAATTAATAGCTGCTTTCGTCTCTGCAATTGGTGCCGACACCATTGGAGCCGAAGTCGCTAACCAAATTTGTCGGTCAGACATCAAAACATTATAGCCGAAATGCCAACCTTGTTTGTGTAATTTGTCGGTCCTTTTGAACGTTTAAGATTCTTTTTTACATTCCCACAAGAATGAAACAAACACATGCTCAATTTCATCGTCATATATCTTCCACGCCATTAACATAAGTCAATTTTCTCATGTTCTAAACGTGAAAGCAATTGTAAAATTTTTCTTTCCATTTCCTTTTTTTTTTTCATGGAAAGAAGCCATCGATTAAAGAGCTATACTGCAACAGTAATGCCACTGTCCCAATGTTTTTTCTCACAAAAATACCTTCTAGTTAGTTGGCTTTGGGTTACATATATATATATATAAAATATATATTTATATATTTATACATCACGATCCAACGTTTCATTTTTGGTGGAAAATGCTATCAATATTGTTTTTGTTTTCTATTTTGTGATATCCTATATTGACTTATAAGTGATAAGTGTATGTGATGTATATGATCTTACATTGTTTAAGAATGAGAAGTTCTTTCTTTTTATAATGTTTCTAATAGAGCTCCAATTGTATATTTGAATAGTCCATTTGAAGTATAACTCCATATGTATGAGTTGGGCCTTTATTGGTGCAATTACAAATGATATCACAATCTATCCCAATGAATATGAAAAGTTCTTACCCTTTCCTTGGGGTTACATATTTAGATGGATAATTTCTTGGATGAGTATGTTTAAAATCTGTGAAGTAAAAATAATCACAATAGTTGTATTAATAATGAAGAACGTTAAAAGGTGATAGTAATAGTGATAATGGTAATTTTCGGAATGATATCCACCTATGGGTAGCCCAAGTGATAAGGGCGAACTTGTGTGCATGAGTTCCATGTCATAGATTCGATTCTCCCTGGGATCAAACTACGATTTAAATGGGGAGTTAGGTCATGGCGGTAGATTATTGTGCTAGTCTTCTTGAGGGTTTAGATTATATGGGTGAGTTTTAAGGACTCTCCCATGGGGTGATTCCCCCATCATAATTAAAAAAAATCAGGATGTTGGTGGTTGCCATGGCGATAGATCAGAGGGTGGTGACAAAGTATAACTTTCATTACGATTGTGGTAATAATATGAATGAAGAATATTGTTGGTGGCATAAGGCATTGGAGTGGTAAGTTAAATTTACAAAGTGACACTACTTAATTACCATGAAAAAAAAATTAGGATTTGGATTATTCACTTTTGAGTGCAAGTATTTTCATAAAGAAAAAAAAAATCTGAAATAACTATCTCGGCATTGCAGAAATCAACATTATAAATTCACATGAAAATTACAAGTAACTATTTTTTTAATCAATTTCTGAGAAAAAAAAATAGACAATTCATATATCAAATGATTCAAATTAAATCATGATAAAATCAATGATACTATGATTTTTTTTTTTGGTCGCCAATGATACTCTTACTTTAATCAAACAAAGATAGCTCATACTAGTATTATCATTTAATTTAAAAGAGTGTCTGGAACTTGATCTCAATCGGCTACACTACTTCTAAATCATTGTACAAAGGGTTGAAAAGCTTATCATATGATTCTTGTCCAATTAATTCGGCCCGATGCAAAGGTCCAATATATTTTTTTTTGACTACGTCCACTTTCTATTGAGAGGCTGACTATTTTTTTTTTCTTTGTTAATATAGAGATATATAGCTAAGGTCTAAATTAAGTCTCGTTTCATATGCAATAGTTCAGTTTATATGCATTTAAAAAAAAAAAAAAAAGTTCAGTTTATATGCATTGTGATTTTCTTTCATACATATAGAACGTATAGAGTTGACTGTTGCATGTGATTTGTTTGATTTAGAAAAAGTTAAATTTACAAATTGATATTTCATATGATCTATTAAATTTTTTTTATAATATAAATAATTTTTTAATTTAAAATATCACTCAAGTCATGTTTAAGAATTTACTTTTACCTATTTTTTTTTTACTAAAATATTCTTACAGAATTAATGATATGGGACTCGAAGAATGTAGCGTAGCTAGCAAAAGTTTTTGTCCAGATCATGATCGATTGTAATCGGTTGATTAAGCTCCACACGCTAATAATAATTGTGAGTAAAATACAAATTAAGCTGAATCAACTTTGACATCGACGTGCGTGGAAAATAAAAACACCATCCACTGACATGACTCCTCGTTTATCTCAAAGTCACTATTTTCACCAAATAAAACGACCAAGCTGTCGTAAAATCTAGACAACATGAGCACGTAGTACTCAAGCTTCTGTGCCTTTGAATCACAAGAGATCCAATAGACAAATCATAAAATTAGAAAAGGGTGAAGAATAAAAATAAAAATAAAAAATAAAGAAGATGAGGATGATCAAGCAGAATGATTACAGTCTTTACAAATGAATTGATTACTCATGATCAGAATTTGTCAATGCATCAACCATGGTCTGCATGACTCTGACTCTCATCTGCAACGACAATATGTAGTCAGCTGTCTCTCTGAAAAGTCCATCCAATCCCATGGATTCGCTGTTCGGAACCAGCCTCTTTAGGGTTCTAACCTTTCTTCCAATTCCATTTGCATGCTTCCTTGAACCTGAACGCGCCATCTTCTTCATCAAAATCCCGGTAGGCCTTTTGCCCAGCTTGACATGTCCTCCAATATGTCTCCTAGGGATCATCTGACGCTGCTTCCTGATCCCAGCTTGCCATCTTCTCTTGCCAGCTTGGGCTTCCATTATTTTGCCCCACAAAGAAGACCCATTTGCAGTACTGCAACTTTGCTCATTTCCTTGGAGCATGCTACCCTTCATGCTAATGGCAACAAGTTGCGATTGCGGGGAAGCTCCCATTTTCAGAACTTTCAATCAAACACCAACTTCTCCAACAATAAGATTACACGCCTTACAACTTTAGTCGCCAAGATAATACCCAAATGGCAGAATGTGTGCGCTTTTTATATGGTAAGTTGGGAGATGGGTTTGGTGGGCATTGAGGATATAGCACATACAAATTGTTTTAAGGCTGCAAAAGGTGGGCACCACTCCACAATTTCATAGAAGGCCGCCAATGAAATTAATGAGATACATGAAAGCTAATAAGGAGCCAAGTGTACCTAAGATGTTGCTTGCGTCTTGGGACATGCTCTCCAACTCAATGCACATGCATCCACATGATTCTTCTTCATCACTACCCAACCCCTCTAAACCACCACTTTCATCACACACCTATACACACACATCTCATGGGAACACCCTGGATTATTCCTCCCCCACTTTCTAAATTCAATGCATAGTTAATGCGAACTGTGGTCCTTAATTTCCTTGTTCCAGCTCAATAAACGTGGCAATCCAAGTTTCTACGCCTCTATTGTTCACGGTGGTTGTAGCCATGTTTCCAAACGGGAAACCTACATATAAAAGTATGAGAAAATGAGCTGCTTACTTGGCAATACTTGTGTTAAGAAAAGTGGACAATTTAGATCTCGATGTTGGGATAAGGCAGAGATTTTCTTCTGACATTCATGAACCACGCACATTTTCCATCAAAATGATATTGTTTTTCCAAAGACGACGTATGTATGATCTATAAATATTAATGTTCTAGCATATTGTCCGGTTCATAGTACGCCGACGGAACTTAAACTTCGACAATCTTAATTAAAGACAAAGATGCATGCATCTTTGACACTGATACTACGGCGGAGATCCCAAGCGCTTGAGACTCCGGAATCTTCCCTCCCCTCCCTCTTTCTTATAGATTAATGTTTTCTGGGAACGTTGCATGTCTTGCAATTTCACTGAAACATTGATTGATTACATTTTCGGCCTGAGGCTCAGGAAATCATGCATTTCTATATATCTACGACTCGAGGAAACATGCATTTAAAAACAAACTAGCTATACCTAATTATAATAAAGTTTCATAACAGCTTATATAGTTTTTTAAAAAATAGCATCCATTTTTTTCATCCTGAAAATGAAATTAAACAATAGCAATTAATTATAACCCATATCAAAAGTGAATATTTCAGAGTAGAATTGCTTAATTGTTATCCTTGCTGCATATTCTATTTTTGGAGTGAATAATTAATTACTTGCTGTTGATCATCAATTAATATAGCTGCTAGCTAGCTAGCTATATATATATAGTTTCTTTTGTTCCCCCTCCTTTTTCCCACTAGCATGATCATGAGCTCGGTGCAGAACATGCAAGCACATGTAGTGGGCCGGTACTAATCCACCAATTGATAAAAGAAATTATAATTTCTATATTATAAGTATTAATGTATTTATGATCTGGCCAATACGTATCTGATTTTAATTAAGGAATGTGTGGTTTTAAGCATGCAATCGTGTCAAGTTTTGGACTATATATATATATATATATATAAAAGATCAGATGATCATCTCATGCCCTCATGATCATTGGTTTAATATCCCTACATGACATGATAGTGGCCGGGCTTTGTACTCAATTTTAATGTTTGTGATGCATGCAATACAGGTAGGAAGGAATGTTAAGATGTTCTTTTCCTGTCCCTTGGTTGGTATATATAAATTAATATGTTTATTTTCAGCATACTGTTAACCACAAAGAAAGTGTGATGAAGGCTATGGCACATGCGTGGATCAAATTCTAGCCTAATAATATTAGTCCTGCAATACATTGATTGATTTCTCTCTTTAATAAGTTTTACTGAGCAATACATTATTGAACACGTGCTGCATTTCTATTGGCAACTAGCCATTAGGTTATTAAGATATAATTTCTTAATTACTCTTCCCCACTCAGCTTCCTTAGTAGAATTGAGGTACCATTAATGGTAGGGGTGATACCCGTACTTTCGGACGGGGGCCGCCCTGGTCCACCCCTAGACGAGAGAGTTTGGCTCTCGGTTGGTGGGGGTCCCATCCATATGCCGAGGGGCGGATTCCCCCCTCCTCCCCCCCACTCGACACCAACAGTTTAGCCTCTACCACAGTCCAAACTACTGCCCAAAACCAACCGAAAAAAAAACCTATATCATCTAAAACCAAACTCAGAGAAGCTGCGTGGAGGAGAGGTTTTAGTTTTTAAACAAAATCTAATAAGAAACGGAATAAATTTCCAGAATGAAATCATTTTATTAAAGAAAATTATTATTTTTAAATATATATATATATATATATATATGGACTGGGCCAAGCGGGCGAGATAAATCTTGAGTGGGGTTGAACCCAACCCTAGCCCCTCTGCCGGCTCCTAGCTACGTTTGCGAATGGGGTGGGTCGGGGTGACAGGGAGCGGTGCCCAGCCACCTAGCCCTAATTAGTGGTTCAAATTGTAGGTATTTTGTGTTTTATTTTGGGTATAAGCTGAGTCCAAGTAATTAATATTACACATGATACTTGTCCTTAAGATCTAAAGTATTGTTTTTAAATTAGACGGTTGAAATTCTCCCATATATATCCATATCTATCACTTTTTAATGTTAAATATGTTTGTTTTAATGTATAGATGCTTTGAACCAATAACCAATAATTATTATATATGGTCTTAATTTAATCCAAGCTTCGTGTCCAGATGATGGAGTAGTACCTCAGCCGTCTCGTGCCTTGGAATTACGATAGTACAAGGAGGAAGCCCTAATTTGTGGGAGGAGGATCGTTATATAATAATAGTTATACACGCCTTAATTAACTAGTGCATGTACACATCTCTTTTTGGATAATTTGTACGTTTCAGAGAGATACATATACTGTCACGTTTATTAATGCAGCTGAGTTCATATAAATATATATATAATACGATGCATCTATTTTTGAAAAAAATTTCCTCAAAGATTTTACTCTCGAGTCTCAACTCGAGAATTTTAAATAGTGGAAACAGATAGATATATAAAATGAGCTTTACATCATGTTGTTTGTATAAATATTTTGAACAATATTAAAATAGCAATATATAATTTTTATAAGATCCATTTCATGTGTCTATTTTTCTTTCATTTGATCTGAGTTCTTTAAATAATTCAAAGTAGAAGTTGAAGGGATATTAATAATCTATATTTCTGTAATCAAAGATCGAATGAGGCTGCATGCATGTTCTCCATGTGCACACAATTACTAATTATAAGCTGCATGCTAGCTAGCTGGCTGTCTAATAATGCTTAATTAGGAAAGCATTTGAAGTTATGGATGCCTAATTTTGTCGATTGAGCTTTGTTAACATTTCAGTGCAGGGTGCTTTAGGAACCACTGGGACAGGTGCGTCGTGATCAAATTAACCAACGTGGCTTATTAAAACAAAAAACAAAAAGAGTGCTTTATTTGATGTCCACTTGCGATGATCATGATGTGCACAATTGACATGCGCTCACATGCGTCTTCCTTGTTCAATGTTCACCATAATTTCACCACTACTTAATATTCAAAAATAAAGTTCTAAAATCTAAACTACATTTTTATCCCAAAGTGATATTTTTTTTACTTTTATATCGTCATTAAAAATTTGACGAGAAATTAATAAATAATACTGCATTATTATAAAAGGATGAAAATAAAACAAGAAAATAGTTAATAGAATTTCCCATTCATTCAAGTATTTTTAATATTTATCCATATTTTTTCAATTAGATTAACAAAACTTTTATGCTTGTTTGAAAAGTACTCATGATCCTTACGTGCGATGCTTGAATGGTGGGTGGTTGGAGGGAGGAGAAGATCCCCGACCACCTTTAATGAGGAAGCGTAACTTTTTTTTTTTTAATCATTTTTAATTGCATGGAAATTATTACTTTTTGTCTTTTTCTATTTAGAACTGATGTGTTAAATTTTAGGCTCGTGGCTTGATATTTCGTGGCTTTAAGGATACTTCCATTAATTTACTGACCGGAATAACGACAAAATGGAAAATCCCAAGACCACTTCTAAGGAGCATGTAAAATTTGAGGACTATTTTCACTTGCAGTAACCAAATTAGTACTTATCGACTAATTTGAGGGACTTTTTGTTTCATTAGCCTATTGGGTCATGGAAATAGGCCCAACATGCTGGCCTCAGTGCAGGCCTGGGCCAGCCCAAAGCGTGTTTAGACTACTAGAGCATTTACAGTTTATCTGCTAAACAGTGGATTATTAAACTCGATCGAACGATGATCGATCGTTGATGATGCAGCGCAGCCATTTTCCTTCGTCCCTTTTCCATACTCGTGAACATGAATGCAAATGCCATGTATGGGAATTTGAACTACTTGGATTATGTGTCAAGCTTGTTAATGCCAAAAATTATATAACAAATTGGAAAGGAAGAAAGAGTCATCCCGATCCACATTGGTGATTCAGGCTTCGATACGGTACTCTTCGTGTTCATCTATAAAATAAATAAGTAAATAAAAATAAATAAAGAGAGACACATGAATTTACGTGATTTGGCATAAAAACCTACGTTCACGAGTTGTTTGAAGATAGAATCCAATGTTTTTAATTTCGTACTGTACCGGTCGGTACGGTCAATATTTTTTGTATCGGCTACCGGTCCGGTATAGGTATACTGGGTGTTTCGTACTGGCCGATATTTCGGCTCTTAATTTTTTTTTTTCATTTTTTCAAACTACAAACTCATTTTTTAACTCCCAATTCAGATTAGGCTATTTATAATTTATATATTTATGTATTTATATATAATTTATTTATATATAGACTATTATTTTGAAATATAATTTATATATATATACATTTATATATATAATTTATTCATATATCGACTATTCCGAAACGGTATCGATACCGAAATATTTCGTTCCAATGCCTTGACCAGTACGATATCTGGTATGATATTCAAAACATTGGTAGAATCCACTATAATAAGTGATGATTTTACAATGTCTCATAACCTCACATATCGCTCAATACAATGGGAGAATTTAGTCTCAGGAGAGTCCCTCTAGAGAATTGGTGGAAAGTGCATGGAGAGAGTCTCTAGAGAACCTGTCGAAAGTCCGTTAGATTTGTGGGGAAGCTGCTCCTTATATAGAAGTTATTTTCTTGGAGTGATAGAGTCCAACTTGACTTGTAATATCTTTTCCTTTTAGAAGTCTGAGCCAACTTATTTACCTTATCTCTTTCTTGTATTATCTCTTGACTTTATCTCTTAGCTTAGTGATAGGTTTCCAAAGGGTTTGACCCAGTCAATTTAGTCCCTAACAAAGCTCATCTGCAGTTTCTTCAATCTCTCGTCCACATTGCTTTCTCGATTTAAATCGTGGTTCGTTCATGCCTATTTGATCGATGAAATTGTTGACAAACTTTTTAATTCTCATCATATTGATATTTACACTTGCTTATGGTTTTGTCCTTATGGGTTGGAAGCCCAGTGCTCTATTTTAAAATGAGTAATGTTATACACCATACTCTCATCCTATTTTGATCATACTAAGTAGTATGTGGCACATTCATCACCATTAGATGATAAAAAAATTCAATAAATGATCATTTAATGATGATAAATGTGCCACATAATACTTAGTGAGATGATAGTATTGTGTATAGAATTTTCCTTTTAAAATTCCCAAAGCAGCTGGAGTAGTGATTGTATCTTCCCCGGATCATCTCCATCTTCTTGTATTATGCACTAGTCTTGCGCCTGTTTGAGGTTGAGCTTATGAAAGCTCTAGGAGAGGAAATTAGCTCCTTTGTTGAGAGAATGTAATTGATTAATATAGGGATTACTTGCATTCTTCACTATGGAGTTACTTAAATTTAGTACTAAATACATTATCAAGACTAATATCGAAAGAAGAGAGCCACTTCAGAAATTCCACCAAACTCTTCAATCCAAGGAATATTCAAGATCACTTTGCCACCTTTGCTACTAGCCAACCACTCAAAAGAAACCTCATCACCATTCATGTGATACTTCTTTGAAAACTTACTTGAGTAGGCGAAGAAATCTCCTCCATCAACGATACTTTGTATTTCAATTCTTGAATTGTCCCCCACAGTTAAGCATGTTTGTTAGTCAAATTGGTGCAAATTTGATGGTTCGGCTGAACTTCATGGTCAACACAAAATTGAAAATTGCAAATGAGGAGAATGGTGATTTGCATTGCACTAGACTTAGGGCTCACTAACAGCAATTCCTCAGTCTTGTTGAGATACATTACATACTCCTCAGCCATACCCATTTGCTTATGGTCCCATTCAATGTCATTAACATGCACTGAACTAGAAATTGCCTTCATGTAGCACTCTGGGTAGCCTCTAAGTTTTTGCTCTTTGGAATCCCATCCAACCCTCTGGCAGTTGAATGCTCCAATCACACCCCCATATTGGAAAGGATTTGAATATTTATGCTTCAAAAGATTTTACATTAACAGAAACTGGAATAATAAAAAACTCTGGTTGTAGGTTTCAAAATAAACAAACAGTTAGAACTTTGCATAAATAGATACCTTGTTAAGGTTCCAAATTTTGAGCATTGTCTTATTGTCCAACAGGGGATTCTTGAAGAGACAGTCCCTAGTGGGGATGACAAAATATTGCCACTTTGGAATGGTACTGTAAGGAGATTTCCCCCCACTAAGCTCGAAGGGCCTTTGAATGAAAGAGAGCAAGATCAAAAGCCCAGCCCCAAGAAGAGAGTTCCTAACCCGACCCATGAGAAAGCTCCTCTGAACACAACCTGCAGGAGGGATGGTGTTGCAGATGATGAGAGTCGTCGATCTGAGGACCACTCGAGTAGTGTCCAGTCCTCAAGTACCTGCCTGCACAACAGGAGTGATATACGGGGGAGCCATTGATCTACTGACAGAGAAGGTATAAACAAACCAGATGGGAGATAAATGGAGAGAATGAGGTTAGAGAACTACGCCGCATTAATGGCTCCACCACCCGGGCAACATGCCACATTAATAATGCCGTCGCAGAGCCACGCTGCATTTAAAGACTCTGACACAATGAACAGTATGGGGGACACAGACTTCATGGTAGCAGACACTATTTGCTCCTCCGACATGTAGTATAAGTAGCAAATCATAAGTACAAGAATATCTCTTGGATCCCTTGACTCTCTTACTTATTTGCAAATCTCTAAGAGTATTTACTAACTTTGGTATCGGAGGTTACCTGGCCCTAGGCTGCCCTCTTAAAGCCACAGTCTTTTCTACATTTTGCTGGCCCGTTTTCAAATACCTGAGTTGTTGAAACTTGACCCAAAGGTGTAAGAAACATGATGTTAACAGGTACAATCAAGGTACACAACTGTCTTCAATAAATCAAAATCGTGATTGCTCAGAGTGTCACTTACGTAGATAGGACCCCCACAAATTGCCCTTGATGCTGCATGATATTTGGCACAAAGATGGTCTGTGTGGAATATGTCCCAATCAGGTTGTATCATTTGTCCCATCCACATGCTGTAATATGCACAGTGGACTATATGAAACCCTTGCAGCCAATACACTCCCGTAGGATCCCAATATGGATCTTGACCCCAGAAATCTTCACCTATAAAGAAAACAAGCAGCATTAGAGCCTCCCTGTTACAATAATATGACGAGTGAAGCATTTGGTTACCAACTCTTCCCAAAGAATTTTATTTTGTTCCAAGAAAGAAGTCATTACACTACTGCATGTTGGAGATCATTTCAGTGCCATCGAAATTCTTCAAAATAGAGTAGTCCAACCCTTTGTAATAAGCCTTTGCAAGCTCGACCTGCCCTCCATATTCTTCAGCAACATACTCTTGAGTATGTTGGCATTGCATAGAACAACTAAATTTAAAAGGTACAAACATATCAATAAAGAAAATCGTTGTGTCTAATTCTTAAGTGAATGACATCTACTTTTGCTCCAGTAGTACCAGAATGGGCAAGGTAGGAGAGCATAGAGTCATAGAGATCACCAGCTTGGTCAGGATGAACAAGCCCGATTCCACCTTCAGCGATTTTCGCATACCACAAGATCGTTCATTGAGCCTTCAAGTTCGGGAGAGACTTTGCAGGGAATGATCTTTGAATCGAGATGAGTTGTGCCTGGCCTAACAGCACTCCAAGCTCCGCAAAGTGCATGCCACACATAAATATAATCCAAACCTTTGAAATTTGTCCTCAAGTCTCTTGTGAACGCTTTCAATCCAGAATTTTCAACATTAGAAGAACAGTTTCCACAACACTGGCTTGACAAAACACTTTCTTCATTGCCAAGCAAGTCGTCCAATTCTTGTTCCAAGTTCTGAATCTTTGATTCGATCTTCGAGACATCATTTACTCCAATTCGAGCTACCATTTCAAGATCCTTTTTAAGGCGGTGCTCAATCTACTTTGCCTTGAGATCAATGTCTTTCTCTTCCGTTGATCATACTGAGTAGCATTAGGACACAACAAGGAACCACCATCGTATTTTCTAAACTTTTCACATTCATCAAGCCTGTGAAGCCTGGCAGTCATTTGAATGCCACCAAGAATGAAATTTTTTGTTCTCACCATCTATATTGATGTTTGCCAGCCATCATCAACGATGAGAAACCGTGGCAAGACACCAACCCTTAACAAAATCATTCACTTCATGCCATATATCAACTGGTTCTACGGTTAAGTAGAAAGCATCCCAAGTGCACCAACCAAATTTGTCAACAAGATTTGGGGCTGTTTTCTCTTCCAAGAGCCTAAAGGCCTCTTTCATTAAGTTGTAGGGATTATCAGAGGCATGAACATAAGCGATTGCATCAAAATTCGATGCTTTCACTTGGGTAGAACCGCTTTCAGCACAAATCATGACATGCCCATCAGAGCCAGGATGAAGTGCAGACCTAAAGCCTCCTTCAATGGTGGGTATGATTATGCCATGGTTGACCACCAGGCTTAGAACCTAAATATGCTTAGAAAATCCCTACCAGTGAATTTACCCAAGGAGTTCATCAGCCTATCAGATGGCTGCTCCTTATAGAATCCGAGGAAGCCACCATTGTAAGAGCGGCCAAGAACATTCTAAATCAGGGGAAGTGGGGCATTGGAAGATTGCCAGAATGAACTGAAGGGACTGAAAGAGACATTGCTAGGAACTTCAGAGAGCAAAGGGACACCATTGGCTATAAACTTGTCATTATATAAATCGAAGCATTTGCCCATAATCTTCTCTTGCGGGTAACTTGGGTTCGTAGGGGTTGCCAGTGCCACGAGCAGTTTAAAACAGAGGACATATAGAGAAAGAATAGAACGAAGAACATAGAAGACAATAGCAACCTAACCCAAAATAACACAAGGTTGAAGGAAAACCGTGGTTTACCTACAGCATGAAAAAGATCACTGAACTGAAAAAGTATTGTTGGAGTCAAGACTTTGCAGTAGAATGGATGAGCGGAGGAAGAGAAGGGTACAACAGAGATAGGAGGGGAAATAAAGGAAAAAGAGAGAGATCATAAAGAATCACAGAAACACAAGAACGAGAACCCTCAGAACTCCAAGGTAAAGAATTGACCTTTGTCTTCAACGTGGCTTCCAAGGTAACTAATGGAGATGGTCGGTATTTGAATGGAATCCCATATTGCAGATCAATCAAATTTAAACTATGAAAGTTAAATCTGGGAAATGTTTTAATAGGTTATGATATAACGTGATGCATGCAAAAATAGCATCCTTGGAAATGAGAAAATCATATATATTGTAATACTAACACATCTTATCTTGAACAATAAGATGGATTTGTATCGAGCTTGGAGATCTGAGTCAAACAGCTGGATTTTCTGGAAATGACTTGCGTAAAGGACCTCCTAATGTATATATACATCGTAACCGAACATACTATTGAAAAACCTGCAAATTGGGATGATACACTCGGCCATATTCATTCCCGTTACAAGGAGAACACATTTGGACCAAACAAAAAATGTTCAGAAATATTTGTTCTCAAATGAAGAGAGATCCTAAGTCAAAGGTAGAAAAATCTAGAACCTTTATAAATGGAACAAACATGTTCAACCTTACTCTTTGTTAAAAGTCGACTAGAAGTGGGAGCTAAAAGGCCCAACTCCCTGGCATGATAAACACAGCTATACGGGTAGAACATCAACAACTATCTCGGATGACAACATCGATCAAAGTTGAGCTTTATTATAATAATCAAGTACCGGAGGTGCAGTCCACGTAAGAGTTGTTGAAGCTAAAATCTTTTGCTGCAATAAATCGTCTACAAAGACATGTTATGCTCCAAAGAGCACGAAATAGACAGGGAGGCGAATCGAGAGACCGAGCTCCAAAAAGGTCCGCGCAAGCCCTCAACCCCTATAGACGTTTTGGGCTGGGCTTCAAGTAAAACGTAGCATTGTTCGGATGACTGCCTCCCTTGTCCCTACAACACAATAAATATTACAAAATAAAAAACAATAAAAAAACCACAAACTGCCCCTGCATGCAGCAGCTAGGTAGCTAGAGTTGATGTTTGTACGTACTTCCTGCAATGGAAAAATACCCACACATTATTTCCCTGTAGGTCATGGAAATCCCATATGACAACACGTGTGATTGCATTGTTCTTACTAACTCATGTATGTTTTATTATTCATTCATGCATGCATGCATGCATGAAGTGCTTGCTTTTCACGCGTAGTCAAACTTTATTGCGTTTGAATTTCGGATAGTTTCCTCAAAACTCCACCTACAATACTGTTTGTTGTCAAAGTACAAGGATACTATATATATATATATATATATATATTATTCTACTTTAAAAAAGCCTTTGATTGTGGGTTAGTTAAGTTGGTTTGGTTTACCATTACGTTCGGTGGTCTCCAGTCCAAGTACATATCCATTTTCGATAGTCTTTTACAATAATTCTTTGGAGTACTGGCCGGTGGGAGCGAAGTGAAGCTGCCATTGGGCCGACCAACGTCGAGCAATATGGATAATGAACGCGTCTTAACCAAGGAATGACACCTCCTACTCTCACACTCTCTCCGTGTCGAATAATCATTTAAGTTATATTCATCTTTCTTTTTGTATGGATACTTTTTGAGTCATTAACAGTACCCTGTTGTTTGTCTCCCGGGAAAAGTGATGGTTGAAATCTGGCCAAGAGGTCCGGTACTTGGATACAAAAGTCATCCAAACTCATGTTCATCTCAATTTATCTCATTTCATCATTATAATTTTTTAAAATTTTTATATAAAATATAATTAATAATTCAATTTTTTTAAATTTTAAGATAATAATAATATTAAAAAATAATATTATAATAATATTTTATTTAAATTTTTAACTTTCATCTCAACTCACTATCTAAACTTTCTTTTATTGACTTTTGGGATCTTATATTGCTATATATATATTACTGATTATATAAATAATTCTTCTTATAAATCACTATTTATTACATATATCCCACATCTTCTAAAAAAAAAAAAAATTATCAGATATAAAATATAAAGGTGAATAGGGTGATGCATAGCAAAACTCGTGATTATATTTGTAGAAAATCGATTTCTTCTTCTAGACGGAACCTTCATGAAGTAAAAAAGTTGTTCATAGTTTGCTAGATATTTTCATAACTTCTTTCATGTCTCTTTTGATTATACAAATAAAAATGAAGTGAAATAAAAATTAAAAGTTGAATAAAATATTATTATAATTTTATTTTTATTTTAAAATTTTAAAAAATAAATTATTTATTATATTTTATTTAAAAATTATAATAATTAAATGAAATAAAATCATATTGTTTAAAAACAAGAAAAAATTAAAATAAATTTAATATATAATATATGAGAATAATAAATAGAATTATTCTAAAAACAAACAGGCTAGTCTTTCATAACTCATTTGCAGGTTTGGATATTGAGAGCTATCCGAATGCCTCGTTACTATTTTTATTTTATTATTACTTATTTATTATTTATGATTATTATTTAATATTTTATTATTAATTTATTACTATTTTTTCACTATTATTACAGATATTTTCAAGACTTCTCACCGCCCCAACGTCAAGCCGGCCTTTCTGGACGTAACAAATTACAACATGTCATCATGCGCGCCCGATGAGTTTCAACACTTCGGATTTCTGACAAGTAGAGCGCCACATATGCCATGTCTCACTCGGACAGATGGCACAAATTTACGACTGCTTTGCCAGTACTTCCTTGTAATTTTTAGGATAATATAAGGAATATCATGTTATATTCATAAATTCAAGGTAGTCCATATTGCATATATAGTATATTCATTTCAGGTAGTATATATTATGGATGATAGATTAAAAAGATTTTCTCGTAAATAGTTATATATATAAGTGCGAGATTTATATTGAGATTTCATCAAAATATATAGTATGATAATTAGATTTACTTTATAATAAAAAGAAAATTTATAACTTGATGAATTACATTAAATCATCGTATTAGATTGTAAATTTGCTTTATAAAATTTCTGTAGAGCTCAAACATTTCTCTATATATATTAGTAATATAATATATATATATATATATATATATATATATATATATATACACGCGCGCGCACGTACTAAAGGTCTCGAGCCATTTTATTTATTTATTTATTATTACGATCAAGAGCACATTCTGTTGTTTCAGTTTTTATTCCCCTACGTAGTCATGATCATGACCTAAAACGAAGATTCATCATCTTACAATACTACAGAATAACGGAGATGAAATATGTATGAACGTAAGGGTTGATCAGTTTCAATGCACGTGACATGGTAAACACAGAAATTGAGAGTAAAATGCTGCGTACGTATACGATCGAGATGCATGCAATTGATCAGGTTCAAAATCCAAATATCTCATAAAATCAAAAGCAAGTTTGATAATTCTAGCCATTGAGCTCGAGAATGCTGGACAAATTATGAAATTTAAAATTTAAAATTTGAATTTTAAAAAAAAAATTGATAAAATGAATTTTATACGTAAAATTATAAGTATAAGTAACACGAGTTTTGATATATATAATCACTTTTGCATATTCTTTAATTACTGTATTGATATAATTGGTCATAATAGTTATTTTATATTAAAAAAAATGACGCAGTCAATCACATTAATAAAGTACACAAAAGAGAACGTAAAAATCACTGCACATAAAATTTTTGAAGCAACACTACTCTTTATTTAATTAAGCTGACACTTCAGCAACTTCCCAAACCTAAAAACAGTGATAACAACGAAGCGAAAGAGAGAAAAAGAACTTGATTTGTTATATATAGTGAAGGCTTGCCACGGGATAAAATTCTCTCTTTTACCGTGACTATATACCCCCTAAACAAAATAATTACGATCGGCTTCAAAAGAGAAAAACAACATCAGAAATGCCACCAGCCTCTTCAACCCAAGGAAGATTCAAGGCAAGTTTGCGGCCAGCCAACCACTCAAAAGCAACCTCAGCACCATTCAGGTGGCATTTCTTTGGAGACCCACTTGAGTAGGATAAGAATTTCCCGCCACCCTTCACCTTGATCTTAACAGTCATCTCGGTTCCGGACTTAATATATTCCAATTCTTGAATGGAACCTCCACTATTGAACATGTTTGTTAGCCCAATTGGAGCAAATTTGAGGGTGGGGCCGAGCTTCTCAACAGGCACAAAGCTGAAAATCTCAAATGTAGATGGTTGGATGGTGACTTGAATTGCATCAGATTTGGGGGTCGTTAAGTGCAGGTCTTCAGCCTCACTGAGGTAGACTGCATACTCTTCAGCCTCACCCATCTGGGCTGCTTCTATCTTCTGGTCCCATTCGATGTCACGAACATGCACCGAACAGGACGTTGGTTTGTAGCACTCAGAGTAGCCTTTGATCCTCTGCTCCTTGGGATCCCAACCAGCCCCTTGGCAGTTAAATGCCCCAATCACACCTCCATACTGCAGAACATGAAACAAGAAGGATAAACAAGAAAAGTTTTAAGTGAAAAAACATATAAAAAAACTTGGGAAAACATGTTACAAAATTAAATGGAAAAAAAAAATGAAAAGTTTCAACCCAGAAAAGCAGTTGTCTGAGAAGGAGTGCATATAGAGGATAAGTGGTAACCTTGTTGAAGTTCCAAATCTTGAGAATGGTCTTTTGGTCAAATAAAGGGTTCTTGAAGATGCAGTCTCTAGTTGGGAGGGCAAAATACTGGCACCTAGGAATGGTACCATCAGGGTAGACAAGCTTCTTGATAAGATCAAAATCGTGACCGCCCACAGAATCAC
Source organism: Cyclocarya paliurus (assembly GCA_029856935.1). Lineage (NCBI taxonomy): Eukaryota > Viridiplantae > Streptophyta > Magnoliopsida > Fagales > Juglandaceae > Cyclocarya > Cyclocarya paliurus. The sequence goes on from CM056949.1 coordinate 12,298,030, forward strand.
TCACGTAGACTGGACCACCACAGATGGCCCTTGATCCTGCATGGAATTTAGCACACTGATGGTCTGATTGGAACATGTCCCAATCAGGTTGTATGATTTGTCCCATCCACATGCTGTTATAGGCACAGTGAATCATATGTACCCCCTGTAGCCAATAAACTCCCATTGGATCTCCATTTGGATCTTGGAACCAGAAATCATCTCCTGCGATAACATAACAAAAAAAAAAGAGTAAATCAACCCCCATACATCTCCGAGTCAAGAATAAAGTGCGGCTAAAAAAAAACTGTATAGACAAGTGAAAAAAAAAACAAGTCTTCGGTTGGACTTTCCTACCTACTCTTCCCATGGAAATTTGATCTGTCCCAAGGAAGAAGAAGTCATTGCATTGTTGCATGCTGGATATGAGTCCACTTCCTTTGAAGTTCTTGGACAGAGAACTTGAAAGCCCCTTGTAATAGGCCTTTGCAAGATCCACCCGGCCTCCAAATTCGTCTGATATATACTCAAGAGTCTGGATTGGAAACAAATTAATTAAGAGATTATGGAAAATTAATATGGAAAATAGAAAATTGGGGCTGTGCAGAAAACTTACATGAATGACATCAACTTTTACTCCTGTGATACCAACATTGGCAAGGTAGGAGTGCAATGAGTCGTAGAAATCCTCTGCTTGATCAGGATGAACAAGCCCGATCCCACCTTCAACGATTTTCACCACGGCAAGATCGGTCATAGTCCCGTCTAGGCCAGGAGAGACTTTGCAGGGAATGACCTTGGAATTTAGATGGGTTGCACCAGGCCTAACACCACCCCAGGCACCACAAAGAGCGTGCCACACATAAATATCATCCAAACCTTTGAACTTTGCCCTCAAGTCCCTTGTGAAAGCCTTCATTCCATAGTTTTCAGCCGTACAAGAACAGCTCCCGCAGCCTCGGCCCGAACTACTGCTTTCTTTTCCACCAAACATTGCATCCAACTCTTGTTTGAACTTTTTGATTTTCTCTTCATACTCTGACAAATCAGTGACTCCAGACTGGATCGCCTTGTCACGATCCTTCTCAGCGTGCTCAAGCTCGATTGCCTTCGAAATCAGCATCTTTGGCTTCCTTGGATCAAATGAAGGAGCATCAGGACCCAACATGGAACCACCAATGTATTTTCTGAACTTCTCGCATTCATCAAGCCTGTGAAGCCTGGCTGTCATTTGAGTCCCACCGAGAACAAGATTTTTCGCATCCTCATTTGGGTTCTCACCATCTCTATTGATGCTTTGCCAACCATCATCAATGATGAGAAACCGTGGGGAGATGCCACCCTCTACAAAATCATTCACTCCATGCCACACACCAACGGGTTCTACGGTTAAGTAGAAAGCATCCCAAGTGCACCAACCAAATTTGTCAACCAGATTCGGGGCTGTTTTCTCTTCCAAGAGCCTAAAGGTATTGAGATGGACTCTAAGAGCACCATAGGCCTCTTTCATTAAGTTGTAGGGATTGTCAGAGGCATGAACATAAGCGATTGCATCAAAATTCGATGCTTTCACTTGGGTAGAACCACTCTCAGCACAAATCATGACATTCCCATCAGTGCCAGGATGAAGAGCTGACCTAAAAGAGCCTTCGATGATGGGTATGATAATGACATAAGACCTTATTTCAGGGACATCTAAGAGCACCCATTGGGATTCCATTTGTAAATCTGAGCCAGAATTCCCCACCCACATGGTTGACCACCACGTTTTGAACCTAAAGATGCTCAGAAAATCTCTACCAGTGAACCTACCCAATGAGTTCATCAACCTATCTGAGGGCTCATCCTTCCGGAATCCAAGAAATCCCCCCTTGTGAGAATGGGAAAGGACACGCTGGAGTAATGGAAATGGAGCATCGGGAGATTGGCTGATTGAAGAAAAGAGACTGAAAGAGACATTGGTAGGAACGTCAGTGAGCAAAGTCACACCTTTGACACTAAACTTCCCATTAGACAAGTCAAAAAATTTCTCCAATCCCTTCCCTAGTGGGACGCTAAAGATTGAATTAACGGGGTCGTTAGGGGGGGCCATGAGCAAAGGATTTCAGAGGAAACCAAAGAGAAAGCAGAGGAAAAAGGAAAAAAAAAACACAGAGGAGGACAAAGCGAATTACACAATTTACAAAACTAAAAAGAACACGAACCCTTCAGAAAACTTTGGTTTTAAAGTGGAAGACAGAGACTCGAAACTGGGTTTATATTGGAGAAATGGATCAGCGACTTTAAAACGAAATCAAAACTTCTTAAGGCAACTGTATCAAACTTTGACAAATACTTAATGACTTTGATCTCGTAGAACAATAATCTTTCAAATAAAACCGGAATGCTCAATCTTTGTTACAGTGTTGTACAGTTTGACAAGAGGGGAACAGAGTTGGAAACCTCCTAATATTTCTATGCAGTTCAGAATCAATATACAATTCTAGATACACTTTGACGTATTTGGAAACTGTGAAAAGAGAAAGATCACGCAAATCACCTACTAAATGGAAGATGGGAAGAATCAACCAACTCGACAGAGAGCTAAAGGAGTTGTTGGGTTGCACAGAAGAAATGAGGACGCTATGGACGTATATATAGGCAGGAAACTCAAAAGAGTACATGAAAAATTTGGATAAAAAATAGAATCAAAGCAGCAGCTATGCAGAGAATCACAAGATAAAGGAGGTGTCCAGATAAGAAGGTTTTGGGCGGTTCTTTATGGCTAGTCTTTTAGGTCTATCGAGTATCTTATGCTTTCTTCATCTGTTAGCGCCAACGAAACCTTCTTATACCGTATACGGAATACGGCCGACAAGTTTTTTAATTTTTTCTAGTTTTTTTTTAATTATTTTATGAGAGAAAGAAAACCAACCAGTCCACAAATCTAACGTAGTACAACTCATTAGTTAATTCCATCTAAAGAGAGAGTTGAAGTGTTGCATCTGGGAAACACTTGATAACAGAAGAATTTTACAACATGATGAGTTGAAAAAAGGTCGTTCATGAATGTATATGCATGCACCGATGCCACGTGCATGCAGGGTAATTTGCCCATTTCTGTTCAAATCACTTTACCTTCCTATTTTTTGGAGGGTGCCAGTTTTGAAAATTGGAAAAGACATAATAAATAAACTTCTTTATAAGTTTATAAAAATATATGATTGTATTTTTAGGATTTTTTTAGGTTGAGAAAGAAACTTGGATTAGGTTGATGGGTCTCTCTGGAACGTTGTAAGAAGGTGGTGGATAAAACACGATTTCTCTTAATTGGGTACTGTTATTTTTAAATATCTCACTTTTATTTATTATTTTATTATTATTTTATTTATTATTTATTATTATTTATTATTATTTTTTTTTTTATTATTTTTTTACTAATATTCATAAAATACTTGAAAATACCTGACTATCCAAATAGAAATTCAATTTTCTTTTTATTTAATTAAAACGCAACATATAATAATTTTATTGAAGATAATAAATGCACATAAAATAAACTTGAAGTATGAAGATACGCACTTGGGCCACTTTGCAGGTAGGGAGCTACCATATATAAAAAGTGCCACCATTAGCTCTTTTTTCCCCTTTTTTTCTTTCTTTCTTTTTAACCTCTTTTTTTTCAAAATATGAAATTATGACTTGCATTGAATTTAGTTTTTTTTTTTAATTTTTTTAACACCTTTTATTTTCAAAATATGACTTAGATTGAATTTAATTTCAATTTTTTTTAAGAAAATGGTATATCAATAGGAGGGAGATCTCGTTCGGGAATTTGCTTGTATATCATATCTTAAATATTTAAAGGAAATTTCATAAATTTTTGCTGGGAGAAATTTTAGAAATATCAAATTTATAAGATTAATTCCTTATAGGTCATGATCATTTCTCTTTGCTTAATGAACAAGTTTAAGACCTTCATTTAATTTTATTATTATGTTAAGATCCTTGGGGGCTTATCCTTTAGGCAACCTAATGTTAGATTATCCACTGTTGATCCCGAAAATATCTTGGGTTCATTGAATCAATGCATTTAGTGATATTAAATATATAATGGATTTGCTCCCATGATCACTATTTCGAATCTCCTTAAGGCCACTAGAGATTTATCTAGTGGTTAATTTCAAGGTCAAGTGAGATTAGTCAATATGTACACAAGTTGGTCCGGACACTCTCAATTATCTAAAAGAAAAAAAATAAAAAACTAATGTATGTGTTTTTAGAGGAAAACAAATTGAGTTCATTGGGATTAATGAATAGTACTATTAGATTGATGAGTAATGCTAGATATAGTCATAGAGTGTGTAAGTGGCACGAAATCTTTTTGAAAAAGAATGAGATCCATTATTAAAAAATTAATTTTTTATATGTGGATTCCGTGTTTACTCACTATTTTTTAACATAATTATACAGCACTTGTTTACTTACAATTGTAAATATTATTTCTCTCGATTAAATAGAAAAGGATTAAGCCTTATTTTTAAAAAAAAATTCCTAGGCAGTTTTCTTTTGGTTATCACCGTCCCAATGACCTCACCTCCATGAATAATAAATAAATGGGATTGTAGAATTTTCTAATTCAACGTTAGATTAGTCTACCTTTGCCTCCACTCTTTTTAAGCAGCAGAATGAACCCAAAGGCTAAGTTTGCATTTGGACAATGAGGTATCTCAAATATTCTGTAAATAATAAAAATAATAAAATAATAAAATATTAAATAGTAAAAAAATATATATAAATAATAATAATAAAATAATAAATAGTATTAAAGTACTACCCAAACTAGCCCTAACCTTGATCACAAGTAATCTCTAGGTGGGGTTCTCAGTCTATTGGAAAATAAATAAATAAAAAAGGAAGAAAGAAAGAAGACATTCTTGAACCACCTACTTCTACAATATTCCCACTCCAAAGAAGCTGAATTCGAATAGTGTATGCAAGTAAGACTAAAGAGGATTCTATTATACGATGAGGGCAAAAAGAAGAGCTATGGGGTTGATAAAGGTATAAAGTAAGCAACCATTATAATGATCCAAAAGAACAAAAGAGGTTCATTTCCTTTTCTTTTTTTATTACCTTTTTAGTTAATTTGTGTTGTACTAAAAATTCTCCACGATTTCCAAATGACTTTTTCCGGGGTAGTATATTCGTTCCCTTTTCCTCACCATTTTTTTTTTTAAAGAGAGAATTCCCTTTCAACATCTCTTAAAGAACTTAGGTATCTATACTTATTTTTTGTTCTCTATGGTTTAGTCCCTATTTCCAACTGAGAGAATATATATGGGAGCGTAATAGACACAAAAATGGTGTTAGTTTTGAGGGTTCTGAGAGTTTGGATCATTATTGAGAATGATTCCCACCCAACGCTTGGGCCACTTTTGTGCAGTATCTGGGGATGGTTCCATTGTGAGGCTAGAAGCATGTTAGGAAGTCCAAACTTCAAAGCAAGAAAATCCCTATGATATTAATCACTTAATTCTTATTTAAGGCTAATCCAAGTCTAGTGTACCATCAATTAAATATGTACGACCTATAAAGAGAATTTCGATAAATTACTTTACAAACTAATATGTTTTAGATATACATCAGATCAAAATGTCAATTTGTCAATTTCACACATTTTTCATAAAATTTATTTTTGTAGTTAGCTCTGTAGTCTTGCCCAATTACATACAAAAGTTGTATCTAATTACGATGAGATTCAAAATATCAACTCTAAGGATGGTATATATATTTGGTTGAAAATCACAGCATACTTTACAAGTTGCAAAAATACAAAGCTCATAACGCACGGTTGAGAGAGAGAGAGAGAGAGAGAGAGAGAGATTCTCCTTTTTTTCTGATAATTTACACAAAAGAGTCAAAAGACTGTGTACAAAGATGTTTTGAGGCATACAAGAAGAAGCAACATGCTACAAGGGGAGTGCTTGCAAATTGGTGATATGATCCAACTTTGCACCATCAGGATGTATTCTATCATCGTGAAGAACAAGCACATTCAAAGTGCCAGATTCTTTTAACCAGGCAGCCACTACAGATCCTGTTGATATAAACCTACCTATGTTACATTTAGCAACATGGAATGGTGCACCCATCCCGGCGAGGAGTGCCTCAATGGCCCGTCTCAGCGTGCCATCACCAACTACTTTGCTGTGTTTACCCCATCCCGTCAAAATGCTGTCAGAGACAAGCATACAATTTAATTCTTCAATCATAAGGCTACGTAACAGCAGTTCACAATCACAAAAGTTCAAAAATCCATACCTTAGTAACTTTGGCAACTCATGGCCTTCAAACACAACAGAGCGTATATTGAGCAGCCATGCATGAACCATTGCCCGTGCAGCCCCAGAAGACATTAGATGCAAATCTAAACAAGAATTAGACCAAACACTCTCCCATACATTCTGGCGCTTCCCTTCAAGCACAACCAGTTGGGCCCCTTTTTTCTGATTATACAAAATCCCACAATAACATTATCAAATTAGGACTGCAACTTTATACATAGACTGCATGAACAACCTAGCACAAGCACGACCTGTCCAAGCAGCAAGTGCGTACGAAAATTAACTGCAATCACTGGAAAGAAGGGGGTCCAGGGGGAGCAAGAGAGAGAGTATCAATGACTAAAATTTACCTGACCAAAGTGCCATAGCATATCAGTGAGAGCATTATAAAAGGCAGATGCAGTTGAAGAGTCCATCAACTTAACTTCATCAAACAGAGACTGAGCTTCAACCCATAGATTTTCCTCACAGCCCATAAGAAGTCCATGGGCGACACCATACACCTGATTATCAAATAACCGTAGTTCCTCCAATAATATTGAGGCATCTTCAAATGAATTATACCTACTGCATCCAGAGGCAAAATTGCATTCATGAGGTTAGCTATATATATATATATATATATATCTAAGAGAGAGTTGAAATTAGCATAAGACAACAGTCACAACAAAGCCAAAGACCTTATCTATCCACGAAACCAGGTATCTCAAATTACTAACCGACTATAGCCATAGGTACTTTTGAAGGATGGATAAGTCTCGTAGCAACCCATAGACAGAGTGAGGGAGTAGTATTCATCTTCCCAACCATGTGATGAAGGCACATTCATGCAGTTTCATCCCCTTGTTTAGCTTCTACTTTCTAGACTTACAAGTAGCAAATGAGCAAACGATGCAAGTCAAAAACTACATCTGGGATTTGCGTTTGCAGATTAATTTGAACTCAGTACCTTTTTTTTTCTTTTTTCTTTTTTCCTTTTGGGGAGTCTGGCAAGGAAATTTCAGGCAACCCCATATCTGAACCACTCAATTTTCCTCACAGAAAGAAAGTTATTGTCCAAGCCATACATCTAAGGTCCTCAGACTCATCCATGAATTGCTCCATAACTACTACGACTGTTTAATACTTTCATGTTCAGATGTACAGTAAGTCGTGGTGCATTGAAATATGCAGCTGCCCAAAGTAAGAAAATGCAACATACGGAAGTCTAAAACAAGTTTAATGTATCAAGACCTACTTAGTACTTAAAGCATTCATACACCTGAGGTCCTTGGACTCATAAATGAATTGCCCCATGACTCAGTCACTGAAAGAAGCACACCCTAGAGTGAGACAGTATCACAAACTCCAAGCACAATTCAATACACCATGATTGTCTCACCCTAGTAGTTTAAAAATCAGATATTGAGAGGTTTAGAAAGAAAAATGATAAACTCACCGAACATTTATTTTCATAGTTTATAAAATTTTCTTCCTTCAATTTGTTCAGATCAGGCGGTATTTTAAGCCAGTATCATATTTGTGACTTTGATGATCTTCATGCAACAAGGAATATGGTAAATAATGGATAGCCTCATGAATGAAAAAAGTACCTGCAAGCATTTAATATAGCCGAAAAGGTGACAACGTTTGGCTTAATTTCTAGCTGGTGCATCTTCTGAAAGATTCCCAAGATGCACAAGATCTCTTGCCTGACCCTCTTATTTTTCTTTCTGCTAACTTCTTTTTCAGCAGCCAGCTGCCCAAACATCTTAATGATTTGATTATTCCCCTCATGTCCAACCTCTGATTCAATGGCATCCTCAATAATTATTGAGGATGGAGATTCAATATGCCGCTTGCCAGCTCCAGCAGCAGTATCAACTGAGCATTCTGTAGCTGCAGACCGACCAATGGCATCAATAATGGAATTGAAAGTGACAACATTAGGCTTGATCCTTTCCTTTGTCATCTCATCTAGCAAAGAAATGGCAGACTCCACGGAACCATTTTTGCACAGAGCATCAATAAGTGCACTATAAAGAACAACATCAGCTTTCAACCCCGCCCGCTTAAACTCTCTAAAGACCTCCATTGCCTCCCTGTACAAACCACCTTTCGATAACACATCAATCAATGTTGAATAGGTTAACAAATTAGGTGAAACGTGTTCTGCTTTCATCTCTTTAAACATTCTTCTAACTTCATCATACTTCCCCAGCTTCCCATAACCACCCAGAAGAGCATTATAAGTTACAACATCCTTCTTTATCCCACAATTCTCCATCTCCCTGCAAACATTCAAAGCTTCCTCAAACCTACCGAGCTTCGCATAAATTGAAAGCAAAGTGTTATATGACACCCTATCCAAACGAATAGCCAAAAATTTCATTTCATTAAATAATTCCAGTGCATCTTCCAATCTACCAGCCCTAGCATAACCATCAACCATAGTACTATAAGTCACCACATTAGGCAAAATATTCTTTGCTGGCATCTCCGACATAATCTCATCTGCCAAATCCATCTGCCCACCTTTACAAACAGCATCCAAAAGCGTATTATACGTAACTGTATCCTGATCAATTCCTCTTTCCACCATTTCAGTAACCAAATTCCGAGCCACCTCCCACAACCCCCCTCTACTACAAACCGCAAGAAGCGAGTTATATGTAATTCGATCTGGATGCACCCCATTTCTCAGCATCTCATCAAAAATCTGCACCACCCTCCTAAACTCCACTCCCCCTTTTCCACACGCATCAATCACAGCATTATATGTAACCAAGTTAGGCAACAACCCCAACTTTTTCATCAGCTCGAAAACCAGTATAGCCTCATCACAGCATCCATTTCTCCCATACGAACTAATCAGAGCTGAATAAGCATAAACTGTGTTCCCATACCCCTCATTCCTTGCTGTCTCGAAAACCATTCTAGCAAGCTCAACTTTTCCTAGCCTGCCAAGAACGCTAATCATAGAACTCGCTAATTTCCCCTGTTCATTCCTTCTCCTCTCTCTTCTCACAGCAAACTCGAAACACCGAATCGCTTTCGAACAATCCCCTCTATTGCCTAACTCTCTAAGTAAGAAATTATAGTCACCAGAACCAGAAAGCTTGGACTCAAAATTATGCAGCACATATTCAAGGCCTTTATCATCCTCATTACCTAATTGGATCAAGTGTGTGAGAGCCTCCTCGGCAAAGGAGGTGTGGCGGGAGCCCATGGAGGAGGCCTTAGGCCGGCCAAGATGCATCTTAGAGACGAAGCGGGTTGATCGGCGGCCGGAGAAGTCCGCGGAGAGCACGGGTTTCTGGGGGCAGAGAGAGGAAAAGGTAGAGTTCTGGGCGGGGGTAGCACAGGGTTTTGGTGCATTGCGAGATGAGGGTGAAGGTGAAGGTAAAGGCACAGGCTTTGTGAGAGAGATCTTGGGTGCGGGGCCAGAAGCGGCAGCGGCGGAGGCGGCGGCGGCCTTATTGGTCCAATAGTGGCGGTTTTTGTGTTGGCCTTTCACGTGGTGGTTGTGGTATGGTTTGTTGGCCGTGATTGAACACTGTGGTGGCGTAGAAGCCATTGATTCAAATAAAACTACTCCCACACAAAATAAAAATATATATGTAGAGAGAGAGAGAGAGAGAGAGAGAGAGAGAGAGAGAGAGAGAGAGAGGGTTTTGCAGAGAAAAATGTGATCTTTGAGTTATTGCAGAGAGGGGTTTTGGTAGGGTTTGGACGAAGCGGGAGGAGACGAGGCGGCCGTTTTGGATAGAGACATAAGATTTTTGAGTGTGCGCGTAGGTTTGGACAGTGTGATGGACTCAGGTGAGTGAGTCGTGGGGGTGGTTGTAGTTTTATGAGATTCAGACATTGAAATATGAAGTTTCTTTTGTCTTTTTCTTGCCGGATCCTACAGGGACCCACAATTTTAGCGAATGTAATAAGCTGACTTTGGACGGTCCAGATGGGATCTTATCTGTAGCTGTTGTCTGGGTCGCGGTTCTGATTACGGTCCAGATGGCATGCGCGTGCGCAGATCATTTTTGTTTGTTTATTTATATACTGCCACGAATAGTCTGTCGGATTACTGTCATCACGTTCAGAGTCTTACCGCTTTTTTATTTTTCTTTATTTTTTTAAATCAATAATTTTATTAAATTAAAACAAGTATTAAGAGTGAGTTCAACAAACTTTAACTACAATTTAACTAAAAAGTTTATTTTTACAAATTTTAACTGATCATTTTTCACAGCATCAAAACAGGTTTAACAAATCTTTAATTATTTTATTAAAATATTAATTTTAAACTTTTCATTCATTTTAATTCTAATTGTATTTTAAATTTCTCCAACTGTTTTATTTTTAAACGGCTATATTTCTCCAATAGCTATATATTCTAACGGCCATATTTCTCTAATAGTTATATTTTCTAACGGTTATATTTCTCCAACGGAATATTTTTTAACGGTTATATTTCTCTAATAGTTATATTCTTCTACTATAAAATATAGCATTTCATCAACAATTTCATTCACTGCGCAGGAGTGAGAAGCAGCAGGAAAGGTAATATTTTAGTCAAAAGTAATATTTGGCTAACCTCCTTTAGCTCAACAAATTCAACTAACCCATTCATCTAAGGCTAAATTTACTGTACATTTAGCTAGCCCATTGTTGCACTTTATTTTACACGTTAGCTATTCTTTGGCTAAAATTTGATTTTAGCTAGCCCACTACTAGTGCTCTAACTCGGCAAAAACTCAAATTCAAATATAAAAAAATAATAATAATCCACCAAGTCGATAGTTAGTGATTGAGGGAACAACTAAACAAAGTAATTGTAGTTCAATTGATAGACTATTTTGATTGCAATTTAAAATTACTATTAAAAAAAAAAAATTTAGAACCTGTCAGTCTGCCCTATTACAAAAAAATAGCTCACCAATAAGTGGTCGCCATGTAGGCGGTCCATTGAAAAATATATGGAACTGCATGGTAGGAGCCTCCTTCGCTCAAACCCCTCATATGGGTCATCTCCTTCACTCAAACCCGTCGAAGCCTCCAGTAAAGACAAAAACAGATTCTTCTTCTCATCTTCTTCTTCACATGCCCTAAACCTTCCTTCCTCTTTGCATTCTTCCCACGAAGTCGTGCCTCTCCACGAAGGGATGACTCTCCCTCCCTTCATCTTCCCACATACGTGTTCCCAATATCAACCGGGATTCATGGAAATAAGTAAAACAAGTTCAATAAACACGAAACTGAGTCACATAATACAACTCCCCTTGTTGGAATGCCATCAAAATGACAAGTTCTATCAAAACTTTAACTTTGACAAGTTGGAATGCACAAGTGGTGGGCGACAAAGATGGTGGGCAGATGGTGGGTGACGAAGATGCTGGGCACGACAAAGATTTTGGGCGCGACAGAGATGGTGGTGCCGAAACTAGTGGCCGACGGAACTGTTGGGGTGTTCGACGGCTCTGAGGCATTTGACTGAGGGCACTAGATTGGGGCGTTCGACGGTGACTGGCTGACGACACTGATCTGGGGCATTTGAAGGATCCGAAGTTTGCGAAGGAGGCATTCCTTTGACTGGGTTGAGTTTCAACTTTCAAGAGATGTTTTGGCAAGGGCATTCGGGAATGTGATGATCTATGTTAATTGTGTGGAATCGATGACGTGGCAGCTTACAATTGGTGGCTGGTATTCTCTTAAAAACAGTCAGACCGCTCCAAAGCGTTTCTCTAAAAAAAATAAGCATTATAATCCATCATTTGATAAAAATCTCCATATCTTCTTCCTCTAGACACATAGTCAGAGAAATTACTAACATAATCGAATAATTAGAATAAGACGAATTAGAATGATGGAGGCACTAATGACATCCATGGTGGTGCTAGTATGTAGGCCTCGCGCACCAATGAAAATGTGGTATCTGGAAGCTCATAATAATATAAGCACATTCGACTTTTATGATGTATCTGGTATTTTCTTTCTCTTATATAGCTTGAAATACTGTTGAACTTTTTTTTTCCCATATATTTTAGATTGACTATCTATTTCAAATGTAATTGAAATGATCTTTTTTCTTAAGAGACATGACAATAGACATTTCACACATTTTAGTAAATATTTCAACTTCTATTTGGAATTGTCACAGCACCCTACATTCTTGTAACATAAACTGAAATAGTTGCTCCTCAAATTTAGGTTTAAGAAAGACTTGTATATTCGGGAGAAAGACTTGAAATTATATTTTAACATCCAACATTCTTTTATATCATTTACAGCACCCTACATTCTTGTAATATCCAATATTTTAAATCATTTACAGCACCCTACATTAATTATAATTGGTTCGCAAATATAATATTTTGTTATTTTAAGGAAACACAAATGTAAACACATGATAATTGTACCTAAGGGATTTTTTTCTCTTTAGCAGAAGCAATTGAAACCTCTGCATGGCGTATAATAAATTCTATAGCACCAGCACCTAACCAGAGAACCAGATCAGATCAAACAACAATAAACATTACATTTCACAATATGCTTAAGATTTAAGGTTTAAGGTCAATGCATATAAATGGTTGAATTTTTGAAAGAAAGTTGAAAGTCTTATTTATAACAGACTATGTCATATTTTCTAGCTATAAAAAACCTCAATACCAAGAGTGTAGATGGGTTTGTATTTTGGTTTACTTAATTGGATGTTAACGAAAAACAATACCAATATATTATAAGTAATCTAGGAACCATGCTATTGTAGTGAATATGCATACCTAGAGTATCATATAAAGGAACACAATAGAGTCCATGAGCATTACAAGCCTGCATTAGTTTTTTAGTGTTAATCAAAATTTTTCAGAGAAAAAGCGCACTGTTTCTAGGAGAAACTAATGACCATGACAACTAAGTAGCAGAGAGCACATTAATTTGTATAAACATCATGACAACTAAGCAAAATCTATGCCAATAAATATACAAGTAGGGATTTTTTTCCCAAATATCAATTTTTTGTTACCTCAGTTTATGATTGGTTCAGTTAATTGGATGTTACAAGAATGTAGGGTGCTGTAAATTATATTTTTAACAAAAAATAAAAAGGGTTCAAGAAAGACTTGTCTTAATATTTTAACAACCAATTATAATTGAAATTAAGTTCAAAATCCAACTTTTCACCAAGTCATTCATTGCCATCTCATTTTTATCCACTCTACTAAATGATTTCTACTTTGCAGTATTGACTCCCCAGATCAAACCATCAAGTATTCTTCATACATGCATATCAAATATTGCTTGTGTATCCCACAACATTTAACCAAGCAAGCGTATTATAATGCGTGTGTACTGGGGCTATAAGTCTTTCTATGATTCAACAAAATTTGACTTTTAGAATTAATAAAACAAACACAAACGCACTCCATAAATAAAGGAAACGGAACAAAAATGAAAACCTAGGGTTTCATTTCAAATCAGAAATGTAAATGATGGAGAACGTATGGTAGTGGAGGCCCCGACCATTGCGATGGAGAATGGTCCTATTATTTTGGTCGAGATCAATAAAGATATTTGTCTAATATCTCCATTTGGTTTCAATGAGAAGGAAACCCATGGAAAATCCTCAAACACAGCAAAATCTATGCAAAAATGGACTGAGATGGAGTAGCGAGTTACCTAGGACAAAATCGGAACCAACGCATTGTAAAAGCCGCCTTGCAGAAGATCCAGCACACTTCTAAACGGTGAGTTTCGTATTGCAGACCATACTTTGTTGGCAATGGGTTTCGTATTGTAAACTAGGAAGGGGAAGAAGGGAAATCGAAGGGGGAGAAGAGGAAGAAGAAATTAAAGTAGAAGGAAAAGAAGGGACCTACGGCATCTGGTAGAGGAAGAAGTGCTGCAAAACGCACTGTTTTATTAATTCTAAACGGTGCATTTTGAATCCACGAAGTAAGTAGTACTGTACGGGAGCTACGGACGACGCTGCATCCAAACTTTTTCAATCTTGAAATGAGAAATTTAGCATGCCACGTGTAGTCGATAAAGACTATAATACATTGGGACATGTGAAACTTGCACACAATCTAGATGGTCACGCATAGATCTTTTGGATGCAGTTCTATCTATATTTTGAATATTGGCGGCTAGTGAACATGATGATGTGGCGCATGTGATTATTAGGTGGCTAAACAGCAAAAATTCAAAGCATTTTCAGACCCGGGAGAAACAGAGGGAGGAAGGACACCTCCGGGGTGGAAAAAAGAGTGGAGAATAGCTTGGAATTTTCATAGAGAGAGAGAGAGATCTGTTTTCTTTATTTGCAATGCATTGCCATGTTCAGATTTATAAGAAAGAAAAGGTTTACGTTATATTATTCATATTGCACTTGACTTTTTTAATATTAAATGTTATAAATTTTCGTAATTTTTTATATCGAACCATTCAACTCAATTTGAGAATCTGAAAATATCTCTATCCACCTACTACATAAAAACATAAGCATTTTCGAAAGCAGAAATGTGTTTATTTCCAAGCTATGAGGAATAGGTGAATCTTCATCCAACCATCGCCATAGTTATCTCATAGAATAAATAGTGTTTATCTTTTTCTTAAATGGGCAAACAGGTTAATAAAATCATAAATGAAAAAGTTGTTTCAAGTTAGACTACTGGTGCTTTTTTTTCCACGAGTGAAATCGTTTGCCCGATAATGATTGTGATTTGTTTGGGGGAAAGTCCTTTTGCGGAACTTTAAGGTGGTAGACCCCGGAATTGATGTCACCATATATATAAAGTGCTGAAGAAAGTGGGAATGATATCACATCACGAAAAGGTCTTGTCCCTAAAGACACAGTATCTAAGGAGGTACTTTTCAAGTTTCAATGCCCTTCGACCCATCAACTTGAAGACGAGAGTTTGAATACTATAGGATAATTACCTTTCCAGACTTGCATGCCAGAAATTTCTCAATCTGCTTCGAGTTCAATACATTGCTGATGACTTATCCCATGGAAGCAAGAAACGAATCTTTTTTTTTTATTTATTTTTTGATGTCGGGAACTTCTCCAAGGCAGGGCCTTTCAAATCCACTCCTGCAAAGTAAACTCATGTCCCATATACCGCACTTTTGAAAATTTTCCTACAAGAAAATAGTTAAATCATTAGCTTTTCACCGGAGAATGCGGCCCTAAATGATTGTTTGCACCCATAAGGTGTTGAACCTTGAACTTTGAACCTTGAGAGAGTGATACCCAAAAACCAAAGTCTTCATCATTTGGGCCAACCTCTTGGGATTTGGAAGCAAGAAAGGAATCTTGATATGTGAACATGAAATAAACAACATTAATTGGGAGTGAACAGGTCATTCTCAATGACTACATTTTCTTCAAGATTAACCCTAAAGTTTTAAATTAGAAAGAAAACAACTACCCTAATTAGTATTAGAAAACACTAATGCTCTCTGCCAGGTTTGATCTCGTAACACAACTAGATATAACACCAAAACTTCCAGTCTTCTCGAGGCACAAGAGAGGTATTCAATAAGTCTTCTTCCTCAAAATTGGCTTTCGCGTTTCCTTCTTTGCAGTTGCAGTGAATCCCGGGGTAGGTATTTCCATTGTGGATTGATAAAAGTCCTTTAATCTACACATAAGGCATAAACAAGAATATTTCTAGTAAAGCATACACAGGATCATAAAAAAAATCAATAACCAAGTGAAAATTGTCGTGGAGAAAATATAATCACAATTACCTTGGCATACTGATAAACAGGGCAACCACTGAAACCCCAACAATTAGAGGAAAGACTGGTGCAGGAGTCAAATCCTGTAACGCATGAAAGAAGAAAGAAATGAGGAATAAATCCTTGTAGGCAACTAAGAGATCATTCTGAACAAGAATCTGATCAGAAGAAATGCATTTCAGCAAGTACCGTGCAATCAACAACTATTAGGCTAAGCTAATAGCACGACACAAGACAAGGGCTTTGCAAATCTCCAGATCAAAACCATGGGTATTTGGCACTGTTAGAATATATCTTTAAAAAACTACAGGACCGACTGCAGAGTGAAACAAACCTGCTTGTGATGATCCTCTTCAACTTTGTATCTGAGTGGGCCTACATGAATTTGTGTATTCTTCTCTAAGTCGACCTCAATAATATCAGACTTGAATTTGTGGGTGCTCGATGGGAGACTAGATCGGAGCTGCAGAAGGTGCTTACCCCTGGGCAAGTCCTTCACCTGGAAGAAGTTGGAAAGTGGCAGAGGGAAGACAGACTCAATCTTAGACACGTCAGTAGCTGACTTTATTTCTACCGTTAGATATGAATTTAGTTCCTCTATTCCCTTTCCTTCAACATGACAACTTAAAATGGTGATCTCTGGCTGTTCAAAGACCAGAAAATCTAATCCCCTGATATCCTCGGATTGAACCTACAAAAATCAACCGACGTGCTCAATCAGAGTTAATTTATTGCCAGAAACCTCATAAAAGATATCATAATTTGGACAATTTTATTTGTAACTTTATTGGAGATATTTGCTAGGACTAACTTCAATAGTACTGGATTCTGGAGATGCCCGCTCGATTCTAGAGCTACCTGGACCATCCCTTTTAACTACTTTGATTACATAGTTAGTGTCAGGATGGAGTCCTCTCAGACGATAACTTCCAGATGAATCAGTCACTGTTTCCTCATAGTAGCCTTTGGACTCCGACCGGGCTTCAACTGAAACACCTTCTTTTGGTTGGCCAGACAGCAAACTGATCACACCTGTAGCACTGCAGAAGCTTAAACCACCTTAGTGTCTTGCAGAAGAGTCATACTCTCAAAATGAAAATCACAAGTGAAAAAATTAGGTCATTTGAAGACAAAGTTACAATAGACTACATTCAGAGTCTCAAGAGTAGATAATCACTAAAGAGCTGTCAGTATAGAAAGATTGAAAGTCAATTTTTATAATAATTACTTACTAGGTGACTACTTAAAAAATGTTTTCTCAAAGTACTCCCAGCGAGTGATCTAAACTATTAGCAATTTATAAGAGCATATATCATTAAGATTTATGATCTTAAAAAAAGGAGGGGGTGGGGGTAAAAAAGTGACGAAACTCCAAGAACGATTGATGTGCCCAGACACTCTTTCCATTTTGATTTTTGTTGTTGATGAAGGGGAAAGCCCGTGTTGAATTTTAGTGACTGCAAAGAGTTTACAATGAATTCCAAACCATTTCATTTATATCAAAGAGCCCAAACTAGGCAATAAACCTTTGATTGTGCCCAAACTAAGGAATGAACCTTTGTTGTTCTAATTCTTTCTCTGACAGAACAGACTACAAACTGTCAAGACAAATTGGTGCAGAGGCAATAAAACCTCTCAAATGTTTGCATCATGACAGTGTGGCTATAGGGAGAGAACGTCAATGAAATACCTGTAAGCCACACGGGTGGCCTGGAAAATGACTTCGCTAGTCTCCCCAGAACCAAGTTCTATAGTCTGGGCTGGAGGTGAGAAAGCGTACTCCTATAAGAATAAAAGGAACATTTATTAGCTGAGTCAGGTAGTTGAAAATAATCTTGTTTTCGGCAAATAACACAGCCATAAGTTTGGTCATTTTCAATTTCTTTCAAACATTATATATGGAAGAAGGGAGTTACACCATGAATCCTTCAGATTTATAATAGCATCATGATGTGGTGCTAAATCTTGAGTGTAACCTTCACGACTTAAATGATCTGAGCAGTCATATTATGAAGAGAGTGGTAAAATGACCAATTCAGCTCAATGAGCAATGGTTCAAGTCCTACAAAATTATTTAGACCATTTTATAATCAAAATTACTCGTTTCTGGGAATTACCTTTAGCAGAGGACGCAAATAGAAAGTTCCAGGAAATAAGTTATCAAAAAGGAATGTCCCACCAACACCAGATACTGAGTTATTCCTATAACCCTCGTCGCCACTCAGTGATAGAAGCACGGAAGGAATAGGTTCTTCAGAACCATCTTTTGAATATATATGTACAGATATTTGACCAAGCTTCTGACAATAAAAGGAATGAGGTCCAACCCGCTTTAGATGATATCCAGGCTGCAGAAAGTAGAAGACATCAGAGAAAATAGTAACAGATTGCAGACACATGCAATCAGCAATACACAGAATATATTGAGTTCCAAACAGTGCACTAAACTCTAGATTCTAACAAAAGGAATAATGAATCTGTTTCTTAATAGCATAAGCTTTATTCAAATTTGTACATAAAAGATGGAGAGAGTACCACATACCCACTGTTTTTGGGTAGATACAGGAAGCAAACAACTTAAATATATTTTATTGCAAACATGAGTTATATGTCATTAAAAATATACTGCAAAAATGTCCCTAACCTTTGAAGCCTCAACGCTGTAAGTTATGTCATCATATAGAGGTCCCCCAGTGAAGGAGCCATGAGTATCTGTGGTAGTTTCGAGTACCAATTCACCACTCCTAAGGGCAGCAATGTGGCTATCTCCAGCAGCAAGAATCCTAACATGAACACCAGAAAGGGGGGGAGAAACGGATCCTTCAATATATAATCCCAATCGTGCAGAAAATGGAGGAACAGAAGCTTGACAACCATCACTTGTCACTGAGACCTAACATAGCATAGTTTTGGAATGAAGCTTTTTTAATAGGTCGTAGTTTTGGAATGAAGCGTAACAGAACAACTTAGAAATAACATTGGTAAATAACAAAATACAAGCTTACATGACGTTTTCTTGGATAAAACAAGATCTTCTTTGCCCCATTATTCCTGCAACACACCACACAGCTCAAGTAAGAGGCACATATGGTGCAGTAAAAGCAACCAAGAAATATTGTTGAGGTGCTAGCAAGTTTCCTAGCAAGCAAGACATGAAATTAGAAGATACGACTTTACACACTCAAAAATTTTGAATTAATAAACTCCAGGCAGTGAGGGAGCAAAAGGCAAAAGCATCTTCTAACAGCAATTTTTTTTATAAGAAAAATAGCTTCTAACAGCGATGAGAAGGTGATTGAAACAATCAAGATCTAATTAGAAACATAAATAAAGTATTTGAACAACTTAGCTCCACCACTAAGTAAGCAGCATGGTGCTTGATGTCACAGTTGTCGAGAAAACAACTATATATATGTACCTTGGATCCCGAGGAACAAAGGTAAGTTTGTCTCCAGGATTAGCCCACACAGAATACTCATACATTGCATTACTGGATTGATCATTCTCATTGGAACTAACTTTAGCTGTGGTACCATCAACAACACTGCCCTCAATGTTCAGAATGTCCATGGTGATACTCTCGGGTACTTCATACACACCATTAACCGTGCTAGACTCAACACTGATCAGTCCCTTAAGTAGATACTTCTCTCCTCTTAGAAAGATGGGCTACAAAAAGAAATAATAAGTGAGGTGAAAAATTTAGTGCTTAATACAGCCATAAAAAAAAAGCTTCAAATGAAATATTTTTTTAAAAATGTACCGAAGGATTGGATGTATCAATCTTCATTGATGAGCTTCCAAAGAAAATACATGAGTCAACAAAATGAAGTTCATGCAATCCAGGAGATTCTACGCATATATGCTGGGAACCTTTCTGCGCACACAAAAGAATAGAAATCAGGCGTGAAAGTATTTACAGCACCCTGAATAATTACATGGGTTTGAACTTGGGAAATTTGATGAAGAAACATTACCTTAATTTTGTTTACTGTTAAAAATAAAAAAGAAACAATACCTTAATTTTCATATTCACTGACGAACCATCTGCTTGAGTCATGTAAGCATCCACATCATGGGTGGAGACAACATCAACCCAGTAACCTTTTTGAACAAATATCACACCTTTTACATCCTCAGCACCAACATCCAAATCAATGAAGCTCTGCTCCCAGCACCAGTTATCTTCCCTAGCCTCTGATTCTGGAGAATTATGTCTGACCTAAAATAGAAACAATCATTTGAAGAAAATGAATATAGAATCACAACAACACTCAGAAAGTTTAACGCAAATGACCAAACATCAATTCCATGTAAATGTTTTCAGATTTTAATACTCACAGCAAGAAATAATTGCAAAATAACTACCGTCTTGGGAAATTATCGAAGGCAGAGAATAAGCTTTATACCTCAATTCTGTAGTTTCCAGGGATGACGCCTGAAAAGAGGAATTCACTGCTGTTTTCAGTCAAACTGACTGTCTTTCTCTCTTCATTACGTTTACCAGCATTTCTTACTAGGGAAACAGAAACAGATGGGCCACAATTCTCCTTGCAGGTGACCGTACCAAGTACATTGACTAGTGCCTTGTCATAGAAAAAAAGAAAGATACATTAGGAACATTATTTTTCACCAGAAGTTTCACATCTCTGTAAACAAATTATATCAGATAACACCTGCATCAATTTTCATGATATATATCAAGGAAATGTGGGTGCAAGTTTTGTGAGATCATATATATAGATCAATATTTATTCAGGAAACATGTCATAGATCCAAGCCAGAAGTTCCATTATTATCAATATGACATTTTATTTTCATATAATCTGTGCATGTAGGAATTACTTGAGAATTCTTCTAACAACAACCAACCAATTTATCTTCTTTGCTTCAAACGAAAGCCGAGGAGTCTTAGGAAGGACAGAAAAATAAGTGAGAATACATTCTCATTTTATCAACCAAAAAGAACACAAGTCAACTTTTTATAAATTATGATAGTAAGGGAAAAGAATCAAAAGAACCTTAAAAATTCTTTAGTTTTGAGAAAGATTACCTGAGAAAATTCAATAGTCATCAATGGACTTTTGACTACAACATCAACATATGATGGCAAAAACAGGAGTCCAGGAGCACTCTCAGGCATAGCTGCCATAGCTGATAAGCGATATTCACCTGGTGGAACCTGAACATATTTAAATAAAGGAGAGATGTAACTTCCGAAGAGAAGGGAACATGAGCTTCAATAATGTATGGATGACTTCGTCTTCTTTTTTCTGATTAGTAAGAAATTTTATTGAATCGAGTGAAACTAGGCAATGCCCATGTACACAGGAAGCATACAAAATGAGACACCTAATTACGTTCTAGAAAGCTGAAAAGTAGACAACAACTCATGAACATTCTCGCCCTTTAGTACAAAAGCAAAAAACCACTGTAAAAGTGAGAATACAAATAAATTCCAGATTTCCCCCACTGCACGCTTCTTATTATTGAAACACCTATCATTCATTTCCGTCCATAAACACCACATTAAACATAAAGGTATCATCTGCCACACTGCTGCCAGTTGAGAGCTATTAAGATGCCAATTCCAGCATGCTAGGAGATCTGCCACACTCTTAGGCATAACCCAACACAAACCAGCTCTACTAAGAATGCCAGCCCATAACTCCCTAGCCACGTCACAATGTAAAAGTAAATGATCAATTGATTCCCCCATTCCTCTTACACATGAAGCACCACTACAAAACAACCATACCACATTTCCTTAGATTATCCACCGTCAAAATCTTCCCAAGCGCAGCTGCCCATGTAAAAAAAGCAACTTTAGAGGGCGCAAAAACCCTCCATATTCTCTTCCATGGAAAAGAGTTAGGCTGTTGGACTGTCAAAACCTTGTAAAACGTTAAACAGTAAACTTCTTTCTCCCCATATGTTTCCACAGCATGCGATCACTCCTATTACCTCCCAACTTCACTGAATACAAGTAGATGAAAAAACCTTCAAGCTCATCAAGTTCCCAATCCTGAGCATTTCTAGGGAAAGTAGCATTCCAAAGTACAGTCCCATTTACACGAGACAGCACCTCTGAAACTGATGCCTGCTGGTTTCCAGCCAAGCTGTAAACAACAGGAAAAACAGTGTAAAGAGGTCTCTGGCCACACCATACATCGAACCAAAAACGGGTTCTTGCTCCCTGACCCACCTCGAACTTGAGCTGTTTTTCAAAAATGTTCCACCCCTTTCTAATGAATTTCCATAGGCTAACACCATACGGCCCCCTACCGTCCATCCACCCCCCCCTCCCCCCCCAAACTCACTTCCATACTTCCAATCAATAACCTCTCTCCACAATGAGTTCTCTTCCATTTGATATCTCCACAGCCACTTTCCTAATAATGCCTTATTAAAAATACTCAAATTTCGCACCCCCAAACCACAATCACAAGCGGACAGCTCACCCTTTGCCAACTCACAAGATGAAATTTGTTCTTCTCTCCCATGCCACCCCACAAAAATGCTCTAAACAATTTACATCAAGGAAAAATCAAAACATAGCAGGAAATATCAATTTAATGGGTATTATCAGCTTTATTATGGCAATAATATTAATTTACTATGACTGAAAAAAAAATAATATGAACTTTCTATTGTTAATACCACATGTTTAGGAAATACCCGCCATGCTTCTTTTGTTCTCTCTCTCGGGGTATGACCTTTCATCTTCTATCCCTGGCGCTTCTCGCCAAGGATAGTCCTTAATATTTCTTTGCTTCCCTGATTCATGTTCCTTCCGTCTTTTTTCTTCTTTTAGTTTTATTCTTAGTTTGTTGAAGATGGATCATAGTTTTTGAATTGAAGCTAAGAGGTTTGTGTTTAGTAGGAAAGGTGGTAACTTTTTTTGTATTACTGAGAGGAGCAAGAAGTTGTCTAAGGATAGGTTTGGCAAGTGGAATGAAATACAAAATTCTCATCTCATCATTACAACTTTTTCAAATTCACATACAAAATATAATAAACAATTCAACTTTTTCAAATCTCAAAACAATAATAATATTAAACAATAATATTTTAAACTTTCATCTAAAACCAAAAATTCTCATCTCACTATCCAAATCTATCCTAAGTCCCATCATCTCAGTGGAGGAATGGTTATTAGGATGGCAAAGATGGTGGAGGATTGTCTGAGGATAGTGGGCAATAAAGATTCTTTTCAGACAAGAAGGGAAGGTAATAGAGTTTTTATGGCCCAAAAGTGTTAAAACGTGTTTGACAGATTTGTTAAGCTGATTGAGTTTGGCATTGGTAAGGGGAATGGAATCATAGTGATTGCAGAAGGGAGGAAAGGGGGTGGTTGGGCAGGTTTTGTTAGATTAATGAGAGAGATGGTTGATTTTAGGAACTCTGTTTCAGGTTATGAAAACAGAGTTGCTCCTACGAAGGGTGGCAGTGAACGGGATTCTAGAAATAAGAAGGTGATTTCTGATACACCTTCGGAAGGTGTTAATCATCATCGTGAAGTTTCTTACCTGTCCGCATTAACAAATCCAAGGCAGGAGGGTTCTATTCCTCCTTAGAGTTATGGCGTTGGTAAATTTAGAAAGGTTGATTCGGTGTTGGATAGTAACAAAAGGAATGATGTTTTTCGGTGGAATGGCGGGTGTTTACTGAATCTATTGGGATTCATGGCATGAGAGAAATAATTATCCCCCACTCGCTCGCTAGGGAACCGAGTAATGTTAAAATCCCCTTCAAAACACCAAGGAACATCCCAACAGCAGCAAACACCCGCCATTTTGAGAGCATTGTTGTTATGTTTTGAAGCTGTCTTAGGTCTCAGGATTAACCTAAACAAGTCTGAAATTGTACCGGTGGGTGCCGTAGGTAATATTTCAGATTTGGCTAATATTTTGGAGTGTAAGATTGCTTCACTGCCGCTGAAGTATCTTGGTTTTCCCTTGGGGGCTCCTCACAAATCTGTTTGATATGGGATGGGGTTATTGAGAAGATTGAGAGAAGGTTGACTAGATGGAAAAAGTTATATTTGTCCAAAGGGAGAAGAATTTTTTTTTTTTTTTTTTATAAGTAAAAATATTGTATATATCAAAAGGAGAAACCAAGTACACTTAATGTATACAAGAAAACACATTGCCCAAAATGACCCAACAAGCCCCAAATTACCCAAAAAGCCCATAAAAAAACCCAAAATACATCAGACCCGACCCCAACCTCTTGTTTCCCATAGAACTAAAACTCTACCCGAACACCAACCCTAACACCTTGATTCTGGTCTTCACAATGCCCTCCCTTTAGACTTCCCTCTAGTTGAGCTACCACACTTAGCGTCGTAGTTGATTGTCGAAAAAAGACGCTGTAACTCCCTACTTTTCTTTAAACTTGATTTGGTTTCAAGTGTGCGGCTTGCCTCAATTGCAGTAATTAGTTCTTTAATTGGTCTTCACATCCTCCATGTGAAATTCCCACGAACTGCTGAATCTCATTAACTTTAGGCAGAATCCAATCCGCTATTGGAGGAAGAGAGACCAGGGGAGCCACAGTATCTAACTGCAGTCCTGACTCTAGACATTCCTCTACATACGGCACCAACGCCAAACCCATTGGTTCTCCAGTAACTCCATTGGTTCTCTCCAATGGTATCGGGGTCCCTATTGGAGATTCTAGAGCGACAACAAGTCAGTCCAAAGGGGGAAGAATTACTTTGATAAAGAGTACATTGTCTAATCTTCCTACCTATTTTCTTTCACTTTTCCCTTTGCTGGCTGGGGTTGCTAGTAGAATTGAGAATATTTACTGTAATTTCTTATGGGGAGGAATAGGAGAGGAAAAGAAGTTTCATTTGGTTAGTTGGAACAAGGTTTGTCAAATGGTTTCTTGTGGAGGATTGGGGGTGAGAAATTTGAGGTTGTTTAATAAAGCACTCCTTATACTGGGCTAGGCCTATTCTTTGAGCAATATAGTTCTTACTTATAAAAAAAAAATAAAGCACTCCTTGGAAAATGGCTTTGGAGATATCATGAAGAGAGAGATGCTTCATGGAAGAATGTTGTTGCTGTTAAATATGGGAGTGGGTGGGGGGATTGGTGTTCTAATGAAGTTAGAGAAGTGTATGGGGTGAGTTTATGGAAGGGTATTAGGAAAGGTTGGGGGGATTTTTCTAAACATATTAATTTAAGCTGGGGGACGGGAAGAGTCTTTTGGCATGACATTTGGTGTGGGGAATCAGCTCTTAAATCAGATTTTCCATCTCTTTACAGGATTGCAAGGGATCAAAATGTTGTTGTAGCAGATTACCTTCAATGTACGGATAATAATATTCTATGGAATGTTGACTTTATTAGAGATGCAAATGACTGGGAAGTGAACGTTGTTTCAGATTTTCTGCGAAGAATTTATAACTCAAAAGTGATGCAGGGAACAGAGGACAGGCTATTGTGGGATCATGCTGGAAATTTCAGGTTTTCGGTCAGTTCTTATTATAAGGTGCTTAATTGTCATTCTGGTTGTGTATTCCCCTGGAAAAGCATTTGGAGGGTGAAGGTACCTACTAAGGTGGCGTTCTTTAGTTGGGTGGTTGCTCTAGGGAAAGTATTGACCATGGATAACCTTAGAAAACGTGGTTTGTGTATAGCTGATTGGTGTGTAATGTGCAAGAAGGATGGTGAATTTGTAAATCATCTTTTTTTACATTGTGAGGTGGAAAAGTCTTTGTGGAATGAGGTTATTGGTTGGACAGGTTTATATTGGGTGATGCCTAAGGAAATTGTGGATCTCCTTGCATGTTGGCACGGTTTCGAGGCAAGGAAATGTGCTGCTGCCAGATGGAGAATGATTCATTTGTGTTTAATGTGGCGTTTATGGCTAGAAAGGAACGGGAGATGTTTTGAAGACAGAGCATTCTTTTGAAGATCTTTGTTATTTTTTCTTTTCTACTTTGAGTTTGTGGGCTAGGATCTTTGTTAGGAATGTTAATAATGTGCTGAATCTGTTTCTGTCGTAGTTTCCTGCTTTCTAGTGTGTAGTAGGTATTTCCTTTGTATACTTCCTGGGCACTTGGGCTGTGCCTATTCTTCCTATTCTTGATAATAAAATTCTTATTAATTATCAAAAAATGTTTAGGGTAATTACAGTCACATCACCTCAAGCTTGGTAACCTTTAAGAAAGTTTGCAAATATTCAAATATTTTTTCTTTTTGTCATTAAAATTTATCAAAAACCCTTTTTTTTTAATTTTTCAAAAAAATAACTAATGCATTTTATTAAAAGCACAAATGGGGTGCAGTCAAGTACAAAAGGGGACTTTCCCAACTAATGAATGACTCGCTTATGCTATTCGCTAGTCTTTCCAATAAACATGTCACAGAAATATAAGTGATTCAAATCAATCACCAACCAATAAAATTACATCCTCAGAGAAAGCAAAACAATTAGAGAAAAAACACAAGAAGGTTAATAAAGTTTAACGTAAAAACCTAATTGGCATCCTTGACTAAGCAACACCAAAAATAAAACTAAGCAAATGAGACTTCAGATTCTCTGCACTAACAACTCTATCAGCATCTTAACCATACCTCAAAACAGAAATTTCCATTTCCATCTGTCAGTTTCACTTGAGGTTTGACATTCTCTGGTCCATGAGTCAAAGCTACCTAGAAAACAGACATGCAAACAAGTTGAATTGGCAGGCAGAGTATAAGTAACAAAATTAGAATTTAGGAATTGTGGATCTACCTTTGCCTTGAAACCAGCACTAACAATCTGAACTACACCACATACATCATAGGAAACTGCTTTAATATCTGTCACTGAAGCCATGTTTGGCAATACCTGGACAAGCAAGCAAAGTTAGGAAGATGAAGTGCAACAACTTCATTCAATATAATCTATGAAAACCAGCCCAATGAGTTAAATTAACTGCAAATAATTAACACTTCTAATTATCATTTTTTATAAGCAACACTTCTAATTATTTCAAAGGAGGAAAACCTTATTGAAGATAGTATCCAAGGTTACCCATCCAATACTTTACCATATAATCCTTCAGTACGTTGAACTTGTAATGCTCCTTTATGGCCTCTATCATATAACGATTGGATGTAACCTAAACAACAGCTTGGAAACTTAGGCAGATAATACATGCACTAGTATATGATGAAGCACTTGATAATAGTCAAATAACCGAACTCAAAGATGACATAAATTTTCTCAACAAGCTTAATCACCTAAACTAATATCAAAGACATGAGCCAAATTACAAAACATTTAAGTGATTAACAAACCATATTCACAGGAACAGGCATGCACACAAGAGAGCGGGACAGAGTATATAAATGGATGAGCAGTCCTTTTTATCAAAAGACAAGGAAAAATATAATTTTGTGACAGAGTATATAAATGGATGAGCAAACCTTTTATCAAAAGAAAAAGAAAATCCCAGACTAGGAAAGGAAAGAAATATCATATATCTACTTCAGTATTATTTCCTATGGAAAAAAAAAGGTATCCTGATCAGCATACACACTATCTCATAAGAGACTGGTATAATAACATTGAAGCTGCCAACTCATAATTTCTTTGAGATATAACTAAGGGCAAATAGATAACCTAAAGTTGCAGAAGACATGAAATCACATATTCATCAGAATGATGAATGCAATTGAAAAATTTCTCCACCAGACCCCTGAAGACTGAACCAACAGATCCCGCTATAAAAGAAATGAAGGAATGGCCAAAGAGATCGAGTCAATTTGGAAGTTAAGAGCCCATGTGCATACCTGGTCAAGCTTGTAATATCCTTGTTTGTCAGTGACAGACCTTTCATGACCATCAACTATAATTTTAACACCCTCCACTCCGACATCATTCCCATCAATAACACGGCCCCCAACAGAAAACCCAGTGACCTACAAATTAAAATGAACAGAGGATTCTACATGTTAATATGTCCACATAATGACAACATGAAGCATAGATAAGCAAATGTAAAGCTAAATACAGTTAGCAAGAATAAGAAGAATTATATTTACATATATCCATGAACAAACACACAGAGAGATATAACTAGCTTGATAGAGTTGTACAATACATGGATTTATCTTAGTGTAAGTTGTAACATCAATGCATCATTATTGAGTGGAATTATAAAACACTTGGGAGTCAGTTAACATGCAGACTTTTAACAACGCAGGAAGAGCAAGATTTTCAAGCCATTCAAATCATTGAAAGCTACACTAATTTCATCATTATTGAGTGCCTAAAACTCAGTAGTTGAACAGCCAAAATCCATCAAGAAAACAAATCAAACTTCATCCATTTCAAATTCATTCTTCTTCTGTGTCATAAGTATTGTTTACAAAGAGAAAAGGAGCAAAGCGATTGAGAGGGAGGAGGACATTTCATGCCCATAGACATAATAAGCAACAACTTTAACAAGGGAGGGACTTTCAGAGGGATCACATGAAACAAAACGGGGAAATTTGACCAAGACGAGAACTCAAGCAATAGCAGTAAAGGATGTTAGAGAAGGGGATTGATCCTCTTGGTATCATTAATTGACAATTTAGGGGTCTTTCTATTGTGTTCAGACTCTACCAGGAAGGTTGTAGGGTATGAAATTAGTGCTGATAATTAGGCTCTGCTAATCTGGAGTTTCAAAGCAAGGTCACAAACAACATTATATAGTAGCTTTGGAATTATAATACAGAAAAGAAATGAGGTTGATGGGGAGGTTTCTTCAGATTTACATGAAAGGCACAAAGAAATGAGTATCGAACAGCACGGGGCGAAATGATATTGGGAGTTCACCCAACATGGGTGCTCTTTTGTGCTCTTTTGTTAGGGAAATCCAATATTGGGAGTTCACATTTATCTATATTCAGCGGCATGCTGTTCGATACAAGAAATGAGGCGCACCATTCCCGCCTCACAAAGAAATGAGTATCGAGCAGCACGCCTCATATCGAACATCTTAGTGGAAAATGATATTGATTTTGCCTAATATGGGGCATTTGGAGGGAGAGAAATGATTAAAGCTTCGAGGTTGTATGCAAACTATGGAGGAGTTAAAGGATTCCTTTTCAGAACTCTTTATCATTGCATGGATGCATTTATGTTTTTCTAGTTTTAGTTTCAAGGCTTTCCTGAAATTTTTTTTTTGAACTTTTTTTTGGATAGGTGTATCTTTTGAATACTTCATGTGTACATGGTAGCACCTTCTTTCTCATCAATAATGTTAGCTTGCTTGTAAAAAAAAAACTAAAGAAACAATGATCAATTCAAAGGCAAGGTGAAAAAAATACCATAATAGGAGAAAATATTTTGTTTGACCATGTAGGCAATTATGTCTTACCTGAAACTTTTGGGGAACTGTCACGTGTTGATGCTCAACAATAACCGATGCAACAGGTGGTGAAATATCAAAAACTGTGTTTTCACCCTTGTAGAAAGGTATGAGCTGATAATTTCCTGCAAGTAATTAAACATTTGAGAGCATGCACTATTCCTGAATTAGCAGAAAGTAAATACAAAAGAGCTTACACAAAGAAGGAAAATGCAAGGTTAAAAATGCAGATATTAGTGTTAAAAAGAATATGGCCAAATGCAGAATTACCACATGGTATCAACTTAAATGTGAACATTCCTTCAGCATCAGATACAGCATGACAGAGAGCCTTTCTTTCTCCGGGGGCATTAGCAGAACCTTGGGGACAATCTACCTCTAAGACATTATCTGAATATAGATAAATGTGAACTCCCAATATTGGATTTCCCTACCAAAAGAGCACAAAGGATTCTTAGTTTATACATACAAGTGTGTGAGTAGCCGAGTGTGAAGCATAATCAGCCAGGAAGTGACGAGCAAAATCAACAATAAGTCCAATATCACACTTTCACCATTAACCTGACACGATATGCATTGGCATACATAGCATAGCATCTTCATAAGCTTATAGAGAACAAAATTATATCACCTAATAGATCATCTTAGAAATTTTATATAGAGATAAATATAAAGAAAGTGCATTATCATGCAATTGTTGTCTGTAAAGAATTTCACCTGAGAAACAACAAACCCACGGACATCATATCCAGGGACGAAGAAAATGTCATTGACTACACCATTTCCAAACCCCAATTCCACCTGCAAGAGGTGCATTTATAAATGAATAGCAGTGGGGGGGATGTACATCATTGTTAACAATAGTACCCCAAGTGGGTGTGTAAAGAAAGAGAGGCAGGGAAGGAAGGAAATAGAAAATAGCAATAAATGGCAGAACGAGAACAAAGTGAAAGAAAAAGCATCCAACCTCTGTGGAACCTCTCACTTCAACTTTCAGATCAGGATGTGATGCACGTAATTCATATTTTCCTGGCAAAGAAAGATGTCTTCAAAATAGAATTCCCATTTGTTAAAAGAAAAACAAAGCGAGAGAGAGAGAGAGAGAGTAAACAAATCGCAAGGATTACATAATGAGAAGTGCAATCCCGCCACTAAACTGGATCGCTACATGTTTTATGCAATACCTACATTGTGACACTTCTTATAAAAGAAATCTTTCTTACAGGCAATTCTAGGATACTATCGGAACTTTAATGATGATTATATATGCATATGTATACACATGCTTCCAAGAAGTAGTCACAGAGTAAAAACAAGCATCTTGTCAAGAAAAAGGTGCTATGCAAACTTTGATACCTGGAAGAATATTTGTGAACAAGTAGCTCCCCACTGATGATGTCAAGACAGAAGAAATGAGATCACCGTTAGGAGACAAAATTTCAACATTTACACTTAAAGGACCTCCATTTTTAAGGGTACAGCTCTCTCCACCAACAGCTCCCACCACCCTACCAGATATGGTGAACCTACAACATAAAAACATTCGCATTGTAAAACATACCAAATTTAGAGCAAAATTAAGAACATAAATTACAATACGAATCAATGAACACCAACCCTGTGAAGCGGAAATTTATATCTTCATTGCCATTGCAACCATTATCATCAACGACAACAGAAACCTGTAAAGGACATTATTTGCATTCATGTTTTATGGAACTTAAATTTATGAAACATCAGCCGCATATTAAAAAAAAAAAAAAGTACACCGTGCTTGATAAAATTTTAATGTAAACAACAATGTATTGCTAAACCTTCTCTGGATCCCACGCCCACCCTTCTGGTCCATTAATTTGGATCACAAAAGAACCCTGAAATTCATATATTTACAATAAGAAAAACTTAAAATTCTGCATGCACAGAGGAAGGATCAAGCATTAATATGGTAAAACAACCAAACACAACCTTGTCATACACCGGAATGAAGTAGTAGCCATTGGGAGCGCACTGAGTTCTATCCTTGACCAGTCCATCCAAGGTGCGAAGCTCAACCTAGAATTTATATCACATCAATATAAATATACATCCGCAGCTCAACCACTAATAGGTTTCAAACAAACAACCACATCTTCACCGTGTTAATATGGCCTCATCCCATTACTTATGCAGTAAGCATCCACTTTCAAATCAAAAGGCTAGGCTTATAACAAAGATAGTTATGAAATTCCAACATTTCAATTCCTAGTTTCCCTCAAACTCGGTAAACGTACTAGAAAAGCTACAAAAAGGAAAAGGAAAAGCTGGGGCTTAAAAATACATACCGTGATATGAGAATAATCCAATTTCGTATCATGCAGCTTCCTCGACTTCATCAAAGACGTACTAGCCTACAACAAAAGAACTTGATTTCAGAGAGAAGTAAACAGTTTCGGGATTGCAAGTACAACAACAAATGACAATTATAATTAAGTGGGGGTACATTCGAAAAGAGAGCACTGTCAAATCCAGATCCATGATTTTTTGGCTGTTCGTGTTCTCAAAAGTCTTAGTTTATTAATCCAAATATGTTAAGTGATTCCATTTATCAAATACATCTCATACGATTTATCAGTAACTAAACAGACCGGTAGAGAGAGAGAGAGAGAGAGGATTGACCTCGACGAAGCCACCACAGCCGTGGATGGAGTCTGCGGAAGCTGTTGAAAATGAATGAATTACGATCAAGAAGCAGAGTAAAGCGTCTCTGATCATCGTCATTCTACGCAAGCAGCGAGTGGGATCGGAGCTTGGCGACAGTGTTTGATTGCAGATCTGATCGATTTATAATAACACACTCATCAGTGTTTGATTGTCGTCTGCAACTCTAGCGTCGTCAGTCGAGGCAGGGTTTAGTGGTTTATGCTATGGGCTTTTTGTTCGAAATTGCTCAACTGAAGGGCTTTTTGTTTATTTCAATTAAACAAATACAAATAAAAATAAGAAAAACTCTATAGGAAACCGACAAGAAGAATCGTGGGGAAACCGTCTCCCACGTGGCAACATGTAAACGACACCGTTTACTCTTTCCTCCGTCTTCCCCTTTTCATTTCATTTCAGAATTTTTTTCCATCTTCCCTCAGTCTTTTTCCAAACATACTTGTTGCTATTTTTCTCTTTTTTAAAAATCTGATTGAAATTTGGTTGGGTCAAATATTTATTTATTTTTTTGTTATTCATCGATAAGAGTTGTGATTTCAAATAATTCGTTAAAAATAAGTAAGATACTCGTTTGGATATAGATATGGTTTCATCTCATATTATAATTTTTTCAAATCATTATATAAAATATAATAAATAATTTAATTTTTTTAAATTCTAAAATAATAATAATATTAAAAAAAATAATATTTTGATAATATTTTATTTAAATCTCATCTAAAATCATCATATTCTATCTCACTATCCATACGGGAGATGTTCGATTAAAAAGTTAACACATAAAATCAATTTAATAATTCACCACATTTAATTATGTCTATTCATTTATTTAATTATTTATTTTATAAAAGACTTGGGTAAGATTTGTGCGTTTAAAATTTATCCCTAACATTACTAATTTTTCAAGTTCAAATCTGGATCAACACTGATCGCAATAGTTGATATAGATGCAAGAGTGCGCTACAAAACTGGTATAAACTTCCCACATCATTCTGTTGGGAACATTTTTTAACGATGTGAAAAGGAGGTAATACCGAAAAGAAAAAAAAAAGTATTAGGTCTACTAGACATCTTATAAAAGTAAATTTATAAATTAATATTATTAAATAGGATATGTCAAATCTACTATATATTAAATAGGATATTTCAAAAAAAAAATATATTGTATTAAGTCATATTAATTTATAAACTTTATTTCTTTTATAAAATCTCGATGTAAACCAAGTACTTCTCCACAGAAAATGAATGAAAACAATAATGCAGACAAGTAGGACTGTTTATCCGAATTCAGGCCCGGACACCCGGGTTTCAAACCCAGGCTAGAACTTCCGGAACCCGGATCCTAGGTTGAACCCCTTTTCTTTTCTTTTTTAAAGCTTGTATCTCGGCATCTCCTTCATCATCAGCATAAGGTTTTTTTTTTTTTTACTAACCCAGATTGTGGTGTACAGTTTGGAAATACAAAACGGGAAATACATGGAAATTTTTCAATTAGGAAAGCGATGTATATGTCTGCATAAGTTTCACTTTGGAATGAGTCTTGTGAGAGAGAACTCTCATTGTATACATCACGTGAGCAGATAGATAGGAACACTCCATGTTGAGATTGTAGCATACGGATTGGAAATCCAGAAGGCAATGTAAGATCAATTCTGTCCGTCCCTGATTTCACGTGTCCGAATTCTTCGCCAAGTTTTTGTCTGAATTGTCTCAGTTGAATTTCAGTTCAAAGTGAAATTTGAAACATGCTGCACTCAATGAAAAAGATGAAGGAAGAGGAGAGGTGTATCCGGGTTTTGCAAGGGATCTGGCCCAGAACACCGTCCAGATTTGTTCCGGGCCGAAACCCGAAACCGGAATTCGGTTTCCCAGATTCAGACCAGTCCGGAAAAGAAAAAAAAAACCAACCTGGATGAACAGTCCTACAGACAAGTTGACAAAAGGCACGGCTCAAGAACACACTCAATTTTATAATTATCGAGTTTGAAGATAGATATTACATTACAACTTCGAAGATATTGCAACTTGGACAACAAATGTACAGTGCAGTTAAATCAAATCTTGTCTCCATGCAAAACTTAGGTTTCAATCTACAACCCCGATCAAGATGTTCTGCATGAGCTTCTGCTAGCCGAACTCGCATCAAATCCAGACTTACCTGGAATACCGTAAAAAAAGGAACAATAATGGTAAGTAGTTCAGATACACGAATCATTTTGAGCAATCTAAATATCAACCGTTATTTATATTTGTAATTCTTTTTTCATGGGGAGGGAGAGAGAGAGAGAGAGAGAGGAAAGGACACGTGGTAAATACAGGAATCCAACTTCATTTCATTTTCGCAACCAAAGAAAGAAAAAGGCATTTATTATTAGGGACTGGGTCAAAAAATGGACTAGACCGTACTCACTTCAATGAAAGTTGGGATGATCGGAATGTCGTACATTCAATGCATGCTGTATTTCATCATTTTCTAAATCAACTATAAAGTTAATAGCTATTGTTTCGTGTAAGGTATTCAGTGATTCATAGCAAAATGATTAACTTAATTGAAGGTGGGAAAATTGGATAATATAAGATTGAGAAGAGAAGGCAAGACCTCATTGCCTTTGTTGAGTTTAAGTTCGCAAAGACTGCAATATATAAGAAGGTAATTCTCTAATAACTCTCCTTGCTTACAAATGGGACACCAAATCTTCTCGCACACCTACCATAAACATCCAAAATTCAAATAAGTTTCTCTTTATCATTTTCAGGAAAAAATGATAGCAGAAGGCATTGTTAAATGAAAATTTCTAAGCAACTCTGCAATGTTGCATGCACACAGAACACACGGCACATGTTTTGATGGGATACGGACGCAACAAAACAGTAGCAACTCAGGAAGACAGAGAGGTGAGTCAGAAAAGCCCGAGTTCTAGCTACAAGCAGTCCAGCAAAGTAAATGTAGTAAGAATGGCTCGAGGGTGTGTAAGAATTGAAATAATAGTCTGAATATAATTAAGGCTGCAAGGGCTTCTGTAATTATTGAGCTGCATGGGTATTGTGTATTTTGTAAACAATAGCATAGAATTAAAAGAACAATGAAGAATGTGGACAGAGAAAGAAGAGAGGAGAAGAAAGCGTTGGCAAGCATGTCATCAATAAACAAAGAATCTCAATTCTCCACCAAACTGGCCTAATTTCACTACATACTAGTGGCATTTTTTTTTATGCTCAGTACTGAAAACCTTCCAAATGCAAAATCAAATAATTTATAAATGTATGGGACTCCATTCAACCAAAGAAGAAAAACTAATTCAAATCAACGTAGTAGACAAGCCCAACTCTCGTACAACAAAGGTTGCTTGGAAACTACAAAAAAAATAACAGACCAAATTTCATAATGGAAATGGCCCTAATGGACTCAGAACAGAAACCCCATTCAGGATATATGGCCAAAAAATTAGTTATTATGCGTGGCAATTTTTATTTAGACAGTCATCATAATTGTGGCTGCCATACCTGCTCATCATTCAGCTGCATATGTTCATAAACTGCACGGGCCAAGTATTCATCTTCTTCGTCTTCCCACGTTTCAACATGGCTATCAGGTTCTGCAAGGAGCTAAATTAAACTTCTATACCCACAAAAGATGATTTGACCAGTTAAAGAACCAAGGAAGAGCTATGTACATAGAACCAAACAGTCAAATACCCATCGTCCTTCAGTTTTGCATGAAGTTCCAATACGGCTCTTAATATTTAAAATATAGCAATGAAGTCTTTCAAATGTCTAAAATGCTGAAATTCCTTCAACTGAATGTGACAGAAATCGCTAAAAAGGATATTTTCAGTGATAGGACATGCCATCTAAACAATTATCTATATGGAATATGCTAAGTCAATCAACAATTGGTATATCTTCAAATTTGCTTTTGCTTAAATAATAACAAACAGTAAACACGAAACTAACCCACTTCCTCTTCCTGTTCAAACCTGGGCTCATTCACAACCCCAAACCACGGCCCTATAAACTGCTTGTGCCACCAAATCCATGGATATTCCCAAATTTAGTGCCAATGTCAAAGTTGGAAATTGAGAAAATTGAATTTCTTTTTTCATTGAAGGTTGTAAAATCACCATATGTCCCAAAAACTTAAGCTGATGGAAAGAGGTAGATTTTATTATTTATTTTTATATTTAACACTCCCTCTCACGTGTGAGCAAGACTCCTCCTCAATGGGTGATCCAATACGTGGAATATTTAATTAAATGTGGTACAATGTAGAGTCAAGGTTCGAACTCAGAACCTCTGTTTTAATACCATGTGAAATCATCAGATGTCCCAAAAGCTTAAACTGATGGAAAAAGGTAGATTTTATTATTTATTTTTATACTTAACAAAGGAATAATGATTTTTTCGCTGTTGTTAGTTTATGGGCATAATGATGCTTACACATCATGGATTGTAACTAGACTTGTGATTCTTTGGTGGTTTCAGGTTCCCTTTTGGACAAATCCTATTCGCTTGGAGGAAGATGGCTTTGAATCATAAAGCAGGGAATACTTTACTAAAAATGAAGTAGACAAACTCCTTTTCTCCTTCTTAATAGTTGAAGTGTAACATTAAATATACTTTCTGTATACTTGAGTTGCATCCCTCTGCACTTTCAACAAAATTTACATTGCTTATAAAAGAAATGGAGACAAGTTGGCAAAGCAGGGACAAGTGGAGTAAGGTGAATTTGGGTTAGGGTTAGGAGTGGTTAGGGAAGGGGTAGGAGAGAGAAGGTGTTTTGTTTAATTACAAGCAAAAGGTAATGATTATAAGTTTTTTATAACATAAAATATGCAACATGCACAATTTTTCAAACTTGAGGATTCTAAAGACCTTGCATAACTTATCTTTGTAAAATAGAAACTATGTTTCACCTTTTCTAGTTGGTTCCACCCCAAGATCATCATAAAAGATCCTTTGCATTTCCAACAATATCTCTTCACATTCACCCTGATAAGCATTATGAAGACCATCATATTCCCATAACACATCATTGGCCTCAGGAGCGGAAGTCAGAAACTCAGAACAGTCATTCAATGATGAATCCTTTATCTTTCTGAGTTCATCGGAAACTATGTCCTGAAGACTAGATTTGATTAAGTCCTGCAAAAGAGAGAAGGGAATAAAAAAAGGAATGAATAGTTGATGTAATAATTAAAAAAAAAATGGTTCCGAAGAGGAGGGAGCTATGAAGGAAGAAATATACAAAGAAGCTGGAAACAAGATTTTTCAAAAAGGAGGAACTAGTTAGTTACATTTAATACATGTGTGTGGGAGCTAATATTTACATGTAAGCTATTACTAAATTGTAGGCTAATTCACAAACAACCATCCAATCTTATGTGAGTTGCATTTTCGACCCTTGTGGTTTAGAATCTATGAATTATTTCAGATATCTAATTCAGAAAATGATCAAAGCAATAAACATCAGAAAATCAGCCCCCTCCAACTATCCTATGGGTCTAATTGCAACAGTCCTTTCTTTCTTTCCTTTTCTTTTTAATAATCACTAAGATACTGAACAGGAGAAAAAGAGGCTTGAACCGAAATGTATGTCTAACTGCAGCATCTTCTCTCCCATTCTGCTTAATCACTTGTCAAGCCAGCGAACTACTTCAAACGTGATTCTAGTTGAGATGCACAAGCCAATTAACCAATCCAATTGAAAAAAATAGCATTTGAAAGTCTCCCACGCATCTTAGTCACGTACAATTGTCATTCACCCACCTAGATCATGAACCTCCCTTTCTTATGAAATAAAGAAACATGCTTCTTCTAGTGGGTCGGACTCACAATGCCTTTATTGATCTGCACACTAACACTCCAACGCGATCTCCCAAAATCTCCAATAAATAACCTTGGTACTGCACGTGTAAGAAATCCGGTGAGACTGTGGATCATCTCTTACTACACTTCAAGACTGCTAGAGCATTATAGAATGAAGTGTTCAGCATATTAGACTTAGCTTGGGTCATGCCTGCTACAGTGGATGCACTTTTGGCCAGCTGGAAAAATTTATAAGAGGCATTCGACAAATCAAAGCGGCGTGGAAAATGGTCCCTATCTGTATTCTGTGGTGTCTGTGGCAGGAGTGCAATGTACAAACGTTCGAAGACAAGGAGCGCTCAATAGAGGAACTAAGAGCTTTTTTTATTAGAACTTTATGTACACGGACCATAGCTATAGACTTTAATGGCCTCGATTTGCATCACTTCCTTGTCTCTATTGATTCCGCATAGATAGAGCGTACCTTTGTATATCTTCTTGTGTATAGGCTATGCCTATCATTATTTAATAAAATCGTTTACTTATAAAAAAATA
Source organism: Cyclocarya paliurus (assembly GCA_029856935.1). Lineage (NCBI taxonomy): Eukaryota > Viridiplantae > Streptophyta > Magnoliopsida > Fagales > Juglandaceae > Cyclocarya > Cyclocarya paliurus. The sequence continues at coordinate 12,336,469 of CM056949.1, forward strand.
ACCTTGCATAATAACAGTTATAATCTTTTTAAAACTAAAACTCTATTACTACTCAGTCTCCTTCACCTCCCTAGATCACAAAATTATACACCTATCTCAAATTCAAATTTCAAATACAAAAAATGAACCTCTCTTTCTTATGAAATCAAAAACATACTTCCGCTAGTGGGACAGACAACTCACAGTGCCTCACATTGTCCAGCCACTAACGCCAATCGACCACTATATTATGCCACTTTCTTAAATTATCCACCTTGAGTAACTTTCCTAATGCGACTGTTCAAACAAAGAAAGCTAATCTCAGGAGGCCTTAGTTTGCCAAATACTCCCCAATGGATACAAGTGCTGAGATGGTAATGCATGGAATTGGATACCAGTGCTAAGATGGGAATGTATGGCATTGTAGTACGGTCTGACTTCAAAGACCCTTGCGCTGATGGAACCCACCAAAGTTTGTCATCATCTCCCGGAGCACTTGTGAAAAAGACTTCCCATGAAGGCATTGACAGGTTGGCCGGGGACACCGATATACAGAAACCATATATTTCGGTCTAGTACTAAACTATAAGGGACTTGACCTACAGTACAGGTACTCCAAAGCATATTCTGCTGCTAAATATTCTGGGCCTATATCTAGAAATAGCAAGTAAAGCATCGAATCGCCAGCCAAGAATTGAAATAACGGAAATAAACCAACAAATACATCCAAGGCTTATAGAAAAATAAATCAAAACATACAATAAACATCTAAGACCGACAAGCACGGGACGAAAACTAGAAAAGACATAACAAAAAGAAATAGCAGTCATATATGGAGTACAATATCAAGTCCAAACAAGGTAAAATAGAAATGAAAATAAGAAACAAGAAAAGGGTCCTGACCTTTTGGTTCTGATTGTGATTGAGAGAATGTGACCGCGATTTCCAAAGCAAGCGGGTTCTGTCCTCTCGGACTCTCTTGTAGCAGTTCTCTCGAAGCTACACTTTCCCATTAAATTTCCCACATATCAGAGAGATTGCCAAGCACATCAAAAAAAAATGTTAATAATACGAAGAAGGGGATTTTGTGAAAATTAAGAAGGAAAGGGAAAAAACAAACCGACCTTTTGTTTCCAGAAGTGGTAATTATTGAAGTGAGAATGGGATTTAAGAGAAGACCTATTAGTGAGTGTTGGTATTGGTGATATCGAGATACCTCCATCCTCCATTTCTCCCTCTCTCTCTGACTCTGCCCTCATCTCCTTCCTCTCTCTGCTTTCATCAGTTTCGCTTTTTCTTCTCTTATCAAATACGAAAGGAAATAAGACAAATATATACCGATCGAGAGAGCTCCCTGCCTACTCCCCAAAATGACTTTTTTAACCTTTTCGGATTAGTGATCTGCATAGTAGGTACGGATGTAGTCGGTATGATTCGGTATAATTTTAGATAAATTTTAAGATGGAATCGGTATATATATATATTTTTGTATTTTTAAAAATCGATACAGATAAGTTATTTTTTTAGATCGGTATTTTTGATTTTATCGATTTGATCTGATTTTTAATATATATTAAATTTCTAATATCTTTTTTATATATATATATATATATATATATTTATAATATATATGTATATATTAATATATATAAATATTAGTAATAAACTAATACTATTAATATATTATAATAATATTGGTATAGCACTATTACTACATGTTAGTGATAATATACTAATTTATATTAGTATTACTAATATATTTATCAAAATGAATACATTAAAAATTTATTAAATCATAAAATGTAATTAATATATATTTTATATTTAAAACATATGATCAAATAAATGTTCATATTTTAGATTAAAATTTTATGAATATAACGTTATTTCATATATAATTATAATTTATAAAAATGATATATAATATAAAAAATATTATATATAATATTAAAAATATATAAATATGCAAACTGTTCGGTCCTAGAAAACATAAAACCCAGACCGGACCGGTTATGACCAGTTTTTAAAATGGTGGAACCGGTCCAGTCCGGTTTTTCAGTTCTCTGGTTTATTTTTACAACCCTACGCATAGCCTGGTAAATGGGCTTATTCAATTTTCATATGTCCTCTTTAAGAGGCAGTGTCCTTAACTAAAAGGTTAAACTTATCTCAATTTACTTTATTTAGTGCATGTTTGAAATTACGGTAGAAAATAAAACTTATAGCTTAAGTAATAAGTTATACTATTAAAAAGTTATTTATTGTTTGGTAACCATATGTTTAAAACATTTTCAAATATTTTATATTTGTTTGGAAACAAATTAAAAAAGTTATTTCTAAGGTAAAAGTGATGATTATTTGATTTTTAAAAAATTATTACCATATCATTGAAAGTTTAAAAATTGTAATTATTTAAAAATTGTATGGATATTTTTATCCATTGACCGTCTTTTTAAAATTCAAATTACGTTCCTCATAATCCGAAAAATCACAAATGTTGTTTTTCCTTAAATGTACTTTTTAGTTTATTTGAAATTAAAAAATAATTTAATATGTAACATCTAAACAACCTAATTTTTTTTATTAAAGAGTTTTTAAGGTTATTTAAACACATTTTAAGAATTTTAACGCAACTCCACACAGACTCTTATTCAGACACATATATCTAACTTATTTACATTCAAATGAATCTCAATAAAATCTAAATAATATTATTATTTATATATCAACTCAAATCACCTAGATAGTTTAGAATCCAAAATCATTATTATTGGATTCTCTTTAATCTTTTCTCGATTTTGATTTGATAGATTATGAAAAATGGAAACCCATCAAACTCTTTGCCTATTTGGTTTTTATTTAAAAAACTATATTCAACAGTCTTATACCATATATCTATTAAAAAAAATTACTTAATAGATGTGAGATATAGAACTACTAAATAGAAGATCTCCATCTATTTTACTCATTAACAACCAAACTTTTGGTTTGCAAAGTCGCAAAGACAAGAAACTTGACAGTTGTTCCAAGGGTTTTACTATATATCAGCTATCATTCACCTCTACATCTTACACTTCATAATTTTTTTTTATTTTTTATAAAATGTGGAATATTTTTCATAGGGTGTGGTGTAGGATAGTGAATAATAGCCGATAAGAATAATTATTCTTGTTCCAAAATCTGGCAACCCTTTTGTATACAAGGCATAACTCGGTTTCATCTTTCAAAATCCAACTCATCCCTTTTCATCTTTTTTAGACTTTATTTGGATAGTAAAATAGATGAAATGATTTATAAATATATTAAATAATAGTAAAATAATTTATATCTAATAGTAAAATTATTTGATTTAAGATGTTTATAGAGTTTTGAAAAGAGAAAAATTTTGAATCGGTCCGTCTATTATTCTTCAAATAACAACCCTTCAATAAAAAATGTCACATATGACTTATGAGTCTCATTTTATCAACGTTGTTTGTAATCGCACCACAGACTAATAAAATTGATCCCATCAGAAATCTTCTTCCCCTCTCCAGGAAAAATGCTTCTCCGTCTCCCCCCCTCTCGCAACCACCTCACGCCGACGTCAAGCCCTCCCTCCATCACCCCGCGCTGGCGTCGAGCCCTACACCCACTGTCTCTCGGAACCACTCACCCATGAAACCCATCCCATTAGCCCCCCTTCTAGGCGAAATCTGCTCCTCAAACCCTGCCCCCCTTTCACAACATCGGCATTGACTGAAAAATGGTATTGTATTCTTCATTTCATGAATGTAATTGCCGATAAAATCTATGAGAACGAGGCATTGGATTCAGTCTGTTTGGTTGCCAATAAAATATTGGAATTGAAACCTTCTACACATGCAACTTTCTAATAATATTGATTGCAATTTAGAATGATTTTTGGGTTTGGGTGATTTTTTGTGATATTTTGTGTAGTTTGGGTTTGGCTATTTTTTCTGATAAGAGAAATTGTAAATCTGTCAATCCATTGATATGATCCATTAACAACGATGGTGTCCAACGCGACGGTGGGCAACGACCAATCTAGTTCAAAACGGGGAGATGGGCAACGGAATATGGGTTACTCCAGATAGGAGATGGCGATGGACAAAAAAAAAAAAGAGAATGACGAGAACAACTGGAACAACGGAAACGATGGGAGAAGTCCAAACTAGCAGCAGCAGAGAGATAGGCGATGAAATGTGGTGGCGACGTTGAGAAGAAGATGGAGATCGTGTGAGATATTGTGGGGTGAGAAAGTTTACGAAGGGGTGAGGTTTTTTGTGATAAGAGAAAATCTAGTACAATGAGTTTATTGTAAAATCTCTGCAATTGTTGATGTGGTGCAATACTATTAATGGATGTTTATCCCTCAATAGTAGTCGGACGTCTCAAAAGCGGAACTCTTTTGAAAAATTAGAAAGAAAACATTAAATAAAAATAATATAAAGTTAAAATGTTGTTATAATATAACTTTTTAATATAATTTTTGTTTTAATTTTTAAAAATATTGAATTGTTTTTTATATTTTATTTTGAAGTTTGAAAAAGTTGTAATGATTAGATGAAAAAATTTAAAATTTGAAATTGAAAAATATTTGTATTTGTAGAGTTTAAATATTGAGATGTGATAGGATGAAATAAAATAAAATGAGATGAGATAAAATGAAATGAGAATATCTTACTATCTAAACCAAGCACGTTTACGTTTGGGTACTGAGAGTACTTTAGGTATTCTCAGAATATTTTACTGTTATTCATTACTTTATTATTACTTTTTACCTATTTTTTATTACTATTTATTACTTTTTACTATTATTTAATATTATTTTATTATTTTTTCATTATTTTTTCATTACTTTTTCACTATTATTCATAACTCTTCTATTAGTTTTTCATTACTTGTGCAATGCAGCAATGTGTGAATCTTGTATCACATCCAAGTTTCGACTCGTCCCATTCTAACTACTATCTACTTTCTTGCTTTTTTTATAGAAAATGCTAAAGGATCACGCTACTCTGCCGTCCAGCGTTTACCGCTGGGCATACCACTCAGGCATTTTTTTTATTCTTTATTCTTTTCATATTTTTTTAATACAGTTAAATATTTTTAAAAAATAAAAAAAAATACACCAATACACTTAAAATCACTTCCTTAATCACTAAGTAAAAAAAAAATAATTTTGACCAGCGATCAATTTGAGCAGTCGGATGGAGAGGGCATTTTATTTATTTGCATATAAAATTACAAGTGATCCATAGTTTTAAATATCGTACCGTATCGATTGGTATGGCCGGTATTTTCTGTACCGGCCACCAGTCTGGTACAGGTATGGTATGCGTTTCGTACCAGCTGAAATACCGGTTGTATCGATTGATATTTCGGACTTTAATTATTTTTTTTTCAAACAACAAGTTCATTTTTTTATTCCCAATTCAGACTAGACTATTTATAATTTATATATCTATGTATTTATACATAAATTATTCATATATAGACTATTATTTTAAAATATAATTTACATATATATATATATTTATATATATATATATATATTTATATATATAATTTATTTATATATATAATTTATTTATATATCAATTATTTTGAAACAATATACAAAATGATAACAATATCGAAATATTTAATTTCAATACCTTAACAGTTACGGCATCCAATACAGTATTTAAAAGCATTGGTTGAAAAACACCCTCCATATAAACACTATCAAACTCTAGAAAGCTTGCAGCTTTTGTTAGATGGCGTGTCACATGATTTACATCCCTTTTGACAATTCCCATTGCTGCGCGTTGGAGCAGAGTTCGAGTGTCTTGTATACAGTGGCAGACCTATGTAACCGTAGATAGGGCCATCCCCCCTTTTTTTTTTAAATTTAAAATATCTCTTAGATTTTATTTATAATTTTATAAATATAGAACATGATGGTCGAAAAACTTATACTTCATATATTCTTTCCAAAAAATTTTAAAATTTCAATACTTAGAAATATTTCTCTCCAATTTTTTTCTTATCATCCCAAACTTTTATATAATTTTTTTGTATTATTTACTTTTAAAGATGTGGCATCGCCAAAATTAAATTAAAACAAAATTTAAGATAAATAATAAACTTATTAATATGGATCCTAATCTTTTTTATTATACAATATTAGGCTTCTTAATATAGAATCTAAAGTAAAAGTATAAGAAAAATTATTTAAGATTGACGATTTATGTAAAAAATAGTTGAGATTTTTATCCTCTAGATTTCGTTGAACAAGAAAAAAATTATCTAATTTCTCAATTATAGTAATATTGTATTCTTAATGTGACATGAAAATATATAGATTTTATACGAAATTTGATAAACTAGCTTACATACTAAAATGGAATATAACATTCTAAAATATCACTAGATAGTTTTTATGAAGAAAATAAATTCTAAATATTTCATTACAAAAGTAATAATAGATGAATATTATTTCACGAAACGTTATTTTCAGAAATATGAAATATATATTAACTTGTGTTTTTATAATTTTATTTCTGCATGTATGTAACAAATTATTGAGATTTAATTTTATATATAGTTTTATGATTTTTAATCTCTTTTAATTTTATTTTATATAAAATGTGTCACACAATAGAAAAATGAGCTCCTTTCAAAAAAATGGATAGTTCCGCCATTGTTTGTATAAGATGCCCACAAATGCATTAAACACTATCTGCTCTCTATATCATCTCCACTATGTCCTTTGCATCACCTTCTAAAATCATTACGTCGAAACCCAATTTTCAAACAAAAAGAAATAGCCATGAAAGCTGGATGAGATTCAACAATTTGTGTAGGATTGCCATCCTTTGGTATTTGCTTAGAAACTAATAAAAATTTCTAATCCTAATACCAATTCCCATTTTATTTTTTCTACAATTCAAAGCTATGTCCCAATTTGTCTTTACAAAGTGATTGCCAATATTGTGCAGTAACTTGTTGTAGCATTCTGTTAGATACTAAAGACGATTGTGTCATCTAAAACTCCTCCAAAAAATTATGAGTTGTGATGGGTGTCAAAAATTATTGTCATAAATGAGTTTATGTTGTCTAAGCCATAAGTGCCTAACAATGACCATCATTCGTTCAAACTTTGTTGTTTCTAAGCCTCGTTTATTTTTACAGATAAGATAAAATAAGTTAAAATAAAAGTTAAAAATTGAATAAAATATTGTTAGAATATATTGTCTCAACTCTTTTTTTTTTTCTTGGCAAGTAAAGCATTTATAGATAAACTAACGGATACAAGATACAAGTTCGATGGGGTGAGAGTCTACTACAGTTTTTCCAAAACCAACACGCATTACAACACAAAAGTAAAAAAACAGAGAGGATGAACGAAGTCAAAAGATTGACTCCCACCTAATTCCCACAAGATGAGACCTCTTGGTGACGGTTTTAAAATAGTTTGATGAATAGACTATAAAACTGTAGCTAGAAGTCTCAGTACAAAGGGGCGTGCTGCCACGTGTTGGTCTGGACTAATTTGAAGGAACTATCACATCCACTTTCACTCGATCCTTAGTTAAGAAAAGTAGGAATATAGTGTGCAACTGAAATTTGTGACGAATTGTCGATGAGGGGGCGTGAGTGAAATGAACAGTCAGATCTGGAAGATTCAAAGCCTTAGATCCTGAAACTGCCACGCATGGTGGAAGGGCGCTCTCTGAGGCATGGCAGCACGCAAGGCGAACGTGTTGCACGGATTTGTGGATTTCTTCTGCCAGGATGATGATCGGCACCTGGAGAAGGTACGCGTGTCCATCCTAGGTCCCCGAAAAGCATCAAATCTTCAAAGACAAAATGGTGCTAAAGAAAAACTGAAAAAAAAAAGTATAAACAAAAATAAAGTATGTGGCTAGCGAGGAGGGGAGGTGGGTGGAGCCGAAGCATCAACCCCCCTCCCCCGGTGAATGAAAAGGCTTTTTGGGAGAGGCGATGGGCACAGAGAGGCGTGGGTGAACGAAAAGAAAGTTGTGTGTGGTTAACTAGACCCTAGAGCCGGTCACACTTGTCTCAATTCATTTCATCTAATTATTATAATTTTTAAAAATTTATACACAAAATAAAATAAACAATTCAACCTTTTCAAATTTTAAAATAAAAATAATATTAAAAAAAAATATTTTAATAATATTTTATTTAATTTTTAACTTTTATCTTAACTCATCTCATTTGTGAAAACAAACGAGGAGATATCTATGAAACTAACTATGCTGACATTTTTTACTCTTCTTACTACAAATACTCTAAATATTATTGGTTGAAGGACATTCTCACAAGAGATGTTACGGAGTTCATAAAAATTGGATTGGTTTTTACATTGAGGTAATGATTGGGTGAAAGGTTGAATATAGTTTTTTTTTTTTTTTTTTAAATTTAAACATGTTTGATTTGGTTTGAAAAAATGAAATTTATAAAAAAATAATGTTAAACCAAACACGGCCAAAATATTTGATAAAATTTGTGTAAAAAAAAAAAGATAAATAACTAAAACTAAATTTAATATGTATTATTATTTAAGGTGACACTACCAGCCCGTCGTCGTGTGTAACCCTTTTTTATACCTGCAAATGAGGAGTTGCCACGTAAGAATTATAGCAAAATAGACTTTACACCACACGCAGCTGATTAAATTTTTTTCGTGTATGTGATCTCATCCCTCTCTCTCTCTCTCTCTCTCTCTCTCTCAAGCAAATAATCACGTTCAGATGTTAGTATTCTTAGCAATCGATATTTGCTTTACCTTCTTCACTTGTATTATAACATGGCAAAAAACAAGTTCTTTAGCTTGGTTTCTGAGCGGAAGGAGCAAAGGATTTGAGAATAAAGTCCTCAGATCTTTTACGAATCGACCCCTAAACACTTCTATTAAGTAAACTGCTAGATTATTATCAAATAAATCGGCCCAAACACTTCTTTTGCATTGAACATATAAAAATTGCAGAATAAATCGAGTGAGCACCTAAATAAATGTTATGGACCTGCTTACATATGGATTGTAATGAAGTACGAAGGATCTGAATGTAATGAAGATGAAATGGACTACACAAAAAAATAGTAGAAAATACTCATATGCAGGAGTGTGTTCGAGACCACTCCTTCCGTCAAAATGAAATTTACAAGAAATTTGTCAGATGATTTCAGAATGAGTGGTGCTACTTTGCCGCTTGAGTAGCACAACTCGTTTATACCACTAGTCATTTTTTTTTTCAACTTTCTTTTCAAAATTTTTTAATATATTTAAATATTTTTTAAAAATAAAAAGATACACCAATATACTTAAAATTACTTTCTTAATCAGTAAATAAATAAATAATTTGTTCAGCAGTACACTGTAACGGTCAAGTATGGGCGGCATATAAGCTTTTTTCTTTCAAAATGCCTCCCTCCTCCCTTCCCTTCCCTTCCCTCCCCTCCCTTCTTCTTCTCTCTTCTCCCTCTCCGTTTCTTTCCTTCTTATCTCCCTCTGATGCGAGACCCCCCACCCACCCCGCAAAGCCCCAAACTCTTCTGCTGCCATTTCACATTCGCAAGTGATTTGTTCTCTGAGATTTGTTCTTCTCTTCTGCTGCTACTTTTTTTTTTTTTTTTTGTTCTTCTGCTGCTACTTGGTTGAGAGATAAAACGGAAGTAGGCAAGGTCGAGAGAGCGAAAGTGATGAGAGAGAGATGCGAGAGAGTGATGAGAGAGAGATGCAAGAGAGAGAGAGCGAACGTGAGAGATGAGTGATGAGAGAGAGATGAGAGAGAGAGATCGGGTAAGAGTGAAAAATAAATAAAATTGAAAGATCCATGTGCAACCACGTAGTGAGTGAAATGTGTGCACTACTACAGTGGCTGCCATGTAGCAAGACTCATATCAGGAATTTAATGATATACATCATATTTTTATCTTATTTTAATTATATTAAGTAATATGTGACGTATTTATCACTATTAGATGATAAAAAAATATGTAATAAATAATCATTTAATAGTGATAAATGTGTCACATCTTATTTTATAAGATAAAAATATGATATATATAATTTTTCTTCTTAAAATATCTCACAATTATTTATTATTTTATTATTACATATTACATACTTTTCACAAGTATTTATTATTATTTAATATTTGATTATAATTTTTTCATTATTATTTATAAAATAATTAAGAATACCTCACAACACAAACGTAAATTAAATTTCTTAAATAAGATTAAATATTAAAATAATACTACACTCTATTCACATGCCTATGTTCAGTGGCTCGGAAAACAGCCACATGGCTCCAAAAAAGAACGTGCAGGTCCAATAATACGTCGTATCAATGAACAGAAGTCATATTATGTGTTGGCCTTCCGTGGAAACAAAATCTTGGCCGGTTTGACCTGCCCACTTTTATTTTCTACAAAGGGCGGGCCTTATTGTGGATTTTGTGTATTTAAAAAAAAAAACTGTGTAAATTTGAAATTTATATAAAGAAATTTATTTTCTTCGAAATAGATTTTTTTTTTAAAAAAGAATATATAATATTTGTACACTTTAAAATTATATATAATATTACTAGTTTTTTTGCATTTTGATCTCCCCATTTTTTATGCAACAATGGTATTATATTCCGAGAAATGATAGTTACAGTCATGAGGACGCAATTGTCGCCCAATTATTTTGAAAATAAGTACGGGATCTACGTAAAAACTAATAATTTTTTAACAGTAAATATCACTATTTTTCAAAGCGACTGCACGACACTTGCATACTCTACGACTGTATTTAACATTACTCTTTTAGTAAAATTCTTCTACAATCAAAGCAAATACACTGAAAAATGAAAAATTAAATATATGTACTTTATATTTGTGTTTTTTCATCATCTTCAATTGTAAACTAAGGAGAATTTTTATTCATAATCCTCACACACAACACACCACTCTTTTTGTTATTTTTTTTTTAAATTTTGTTCTTTTATCAAATGTGTGGTATATGAATAATGAGTAGAATAATTCAATTATTTTAAAAAGAACAAAAAAAAAAAAGTATGGTGTGTAGGGCTTATGAATAACAAAGCTCAAACTTAAGACAATAACTCTAAGGCATAGTTTGGATATACAAAATCATCTCATCTTATCATTACAACATTCTCGAACTCCTACACAAAATATAATAAATAATTTAACTTTTTCAAATCTCAAAATAAAAATAATATTAAAAAAAATAATCTAACAATATTTTATTTAATTTTAAACAAAACATCATATCTCTAAGGGTGTAAATTTAAACCGAAAAACCGGTAAACCGATCCGAACCGGACCGGACCAGTTTTACTGGTTTTGGACCGGTCCGGTTTTGATTTTAGGATTTTTCGGACCGGTTGATAAAAAATATATAAAAAATAATATTTTATATATAAATTTTATACAAAATTAAAATTATACAAAATATTTTATATATATTAATATAGAAGTTTTATATATAATGTATAATTATATGTGAAATTTTTATATATAATTATATCTCATATATCATATATGAAATAATTTCATATTATAACTAATAGTCTAATACTAATATATAACTATACTAATAATCTAATATTAATATTATTATACTATTACTAATATATAAGTTTATAACTAATACTAATAGTCTAATATAGATTATAGTTATATACTTATAATTAATATAGTTATACTAAATCACTAAAATTTTATAACTAAATACTAATAGTCTAATATAGACTATAGTTATACTTATAATTAATATAGTTATACTGAATCACTAAAATTTTATAACTAAATACTAATATATAGTTTATAACTAATATTAATATATAACTATACTAATAGTCTAATATAGATTATAATTATACTTATACTATAGTTTAAAATGTCAAATTTACATTTAAAAAAATTGAAAAATCGGACCGGACTAGACTGGAAATCAGTAAAATCGAAAGCACCGGTTTAGGGAGGTAACCAGTGCGTAGTCAGTTTTGAAAAATGTAAAACCGATCATACCGGTTCAGTCTTAAATTTTATTCAAAACCAGACTGGTTACACCCCTACATATCTCATCTGAACTGCATAACTAAACGAGGCTTAAAAAATCCGATCTTTAAATTATGTTAATATATGCAAATCATGCACTATGTCAAATGAATGGGCAAGAAACCATGGCATATCATGTCATGATCTAAATACGGGTAAGTCCACAAGAGATGGATCCATGAAATCAATCGAAATTGTCTCTGATATCCTCTGGTACTTAAAATCAATCGAGATTTAGATTTAATTATTATAATGAATACATAGGTTTTTTACTCACCATTCGAACTTTTCTCTAATATTTAGAATTAGAAATCAAATTGAAAAAGAACCAACTAGAGTTCACCGTAATCAATGTAAAGATGGGTCTTTCTTTGAAGCGTTACCAGATATAAAGACGACATCGACGATCGCCACTACAATAATAACGTCGAAAAAAGTCAGAGCGTTGGTACGCTGAATTTTCAGCTCAACGTCACGGCATGCGGACCAAAGACACAGAATCCAAAACAAAACAAAGCCACGAACCTGTTTCCAGTTCAAGGCTTCAAGCACGAAACTTCAGACCCTCTACGATGCTTCGACCACTATCTCTACTTCTATTGTTCTTGTTAAGCTCCGTTTTGATCATACGGGTCAACTCGCACCAAGAATCGGGCGAGTGGAGCTGCGAGTCCGACTCGGAGAACCGAATCGAGGCCGAGTTCTGGCCCGGCCTCATCACACTCGACGGCCACGCCGAAGATTGGAAGGACATTGATGGCTTCGAGTTTCCTCTCCTCCCCGCTCTCGACCCAGATGAAGATCACGAATACAAAGGAGGAAAAATGACCGTTAAGGTACTTCCTTGATTCAAATCTTGATTCAATTTCGTCGAGAATCATGGGTGGTTTACTATGAATTTTGCTCCTTTAATTCCTTTTTGCTAATTTGATGTTATATGCATGGCTATATTGCAGGCTTTGCATGATGGTCATGACGTTTTCTTTATGTTACAAGTAGATGGGGACTATGTGTACTCCAAAGGGTAAGTTTTGATTTTGAGAATGGAATGTCGTATTATGTTCGTGATTAGATTATAACTTTTTTCTCGATCTGTTCAAACTTTTGGCAACATTTTATGTTCGCAATATAGCCTTTTACATTCACTCCTAGCAATTAGATATGAATCAATGTTCATACAATTCGCCCAGAAATGGTAAAAAAAAAAGGGTTGCTGCTCTAATCTGATTTCTCTTTTCTTCAAGCTTCCCCATCTTATTACATTGTATCATGGTGTTTAAAGTTCTTTGGAAGGCAAACAAACTATATGGGTTTAGATTTTTTTAGTCAATTTTGGTGTGCTGGCTGTGAAATTCTATTTCACCCAGCTGTGCATTCTCCAATATGCTATATAAGTGGATATACTCTGTTGAAATGAATGACTAATCAGCTTAAAGCCTAGATTCCTTGACATGAAAAGCTCCCGTTGAATTGTTTTGCTGTCCCTGATGCAGCAATAGCAACAAATGTCCTTCTATCGCTCTTATGTTCCAAATTGGAGAAGGTGCCTTATACCATGGCGTAAGTTAATCCATCTAATTTTTTCCCACTGAATTTTTTTATAGTTTATCTTGCTTTTCATTTTATCTACTTTCTAACTCAAACTGAGAAGATATGTGTTGTAAGATGGGTGGGTGTACTGAAGGGAAAGACACGTGCACCAACAAGACGTGCAAAGGGCATGAAGTTGATATTATGCACTTCTCAATTGGAAATGCTATTCCGGGACGGCTGTATGGTGGCAACCCGATAGACAACAGGGATGGATATGGTGGTGACAGGTAATGTAGTACAATCCTCATCTTTTGGCCTTGACTGCAATGTAGTACAATCCCACATTTGAGCATCCATGTAGTACAAAGTCATGACAATTTAGTAAAATCCCCTTCTTAATATATTCTTTTATACTGTTTATCACCTTTTTTGTGAACAGGTTTGGTCATTTGGTTGATCTTTATGCTTGGACCCCACATTGTAGATATCTAGATGGAACTGGCCCTTCAGGTATGTCGGGTATTAATATTTTTCTTATTCAATTAATTACTTCAAGGATTAATAGCATATCCTATTGCTATTTTTTTTAGTGTAGTTTGGATAGTGAGATGAGATGAGATGGTTTTAGATAAAAGTTGAATAAAATATTATTAGAATATTATTTTTTTAATATTATTATTGTTTTGGGATTTGAAAAAGTTGAATTGTTTATTATATTTTGTATGAGAATTTGGGAAAGTTGTAATGATGAGATGAGATGAAACACAACACTTTCACTATCCAAACGGGGCTAATGAAAATTGAAATATACTGATGGGCTTAGAAGGAGAGCAATGAAAGTTTTTGAGTAAAGGAAAGCAAAGAGCGATAAGGCACCAAAAGAAAAACCTACTAAAGTGGCATGGAACTTGTGGCTCTTTCATCAACAAAATTCACTATCTTTGGTTTAGCTCATTGCATACTTTGCACAACTTGGAACTCACCTAGAAGAGTTATTCAAATATTGGTCTATCTTTAGTTCTCTTGTTGAACAATGAATATCAGCAATGCCTTGACAATTATTTTTCATTAGCGTATTAAACTATTATCTGAAGAACAATGTTCATCTTCTTTTATGCCTGCTAAAACAACTCAACCTCCTCCTCCCTATCCTCTAAATTTTTGCAACCACGTTTTCTAACGGCTTTAATTCTTGTGCTTTTAGCCTTCTTATCTTTCTTTGACATCTGCAGTATTAAGAAGCAAATCACCCATTATAGTGGCAATTATGTCTCTATTTACTTTTTCAAATTCTGGTGTTGCCATAACCTTTGACTTTACTTCATTCTTTTTCTTTTGCCCCCAATTTTTGTAATCCTTTTTCCCCATCTACAACTCATCTCCTCTAAGCCAGAATTTCTTAAGACAATATTCATCTTCAACCACATCCTCTAATTTGTAACATTGGACTTACTTTTGGTTTCCACATCTAAAGTTCCTTTGTTGTATTGCTTTATTTCATCTTTGCTAATATTGGCTTCTGCATGAATAGAAATCTATCCTAACTTTGAATGCTAAATGCACCCTCAAGAATTGTAAGTTTTGCCTAATGAATTATGCGAATATCATATATCTGATTATTTAGAACAGGAACAGTGCCACCCCTTGAGAGCAGACAGTAACTAGATCAGACAACAGATGATGATAGGCACTCTTGGGGTGTTTGAATGACATGTGTAGTTATATCTCCCAATTAGCCCAAAAAGGGACCTTTTAAGAATGCAGCAATACATGGATTTTATTGGTCAAAGAAGAGTTGTCAAAATTAGTATCTTTTTAAGTTGGCATGATTTTATAAGTGAAACAAAGCCCTAGTGCGGAACAATATTAACAATGCTTATACTGCCGCAACCACTATCTCCTCATCATTGTTTGTCTTCAACAATGCCTTTATCCTGCTTTATCCCCTTGCCTATCTTCTTCAAAACGACAATCAATGACGTTTCTATCCCCTTGACATATTTGCTTATTATTTTCATTGAAGTACCTTGTGTTGCATATAACATGACTGAGTTTTGATTTGCAGCTAAAAACTAAATATAAATAAATAAAAGTGGAAAGAAAGATGTCTTTTTGCATCCTTGTTTTTCTTTTTTAGTAATCCCTCCCATAGATATGTAACAATTTGATGTTTAGAATGGGATAATTAAATTCTTTATTCTTCGCTATTTTTCTTTTTGATAAGTAAGAAAATTTATTGATCCTCAAAATTAGGCATAGCCCAAGTACACAGGTGGTATACAAGAGAGAAATACCTAATTACGTCCTACATGCAGAAAAAGAAGCATACAAGTCATTAACATTAATCCCCTCTCCCCTCTAATACAATAGCCTTAGCCCAAAGTAACAAAGACTGGAAATATAAGTCTCTAATCCCCCCAATGAGCGTACTCTATTTTCAAAACATCTTCCATTACTCTCATTCCATATACCGATATACGCCACATGAGACATAGGGTTACCATCTTCCAAACAGCTGCTACTTGAAGATTTCCCTGTGTTCCACACCAACAGGCCAAAAAATCCGCCACCCTCTTATTCTTTGCTAGTTATGAATCTCGGTAAAGTGTCTTCATAATTTAGTATACCGGATTATTGCAACGTCTTTCTTGGTTTGTGCTTTGTATTCACTAGTAAGGATGTAACCAGTCTAGTTCGGTCTAGTTTTGGATATATTTTAGAATTGAACCGGTATATACCGATTTTGAGATTTAAAGAACCGATACCGCACCAATTACACTCCTAAACCGGTACTTCCGGTTTTACCGGTATATTATATAGTATATATATTATAATATATAGTGATATAGTATTAGTATAACTGCTAATACTATAGACTATAGTGATAAGATATAGTTATTTATATAGGATTTTAAAATTTAAAATGATATTAATCAGTAATTTTTCATATAATGCAAAATTATTTTATATATAATTATATATAACAAATTATATATAATATAACAAATCATATAAAAAATATTTTATACAATAGAAAAAATTAAAATATATATATGAACCGGTCTGGTCCGGTGGTAGAAAAAGGACAACCGGAACGGGATCGATTTTGACCGGTTTTGAGAAAAATGGAACTGATACCGGATCAGACCAAACCAGTGGGTTTGGTCCAGTCCAGTCCGGTTTACTGGTTTTTTTTTTCCACCCCTATTCACTAGTCTATGACAGAACATAGATGCAGAATTCTTGATGGATATTTTACTGTCAAGATCACAGACAATTTATCGTGCCATTACTTTTCAAAAAAAGGTTCTCCTTGTATCTGAAATTTTTATTTATCCTTTGACATGCATACCTCATCAAAGAAAACGGAAATCCCCAAATTTCTCTTTGATTATTGTTTTATCTCTTCCCTTTTATGCCAATGGTCTTTTGACCAAATGGAATCTCCTCTCCTCCTAAGTAAGAGATTGAGGGTGTGGTTGTTGGTTGATTCCTCTTAAAGAGCATGAATTTCATATACGTAAAAGAAAAATATAATTTTCCCCTTATTCATCCTTCTTCCTTCCCCTTCTATTGGTTTCACTTGGTGTTTCTTTTTTCGTCCATGATAAAATTGTAGTGACTAAAGTATGAATGATTGTCTATTTTATTGTCAGGAAATGATACTAGTGCACAGAACGAATGGAAAGGTGCATGGTGGCACAGCAGCTTTTCTGTTCACTCAGGTAATTAACTATCTATTGTTGAGGGTTTGATATTTAAATATTAGTTCTACTCATATGTAGTGTAGTGTGATTATCAACTTACACAGAACTATCACTTGGCCATGCCAGAGACCTAAAATGGCAAGTGTAAACATTTAGAAAATAGATGCATAATGTTATGGAAGGTCCATCTATTGAATTGTCAACATAAGCATCCATATAACTTAAACTGTTCTATTAATATGTTTCAATTCCTGCACATCCATAATTGTTAGCCTCTTTTCTTTAAAAATAAAAAATAAAAATCCCACTGGTGCTTAGATAGGTTTAAGACCCCTGAGCCTCCTATATGACTAAACTCTAGTAAAGATAAACAACTTCATTTTGTTCCTTATGAACATTTTGGTGAAAGGGTCCTTATGACTGTTTTGGCTTCTACACATCACCCTTTTCATGTGGTTGTTTGTTTTTAAGTTGTTCCACTTGTTTTCCATATGTGGCCTTATATTTCACCTTTATTTGTAGTATCATCTTATAAATTAGCTAATGTTGCACCATTTTAGGTTCAATATTAATATTTTAGTTGCCTATTCCAGGTTTTGTGGAGGAAGATAGTCCATATGCATCAGGTAGTCAAAAAGGCACATATTATTTTGAATTCTCTAGACCTCTGAGAACAATGGATCGTCTTCAACAGGTTATGTTATCTGCTGCATTGAGAAATCGTGTTTGCTTAAATATTTTAATTCTTAGTGTGTAATTTGCTTCACTGGTTCTTCAAATGTTAATTAACGGGGATAATGAAACGCAGACCAAGACTAAATGCACTCAATCAATTGAAAATCATCCTTAAAAATGCAAACACAATTGCCTCCCCAATTTGATTGCATAACTTTATGATATTAGTCAAATGAGCTTGATGGGCCGATGGCCATTTATGTTTGTTTCAAATAGGCCCTTTTTTTAAAATCTAAATTTCACTATAGTTGATAGAAGTTTTGTTATTTTACTTATAAAAAAACTATATTTGATAGAAGTTCATTTTTCAAATGGAAACCACAGTACAGCTTTAGGAAGCTCTTTTCTGGATATTTTCTGTTTATTCTGTTGAAATTCTCTCAATTATTATCATTTCTGTTGACTTTTTTAAACCTTGTTCTCTAGTTTGAAGAGAATTCAATGTTTCACATGGATGACATTGATTCATTGACACCTTTGAGTTATCTATACATTCAATGTTACAAATTTACCATGTTGCAACAGAACCTTAGTTTGTTAATATTTTACCTGGTGCCTGCAGGATGCTCAGTTTACACTTAGTGGATCAAGTAAGATGTCAGTGGCATTCTGGTATCCACTTGATGGACAACCATGGCATGGTTCCGGGCACTATTCCATCAACTGTGATTGGGTTCCCTTGGATATCTCTTCCGGCAATTCAAAAATGTCTGTACGAGGTGGCTCCGGGAATGTTTCCGGTGCCTTTGCCCTTCTGTTATCAGTAGTATCCCTATGCGTGTCTGTTTTTGTGGGGTACCGGCTTTTCAAACCCAAGCATGCACCCTTTACACCAATGGAGAATCTTTAGGATAGCAGTGTGTTTGGGACAGTACCCTCCACTTGGATTGTACTACTTCTTAGTTAGTACTCTTGGTACTTCCACTTCCACTCACATTTTTAATTAAAAGGTGTTACTTTCTTACACACCTTTGTGGGTGTTGTCACTTTTTAATGTATGATTAATTTATTTAGGTCCTTATGTTAAATATGACGGCCTTTTGTTTAACTCCATTGTTCTTTTTGCATTTGGTGTTACTAGAATCAAATTCATTACTGCAAAGTTTTGTGCGTTTATTGATTGGTTTGCAACATTTCTTTAAGGTTCCCTTGTTATGTTATTGTCACCTAAAGTGGGCTTTTTGGCCTTATGCTTCCTAACTCGCTTCCCACCCATGGGCTGGACCAAGACATATTCCTTGATAGGATGGTTGAAAACTTAGGATTTGTTTAGATAGTGAGATGAAATGGTTTTAGATGAGTTGAATAAAATATTATTAGAATATTATTTTTTAATATTATTATTATTTTGAGATTTAAAAAAAGTTAAATTATTTTTTATTTATTATATTTTGTATGAAATTTTAGAAAAATTATAATGATCATGAGATGAGATAAAATATATTGAAAGTGTTTCTGTATCTAAATTAGACCAAACGTAAAAGCTGTGGTATGTAGGGCTGTGCAACCGGATCCGGATCCGGATATCCGGCCATAACCGGATCCGGATCCGGATTTTAGAAACCGGGCGGTTATCCGCCCGGATTAATCCGGGCGGATAACCGGATTACATCCGGATAACCGGATTTAATCCGGGTTATAACCGGATATCCGGATTTAATCCGGGTATCCGGATTTAAATCCGGATTAAATCCGGATTATAACCGGATTTCATTCGGTTTTTACTTTTTATTTTTTTAAAAAAACTCCTTCAAACTTTAAAAAAAATTTATAGCAACTTTTTTTTAAAATTCTAATTTCATGCTTAAATTACCCAGATTGTTTTTAAAATATAATTTAAACACTTCCTAAAATTAATTTATACAAAAATAAATTAAAGAACAAAATAAATAAAAATGCAAAATAGATAATATTGTTGTTACATCACAATGAAAAACATAAATTTACAAAGAACAAAATAAATAATAATACATCACAACTAATTAAACTAATAATAATGCAGCTGCACAAAACACTATAAACTTCATGTGGCTCATAATCCGAACATCCATTGCTTCAGAAAGTTGGTGCTAACAGGAGTTCAATACCTTGAAAATTTCAGCCTTGTGTGAAGCTATCTCCCCAAGGGTATTTCCTGCATATTGTACAGTCATTATCAAACTTTGGCCACCAGATACAATTTTTTCTTCTCATTGACTAACTTCAACTGTGCATAATTTGCAATAAGAGTCAAACAGAATATAAAAAAACAAATGCATCACAAACAAATCAATCGAATAGAAAGGTTTAAGTTTCCCATATATTGGACATTGAGAGAGAACTGTATCAATAGAAAATGGAAAGCAGCAAACTTGTTGAGTTAGAAAGCACGCACCCAAGGTCTCTGTATGATCCATCCCTAGAGAAGTAATACCACAGACAACAGGCTTTTTGATCTGTATGGTTTATCACCAATTTTCAGAACTATCATATTTGTTTACACTTGCAACATTTTCAAATAAATGCTAAAGCAAAGACTCAAGATTTTATTTATTATAATGTTCTTAGATTTCTGAAACCAATAAATGAAGTCTTGTAAAAAGGTAAAGTTAGAGTTTTGAAAAGATTGAAAAATTGAATTGGGGAGTCAGGGTAATTGTATAAATAGATATATACCACTTTTTTCCCTAACAAAAAAAGCATACCACATTTGTTGAGTCCATAGTTCCCCCAAGACCAACTTTAATGATAGCAACATCAACCTACAGACAGGAGCTATTCTCAGTGACAAAATTATCCTCAAACACAATAATTCATGCAGTACTTAAGTCAGAAGCAACTGTTGATGATTACAAATTGCTTAAACTTTCAAAAAAAATAAAAAAAACAAATTGCTTAAGATGATAGGTAATCAAAGTAGTTCAACTGTTAGTCAAACCAGCAAGCTTCACTGATGAAATATACTCCGGATGATCAATCACTCATATGGTATGCTAAAGCAACTAATGTTGTGCAATTTGCTAGGTCACATAGGAAACATTATGAAAGATAGACATAGAAAAAGTTGCAAAAACACACATTGCAACTACTAGCCAGTCACAAATTTGAAGGAAAGAAATGGCTAAGCTCCAATGGGAACCAAAGGATATAAGACCAACCTTTTCACAAATAAATATCTTGAAAGCCAAAATGGTGAGGAACTGAAATAACGGGGGCATTGGCAGGCGCTCTGTAACATTTTCCTGCAGAATAATAAGTGCCATTTAAGAGTTTTGATTTTGAACTGGAAAGAGGAATCACTCACGAGTTGCAAAACATTGGCAACAAGTGAACACAATAAGTAATAATGTACAATGCATCAAACTGTGAGTCTAAAACTTCAAAATCGGGACCCAAGCATCACGTTGAGTTTCTAAAAGTCCTCCCAAACCTTTTATTTAAAATTCAGAACAACAATATCTTTGAAGATACTCTGGCTTCTATACATACCTTCAATTGGTACCAACAACCCCAAAAATACTGTAGGAACTTATCTTCAGATACGTCCAACCTGTAGAGAAATTAAAATCAAATATGAAAGAAATTAAAATATTTAAATCTAAATATTTTAAAGATGAGATACACACCTGGTATGCTTTCTGAGAATTGAGAAATGTTAAAAGGGAATAATTGAGATGAAGTTGGAGTCCATATGCTTAAGTTGCCGAAGTTGAAGGAAGAGGATTACCTTAAACAGGACAAAAAAATGTAGAGGTTAATTTAAATTCATAAATTAGTAATAAAAAATCAAAATTAACTAATAAAAGTGTTTACCTTCGATGTCAACGCCTTCTACATGCTCCTCCACCTCCCAAGAACTAAGTGGTTGACAAGTCAACCAATTTTGCGTGCAGATTAATGCTTGGACAGTCTCCGGCACTAATGAGCTTCGATATGGGTCTATTACACGTCCACCGGTGCTGAATGCAGATTCGGATGCATATAACCACTTAGTAATAGATCTAAGCAGTGCATGCAGGTATATACAGTAATAGATCGCACATCATGATCAACGACATGACAAAATTAGAGGCCATACTAGAAAAATAAAAGATAAGAGTTGTTTATATATGTATATTCAAACATTGAGCACAACTTTCGTTTTATTAAAAATAAATCATGATGCTTTCAAAGTCTCTTTCTATTTATACTTCTCTGCATATAATTGATATTGTAAAATGCAACACACAAAGGTACAGTCATGGTTGCATTTATTATAGAGATAAGACAAAAGATGTATGATTTCATATTTATATATCGTTTTGATGATCATATAATATGCAGCTATGCCTAGTAGTGAGCAATGTTAATGTGAAATCTAAAACAGTTGTTTAGCATGTAAAGAATCCAAAGGTTTGGACAGAAAAGACAGGATGCATTTATTATCAGAAAAAAGAACATACACACATACACACACACACACACACATATATATATATATATATATATACACATACACACACCCATACATGACATAATATACATATATTCAGAGAAGTATTAAGTCTACATATAAAATTTATGTATAGACCAAACATTTCTATTTCTATTTTTAAAGTTTAAATCCAGCACATATGGCTTTCAGCACAACACTTCTCTCCAATTTTCCTTCAAGGAAAGTGGCATCAGATTTTTAGCATCATATGGTAAAAAGCCTATCAGAAACATGGAACTTGGGGAAAATATATCATATTAACTGAAAAATCAACAGGGAGTAGATAAAAATTGGAGAAAGCAAAACTTTTCAACAGGGAGTAGATAAAAATCAACAGGGAGTAGATAAAAATTACGTCACTCAGCTAGCTTTGCTTCCATTGCTCCACTCATCAAGATTTAAAGCATCGCATGACATGGGCATGATTTTAGTGGATGGTGTGCTTTTAGGATCAACTATTTACCTTACAATTATGATTGTTCACCTGAATACGGATCCATGTAGCTTATACCTGACTCGAATTTGTAATGTGGTTCGGGTATTCGCCCGAGTTAATCCGGGCCACTACTCAGAAAAATTTATAACTCGAAAATTCGAGTATTCAAGTTGGGCATAACTTATTTTAAAAAAAAAAGTAATTTCGGTTTGTGAATACTAGGTTTTAAACTCATTACCTACCTCGTGTTTGTACATGCTCCTGGATATGGGCAGATGGGTAATCCAGTTATCAATTCGGATAAAATCCTGGCCAATAACCGCTTCTGAAATCCAGTTATCTAGGTTCTAGACTAAGCTTAAAAAAAACCGACTCGAGTAAAATACTTCTACTTATAGCCTATTTTATGGAGAGGACTATGAGGTCTATTGGCCGTAGACACTCTTCAAAACAAAGCTAGTCAAGATTCAATCTCAATCTTGTGAGAGACAAAGCGGTAGGAAGCCAATAAATAAAAATGAGTGGTCTTATTTCAAAAAACACAAGCAGCAATTGTAAAGTTAGATCATCATGAGTGTTACCACGAATTGGATTGAAAAGTTCAATGACTACAGAAATGATTGTTACCAAAACTTACATCTATATATATATATATATATAAATATATATATATATTCTTTTTGGGATTTCTTTTAATATTGTCGTGAATATTGTTAATGGGCACCCCATATGGATTATTTATTTACAATATCTTTTATCAGAGATGTTCATAAGTAAATAAAATTTAAAAAAAAAAAAGTGTCACCGGTTTGCACCAGATGCAACCTTAAGTTTTGAATTAGCTAGAGTGCCAACTGCCAAGTATGGATATTGATGCATGTTTCGGATGTCAGATTGCAAAATGCATATGATCCAGGGCCAAGAGATTAATCTAATTTCTCCCCTTTTTTAAGGTATAAAACTTGAGATTATTCCACTAGACAGAAAGTATATCGGCTTGAGATCTGTAGAGAATATATATTTTGAGAGACTTACGGGCAAAAATCCTAAAACACCCAAATGTCACAACCAAACCCTAAAACACAAAAATTCCTAAACACATACAAACAAAATCCAAAGATTAAGACAGAGTATAGAGAGAGAGAGAGAGCGAGAGAGAGAGAGATGATCATACCGATAGTGGCGACATTTACGGAGGCGACCTCTCACGGGCGGAAACGGAATGATAGAGAGAGTTGGGAGACTTGAGGGCAAAGTGAGATGGTGACTGTGAGATCGAGAGACTTGAGAGAGACGGAATCGAGCGACTGAACACTGAACAGAGAGTGAGCTCAATGAAGACCGAAGAGTGAGAAGTCGAGACTGGAGAGTTGAAGACGATGAAGTGTTGTATTCGTGAAGATTCTGAGACTGAAGAACAAAAAAAATGACTTGGCTCGACGTCGTTTCGTGAAAATCCGGTTATCAAACCGGATAACCGGGTATATAAACCGGATCCTGATCCGGATCCGGATTTATTTCACCCGCCCGGGTTTAATCCGGGCGGATAACCGCCCGGATTCACCCGGATTCCGGGTTTCGGACCGGACCAGACAAAAAATCCGGTCCGGTTGCACACCCTTAGTGGTATGGACACTTGGATTAGAAGTAGTGCTAAGTGTATCAATTTTTTTTTTCAAAAAAAGAGATTCAAAAGGCAAATGTCATATATTGCACTCTTATCTTATTTCTCTTCTAAAGGGATCATTTGGTATTATTTTTCAATTTCTGAAAATAACACGACAGTACAGTATGATGAAAGCGTGATGAGAAGATGACATATATCTTGACTCGTTAATATGTTGGCTAAGCATTACTTGTTAATATATTGGCACCCAAAAAATAAAATAAAATACTAACATAAAAGATTGAATTATAATTGGTTCCTACAAAAGAATAGAAATAAGATATAAATCCATACCTAATATTCTTGGTGAGTGAGTTTGGAATACTGCTACAAAAAAACAAAGGTCTATTGAGGCGATCTTTGTCGCTAAGTATTCAAAGGCTTAAAGCCTTCGCCTCAGGAAAATAATTAGTAACGGCGCTGATAACTTCGTTACAAAAACCTTATGAAGACAAATTGGATGGGCTGAAAAAAACGAAATTTTCCCGTTTGTTTTCGCAACATATTTCATCTTAATTATTATAAATTTTTTAAATTTTAATATAAAATAAAATAAATAATTTAATTTTTTTAAATCACAAAATAATAATATTAAAAAAAATATTCTAATAATATTTTATTCAATTTAAACTTTTATTTCAATTTATCTCATATACGAAAATAAAAAAGACTTAAATTCACATTTGGATAACAAAAATGTTTCATCTTATCTCATATCATCATTACAATTTTTTTAAATTTTCATACAAAATATAATAAATAATTCTATTTTTTCAAATTTTAAAATAATAATAATATTAAAAAATAATATTTTAACAAAATTTTATTTAACTTTAACTAAAATTATCTAATCTTACTGTCAAAACCGCACCTAAATGACTCTGTGGCATTTGGAGAGCAAACGACGTCGGTTCCCATTTTGGTGAGCGATTTTCCGAAGGGATCGAATAGAAACTCCGAGGATACCCAAACTTCGGACTGCGGAGAGAGACTCTCAGAATCTCAGGTACTTTCCCGTAATTCTCAACGTTTTCCGAGAAAAGTTTCCCTTTTTGTCTGGGTTTCTCCTGTTTGTCACCTGATATTACTAATCGGTTTACAGCCGCGGAGTTTAGGTTTAACTTGTATGCATGTGTTTTAATTTTGCAAGATCTTAGTTTAAAACCACTCATCAAATTTATTTCAACTATATGATTGGATTTAAATGAAGTTCGAACTTTGATTCAAGCTGGCAAGCTTTCGCTTTTTAGCCATGAGGAAGCTCTTGATTAATTGATTTTTGGAAGTTCTTAGTGGTTGGTTTACATTTGGTGATGCTTCTTCATTTGAATCATAAAACGTTGAAGGCCTTGAATACCCGATCCACACAGCTGAAGCCGCTCTCTGTAAGCTATACGCCAAAGAACTCTGAGTTCTTCGTTTCAAATCCGCGAGAACAAGTTCTAGAATTTAAGGAACGGAATTCGATTATAATTAAAGCAGACCTGGCGTTTTTCATGTTCTGGTCTATAATATCGTCCATGGACAAGCTTTTTAATAAGTAAATTATGCGTAGCTTGTCTCGTGATGAATTGCTATGTTCTTTTTAGTGTCTTTATTGACCGCGGTAACCGAGTATGATTCTTCTATTTTAACGTTTAGGTTTTGTGACTATTGTGGAATTGGTCACGCTTTGAAGCCGAATCCCGAACCAGTGAACCTTAATGGCGAGGATCAAACCTCAAGCTCTGCTACAACAAAGCAAAAAGAAGAAGGGGCCCACTCGAATAAGTGTCACTACCATCATATTGTGCAATTTGATTGTTGTGTTGATCGTGTTTTTCCTGTATTCTACATACAGGCACTGGAGTCAAAGGTTTGTGTGGTTTATCGATTGTGCTTATACGCACATAGATTTTTTCATGATAAAGGGGGATTCTTTGTTAGAAAATGATGTTCAGTTTTTTTTTTAACCTATAAAAAGATTATATCCAGGCACAATATGGAACCTGTAGGAATATATGAAAATATTTGGAAATATTAGGGAAAATTCTATTGGGCCAGGGTTTGAAAAGTAATGCTGGGATGCATGATTAAAAAGGGTGAGTTTTGAGATATGGACCTGCCAAGTTGATTGAACAAGGAACTTTCTGACCGTTGTGTTGATTTAACCATGTGGTCAAGTTGAGTGAAATCTTATCAGTGTTTATAATGCTCGGAGTTTTATTAATCATATAATTAATCTTCAATTTCAGAATTTTATGTTTGACATGCGGGAATATTTCACATGATTTATGGATCATTGACATTATCTCTGATTTAAATTATAGCTTTTGAATAATATAAATTATATAGGATATTCTCACTAATATTTTTTTTTATAAGGGATATTCTCACTAATATAATTAATGAAGAAGCTTGGAATTGGAAGTTAGCAAATGATTCAGAAGTTTTCGTTTCAGCGAGTTCTGTTTTGTCTGTGTATAGCATTGTAAATATTTGAGATATCTGTTGGATAATAACCTTTACTTGCTGACTTGTATATAGGTCAAGATCCCAAACAGACAATCACTTCTCAGCTTCTGAGGTATGTCTTATCGACAAGCCATTTATTAATTCTATAATAGCATTGACAGTTCTTGAGCTATTTTCTTTCTGGATTCTAGTTATTATGGATTAGAAATGTAACTGGCTAAATTGTAGATGTTGCTTAAACTGCCCGATTTATCTGGTATTTGTATGTGCATCCTTTTGTTATAGGATTTCAATGCTAAGTACAAGCTCAAGCATTTATAATAATTTTTTATACATAGATTAAATAATGCTTCTGTGAAAAAGCAGTGGTTCTACTCCAACACAACACCTAGAAGGGGGGGTGAATAGGTGTACTACAATTTTGATGGTCTATTCAAAAATATTGTTAAACAGACAATGAATCAATGAAACAAATCACACAAATAATCAATACCGCAATTTGGTCACGAAGTGGAAACTCAATTGAAGAATGTCTTCAAAATCTAAAACCACTCCGAATGTAAGTCACCACCTCAAATCCACTATAGAAACTTTAGTTTGTTACAACCAATTTAGAAACACTCATAAAACTTTTGTAGTGGCTAAACCTGGCTTGCAACACCACGAGTGACCCACTCAATCTTTGCACGCATGCGGTGCCGGAACTCCGACCTTTCTATAGTTTTCCACGAGAACCTCTCGATCTCTGCATCAACGGCAGCTTCAGAAACCTTCTGGCCGATGAACATGTCCACACCAATGGACTCAACTGTGTTTAATCTTGAGTGTGATATGATGGAAATGTATTTTCCAAGAGAGAATTAACTTTGAATGTGGAAGGGCGTTTCTCTCAAGTGCTCTTGGAAGAGGCTCTGTTTTAGCTCAGGTTCTCCACACATTAGAACAGAGCATAAGTTTCATTTTATACCCATCAAGGAATACGGCGCTCAAACCTTAGTTTAAGTGAAAATTCTGAACATTCGCTCGAGCTATGTGTCGAGTGTGTGTTGAGCGTGTGTCGAGTGCACGATATACTTCGAAATCACTTGAGCTCCATGTCGAGCGAGGGTTGAGCGAACTCTTTGTCTGTCTTCCACTGAGTTCCACTTGAGCCATGTTGAGCTCACTTCGATCCCTTTTCACTTTAATCTACTTCAACACTTGTTACAACACAATTTTACGAAGATTTTCACAAGAATGCCAACACACTCATTTTACATTAGCACTTTGTTTCTGAATCTGTTCTTTACTTTGCTGTAGGATGGGAACGCCTTTGTGGATGCAAAAAAAGCTGATGTCCCTGGATATGCTGTAGGTTCTCCATTTTGTCTCTGAAATGTACCCTTTGATATCTTGCAATTTAGATATGAGTGACAAGAAGCCATTGCTTTATCAAAAGTCAAATATTGCATTGGTTAACTTCTGAATCAAAAAGGCAAATATTTTCATTCATAATATAAGTTGTATTTTTTTTTTCTTTTCCAATAGGTTTTGAATACCTCAAAAGGGTCTATAACTGTGGAACTTTTCAAGGAAAGTTCTCCCGAAGTTGTTGATGAATTCATTGACTTATGGTGAGTAATCAAGTAACCACTGCACAGGCCTGGGTTGCTACATTCTTAATTTATACTTTTCATAAATCTCCTTTCACATCCTTTGTTCGTATCATTAACTAGCACATTAGTCAGACATTATGCATATGCACAATATCATTAAAGTAAACAGAAGTGCCTATCATAGTCATTACACAATGATGATGGTTGTGGAGGTCTGTTCTTTATTTCTGGTTTTTTGGGTGGGTCATTGAGATGAAAATGAGAGTGGTGTATGGATAGAAAACTACCACCATAGAATAATACTGAAAAGTCATTGAGTTATTGGAAGTTCCATGTATCAAACAGTTCATCAGAACCATGTACGTGGTAGTTGAAAGCTGTTAGTTGAATCGATTACCTATGAATTGGGTTCACACAGTGTTCAAACGGAGGCATTATAGTAAAATCTGGGAGAAATATCTATGATAACTAACTAGACATAATTATTAAGTAATCTTTTCATGTCAAATTTGTAAGTGTCTAAAACTTTGTTAACATCATCTTCTCATACAGAAAGTGTTTTATCTTGCTTGTGCTTGATGCACATGTCTGCTATGCTACCACCTGTAGGCGTTTGCTGAGGCATGATACATGTTCTTCATGACAAGTTTTACTGAATCTGAACGAAATTGGTTTTGCAGTCAAAAAGGGCACTTCAAGGGGATGTTTTTTAACCGTGTTATAAAACACTATGTCATTCAAGCAGGGACTGCTCAAGGGTTAGGAGCTACTGAAGATTGGACCCTGAGGGGAAAGCATTACAATCAGCTCGACATGAGGTTGACAGCTATTTGTGAGAAGAAAAAAAGAAAGATTTGATGCTTTTATACTATGTCGTATTTTGGCCGCATCTGATATGTGACGATTGTAATGTTTATAAACAGTCTGAATTTGAAACATGAGGCATTCATGCTTGGAACTTCCAAGGGTAAGCGCAATGACAAAGGATTTGAGCTTTTCATCACAACTGCACCGATCCCAAATTTAAACGAGCAACTTATTGTATTTGGGCAGGTCGTCAAGGGAGAGGAAGTTGTTCAGGTAACAAACAACTTTGGTTTCTTCTAATTGTTAGTGTCTTGTTTGTTCTGTAGTTAGTTAGATGCTAGTGATTAGCATTGCCAATTAGGACTTCTTCTATACGTGAGTTAAGAACATATTTTGATACCTTAATACATATATATATATATCTATATATAGATACATATATATATACTGACCTTTTGGACATACTACACTATTGCCATACTACACCGCACCATCTGGTCTATGTTTTCAGACGTGGCATGGATGAATGCTGTTTGACTTGGTGATTTTCTTTACGGTAATATTGCAGAAGTGCCTTCAGTAGCTGTGTCACTTCATATTCTATTTGAAGTCTTTGTTCTTGAAATTGTAATGATGATGCGATCATCTCATTTATCGTTTTACTTATTTCCATTGGCACCCACAGTTCTTACGGTTACAATTATAATAACTTTGGGCTGCTTCATACGTTGTTGTACCCAGGAAATTGAGGAGGTGGATACAGATGAAAACTATCGACCTAAATCTTCTATCGGCATCATCAACGTGAGTCTGAGACAGAAAATATGAAAAAGTTTCCCTGCTCATTAAAGAGCATTTAGCTCTGCTCTCTGAAGGAATTCTCCACTCGGGGTCATTACTGAAGATTTTAAACTATGATGCTGCTCTTTAAACGTAACTTGCTTTGAAGGGTTGATAGATATTACACTATTCAGCTCTGTATTTGAAGTTGGATGTAATTTTTTACACGGGTGAATGAGATTAGAGTAGCTTTCTGTAATTTTCAGAATGACGTATAGCGGAGTGTTTCTCCTTGTTTGTTTGGTTTTTTGTTTTTAAAAGAAATTTGTCTTGGTGATTTGATTATACTTGTATTTTTTTAAAGTTAAATCATCCTTGTATTTTTTTTAAGCCCCTTTGTAAGAAAGATTTTTTTAGTTGGCTGGCAGAAACTGAACAGCTTAGCAATGTTCTCAATGTAGTTCTTCATTGAAGTTGGAAGTATATGAAATCAAAGATAATGAATGATACTCTCTTACATTTGCATTTTTCTGTGATCCAAATATCTGCGATAGAAGTACATTGCTTCTATGCTTCTACCAGTGGAACCAGAAACATGGAACTGGAACTTATTATTATATATACAAGCAGGGATACATTATTACAGTTATTGTTACAACAATGTGGATTGAAGAGCTGACAGTTTTGGCTTGAGATTTCCTATAATTCTAGGACCCAAAACTCCTCTGTACTTGGCTCTGCCTATTTCTATGGATAAAACTTCTTGATTACCTATAATAATAATAAAATAAAAAATCTAATTTTCTACAATTCTTTTTTCTTTATATTTTTTACAATTCGAATAGACACATTATGTGGATCTCATTAGATTAAATGCAGATCCCAACATAAAATATTATAAGATTTACTTGCTGCATCTATTTCTTGAAGTGGGAAGGTATTTCGGGTAGAAAATTGAGCATTCCTAATGGATCATTTATAATATATTTTTCTTTAAAATATAAAGAAATGTTCTCATAAGTGCCCTCTATTGGATCTTCTATTTTAAAGATACATTTACATTCTGCTGCAGGAAATCTCTAGATCTAGAGGATACTGTCCATCATTGTAAGCATTTTTAATTAATTTCTCTTCCCTCCATGCTGACTTTCTCATTTCTTAACTCTCTGTATTCACATTCAGACCCTTGCGCACAAGAGATGCTTGTTAAAATGTCGGACTGACCAACATACCAAGCATGGAATGATTTTGGTCGTTGATGGCTTTGGGTTTCTGATACTATCTATTTCATTTTGTAAAAACAATAATACTAATTTATATTTTGGTTTAGTTTATAATTTTGGATTAATTTAATATAGGACATAATTATATGATATTGTATATCGGGAGATATTACAAATATCAAAATATATGAAGATATCATTAGTAGTTAGAGAAAATATTTGAAATGAATAAAAAAGATTAAAAAGTATAATATTTAAATGATATGAAGTAAAAATAGATAAGTTGATGTATGATATATTGTAAAAGTCAGTATGTAAAATAAAAAAAATAGATTTTGATGATGTATTTTAAAAAATAGAATAAAAAATCTATTTTTGAGTGCTCTATGAAATTTTATTTAGTTTCAACTTTCAAAACCTCAAGGCCGGGGGCAAGATGAGCAAGATTCATAATTACTTCGCATGTGCTCAAATTTTGAGCCCATGCTTCCAAAGTTGGATTGGGCCTATTTTTGTTTTAATCCGAAAAATACTGGTTTTTTTCAAAGAAAGAAATACCGGGTTCTGATTAATTACTTGACCCAATAAAAAAATTGGTCCTTCTATATATTTGTTAAAAGTAATTCTACGGTCAACCATTATTCACTTTCACATCTCATACCAATAATTTTTTATTTATAGTGTATCAGTGTTTTTCATAGAGTGTGAGATAGTGAATAGTAGTTTATGAGAAGATTTTTTCATTTGTTAATTTTGTTAGCTGTTCTCTTGGTTTAGTAACTTCAGCTCTACGTCTACAGAAACTAACAAAGAGGGCAAAGGATGGTAAGGCACGTTTGGAATTTGGACTAAACTGAGATCAACTCAGTTAAGTCTAATTTTAAATTGAATCTAACATCTAAGCGCCAAACTTTCAAATCATTAAACTCATCTCAATTTAAAATCTCTTTACATGTAGAATCCATAATCTTTTTCAACTCGACAACTTTTTACACGCGGGACTCACAATATTTTTAAACTTTTCATAAATGTATCTAAACTCATCTTAACACCAAACACATCTAAACTCATATTAGGTAAGCCTCACAAAACTCATTTCAACATCTCAACTCACTACTGTTTATAAAGAACTTAACTCATCTCAACTCAGCTCAAAATCCAAATGAAACGAAGAGAGAGAAGTAGCAGATGATGGAGGGAAAATTCATATGCAACTCCCGCTTCTGCTTTTCGTCTTCATGGAATGGGTAGCGTTACTAAACCTACTACTTTTCTTGTTGATATGAGGGTTTTATTTCATGTTCGAACTTGTTTTCCTTCTCATACTTGGTCCACTTTTACTTGTGGGAGTAGTTTCGATGCGGAAATCCCAAACCAACTCTCCAAATTGTGAGAATCCAGTGTAGTAATTATTGTGCCTTGAGTAATGTTGAGAATGTCTTTGCCCCGTCAATGGCAGATCTCCGTTGTTTGTTAGCACGATTGCAAAACTGAAGTGTTATTGACCGTGATTGCTCTATGTAATCTTCAAAATTATTATAATTTCTTTCGCCATTAACTGCTTCTGCCATTTGAAACATTTATGTTGGGAGATATTTAATGATAATAAATTGTGTAAAATTGGTGAAATTGAAGTCATTAATGAAGGAAATAGTGAATTGGATTTTCAGTAAGTTGACAAGAGGTTATCATCTACAATTATTTGCCATAAAAGAAATATTTTAGCCATAAAAGAAATATTTTAGCCACAAAGAAATTTTACAAAAAGTAAACTCATAAATTGATGTAATATATTAAATTGTAAAATTATTTTTATTAATAAACAGATCTAAAGTATCATATTAAGTCATATCAATTTATGAATTTACTTTTATGAGATTTATTTGTAGCTGTAGCACTTTTCTCGTCATAGACTATTCTCTAGTTTACGATTGATGTATCTTGTGGAAACGTGGTCTCATCATTATGGATTGGTTTTTCTTGTGTAAAAAAAATAGGGAATCCGTAGATCATCTTTTGTTACATTGTGAGGTGGCTTGGTTCTTGTGGAACGAGATCTTTAACTGGATTGGTGTGGTATGGGTTATGCCTGGAAGAGTTATGGATATTCTTAGGTGCTGGAAAGGTATTGGGGGAAATGCTTACATTGTCGTTGTGTGAAAAATGATTCTCTTTTGCATCATGTGGTGTTTGTGAATGAAGAGAAATAAGAGGTGTGTTAAAGACTTGAAGTGTTCCTTGGATGAGCTGAAGGGATTTTGGATATTTGGGTTATGCCTATTCTTATCAATAAAGCTTTACTTAGACTCGTAAAAGAAAATGAATAAGAGGTCTTGTAGAGAAGAAACAGTACATGAAGCAATTGAGCTGCTGAATAATATGACAATGGTTCAAGCACAGTTGATAGTGGCAGCAAGGCAGCATGGGCAATGAAAACTCAGCAACTAATGGCTTTATGGCCATGTTTGTCAACTTATTTCATTTGTTTATTTATTTATTTATATTTTCAAACATAATTCTATATATGTATGTTTGTGTCGTCAATTGCCATTTCATTAAAGACAAGGAAACTTGTTGCTATCCTAGTAGGGTTGCTTTTCCGATTAGTGGGTACATTGTTCATGCTTGTAATCACATATAATTTGGATTTGTTAGCAGGTGAAAGGAGGGGCGCCCACGTGGGCTGACCCCCTCCCTTCAAAAAGAGAACGTATGGAATTAAGCCATACGTTACATGTCTTGTAACGCATGGCTTAATGCCATACGTTACAAGCCGTTACACTGCATTTATTTGCAGTGTAATGGCTAGCCTTTGGTGGACTATATATAGTCCCTTTCAAGAAGGTTTTGGCACCATTCTGATTTAGAAAAAAATCTCTCTCTCATTTGTTCTCTCTTGAAACAGTTTTTAGGCTGTGGATTTGTTAAGTGTTACTCTAGTTTTTTAACTACGTAGTACACTTTACCACTAAGAGGAAAAGCTTGTTTTTGGTCGATCTGGAGAAACTCGTGGAGCAATTTTATAAGTTGAGCTTGAGGTACTTTCCGCTGCAAATTTTTTCTTACATTGGTATCAGAGCTTTTTAAATTGCTTCCAGTTTTTTTTTTATTTGCATATGCATGTAAATTGTAAATGTGCCATTTTATTTTTATTTTTTTTTGCGCTGACTGCTGCGAAGTTTTTTTTAAAAAAAAAAAAAAAAAAATTTTGGCCGAAGCCAGTGCAGTGGTGCTGCGTGCACCACCTCTCCACCCGGTGGTGCAGCGCGCACCACCTGAATGTGGTGGTGCAGCGCCCACCGTAGGGTGCTGCGCAGCACCCCTGATATGGTGCTACGCGCACCACGGTGTCGCATGCACCAACTGGAGCCCACGGTGCATGGTGCACCGTGGGGGCACCCAGCGGTGCTGCGCGCACCAGAGGGGTGCTGCCAGCACCGATGTGGTGCTACGCGCACCAGTAAGGTGCACCACCCCGGTGCTGCGGCAGCACCCAGCCTCCTCCGGAGATTTTTTCCGACGAAAAACAACACCGGAAACCCTCAAAATGGTGACCGGAGTGATTTTTTTTCGGTTACTGTTCACGTGAACAGTAACCCGAGCTGGAGTTAGGAGATGACCGATCCTTCGGTCATCTGTTTTTCCGAATGGGCCTGGGCCTCTCGGCCCATTACTCTTCTTTTTTCTTTTTCTTTTTTTTTGGCTGATTAGAAAAGGGCTGGGCCATTCGGCCCTTTACTGTTTTCTTAAAAAAAAAAGAAAAGGGCCTGGGCCATTTTCGGCCCAGCCTTGTTTAAACCATTTTTTTAAACACAAAAAAAAAAAAAGGGAGAATAAAATGGCATCTAGTATTTGAACCCAAGACCACTGATTATATAAGGGCATTGCGCAACACGAGATTGCAACTTTCCTTTGAATTAGGTGGGGGTTAAATATATTTTTTTTTATTTAAAAAAAAAAATATTGTTGCATGAATTAATATATGCTTAGATATATTGATATATTACATGTGATCTTTTGTTTAATGTTTTAGATTAAATATGATAACATGTGAATATTTGGTTATATTCATGCTATTGTTTTTTTTTCATAATGTTATATTACATGTGATCTTTTATTTAATTTTTATTAAATGTGATAACATGTATGTGTGAATAGAACATGTGGAAATGTGATTATTTTATCATCGTTGAATGTTAGACTTGAATGTTTAGACATTAGTCTTCATTTCTTTTAGTGATAAAAATATAGGAAATCCCACTAAGTAGTCTTAGTTAGAATTGTCAGTGTGAATGATATGTTGAAAGAATTGCAGTGACCCCAGTAAGAACTGTAAATGCACTGTATAGCCAAAAGACCATGGTGACCCCAGTAAGAACTGTAAATGCATTGTATAGCCAAAAAGACTATAGTGGCCCCAGTAAGAACTGTAAATGCACTGATGGAACAAGAAAAATGGACTGTAATGGTCTCATATGAACCATCTTTGTAGACTGGCCCAACAGGTCACTGTAGTCTAGCTGTCTTTGTAGACTGGCCCAACAAGTTGCTATGGTCTGGGTAGCTGTCCTTGTAGACTGGCCCAAAAGGTTACTGCGGTTTTAGTAGGTTATGTCTTTACATATGACTAGGACTAGGAGACTACTTAAGATAGTGGGAGTATGGTTGAGATTTATGATGATAAATTCTCCCATATTTTTTTTAAATAATTTGCGCGTGAATTAGGTTAGAAATTTAATAATTGGATATTGTGGCGCAAGAGATGATTATGAAGCCTAGCGATTTTTCG
Organism: Cyclocarya paliurus; assembly: GCA_029856935.1. NCBI lineage: Eukaryota > Viridiplantae > Streptophyta > Magnoliopsida > Fagales > Juglandaceae > Cyclocarya > Cyclocarya paliurus. Next base: position 12,372,713 of record CM056949.1, read on the forward strand.
ATCTTGCGACATGTCTAAATTATTCTTTTTCTATCTTGAAAGGACGTGGTAGATTTCTTAGGTGTGTGTATAATATCCCTTCTTTACGTATTGTAGTGATATGGCATCCAAGACTATAGTTGCTGACTTAAACAAGGGGGAGAAATTAGATGGGGAAAACTATGACATATGGCATCGCAAGATCCAATATGTCTTAGATGAGCAAGAGGTCTTGGAGGCCTTGTCTCACACCCTTATTGTGCCCGCGGAAGGGACTTCGGAACAACATAATATAGATCAACAAGCCTATACTCAATGGGCTAAGAAAAGTCGGTGCGCGCGCATAATAATGTTAAGCAGCATGCACAATGATCTTATGTGTGAGTTCGAAATCTATGACACTGCCCAAAGCATGTGGGATGCTTTGAAGTTGAAGTTTGGTGGAACTTCAGCGACTAGGTTGCGTGGATTAACCATGAGGTTTGACTCCTATAAGATGCGCTCTGACCACACGATGAAGCAGCATCTTAGAGCTATGTCGACCATGATCCGCGAACTTAAGTCGGCAGGAAACAACCTGACAGATGAACAGCAAGTGCAGGCAGTGATAAGATCACTACCGAATTCTTGGGAGAATATGAGCCAGAACCTGACGCATAACGAGAATATCAAAGACTTTGATGATGTCTCGCGTCATTTAGAATTGGAGGCTGAGCGCCTAGAGGCTGCTAAGCCCAATCATACGGCCTATGTGGCTAATTCTGGTTCGCGTAAGGCATCAAGGCCTAAGCGCAAGAAGTCCAAGAATGGAGTAGCTGCTGGACAAATCAAGAAGGTGTCAGGTACTTCTCAGCGCACCAAGAGGGGCAAGCGCGGGAAGAACAAGTCAAAACTAGAGTGCTTCAACTGCGGAAAGACTGGCCACTTCGCTCGTGACTGCACTGAGCCGAAGAAGGTACACTCTGACTTTTCTCGCATTGTTTTTGTAACTAGCCATGTGATGGTTGCTCACTCCTATCCTTTGTGGACTGTTGATTCAGGAGCGACCGAACACATAGCGCGAGATAGAGTCGGATTTGTGGAGTATCGCCGGATTCCAACTGGAGCCGTGATATCAAGGTGGGGAATGGAGCTAGCGTGGAGGTACTGGGACTTGGTACCTACAAGCTGGACTTGCGGGGTGGCCGCACTCTTTTCCTCCACAATGTGCTATACGCTCCCGAGATCCGACGAAACTTGCTTTCAGTTGTTACTCTATTAAAACTTGGTTTTCAAATTGTTTTTGAAAACAATAATGTTTCCTTTTATCTGGGCCATGTGTTTTATGGCAATGCTTTTCTACAAGACGGTTTTATGATATTAGATTTGGTTTATTCTAATATAAATGAATTTATTGCTTTTCTTTCTTCATCTATTGATAATTTGGATTCACATACATGGCATGCTAGGCTTGGCCATATAGGACAAGATAGAATCACTCGGTTAGCTAGAGAAGGCCTGATAGGCAATCTCGCTAGGGTCATCTTGCCCACATGTGAACATTGTCTAATAGGAAAAGCTAAGAGAAAACCGTTTGGAAAAGGCACTAGGGCATTTTTTCCACTACAATTAGTCCACTCAGACATCTGTGGTCCAATGAGTGTGACGGCAAGACACGGAGGTGTCTACTTCATCACATTTATAGATGATTTTTCACGTTACGGTCATGTCTATTTAATCTCCCATAAGTCTGAAGCATTGGAGTGCTTTAGGCGATATCTAAGGATGGTTGAGAATCAATTAGACAAGAGTTTAAAAACTCTAAGAACTGACCGAGGACGAGAATATCTCTCTAAGCAATTTAAAAGGCTCTGTGATGAAAAAGAAATTAAAAGACAGTTGACGATGCCAAGTACGCCACAGCAAAATGGTGTGGCGGAAAGGAGAAATCGAACACTGCTTGAGATGGTTAGGTCAATGATGGCGCAAGCAAACCTTCCAATTTCTTTTTGGGGGGATGCACTCTTGACTGCTGCCTACATTCTTAACCGAGTGCCCTCCAAATCAGTAACTTCCACCCCATATGAACTATGGACCGGCGAGAAACCTAATTTGAGTAACTTGCAGCCATGGGGTTCAACGGGTTTTGTTTACGATCTTTCTCATAAGTATGGGAAGTTAGGCCCTAGAGGGAAGAAGTGTATCTTTATAAGGTACTCAGAACACTCTAAAGGGTATGTGTTAATAGGTGAACAAACTGATGGAAGTGTGACTGAAATTGAATCGCGAGATGTGGACTTCATTGAAAATGAATTTCCAAGTAGAGGTGAGGTTGATAGGAGTTTAGAACTTCATGAGATTATGGAACAAGAGGAAAGTGCTCCAAGGAATTTAGTTGAGAATGAGGAAGAAATTCTTCAAGCTCCTACAGATAAGGACTCAAATCCGAGTGGGAGCACACCACTTGTCAATCAATCACAACAACCTCAGCCGCGTAGAAGCACACGTGAAAGTATTCCCCGTCGTCGTTTTGAGATTGAAGGGGAAACTTTTATGGTAGATCCGCATGATGAAGATGAGCCTAGGACAATTCATGAGGCTCTCTCATCTTCTACTAAAGATGAGTGGATGAAAGCTCTTAATGATGAAATTGAGTCTATGAAAACTAACCAGGTCTGGGATCTGGTTGATCTACCGACAGGACGTAAGACTATTGGGAACAAATGGGTTCTTAAAGTCAAACGCAAGTCGGATGGATCTATAGATAAGTACAAAGCTCGCTTAGTAGCGAAAGGATATACCCAACAGGAGGGTATAGACTATGAAGAAACTTTTTCACCAGTCGTGAGGTTTGCTTCAATTCGCCTGATTCTAGCTATAGTAGCAAACATGGATTTGGAACTCTACCAAATAGATATTAAGATAGCATTTCTCAATGGAGAACTAGATGAGGAGATCTATATGGATCAACCAACGGGTTTTGTGGTCAAAGGTCAAGAGCGCAAAGTGTGCAAGCTCAAACGATCTATATATGGCCTAAAACAATCATCTAGGCAATGGTACCTCAGATTCCATAAATCCATTCTTTCGAATGGGTTTACGATGATCACAGAGGACCATTGTGTCTATGTCAAAAGATCCAAGAAAAGTTTCATTATGTTGTCATTATATGTTGACGACATACTACTAGCTGGAAATGATAAAGGGTTGATAGTCGCCACAAAAGAGTGGTTATCCTTCAATTTTGAGATGAAGGATATGGGTGAGGCAGAATACATTCTGGGAGTTAAGATCTACAGAGATCGCTCAAAGAGAATATTGTGTTTGTCCCAACAGACTTACATAAAGAAAGTTCTCGAACGCTTCCTAATGAGTGAATGTAAATCCATTGACACCCCTGTTACAAAAAGCGAGAACTTATCTAAAGAGTTGTGTCCTAAGACTCAAAGAGAAAAGGAAAAGATGGCCCGTGTCCCTTATGCTAATGCTGTGGGCAGTCTGATGTACGCAATGATGTGTACTCGGCCTGACATATGCTATGCAGTTGGCTTAGTAAGTAGATTCCAATTTAACCCCGGACTGGCTCACTGGAAAGCAGTCAAAAGGATTATGCGATATCTAAAGGGAACTGCAGACTATGTGCTATGCTATCAAGGTTCAGATTTGCAGCTAAGAGGTTACAGCGATGCCGACTGGGGCAGTGACCTAGATGAGCGTAAATCAACCACTGGGTATGTCTTTTTGCTCAACAATGGCGCCATTACATGGAGCAGCAAGAAACAATCCTGTATAGCTTTATCCACCATGGAGGCAGAATACATACCTTGTTCTGCAGCAGTTCAAGAAGCTGTTTGGTTACGGAGGTTCCTCAAGCATTTAGATATTAGCACGGATACTTCAGATCCGGTGACAATATTCTGCGATAGCACGGCTGCTCTTGCATATGCTAAGGACTCTAAGTACCACGGAAGGACCAAACACATAGATATTAGATATCACTACATCAGAGATATGATAGCGCAAAAGGAAGTGGTTCTGAAACACCTCTCTACAAGTCGCATGGTAGCTGATCCCTTAACAAAGCCCATAGCAAAAGATGTCTTTGAGGCTCATGTTAGGAATCTAGGACTGCGTAGATTGGAAATGTAATTTGTATTACAAATGACATTGAGATGTAACATTTCCTTTGGGATATTAATACAATATGATTCAGTTCTTGTCTTTATCGTATTGTTTTTTCTAACACACACACACAAGATATGTCAACAGGCTTAGATTGGCTCACTCACACGAGCGATCGCCTCTAGCGCTTGAGTAGCGAGTAGAGATGAGACATTGTGTCCCTAGGTACTTGTCCAAAGGGATAAGTAGGTTGATACAAAGTATGTCGCCTTAGTGGGAGCTAAGATGAGGTCTATTGATGCATGGGTTACCCCACCATCCATGTAGCCTGTAGTTAGCCAGATGCGAGATTCTCTTTGACGCCTCGGAGGCGTGCAAATTGAGAAACTCGGGTTAGACGCCTAAGGAGCGACTAGACCAAGATCTGTACGGTGTTGATCTAGACATATGCTCTTTGAGAAAGAGAAATCCACCGTAACATGTGTTTCATACTACATATGCTTATACGACCTTATGGGTAAGTGAGTAAAAGGTTCCCTTCTTTCTCACTGTGTGAGTCTCATTTTATTAAGTGTCCTTTACCTTTGACTGTGTCACGAGATGGAGGTTGTGATGTCTGCTACTTTGGCATGCTGTCTATGGCCATGATTAATACGGTCTAAAGAGGCATCGCTGGGAAAGCGATTCGACCAAAATTGAGTGATATGAGTGCAAAGGGAAGATTCTACGATATCGTATCTTCGATAGTGTTTGCTGACGTCAAACTATGGCGCTCATCTTGGTAGGGGCTAAGGTTGTGAACACATTGAAATGATTTGAAAGAAGTCAAGCATTGTTCTGAGTTTTTTAACTCAAGAGGGTTCGAAAATGCTTGATCTTGATACGATTGAATAAGTCTAGGACACGACCAGACACTTTAGGGATGTTACTATGCTGGTCTTCTCTGGGAGAGATTTGGTGTATGTACTCCCACCTTTCTACAGATGTGCTTGGTGGTCGCACGGCCTATTTACTTGTATGAATAAGATTGAGAACATTAGAGAGATGCAGACCTGGGGTCATGCCCACTGTGTGCGAGTGAGAGATGTTAGCAGGTGAAAGGAGGGGCGCCCACGTGGGCTGACCCCCTCCCTTCAAAAAGAGAACGTATGGCATTAAGCCATACGTTACATGTCTTGTAACGCATGGCTTAATGCCATACGTTACAAGCCGTTACACTGCATTTATTTGCAGTGTAATGGCTAGCCTTTGGTGGACTATATATAGTCCCTTTCAAGAAGGTTTTGGCACCATTCTGATTTAGAAAAAAATCTCTCTCTCATTTGTTCTCTCTTGAAATAGTTTTTAGGCTGTGGATTTGTTAAGTGTTATTCTAGTTTTTTAACTACGTAGTACACTTTACCACTAAGAGGAAAAGCTTGTTTTTGGTCGATCTGGAGAAACTCGTGGAGCAATTTTATAAGCTGAGCTTGAGGTACTTTCCGCTGCAAATTTTTTCTTACAGGATTTGTTAAGAAAGATCGTACTTTTTTAATTTTTTTGATTTACTGATGACGTAGAGTACTTTTTAAGATTAATTCTGTTTAATCCAAATGCTAACTCATTTTGGCTTTGGCATCCTCATTTGCCAACCTCGTAGTTGTTGTGGGGATGAGAGGAGGCGGTGGAGGCAAGGACGTTGAGTCACTGAGGTGGTTGAGAGTGCTCGAAGTTGAAGTTGTAGGTGGTTTAGCAGTTGATGCCAAAGCCTTCGAACCCAAACTTTTGTTTGGACATGGTTTGTTTAGAATTTGTACAGCTCGAACTCTGCTATAAGAGGAGGTCAGTTTATTTAGGTTATTGCGGTGTACGAAGGAAGCCGACATTACAAAAGTGAGATTGGGGAAATCCCACACAGCGGTTGTTGTGTTGAACGGGTGGGTTGTTTTTAGATCCCCTTTTTTGTTGCGTCCGACAAATAAACAACAGAAAAATTACATTTAACCATCATCAAAAGATGGCAATTCATTTTCATGAATTGTCTTAATGTCTTGTTAAGTCATGAATATTTGAATATATGGATCAATTTAAATTCGACCCATTTAGATAAATAGGTCAAGATTCTAAAATCCTAACATACTTGTATAAATATATTACGTGACATAACATATTTAATGTTTTATACAACCCGCTCTTGCAATCGAATTGCAACCGCCAGATCATCTTAAATGAAACGGTGTGTTTCACTTAGTAGAGCAAAACACACCGTTTTTGGAAAACAATTCGAGGGCTTCCCCTTCTCTCTTCTCTGTGCCTGACTGTGATCATCTTCTCCCTAACCCTAAGACCAAAACGACGACGGCAGCTCCCACACGAAGCTCAAAGCTAGCCACGGAGACACGGAAGGAAGGCCTTGAGGTAACCTCCCCGATTTCTATGTCGATTTCCATTTTGATTTAACACGAAAATTAATGGAACACACCGGTTGTATTCTGCATTTTTCCTCTAGATTTCGTTTTAAGATGATCGTCGTTTTGGACTTCGTAGCTCCCCGATTTGTATTTCGATTTCGATTACAAAAAACATTTAGATTTCAAGATTGTAGGGCTAGAAATTTACAGTCATATAGGAACTTCTTGAGAAATTTTGATCTGTGAGATTTGAGAAGATATCTTGATGTACATGAGTATTCCGTTCTTTTTTCTTTTAATCAATTATCTTTCTCTCATCTTTCCTGGTTCACGTTAGTGTTTTCAAACACCGGTTAATTATTTATGGCAAACATCTACATGCTTACTTTGGGGAATTTTCGAAGCTCCAAGACCATAGACCTTTATCTCCACTGTAGGTAAGCCACGGACACAAATTAGCATCTACTATTGGCCCTGCAATTATACATCTTTACTAATAAAAGAGGGCACCATTTGATTTACCATCAGAAAAGTGATGCTCGCAAGGCAATACCATGAGTTTTTAGTATTTTGAGATTTAAAATAAGTATCTGTTTTGATACCCTTGACTCTGAACTTTAGCCCACAAGAACTACATTTCTCTATCGTTATTTTCCTGTGGGATTACTCCTCTTGCTTATTCCACTTGTACTTGCTGGTATTGCAGTTAACAATTAGCATTTTGAGCTTTTGATTTTGAAGTTGTTGTTCAGTTCCCTCCTAGTTGGTAATTTATAGTTAAATTAGTCAGGCTATGCACTGGTGGAGTATCCATGAATTGGAAGAACATTCTCCTTGCCATAATATTTTACTTCCTTTACTTAATGCCCAGAGTGCTTGGCAAACACCCATATCCTATATGTTTCTGGCAAATATCTACATGCTAATATTTAGCTGCTTCACCCATTGAAAGATCCTTGATGTTATGCAGTTTGGGAAAACTTTCTCATATTTTGATATTTTACCTGAAACTAGCCATGGAGATAACATGAAGCTACAAAAATGACAAGATTGATTAACCAGTTCTTCACGCTCACGATGAGATCTACCTTTTTCTTTGTCAAACTGGTCGAATAGAGATGGACTACAAAAAAAATAAAATGCATAAAACTGGCCAAGATTCACACGGAGACCACAAGGAAACATAACTATGATTCACCACTTTTAATCACCAAAGACGACGACGACGTAGTGAGGTACCCTGTTCTTCACGTTTTCATGTATGTTGTATTGAAATGAATTCTTCCCTCTCGTTTCTCATACGCTTTTTTTTTTTTCTTATGCTGACGTGGCATGATGCCACGTCAGCCGGTTACCCCAAGGTTGCATGAGCCGGTGGTATCTAGGTCTACTGTTTTAACTTTAACTCACTTATATCAAATTGAAATCTGCTTATTTCATATTTTGTTCATGTTAAATTCATGGATTGTATCATTTATTGACATCATTTTATAATCCAATTTAACCAAAGAGTGACGGTGGATATAAACTTCAAATTTAGGGCGTTCATCATTTGTGCAAGTTCTTAAAAAAAAGAAGTGAAATACACATTGATCTTATTTTTTTCTAAAATGGTTTACGCGAACAAATCATTTAGGATATGTTTGGGGCAAAGATGAGAAATCTCATCTCATCTCTATCTCATCTCATCATTACATCTTTTTCAAATCTCCATACAAAATATAATAAATAATTCAACTTTTTCAAATTTTAATTTAACTTTTTCAAATCTCAAAACTATAATAATATTAAAAAATAATATTTTAAACTTTTATCTTAATACTATTCACAAAACTTTTAAAAATTCTCATCTACCAAGCATAACTACTCTTTTCCCTTAACCGAATTTAATTTGGTTAAACGCTATTGGTATGATAGAATGCTATGTAGCAGAATTTGAATCTAGCTTTTATTAGATGACAATATGATATATAGCTGAAATTGAATCAACTTGTGTTAAACCAAACCATGTGTGCTTAGAGCATTAATAGTGGTATAGCCAAAAGTTAAATTTTGGCCAAACTATAGTTAAGTTGCTTAAAAACTTCCTACTCTAGACTCAACAGATGTATAGTAAATTTGGCCTTTTCTTATTTCAGTGACCAAATTTGACCAGCCCAAATGGTTGGCCGAATAACTTTTCTTGTATAAAAAGTTGCTGATTTTACTTAATAATGAATCATGTCACAACAATTGGCTAATTTTCCTTCTAATAAATAAATCACTACCTTTTAAAATGGTCTTATGCATAACTTTGCTAGTTATCTCGAAAACAAGACTATGTATTTTTTTAGAATGGGGTCCATTAATTAGCATTTTTAAAAAATTAAAAAAATATATAAAAAAAAACCGTTAAAAAATTATATCCGTTGGAATAATATGATCGTTACTTTTTCACAACGAATAAATATTCAAATTAAAATTAGAATTAAAATAAATGAAAATATTAAAATCAATATTTTAATAGAATAATGATAGATTTAGAGAATTTGCTATTTAGTGTTGTAGAAAATGTGGTTGACTAAATTTATAAAAGTGAATTTTTTAATAAAATTTTGATCAAACTTTAGCTAGGCCACTACTAATGCTCTGACAAGTCAAATGTTGGTTGAAGAAAGTAATACTGTATATATATACCCAAGAATTGAGGTTTGATTAATAAATATACTTTTCATATAAAATAACAAAAGAAGGTTTTTAACATAAACTTTTATTTAAGACATTTTTAGCATAAACGCAGTATAAATATTCTATCCCGTGAAACTATAGACTTTTATAATACTTTCAAATCACACAAATTAAATAAATTGTCGACTTTTTATTAATGGGAGGCAACCTTTGTGAAATGATCTTATACACAAGTAGGAGATAAATAATAATAAGAAGAATAAGAATACAAAGAATACAAGCCATTTTTTATTATTAAAATATCAAAACAATATCCCCTGCCCTCGTACAATTTCTTATTATTATTTTAAGAAATTATCTATTTACAACCGGCCAAGAAAACTGCAGGAGTACTGTGCAGTATTGTGAATTTCATACCGTACCGGTCGGTATTTTCTGTACCGGCCACCGGACCGGTACAAAAATGTTTATGTTCCGTACCGGTTGATATTTCGGCCATACCGGCCGATATTTCGGCCTGTATCGGTCTGTGTACCGGTCCGTACCGGCCGATATTTCGACCTTATTTTTTTATTTTTTCATATTTTTAAACTACAAATTCATTTTTTGACTCCTAATTCAAACTAGACTATTTATAATTTATATATCTATGTATTTATATATACTTTATTTATATATAAACTATTATTTTGAAATCTAATTTATATATATAATTTATTCATATACTGAAATGTTATTCCGAAACGGTACACGAAACGGTACCGGTACCGAAATATTTCATTCCAGTAACTCGACCGGTACGGCATCCGGTACGGTATTCAAAACATTGACACCGTGTCCCACGTGACCGGTTGCTTTTTCTTTACATTCTTATCTGTTGCATTTAAAGCTTTCAATTGAATTAAAAACCTAAATTGTCTTCATCATTGTTTAAGATGTTTCCCTCTCGTCTTTTTATCTCCTTGCTATTCTGAAAACTATCTCTTTTCCTTGCATCATTTGCGTTTATGTCTAGAATAGATCTCTCGAAGAATATAGTCGAGTTGAAGGATAGAAAAAACATTATAATTTGAGAGGACTATAAAAATAATATATTGATTGCAAATAAATTTTTTCTTCCTCAAAACCAACTTAACTGGCATCTTCCTCCCTCTTCATATTCTTTTCCTAAACAACCAAAACAGATATAGATATCTGGAAGTATAACATTTTCTTTGCTTTTTGTTCTTGATGAAGGGGTTTATGGAGATTATGATATGTTATTTGAAATGGTGGTGAAATGGTGGGTGACCATGGGATTTGTGTGGGCAGCAATTTCTGGTCGTCCGATGAAGCTTGAGAGTGGGTATACTGTGGAGACGGTGTTTGATTGGAGAAAGTTTGGAATTGAGCCTTACTCTGTTGAGGTGTTGCGCAGTGGAGAGCGACAATTTTTTTTGTTCCGTTAACAATGACAATCGGTTGTTCGGCTTGCAGAGGAGAGCGTATTTTAGATAGATATATATATATATATAAAGAGAGAGAGAGAAAGGTTGCAAACGATGACCACCGGTACAAGCTATCCACGACGACCACCTTCAGCAAATTCGGCTACCCACGACGACGACCACCGGTGCAAATTCGGCTACTCACAACTGGCTACCCACAAAGACGACCACTGGTGCAATGTTAGACCCCCACGTAAAATCGCCTCCAAAGGAGCCGCCCATGTCCTAGCCATGTCCGGGACATGCCCCTTGATCATGCCACGAGCATGCCTTGGCCCGTGTCTTGTCACACACAGGGCGCCCGTCATGCTCTTGGACCGGCCACATGCATGCCTTGGCTCGTGCCTTGACAAGCACGGGGCGCCCAGCATGTAAGCCGTGCGCGCGCGGCACCTCGACCCCAGCGAGGTTAGTGGCCATGCGCACGCCCGTGCGCATGCCCATGCACCGCGCGGCCTTGGGCATGCGCGCAGGCCGCATGGCTCAGCGCGCGCACGCAAGCCACATGGCCCTGGGCATGCGCGCAGGCCGCATGGCCCTGCGCGCGCGGGTAAGCCGCATGGCCCCGCACGGCCCCGCACGCCCATGCAGGCCGCACGGCCCCGCACGCCCCCGCAGGCCACACAGCCCTGCGCACCCAGCCAGACCGCATGGTCGTGCGCACGCCCATGCGCACAGCCATGCCTACGCCCGAGCACCTGCAGCCGACCATGCCCCCAGCCGCATGACTCTCCTACCGCACACCAGTGAGGTTAGTGGCATGCCTTCCAGGCATGCCATCCAGTGCACGGGCCCAGCTCGTGCCATGCGGAGCAGGCCAGTGGCATGCCCACCAGGCATGCCATCCAGCGCACGGCTCCAGCCCGTGCCATGCAGAGCAGGTCAGTGGCATGCCCACCAGGCATGCCATCCAGCGCATGGCTCCAGCCCGTGCCATGCAGAGCAGGTCAGTGGCATGCCCACCAGGCATGCCATCCAGCGCATGGCTCCAGCCCATGCCTTGCAGAAGGCTCACATGGCTAGCCACCACCAGCAGGTCGAACATGGCATCATGCCATGCCCACCAGCCGGCCCATGCATGGCACCATGCCATGCACCATAGCTAGCCATGCCGAGCCACTTAGCCATGGACCAGACCGAGGACCACCATGCACCACCCTAGCCGACCCTTGGCTCATGCATGCCACGGCCTAGTGGTCCATGCCACTATCTTCATTTATGTCATTTAATTATTTATTTCATTTTAATTCTTTTTATTTCAAAGGGACTTTTTGGGAGTTTCCAAGTTGCAACCTTATAAATAGGACCCTTAGTCATTTCTTTCACATCTTTTGACAATAGCCTTTGTGGACTACTTTGTTCTTGAGATCACTATCGGTGCATAGCACTTGGGCTCTTTGGGGTGCAATTCGTGAATCCCTAAGGAGAGAATCACACTTTGCAATTCGTGAATAAGTGTGATTCATTCTATCAATCATATGAGTATTTTTCCATTCATCTTCTTGTCTTCCATTTAATTCTTATTGATCTTGCTATTTTATGTTTTGTTCATACATTGTTCATCATTGTGCTTGTGAGTTTCGGCCAACAAGTAGTCCTCAACATCCATTTGATCCTCCAACCCTAGCACCATTCGACCAACCCTTGTTTTCCCTACTTACCATATTCGGCCATCACTACAAAAAACACCCCTCATCCAATCCATTCCCTCCATAGCCGAGATACACCTTCCATACAAGGTTCCAATTCAAATTTTGGCTCCTTGCCTCATTTGAATTAATCTAGCCGCCCATACCACTTTCCAAACTAGAGTTTCCATATTGGAAACCTTAGTTGACCCTCTTTGATTCCCTTGGCCGACCATCTCCCTAACCCTAGACACATCCCAAGTTTTTAGGAAACTTTCCTAAAAACACTCATTTACCCCACTCGGCCAAGCCTTGGCATCCCACCACATTTGCCCTAACTCCAAACCCTAATCATCACACTCCACAAACCCTAGTCGTCCATCATCACCCATCCAAACCCTAAACCCTAATGCAAGTGGCGCCAACCCTAGCTCACCCTAGTGCCGTGCACCACTCTCCATTGTGATCTCAACATTTAGCCATTTTCCCACTTCCCATACACTTCCAACTAATCTGAACACTAACCTCACCTTACTCAAAGTGCCACCATAACCAACCTTGAGCGTGAACGAAGCAAGTGAAAGACTTGGAGTCGGTCAACCAAATGAGCCTATTGCCGAAGATGACTTAGTGTTTAGGGACTTGACCGGGATCCCTAACACAAACCCACGAAGACGACGACGACACTCTCTTGATTTTCGATTTCCTTGTTTTGTATTTCCCTCTGTTTCTTTTGTCTGTTTTTTTTTTAATAATATAATATTAGCCAGTTTCCCAGCGATTACTCATGCCGGTGGTACATAGAAGAATTGTTATTTTAAATTACATAAAAAGAGAAAGTTCAAATTTGTGATATATATTATGTAGTGTATAATCTTATAATGTTTAATGTTAAAAAGAAAATAAATCACACATAGGATATATATTATATACATTTAATTTAAGAGTAATTCTACTCATCATTCTCTCTTCATCCCATGATGTGGCATTGAATGATATAAGACTTTTTTATATGGGATGATGAGAAAATGAATGATGAATAGATTTTTTTTTTTTCAATTTAATGGTATAGAAAAAAGCTAAAGGCAGGCGATTTCGTGCTCCCTTTCGGCATGAAATCCTTGTGGCTGCTAGCGAGTTAAATAAAACGGTGCGCATGGACTGAGCCAAACGAAAGAACAAACGGATAAATGAAACGGTACACACCGAAGGATTAAATGGAATGGACACCCAGACATGTGAAATGGTGCATACCGAAGTGCTTTCCTCTTCACTTCATTGTGCAAAATCGAATTGAGAACGTCACTCTTTGCAGCTCCTCCTTTGGACTCCTAGACGTGTGAAATAGTGCGTACTGAAGTGCTTTCCTCTTCTCTTCGCTATGCGAAATCGAACTAAACCGTCTTCTTCGCAGCTCCTCATTCTCTCATATTCTCCTCTCCAATATTTGAACCCTCTCCAAACACGTTCTATTTTATGTGAAAGGGTAAAATCATCTACTCCATCAAATTGTTCAATTGAAGGGAGACATAAAAACCTTGCACACATGCGATTGTATAATTTTTCTTTGTCTAGGAGACCATGCAAATGTGACATGTCTTTTCCCAATTAAACTCCAGAGCCATGCAATGTTCCGCCATCCCATGTTTTCTAACAATTATAGTAAGAAACTGTTTTTAAATAATGTCTATACATTACTCCATATCTCCTAATCCTTTACATTTAGTGTGAGAAACATCCTTGTTATTGTCTTGATTCTTTGCATACATATCATTGCTACCAAAATAACATGCAAAAAATACCCACGTGCTTCATCCACAAGCTAAATTTCATGACTTTATCAAGCATAAGTTCATGGAAGATCAAAAAGCTTACAAAGGGCTCAATCTCTTTAGCCAAAGGTCGTGCATAGACCAAGTCCCTCGATAAAAGGAATGGGCGCCTCTCAGGAATAGAATCAATCTAAAAAACTACAAATGTTTTATTCTTTGTCTTAAAATTCCACTGTACTTGGTTGGTTCTTTATAGATTGCTACTTCATGGAACTCCAAAGTCACATTCTTCAAGAGGAAATCCTTCCATTTCTAATTTGAATAAAAGCCTCAAGTTACAACAAGCCAAAATGAAAAATAGGAGAAAACCATGAACATGGGAAAAAACCTCATTTGACGACGGATAGCGGGGAGTAGCAGTAGGGGAAACCAACGATTTTTCAATATGAGAAAGTCACTGCGAAATCCAGATCTGAGGTCAGTGCCATTGGCGACAGAGACGTGTGGAGACGTGCCAGCGGATATGAGAAAGGGTGCACAACTGCTTCATGAGCGATTGGGGAAAGCTGAAGCTCTTCGTGTGACCGTGTTGTTCTCTCTTCGTGAGCAGTGCACAACCCAGACGTTCTCTTCGTGCCAGTGGAGACGAGAAAGTGTGCACAACAAGCAGTTGAGCGGAAGCTCTTCGTTTGACTGTGTCATTCTTCTTTGTGAGCAGTGCACAACTGAGACGTTCTTTTCCTCAAAATCCTTTCAACCTTTTTTGGTTTTTTTTTTTTTAATTATCCTGCCATGTCAGTAGGGGTGCACAAGGTGTTCGTAAAATGGACTCTTTGTAGCAGAACTGTAATGTATCATCTCATCCTTAATACCCAAAGAGGTTAAGCCACTTTAAAGAATCCCAATTAAGAATATTGCATTTAGTGTTATTTTTAATGTTAATGGTAGTGAGAGGGTTAATACTCTATTACAATCCATTTACTACTTATAGTTTATTGGAAATCTTTTATTTTTTTAAGTATTTTTTTAACATTTTTAATTATTAAAAAAATTTAAAAAAATATATATAATTTTACTAATAGTCACTTCCTTAATCATTAAGTAAAATTAAAAATTAAAAAAAATCAAATTAAAAAAATAGTATATAGATAGTAGGAGAATACTAACATTATCATTTTCGTAATGTTAAACCAGATGTGCTAACAAGTCAAGAGTTTACCAAAGAGATTATTACGGGAGTGTGATGATGCTCACACGTCACCATTTACAACTATATTTTAAAATAAAGATATTTTAATAAGAATAATGCTACACGTCCTACTGAAGCTCTAGTTGGGATTGTAGCCTTGCTTTTTTGTGTAATTTTTTTAAGTTTTTTTGTTATAACAATTTTAAAAAAATAAAATGAATTTATAATATTATTAAAAAATACTTCTTTAATCACGAAGTAAAATAAAAAATATTTTTATATTTTTTATTTTACTTCGTGATTAAAGAAGTATTTTTTAATAATTTTTTTTTTACTTTTTGATTAAAGAAGTGTTTTTTATTGATATTTTAAATTTATTTTATTTTTTTAAAATATTTAAAATTGTTAAAATTTTTTTTTTAAAAACACATCAAAAAGTAAGACTATACCCCGGCAGGAGCTCCCAACGGTAGCCTATAGAGGGGGCTGTAGCATGACCATAAAAAAGTGATAATATTTTTATAATGTATTTCATAAAAAAGTGATATTATTTTTATAATGTAAAATACATTATAAAAATATCACACGTCTTAAAATATAGTTGCGTAAAATGTTGTGATATTTTTCAGTCAAAAATGACAAAAAAAAAAAAAAAATTTTGATGATGAGAAATTTTGGAAACTGCGCATACGCATCATTCATTTTTTTGGGATTAAACTTTAGACTTGTACGTAGCATCTAATTAAGCGAATAAGTATATTTTTTACTTTTCTTTAGTGTGACGCGATCTCAACAAGGTAATGTCATGCACAAGAATGATTAAATAAAAGAGAATAAAAGTCATTTTTTTCTATTAAAGTACCGAAACAAAACCTCATCCCCTCGAACCAAAATTAAAAATATATATAAAGCGAGTTTGAATTTGTTATAAATAGTGTACAATGTGTGATATCATCTAAAAAATTATAGAGCAATTTTCATGTATCCATCTCTTACCCATTCTAAAACTTAAATCGCTTTAAATAATTCCACTCAATTAGAATATTACCCTAAATATTATTTGAATTTTAAAAACGAAAAGCATGTAGAAATATACCAATAATAGTAGAATTCGAATTGTTCCCAAGCTACCTAGATTCCTATTAAGCGCCTCCCCCACCTCCAACCAAAATAAAATAAATAATAAAGTGTTGGTTCCATCTATCCCCAAGAATTGACAAGTCATGTGGGACATAGCTTAGCCAGAATTTATAATTGACAAACAGTCCATTATCCACATTAGTGGTTGGTGTTACATATTGAAGCTGTGTATTACTATTGCAATATTAATCACTTTAAGACTTTAGTCAAGGCTGGGGTGCGATTGGATTTCGAGGAGCCTTCAAAATCAAATGATACTGCCTGCCTCCAAGATTCATGGTCACGCCTCCAGCCACGTCTTCCTTCCTTCATGCACTCCCCCATCTTAATTTCTTAAACATCTTTCTGTAATTGAAGCTTCAGTACTTCATGTCAAACATCGATGTCGTGGCCGGTGGGGAGTTGGGACGTTATTCCTTAAATGTTGTTGTGATGTATATCCATTAAGAGTTTTGTTGCATACAGTCATTTTTATATATTTTTTGTACATTTTACTGATGTGATTGGTTAAAATAATTATTTTATATTAAAAAAAGTGACGCAGCCAATTACATTAGTAGAGTGCATAAAAAATACATAAAAGTGACAGTACGTAAAATTTTTTATGCATTAATTATATATATTGGTTTGGTTATAACAATACTGAATAGTCTAACCCTCACTGAGAATATGACTGTCTTATATATGTTTGCAATCGAGATGATTATATTTGCAAACATTTTCTTTTTCTATTGAAAATGTTAGTAGAGTAACGTTTTTTCACACATATTTGTGCTTGTTCATAGCACAACTGTTCTCGACGATGCTGGTACATGCTTCTACTGTGATGATTGATTATTTTGGTGGACAATAGTGCTACAGACAGGCACAAATATGTGCCTGCCCGCGAACCCCACTAACATGTGAGCTATTATATTAAAAAAAATAAAGGAAGAAAATGAAGAAAATAGGGGGAAAAAGTAGGAAGAAGCAGTTTTTTCATTCCATGATTCTCCTGTTTAGTATTGGGCACAGGGTCATTGGGGTATTTTCACCCTCTTTGACTTGAAAAAGTGGAAGAAGCTTTTTCATTCCAGCGGAAGAAATGAAATTCCAGAAAATGAAATGCAACGCAAATTTCAATAAATTTCGTTCCCTTCCTCGGCATCAGATCTTTTTGTATGAGTCTCTTGTAGGCATAAATCAGATTAAACTCACATAAATAAGATGAATCTCTTGTAGGGCTGAGGTAGGGAACATCTCTTGTAGGCATAAATTATATGAAACTCGCATAAATCAGATGAATCTCTTGTAGGGCTGAGGAACGAGATTAGAGTTGAGGAAAGGGACGATGGACTGCAGCTGGGAAGGTGATGATGAACTTGATTCTGGGGAAGGCAACAACGAACTTGATTTGAGAAAGAAATCGAAATTTTTTTCTTAGGCACCAGAGGACTCTTCAAAACGGGGATGAGTTTTTTCTTTTGTTTATCTTTTCTATGAATTTGTGATTGGTAAGAGGCTTAGGGATGAAGTCGCACAGAGAGAGTGTGTTAGGGACCTCGATCAAGTTCTTAAACACTAGATTCACCACGACTAGGATTTTCTTGAGATGACCAAATGCTCGTTCCTCTCTTGCTTGATTCTCGAACAATGGTGGCAAGGTGGTCACTTTGGTAGGGTGAGGTTAAGTGTTTAGGTTAAGATGAGTGTATGAGATGTTGGAAAAATTGAATAAGTGTTTGGGTGGCTAGGGTTGGATGTGGTGTGCGGCAATAGTGGCAACTAGGATTGGCGCCACTTTAGAGTTTAGGTTTAGGGTTTTGATGATGAGGTTAGGGTTAGGAGATAGAAGATAGGTTTAGGGTTTGGATGGTGGTCGGCTAGGGCTTGGCCGAATGGTAGTTGAGAGATTTTAGGAAATTTCCTAAAATCTTGGGATTTGATTTTGGATAGGGTGATGGTCGGCTATGTGGATTGAATGGGTCAACTAGGGTTTCCATACTTGGAAACCATAATATGGAAAGTGGAATGGGCGGCTAAGACAAATTTAAATAAGGCAAGTGTGGCTGAAATTTGAATTTGAATTTGAATTTGAATTAACAAGGCAAGAGGGTTTCGGCTAGGGTAAAAATGGATGAAGGAATTAATTATGAAAAGCTGACAAACACAAGTGATGGCTAAAAATATGGTTTGGATGGATGAAATGCCAATGCAATGGAAGAACACCAAGAACAAATGATGAACACTTAAGAACAAATCAAAAGATTAATGTACTTGAATGAACAAATGAAAGTAATCCAACAATTGATTCACGGTTGCACAAGTGTTGAATAAACCTCATATATTGATGAAATAACAATAAAAAGATAAAGCAACTTGAATTCACAAATTACACCAAGTTGCAAGAACAAGATAAATGAATCACTCCAATTCAATGAATTGTATTGAGTGATCCTCTCTTTGAAATTCACGAATTGCACCCAAAAAACTCAAGTGCTAAGCACTGAATATGATTTCTCAACAATAGTCATCACTCTAGTGATTTTGCCAAAAGATTCTAAAGTAAATGAAAGTTGTCCTATTTATAAGCAAAACAATCTGGAAACCCCCAATAGGTCCATTTGAAATAAAATAAATAAAATAACTCAAGATAGTGGCATGGACCACATGGTTGTGGCATGCATGAGCCAATGGTTCGGCTAAGGTGGTGCATGGTGGTCCTCGGTCTGGTCCATGGCTAAGTGGCACGGCATGGCTAGATGTAGTGCATGGCATGGTACCATGCAAGGGCCAGCTGGTGGGCATGGCATGGTGCCATGTTCGGCCTGCTGCAAGGCATGGGTTGGAGCCATGAGCTGGATGGCATGCCTGGTAGGCATGCCACTGACCTGCTCGGCAAGGCACGGGCTGGAGCCGTGCGCTGGATGGCAAGCCTGGAAGGCATGGGGCCGGAGCCAAGGCCAAGTGCTTGCGCCTGGTGGGCATGCGCATGGCCCTGATGCTGTGCGTGCACATAGCCCGGCTGCTATGTGTGCACATGGCCCGACTGGCGCGTGCGCAGGGCCCTGCGGCCAAGATGGATGCGCATGGGCGTGCTTATGCCTGGCCGTGCGCTGTGCTGCGCACGGCCACTAACCTTGATGGGCCAGTGGCCTGAGCTGCGAATGGCCTGCATGATGGGCGCCCCGTGCGTGTCATGGCACGGGCCAAGGCATGCATGTGGCCTATCCGTGGGCATGCTGGGCGCCTTGTGCTTGATAAGGCACGGGTCAAGGCATGTCCAAGGGCTGTCCGATGGACATGTCCAAGGGTTGTCCGAGGGGCATGTCCCCATCATGGCTAAGGCATGGACGGCTTGCTTAGAGGCCACTTTACGTGGGGATCTAACAGAGTGCTTGGGAGAGACGTCGAGCAGGGGGAGAGAAGCAAAATCATAAAATGTAAAACGCATCGTTTGAAAAAGCCGAACACCTCATTTCACAAGTTTCTAAACGCACTATTTTATTTACTCTAAAATAGTGTCTCTCTCCACATTAGATGTCGTCGGCGAACAAGCTGGAGTTTGTGCCTGGGTTTAGACTTTAGAAAAAGCTGCTATGCCCATCAAATTTGACCACTTGGAAAAAAAATTCTACGTAATAATTAAGAAAGTAATTTTAAGTGTATTTATATACTTTTTTATTTTTTAAAAATATTTATATATATATTAAAAAATATAAATAAAAAATTTATTAAAGTAAATAGCGGTATGAATGAGCGGAGTAGCATCGCTCTTAGACTTTTTCCGCCTAGAATCTCCACTCCTGCATGCAGTGGTGGAACCAAGAATGTATTGTAGGGGGTGAGCAAAGCTAAAATTGAAATAAAATATTTTTTGTTCTATTTTTAGATCAAAATAATTTATAAAATCAAAATAATTTTGTAGAGAAGGTTAAGATAATTTTTTAAAAAAGAAGTTAATATAATATGAAATTAATATAATCATATTTAATTATAAAAAATTAATATATGTATTGTTTGCCAAACTATGGCCTCTTACCCTTACGTAGGTCTGCCGATGCATGCGTGGATGACTGAAAGGAACGTCTCTTTTTAACCGTTATACTGTTTTTTTCCCGTTAACGGCGCACGTTAGACGCAATAAAAGCCCGTGCGCTTCCCTGCAGTTCCCCACACATCGATACAAAAAACTATTTCCTGGAAAAAAAACTCACAAAAAAGGCGAAAAAAAGACTTCTCGAGCACAGAAACAGAGTGAACCCAACGATCTCCACCAACAGTCACAGAACCCCCCCCCCCCCCCCCTCTCTCTCTCTCTCTCGACGGACTCCAGCTTTCGAAATTAGCCTCTCCGATTTCCCTCAGTAATGGCATGTCCGACTCCGAGTCTACCGCTCAGAGTTCGAATTTTCACGATATATCTGCCGTTGGATCCTCCTTCGTTTGGGGCTAGAGCTTGTTTCAGCTCCTAGTGTTGGTTTGGAGTTCAGGTGTGTGTGTTATGCTCGTTTTGTAGAGTGATCTCGCCGTTGCTTTCATCGAGTCTCACTGTCACAGATCCGAAGCGCTAAGTGGTAATCAACGGCGTCGGTGATGTCGGTTGTCGTGGTTTTTATCGGCAACGGTAATTTTCATTCGCTTGTGGTTTGATTTCAATTCCATTTGACCGTTTCTTAGTGCTCCGTTTGGTTGCTGATAAAATGTGGAAAAATAAAGTAAAGAACATGTTACGTATTGAATCGTATGCATAGCTTGAATCGGAAGAAAGTAAAGAACACGTTACATATTGAATCGTATTCATAGCTTGGCAAAACCGAGAAAAAAAGCAAAGGGAATTTTAGTTTTTGCATCTCTTACGTACTGTTGTTAAGTCTTGTGGAATTGTTAAACTCTTAAATTAGATACTGAGATGAGATGATATGATTTGAGATGGTTTGTGAATAATAGTGAGATTATTAGTTGAAATTAGATGAGATAAGATGAGGTAAGACGGTTTCAACCATCTCTGTACTCAAATGGGCCCTAGTCGAGCCAAATGCTAGGATTCGGTTCCATTTTTTTAAGATTCTCATTTTTGTTTTCTTAGCGTGTATTCGCTACTAAAAAGTGCCTTTTGATATGTGAATTCATTATATGCTAATCGCAACAGGAAAGTACAAACATCTATGGTCGGTGGTGAGGCATTGTTTCAGCTTAGTTGAATTCTTGTTGAGGGAGCAAACACTACGAAAAGTGGGGAAATTGGCACTTGAAACTTATTCAATTTTATTTAATTTTCATTGGAAATCAAGAGCACTTTGCTTGGTATATTGACAGGAATTTTGAATTCGTTGAGCAATGGTTGTTGGTCTTGTGGCTTGCTGAGTTATGATTTATACTGAAACTGATTTCTAGTTGTGCAATTCTTTCTGCTTAGCTACGTAGGCAAGCTAGAAATAGATAAGAAGATAGAAATTTAAACGAGTCATCTCTTGTCATATTGTTGTTTGGAAATAGTTTCTCAGCCAATAGTTGAATTAGATTTGCCATATTGTGAAGAATCTAATATATAGTGTTTTGCTTTCTTTTGGGTTCCTGCATTCTGTCAGCTACCAAATGGAGCAAAGTGTACACAATGTTGGACTTTGTTTATTATTCTGTGGTGTGTTGTTTTTATATTTATGGGAGCAAAATGTTTCACCGATTCAAAATAAAATTGATGTATTGCATACCTGCAGGGTTCTTGAATTGTTGACATGTATCAAATAGAAAGCTCATGTTATTTTGATAGCTGCAATGGTTTCTTCTTTTCAGTAGATTGAGTGTTTATACTGAACAAACATTGCAGGAGTACTGGAAAAGCTTCGATGTTTCTTGCTCAAACCGTTGATTGTGTTATTTTATGTGATATGCATCACAGATGCTGATGTATCCAATAATCTTGAAGCCCCTTCAGTATCTCCAACTAGTGGACCTTGGTCTGCACCTGCTATTCCTGATCTGCCTCTACCAGCAGATCTTCCTCTGTTCCATAAACCCCAACGCAAGCATTTTTCTCCACGCGGTGCACCAAAAATTGCACTATCACCAGCGCATTCTCCTTTTTATGGCCCACTGGTAACTTCCAGTCACCACTCTACTAGTTCACGTCTGTCCAAACCATTGATGAAGAGGAATGCATTAGCACTAACTATTGCTAGTTTGAAGAATATTGCCCCAACAGAGCCCGATACTGGTGCACCTCTGTCCAGTTTAGCTCAGCCACCTCTATCTCCGTATATCTCTGGTTAGTTTTATTTGGACTAAACTGTTTTGTAATTTTCTTACTCCCTCCTCTTTATTGATTGTTTTAAATTTGTAGGCAACTCTTCCGTGGAAAGATTGATCCTTGAACAGTTTTTTTCTTTTTTATTTTAATATAAGTTTCGTAATTGACTCATATGAAGTTTCCTTGTTTTGCTTTTATTAAATGTGTGGTTACCTCATTTATATTAATGTGCACGATAAATTTTCATTTTGCCAGATTGTTGTGCACAAGACATGGTATTGAAGCAAGGGACTCAAGGGTGTGACTGTGTGTATCCGATAAAGCTAGACCTTCTCCTTTTAAATGTCTCTCAAAACCCTAACCGGAATCCTTTTCTAGATGAATTAGCTTCCCAACTTCATTTGAATGTTTCCCAGATTGAGCTGATCTACTTTTACACATTCAGCTTATCAAGGTTAAATATTTCAATGAATATAGTTCCACGTACTGGATTCAGTTTCTCTGCCAGTGAAGCATCTGCAATAAACTCTTCCCTTGCCATGCATAAGGTTCATCTAGACCCTACATTAGTTGGTGATTACGAGCTTCTCAATTTCACCTGGTTTCAGCCCCCTCCACCTTCACCAGGTAATCAGGCAGGCTGTCTATTGGATTTATAAGATGCTACTGGTTTCTGTTACTCAAGAATTTTGACTCTGCAATAATTTTCTATATTGATCCTACAACCAGATTTAAGGAAAACATTTTTTTCATAACAAATTGCTGCTGCCTGGTTGACTAGTTGAACTTCTTAAAAAATGGGATTTTACCTTGATTATGACTCATCGTTCCACTTCTTTTAAAACCAAAATTGGAATACTTGCTGATTTTTAAAGAACAATTTTTTCTTCTTTCGTACAACATAATTCACAATACACATCATGTTTAATATGCATTTCGTTAATCTTTTCCTTTTCAAAATTACAACTGGCTGCTCAAATTAGATACCCTTAGAATTGTCATAAACCGCAAGACGTTTCCCTCCTAGGCAATGTGAGATCCCATTAACCACCTCCCATATTTAATATGGTGTATTACAATACCTTATTTGGCTCCAATATTATGTCGATGATTGTTCTATGGAAAGTTTACTTTGTTCTCTGAACACTGACATGGCCATGCATCTGATATACAGCTCCCATTGTCACTCCATCACCTGTGGAATCTCCACCATATCGGTCACCAACTGCTACATCAGCCAGTGGTTCAAGCAGAAACAGACATTCAAATTTAATTGTTATACTTGGTATCGGTGCTTGTGTGCTGTTCATTGGCATAATATCTGTGCTTATACTTTGTTGTTGCACGTTCCACCGAGGGAAGGCCAAAGCATCTCTCGTAGAAGGTATTTATCTCAAATTCTGAGTTCATGTCTCTCACTGTCGTTTTTGTTTCTTGTTAATAATCTCCATGATAACCCTCTAATAACTTGCTAGTGGTGGAAACCATTATGCATCAGCTTTTGGTAATGCCTTAGTTTGCGGTGGTGTAGGTATGATTGAAAATAATTTTGTCCTCGATAATTGTTAACTGCTACGTCTGTACAGTATTATTAAAATATAACCGAGCTTCCACAATCGCTTACTATTTATCATTATTTTATATAGGTCTATTATTTTAGTTAGGGGACATTTGAATTGTTCTTAAACTTTCTTTGGGATTGAAAAAATATTTGCTGGGTGAGAGATTCAAGGCCTATTTTTGGCATTATGCTCGGCTTTAATACAAGTATGGTGGAAAGGAAGATTTGAGAGAGTGATCACAGTAGGATCTTCTGAAGAATAATCTCAATTTTTCTAATGTGGTGCATATGGTGAGAAAGAAACAATCAGTTCTTCAAAGACGGTGCAAGGACAATATAGAAAGTCAGCTTTCCTTTTTAGTACACTGTATTATTGGATGGTTGCTCCTTATTTTTTCTAGCATTAACTTCTAGAATTTTCTATAAATGGTCAAAAAGGCAATATCCAAGTACACAGGGAATATACATTCAATACACCTAACTATAAAAGGTTGAAGTATATCTTGGTTTGCCAAAGGTAGCCTTCCAGTTAAGTTTTTCCCCACATTGTGAATATGTTAATACCTTGTTGTGTTTGAAGTGTAGCTTTAGGAGCATATTTCAATTTGCTGTGTTTAAGATATGATTAGCATAGATGACTTTATGGAATGTAACAACACTGGACATCTCACTAAAACAACTATATTGCTGAAGAAAAAGACTTTGGCTGATATTGCACGGCTGTTCTCAATGGATTGAGTATTCATGACTTTCTTGCATCAATTGCTAACCAATGCTTGGGTGTTTCTCTTGTATACGACTCCGTGTACATGGGCTATGCCTGTTGCAGTCAATAAAATTTCTTGTTTAACTATCAAAAAAAGATATTGCATGGCTGTTATGGGTCTTGTTTTTCATGAAACCTTTACTTTAACTCTTCTTTTTCAATCGATGGTTTTCTTTTCAGCTCCCTCAGAAAAGCCGAGGACTGTGATCGCAGTTCCTGCAGTAGGATCCCTTCCCCACCCAACCAGCACTCGGTTTCTGGCATATGAAGAACTTAAAGAAGCTACAAGCAACTTTGAATCTGCAAGTGTACTTGGAGAAGGCGGATTTGGTAGAGTTTTCAAGGGTGTTTTAAGTGATGGTACAGCTGTAGCAATTAAGAGGCTTACTGGTGGAGGGCAACAAGGGGATAAAGAGTTTCTGGTAGAGGTTGAGATGCTTAGTAGGCTGCATCACCGTAATCTTGTGAAACTTGTGGGTTACTACAGCAGTCGTGACTCTTCCCAAAACCTACTTTGCTATGAGCTCATTCCAAATGGAAGCTTGGAGGCGTGGCTCCATGGTAATCTGTTTTCTTGAGTCACGTTCTACTAGAATCTTGAGTTTGATGTTTCTCTTTTTACTGGAGTTTCTTTGAGTAGAAACTTAAAAAGAAAGAAGTCTTTCCATGTGTAAGGTAGATCTCATACACAATTGACAGTAACTCTTTTTGCCTCAGGTCCGCTGGGAGTAAATTGTCCTTTGGATTGGGACACTAGAATGAAGATTGCACTTGATGCTGCAAGAGGACTTGCATACCTGCACGAGGACTCACAGCCTTGTGTCATCCACAGGGATTTCAAGGCGTCCAATATATTGCTTGAGAACAACTTTCATGCTAAAGTCGCTGATTTTGGCCTTGCTAAACAGGCTCCTGAAGGCAGAGCAAATTACCTCTCCACACGAGTGATGGGCACATTTGGGTTGGTCTCATTCTCTCCTATCATTAGTTTTATTGTTCCTGTAATTGAAAATCAGTGTTAAGATGGAATGAAATTAATTTACAGGTATGTAGCTCCCGAGTATGCCATGACTGGACATTTACTTGTTAAAAGTGATGTCTACAGCTATGGGGTTGTACTACTTGAATTGCTGACAGGAAGGAAACCAGTGGATATGTCCCAGCCATCTGGACAGGAAAATCTTGTCAGTTGGGTTAGTCTTATTTTCAGATATATCCCTTTTTCTTCTCATTCGTCTTTCAATAATCATTGCTCGTGGTGCCATAGGTTTTGCATTTTGGCCTTTTATGATGATCAGATCGGTAATTATGTGATATAGAATTATTAATCTGGACAAAGGGTAAGACTACTTAGTTGTATTGCTTTCAGGCCAGACCAATTCTGAGAGACAAGGATAGGCTGGAAGAGCTTGCTGATTCAAGGCTTGGGGGAAAATACCCAAAGGAAGATTTTATACGGGTTTGCACAATTGCGGCAGCTTGTGTTGCTCCCGAGGCAAGCCAACGGCCTACAATGGGTGAAGTGGTACAGTCACTTAAAATGGTGCAGCGGGTCACAGAACATCAAGATTCCACGTTAACGACTTCCAACAACCGGCCAAACCTAAGGCAGTCACCTGCAACATTTGAGTCTGATGGGACATCTTCAATGTTCTCTTCCGGTCCTTACTCTGGCTTCAGTGCTTTTGAGAATGAAAACATCTCAAGGACAGCAGTTTTCTCTGAAGATCTTCATGAAGGAAGATGAGGACTTTTTAATGTATGTTAACCGGAAGTCTTCATTCCTTGTAAAGTTGGAGGGGAAGAGAAATATATACATGCCATATGCTTGTACCTGTGATTGATTGGGATGGTGGGAGCAGGTGCTTTTGCCATCCTTTGTGGAGAACCACTGTTCGTTTTCCCCGTAGGCCGTGGTTCTCCTCACGGATAAATTTTGTAAATATGCCTTCGTAGCTTGCTTCTTCCTCTTGGCTTTATATTTTATTAATCTTGTCTTTTTTCCCCTGTTTCTATCGTTATAAATTTTGAGTTTGAAGTGAATAGTTTCTAAAATCATAAAACCGTCTCATGTTGTTTGATTTTATTATTAAATTAATTTGAGAAAGATTTTTCTGTGCATTGTCCCTCCACCTCCAATGTTCATTATCACCAGATCGATCAATTTTCATTATGTTCTGTTACCAGATGGCATCGACTAATGAGGGCCATTGGTTTGATTTGTACGGATGCCATCACGAAGGATTTCAGGTTGAAGTTAGAAAAACATGATTTTCAATTGTTGTTTAATCATCCATATGTTAAACTATATTTTGGTACGAGAAATTCTATGCATAAGTTATTATTTATTTTTAATTTTTTACACCTTATATTTATATTTTTTTTTTTTCATAAGGTGTGAGGTGTGAGATAGTAAATGGTAGCTGATGAGAATAATTTTTCTTTTGATACGAGTCCTAGAAAGGTTGAAGAAATGTGTTATATTCACAAAGAGATTTTACAAAAATAAAGTCAGAAACTGACTTGACTTTATGTGATACATTACTGCTTCGTTTGGTTTTCCAACCAAACTCATCTCATTTCACTCATCATTACAATTTTTTCAAATTTCAACATAAAATATAATAAATAATTCAACTTTTTCAAATTCTAAAACAATAATAATATTAAAAAATAATATTTTAACAATATTTTATCATCTAAATTCAGCTCAACTCAATTCATTTCAACATCCAAACGTACCCTACATCTACTTTATAATAAAAATAACTTTAAAATATAATTTACCGTATCAATCCATATTAGTTTGTGAGTTTACTTTATAATATATTTTTTGTACTTTAATCTTTTTTCTTTAGATTATAAATGAGTAAATGACTTGAGAAATATTAGTCAAAACATCATATCTAAGTTAAGTTATTTGATAATTATTCAAAATGCAGTGATAAAAAATATCTTCGATTTTATACATAATTATAATGACCACTAATATTTTTCATCTCAAATCATTCTAACCATGTCCGTTACATGTCACATTTAGGTATTTTGTAGAGTTAATTACATTTTATCTCCTTGAACTTTCAAAACTTTTCAATCCTCCATTTTGTCTACTAGAAACGTTAAATCTAACGAAAATTAACTGTACGTGTTGCTCATGTGCATAACATTTACTGTAAAGATATAATTTTCATCTAATTTATTATTATTGACCATATAAATATAAAATAATATATGTTATCAATTAATAATAAATCATAAATCATTAAATAATTTTTTTATTAATTTATATATAGTTAATGAATATTAAATAATTTCATTGTGTACATAGATTATTGATACTTGCTTGCAACTTAGGTATAAAATAATTTTATATATGGTTAATGATTAATGATTTATTATTAATTGATAGCATATATTATTTTATATTTTATATAGTCAATGATAATAAATTAGATAAAAATTATATTTTTACAGTGAATTTACGTTAGATTTAACGTTGCTAATAGATGGAATGGGAGGATTGTGAAGTTTTGAAAGTTCGAGAGTCCATTTTGATGCAATTAATAGTTCGGAGGCACATTGTGAATTGAGTGAAAATTTGAGAGGACAAAACGTAATTAACCATATTTTATAAATCAATTACTTATGCATAAAGTCACTCGAGATGTAACATATTATATGGATGAAAAATGATAAAACCTAAAGGGATAGAAGTTCTTAGAGTTATTAATCAAACTCTAGGGTCTAAAATAGAAGATATATATATATATATATATATATATATATATATATAAAGCAAGTCTCATAACAATTATTAAGTATTTTATACTATTCGTAAAATTTATTGGAATAATAATAAATTCCTTGAGATTTATTTTATATATTTATCTTTTTTTTATAGAATTAAAATTTTAGAAAATTCAAATTCATAACATTTCTTAATTATAAATCGACCTGAACAAAAATGTAAAAGTAGTGTATCATCCTATTAAAATACTGCCACGTGGAAATAAACAGAAGAAAGTAACTAACGTAAGCTGGGGAGTGCTCCCCCTCCTTAACCTGCGCACAAACTTGCAGCATATGCACAACCGTGCGTGTAGAAAGAGGAGGGAAAATAAAAAGGAAAGGAAAGCCAAAGGGAGAGATAGAGAGAGAAAGGGAAAGATTTTAGAGAGAGAGAGATAGAGAGACGGGTTACTGAGTGGGATCGCCGAGTTGGGCGTGTGTGTGAGACCGACCCAAAAACAAAAAAACACAGGGGGGAGTTTTTGGGTTTGGGCGTGGAATTAGCAAAAAAATGGTGAACAAGAAGTTTATTAGTCTTCTACCTCTACCTCTACCTCCTCTCTCTCTCCTGTTCCCATCATCATTCTTTACCCAAACTTCTCTTACCCTAAAACGCTCTCCTCCTTTTCTATCCTCGCCGATACCAAACACCGCCATATTTTCTCACACCCAACCTCATAGAATAATATTGACAATAATTCTCGTATCTCTCCCTCTCTCTCCCTGGCTAGTACTATCTCTTCGCGCTGTTGTTTTGTTTCTCTTCTGGTTTTGTTCTTTTCTTTGGGTTTCTTCTCTGTCGCGGCTTTCGATTTTGTGGTCGAAGACGAAGAAGGTAGTGCGTAAATCTCTCTCAATTTCTCTGGATCCTGTGTTGCTCTTCTATGTGGCTTTTTTTTTTAAATTTTTTTTATTTAGTGCGTTCTCATGGTTCTGGATAGGTGTTGTTTGGTGGGTTTCTGCTTGTTTATGGTGATTGATGAATGCTTGTGAGAGTGTGTGTGTGTGTGGGGGGGGGGGGGGGTTATAATCTTTTCTGGGTTTTGTTCGAGGGTTTGGTATGTGTTAAATAATTTGGGTTTGCTTTTGATTCAACGATTTTGGTTGTTCGGGTTTATTAGGCTGTATATGTATCATCTGGAATTCTTAAAATTCTTCTGGGTTAATAAAGTTTAGGTTAATTTTGACTTGTGGGCTTTTTTTGTTCCTCAATTGTTTTATTTCCGGATTTGTTCTGTCCTGTTTTGGGGCAGTTTAGCGCAATTTCACGTGATTTGATTTCACTGCATTCTCGTGCTTTTCAATCTGTTCTTTGGTATGGTTGTATCTACTCCAACTCCCGTTATCTAAATTTCGCTGAAGTTCTGTTTTTCCCCCTTTCTTTCTCAACAGTTGGATCTGTTAGATATGAAAGCTTTTTTTTTTTTTTTTTTGAAGGTTTTGATTTTCTCCTGTCCACATTGCCGAGCTTTATTGATTGTCCACCCTTTTTCAAAAGCTCTCTTTTTTGCCTTTTTCTTTGCCCATTTTGGGACACGGCTTGTATGACTTACTGATTTCCGTGTAATTATTCTTGTGGAGCTAATTTTTTGAATGCTTCACATCCTCTCACTTCCCTTCTCATTCTTATCCAGTGTAGACTTTGTTAGGAACTGTTAAATATAAATTCTGATATTACTTCTTTTAATATCTATGTTGTAGCATTGTCGAAGTTGCTGGGTATTGTCATTACTTTTATTTTCCATCCATCCTCTTAAAAGTAGTGGCGCCACAAGAAGTGTGCAATAACAGCGTTTCCTTCCATGGAAGAGTTTGGAAGTACTCGGTTCAATGGCATTGGCAATCCTGTAAGGAAGAAAAGAACTCAAACTTCTCGCCGACCCCGGCCTGAGTCACAGCCACTGACTGAATGTCATGATAATTCACCCTTGTCCTCAACACCACCTTCAGACGATGCAAGCAAGTTTTCTAGTGATGAGAATGCCAGTGGAGATACTAATTCTAGGAGGAAAGAGTTCAATCTCAATCAATGTGTGTCCAGGGTTCCTTCTGGTGCCGGAGCTGAAAGTGAAAACTTCCATGAGAAGAATAAAGGAGATGGAGAATTCAATGCATTTTACAATAACGAGCCTGGCCGAAGTGGATTTAATAACAGACGTAGTAGTGAAGGAGTACTCGCCCCTGCTAACTGGAAAAGCACTAGCAAGTTGAAGGGTGGGTTTGATTCGGAGTCAAGAAGTGTGGATACATTTGGTGGAAGGAATGGTGAAAGTCTAAGTTCAGGGAAGGCGGGAGTCGTAACTGATGGATCTACAAATGAGAATAAGGTTAAAATGGTTAAACTTAGGGTTGGTGGTGTGACACGCACAATTCAAGCCAACACCACTTCTAGTCCAGTAGGGGGTGGGTCTCCTACAAATAGTATTCGATCCTCAGATGCCTCAAGACTGCGGCAGAAGCAGAATCTTCAGGTATGATTGTTGTGTCTTGCAAGCTTGAGTTAACAAATAGTGGCAGCCTTGTCTCATTTATAGTATAGTTTCTCTTTCATGTATTGAACCATCTTATTAAGGTTACATGATGCACTCAGATAAAAAAGGAAGTTTTCATGCGGTACTAAATGGTTTTTAAAGCATTCCATGACAGGGTTCAAAATTTTGTATTTATGTTATACATTATTTTGCTGTGGAATAATCTCGTGGCTTAAATTTTGCTGCTTACTAATGTGGATTTATTTAGTTTAATATTCATAATTTTAAACCTTGTATGGAAAAACAGCTTTTATACCATATTTGTGTATCGACATATTAATTACTCTTATGCTCATGTAACATATAGAATCCAGCACAATCATTTTCTTAAAAATTGTTTTTATTGCAGGGAAATTCAGATCATAACTATCCCCTCCAAGGAATTCCGTGGAAGGATTTCCCAAGAGGTGGTTTCAGTCTTGGGAAGGACGGGCCCTTGATGGGGAAGGTGTCTGGAAAGACCGCATCTGGTAAGCAAGCAGAAGAATTAGAACCAGTTCGTAAGAGCAAGCGAGTCCCTAAGAGGCGTGTACTTGATGAGGAATTTGGTGATGATGATGAGGATGATGAGATTCGGTACCTGGAGAAGCTTAAAACTTCAAAGTTTAACAAAGGGTCCAAAGAAGATGATGAAGAATCAGGCAAGAAGCATCGGAAACTTTCTGGGGTATCTAATGTGCAAAATGGCGGGTCATCAAGGTCAGGAAAAGATGGTAAGAGGTCCAGATTGGATAGAGCATCTGAGGAAACAGATTTTGAAGAGGATTCAGGGTCAGATGGCGAACTTGAAGGTAAGAAAAAGAAGCAAATGAAGGAGTCTGTTGATTCCTTAGGGGATAAGAGGGAAATGACTCTCACAACACGACAACGGGCCCTTCAGTCAAGCAAAGACGCAGCACCTGGTACAAGCTTTATTGAGTTTCCAAATGGATTGCCACCTGCCCCACCACGAAGTGAGCATTTGTCTGACTTGCTTTCTCACATCCTGAGCTTCTTGAAGTCTCTAGTAGGGTTATTATTTTGTAAATTTCCATCTTTATTGTGGTTTTGATTTTGTTAATCCCAGAGCAAAAGGAGAAACTTTCAGAACTAGAGCAGCAACTAAAGAAAGCTGAGGCTGCTCAGAGACGTAGGATGCAGGTCGAGAAGGCTGCTCGAGAATCTGAGGTTGGCTTTTCTTTCACTGTATCTCAGTGTTGTCTTCCTTATTTATATTTAATACAGAAGGTAATCGAAACAATTAAGTTTGGATTGTATTTTTTAGGCCGAGGCTATTAGGAAAATTCTTGGTCAAGAGTCTAGCCGGAAAAAGCGGGAAGATAAATTGAAGAAGCGCAACGAAGAATTGGCACAGGTACTGGAAAATGTTAGATGAACTGTATCTCTGGCTTTGGGACTAACAAAGCTATTCTGCTAATTTTGTTTACATTATACTTCTACAGGAGAAGGCTGCTAATGCTATGACGCTTGCATCTAACACCGTCAGATTGGTAATGCGCCCTACTGGAACTGTTGTTACCTTCTCCGAGGATATGGGTCTCCCTAGCATATTCAACTCCAAACCTTGCAGGTATTATCCTCCTCCATTACACATCTGAAATTTACTCATGCTAATATTCATAATTTCACACCACCGCCCTTACAACCCAGCATTTCAAATTAGATCAAGGTTTCTTTATGGATGGACTGAAAATTATCTGGTCTGGAATTTCAGTTATCCTCCGCCACGCGAAAACTGTGCGGGACCATCCTGTACTAACCCATACAAGTATCGAGATTCCAAGTCTAAGCTTCCTCTTTGCAGTCTCCAGTGCTACAAGGCAATCCAGGAAAAGATGCTGGCTGAAACTACCTGCTAATGTTGCAAAGTAGTAAATATTGCCCTATAGCCCCCCGTGCGTGCAAGCAGGGAACTCGTGCAATTATGTTTCGGTATATCTTGTACTCGGAGACTGGTGAAAGATCATATTTTTGAGCTTATTGTAGAGAGAAATTCAAAGAACAATTTTTTTTTAATGTGCTGTAATTGTGCAGCTGTATTGTTCCAAAAAAAAAAAAGGCCCTAATTTTAGAAGTGATTTTATCTGTCATCATTTCGTTTGGATCTGTCTTCTTCAGGTTTGATCCTTGGTGACTCTATCTAACGGTTCAAAAGAAGATCCTTGGAATTATTAATTTTTCATTTATAGGATTGAAGACAAAATAACTAGAAGCTTTGTTTTTTTCGTTGGTTGTTGAATTTTTTACTCACTATCAATTATTATATTAATTGATTGATTGCAAAATTCAAAAGTAACACATCGCATTTAAAAATTAAGATGAATGTTGGTGCCGAAACAAAAAAGAAGGTGGTTTAAGATTGATATACAAAAAGAAAAAAGAAAAATTAAGTCATGTATAAGTGTTGCGCGTAATATATTATATATTATTTATTGCAAGATCGATTGCATTTATAAAAAATTTAAATTACGTTAATTTATAAATTTATTTTTATAATGTTTCTTGATTAAATCATTTATGATGAGTAGAATTTTTTATATATATATAAAAGCTGATGCTCAAGTTTTGATAGGATATCATATTTGATTTATTTATAATTATAATATTTTCCTTATAACAAATATATATATATATATATATATATATATATATATGGAAAAACTGGGCAAAAGAGTAAATTAATGGGCAGAGAGATAATTCGAGGATGTTTACCCATGAGGCTTGAACACTTCCTCCTTTTACAAGCAACAAACTCGAACACTATGCGTACTAGTGAGTGAGTGAGAGGGGGAGGGATATAGCTAGCGTGTAGTTCGCCGCCGAACGCTTTGTCATTTTAGGCGGATAAGACTTGCCAACGATTTGCCTCCAGACGACATTGCCTTAGCCCACGCTTCTCTGAAAGCAAACATCGATCGCTACTTTCCCCTTCCATTTGGATTTTGTAATAGCCCAATAGTTAAGGGAAGAAAAATGGCCCACACATGCGTTTCAACAGCCTCCGCCTCCTCTCTCAGATTCAACTCCCAAATCTTCTTCCCTAATGCTACCTCTGCCTCTCGCTCCGACCTTCTGAAGCTCTCTCTCCCCACTGACCCCTTTCGTTCCAGGTACTTCTTCTGCACCCTTGTTTTCCGTACGGTTTTTCCTTTTTCCTTTTCTTTTGGTTGATGAGATGATGTTTGAAGATAAGCAATTACTGATAAATTTTGTTCCTTCTTGTTCTTCTTCTTTTAAATGAAATTTAAGGTATTTTTTTTTTCCGTGAAATTATTTTCATTTGTTGCTAAAAATTCTCATTCTTAGGATTTTTAAATATGACTGTGAACCTCGAGGAAATGATTAGTCAGCATTAAATTGGGAGCTTTTTACCTTTTTAGTTTCTTATCTAATTTTTGTATCTTTTTTCTGTCTATTTAAGCTTTAAGTTTTGGATTTGCCTTAGGTTCTGTTTGCTTCCTGCGAATAGTTTCACTCAAAGACGAAGAACTAGATAGGATCTTGAATTACTTGCTTGTACTTAGAGCTGAGGTGTCGGTTGAATTGATTGTATTAACGCGGTAGAGCTATTTAATTGGATTGGATAAGGATTTTCATTGTTTTCAGTAGAAGGGCCACAGTTGGCTATAATTTCTGATTGGCTTCTGACAAAAACTCAGAAAAAATGAAAAAAAGATGAAGTAATGAGATGATGATTGGTATCGTTATTCTTGTGGTCTCTATGAAAATGAAAATTTTGTGTCCCATTGGCCAAGTGATTGTTTTTGGCTCAGTTGAGGGTATGCTTTTATCAAGCTTAAGTTGTTGAGACTTTTGGATAATTTTTTTTAATCTTCTTTTCTCGTTAATATATTCATTGAACCCCTAGGGGTTGGTTCAAGTGGTAAAGACATTGGTCTTGGTGGTATGCTCCCTCTAGGTCTAAGGTTTGAATCCTCTTGGGTGCAAACAATTTCTAGGGGCCATCGGACTTGGGGAATTCCCCTTGAATTATCCAAGGTGCACTTGCGGAAAACTTCTTGTTGAGGGCTTGTGCACCTCTGTGATTAGTCAGGACTTTGTTCTCAGACACCTAGTGCCAATCAAAAAAGAAAAAATATATTCATTGATTGGTTTTCTTATTCCTTTGTGGCCAAAGCAAAGCTCGTGACAAAAGGATTATGTTTGTTGTTTCTATTGGTTCATTTCTTTAGTGGTTAACAATATTATTTTGTTTTTCTATGATTTTCAGGAAATTAAGGAAGTTAGTTGGTAATGAAAAGAGCCTACAGAATTCTCCTGTGAAGGCTGTGTATTCTGGTGAGGCTTGGCCGCCAAGGAGTTCTCAGCTGGGGATTTGGTCCATAAGGTCGTTTTTGTCTGCAGATTTATGTACGATTATGAAATTTGTATCTTTGTTAGGAATTCCCCCAATAATTTGTTGTTCTTTCGTTTTTTATTTTGACTCATAGAAAATCTCCAAATATGATGTTTAGGGATGACTTGCAAGTCCCATCATCTCCATACTTCCCTGCATATGCGCAAGGCCAAGGGCCTCCCCCAATGGTGCAGGAGCGATTCCAGAGTGTTATAAGCCAGCTTTTTCAGCATGTAAGGGAGTAGGTTTGGGCTTTTGTATTGGTTACTTTGGGTAGTGTATTTAAGTGCTTTTTATTCTCTATCAACTTTTGATATACATCTTCCTCTTTTTAGATAGGTATCTCTCTTGTATACAACATGTGGTCTTGGACTACGCATTTTGAACTTTTTAATGAAATTTTATTACTTAACATAACTTTTGATATTTTTGTTTAATTAAACTATTAGAGAATAATTCGTTGTGGTGGAGCTGTTGATGATGACATGGCAAACATAATAGTTGCTCAACTTCTGTATCTTGATGCCGTTGATCCTAACAAGGTTCTCTCTCTCTCTCAATTTTCTATGAGTCAAGTATAATTGTGCAAGTGTTTAATTGGGTTAGTAAAGTTTCTGGTGTGATTAACAGGATATTGTCATGTATGTAAATTCTCCTGGAGGATCAGTTACCGCTGGTAATATATGTCTTAAAAAATTGTGCATATTTCACAGCACTGTTGGTTTGTTCAATTGAGCTTGTGGGTTGGCATTTACTTATTGTCGGACTTGCTTTAAATTGACTTAGGTATGGCAATATTCGACACAATGAGGCATATCCGTCCTGATGTTTCCACTGTTTGTGTTGGACTAGCAGCTAGGTACAAGATTCAGCACTGCGTCACACTCTCTCTCTCTCTCTCTCTCTCCCTCTCTATCTCTTCCTCTCACTCAAATTTCTTGACCATGCGTAACTTCTATAGAAGTTCCACAGATGAACTTAAATAGAATAAAGGCACTTTTATATTTATCAAAAAAAAGAATAAAGGCACTTTTATGAGTAAGAAACTTTTTCTGATTAACACAGTCTGTGCTTTCCCTTTCTTGGCAGATGTATATAGTTGTCTTGATTTGATTTGAGCTTAAGCATTAAGTTTCTTTTTTTCTCAAGTTTTCTTGTTCTTTTTTTAATATTGTTGCTTGTTTGGACTTGAGGTAATACTTGGCATTTTCCAATTATGAAGCTTTTCTTTTGTGGAAGCCATATATAGGTGAAGCAGCATCTGTTGTAGAGACTGGAGATATGGAGCAGTGTGTTTTTTAAGATCCCATCTCTCTTTGAAAACATGTATTAATTTGATGACAGGTCCTTGATGCAATCTCAGTGATAGTTCTTTTCTAATTTGATGGTTAGGTTGAGTTGTCTAGCATTAGTTCTTGTAATTATCGATAAAGAGAATCACTGGTGTTTGAAATGCCATTTGCCAATCTTGATAGCTGTGGAATAAGAATTAAGGTTCTGTTATGATATGCTAGAAGAAGATCCTCCAAATATGTATTTCGTAATACATTTGCATATGTTGCAAGACTATGTGAGTGAATGACATTGGAGAGGGTGATGAAGGTCTTTCTCTATGCTTGCTGTTGGTTATTTCCTGTTATAGATCCCCTTTAGTTTATTGTTAAAATGGCTTCATTTTTCTACCCGGATCCTCACCCCCTCTTTCCCCTCGCCCACTTTTTCATTTAAGTTCCAGAAGGAGGCAGTTCTCTTTATGTATTTTGACATCGTTTGGATGTTGAGATAAGATGAGATGAAAAATATGTGAATAATAATGAAATGGTTTGTGAATAGTAGTGAAAGGGTTTAAGTTTAAGTTCAGATGTTTTATGGGGTTTTGGAAAATGAGAGAGAAAAAGTTGAATAAAAATATTATAAAGTTAAAATATTGATATAATATTTTTAATATAATTTTTGTTTTGGGATTTGAAAAAATTGAATTAGTTTTTGTGTTTTGTTTGGAAGTTTGGGAAAGTTGTAATAATTATATGAAAAAGTTGAAGATTTGAAATTGAAAGTGTTTGTGTTTAAGTGATGTTTGGATGTTGAGATGATCTCATCTCAACATCCAAACAAGCCCTAAGACTTTAATGATAAAATAAAATAAAAAATACACTTCTTAATGAGAAAACATTTTACTTTTCTTGTCTGCCAAACCAAAATGTTTATCATTAGTGACCAATGTTTCTTTGTTTTTCCACGTGCAGTATGGGAGCTTTCTTGCTTAGTGCTGGGACTAAAGGTAAATTATTCCTTTGACTTGTATTTTAGCATATTTGGAAGTTATGTTTCTTGGATTTTCTAAACATTAGACCCTTTTCTCCCTCATTTCTGAAGGGAAAAGGTACAGTTTGCCAAACTCAAGGATAATGATCCATCAGCCTCTTGGTGGAGCTCAAGGTGGGCAAACCGACATAGATATTCAGGTGTGCTTGTTTTCTGAACCTTCTGTCTATGGAGTATGGCTAGAACATCTCACCCCCCCCCCCCCCCCCCCCACAACACCCAATCAGTAGCATCTTTATGCCTAACATCTCAGAGTGTTGGTGTGTTATAATGTCTGTATTATTTGAAGTAATTGAGGCTTTATGCATTCTGTCAAACTTCCAACAATAGTTTGACCCTTATCGGTGATTTGGTGGGCATAGAGATTTCTTCTTTCCTTGAAATTTCAATTATCAACTCAATTAGATTTTTTAGAACAAATTAGGCAGGATTGTCTGTTTGGTTCTTGTGAGAGCTCAAATGATAAAGAATTGGAAGGAATGGAAATCCGTGTCATAAAATTAATGCCCGGGACTGTCTTATTGCTATAACTGAAGTTTCTGTTTATTTAGTTATCATGTTTACCTGTCCTTGTGCATTTTTATAAACAAACCCTAATAAGAGACATGGTTCTCAGGCAAACGAAATGCTACATCATAAAGCTAATCTTAATGGGTACCTCTCCTACCACACTGGTCAAAGTCTGGAGCAGATTAATAATGATACCGACCGCGACTTCTTCATGAGTGCAAAAGAAGCCAAGGAATATGGGCTTATAGATGGTGTCATCATGAATCCTCTCAAAGTTCTCCAGCCACTGGCAACTACATCAGAGACTAAAGACGAGTCTGGTGCGTGACCTCTTGATTGACCCGCGCTGTGGATGACATGGCATATGGATGAGTTAAATGGGGAAATAGACATTTTCTCAGTGTGTCTGAGTTCTTATAAGTTCGCAATGCTTGATTATCAGTGTAGCACAGAATTAAGAACCCTGAAATTTTGCTGTTGGTTGCACCTGAACTGAAACTTTGACAAATAGATCGAATTCTAGATATGCAGTTTGCCTTCAAGAATCTAATCTCTGTGATAGTGATTTCTTGTTACTTCTTTATAACGGATCTTTTCACTGGGCATATACTTCTCATATAACTTAGAAGCTAAACATGATTATCCTCTCTCTCTCTCTCTCTCATGCAAGCACACACACATTTTCTACAGGTTACAATCTCGTCGGATAAAAACTTTGGTAGTGTATGAGTATATTTTGGATTCATTTCTTGATTTGAAGGAACTATAAATTTTCCATTAGCAACTGGCCGTTGTGCCCGCTTATTTTGTCAAGTATCGAACTTAGCCAAATTGTCAAGGATCGCACTTTACACTAAATTATCAGAACTGATTCATTACATCCTTAAAAGTACAAAAAAATGGGCACATTGTACCCTTTATTAAGATTTGATGGTCAAGATCGTATTACATCATCTATTGATCAAGATTGTGTAGTCATCTATTTCTCTTCCATCTCATTAGCCATAAACATCAGGGTGCAAAGTATTAGTTTTTGGGTGGCTCTACAGCCACCCTGGAGCTTCCGCTTGTGCATTTCATGTGTTTTTTTTTTCTTGTTTTTTTTTACATGTATTTTTTTTAACATTTAAATATTTTTTTAAAAAATTCATAACATTATTAAAAAATACTTATTTAATCACAAAGTTAAAAAAAAAAAAATCCAAAGGAAAGAATAGCATTTTCTTTAATTTTTAGAAGTTTGAAAGTGTAATTTTGATAATTTAATATACAAAATATAAAATTTTTAATATTTTAAGCGTAGAATAGAGTACTTTTCTTCCTACTAATGTTCTAAGCACGTGTCTAAGAAATCCGACTAAAGATATTCATATATTGACAAAATAGCTCGTTTTTGGATTCTTATGTGTCGAGTGTTCCGTGCCGATAGACTTCAAAGAAAGAAACGGGGGTGGCTGTGATTTTGGCACCGTGTGGAGGGGAATCTGTAAACTGCCAAAACACCTAGAAACAGAAACTGCCATTAGGGTTTTGGTAGCCCTGGTCCGAATTCCTCAAATCAATCTTTAGAGTAATAATTGGCAGAAGAGAAACATCTTCGACTACGAGTATAAATGAAATATCTCTTTCAAAAATCAACGACTCCAAGAAAAACTAGGAAAAAAGTACCCTTTTATTTTTCCTCAAAGACAAACAAGCGGATAGATCAAACGTGGCAGAGTATGGGGACAGGAAATAGTAGTAAGTCCTGTTTGAGGGAAGTTTTTCCCGCTATGAAACTATGGCGATGAGGAAGAAGGTGGAGAGGCAATGAGAATGTTTACATCTTGCACAGTTGCACCTCAGAATTTTCACTGGACAAAACATATTTGGACAGATTGGAGTTCCAAATTCCAATCATGGCTTTGGCAGAGTAGGGCTTGATTAGCCAATAACGGCGTTGATTGGCCAATCCCGTGACTCATAGCATAGGGATCGGTGATGGCTTTGTGAGAAGCGAGATGAGCAGAGCACCCA
The DNA here is from genome assembly GCA_029856935.1 of Cyclocarya paliurus. Classification (NCBI taxonomy): domain Eukaryota; kingdom Viridiplantae; phylum Streptophyta; class Magnoliopsida; order Fagales; family Juglandaceae; genus Cyclocarya; species Cyclocarya paliurus. The sequence goes on from CM056949.1 coordinate 12,413,150, forward strand.
CTCGCAAGCCTCGTGTCATCTATCAATTCATCTCACGGAAAATGATATACTAATAACCCAATTACAATAAAAAAATTATTTTTATGTGTACTTTAAACAGTTGTATGGACAATATTTTTGAATTAAAGTTAAAAAAAATAGTTTTCTAATATGAAATTGTAGAGCAGGTGCATCATTTCATCTCACTTTCACATGGTACCGGCTGAAAAGATAACGTCTATCCACTTTGCTCGTGCTAAAGTGATACAACTTTCTCACTTTGTGAATCCTTGAGAGAGAGAGTTTTACTTGGAGTGGGTATATCGTATATAACAACATAACTACATATTCCAAAGTTGCAAACAGTTGATTCGTTGGGATAAATATAATAAATAATTTAAAATTTTTAAATCTCAAAATAATAATAATATTTTATTTAATTTTACTTAAAACCATATTACCTCATCTACCGTCTAAAACGCATCAAAGAACAGTACTTAGATCAAGAAGGTACAGCAGGAATCCTTTCGTCGGAGAAATTGCTCCTCATGAAACTTATGAATGATGAATACGTGGGTAGTTCTTCAAGCTCATCAAAGAAATCATTTTCTTCTGAGATCGCTGTGGAGAAAGTCATGAGCTGTGAATAACACAAGGGCTCTTCATCCAAGAGGAGACCCATTGTTTCATGGGATCTTTCTAGGTGCACTGTGAAAGGGTCCTCTCCTTGGTTAGCGATAATATCCTGGGAACTGCTTATGGGGGAATATTGTATGTATTGGAAATGATTTTCACCCGGATCCTTTTCTCTGGAGGTCATAGAGGGTTCGTTTAGTTTTTCTTCCTCTTGCTGTTCCTGTTTTGGGGTTTCTGGGAGATCATCTTCAGTACTGGAAATGTTTTGGGGTTCTTTTGGTGGTTGGATCAGGTTGGTGTCAGGGAGATTAGGACCTGGATGGTTATGGCTAGAGGTGTAGGTGATGATGAGCATTGAAGCATCTGTTCTGCATCTCTCTACTTGTTTTTTGGCTGAACAACCCTTTGATGTGCTGCACCTATAATAGCCCCTGCAAAAAAGTTGCAGGTAAAAAAGTTTGAGAATTGTAGATGAGGATCAGTAACTGAGAAAGCTAGAAGAAAAGTCGTCTGGGTCATTTTTGGTAAAAATTTAAGGTTATAGAAAGAAAGGAAAGTAACATGAGCCAAGAAATGTTAATCTTCTCTCTTTGAGATCTGAAGTTCTTGAATTGAAAGAAAAAGAAAGTGACAGCGAGTGCATGATCAAGCTAAAAGTAGTAATGCAAACCACCTTGGATAAGGAGATCCTTTAATAGGTTTTTGCCCATATTTTCTCCAAGACCAAAAATCAGATGGCGGCCCTTCATTCTTTAGTTTTCCAACATTTGCTCCAATCTTCACTGTAACAACATTCTTCTGAACAACCTTTCTGCAAACAGTACACAAACAAATATTAGAAAATGCCAAATAAATTAGGCATAAAGTGTAAAATAAATCACCTGAAAAACGAAAAAAATACAATCTTCCCCTTCAATTAGTTACTGCAAATTAACTGACCTTCTTTTGGATTCCTCCTGAGTTTCTGGTTTGAGTTGATCTTTTGAAATCTCCTTGTCCGTGTTTAGTGAGAGAGAACCATCCATGTCTGCATGTTGCTTCCACTTGATCTCCATCGTCTTTATATTTTTATGGCCAATAATCATAGGAGACAGAGAGGGAGTTGTTACAAGATCAAGTTGCAGAAGCAATAAAGCAGCCAAAGAGATGAAGATCAGAGCTCATGTAATTGATTAGAAAGGAGGAGAAAGAGTTAATTAAGGAGGAGGACAGGCAAGAAATGTCAAGACCAAGTTGCTTTCTTTCTGTTCCTTCATTTAATATAAAGGCTATGAATCACTATGTATGCATATATCACCCTCCCACCCCCCACCCCCACCCCCACCCCCACCCCCACAAATATAATAAACCATCCGTACACCGCTAGTCTGATACAACTTGTATGCAAAGAGATATTTCCATGCAACGACATGCTGGCCCCATATCCATTTATTTGTCTGCATGGCACTGTTGTGGGTCCCTACCCTACTTCGATTCACAATTTACTGTTGCCACGTGGCTGTAATCATGCCCAGGGTACCATAACCAAGACAGGACTGCCTCAACCAAACCAAATGCATACACACGCGTGGGAGCTTCCAAAACACAGATGGGTTTGAAAATCTTTCCCCACGTGCAAATTTTATAAAATTAAATACATTAAAGTGATTTTACATTGATATATTAAATTATAAATTATTTTTATGATAAAATAAATATAATATATAGTATAAAACTATATTAATTTTTTTTAATTGTAACACTTACCATTAATGCAATTCGATCAGGATTGCCGTATTTGGTGGGGTGAGTATATCTTACGAAAAAATTTACATAATTTTTTACTATTCACACAACTTTCATATATAATATTTTTTAATTTTTATTAAAATATTAAATATATAAATAATAAATAAAAAAATTGAATTAATTTTAAAAAAATAAACTTAAAAAATATAATACGTAGAAGGTGAGGAGGTTGTGTCGTATTGTTAAGGACACATTTTAGCTACTTTTTATTGTTGCGGTGAACTCCACATGGAAAGATCAATAGCAGTGCAGATGAGATGTGTTGGTTGGAATCTTTTTCTGAATATTCGTTGAGCAGGACCCAAATCCAATTCTCCTCAAGTTCGCTTGGGTGCACTTGGCGGTGATGAAAGCAACCCTCAGAGAGAGAGAGAGAGTTGCCAAAGATATAATGGGCTATTAAACAGTTTGGGCTGTTTGTCAGTTATCACACCATGGGCTTATTTGCTAGAATAGAAGCATAATCAAGTTTTGAATAAGCTCTTTGAGTACTTCTAGTTGCACTCTATTTATAAAATAATAAAAAAATTTATTACAAATATTTTTTTTTTATATAGATATCATATTAATCCATATTTTTAAAAAAGAGTATGTGACTCTAATTATAAATATCATTTTTCTTAATTTTTATATATTTTAAAATTACTTCATTACTATTTATAAACTATTTATTACTATTTATAAATTATTTTACTATTATTCATAAATCATTTAAGATATTCTTAACATCCAAACGGAGTGTTAGTTATTCACAAATGTGTACCTTGACCCTTCCATATTTCGCTAAGGATTGATTTTTATTGCCTACATAAAAGTTGAAGTAATGTTTCGCAAAAGAATGACTCACATCCTCAATTATATATATATATATATATATATATATATATAGTGAGATGACATTTTATATCTATATTTTTCTCAAAATTATTGGAAATATGTGGATAAAAAAATTATAAAGAATTCTTTAATGTCGTCATTCCTATAGCTTTCTTTAGTTTGATAATGTGTGGGATGGATTTTTTGGAGATATTTTGTCGAGCAGGTAGCTAAAAGAATGACGACATTAAAGAGTCAAATATGTTGGGCAGGTCTTATTCTACAACTTGCCCAATAAATTATCAAAAAATCAACTACACGATTCCCCCGAACCATAGAGGTATAACGAAATGGGGTTCAATGATTGCGACCAAAGGCAGCAATTATCCTAAAATAAACAAATAAATAAAAATAAAAATAAAATAAAAAGGCTGCAATTGTATATATATATATACCACCTAAGACATTTCACATTGATACAAACATATCACAAACTTCATGGAAAGCAAGTACTCTATACAACAACTCCCTCGGATATTGGCTATGAAAAAAGGCAACTGGTCAAACTATTACACCGTGGATTCCATGTTTATTTATTATTTTCGTGTGAAATAAACTTTAAGATATGTTTAATGTGTTTGCACAAAAATAGTGAGGCAGTGCATGGCACAGTGTTGGCGGAGATAAGGCATAAACACCAAGTGCATGGCACATAATACAACAAGTTGATCAGCAATAGATCTAAAACGTTTAAGTCATTGGGTTTGGACCTAATTTATGATATTTTTCATACAATATGGTATTTATTATTTTGGGTTCGGACCTAATTGCCTGATGTTATATTAACTAACTCTTATGAAAATTTTCAATGTATTTTTGGGATTGGACCAAATTGCGTCTCATGTTAAATTAACTAACTCCTATGAAATGTTTAACTCACACGTGTGCCAAGTTTAAGTGGATAAAAATTCAATGTCAAAATATCATGAGTTGTCGGCTTCCATATCTAGAATTTCAAATATTATTAATTTTTTTGACAGATTTAAAATATTAATTTGGCAAAAAAGACATTATAAGAACTCCTAAATTATGGCTTAAAAGTTAAACTTGCACTCTATAGTAGACATTTGATTTAATAATGCTAGAATTTTTAAGTTTGGAAAATGCTACTTTGACACTTCTTATATTTTAATTTTTTTTATTTAATAATTAAGGAAGTAATTATTAGTATATTGATTTTTTTAAAACTTTTTAAAATTTTTTAAAAATGATAAAAAAATATAAATTAAAAAATTAAAAAAAAAAATTATGCTAGCGGCAATGCTGGGTAGCAGCCTAGCACTAACCTTTTAAGTTTTGGTATCCTCCTTGCCAACCGCACAACTTTGTTGCACTTTAAAGTAGACATTTAATAATGCTGGGATTTTTAAGTTTTGGTTTTTTGGTCAAACTTAAATAAAAGCAAGGAAGAATTCCATGTCTTAAACATCAACTGAGGACGTGGGAACCACCCATATTCTTTTTCTGCAAACCATATAGTTGTTATATATATAGACCTCAATGTTACATGTTTCTTTTCTGCTAAGCAAATAGGCAGTTTGAGTTAATTGTTTGTTGTTTTAGGGGAAATATGGTTTGGCTGAATTGGCACCAGAAGGCTGAGCAGCAGCTCTTGAATCTTGCCTCTCTAAGAGAACCCTTCCACATCCTTACAATCACCCTCCTCAGCCTTTTGCTTCCCCTCTCATTTCTCCTCCTATCCAGGTTAACTTGTGCTCACTACCATCTCCTAAGCCTCGAGTACTCTTATAATCCTTCATCGCAGATTTCTTCTTTTCTCTTATCTTTTGTCTTATATACCAACCCAAGTGTTCTCTACCTTCTTGTTTCCCTTGTAAGCATAGCCACTCTGATCCACGGCTTGACAGGAAAGGTTATCTTTTTAAGCGAGTCTCCGGGGCCTGTTCTACGTCCCCATTTGTATATAGCATGGATCTTTGTATGTACATTACAAGTCTTCGTTGGTTTGGGCATTGAAGGAACCATAGCAGGAGGAATTGATGGCTCTAGTATTGGTATGGAGAGAAGCTTATTTAGCAAAGCAGTTTTTTTCCTGGGGTTGCATGAAACGATGCTTCATTGGTCTCGGGTGGCAGTGAGGCCGGTGGTGGATGATACCATTTTCGGGGTTGCCAGGGAGGAAAGGTGGGCTGAAAGGGTGGCCATGGCCGCGACCTTTGGTACTCTATGGTGGTGGAAGTTGAGGAATGAGGTTGAGGCTATGGTGGTTGTGGGTGAGTTTAAGAGAGAGCTGTCGATGGGTAGAGGGGTGGCTGACTTTGTTGCTTGGTGGCTCTATTACCTGACTGTAACAATTGGGATGATCAGGGTTGTGAAGGGTTTTATGTGGATTGGCATGCTTTTGTTAAGTAGAAGGGTGACAGGGAACTCAGCTGACTCTAATGGGGATGAAGACAAAGTTTCTAATGGGGATGAAGACAAAGTTTCTAATGGGGATGAAGACAAAGTTTGAATTTGACACCTTCTGTCATTATGAATCCTTTTTAGTACGCTTGAGTCTTGTTATTGTTCTCTCATCAGAGACTCCCAATGTTGTATTCACTTCGGAAAAATAATAAATTGGAATCCATAAACAACCTCAAAAGTGAATAGCTGATCCTAGTCTTTGTTGACATTTGTAACACACCCATCAACATTCATTTGAACAACGCTCTGGCTCGAGACGTCTCTTACCAGAGGACATCTTGTCTCATGAAAAAACTGGTTCAACATGAAATAACTTTAATTTACAGCTTTAACATTTGTGGGAAGAAAACCTGGATGGTCAATGGTATAACTGCCAAACAGTCAAGTTTTAATTTACAGCTTTAACATTTGTCGATTGTTCCTACTCTCCTCATCCCCAAGCACCATCCACCAAACAGGTAAAAACAGAGCATCCCATGCAGATGGTATATATGAGGAATAAATGGGAAAAAAGAAGATGAGGAAAAAGAAGAAGAGGAAGCTGACTTCGTCCAACGGGTCAACAATATACATTTAATCTTATGCATATCTATCATTCATCCATGCCATCAACCATGCACTAAAACTGAGTCTGAAAGGGCCAGCTTTAGCATTCCAATAGACCTCATTCCTGTCTTCCAAAATCACATTTTGACGACCAACTTCTTCCTTGGTTAAGTGACATGCTCGGCATACTGTGATAAATCTGTGGTCCTTTGGGATTTAATTATTTTTAATTCACAAGTGCGTAATTAACATGTTCTAGAAGCTTGGAATACCTTCAAAGGAAAAGGGAAAGAACAAACTAGGATGTCATGGCTTCGTCAACGAAGTTCTAATAGTAGGGCATAGCTCTTGGAAGGGATATTTACACCCCTTCCAGGCCGGGCCGAGCTTATCTTGGAGGCCTAATGATAAAAGCATGGTCGGCCCATGAGTTATGTATAGGAGAAGAGAGCACAGGCCTTGCGCAGGAAATTGGTCGATGTGGAAAAATGGGACGCTGCCTACCCTAACATTGCCCTGCACAAACACGTCGTGATAAGGCCACACGCTGCATTTAAGGATCAAGTCTGAGACATGGACAGAGATCACAACAAGACCTCATGTTCCTTACGGGATGTATGAAAGGTGGCCACACCCACCAACCTACTACAAGGGCGTCGCCTGGGGAAGCCACGCTGCATTAAAGACAACAATGTGGTATCTCGTACGGGAGGCGAGAGCCTCTGACGTGAGATACAGAATGTCATCCTAACAAGTATTATAAAAGCCAAGTACTAGGTTAGAATTCGGGACTTTCTCTCACATACTGAAATCCTCTTCAAGGAATATAAAATCGACTTAGGCATTGAAGGTGACCCATCAACCCCGAGCCCCCATCTTCCTTGTATCGCAGGTAATCGAGCCTGATACCCGGTGTGCGAAACACGTCATTAATACTGGTGCAGTTTGTGGGATACTTCGTAAATTAACGTGTCCTTCACATGCCGGCTACAACATGCTCTCAAACTACCCAAGACTAGAAAGCAACCTCGAGAAATATGAAGGAGAGATTCGCAGATATGGAAGTGCGCATGAGGAGAATAGCAGTGGAGATGGAAAACCTCCAATGGGAAAACATAGTACTAAGGAGAAGAGAGGCAGAGACTCAAGGAGGCGTAGCACCAAGCCAAAATGAATGTGCTAAGTCGTGAAGTCATGAAAATACGAATGCTGGTGAAGACAAAAAAAGGAAGATGCACCACAAGCTACATAGCCTGGTAAAAAAGTACGAGGAGATGGCCAGGAGGATGAGAGCATCGTCATAGGTTGACTAGCTGCTCACTAGCATAGACCTGCCTTACATTGCGAATGTAATGGCAGCACCACTCCCACCAAAATTCAGAGTCCCGCAGATAGAGATGTGGATCTAAAGACCCCCTCAAACACCTAGAGACCTTTAAGGCGCACATCACCCTCCTCAGCGAAGAAGCGGCTTGTCGAGCCTTCCCATTAAGGCTCAAAGGCACAGCGAGAGATCGAATCCCTATCGTCGGGTTTGATTGATAGCTTTGGAGAACTTGTCCAGCTGTTCTTAACACAGTTTATGGAGAGTAGGAGAAGAAGGAGGACCTTAGCATACCTCCTCACCGTCAAGCAGCAGGACGACGAGTCCCTCAAAGTGGACCTGTCACAGTTCAACAGAAAGTGCATGAAAACTGATGATCAGGATGAAAAAATCACGCTAGAGAGACTTTTGGGGGACATCTAGCCTCGAAACCCATTCCTGTCCAAGCTGGCTAGAAAAATACTGAAAACGTTGCAAGAGTTCATGGATTGAGCATATGGCTTCATCAATGCGGGAGACACTCTACGGGCCTTAAAAGTCTTGAGAAAAGCTAAGTTGGAACAGATGGAAAAGGAGTCTGACAGACCAAGCCGTGCAAAGATCGGAAAGAAAACCAAGAAAGGACATCCCAACTGGAGACAGGAAGGGAACATACCCATAAGAGGGCATGGTGCCTAGCGTGCACATGCCAGCTCGACCGTACAAGAAAAGACAAGTCGATCGCACGTACGTCGAATACCGTTGATGAAAAGGACCCTGCTTTTGCAACTGTCATCCATTAGAGAGTCACAAGACTCAAGATTGCTACACTCTCAAGAAGAAGATCAAAGAAATGAAAGGGAATGGAGAGCTGGAACAGCTAGTTGCCCAGCACTCGACGGATCGAGGATAGTCATACGAGCAACGAACGAGACAACCCTGAGGACAACGTAGAACTGAAAGTCTCGAGTAGTGCAAAATGAAGCATAGAGCTGACCGAAATGTGCCCTATCGGATACTGGCACATGACAACAACTCTTTTGGGTAGATCCGAGCCATAGCAGGCGGTTTTGCAGGTACTAGCCCCACCTCATTGAGCAAAAAGGCATATGCCCGAAAGGCCAGATACGAGGAAGCGTTCTCAATGAAGAAACACCCAGCAAAGCGGATGAGACATTTGACGTGCCCCACCATCTCATTTAGTGAGGAAGACTGCAAATGGGTACTTTACCCCCATGACAACGCACTGGTGGTGACCATGCTTGTGGCCAATTACACAACCCGAAAAATCTTGATAGACAACTTTGATGACATCCTCTTCTAGGATGCTTTTACAAAGACAGAGATTGACTTGAACCACCTACACCCGACCCCCATGCTTCTTAGGGTTTCTCAGGGGATGTAATCCAACCAATGAGGGCCTCATGGAGGAGCAAACCCTTCATTAGGCGAAGTCGAACTAGCCGTTGGAGATAGTCACCCTTGACGCCAGCCACCCTGAGAAAATCGTGAGGTTGGGGACTAGGATGGAATCGAGGATGAGACGTGCATTGCAACAAATCCTAATCGAACACTGCGATGTGTTCGCTTGGAACCACAAAGACATGCCTGAGATAGATAACGCAGTGATCGAACATCGCCTCTGTGTGGACCTCAAGGCTAAGAAAGTTCGGCAAAAGAGAAAGTGTTTAGTGCGGATAAGTATGCCGCCATAATTGATGAAGTTGACCGCTTGCTAGCAGCGAGGTTCATTCGATAAGAACACTACCTGGAATGGCTATCTAACGTGGTGCTGGTAAAGAAGTTAAACGAAAAGTAGATGATGTGTGTTGACTACACCGACTTGAACAAAACTTGCCCAAAGGACAATTTTTTGCTACCACGCATCAACTTTATATTGGAATCCACGGTAGGCCATCGCCTGTTGAGCTTTATGAACGCCTACTCGAGCTATAACCAAATCCAAATGAATCCCGATGATGAAGAAAAAACAGCTTTCATCATAGACTAAGGGTTTTACTGTTATTAGGCCATGCCCTTCGGGCTCAAGAACGTTAGAGCAACTTATCAGCGGTTGGTCAACTACATGTTCAAACCTCAAATAGGAAGCAACATAGAGATTTATGTGGACGACTTGCTCGTTAAAAGCAAGGAGCTCGAGCACCACTTGGATGACTTGTGAGAAGCCTTCGTTGTCCTACGTCGGTAGAAAATGAAGTTGAACTCAGTGAAATGCGCCTTTGGAGTTGAATCGAGCAATTTCCTAGGCTTCATGCTTTCAGAGAGGGGAATAGAAGTCAACCCAAAGAAGATCAAAGCCATAATGAATATGTCACCGCCCCGCAACATAAACGAAGTGCAAAAGCTAGTTAGACGGATAGCCACCCTCAATCGATTTTTTCTCAGTCAATGGAGAAATGCTTGCCATTCTTCAAAGTGCTGAGGAAGGCACAGGCCCCGAAATGATGAGTGCTACCGCGTGTTCAAAAGGCTCAGGGAGTATTTGGCCAATCCGTCGCTCCTTGGCCAAGTAAAGCCGGGAGAGGCCCTGAACGTGTACCTGCCAGTCTCCCCGCATGCCATCTCGACAACTTTGGTATAGGGAATGAAGGATTTTCTGGTGTATTATACCAACCAGGCATTCCGGGGAGTAGAGGCGAGACACTTTCAAATGGACATGCTAGCCTTTGCGTTGGTAATGACGGCCTGGCATTTGAGATCATATTTCCAAACCCACCCAATCAAAGTGCTAAAAAAAGTGCCTCTAAAGAAGGTCCTACAGCGGCTAGATGCCTCAGGCCATTTGATGAATTGGATGATTGAATTGAGCGAGTTCAACATCGATTACCTTCCACTGAATGTTGTAAAGGGACAAGTGTTTTTCGACTTCATAGCCGAGTTCACCGACTTTCCTAAGAAAATCAAAGTTGCACCCGTAGGAAAGCCCTAACATGTCTTTTTCGATGGCTCGTCCTGCCGTGCTAGGGGGAGTAGGGGTGCACATCACCACGAATTTCGGGGAAGAGCACAATTATGCAGTGAAACTCCCTTTCAAAACTACCAACAACGAGACGGAGTAAGAAACACTTTTGTAACACCTCGCTCCCCATAGTTAATAATAGAATCACTTTTAGAAATTCTTGGGGAATCCGGAGTGCTACTATTGAACCATACTTGAAAAAATATTTAATTTTCTACAAAAGTGCCAAATACAAATATTCTTTATAATAAATAAAGTAGTTTTGTATTAAAATACTGAAATCATAAATAAGAGAGTGTACGGAAGCATTTATTAAAAATTTTCAAAGTTTGTACCATAAAAATAATAATTTAAAATCTCTGTACATGATCTGATGTCATGCCTCCCTGGACTAAGTCTCATCCTGTAGCTCTATCTTCATAAATATTTCAACCTGAGATGGTTTAAAAACATAAAAATAAACTAAAATGAGTCAATAACTCAGTAAGAAATCCATCATAACGTAAACATACTTAACATAAGTTTTTTCATAAAATATTTCATGCTGAGAACTTAAAATCATGATTATTCATACGTATGATATGACAAGCATGCATGACTTATCTTGACTTATCCAACTTATCTTACTTATCATACTGACCCATGCACTTAACCTTATGTTCCAGATTGTGCACTGACCCCACATCTCTCGGCCACAAGAGGATCCGCTAATAGTATTCTAGCATACTATGATGGACCACGCTTAGGTTCGTGACTTGCACATCTACCCATAAATCCGCATTAGTACCATGCATCTGAATGAACATCTGATTTACCGTCCTAAGCTTATCTTACACTTAATCTTATGAAAACTTGTGTGTCTTATGCAACGTGAGATGTATGAAATGCATAATACATACATAAATATAATATGTATAATGAAATATGATGAATGACGTGCTTGCAATATCATGACATGCTTGGTATGTAAACACTGGCTTCCAAAGAATTGGCTTTAATAATAATATATATAACTAGTTAACGTATACTAATCCTAATTTATGATCAATCTACTTACCTTGTAGTGTCGCTTTCTAAAATTCTTAACACAAAATCGATCACGGTGCTGGACTGTGAGGTAGTTTTTTTTTTCAAATAACACACAGAATAGAGATATTTATAGAGAGATTTGGGAGAGGGAAAAGACCAGTTTGGGTTGGACTCAGTTAAAGAGTTTTAACAGGAATATGACTTGTAGAGTTGTATTAGAATTAGCAGTGATTGAGACTGCGTAGGGGATTTCAATCGGCGATGGTTTTAAATTAGAATAAATTTCTAATAATTGATCTTTAAATTCTAAAAGGAGTCTAAATCATTTAATAAATAATAAATTGAATTTAACCTAATTATTAAGTCTAATTAAAACTTCTAATCAATTTCAATAATTTATCACTAGTGGGCTTATCCAATATGGCTCATTAAATATAATTTAGGCCCAATAAAAATTTTTAATATCTCAACCTTAGAATTATTTGGTCGGATCGTCACTGGCTGGACTGTCAATCACTGAATTGCTAAGGGCCACCGAAGTGGAAGTACGAGCCAACTCGCAAGTAGTCGACAACCAAGTCTTGGGAGAATTCACCACGAAAGGTGAAAAGTTAAAGAAGTATCTGCAACTGGTATAAGAAAGGTAAGATCGATTTTAGTACTTCCATATACAATAAATGCCGAAAGGAGAGAATCAGAAGGCCAACAAGTTGGGACGGGCCGCCTCGGGTTAGGAGGATTCCCCTTGCTAGAATAGATAATCATTAGATAAAATCGAGTGGCACACTTCGCATTGATAGACAGAGTCCCGTACAAGTGAGGCTTCTCAATGCCACTCCTAAGATGCGTCTCGCTAGCGGAATCGCAGTACATATTGGTCGAGATACATGAAGAGGTATGTGAGAATTATTCCGATGAAAAAGCACTAGCCGAAAAGTTAGTAAGAATGGCATGCAGTGCTGGCCACACCCTAGAAAGAGTTCGTCTGGAAGTGCCCGAAATTCCATTTATATGCTTTTATACCACATTGCTCGCCAGAAGAACTGACATCGATCATGTCGCCATAAATGTTTGCGCAGTAGGAGATTGACTTAGTTAGGCTATTACCCCCAAGCAAAGGGGGGTGAGATTCGTAGTCGTCGTCGTGGATTACTTCACCAAGTGGGTAGAAGTGGAAGCCCCAACAACCATCACGACAGACAACATTACCCTATTCCTGTGGAAGGCTATGGTTTACAAGTTTGGCATCCCATGCTGCATAATCTCGGACAACGGACGATAGTTTAACTCAAGACACTATTGCAACTGGTGTGCGGAGTTGGGAATCAAGTTCAAGTATTCCTCCCCAGGTCATCCACCCACAAGCTAACGAGCAGATCGAAGCAACCCTGTATTCTAGTCTAGAACGAAAGCTGCACAAGTTACTGCCAAGCCACCGCACCTTATGCATGAAGAGAAAATCCATGGTAATAAGGTACAGGTAATCCTCACCGACGGCCCCCAAGACCATACGCCAGACAATGTAGCAGCACGTCAAAATCCACCACATGTTGGGGTGAAGCTACGATGGGGACAATCAAAGATAGTCTAAGACGTCTCAGACAGGACGACAGAAGGGAAGCCGTAGTCCATTGTATAACATCGAAGGGTATAATGCGACTTTCAAGCAAGACCTTCTGAATCTATAGCCCCTTGACGAGCCGTTGGGATCTATAAGGCGATGGAGTCAGGCACTCCGAAAGAGGACCTCAGTGACCTCAATTCGGCTGGAAAAATGATCAAGGACTAGTGGTACCCCTCGAAATATTGAGAGTTGCCCTAGACCTTAGGGGGATCCAGGCCTCCAGAAATCCTAGAGGCTCCCTCCGAGCGAGACAAGCGTGAACCCTGAGGAGCAAAATGGGAAGTGTTTCTGGGGTAAGAATGAAGGATGAAAGAACTAGAGAAGGAAGACGATGGGATGGGGTTCGGGTTTAGATAGGCGCTCGCATCAACTAGGCTACCTGGACCAGAGAGCGAAACATGTCGCTAAAAATGGACATATGGGAACAGATCTCACGATTTTGGCTGCACAAGGGGGCTTGGGATCGAACAATCACACTTAACCCAGACATGGGAAAGCGACCTGGTGCACACAATTGGTAACCCACCTGTCGAGTTTTAGTAACTGTCGGAATATCGTGGGTCTAAAAAAATGAAGAGGGAAATAATAGCAAGAGGGAATTTCCACCACACATGTGTGGTAGGAACTTGTGCTGTAATTGGAATGGATATTAACACCCCTCCTAGGCTGTGCCTAGCTTATCCTGGAGGCCCTCCGATCGAAAGTTTGGTCAGCCCATGAGTTATGTAAGGAAGAAGTGGGCCTAGGGCCTACAAGGGAAACTAGTCGATGTAGAAAGATAGGACACTGCCTACCCTAACACTACCCTACACACACACGTCTTGACACGGCCATGCCACATTTATGGATAAGAAATGAGACGTGGACAGAGATCACAACAAGACCTCTTGTCCCAAACATCAAGCTGCACCCACCAACCTGCCACAAGGGGGTGGCCCATGGAGGCCACGCTGCATTAAAGACAAGAACGTGGAATCCCATATGGGAGGTATGAGTCTCTAACACAAGATACAGAGTACCATCTCGACAAGTAGTATAAAAGTCGAGCACTAGGTTAGAATTTGGGGCTTATGATCTCTACCTTGTATACTGAAATCCTCTCAAAGGAACAGAAAACCAACTTAGGCATCGGAGGTTACCCATCAACCTTGAGCCCTCATCTTCTATTGTATTGCAAGTAATTGAGTTCGGAACCTAGTGTGCGGAACACGCCATTAACAACTCGAGATGATGATGCCTACATTATATCAAAGGGTTTGAGTTTTGATTGGAAGAATGTTATTCGAATGGTAAAAGGTTTTATTTTGGAGTTTTCGGGCATGATGCGGAATTTCAGAAATTTAGGCTCCTATGATGTATCAGTTTTGAGAGAATTAAACTATCCTATGGTGGCTTTGGATGGTAGAACACCGAGATGTATTGTGTGGGCGTTGCCGAAGGCTGGAATGGTGAAACTCAATGTTGACGGGAGTTCTTGTGGTAATCTTGGGCTGTCCGGTAGAGGGGAGATTGTTAGAGATGATCTTGGTCGTGTTTTGGGTGGTTTTGCTCATTGCTATGGTCAAGCCACTAATACTAGTACTGAATCTCGTGCTGTGCTTGATGGTCTTTGGCTATGCAATCAGTTCGGTTTGAGAAATTTTGTGGTAGAGTCGAATTCTAGTGTTATAGTGGGATGGTTTATTTCAGATGTTTGTAATTATTGGTAGCTTTGAGATTTTTTGGAGGAAGCTCAAAGCCTTGTTAGCACTCTTAATGTTCAATTTAAACATGTGTTTAGAGAGGTTAATATGGTAGCGGATTTTTTGGCTAAAAATGGTGCTAATGATAGGACTTTGGATTTTTTTGGGGAGGATGTTGGTCTGGGGAGACTTAGGGGTCTTTTACGTACATATAGATTGGGTATCCCCTACATTAGACGTAGTTTTTTTGTGGGGTTGAGTCTTTGATTGGTTTTTTTTTTTTTGTGTATTTATGATTGTTCCTCAGCTTGAGTGAGGGTTTTATTAATAAATGGAGGTGCCGTCCTCTTTTTCCTAGAAAAAATGAATCAGGATGGTGAATAATATTATAGATTCGGGATCTCTTTTAAATTGGTATCATAATCATTAGGAAAATGATGTATGCAGGAGACATGGGGCAGGGAATGCGCATGAACAGTCTATATGGAAAAGGAAATGATGCATTTCCCACAAACCTCAGTTCCGTTTCAGAAAGCTTCTCCTCCATCTCAGCCTCAGTTCCTCTCTGAAAGCTCCCCCAGGTCTCACACAAACCCACTTCGTGTTTTTAGTTCCATCTCCCCCAAAGTTTCTCTTCCATCTAACTCTCCTACTCTCGGAAGCATTCCCTAAGTGAAATGAATCTACCATTCTCCTCCTCTCCGAAGCTTCCCCAGGTCGATATGGGTTTATGAAACCTAACCTCCGCATCTCCTTCACTCCGAAGCTTCCCTAGGTCAATATGGGTTTCTGAACATGGCCAAGTTTTCATTCATCCCGCGAAGGTACTCTCTCTCTCTCTCTCTCTCAGGTTGATTCCATTTTGTTCTTGACCAATTATGAGATGACTTGTTGGGTTTGGATTATGAACAATTTTTCCTAAATTATGAGCTGCCTTGTTGGGTCTGGTTTCCAAGTCACAATATGGGCATATCTATGATGCTTATAATTGTTGATTGCAAACCAATGTTTAACAACAAAGAAAGAAAAATTATGGATATTAATGGAGTGAAAACAGGGGACAAAATGTACATAATCGATGCCCTTTGGTGGACAAAATGTGAATTTACACAGCCTATAGCCTCAATGATATTAATCATTGTGGGGATGTTTCTTGTAGTGTGGAAACAGGCCAAAACCCAAAGTTGAGTATTGGGGTCCTTCCTCTCAATTGTTATGTACTTATAGTTAGTTTTACTCAATCTTTTAGCTGATTTGTATGCTAACATAACTAAAGGTGTTGTAATAAAGGTTGTGAAGATAGCCATCAGAACCATGATGGCTAATGTTTGATCATTCAATAACTATAAAAAACATTCCTCAACCTGTCGTCATTATCCAAATCCCTCAAGGCAAAAAATCCATCATGCTTGTATTGTATCCTAGCAAAATACTCACGGAGGGCTCCAACGCCACCTTTCCCTGTGCGAATGTGACGTGCCTTGTCAATATAATTACGACAATTTTTCTCTAAGAATGTCAAGTTTTCATACCCACCTGCTCCTTGCACAAGAGAGGCAAAACTCTTATTCATTTAGATCCCCACCTGATCATTTGTATCTAAAACTCTCTTTACAGACTCGCTCACTTCTCTATTGCAGCAAAAGAACCTTGGTTTCTATGGACTTAGGCCATGGTTGTGCTCATTGTGTGCACTCAACACTTTCAACATCTCATCAATAAACATAGCATTTATCTTTGTCTTACATTCTCTTTTTGATGTCAAACATGGTCTCGTGACATTTGACGTCTGGTTTGGTGCCTTCCTCCTCAGGCACAACCAAGTGTGACATATCGGAGAGTCTCATCCTTATATCTCTTACTACTTTATGTACTTACTCCAAATCACATTGTTTCCCATATTTCTTATAATAAGAATGTAATTCTTCTTTAGATTTAAACATCATCCTAACTTGGGCTCCTCAATGCTATCATCTGCCTCAGTATGCACGGTCTTCTGTGTTCCGAACTTATCATCATCTTTAGATTCAACAGCCACAAGCACGGCTCCACTCATGTTTACTCAAAATTTGGTAGCAATTCTCCTTGTGACTTAGAAACCAGCCTGAAATAGAGAAAACCAGATCCCAGATCAACTAATCCAATCTGTTTGCATGCTAACCCAGTTTAAACAAACCAATCTCTTTGGTGCCAAAATGGATAAGGGAATATTGGAATAACTCACTCACATATTGTTTATAATCATGTTTACAATTCACATATTATGTGCTCCCTTTCTCCATCTATCTAGAGAATAGTTATCAAAAGAAACATTTTATCAAAAAAAATAGTACCAAGGAGAACAAGAAACATTTTATCTTAAATCAACTAAAAAAAAATCAAAATAAACTCAAAATGTTTTGGAGTTGATTATCAATAGTCTCCATTATTTGGAGAAATGAACCCACTTACCACATATATGTCGACGACGTGAATGAGGGAGACGAACTTGCATGGAACGATGAAGCACTCTCAGTTCCATTCATGTTTTGTGTGTTTCACTCTCAGTTCTGTTTGTGTTTTCTATGTTTCAGCCTCAATTTTTTATTTTTTCTTTATATTTCTTTAATTGTGGTTGACGTGGAATAAAACATTCTTTCCTGCGCAAACCCTAAGAAAACTTTTCTACCTGTAGAAGGACTATAATCATAATTATAATCATAATCATAATCATAATCTTCTCTCTAAGGGAGAAGGGGCATGCCTCTCAGACAAGTCAGAACTGTCATTAAATTATGTTCAGGCTCACCTCGTTACCCACCGCACAGCTTGGTTGCAAATCTTCCATGCAGATATAAGCAAGTCTCTTTGTTTTTTGGTTAGATTATTTAAATAGGTACATCAAGGCAAGGATGAATCCCATATCTTAGTGAGGACGTGGTAACCACCTATATTCTATTTCTGCAAACCGTGGTTGCTTTACTCAAATATATAAACCTCAATGTTACATGTTCCTTTTTCTGCTAATTAAGCAAATAGGCATTTTGAGTTAATTATTTGTCGCTTTAATTAGCGGAAATATGGTTTGGTTGGATTAATGTATATATTAGTAATAAATGGGGGAAAAGAAAGAAATTGATTTCAACCGATCAGAATACGTTCAATCTTATACATACCACAATTCATCCATGCCATTCGCTTTAAAAAATTTCTTCATTAAAAGCACCACAATTGCAATAGCCAGTCCAATTGCAGCCCAAGTGAACAAGTTCTGCAACTTCAGTACTACATGGACTAGTTGAAATGGGAATCAATGGATTAGGATATTGTCTGAATGATCTACTCCTCATGAGGATGTGGTTTTTATATGAAAACAAAATCATATGATTTTTTTTTCTTTTACTTTATCTTCGTTAAGTCATATAAAAACCATTTGATTTTTTTTTTAACACCCCTAACAAGAAGTATATAAAACTTTCTAGGCAAACAAATCGGGAATGAAGTTTTTTCTTGCTTCAAGGATTGGGACTCTAGAAGCAGAATGAAAAGATAGAAGTACCTCGAGAGGGAGGGCCACCATGAAGTCTTCGGAGGTATTGTCTCGCATCTCCTTCACCTCCTGTAAGATCCTCTCATGGTTGGGATCTTCCGATAATGTTTCTCTTCAGCCATGATGTAGTACGATAGATCATACTGCACATGCTAAGACCTTGGTAGTAGTGTTGTTCATCCGGGTTCCGGCCTGGGAACTTGGGTAAATCTATATATATACCCGTGTTTCAAAATTGGGCTGGAATCCAGACCGGATTAATCCGGGTCAAACCCGAGTTAGAACTCGGATTGAAGCCTATTTTTAAATATCCGAAACCCAGGTTTCAAGTTGCACTCGGTCTACATATTATGAATACTTTTTCATGAAAAAAAATATTGATGCAGCATTCAAACTCTATTTATTTAATTTTTAAAATCAAAGCCCACAATTTCGTTGGCCACCAATAAAAAGCCACATGGAGAATAGAGTAATATATATATATATATATATATATATATAACAGATGATTCATTGGACATAATATATATTTTCTTTTTGAGTTTTTGTCTATTTAATTGCTAGAAATGAACCAAAAAAAAAAAAACATCAAAACATTCCAACTAGAAAAAAAAATAAAAAATAAAAAAATAAAAATCAGGTACTGGGTGTACTCTGATTTTTCGATGCGGGTAACGGCCCATATTTGTTCTGGGCTGGGCCAGGAAAAAACCCGGCTCGGATGAACAAGCCTACTTGATAGTCAGCCAAGTTTCTCAAATGGGTTGTTCTTGCAGATGAGATGAGATGAATTAAGATAAAAATTAAAAATTGAATAAAATATTATTAATTTATATTTTTTTAATATTATTATTGTTTTGAATTTGAAAAAAATTAAATTGTTTATTTTATTTTGTGTGAGAATTTTAAAAAATTGTGATGATTAGATAAGATGTGTTGTGAAAACAAACGAGACTCAGTGACGTTTTCCATTCAACGGAAGCGACAGCTGTTTATGGAGCTAACATACTAATTACTAATTAAACTAAATAAAAAATTTACTCATAATCCTCACACCATAGACTACACATAATTTTTTAATTTTTCATTAATTTTCTTACTAAACATGTAGTGTATGAATGATGAGTAAAAAAACTCAATTAATTTAGAAAAAATAAAATAAAAAAATAATTTAAAATTTTAAAAATAAGTGTGATGTATAGTATGTGAGAATGATGAGTAACAAAATTCAATACCAAAAATCAGATCACACACTGAATAGCACTGATTCAAAATTTAAGGAAATAAATAAACTTCATTTCAAATGATTCGTACTATCTTAGAATATATAAATCCTCACAATTCTTTAAAAAAATGAATAAATTTAAAATTCATAAAAAAAAAAAATCTCATTATTTTTAACGATGAGTCGCATGATCTTTAAAATAAGTGTGCAAAATTTACAGACCTATATTTAGCTTTACTCAATAAAAATTGTAGGACGAAAATGGAATTTAATTGTTTCGTATGTTTTGTCCAGTCTCTCCCGCAAGAGATTCTTTGAAACAATAGGTTGAACCTATATCATAAATAGGTCCTCCTTATCTGTAGAATTTAATCTTTTATTTGGATCCTTACCCATGTCTTAGGCGATGAAAACATCATAAAAAGAATATCTTCGGATCGTTCCGCCGGACAACAAATATTAATTTCCCGGCATGTCTTTATTTATAATCAAAATAATCCTTGGCATGATTTGAACGCGGCTAGCTGGCTGTGATGGGTACATCGCCACAGCGACATCCTAGTTTGCGTTTAACGCCTTGAACGTTTCTTGATTAAGCTGCGTGTATATTTATTTATATATATTATATATACACATATTTATTTATTTATTTATTTACATCCAAATCACCACGATACTGTCTCACGTGAATGCAAACTTGCTAATCTATCTGGCTTCCAGCTGATCTAGTATGGCTGATACCTTCTTCTCTTTCACACCGTATTTGGATGGAATCCAAGAAAATTATGGTCCTCTCGAAGACTTGAAGAAAGAGGAAGCCCCGTTCAAAGAGAAACGGGACTATTTGATTGATATGGAAATGGAAGAAGCTAATCCTAACGAGTACGGTTTTCATCAAGGGGAAATGGCTAAGAAAGTAGATTACTTTATGAAAGATAAACTACTTATACAGCACCAACAACCCATTGATGAATTTCATTTCAAGGCTCTTTCCCCAACAACTCAGCCAATCCAGGAAAGTGCAGGGCTTGTGCATGTCGCAGCCAGAGTTTCAGAAACTCCTGAAAACAATAAGCAAATGCCACATCCATCTCCTTTAGCTTCTTCTCTAAAGCTCCTAACCAATTATGGAAGTGGTGGGTTAATCAAGAAGTTGAAGGGGGAAAAGTTGATCAAAGTAGAGACTGAGACTAGTGGTACAAGCGACAAGTTGTCAACCGTAGAAATCATGAAGGTGGCTGGAGCAAGGTACGTACAATTCTCTACTCAGATGTGTGATGAGCATAATTACATGCCCATGCATCCTTTTGGTTTTGCTCTTTCGGGTCTCTCCGACGATGATAAAAGAGATGTGGAACTTGCGCACCTTCTTCTTGGTGCGGCTGAAAAGGTGGGATACCAACAATATGAGCGTGCAGACAGAATGCTTCTACGTTGTGAATGGGTTTCTTCTGCCAGAGGTAATCCAGCCCAGAGAGTCATTTATCATTTCGCCGAAGCGCTTCGAGAGAGGATTGAGAAAGAATCAGGAAGAGTTACATTGAAGGGGTTCGAGGAAAAAGGTGAAATCGTTCAGGGATTGACTAACACCCCCACATTCCTGATAAACTACAAACAGCTTCCTTTCACTCAAGTACTGGTATTCACAGGAATCCAAACCATGGTCGAAATCATTGCATCAGAACGGAAGGTCCATCTGATAGATATGGCAATCAGGTATGGAGTCCATTGGACAGTCTTGATGCAGGCTCTTGCAGACAGAAAGGATTACCCCATCGAGCTTCTCAAGATCAGTGCTGTTGGATCAACAGACATTGAGGAGATAGGTACGAGGTTAGCCAGTTTTGCCAAGTCCTTGAACTTGCCATTTTCGTTCAAGTCAGTCATTTTATCAGACATGAAAGATGCCAAGGAAGAACTATTTAAAACAGAAGAGGGTGAAGCAATCATCATTTATGCTCCGTATGTACTGAGGACAATGATCACAACACCTGATTCCTTGGAAAACTTGATGAGAGTGATGAGAAATCTCAATCCAACTATGATGGTTGTCATTGAACCGGAAGTACACCTTAATTCACCCTCGTTTGTGAATCGCTTCACCGAAGCATTATTCTACTATAGCGCATATTATGAAAGTCTCGATACTTGCATGAAACAGTATGATGAGGATCGAATCAGATTGGAAACAATTTTTGGTGATTCAATCCGAAACATTGTGGCAGAGGAGGGTGAAGAAAGGACTATTCGAAATGTTCCGTTGGATGTTTGGAGAGCGTATTTCGGAAGGTTTGGAATGGTGGAAATTGGGATAAGTGAGTCATCTTTCAAGCAAGCTAGTTTGGTTCTCCAAAAGTTCGATTGCAGGAGTTGTTGCACATTACATAGGAATGGGAAATGTCTAGTTGTTGGGTGGAAGGGAACCCCAATTCATTCCCTTTCAGTTTGGGGGTTCTGTTGAGAGAGAGATCATCACGAGGGTGAGCATGTCTCTCTAGGTGTTTGTGTTCTTTGGAAACTAACGTAGAAACTGGTTTTTGAGTTTTCTTCTTTTTAATTTTAAACACTTCTATCCATGTCTAAAACTGTTCTAAATTTTCTAATAGTTACCTGATGTTAGTTTATTTATTCGGTTGGCTTGTAGACATGATTTTGACAATGTCTCTCATGCTAACCTCCAAAAATCAGCGGCCTACTCAACAGTACCCACGAGACAGAGATATCACATTACAATAAAATGAAATAATTCTTAAGCGTTATTAGGATGAAGTACTCATCATCACGAAATAACATTTGAAAGATTCAAAAGAAAGAAGGAAAGAGAAATTATGGCATCTAATCCAAAGCAATAAGAACTGAGTTTAGAGTTCTTTCAATTCGCATAGGGGATGGGTCTCATGTTAAGCTTTTCACAATAGAGACAAAAACAGAGCAGCCGAGAAGGAAGAATATTCTTCTTGTTGTATATTATCATTGTCTATATGTGAATATATATACATTGAAAGGGAATCAAAGTTTGTTATGGTAACCGTAGACAATAACAAACTTATTGTCTGTAGTTTTACAAATAATACACAAAATATGTTTGTGAAAATGCACAGCCTATACATGACTAAGGCACATCAAAGCCTTCTATTCTAATACGCCCATTCGAGTTCAAGGGTGTATCAACAATATTGAGACTCAACTTGAAACGTGTGAATTTTTCAACTACAAGAGGCTTTGTAAGCACATCAGCAACTTGATCTTGTGAGCTTATAAAAGAAACTCTCAAAGTCTTGGCAACCACTCTATCCCTTACAAAATGGTAATCAATATCCATATGTTTTGTCCTAGAATGATACACAGGATTTGTTGAAAGATAAGTGGCTCCAAGATTGTCACACCATAAAGTGGGGGCCTGAGATAGGGGAATACCGAGCTCACTCATAAGAGTTTGTAGCCATATGAGTTCTACCGCAGATGAGGCAATGGATTTGTATTCTGCTTCAGTTGATGATCTGGCTATAGTGGACTGCTTTTTGGAGCTCCAAGAGATCAAATGTTTTTCCAAGAAAATGCAATATCCTCCAGTAGAGCAACGATCATCCGGACAACCCCCCAATCTGAGTCAGAGTAGGCTTGAAGATTGAGATGCAAAAAACAGTCCATGGTTGATTGTAGATTTTAAATATTTCAGATGTCTTTTTATTGCACTCCAGTGGGGAAGTTTCGATGCATGTAAAAATTGACAAATCTTGTTAACTAAGAAAGAAATGTCTAGACGAGTGATGGACAAATATTGTAATCCCCCGACAATACTGTGATACAGTGTGACATCCTCAAAATCTGGAGCATCATGCTTAGATAATTTTAAAGAGGCTGTCATTGGAGAGGACATTGGCTTAGCTTGAAGCATGTTACTTCGGGTAAGAAGACTTTTAAGATATTTACGTTGAAACAACATAATTCCATCCTTAAGGTAGTCTACTTCAATGCCAAGAAAAAAAGAGAGTCTACCGAGATTCTTCACAGGGAAAGCATGGCCTAGATCACTAATCAAGCATGTAACAGCAGATGGTTTTGAGGAAGTGATGACAATGTCATCCACGTAGACTAACAGGTAAATCAGAGTATCTAGATGTTTAAGAATGAAAAGTGATGGATCGGCCTTAGAAGCAACAAAACCATAATCAAGAAGCCATGTACTTAGCTGGGCAAACCAAGCACTTGGACCTTGTTTAAGACCGTATATCGCCTTCTGAAGCTTGCAGACGTGATGAGGCCGTGCTGGATCAACAAAGCCCTGGGGTTGCTACATATAAACATCATCAGATAATAGACCATGTAAAAAAGCATTCTGAATATCAATTTGATGCATAGCCCATCCTTTGGAGACGACAATAGACAACACAAGCTTGATGGTAGTTGGCTAAACTACTGGACTGAAGGTGTCTTGAAAGTCAATCCCAGGCTGTTGGTGATACCTTTTGGCTACCAAGCGAGCCTTCCTTCTTTCAAAAGAACCGTCTGCATAGGTCTTGGTGCGATATACCCATCGGCAGCCTAAGACATTTCTGTGAGGAGCAGGAGGGACAAGTGTCCATGTCGAGTTGTGAAGAAGGGCATCATACTCGGCCTGCATAGCTTGTTTCCACTCTGAGAATTGTAAGGCATGAGTGAAACTTGAAGGATCATCTGGAACCTGCACAAAGATGGTGAGACAATTTCGAGTGGGGTAGGCAACAGTTCTATCAGTAAATCGGCGAGGACGAGAAGAATTTGTGTGGGCTTGAGTGATTATAGGAGATCGTGGTGGAATTAAAATGGGAGAAGGAGATGGAGATGGTGAGACACGAGTAGATGGAGAGTGAGCAGGAGCGAACGATGGATTCGGTTCTAGAGAAAAAGTCGAAGAGGAGGGATTTGGATGTGAATTTGGTAAAGTAACGGATGAAGAAGGCAGAAGTGAAGGAGAAGAGTTTGGTTCTGGGCCAAGA
This sequence comes from Cyclocarya paliurus, assembly GCA_029856935.1. Lineage (NCBI taxonomy): Eukaryota > Viridiplantae > Streptophyta > Magnoliopsida > Fagales > Juglandaceae > Cyclocarya > Cyclocarya paliurus. The sequence goes on from CM056949.1 coordinate 12,437,753, forward strand.
ATAGGGGGTGGGCCAAGGATAGATTGGTTTGAAATATTAGAGGATGAGTTGGGCTCTAAGATGGGTAGAATTGCTGGAGTAGAAACAGATGATGGTGGGGATGAAACGGGTTGTTGACGTGAGAAAGGGAAGGACCGCTCATTGAAAATGACATCACGAGAGATGTAGAGCTTGTGAGTTTGAAGATCCAAACACCTGTAGCCTTTATGGGCCGGGCAGAGTTTTGCAGAACTGACTCTCCAGCCTCCACACCAACCTGGACGGGGGCCAAGTTTTCGGCCTCATCACCCTACCCCACTATAGGTGAGCGGAAAGATTGGCCCATGCCTGTCCAACCACTACATGTGGAGAGAGAGAGTGAGACAGAAAGGGAAGAGAGAGCGAGATACAATGACAATAACGCAAAGACTACAACAAAGGCAAGAAACCGAGAGGTGGGCGAGAGGCGAGAGGAGTGGGTTTAGCAGGGGGAATGTTTTACTTTAAACAAAATGGCGCCATATCATTTAGAGAAAAGAGAGTTGCTATGCATCAGCGTTTGGATTGCACGCTACACACACTTTTTATTTTTTATTTCTTTTAAATGTCAGACCTTCATCTACGTCTCTCTCTCATCAGTTCTCTCTCATCTACCTCTCTCTCTCTTTGACCTCTATCTCTTCAAGCTCTCTCTCTCATCAAACCCTCTCTCTCTCTTCAACCTCTCTCTATCCTCATTCTCTCTCATCAAGCTTTCTCTCTCCTCAAGATCTCTCTCTGACCTCTCTCTCTCATCAAACGCCTCTCTCTCTCCTCAAGGTCTCTCTCTAACCTCTCTCTCTCTCCTCAAGCGTTCTCTCTCTCGCTTCAAACTGTCGGTTGATTCAACGAGCAAGGAAAAATTCAAACTGTAAAATCGATTGACACATAGGATGTGGAGTGTAGGATTTGATATAGTGGCTGATGAGAATATTTTCTTTGAGAATTAATCTACTCAACTACTGGTCTATTATTGCACACCACACACCCACGTGGTGAACCCGGTCTATGGCCCCACATCACGGTTCTTCCCTCTCACCCATCACTTCCCCAAGCTTCCCTCAACCATCATCTTCTCCCTCAGACTCGAGCCTTCTTCGTTCCTCACCCCAACGCCCATCTCTTTTCCCTCACAGATGCCCATCTCTTCTTCCTCAACCCAATCTTAAACTTCCCTCACCCATCACCCCGACGCCCCTCTCTAGACATCGCAGACAAACCCAGATCCACCAATCTCTCCATCGTAGACGTTAATAACCCAAGGTGAGCCCCTTTCCATCTCAATCTCTCTCCCTCTTTATAGATTTTGGTACTTTTATCCATCTCTGCTTGTGTTTCAATTCTTCAAGTATTGGGAGCTCAGTTACGAAGATGAAGAATAAAGGGGGAAGAAAGTTGCAGTCTTGGCTGCGGGGAGAGAGAAAACCTAAGGAAGAATCTAGAAAGTGGAATGTCGAAGAGATGGGAAGGAAGAAACCAGAGAGGATAGAACCATTTGAACCACTGTTTTTGCTCATCCATCAAAGACCATTTCACGATTGGAACTAAAAGAAAAACATCTGACTTGAGTTTTTTTTTTTCCTTTTTTTTGGATTTAAAAGTGGAACAAAACTGAACTTCGAGTGAGGTTGGAGCCCCGAGCATTCTCGGTGTACATGACTGCCACCCCTAAAAGAAGAAAGGTAAAAGAGGAAACTCACAATTTGTTTAAAAAAAAAAACCGTAGGCTGGTGTGTGGAGGTTGAGAGAATAGTAGGAGATTGTATAGCAGGATTCTTCATTTAAATCCTTTTTAAAAATATATGTAGTATATATATATATATGTATAGTGTAATGTTATACACCACACTCTCATCTCACTCTCATCTTACTATATAAGATGGGCCATATTTATCACCATTGGATAATAAAAAAATCCAATAAAGGATTATCTAATTGTAATAAATGAGCCACATCTTACATAGTGGGATGAAAGTCATGGGATGATAATGTGGCATATAGAATTTTTCATATATATATACCCGGGTGGGGGTAATGCCACACACAACACCTGTCTCCACTTTTTTTTAAGGGGGCTGGCGCTAGCCCATTTGCTTGCCTAATGTAAGCAGACTGCCCGCCTGCTCACCCTCTCCAGGCCAAGTCCAAGCAAGTGTGTCAGGCGGGCCAATGCAAGTACCCGACCCCCATCCCTAATTGGTTATAGACTTTGGAGCAAAGTCAACTTATGGGCTAGTGGGAATTTAAATTTTAACTTCACTGAGAATATTAGCATTGGTTTAGGCAAAATTTTAGTCAAACTTTGGCTAATATCTCACTTTTTGACTTTTATCTATTCACTTAGAACTTAAACCTCACATTGAATTAGCATTCTCACTTTCTATAATGATAAATGTGGCACCCTCGACCCTCACGTGTTATTTTAATGGAGTTCGTGACACCGGGATGTTGACCACAAGGATCACGCACCCCAACGATAAGTGCTCAGAGTGTGTACAATATGCAATAAGTGTACAAATATAACATTTCGCAGCGGAATAAAAAGGTCATTCTTTATTAAGTACCAGAAAGATCATAAAATATTCTTTACAAGTTTTACAGTCATCCGTCATAATTTAAAGAAAACAAATAACATAAAGGGAAACAAATCCCATAACGCCGAACAACATAAAGATAACTCATGCCTCCGGTGGAGCCGGTCCTTCAGGCTCATACCCAACCTCTACGTCAAAAATCTACGGCACCATAAGACGGAACCGTAGGGTAAAACACTACATGAGATTATGACATCTCAGCAAGTAATTAACCAAAATAAATCTAAGAGATTTAAAATGCATTAATATCACCAATACAACCACGTACAATCAAGGATCAATTTTTTCCAAAAATGCACATTTAACTACTCATGTCAAAAATCTCATTTTTGGTCCACATATATATAATTTCATTATTTAATATGCATGCACTACGGTCTCCTCTATGGACCATATGCAAACCCTGGCTCTCTTCGTTACATCACGGGTAACGTCCGTGCATGAGATTTCGTAACAAGCGATGCTTTGTTCCGCGCTCAGCGCGTACATGGCCAAGCATCCTCTAACCTCTCCAGCAAAAAGCCACGGAATCGGTACGAGAGCGTTACCGTCTCGCCCATTCCCGTCGTCGCCCTATGACGACTCAAAGGACGTCACGTCAGGTCTGGTTACGCTCCCGAGTGATCAGAAAAGCTCCACCGAGATAATAACTCATATCGGCTTGGGGTCGTGATACACACGCACCCACATGACCAGTCTCAATTTCTAAACAGACAGCATGACTCCATAGCATAATTAATTAAAGACATTAGATATGTATGATTACAATTATTGGATGACATAGCAATTTACTCATTTATTAAATAACACAAAAATTATAATTTTACAATTTTACAAACACTACATGCGTAATCCCATCCTCCAATCTGATTCAAAACCCAAATCCAACTTCAACTACAATTTATTCCCAACACTTCCAAAAATACACTTTAATTCTAATATCTCAACAAAATATAATAAAATTCTCATTTATTTCCAACACTTCTAAAAGTACAATTAAATTCTCAAAAATACAATTTATTTAATACAATGTAAATCAAATAAATTACATTTTAGAAATTTACTTACAATCGAATACGGGAATAAATTCTGGAAGATCACAAGGGAGAAATACACTCTTAGCAAACACAACAATTTCTCAAAAACACAAATGAAGCTCTCGGCTTCACTGTACAAAACACTCACAGAAATTCAACTTTCCAACTTTCGGATCTTAACTCAGATTCACAAAATCAAAATCTAACAACTAAATTTTCAGATAAAAAGATGCAGTAATCGGATCCCAAATTAATAGAACAATCGGCCCTATTTATAGCCTTAGTAAGGTGGTTCAGATCTTGTAGATGAACACGGATTGCATGCAGCGAAGGAGAGGTGCTGTATTTTCGGGATGACAGCAGTTGAAGGGGACACTCCCGATCGACACGGCACAACCCGGAAACTCGAGGTGGAAGGTGGTGGTGGCCATGGAGATCGGTCGGCTTGACAGCTAGATTCGGAGGTCCTAGCCGAGTGACACTCAGTAGATTTATGGAAGCAAGAGGTGGTGGAAAAGAAGGAGGTGGCCGGAAATGAGAGAAAGCAACCTTTAAGTGTTGCCGTGCTCGGATTTGAAGTAGAATCGGTGTTGAAGCAGCTGCTATAACCATCCAAGTGCAGAAGAAAGAAGAAGAAGGAAGAAGAAGACCGAGCGGCGTAAAGGAGAAAGAGATGGAGCCCTAATTGAACTCACCAAAACGCGCCGTTTCACTAAGGAGGGAAAGGACCGGGTTGCAGCTCGAGTGGGCCAGCTTCACCCGTGGGCTGGGTTGCTTGCTGCAGGCTCACTCCTTCACACGGGCTGGGCCCGGTTTCACTCAACACTCACACTCACACACACTCAGCCCAATATAATTAATCTACCAAGATAAATCACTACAAATAAAAGCCCAAACCTGAAATTTTATTAAAATCAAACAAAAATAAAATACATCACTTAAAAACATAAATTCACAACTAATAATAAAAATTAACTAAATTAATTTAATTTAGCCAATACTAACAAATAAAATAACTAATAATTTTAGGGATCTCACAATAAATCTTGTTTTTTATTTTTTATCTAATTTTTAAGGGAATATTATTCACTTATTTATTAGACCTCATTTGTTTTCGGAGATGAGATAAGTTGAAATTAAAGTTAAAAAGTTAAATAAAGTATTGTTAGAATATATTTTTTTATATTATTTTTGTTTTGGGATTTGAAAAAGTTATAATGATTAGATGAGATGGATTTGAGCCTCCTCTCTCTAGAATATGAAAAGCGAGAGCCTCTCTCTCTAGAAAACCGTCGTTCGACCACAGCTGGGGGGAGGGGGAGCTCTGGCTCCTCCTCCCTCTCCTCTCCTCCTTCCCCAACGTCGGCCCTGTGTCTCCGACGGTTGTATTTTTTGGTTTTTCTAGTATTTTTTTCTCAGATTTCGGCTAAATAAGAGGGAGCCGATTCGTGCGGATCCGGTAACCTTCTTCATGCACGCGCCCCACGAGGAGTCTTCCCTGCCGCCGATCTGCAAAACCCTGTAATGCGGCCTCCATCGGAGCGGCGCGTATCACGCACGCGCGGTTCGAAGAATCGGAGCTCGCTGCTCGTGGAACCCACGCGCCTCCATGCAATCATCTGACGGCGCACCGAGTGGCTGATTCCGAACCGGCGTCACTGGATCTCCTTAGCGCGACCTTCGGTTTCCCTACTTTTGTTGTGTTTTATGTGCACTGATTTTTCGTTTACAGTGTTTTCACATTGTAGCTCTTTATGTTTTGTCTATTGTATGTCTGTTTTTTATGTTCTTTTTGTTTTAGGTTTTTTTTCGGTAATGGTGTTCCCATTCGGACTTGGTCCGGAATGGTGTTTTCTCCCCTCTCCGCGTCGCGGAGGTGTTGGGGTGTGCCTCCTCCATTCCCCGCTTAGTCGGGTATGGAGTTGGTTTTAGTTGTTTTTCTTTTCTCTGTTTTTGAACAGAGATGGGCTATCTCTCTGACTTTGTCAGTAGAGATGTGCCGTGGGGACTAGACCATGTCAGTCACGGATGTGCGCTGTGGAGCTTTTATTAGTTGTAACTGACTTATTCTTAAGTCAAAGTTGTATGTTCTTATTTGATGAATGAGATTCGCCATTATCAAAAAAAAAAGATGAGATGGATTTGAAAAAGTTGAATTATTTATTTTATTTTATATTGAAATTTGAAAAATTATAATGATGAAATTGAGATTAGATTAGATGTTTTCTATAAACAAGCAAGGCCTAAATACTTACTTATTTTTATTTTCATAATTTTCATTATTCTCTTATAATTACACCACGTCAATTATGTGATTAAACTTAAAATAATTAATAACATTATGTTACTAAAAAAGTTAACCAATGGGCTTGTAAAACGCAGGAGTTCATTCTCATGGGACAAGCCACGAAGTACCAAGTACATAAAAGGTTTTATTCAGTTGTTAAAAAGTCAGACCAACTTAGTGCTGGTTTGGAGCATGAGAATTCTCAAAAATTCTCATCTCATCTCAACTCATTATTACACTTTTTTCAAAATTTCATATAAATTATAATAAACAATTCAATTTTTTCAAATCTTAATACACCTTTTTCAAATCTCAATTCAACTTTTTCAAATTCTAAAACTAAAAAATAATATTTTAAACTCTAAAACAAAACATAAAATTCTCATCTCACTCTCCCAAACCTCCCCTTAGTAGGGGCGAGAGCGGGGGCAGTCTCGGCCCAGGCCCATCCCCTCCGCAACCCCGCACCCTGGGCCCCAAAAAATATATAACTATATAAACAAAAAAATAATCTGTTAACAAAATAACAACATTTTGATAATGAATATTTTTTAAGCAAAACAAAATCATTTGGGGGGTTAAGTTAAACCTAACCTCCCCCAAGTTTCTCTTTTCCCTCTCTCTCTCTTTCTTTTATGCGATGCTACCCTCTCCCTTTCGCTACGACGCAGTCTGCATTCTCTTCTTTTTCTCATCATCCTCCTTCTTTTCTTCTCAGACTCTCTCTCCCTCTTGCAGTCACCATGGGCGGTCGTGGGTTTGAGAAATTGTTTTTACTAGTATAGTTTTTTTTTTATTTGTTGTATATTGTGTTATGAATTTATATTTTGCTGTGGATTTTGTTGTGAGTTTTCTCTTTTCTTTGATTTTTTTTCCCGCTTGCAATAGATATGGGTGGGCAGTGGACGGACCAAGGTTTCGCCCCTACATCCCAAACATGAATGGGGGGCTCCACCTGGGGTGCGGATTGCGGGTAGCAGCCCCACAACTTAGAGCATGACCTAAATTTGTATAGGTTAATTATATTTTACCCCCTTGAACTTTCACTCAATTCACAATGTGCCTCCGAAACTAATAATTGTATCAAAGCGGACTCACTTAGTTTCAAAACTTCACAATCCCCCCCCTCTATCTACCTGCAGCGTCAAATCTAATAGAAATTCCTCATGTGCATAAAATTCATTGTAAAAATATAATTTTCATATAATGTATTATGATTGACCATATAAAATATAAAATAATATATGCTATCAATTAATAATAAATCATAAATCATTAACCATATATAAAATGTATAATATTATTAATAATTATGCATACTAAATAGTAAAGTCTAAGTTAGTAAGTAGTAACTATCAATATCATAAATATAATTATTGTAAAATATTTTTTTAATAAGTTAGTTACATAATCTACATTAATAATTCACTTAATTTTAGTTTAGTAATTTAAATAATTTTTTTTATTAATTTTTTTTAACTTATATATGGTTAATGAATATCAAATAATTTCATTATATACATAAATTATTCATACTTACTTGCAACTTAAGTATCAAATAATTTTGTATATGGTTAATAATTAATGATTTATTATTAGTTGATAACGTATATTATTTTATATTTTATATGATTAATGATAATAAATTAGATGAAAATTACATCTTTGCAATGAAATTTTCATTAAATTTGACGTTGCTGGTAGACGGAATGAGGGATTGGTAAGTTTTGAAAATAAGCGGGATCACTTTGATACAATTATTAATTTCAGAGTCACATTGTGAATTGAATAAAAATTCAAAAAAGCAAAATGTAATTAGGCCAATTTGTATTCACTTGTTCTTACCCGTTCTTGTCATCTTATATATATATATATATATATATATATATATATATATATATATATATATATATATATATATATATATATATATATATATATATAATATAATATAATATATATTATATATATATATATATTATATGCTAGCACCGTGAGAGCAGTGTAACCCAATAAAAGTCTTTTTTTTTTTTCTCTTTTAAACTGAAAGTCCTAATAAAATATTTTCTTGTTTTGAAAAAGGTCCCTATTTTCTGTATGAGTGAAGTCCTATTTTGTCTGAATGAGTGAGATTGAATGTTTCTGATCTTGATTTTGAATGATTTTGTTACTATTTTCTTATAATCGATTTTTTTGGCTAGTGAAGTTCTTTTCGATTGACTTGGCAAGTAGATGTAAGTTTTTCTTTAAAACAATAAAACAAAAGCACTGAATCACTTAAAATTATTTTTACTACTTCTCAGCAATCTTATAATCTCTATTTGCTGCAAGAATTTTATTGAAATCGAATATCTTCTCCTTTGGTAGAAAATTCATCTTTTTATATATAAGCAGAATTTGTAGATACTGTCATTTTTTGGATTTGAGTTGTTAATATCGAAAAATTACACAAGAAGTCAAAGGGGAAGAAATAGTTATTCCAGACCCATTATAAAGAAACGGGCCTCAATTGCATTTGGAGCCCATTATTTCTAAAGATAGCCCTGTCATTGATGCTCTAGTTGCGAGGTTAAAGAAACTAAAAGAGAAGTAGAAGTAGCCGTCTGGAAGACCTGCCGAAAAGTCCCCCAAAAGTCGTCTGGTTCTCTCATTTTATCTTCTGCCTCTTTGTTCCTTTATGTCACAATTTTCATTTTCTTCAAGACACTTGTCCTCTCTTAACCTTTTATCCCCTCTTCATTCTCTATTTCTTTCCTCCAAACCCCACAAAACCACTTTTGAGCCTGGGATATTTATCCCCTCCACTCTATTTGCCGCAACAATTTTACTGAAACCTTAAAAATAATTCTGAAACTATTTTCTGCGGTTTGACTTGCCTAGAAGTCAGTACTGACAACCGAAAACCAGAAACAACCAAGTAATGGCATCCTAATTCGCCAAGAACTTCTGTAATAATTAAATTGTAAACCGTGGACATGACATACATGCATGATACATACATGCATGCATACATGAATTATGAATAAGATGGTACGTATGTGTAGGCCAAGAAAAAATAAATATAATATAGACACAAAATAAAACTGTAGACATGATCGAGAGTCGAGACATGTCATTTACTCTACAGTACTCATCCAGATAAATATTAGCCTTTCTGGTTAACGTCAATATCGGATCACATAGACTCTGTCTAAACTTGCTAGCAGGCTGGACTTTGTCGTTTTTCATACAAAATAATAGCACTAATTTAGTTTGTAGCAATAGTCATTCGTGTGGATGTTTTCCCTTGTTTCAGGCGATGAAGACACAACAATTACGCATACAATAGCATTGTGTCGTCGTCACTCAAGACTTTGATTTCTCACCTACCTTATTTCTTCAGCAAAATCCAGTCTTTGGCATTTCGTGGCCGTTGGCTGCGATGATACAACGAGATCTCAACATCATGGTTGGCATTGTGTTTTTATGTTTTGTTTTCTACGTCACCATTTCTGTGATCAATGTAATTGAGCTTGAGTGCAGAAATTGCAGGTCTTGGAGTCGGTCTTTTTCTAGATGACCATATTGACTCACTTGAAGGAAGATTTTCTGGTTATTTTCTGGCTTTCCTGCTCTGTTATGGATAACACCTTCTTATTCTCTTCAACCACAATTGATTTTGATGGAATCCAAGGCAGTTTTGGTTCTCTTGAAGGCTTTGAGAATGCGAAACAAGACCACTTGTTTAATTTTGAATCGGGAGAGGGTAGTTCTATTTCTACTCGATATGGTTTTCATCATGGGGACAGAGGTAATAGAGGAACTCATTTCTTGAAAGATCAACTACAGCACCAACAAACCAAGTCAGGATATCAAACATTTGATGAATTTCACTTCAACCCTGTTTTCCCACCAACAAAAGCAATCCGAGAAAGTACAGGGCTTGTACATCTCCCCACCAGAGCTTCGGAAATTCTTGAAAACGACAATCAATTTCCACATCCATCTAATTCGTTAGCTTTTCTAGAGCTCCTACAAGATGATGGAAGTGGGTTCCAGAGATTGCAGGGAGAAAACTCGGAAAAGTTAAGCGAGATAAGCGCTGAAACTTGTGCTCTTAGCCGCAAATTATCAACCGAGGAAATCATAAGGGTGGCTGGAGCAAGGTATGTACAATTATCTACTCAGACGTATAATTATAATTACCACATGCCTATGCATCCTTTTGGTTTTGCTCTCTCGGGTCTGTCTGATGATGAAAAAAAAGATGTGGAACTTGCCCACTATCTTCTCTCTGTGGCTGAGAAGGTTGGCTACCAACAATATGATCGTGCAAGCAGATTGCTTTTACGTTGTGATTGGATTTCTTCTTCAAGGGGTAGTCCGGTGCAGAGAGTTGTTTTTCATTTTGCTGAAGCGCTCCGAGAGAGGATTCAAAATGAATCAGGAAGGGTCAGAGTAAAGGGATTCGAGCAAAACAATGCAATCATTCACTTGGGTAGCAATAGTTCATTGCTTAAATTTTACCAACAACTTCCTTTCCCTCAGATAGCGCTATTCACAGGAATCCAAGCCATAATTGAAAACGTTGAATTGAAGCGTAAGGTCCATTTGATAGATATCGAAATCAGGTCTGGAGTGCATTGGTCACTCTTGATGCAGGCTCTTGCAGAGAGACGAGATTTCCCCATTGAGCTTCTTAAGATAACTGCCATTGGACTTGGATCAATCTGCAACGAGAGTATAGAGAAGACCGGTAAGAGGTTAGCCATTGTTGCCGAGTCCTTAAACTTGCCCTTTACATTTAAGTCTGTTTTGTTATCAGACATGAAAGATATCAAGAAAGAACTATTCGAAATTGAAGATGAAGAAGAAGTGATCATTTTTGCTCCATTAGTACTGAGAACAATGATTTCAAGGCCTAATTGCATGGAAAACTTCATGAGTGTTATCAGAAATCTCTATCCATCTATAATGGTTGTCTTTGAAGTAGAAGCAAACCATAATTCACCCTCATTTGTGGATCGCTTCATTGAAGCTTTGTTCTTTTATTGTGCATACTTTGATAGCCTGGAGACTTGCATGAAACAGTATGATGAGGAGAGGATGAAAACGGAAGCACTTTTGGGTGAACACATCAGAAACCTTGTAGCAGAAGAGGGTCGAGAAAGGACTAATCGGAATGTCACCATGGATGTCTGGAGGGCGTTCTTCTTAAGGTTTAAAATGGTGGAAATTGGGTTGAGTGAGTCATCCCTACGCCAGGCCAGTTTGGTTGTCGAACGGTTCCCTTGTACAAATTATTGCACATTGGATAATAATGGGAAAAGTCTACTTGTTGGGTGGAAGGGAACCCCACTTCATTCCCTTTCAGTTTGGAAGTTTAATTAAAAGGGAGGCGCGGCATTTGGGTGGAGTTGCCAGGTTTCATTCTCAACAACTTCAAAGGTTTTCATCACTATGTGTCTCGGACATCTTTATACCCTATCCGGCTTGAATGAGGGTTTACCATTTCCACCATAACATATTGATATAGTGCCCTAAATATGTATGTATCTGCAATGCTTTGGGCAACCCAGAGCTAGACTTGACACACTCTTTCCCGGGGAGACGTCATGTCTTGGACAATTTGTCTATGTTTGTTCATTTTGCGAAACAAATGCAATATGTTGACTCTGAAGAACAAAGCAAGTCTACTATTCTTTTATTAAACATGATTCCAAATTTTAGGAGTTGCCTCTTCTTGACTAGATTATTTCATTTACCTTGGGATTATGGTTCAATCTTTTATGGGCATCGAATGTGGCTTCAGTGTTTTAGCTAGGAAGATTCCTTAAGAGTTATATTTCATGCCAGTGCAAGAAACGGGAACAAACAGAGTAACGAAAGACTTGTAATCTGCAAGTAGATCCTCATACTTCAGCTTTAAGCGCTGGCAAATCGGATAGAGAAATCGTATTTGTAAGTTTAGACTGCAAATCTCATGCATTCTTTTTTTAAAAATAAGTAAATAAATTTAAGATTTACATAAAAAATTATTATTTTTAATTATAGACTTCTTTTTTTTTTTCAAATTGAGCCTGCGAAACTTGCAACCCTAAGACAATATCATGGGGTCTCAGACGTACAATTGTTCCTTTTTCCCGTGAAGTGAACGGAGCTTTCATGTGTTTGCTAACACATCACACTCACAAAAAGTCTCAATTTGCATACAACCCACAAACTACTAAGTGCACAAAAGGACTCGATTAAAATGTCAAACAACTTTAGGGATTAGTTTCTCTCTCTTCTATTACATCCTCTCAAACAAACTTAGGAACATAAATGGACTTGATTAAAATATGATGCCATTTATAACCAACTAATGATCCGATAAAAACTCAAGTCATATTTATTTTACAGTCCAAGAGATCTCATCAATGTTGAAATTTAAATCTTGTGAAATACTTATAATTAGTATGAATTTCTTTATTTCGCAAACTCCCAAATACTAAATTTAAGATATTACATTTTCATTAGTGAAAAAAGACAAATATAAAAGATGATCTAATTAAAAAATATATATATATATACAAAGAGTATCCAATAGAACAATTTATTGTAAGGTTTCTTGACAGCTGGTGGTGTCAAGAAATTGAGGGTATTTCAACAATCTAGGAAGGAGGATTATTGCTCTAGCGGGTATTTCAACATATATTATAATTTGTATAAATTTTTTTAGACAGTATTAAATATTGGAGACGCAATTCAAGAGTTCTAGAATAATTTTAAAAGTTAGAAGACTCATTTCATAAGACACTAAAAAATAATAATAATAATAATAAATTTACTATCCTTCTACCACTAATTTACTACTCTTTTTATTTTTTTTACTATTATTATTTTTTACTTAATGGCTAAAGAAATGACTATTAGTAAAGTTATATATTTTTTTAATTTTTTCTTAATAATTAATGATATTAAAAAAATACTTTAAAGAAATAATAAAAAAAATAAAAATTTTAAATACACTATAAAGTAATAAATAAGTGTTAGGAGACTAGTAAGCCTTAGGGGTGGGCAACGGTGCCCCGCCCCCATCCGCCCCGCCCCAGCTCCTCCCACGCAGGGGTGGGGCCCCCCGCCTCGCATCTAAAGCCCCTAGCGGGGGCGGGGGATAGGGAGGGCCCAACCCCACCTCTCCCCCGCTTATATTTTTATATATATTGTATATAAAAACATAAATATATATTTATATTTTACAAATTGTATTTATATAAATATATATTTATCTATATATAAAATATGTACTATCAAATTTAAAAACTATATAGTTAAAAAATTAATACACTATAATTTATACAAAATATACACTAATAAATTACATTAATTTTTAAATTATAATCATATTTAAAAATTTTTAATTTATAATTTACGTCTAAAAATATATTTTTAATCACTTTTTAACTTAAAAATAATTTTTAAACTTAGTAAAAATATAATATATTTTTTAAATAGATGAAAGCAGGACGAAATAGATATCCGCCCACCCACCAAGTCGAAAGACGCGGGTGAAAACCTCACTTTAGTAACTTTGTATCATTAGATTACGCATTTGGAACCTTGAAAAAGGTGATTAGATATAAAACGGAAATAAATGGTTGAAAAGGTGATTAGATATAAAACAGAAACATTAGGTTCGTTTCACAATTATTTTTATTTCTTCTCATTTGATTTGATTTTATTTTATTATTATAATTTTCTCAATTTATATATAATATAAAATAAATAATTTTATCTTTTTAAATTTTTAAATTAAAATAATATATTTTAATAATTTTTTATTTAATTTTTTACTTTTCTTTCCACCACTCACAACAAAACATACGAGACCGTGTAAACAATACTTTGAGAGGAGAAAGAGAGAGAGAAAGTGGTGATAGAGACCTTCAGGTGCTCTCATTCGCATCGTGTACGCCACGTCACCGAACCTTCCCCCGCTTCAGAGGGCCTTCTTTCGTCTCTCCCTCGGGCCTCGGAGTTGCATAGCAGAGCAGCCATGGTGTCCAAAGCAAGCGACGCTGCCATCAAAATCAGAGTCAGTCTCTCTCTCCCCCTATTATTGAATCCGCTACTTCCTTCAGCGGATTTTGTTTTTGTATATACCCATGATTTTCCTGGAACTCTGAATTCTCTTATGATTTGGATTTTTAGATCGTAGATTTGATATCCAGTGCTCGATTTTCGTGAATTTAAATTTCGAAATTATTTTGTTTAGGAGTAGCGCTTTTATCGCAATACTCTAGCCTTTCAACCTCCAATTGTTTGTCGAGAAATTAATTTTTTCTGCAGCAAACGGGGGCATTAGGTGAAAGTAATGAGTTTCTTAGGACTTAACATCAAACATCCAGTTCAAAGTGAAATTACTTAGTACTTAAGAAAGGCGTCGATAATTGTGCATGCAATTTTTGTTTGAAAAAAATTATCTTCTATAGTTTATGTGTTGTATACATTGACAGAAATCAAGCGGAGAACAGTCAAGTGATTCTCTTGGAGCCTTACCATATAAGATAAATCAGCTAAAGAAGCAAATTCAAGCAGAGAGAATTGTTTCAATCAAAGTAAGTCTCATATTTCATGACATATTAAAAACAAGGTCTCATATTTTATTATATTTGAGGCCGTTGCAATTCTCAGTATTAGAATGCTCACCTTTTTACTTGCATGATTATCTTTGTAGGTTTTGTAGAGTATAGAGTAGTCCACTTTCTAGTTTATACTAAAAGTTACACGAGTTCAATTTCTTCAAGAATTGCATCCCATTGATGCCCTTTTATTTATAGTTTTACACACACGCACGCAGAGAGAACCCTATTATTTAATTTTTATATTATTTATTAAGTTGAGTGAATCATACATTTCTTTGCTTTTTGGTAATTTAAATTCTCCATATGATTCTGGAATACTGCAAAGCACCATCTTCTGTGCAAAATATTTCATGTATAGGATTGGCATTTATCCATGAGTAGTGATACACCTACAAATATTTTATAACTATTTTAGTAATCATTTTATAATCAACCAATGCAATTAAACCACTTCATTAAAAAAAACAAATCTCAATTTTACAAAACTGCCCTAATTTTGTGTAGAGTTGTAAAATAGATGTAGGAGAGTTGTAAGGGAATCATTTTCCTTTATCCATTGTCATTATAAAGCAATCAAACAGCTTGGCTGAATTGGAACCCTGACCGGGAGTTTTTGTATGGAATTAGCTCTTGCTCATTTTGACTATAATCATTACAAGGACGTCTTTGGATTTGGTTCTGTGCAACACCTTATCCCCCAAGAGTGAGAAGCCTGCTTTGGCACATGTTGCCATCCTATTGCATCTAACTCCTACATATATCTTGCACAGGAAAAAATTGTTAAGAATGCAAGGAAGCTAGAAAGTCATGTTTCTCAGGCTATATTGGTGACATCAAGAAAAGAGGATTCACTCACGGAGAATGGGGTTGGAAAAATGCTTTCTTCAAGAACTGAACGTCCTTTCTGCAAGTTTAATGGACTTGCACAAGGTTTTGGAGATAAGGACCATATTAACAGTCACGAAGTGGTATTATCAACAAGTACCAAACTTCCACATGTTGAAAAGTTACCACCATATACCACTTGGATATTTTTGGACAGGTATGGAGTTACTCCTCTCCATTTCAGTTTACCAAATTGGACATTTCATTGATGTGAACATGTCTGGTGCCCTTCTTTAATGCTTTTTTTTTTCTTTATAAGCGAGAAACATGGAATGATAGGGAATGCAAAATAAATGTCTTCTTGTTCCATTGTTTCTAAGGAAGATTTTATTTCTTTCCCTCCTATCTTAAACTTGTTACACAGCACAGAAACCAGAGAATGGCTGAAGACCAGTCTGTGGTTGGGAGAAGGCGTATCTACTATGAGCAGCATGGTGGCGAAGCACTGGTCTGTAGTGACAGTGAGGATGATACTACAGAACCTGAGGAAGAGAAGCATGAATTTTCTGAGGGTGAAGATCGTATTCTGTGGTAAGTTTAAATGAGATGCTATACTTGCAAAGTAGATATGGTGTTTTTAAACAGAAATTGATTCTGTGTTTGGTGGTACAACTCTTGTCAGAGAAAGACCTTTGCATTTCATTGTTCAGATAACGACAATCCTTCTGGAGAGAGAATGTTTTAGGCATAAACATATATCAAAGGGAGAACTGAGATAAAAAAAAAAAAGAAAAAAAAAATGGTAGGCTAAATGCCGTGATGTCAATATCCTTACATACAGTGATATTGATACTCCTAGTTATGCTGACTTCTATTCATGGAACTTAGATGGTGCTTGACTTACTTCAGAAGTTGTCCAGACAAGCATAAAGGACCATGAAATATGTTTAACCTTTGGTCTTATATACTTTTTATGCTTGTGTATTTATCGACTAAGTTCTTCCATACTAAGTTCTTCCAGTCTTAAGGAGGATTGAGTTCTTCCATACTATAAGAATGTTTTTTTAAATCTTCTCTCTTTTGAAATTTTCAGGTTGGCTTTTCAGGAGCATGGGCTAGGTGAGGAAGTTGTGAACATTTTGAGCCAGTTTATTGGAGGCACCACTTTGGAAATGCAGGTAATCTTAATTAACAGATGATATTGATGATTATGTTCAGGAGGATGGTAGAAGTTTCTTGATTCTTTATTTGAAACATAATTGGCTTCGATTTCTTCTTAGCACTTTTTTAATTGCTGAATGCTTTTGTTTTTTAAATTGCAGGAGCGGTATGACACACTTAAGGAGAAGTATTGTGAGAAATATGACCTGAACTCCAAAGACTCCTGGAAATTTGGACCTGACAGGGGTTTATATTTGGACAAGAGCCTTAGTGCTGCTTTAGATTCTTTCGATAACCTTTTCTGTCGTCGTTGTATGGTATGTGTTCTTAGAACATTTCTCATCTGTATTATCTAGTGAAGAGAATCACTGGCTGTGCCCAATATAATTCATTAAAAGCTTCTATATAAATGCTTATCTATTTGCACCTATCCAACAGCTATTTGACTGCCGGCTACATGGCTGTTCTCAAGCTTTAATTTATCCTGTAAGAAGCAGCACTGTTTATACTTTTGACTGAGTTTGATGTTTGTTTCATCCATTTATTTGACCATAGGCTTTTCTTGACAGACTGAAAAGCAGTCATACTGCTCTGAACATGAAGAAGACAGGACACCTTGCAGTGCTCAGTGTTATCTTCAGGTAAGGATTTTTCCCCCTCTTGAAAGTCATCGGTTCAAATCCGATAAGGGGCTTTGGGTTTTATTTCTTAGTAAAAGCAAGATACACTTGGACCAGAAAAATCCATGACATGATGTTCTGTTCTCTTGTTTTTTTCCTAACCAGCTGCCATTCCTTTTGTGAGACCTGGATCATCCGGGTGTTCATGTGTGTTTTTTTGTGTGTGGTGTCTGTGTTGATGTGGCAGCCACCTATTTACAATTGGTTCCTTCTTGTGAATGCTTAGCATCTGACTGGAGGGGCAGTTTGCTAATAGTCATCAGAAAGGAGGGGTTTTGTTTATGAGAGACACATAATTTTCTGTGTAATATACATTTTAATCCAATTGCGTTTGTATTAATGACACTTTTTTCTTTTTCCAATAAAGCTTCATCCCTCTCAAAATGGTTCTGCTCAGTTAGAGGTAAGTTTACAATCAAATTATCTACCCAAGAAAAAAAACCATGAAACTGTCTGCATTTTCTGAACCTGTGATGAATGATTACACAACTCAACTCAACAAATCACAGGCCACACAATCTGCTTCATTTCACTTTCTTTTTAAATTTAATGGCCTTTTTTTTCGTAGTCACCATGTACCATTCATGTTTACTTGAGGGTTTCTGCCACTCTTGCACATGAAATTTGTGAAGTCTATCAAATTCTTGCAGTTAAGAGTTGCCAAAGACTTGCCAGAAGGTTCAATTATTGATGATTTTCAGAGGATGGAAGGTACAACTTTAGAAGAGAGGGTTGGTACTCCTGTGTCCTGTAATGCTGAAGAGCTAGGTACACATAATAGTGAAAACATTATACAAGATGAAGGATGTATTTCTGGTAAAATTACACCTGTTACTTCTGAAGCTATTTGTAGTTCAGAAGTCGCTGCTGTGATTTCAGTTACTTCTCTCACGACGATAGACGACCAAAGGATGGGGAAGCGCAAGGTCATGGAGCTCACAGATGTGACAAGACCTGACTCAATCTTGGTTTCTGATGATTTCCAGGATTCCGGTAAGAAACAGAAGAAACTATCAGCTTTGGATATAGGAATTGTAAGTAGTGAAGTGAAACCTACTCTGGATCACACTTCAACCCCCAAATACTCTCCAACAGAACCTGCTGAACATACTTTAAACGAGTTTGTTAGTTGTGTTAGTGCTTCTTGTGATAGATTTGAGGACAATGTCAGAGATGAAATAAAAGACACTAGGGAAGTGCCTGAGCTGAACCAATCATCCAATTCTATAGGGCGAAGCGCCGAAGGGTTAAGTAGCTCTGAGTGGAAACCGATTGAGATAGAACTGTATTTAAAGGGTATAGAGATGTTTGGAAGAAACAGGTATGGAGCCTTCTGCTTTGCATACTTTTTACAAATGTTTGTGCACCAATAAAAAAATATATTTGTGTAAGCGACCACTGTCTGATTCACTAAGAAAAATCCTGTGTCAAAGGGAGGAACTTGGAGTTAGCATCCAATTTAGTTTTGGAAGGGTGCTTATATGTGTAATATTTCCAGTTTCTTTGTATGAATATGAGCTTAGACTTCCATTGTTACTTCTGCTTTGAATAACTTGTTTATTTATGTATTTTACTTGCTCAAATATGTGTCCATAATTTTCTAGATAAATAGACACCAGTGTTTTTCTAACAGCATCATGGTGACCAAAGTTTCCCTTGGTCAATTGTTATTTTTTTCTATGGAACACAAATTTAAGGAGGGAGACAAGAGAGGGGGGGAATGGCCTTACAAATGGCAACAAGTGGCTTGAATTTTTTTTTTAAATATTAAACCTGCCAGAGCCAGAGATTCTAGTGTAATTCATCCGATAACTTTTTTTTCTTGTTTTTGTTGGGTAGTTGGGGTACGTGCATACTAGGTTCTGTTTTCTTCTGGTAGATGCCCAACTCAATCAATTTAATTTATATTTTCTTGCAATTATGGATCTTTTTTCTTGTTTTCAAGGTGGGATACAGGTATCTTTGTTTATCGGTTTGCACTTAATGTAGGACTCATGATTTGCAGCTGCCTGATAGCCAGGAACTTACTTTCTGGTTTGAAGACTTGCATAGAGGTATCCACTTACATGCATGACGGAGGAGCTTCAATGCCAAACAGAGCCATTGTTGCACCAAGCTCGTTTACTGAAGACAAGGGGAAAGCTGATATAGAATATACTGTAAGTGTTCCAAATATTTTTGTCCTTGATTGTCATTTTTCTTTTGATTTTTATCTAGTTATTAGGTGAAGTTGTTGTAGCTCCAGTGAGATTTAAAACAAGATTGTGGAATTACCTGTCGTACTAGCTGAGCAATGGGATATTCTTCTCCCTTCACATGAAGCTTGTTTTGTTGATGATTTCTTATGAAATTTTCAAGCACAATGGGGCTTGACTATCCACAACTCCAAGCACGCATCTATCAAGGTTCAACCCTTGGGAATTAACAATTTGGTCAAATTAATCATGTTTCCCTATGTTGCATTCTTCCTTCGTTGGAAGGTTGTACAAATGTTTTTGGTAAATCTCAAAGGAGCTCCAAGTGCTTCAACCGACTTAAAAATCAAGATTGCTGTAGTGACTACATTTGAACTTCAGTGGTATGGGTCAAGATAATCGAACTGGCTTGATAGCCGCAGTCATCTTTTGACTTTGGAATTTTATTCCCCACTTGCTTGTTAACCAGTATTGTTAAGTAGCCTTTATTTTGTAATGGTCTGTGGCAATTGTAGCCTTAAGTTGGCTATGAAACATAGGGCCTTGATTTACTTTTTGTATTCTCGTGTTAGGACCAAGATATGCCAGCAAGGTCACGGCTGCTACGTAGAAGGGGCAAAACACGGAAGTTTAAATATTCTTGGAAATCTGCCGGCCACCCATCAATTTGGAAAAGAATCGCTGATGGGAAAAACCAGTCTTGCAAGCAATATAGCCCTTGTGGATGCCAGTCGATGTGTGGAAAGCAATGCCCTTGTCTACATGATGGAACTTGCTGCGAGAAGTACTGTGGGTATGTTCAATTGGTTTTTAATATTAGCTGTTCAAGTGGTGAAGATGGTTTTTGTTTTATCATGGTCAATAAATATTCCTGGTTAAATATAAGATATGTGATGCATAGAAGGTGCCAGCTATCCTGCTAGCGAACTTAACAGACAATAAATAGCTTTTTGGTAAAGTCACTAGAGATTTTTTCAAATGAATTGTGAAGTATGACCAGCCCAGCAAATTATTTGGAGCCACCCAATGTGCACAATATGCGTGTAAATTCATATACTTCCGAGTGAAATCACTAGATGGTTCTAAATAATTGTAGAAAGCATATTAGTGCAGTCCTTCGACTGAACAAATTACTTATATGCCTTTGAGTGGTAATGGCCTGGCAAAAGCAAAACAAAAAAGTTAGACATTGAAATCCAAACACAAATTTGAGAGGAATAGAACTTGAAAAAAAAATATTCAGAATATGTTCTCGTGCTTAAAAAACTCGAATGGAGATGCTAAAGAAATCTTTTTGAGTTCCCGTGCTTATTAAAAATATCTAGTCACATTAAATTTCCAATTAAACCTTAGGTGAATCAATTGCTTGGGTTTTTTTTTGTAACGCCCCAAAAGAGGCCTAAGCCACATCTGGGCCTATACTCCAAGAGGACTAGTCAATGATATAATTAGAGTCTCTCATTGGAACCGTTATAAAGAGCAAAAACTTCTTCTTCTCAAGCAATGTGGGATCTCATACACCACCTACTCTTATCAATAAATATGGGGCATCACAATCTTCCCCCCTTAAATTCCTGATATCCTTTTCAGGCTAGTTCATCATAGGTGGTACGGCTCATGTCCCACATTTTTTTGTTGGGATAGACTCTGATACCAGTTGTAACACCCCAAACGAGACTCAAGCAACATCTGGGCCTATACTCCAAAATAACTAGTCGATGATACAATTAGATCCTCATTGAAACCATTATAAAGAGCAAGAACTTCTCATTCTCAAGCAATGTGGGATTTCATACCCCACCTACCCTTATCAATTAGTATGGGATATCACACTTTTTTCTGCTGACTAAAAGTTTAGCTGGTTGGATATTTATGAAGGATCTTGCTAGCGGGCCGCCCAGCGTTTACTGCTAGGCGTACAGCTAGTTCAAAATTTCTTGGTTTTTTTTTTTTTTTCTTTTAAACATTTTTTTAGTATCCTTAATCATTAAGAAAAAATTTTTAAAAAAATGCACAACTTCATTAATAATCACTTCCTTAATCATTAAGAAAAAGAAAATTTAAAATAAAATAAAATGCATGAGTGGTAAGATTGAGGGGGCAAAATCATGGGGTCATCTAGCATTTTCCATTTATGAAACTGATACATAACATGAAATAGAACTTTTAAACATGTTTCAGGTGCTCAAAGAGCTGCAAAAACCGGTTCAGGGGATGCCATTGTGCAAAAAGTCAATGCAGAAGTAGGCAATGCCCATGCTTTGCTGCCGGACGTGAATGTGACCCAGATGTTTGCCGAAATTGCTGGGTTAGGTAAGGAGTTTATCCCATCTTATAATCTTATTTGTTAGTCTTTCATTTATCTATAAAGACAGTTCTCCATTAAACGTCATGAAATTTTTTATGTCTCTTAAAGATGTTTTGATATTTTCTCACCACATTTAATGAATTATCGTGAATTCAGCAAGTCTAAAATGAAATTTTATTTTGTTGCTCATTCTTTGTGATTCCATTTGTTTATAGTGTTGCATTTGAAGTCATTTGCTTAATGCAGTTGTGGAGACGGTTCATTAGGTGAGCCACCCAGGCGAGGAGATGCCCAATGTGGAAACATGAGGCTGCTTCTAAGGCAACAACAGAGAGTGAGCAATTCCTTGTGTTTAGAACCAAATTGATAATGTTTTTTTTTAGTAGAACCAAATTGATAATGTTCCCATCACAAGGATCAAAACTGTATTATAACCTCCTTTTCTTCTCCTTTCTGAACACTAGATTCTCTTGGCAAAGTCTGATGTTGCTGGATGGGGAGCCTTTTTGAAGGTAGAAGACAAATTGTTTCTTTGTTTTCTCCTAAAATATCTAGTCAAGTCTTCTGATTGGGTTGGTGTGATTACAGAACCCTGTGAACAAAAATGACTATCTTGGAGAGTATACTGGTGAATTGATATCCCATAGAGAAGCAGATAAGCGGGGGAAAATCTATGATCGGGCAAATTCATCTTTCCTTTTTGACTTGAATGATCAGGCAAGTGACCTTCATTGTTTAGTTTCTCCACTAGTCTTTAAAAATTTGAGTTGTCAGGCTGCCTCATCGCAAGTTAAAGGTTACACGCCATTTTTCACTTTTTGTTATGAAAGTGCTTTAGTGCATGTTTGGGATTGTGGTGGAAGATATAGCTTATAGCTTTAGGGCTTATAACTTATAACTTAAATAATAAGCTCTATACTTCAAAAGTTGTTTACTGTTTGTTAAACATGTATCTAAAGCACTTTTAAAATTAGTTACATTAATTTTTTTAAAATATACAGTTATCTGTAGGAGCTTTTCGATAAAAGTTTCAATTTGGTACTTTTTTAAAAAGTAGACTTTCAGCTTTTTTAAGTGATTAAATCACTTTTTATAAATTTACCAAACATATCATTTTTTCTTTAAAAGAGCTTCTAAACAGTTAAAAAGACTTTTTAAGCTTTCAAACTCAATCCCAAACAGGCTCTTAAGGTGCTAAAAGCACTTTTTAAGCTCCCTGATGCAAAACTAAATGGGCACTTGATCAAATGGGCACTTTATCAACAGGTTGGAGGCTGTTTATTCTCGCAGAATATTATTTTCAACATACCGTCACTTTAGCTGAAAAGTTTTGGTGCAGACTTTTAGATCAACATGTACATTTATTATGCTTTTTTTCCAATTAATATAGGGGTTAGGGATCTACGAAGGGAAAATATGTGATAGAGAAAGAATTCTTGAGGGAAATAAAATGGATATTTAGTTTTTTGAAATATTCTATCAGTACTCTTTGTATCAGCTTACTTTTGAGATTGTGAATGTGTTTAGTGCCTTTAGGGAAAAGTATCTGTTTTGAGAAGAGGAAGTTGGTGAAATTGGGAAAAAAGAAAGTTTTGTTGGGATAATGTGTGGAAGTGTTTACTCCTTTAAAGCTTGTAGTGCCGCCTAACAAGATACTTACATCAGAACACATGTATTGGATTGTGTAATTGGAGTTCTGGCCTGAGGATGCCTTGCATTCAACAAACAAGTAGTTTTGAATGAAAAGTGAAGTGCTTCATTTTGTGTTTCATTCTCCAATTCCTTCATCTCTGTTTGCTCTGCTTAGTGTCTTCTTATACAAGCATGCCATGCATGGCCAAATATAATGCACTGTAGCTTCAACCTCTTAGTTTACGTTGTCTGAAATCTGAAAGCAGCTAGTTATTTATTTACAGTTTGTTCTTGATGCTTACCGCAAAGGAGACAAGCTGAAATTTGCAAACCACTCATCAAACCCTAATTGCTATGCGAAGGTATGTGACTTTCTGTAACTTCCCTCTCGAGTTAGATGTTCGTTGAGCTGATACACTGGTTTGTATAGGTAATGTTGGTTGCAGGAGATCATCGCGTTGGCATTTTTGCCAAGGAGCATATTGAAGCTAGTGAGGAGCTCTTCTATGATTATCGATATGGACCAGATCAAGCTCCCGCATGGGCTCGAAAGCCGGAGGGTTCCAAGAGGGAGGATTCATCAGTCTCCCAAGGCAGAGCAAAGAAACACCAATCTCATTAGCCATTGGGCCCTGTTCAAGATGTACATACTAGTCCATTTCTCAGGCTACCACCAGAGGTTCTTTTTCTATAATTGACACTTCTTAAAAGCAGAGAACCTTCTTGTGCTCGATTTTGCTTCTAGAAATTATAAAGGTCGAGCAATAAGATTCTATAGTATTAATAAGGTCAAACATAATTGTTGAAAAATAAGCTAAGAAATCCTTCTAGCAGTTTAGT
Organism: Cyclocarya paliurus; assembly: GCA_029856935.1. Lineage (NCBI taxonomy): Eukaryota > Viridiplantae > Streptophyta > Magnoliopsida > Fagales > Juglandaceae > Cyclocarya > Cyclocarya paliurus. Next base: position 12,461,936 of record CM056949.1, read on the forward strand.
ATAATAGGGCAATAGATAGAGAGCATTGTCAAGGCATATATTATTGTTATTTTAATGATGTAAATATTCCTTTTCATATAAATTTGTTACTGCAGTTTACAGTAGTTTACCTCAAAAATTTTAATTGCCTGTCAGAAAATTGTAGCACCTATGTCCGATTTCTTTTTCATATGGTTTGCAGCTCCTTACAAAGCACAGTGTGTATTGTTTAATGCCAAATGACACTCGGACTCAGGTAATCTTAAGAACTTTATATACTGTAGAGTCTATCATAAACTATTTTCTATGGTTTCCTGTTAATCTCTTTACTACAGTTATCTATTGTTAACTTCTGCTCAAAATAATATCTTATTCTTTTTGTTCAACTTTTGTTTCCAATAACTAGGAGTTGCCTCTCCCTCTCCTGCTATTGATGGCAGAAGGGATTCAATGCAAGAGGACCATGGACTTCGTTTCTTGAGAAATTAATGACCAATAAATTTTTGAGAATTGGGGTTTATAGGCATGGCAGGATGAATAATAATGACGTGAACATCTGTAGCATTTTTTTTATTGGCACATATTTTTTACAGTGTTGAAACTGCATGAGCCATGTGACAGTGTGCTAATAACAAAATTACAAATCAATGAAATGATGATATGATTTAACATGCCTCCTAGTGACCTGTTATGTGTTTGAAATTATATCAATATATATATATATATATATATATATATATATACTTTCCTTTCTTTTCTAGATATGAATTACTGATCATATGATGTAACATGCCTCTTTGTGACTTGTTCTGTGTTTGGATCATCTATATGTTTTATAGATGTGTATATATATACATATATATATATATAACTAGACCGTACTCATCAAGGGCAAAGACCATTTGCAAAGTAGAGCTTTCTCTTTTTGAGAAGTTATGTACCTATCTTCTTCTTCTTTTTATTTAAAAAAAAAAATTCTATTTTTCTGGACAAATTTTCTTCATATTTGTTAATTATTCATTCAAGGAAAATTTATTATTAGCTCTATTTTTGGTTTTATTTGTTTAATTAAATTTTTGTGGGATCCCTTATCCCTATTCTGTTAAAAGAATTTAAATTTTATTTTGTATATAGAAATTTTTTTTAAAAAAAAAAATACATAACTTACTTTAATAAACGAGAATCTAGGATCACGTTATGCTGCACCATCAGCTAAGAACTAGAGCACGTGGTGAACGCTTCTATATGTCCATGTACGTAGGTGAATGAGGGCTTATATTGTCTTTTTGCGTGTCTTGGAATGTATGTAATGAAATGGGCAAAATACAACCCAACCGAATTCCCCTAAATCGCTTGAATTTACGCCTATTGTAGTAAAAAAACTATGTAAATTACGTTGAAAATATCAAATTATAAGTTCACGAGCGCACAACTACTTTATAACTCATTTCATCTAATTTAAATTTCAAATTTCATACAACCAGTCATCCATATCACACAAGATTGTAAAAGGAGTAGTAAAAAGTGTTTATTTATCAATATACGAACTCAAAAATTCAAAGAGACCATTTATTCGAGTGGAAAAGAAATTCACACAAAACACTGTTATAATGATCACCCCCTTAATTTCAAGCAGAAAAAACAGCCTCGGTAATGGCATGCTTCTTCTTAGGATATCCCATGCCAAGCAGGTAACTGAGATACACCTTCCCATCCTTCACAGTTGCTGCTGTTGCCACACGATGCGTTGGCCCCGACAATGTCGCAACCACGGAAGCTGTCTCCCACCCATCAGAACTCTCCACTAATCTCCCAGAAGGGTTCTTTGCAACCACAAGCTTTGTTGGAGAGAGTAACTCCAAACCATCTCCAAAGATCAGAGACCCTCCAACTACCTTTATCAACTTCACTTCCTGATCTGATCCCTTTGCTATATCAACCTTATACAGATTCCCACTAAATGTATGAACCACAATCAAGAAACCGTCCGGATGGTATACAATTCCATTGAGTCCAAACAAGTTTCTGTGCCACTCTTTTGGAGAGAAGAGTGGGCTTGTTATGATGGATAGGAGCTTTCCATCAACCCCTACTTTCCAGATTTTATTACCTTTTGCATCAGCAACGTATGCATTTCCTTCTGCATCCACTGCTACATCCTCCGCGAAAGATTTCCCATCACCTACTCCATCCATTCAAAAGATTGGAAAATCGTGAGATAAACAAATTATCAAGTGGATATACATGTGGTTTGACCTCAAGAAATACAATTGTCAATAATATATAGCCGCCACAAGATTCTTGGGTGTATCACTTCAGATCCCCATCTTTGACAATAAGCATACATTATACCTTATTTTATCATGTCACGCAAATGGCACTGCTCACAATATAATATAATAATGAAATTTATATATTCCCATCAATTTAAATTTTTAGACAATTGGTGATCTCACATAATATTAGAACAGAAGTTTTGGCTCTATACTATACTCCATTTAATTATATATTCTACATGTTTGCTCATTCATTAAGAATGAGTCGGACTCACACTTAAGGAAAAGCGTTAAAAATATAATATAAATAATTAAATCTAATTATTCTCATCATCATAAACTTTTTTGAAATAAGTGTTCTGAATATTATATTCTTAACGGGCATGTTCTTATTCTTTTACTCCTAAAACTCATTTCTGGTTACAGTATTGAGCAACTTACATCTTTTTAACAGTTACATCCTTTTTAAGAGAACATAACCATATTTGATTTTTTGTTTGATTAGCAAAAGAAAGAAAATAGTCGCAACTAAGGTAACAGCGAGCCTCGAGTGCACCAAATATTTATCATCTTTAAATACTACACATCAAATCTATTTTTATTTTGAATGATAAGTAGATTCAATTAGTTTAATAATAATAAAATAAAATAAAAAAATAATTTTAAAATAATGGATCTCCCAAATAAATGATATTTTTTACTGAGTTATCAACTTACTCGGGCCACTGAGGTGCGTCAGAAACAACCGGTTCCACGTTGACAAATCATAAGCCGCCACCGCACCGTACCGGTTTCCGATGGCATCAGCGATCGTCACTAAAAGCCGGTTCCTCGGCCGGTCAACGACGAGGCCGAAGGACCCATTTCCGGCCAAGTCAACGTCCTTGACCACCGGGACCTCCTGTAAGATCACGGTCTCGGGTGACTTCCCGTCGAGCTCCTCGGGAACTGAAAGCTGGCCTACACCACCTTCAAGGAAAGAGACGAGGAATCGACGGTTGAGATCGTCCCACTTGGCGCACTCGCGGAACCAGCCGGAGCTGTGGTATTGGTAGACGTGGGTGGAGGGCCTGGCTATCTCGAGGGAGATGAGGTAGGCGATTGGTATGGCTGAGATGAGGAAGAGAAAGAGCAGGGACTTGGCGGAGCAACACGCCATCACAGATACACAGAGAGAGAGAGAGGGGGAGAGAGAGAGAGAGAGACGTATGGTTTTGACTGCGAGTTTGTGAGCGAATGAGGGTGGCTGAGGTGTAGTAGCAGCTAGCACGAGTCGGCAGGACTGTTTGCAGGAGTTTCTTTCATGGACTTTTTCGGGTGATTAATTCCCTTATTTATTTGCAGACGACGGAAAAATTAATGCAATTCATGCATCCAAAATATCAGAAATGCTTGGGATCCCATCATGGTACCGAGCATTTCTTTCGGTACTGTTTTTATTTTTTTTATTTAATAATTAAGAAAATATTTTTTAATAATATTGTACATTTTTTATTTTTTAAACAAATATTTATAATAATTAAAAAATAATAAAAAAAGTGAAATACTCTTCTCGAAACATTTTCTCAAGACACTTTTTCAATAACGATAGTGCCGCTCCCAAAATATATGTCTATTATTATTATTATTATTATTATATATTATATAATTGGGACCCTTTTTAATTTTTCTTTTTTAATTCGGCAAGTATTGGGTCTATCATGGACTGTTGAATGCAGTTTGGAATCTTTGATAACCTTTAAAAAAAAAAGGGAATGAAAGGGCAGTAATAGATGTGAATGAGTGGCAACTGCACCAATCAGCGATTAACTTTGAATGCTGGAATGGGAACCCGTTTACTCTGAATTGGAAACATTGGTTTTGTCTTTGCGTCTTCATTCTTTGGCTTGATTTTGTTGAAAAACATCTAAAAAATACTCCTAAAATGTGGGGAAAAAAATACCCATTTTTTTACAAGTGGCGTTGGTTGGTTGGTTCAAACTATGTGGTCTTTAGGAAAATTGGTCTAAAGGTATTAGACAGAAGCACATGTACTTATGCTAAAGAGATAAATATTTTTATTATTATTTCAAATAAAAAGGATAGCATTCATTTTATATAAAACAAAAGATATTTTAATTATTTCACTTATTAATATGATATAAAATGATCAAAACATCCCATATTTTACTCTAAATATATACTATCCTTTTAAAAGCGAAATGGAGTAAAATTGTTTATTTCTATATGCAATTGCAAGAAACTAAACATTATATCTTTTTAAGAAGGTCAGCCTCTCTAATAAGAGTTAGGCTCCGTTTGGATACGAAGGTGAGATGAAACATCTCATCTCATTTTATATAATTTCAACTAATAATTTCACCATATTTATAAGAGTAATATTATAAACCACACTTCTATTCTATTTTGATCATACAAAGTAGTATATAGTACATTCATCACTATTAGATAATAAACAAATATGTAATAAATGATCATTTAATGGTGATAAATGTGTTACATCATACTTAGTGGGATGAATGGGAGATGATAATATGGTGTATAGAATTTTTCTATTCATAAATCATCTCAACTCATCTCATCTCAATATCCAAACGGGTCATTTCCAACAACAAAATAATTATCCCTTTTGTCCATTTACGGTGGGCTTTTAAAAAATAGCTTTGCTACGTATAACCAGCGGTGAGAAACTACCTGATAATTTGCTGATGTGTCAACCAATATGTTAAAACAAAAAAATAAATAAATAAATAAAATCAAACACACAAAAAACAAGAGAAAAGACGTCTGAGCCTCCAACCTTGCTCTTTCGTTAAAGAAAAGGAAAACTTTTTCCCTAAGTTTTATTTTTCACAATTTAGTAGAGTTTTTCATTATCCCAAGAAAAAAGAAAAAAAGAAAAGAAGAAGAAGATGAAATGCCAATCTGAAATATTTTTCTTTCCCTTTCTCGGCAACTAAACAAGACATGCAAAAAATAAATATAAAACAAGTAGGAAAAATAAAGAGGTGGATGGCTGGAATAGAACGAGAACAAAGTTTTGAAGTTCTTCGATTCATTGTTCTCCACAGGTACGACCTCCATGAGCTCATGTAACTTCTTCACTTTCAATCACCGCGCACAAGAAAGAACAAGACCCGTTGAATTAGTGATCCTATATATGGGTGCGATGAGTTTTTTTTTTCATCTTTCAAGATGACTTTTTTTTCCTAAAACAATTGAAAAGAAATTCACTTTCACAAAGCTCACAAAAATTTCTCTGTGAGGAAGTTATAAGAACCCCATATCATTTTCTCAACAGTTCTGCGAGGAATTGAAGGAGCAGACGAAAAGATGATAAATGTACTTTAATTTGGCCACGTGGGACACGATGATGCAGTGGTTTTCTTTTACCGATTGTAAATAGACTTTTTCTTTAAAAAATCAGAGTTTTATCAAGCCCAAGAATCAAGTGTTCTCTTTATAGTGTGATCCACATGTGTTCCCAAGATCCAAAGTGATCTCAGGTGTTGATATACCTCACGCGTAAAATTGGTCTCTAATTGTCATGATCCATTTTGGGTCAAAGAGTTCATTGTCATGATCTATTTTGGGCCGAAAACCTTGAAACTCAAGCCCTACAAATGAAAAGGACAAAAAAATATGAAAAACAGAAATCCTGAATCCAAGTGATGAATACGATAACTCCAACAAACAAACATGGGGCTTTAGGAGACACCACGCTACTCGTCCATTTCTAACAAGAGTAGGGCAAAATAGAGATTTAACCCAATACCAACAAAAAGTCACATCCATTGTTGGATTTTCCAATTTCTCTGATTTTCTCTGCTGATCAGAAATCTGATCGATTATTCAGCCAAAAGACTCCTTTGTCTACACCTCTAGTGAAGTTTTTGTTAACGATATTAATTTTTTTTATGAGTTTTTTGTTATTGTAAGTATCTGTTTGCTCGTATAGTTTGCTTGGTTCATTTTGTCATTCATTCTTTCTTTCTTTTTCATCGTCTGTTTGGTTGGTGAGAAAGCGTTAGAAATAATTGAAACCTTAAGTGCTGGCTATCATATATAAGTCATTGATGACTCTATAGAAAACCCATCTAACTGAACCTCTAACACGCCTACTTTTATATTTGGATCTGGAATCGGTCATTATTTTTGCAAATAGTAAAGACAATGAACAGGTTGGTTTTTTATTTCTTAAGAGTTAAAATCTCGAAAACTTTTTTTATCAGGAGCTAAATTAGATTTCATTATTTTTTACTTATATTTTCCAGTGAAAAGTTGAGTCTTTTTTCTATATACAAAGATCACGTGTAATTTTGTTCATTTTTCCTTGGCATGATGTTGCTCAAGTTATATTTAGATAATTTCAAAAACTAGTTTTACCAGGTCCTTTTGTACTCAAACTGAATAGTGTATTTAGATAACAATGTGATTTTCTTTGTTTTGGGCCTTTGGTTTTTGACACTTGTTTTGTTTGCTGGTTCTTTGCGCTGACTTGAATTCCAAATGTAAAGGAAACTATATATTTTCTTGGGGCTGAGAGGATCACAAAGGATTTAACTGTATAGTGAACATAATCTCACAGACCTATGATGATGGATGTAAAGTTAGTGTGCCAAAGTAGTTGACTGGAGTTGAGAAGTTTGCCCAGATATCACTTGTCAAAAAAAGTTGTCCCAGATGTCGTGAAATGCAGCAACTTCGCTTCTGATGAAGCAAATATTTCTGGATTTATTTGTTAAAATCTCTTCTTGGTTACTGAGTATTTGACCGTACAATTCAATGTCTAGTATGCTTCTGGTTGCAAATAAAGATTGGTTCTATCAGCACATGGGGCATGAAGATTAACACCTTTTGGAAGTTTGTGTTGGGGAATATGTGGAGACTGGTTTTAGAGCTGAAAAAGTGTTTATTGAAAATTGGCTTGACAGTTGGCTCAAGCCAAAGTTCGCTCGAGCGAAACTCAGTCCGAGAAGGTCACTCGAGTCCCGCTCGAGCGGATGGAAGACAGAGAGGTACACTCGAGTCCCGCTCAACACTCCAATCGAGTGAGACACAAACTCTAGTATTCGCTCAACCCTCGCTCGACACTCCATTCAAGCGAAGTACGCAATTTTGCCAGGATTAAGGTTTCCTCGTCGTGTGCTATTTATATGACATATTTTGATATGTCTTGTACGGCCTTAAGCATATTATGAGAGAGAACAATTGTCTAGTGAATACATATTATGTGAGAGAGCAAAAAGTCCTAGAGGGTGTGAGTTGAGATTGAGTGATTGTAATCTCTTTTAATTAATAAGATTTCTGCAGCTCTGTGAACATAGGCAATTTGCCGAACCACATAAATTGTGCGTCGTGTTCTTAATTGTGTTGCTTTTACTTTATTTGCCATCATTGATTTGTGTGTTCAATAACATTTCACAACAGTTTGTAATAACAAGTACTTTTACTTTATTTGTCATCATTGATGTGTGTGTTTCAATAACATTTCACAACAGTTTGTAATAACAAGATTCCCCCATATTCTTTAGTGGACTGCATTCAGACCATTACCATTCTGTAATATTCCTTTGTCAATCCGAGATGTAGTTTAGTTGCTTTTGTTTTAATCTATTGAATTGTTACTAGTGCTTTCGGGCCTCTTAAGAAGGGGCAAAATGATTAAAATGACATATTCTACCTGCAGATTATACAAGCTTCCTATTAAAGAAGCAATGGCTGGTTCTAGGGTTGCCCATCAAAGTTTTGAAATTCGTTCCGTTCCGGCTGGAATGGCCGGAATTTTCCGTTTCGGAACAGTGACCGAAACTGTGCAGCTATATATTTCGTACCGGGTTAAATTCCGGCGATTTTGGCTCGTTTCGAGATATTCCGGCCAAAATTCTAGAATCCGGCCGGAATTATAGTTTCGGTCCGAAACATATACATGATGGTTTGTTTGTAAATATGTTGAATCTCACAGTATATTCGTAATTTAGCTACTTTTTATCTTTTTTCCCTATTTCTTTTCTGATTCTCCCCATTCCCTTTACAAATTCATCCGAATCTCAGGCTCCCAGTAAGAAGAAATTGGAAACCTTCATCGATCTCCACTATCCACAAACTCCACACTTCGACAACGCCACCTCCACAACGTCGCAACTCGCAAGCCAACTCCTTCACGTCGCAGCTCATGTTGCTCCAACCTCAGTCCCCTGTGCGACTAATTGACGATTCCATTCCAGAATCCAAATCCAAAACTCGTACAGCTATAGTTCTAAGTTTCTAACTTCTACATGCTTTATACTCTATTTGCTTCTCTATTTTGTAACCCGCAAAGTATCTATCAATTGAAGCGGGCTTTTTGGGGGCCGTTGTGCCATGATAATTGAAGATCTGCGGTGTTGAAATTATAGGGAGATAAGAATGCTTGAACGCTGTTCTTTTGGGGGCTGTTCTTTTTGGGGGCCGTTGTGCCATTCATCAGAATCATTGATGCTAGGTGGGATAAGCAGCTTCATAGTCCATTACATGCAGCAGATTATTTTCTTAATCCTGGAATTTACTTTAACCTTTGCTTTAAAAATAAAAATGATGTTTCAAGAGGGTTTATGAATTGCATTATAAAGTTGGAACTTGATCCTGATAAGCAAGATGAGATCATTCAACAACTTGAATTGTATAAGAATTCAAATGGTGATTTTGGACAATCTTTAGCAATCCGCCAACGTTCAAAAATTAGTCCAGGTAACCTCAATATCCTTTGTTAAATAGTGTGAATCTATATTTTAATTCTTTTATTTAGTTTAAATAATAATTTATAAATGCACTTTTGTTATAGTTGCATGGTGGACTAATTTTGGAAATGAAGTTCCAACTCTTCAAAAGTTTGCAGTTCGTATATTAAGTCAATATTGTAGTGCAACTGGCTGTGAAAGAAACTGGAGCACATTTGAGTTTATTCATTCGAAGAAGAGGAATAGATTAGAGCATAAACGTTTGAATGATCTAGTATTTGTTCATTATAACTTGAAGCTACGTGAGAGGTAAAAATTTTCAAAAATAATATTTTTTACTGTTGAAAAATATGTAATATTTTCACTTACATGTGGCTTTTATTTTGGCAGAAACATAAAAAGGGGAAGAGATGCGCTGGATCCAATCAACCTTGAGAACATTGACTTGATGGAGGAATGGGTAGGTGAAGAATCAGAACTTATTGACGGAGAAGACTTGGATTGGGGAAGTATTGAGGAGCCATTAATCTCATTAAATTTCGAAGAAGGGGATAATGTTGCTCTTGATGTTGATGATGATGGTGGTGGCATTCCAGAAAAAATTTTGAGTAACATTTCAAATGTTGATCCTTATTGTCTTATGGATGAAGATGAATGATTATTTCTTTTAACAGTTAGATTGAGAACTTATGATATTTTATTGAGTTTTATAAATATGTGTGTTTAAGACTTGTATTGACTATTGAGAACTATTATTAAGTTTATCAGGTATGTATGCTTTTAAGATTTGAATTGATTTTATTTTGGAATATAGTTATTATATATTTAACTTATTCATATAACGCCTATCCCGAAACGGTACACCGAAACGTACCGGTATTGAAATATTCCGTTCCAGCGCCTTAACCGGAACGGCCACCAGAACGAATTTCAAAACTTTGTTGCCCATGCCACCTTGAAGGGACCAAGTGTTGTCAAGGAGATATGCATTGGGATTCTACCTGGTTTGGCTGCTGGTGGCCTCTGGAAAATGCATCACTGGAATGAGCAGAGGAAAGTGAGGCAATTTTATGACTTGTTGGAGAAGGGTGAGATTAGTGTTATCGCACAGGATTATATGGGTACATCCAGTTGTTTGTTCCGAATTTTGTGTCATTGCACAAGTGGCGTTCGTTGGTTGGTTGGTTCAAACTATGTGGTCTTTAGGAGGATTGGTTGATATTCTCCTCCTCCTAAGTTTGTTTAACTTGTGTTTTAAAATTTGCATTTGAGAGAGTTTTTACATCTTTCTTTCTTGAGCTTTGCTGCTCATCAATCCTATGTACCACACATTACATTTATTTTTATTTTTATATTTTATTTTATTCTTTCTAAAAAATTAAATTATTCTACTTATCATCAATACTACCACATATTTGGTGAGAAAAATAAAATAAAATAAAAATTATGTGTGGTGTGTTATGGGATGATAGTTGAATTTTTCTTCTTTCTTTATTATAAAGATTCATCTAACCAAATTGGTCGAAGAAACTACTTCCATCCTCATGAAATGCATGACAATAATTCTCGACTTGCATAAAGTGTTAGAGAGAAGTGCATGTAACTGCTCTTAAAAGAATTTAAGCGGGTTACGGCTAAAGGTATTAGACAGAAGCACATGTACTTATGCTAAAGAGATAAATATTTTTTTTATTATTTCAAATAAAAAGGATAGTATTCATTTTATATAAAACAAAAGATATTTTAATTATTTCACTTATTAATATGATATAAAATTATCAAAATATCCCATATTTTACTATAAATATATACTATCCTTTTAAAAGCGAAATAGAGTAAAATTATTTATTCCTATATGCAATTGCAAGAAACTAAACATTAATGGGTGTAAATTTAAATTGGAAAATCGAAAAATTAGACCAGATCAGACCAGACCATATCGATTGGACTAGTTTTGAACCGGTTCGGTCCGAGACTGATTCTTGTAACCGTAAAATCGGTCGGATCCAGTCCGATCCCCGTTCTATGGTTTTCAAGACTAGACCGGACTAGATCGGCTCGGTTGGAAATAAAAAAATAATATTTTTTATATATAAGTTTTATATATAATATATAATTATATATGAAATAATTCATATTATAATTTATAAATTATAACATAAAATATTAATCTTAAATATGAACATTTGTAATTTGTTTGATCACATGTTATTAAAATAATTATATATAAGATAATGTTATTATAATTTATAAAATAAAAATTTAATCTTAAAGATAAAAATTTAATTTATCATATGTTTTAAACATAAAATATATATTTAAATTATTAATAACATTTTATTTATAGCTATACTAATATATAACTAATACTGATATATTATATATAGCTAAATAATCACTATACTAAATAATCACATATAAAATAATAATATAGTAATTCTAATTAACTAATACTAAATTACTATACTAATACTATCACTATAATACTATCAATAATATAGTTATAATAAATTAAACTCACTATAACAATCAATAAATACTAATATAACAATTAACAAACTCACTATAGCTATAGTTATACTTATAGTCTAATCTAGACTATAGTTATATTATATAGCTATACTAATAGTCTAATATTAATACTATTATATAGTCTAATATATTATATAGCTATAACTAATACTAATATATATACTAATACTAATAGTCTAATATAGACTATAGTTACACTTATATTAATATAGTTATACTAAATCACTATATACTATTCTATAGTATTAGATATAAATCACCTTAATTTTTTTTTAATAGGTTAAATCACTATAACAAAATATATATAACTATATTAGTATTAGTATTAGTATTAGTATTAGTATAGTATATAGTATTATTATGATAGTATCACTATAATAGTATAATATATAGTTAGTATTATAATATAAAATATAGTATACTATATATACTATATATATATATCACTATATATATTATATATATTTATATAACTATACTATATATTATGCCTATAGACTAAAGGCCAAACGGCGTCGTTTAATTGGGCTATATATTTTACCCCCCCTCTCCCCGCTCGACCATCTCTGCTCTGCCTCTCGAGTCCCTGAGTCCCCGCAGCAGTCTCTCACGCTCGGCCCCTCTCTCACGCCGTCAACAGCCCCTCGACGTCGACACTGTTGGTCCGTTCTGTTCTCCTCCACTTCCAGTTGTTCCCGAGGCTACAGAATCACAGATATTGTTTTCCCCTCTCTCGGCGAGCTAATCGGTATGTGAACATATATATGCTTTTTAATTTTCAAAATCTTACATTTACTTCATGAATCATTACAATGTTTCAATTCATTGCTAATTGATTTATTTCATTTATGGTTTTTATCGAATTTACAGATTTGAGATTTCGGGTTTTTTACAGATTTCGAAATCTGATTAGGGTTTATATTTTATAGTTTTTTTTGTATAGCTCCCCATCAAGCTGAACCTGTATTTTATAATTGTGGAAGGTATAATTTTATATTTTAGGATTTAGGGTTTATATATGTTGTATAGCTCCCCATCGAGGATGAAAATGTATAGTTCCCCATCCAGCTGAAAATAGCTTGATTTCTTTCCTTTTTGTTTTTGTCGGTAATTTTGTTTGTTTGTTCATATATATCTGTTAGTAGATTTGAACCTGATAATATTTTTTGGGTTGCATGGATGTCAATCAGTGATTCTACTGGTTTGGTTTCTTGTGTGTTCTGTGTTTTCTTGAATCATTACAATGTTTTCTTGCATTGTGTGTATTCTCTATTTGAATTTCTTTGTGTGTATTCCGAGTGTATTCTTTTTGTGTGTATTCTTTATGATCTTTCTAGCATTGTGTGTATTCTCTATTTGAATTTTCTGTTATTGCATTGATGATTTTTCTTTCTCTATTAATCTTTATTCTGTGTATTGATATAAGGAACCCAGAAGCTTTTTCTCTTGTGCTTTGTAACAAGAGGCAGGGTACTTTGCCCTTTTGGCTTGTCGTTGCAATTCATGTACTTGAGACTCCTTTATACCAATTTATTTGTTGCCCATTGAACACTTATAAAAAAAGTCAGTTTTGGTTGATCCTTCTTTTTTTGTGTATTTTTTGTGAACTGGTATCAATATGTGCATAACTGCATATTGTAAAAACTTTAATGTGCTTCTGATTTAGGGTTTATTTTGTAGTTACAGTTTTTTTTTTTTTTAATATATCAGATTTTATATTTTTATAGCAGATTTTTCTATAGCAGTTTTTTTGTTATAGCAGATTTTTTATGGCGGCAGATTTTTTTACATGGGAGCAGTTTTTTTATGGCAGAATTTTTTTATTGTAGATGATTAAAACCGAATCGAACCGGACCGGAACCGGTAAAACTGGAAGTACTGGTTTAGGGGGGTAACCGGTGCGTAATCGGTTTTTGAAAATACAAAACCCGGTACATACCGGTTCGGTCCTAAATTTTTTCTAAACCGGACCAGACCGATTACACTCCTAAGTTATATTATATCTTTTTAAGAAGGTCAGCCTTTCTAATAAGAGTTAGGACCTGTTTGGATATAGGTGACCCCATCTCATCTAATCTCATCTAATCTAATTTCAACTAATAATCTCACTACTGTTTATAAATTATCTCAATTCATCACATCTCATCTTATTTCACTATCCAAATTGGCCCTTAACAAAATAATTATCCCTTTTGTCCATTTATGGTGGGCTTTTAAAAAATCAGAGTTTTATTAAGCCCAAGAATCAAGTGTTCTCTTTATAATGTGATCCACATGTGTTCCCAAGACTCAAAGTGATCTCAGGTGTTGATATACCTCACGCACAAAATTGGTCTCTAATTGTCATGATCCATTTTGGGCCGAAATCCTTGAAGCTCAAGCCCTACAAATGAAGAAGACAAAAAAATATGAAAAACAGAAATCCCGAATCCAAGTGCTAAATATGATAACTCCAACAAACAAACATGGGCTTTAGGAGACACCACGCTACTCGTCCATTTCTCAACAAGAGTAGGGTCAAACAGAGATTTAACCCAATACTCACCAAAAAGTCACAGCCATCACTGGGTTCCACAATTTCTCTGGTTTTTGCCACAGATTAGAAATCTGATCGATTATTCAGCCAAAAGATTCCTTTGTCTACACCTCTGGTGAAGTGTAACACCCCGTTCCCGTAGGATAGAGATGTTACTAACATTCATAACATAATGCCCGGTAAAAAGATTCATATCCTGAAATATCTCATTTATTGAAAAGCGTCAAATATTAAAACTGAACTGAACATAATTGTTTTTGAAACATGAAAGAAAAACATAAACTAAGCTAATTCTTGTGTAATTAACACTTATTCCTTTCTAAGTCTTTACACTAGATCTATTCCTAGTCCTCAAGCTCTACGTCCTCATACTCATCATATGTGACAGTTAAACACAGAAGAAAATAGAGAAACAAACAAACAAAATTGAGTCGAATACTCAGTAAATAGCACATCATGCCATAAAATATAATTTAGCCTAGCATAGACTTAATTTCTGAAGACTCTTCATGCATATATACATCATCATGGATTAACATAGCATAACTATTCATCATTAAAATGAGTGGAAACATACATAATCATGGCTATATGTAACGTGAACGCATAATAATTTATTTATCTTGTCTTAACATGTTTCACTTAACTTGCATCATCTGGAGTGAAATACGCTGGAGTCCGTGTTTCACTTAACTGAATCACATGGAATGAAATACGCTTGAGTCCGTGTTTCACTTAACTGAATTTAACGGGCATAACATGGAGTGAAACACGCTTGAATCCGTGTTTCACTTAATTGAATAATATGGAGTGAAACACGATTGAGTCCGTGTTTCACTTAACTTGTGGTTAACCACGCTTGAGTCCGTGACACTGTTTTAAAACTTCATATCTTTCTTAATACATGAGAGTTCATTAGGCTTCATGAACTTTCCTAACATGGCATATTCTTGTTCATGACATAACATAACATGACATATCCTTGTACATAGCATGGCATTTTCTTGTACATGGCATAGCATAACGTGACATGACATAACATGATCTGAACATTCCATGGCATTCCATGGCATACATGATCTAAGTACTACATGGACATGACATACATGATCTAAGTACTACATGAACATGGCATACATCATCTAAGTATTACATGATCAGGGCTTACATAATCTGGCTATTCTATTACATGGCATACTTGACTTAAATTACTGCATGAACATCTCATGGCTTCCATGTGATTTTAGTAACATTCAATTCATCAAACAACAAATTCATTCATTAAAGCATAATCTCATATTTCATCAAAGATCGTGAAAGGAATCTAACCTTGACTTGTCTCTTAGCGTAGCGTAGATAACAATCATAAGCACATCATATTTTCATACGTAACAATAATATTCACAGTATGCATGCATTTATATGATCATACTATTTACTTCTTAGTGTTACTTTCACAATCTCATGTCGTAGCTCGAGACCTATACGAGGCACTAATCGTCACTAACTTTCCTGGAAAGACGTGTCTCTAGATGCTTAAAATCATATGTAGATATAATTTAATTACACTAAGATTAATACATAATAATATTATTCAAAACTCATAACATATTTCTTGAGTTATATTAAAAATATAACTTAATAATTTTATAAAAATCCAGTTAAAAGTCAATTGGAATATTAACTAAATAATTGGCTCAGAAATAGTTTACAAAAATGATGCTTTAAATTCCTTAAATAAGTCTGGTAAAAATAAGTCTCTGCCTCATATATTTATTCAATTAAAATCTAAGCCCATTAAAACAACGTACCAGAGTGTTTTATGAAAATAAACCCAGTCCAACCTACCATATCACATAAAACACGTCCAACAAGACTTAGCTTAATAGGAGGGCATTTTGGGAAAACAAGCATAATTGGGTAGGGGCATTTTGGGAAGGTTGAAGGTAAAGGAAATAAAACATAACATAGGCTTACGGGGGGGAAAACAACAGATCGTGCAATCGGGACTCACCTAGAGAGGGATCAGCTGCGACAAAGGGTCGTGGTGGTTGGCCGAGATTCACGGTGGCTAGGGGTGGTTGGCGTCGTACTGGGCTTCTCTGGGCAGTGGTGCGGCACAAGAGAGAGAATGAGTGAGAGAGTTAGAGAGAAAATTGCCTAGCCGAGAATAACAGAGATAGGAGGGAGAAAGATTCTGGCGTGGACTTACCGGAAGGAGTGCGAGGCAGAGGGAGGTGCCTGGTCGGCGGGTTCTGTGGCTGCCGTGAGGTGATCCGACTCTTCTAGTGGTCGACGGAGGGCTGAGCAGAAAACACCGTTGCTTCTAGGATTCATGGTGGAGAGAGAACGTTGGAAAAGAAGCTTAGAGGCGTCGACGCACGTCGTGGAGGAAGGAGAGCTTACCGTCGGCATGCTCTGTGGTAGTTTCCGACAAGGTGGCTGACTTGGTATGAAGAGTAGTGCTGGGGTGGTTGTTGGGAAGTGGTTTTCTCTGTCTGCCGAGGCGTGTGAAAGTTTTATGGTTTTTGCTAAGGGTCCTGTGGGTTTCTTATAGATGATGGGAAAGCAAAGCGTGAGTCTTCAAGAGATATGCTAGGGTTCGAAGTTGGCTACACTTTGGAAACTATTCCTACGAGGATACAAACACTGAGAGGATTTCTTTGAAGAGTTTGAGTTGGAGTTGGGAGTTGGTTTCCCATTAGGAAACTTATTCAACTAGGAGATAAAAGGAATACTGCTTGAAGAGTGGATGAATTCCATAAGGAAACAGACACTATTTCCAAATATATCTTAATAATAACCTTACTAATAATAATAATAGTAAAAATAATAAAAATTCTAAATTCTAAATCTTATTCTAGGACCAGTATGTTACATGAAGTTTTTGTTAACGATATTGATTTTGTTTTATGAGTTTTTTGTTATTGTAAGTATCTATTTGCTCGTACAGTCTGCTTGGTTCATTTTGTCATTGATTCTTTCTTTTTTTTTTCATCGTCTGTTTGGTTGGTGAGAAAGCGTTAGAAATAACTGAAACCTTAAGTGCTAGCTATCAGATATAAGTCATTGATGGCTCTATAGAAAACCCATCTAACTGAGTCTCTAACACTTACTTTTATATTTGGATCTGGAATCGGTCATTATTTTTGCGAATGGTAAGGACAATGAACAGATTGGTTTTTTTTTTTTTTTTTTTTCTTAAGAGTTAAAATCTAGGAACTTTTTTTATCAGGAGCTGCCTTAGATTTCATCATTTTTTACTTATATTTTCCCATGAAAAATTGAGTTTTTTTTTCTATATACAAATATCACGTGTAATTTTGTTCATTTTTCCTAGGCATGATGTTGCTCAAGTTATATTTAGATAATTTCAAAAACTAGTTTTTCCATGTCCTTTTTTAGATAGCAATGTGATTTTCTTTGTTTTGGGCCTTTGGTTTTTGACACTTGTTTTGTTTGCTGGTTCTTTGCGCTGACTTGAATTCCAAATGTAAAGGAAACTACATATTTTCTTGGGGCTGAGAGGATCACAAAGGATTTAACTGTATAGTGAACATAATCTCACTGACCTATGATGATGGATGTAAAGGTTAGTGTGCCAAAGTAGTTGACTGGAGTTGAGAAGTTTGCCCAGATATCACTTATCAAAAAAAAGAAGTTTTCCCAGATGTCGTGAAATGCAGAAACTTCGCTTCTGATGAAGAAAAATTTCTGTGTTTATTTGTTAAAGTCTCTTCTTGGTTACTGAGTATTTGACCGTACAATTCAATGCCTGGTATGCTTCTGGTTGCAAATAAGATTGATTCTATCGGCACATGGGGCATGAAGATTAACACCTTTTGGAAGTTTGTAATAACAAGATTCCCCCATACTCTTTAATGGACTGCATTGAGACCATTACCGTTCTGTAATATTCCATTTTCTATCTGAGATATAGTTTAGTTGCCATTGTTTTAATTTATTGATTTGTTACTAGTCCTTTGGGGCCTCTTAAGAAGGGGCAAAAAGATTAAAATGACATATTCTACCTGCAGATTTTACAAGCTTCCTATTAAAGAAGCAATGGCTGGTTCTAGGGTTGCCCATGCCACCTTGAAGGGACCAAGTGTTGTCAAGGAGATATGCATTGGGATTGTACTTGGTTTGGCTGCTGGTGGCCTCTGGAAAATGCATCACTGGAATGAGCAGAGGAAAGTGAGGCAATTTTATGACTTGTTGGAGAAGGGTGAGATTAGTGTTATCGCACAGGAAGAATAAATCTTTCCTAGTTTCTGTCATGATTATATGGGTACATCCAGTTGTTTGTTCCTAATTTTGTGTTCCCTTCCATCTGGCTCCCGACTCTTAAGATGAGCCTATTTTGGATTTTAAGCGAATAATATGTTGTACTCATTTGCAGACTGCAGTGTTTGCTTTAAATAAACACGGGAAATTTTATGGTATTTGCTCGTAGTTTCTCTTATGATTGTTCAAGGGGAAAATCGAAAATCAAATTGTTTAAAGTTACGCTGCATGGGTACAACTCACTTCCACAACTTGAATTAAACAGACCTGTGGAGATAGACAAGCTTGATATTTTTTGAGACTTGGATGCACAGTTCTTGTATTATCTTATGTTCTAGGTTAACTTATTGACTGCTGAGCAATGTGTTCCCAATTTTACTGGCAAGTTGTTCAACCAGAGATATGCTTCTCTCTGCCCCGGGCAGGGTGGGATGGTTTTCCAGCCTTGCTCCCACCCTCTGCATTTTGCTCGTGCGCCCACTAGTCGCATAAAAATTCAATTTAATCCATCAAAATATTTCTCAGTCAAAAAAATGAGAAATGTTTGATCCCATGTGAGTCTTACAAAAGGAAGTTTACAAGCTATGTATGTGATATGTTAGATTTACTGTATAACAAAAACATTCAATAAAAAAATACCAAAATCAGTCAAAAAGAGTAAAAGGATGCTTGGGGAATAAGATGGGAGGAGATAAGATTGAGAAATTTGTGAATGGTAGGAAATTAGTTTGAGTTATGATGTTTTATTAGGTTTTGTAAAAAGTGAAAAAAAAGTTGAATTAAAATATTATTAGAATATATTTTTTTAATATTATATTTGTTTTGAGATTTTAAAAAGTTAAATTATTTTTTATATTTTTTTTGGAAGTTTAAGAAAAGTTGTAATGATTAGATGAAAAAATTAAAAATTAAAAATTAAAAAATGTTTGTAATGTTTGAGAATAAGATGAAATGAACCTCTTCCTAACAACAGTAAGAACTTCAGTAGTCACTCACACTGCCGGGCAGAGGAACGGCGGAACAGAGTTCAAGCAGCCCATGTTTCCAAGAGAGGAGAAGAAGAGATTGGAAATTAAGGTTGATGAACAAGCCCTAAAAGTAAAAGGGTTGGTTTCATAGTTTAAGCTTTAAAAAGTTTTCATTTTCCAAAAAAAGGACGGACATGTGTTTAACGGATAGACATATTCCCACTCGTTTCCCGCCCATCTTTGGTAAAATTAGTTAGAAATTCCCTGCCCAAGTAAAAGGGGTGCAAAATCCTCCCGTTATCTTGGGAGTTGGCTGGCTGGGTGGTATACCCCAACTGCTATGCCCAACCCAACGTGTAATATCAAATATGTCCAAACTTATATGAACACAACACACACACACAGACTGAAATTGTTGCTCATTCTGCCATATCTAGTACAATAAATTCACAGATGAATGCTACAACCGATAGAAAATCCTTCAAATTACACCTTCGAGCGAAATAATGAGCTCTTATGCACTTGGACAACAAATAATTTTGTGCAAAAAGCGTTTTATGGGCACGAGCAACTAATACAGAAAATACATCCCATAATCCACAACTTACTTATTGCCAGCAACTCATTATTCTCGATGCCGTAGAGCTTAATAGATCAAATGACATTTTGTGTTTCAATTATGAGTTAAGACTTCAGAAGCAGAATTCAAAAACACAAAGTTGATGTCCGTCTGCACTGTTCCAAGCCGACTGACTTCGATTTGTACACCATATTCGTGCTCCAGCTTTACCACCTGGTGGCCAATGATTGGCAATTTAATCTACACCTCATAGTTCAAAGAATTACGTAAGGAACCCGGGTTAAACGAAATAGGATAAATTATAGGCAATCCTAATGTATTTGAGGCTTAAGTTTGCACAAACCAGGTATGAGCAGACAAGTATTAATGGCAAATTATTATCATGCAATTGGCTACAAATTATTGATATCCAGAGTTAAACAAGTGGAGGCCTTAGTCTATATTATACACGACTTGAAAACTTAACCCACAACATATTTGACAGATAAGGGTAGCCAAGATCAAATAAATTGGCAAATAAAATTTGGTGGGATCTTTTTACAGATGAATAACTTGACAATGACGTCGGAGAAGAATAATGACCTTGGAAGGTTATGAAGTTTTGTTATCTTACTTTTGTTGTCCAAATATTTTCTTCTTACTCCATATATGTTTCAAGAAATTACCATAATGATGACCTAGGATGAAGTTCTTCACATTCAAAATGTGATGCCTCTGGACCACCGCATCCACTAGCAGCAGCTGCTTCACTTTTGGAATCAGTAGCCCCTTTGCTTGAATCATCTTTAGACGTGGGATCAACATCTGCATTTACATCAGAATTATTTGACACACAATATTTCTGTAGCCATCTATCAGTTTCCCAGAGGACATGCATGATACTCTCCCGTGAGGCATAGCCATGGCTCTCAAATGGAAGAATCACTAGGCGACAAAGGGCACCATGACCTTTCAGAGCGTTGAAGAAACGATCAGACTGCAGGGAATACCAAATACAAAATTAAGAGTGCAAGTAAAATGTGAACAAGAAAGAAGTGGCAAGTAAAGAAGTAGGTAAACAAGAAAAGAGCTAGGCCAAGGAGAATAGGTTCAATCTCAGCACTACGAAAAACTAATTTTAAAAGGTGAAACTAATCAGTTAAAATCCATTAAGGACACTTGGATAATTCAATCCTTAATAGAATTGCAAGAAAAATGTTTCTTTTTTCCTGTTTTACCTGCATCGTTAAAGTTCCAGGATTATTGTCTTCTTCTCCGTGGATTAGCAATATTGGCTTCTTAACTCTATTAGCTGACATGAAAGGACTCATCTCCACATAAGTGGTCGTGGCCTCCCAAAGAGTTCTGTCTTCATTCTACACAAATAGAGCTAAGAAGTCACTAGACCATCAAGAATTTAGATACGACACTAGGGGCAAAGAAACAGTTCAACTACAAGCACCTAGTCAGTTGAGTTAAAAATATATGCCATCAGTGTCCTACCTGAAAACCAAAAGGAGTAAGTGTTCTGTTGTAAGCACCAGAGCGAGCAATTCCACAACAGAAAAGATGAGGGGCATGTGCTAAGAGATTTGCAGTCATGAATGCACCATAGGAATGTCCCCCAACAGAGATTTTGTTTGGATGAGCCACCTTAACAAGGGAAGCACTTGAGTGCTTTGGATCAAAAGTTCACGATCGAATTACAGAAACAAAATTCTTATAAAAAATGAATCAGCTTACTCCACGTTGGATAACTTCCTGGACTGCAGCCTCCGCACTCGCAACCAACTGCTCTACATACCTACTCAAGGTATTTCAAATAGAGATCATGAAACTAGAAGTTAATAGTGTTTTTTCTTTTTATCGAAACTTCAAATAGCTGGAAAAGAAAATCATGCACAACCAAGCTTCTATGAAAGCTCATGAGACTTGGGATATATATAAAGGTTGTCAGTTTTTTCTCCCAGGCAAGATAACATCATAGTATATTAAAGGTGTAAAACGGGGGTGGGGCCCAATAACATTTGTTCCAACAAAAGACAAACTGGGAATTAGAGTCAACAAATTGGTCACGTCCAATAGCTTAAAACACCACAAAAAGGACCACGCTAAATATCTCCATTCCCTCAAGTTGGGGAGCATGAACAAATGGCAACTCCAGACAAAAAGGGCAAAGGATCCCATGTTTAATGAGGATAGATGTGAGAGTCATTCCTTAAAGAACAGACGGAAAGAATAATCCCGACTGCAGCAACGCAGCACATGAGGTTCAAGCGTCAATGGAAATGGACAGATGATGGTGGGACTGGGCAAAAAGAGGATGAGGGAGATAGTGGTGGTGCGCATGTGGTGAGGTGGATGCTAGAAACCGGAAAATCTAACTTCTCACCTCATTCCAAATCACTCTCTACAAAGGCTTTCTCATACTCAGTTTAGAGCGTCTCTTGGTGGGAAAGATCCAAGCCTTTAATGGTCATAATTTTTTATTTTTTGTGTTAGAACGGTGAGAAAGAAATTTCACTTTCACTTATTTCCCACTAAGGTTTTTTCATACTCACTTGCCTAGTTTGGTAGATGATCGATCTCATCTCATCTCATATAATCATTTAACTTTCCCAAACTCACACACAAGATATAATAAACAATTCAACTTTTTCAAATCTTAAAACAAAAATAATATTAAAAAATAATATTTTAACAATATTTGTTTCAACTTTCAACTTTTATTACATCTTATCTGTGTAACCAAACGAGACCTTAGGGTCTGTTTGGAGTTGTGTTAGGAGTCTTAAAAAGTACTTAAATAGACTTAAAAGCGACAAGTCTTAAAAAGTGCTTAGATAGATTTAAAAGCACTTTAATGATAAAATTATGTTTTTTGATTGATTCATATTAAAGTATCTTTTAACATTTAAAAAAAAATACATTTAAGGAAAAGCTAAAAAGTGCATTTCAGAATTGATACTTTTCCTCAAACGCACTTTTTCGCATTTTCGGAATGTAGTTACACTTTAAAAAAAAAAAATCAATGGGTGAAAATACCCATATAACTTTCAAATAATTACAGCTTTGCCCTTGTCTTATCATATTGAGTGACAATCCCATTTTATCAGTATTTTATATTTTAATTTGAATTTCAAATTTTAAAATTTTTATTATTTTCTGTAGCTGACACGTATGGTTATGTAATAAAATTGTCAGTATAGGTAGCATTTTCCTATCTTTAAAAAATCAAATGACCTTTTATATCATTTCTCAAAAAGCATTTTATTAATTTGTTTCCAAACAGCTGTAACAGGTCTAAAAGTGTTTTAGACATATGGTTACCAAACAGTAAATAACTTTTTAATAATATTGTTTATTACTTTAAGCTCTACAACTATAAGCCTTAAGCTAGAAGCTATATTAGCCACCGCAATCTCAAACATGCTTTAAAGACTTCCTTCTCACAAACTTGCCATCGTTGTTGAGGAATGTGCTTCACGCATTTTCTCTTATTTGGTTAAAAATATGATGAATTTCCTTGTCATCAATCATATGAAAATTCTAATGAGCGCATAAAGGCATTTTACCTTATCATATGATTAGAATGGAATCCCACGTCCTTGAAACTATTTGTATGTTCTTGAAAACATTCAATCAAGTTACCTGTCATTTGCCTCCTCATTGCCCTCGCCAATAATAGGAATTGTTGGTCCTGATAGAATTGCAAACCTGCACGTATCTGAGCAATCAGAATTGGTATATCATGTTCACAACAAACCAGAAACTCAATGGAAGCAATGAGAAAGAGAATAACGACGACACGCCAAAGACACCCAAAGAGAGTATAAGCAAACAATGGGGATAAATCATGCCTTCTAGCCAGCCAAAGGAGGGGTGACGTAGGACCTATGCCAGCAAATTCATTAGGAGAACCACGAACTTGTCCAGCAGCATCTTTGCTTTTAAATTCTCCAGGGTAAGACCAAATCAGACATGGAAGAGGGCCATCTTTTGATGGATCATAGCCTGGTGGCAGATATAACGTTGCAGTAAGTTGAACCCCATCCTTTCTCTGATACCTGATCATCTCTTTCTGCAATGATGTGAGTTGTGGGTAGGGATGAGGGAAATTCGTGATTTGACATGCTTGTTTATCTGGCCAGATCAGGATGTAGTACTGGGTGTTTTCAGTTTTTGACTCTTTGGAAGTCAGTATTTTCAACTGATCAAGACGCAAATCCCCTTCTTTCTGATCAGACATTAAAGCAACAACAGTCTCATAATACTTTTCTTTGTCACTCTGCCATATCCGTTCTTTGTTGCCTGTATTTCTGTTAGTATTTGGTTTAGAACCCTATGGCAGCAACAATGAACATTTGGAAAGGAACACGCCAGAAACAAGAACTATTAAGAAACTTACATGTCAAACAGATCAAGGAATGGAATGTTCCCTTCAGGTGTAGCACCACTTCCGTTCAGTAAAATATATGTGCTTTCATCATTTTCCTTACTTACCATCGCAATCACATAAGTTCCGGTGGGAGTTCTCCGCAGCATTGGAGAGCCAGGATCCGAGTACACATCTTCTGATGATCTATCAAATAGAATACGTGGACTAGAATCCTCAGATCCAGGAGAAAGCACCCAGGTTCTCACTCGCCGTGTTTTGTACCAAGATTCATAAACTAGAGCCAGAGAATCATCACACCAAGAAATGCCTCTGTAATAATAGAAAAGGTAACATACATTAAAAAAAGGGCACAGATAGCTTTAAGATTGCATATTTTGTGTTTATCGTGCCCGACAGAAACTTTGACCATGGACATGAAAGGCAACTATCCCTAGCATCTGACCATACATTGGATTTGGTGGGTATTATAAGATCCGGAAGTCTAGGAATAAAATAAGTGCCTAAGGCATCGCATCGATAGTATAGGTACATACAAACACCATCAAGCAACTATCCTGGGCAGAAAGTGTAAAGGTCCAGAATTTAACATGAATGAGCGGCCGATGTATGGTTATCAAACTTTTTTCTATATGACAGGTTAAGGCATGATTATCAAGCACATGCAAACATACACATTACTATGGAATAGTTGAGTTCGCTGATGTGGACCATAATACATCTCCAACAAGTATTAAACCTATCATCACGTATCCATGCTACATTAGTACTTTCTTGAGGTTGGCAAGTCTTCTAAAACAAATTCTTGATAAACATCATAGCCATATAAATAAAACAGAGGTCAAATAATGTCAGAATTCTTCCAGCAACTTCAGCTTCAGACATTTGTGAGAAGATAACCGTGGATAAAACATCAATCATCTAGCTCATATTCATACCCATAACGAAGATCAAGTTGGTGTAAGATGGCTGGCTGTTCACCTTCTAGTGGCTCAGCAGGCTGTGTATAAACTATATCACGTGGTGAAACTTCCACTTTTGCATCACCGCCATCTTGCGTCTCTACCCTGAAAAAACCTCAAAACAGTCAGGAGGAATCCAAACATTTTTTTAAACATAAAATAAAAACCCAAGCATTTTAAAGTGAAATAAGTAGCTGAATGTTTACAATGATGTGGAACAAATCCCTGTAACTTGTTCTGCATTATTTTATACAACACTAAACAAAATCCTACTGATTCTATTTTATAATCTGTAATTACCAAATAGAGTGGGAACACAAAATAGTACAGCTATTTTTTCCCCAGACGCACTAATAGAATCTCAGATATGTACCAGTAGAGTGTTGATGGCTTATCTGCTCTCCAATTGATAGAGCGCATCCCTTTTCGCACACTATTGGATGCAATGGGAATGTCCTCAGCAAGTGGCAAATCACAGAGTTCCCTAACAAACTTCCCATCAGTTGTCCACAAATCAACCTTCTTAGGAAATCTTCCGCACGGTACAATGAAAGAGTATGGTCTGTGAATTGAACTAATCAAAAGGTACTTCCCATCTGGCGAGGGATCCATTGATGTGTACATGGCTGGTGGGCCGATTTCCTTCACTGTCCCATCCACAGAAGCCAATACAAGTTGTGTAGTTGTATAGTAGTCAAACAAATCTTCGTCATATTCATCTTTAAGCAAATCCTGGAATGTCCTAACTTGAATAATGTTTTTCTGCTCATTGGATTGTATCTTTGGGCCAGGGGGAACCAAAGGTTTACTTGGGGGGGCTCCACGGGATAAGGGGATGGTGGAAACTAACAGAGTAGAATTGTTTACCCAAACAAAATTGTCAAAAACCGCATTTAGATAGATATTGGGCGACTGAAACAAAGGTCTAGCATTCCCAGTCTCCACATCAGCAACCCATACTCTAAGCTTGCTACCAGTGTTTTCTTCCTCATCAACTCGGATGCTGAATGCCAAATGCTGACCATCAAGTGACCAAGTAACAAAATTGATCTTCGCACCATCGGGGTAACCATGTACCTCTTTCTCTGGCCCTAGGGTACCATCGGGCATTAACTGATGAATTCCAATACCCGTATAGAATGACATCCGACTCCTAGTATTATATCTTCCATCAATACGAATACCAGCCAACTTTTCCTCCGGTCTTGCTAGTTCTGCCAACGGAGGCAAAGCTCTCCGCTTAAGAAACAGTATCTTATCCCTGTGTGGCGAGAATGACAATGCAGGAAGCGGAGGAGCATCCACGATGTCCTTGATCTCCGGTGGAGGAAGACAATATCCAACTCCCAGTGTCGACTCGTCTGCATAATTTGAATCCAAAATACAAGTCAGCCACTTTCGATACAATCATCGTCTACACATATAGCAATAAGCATTCCTTGCAAAGATCATTTAAAGTCAAACTTGATAGTTGATCAATTGGATTCCATTGGAAAACAGTAACAGGACTAGTTCGAGAATGCAAGAAATAAAAGTTCAACGGGACTGCGAGCTGGAGAAAGTTCCAAATTAAATCATCAAACTCAAGGAATTAGAAACTCAAAAAAAAAATATCCCTTCCACAATCAGACCCGTATAGCAAGAAAGATTATCAAGTTCAAAAGCTCTTGTGTTTACCAAAAACGAGATTCTTTAATTGACTAAACAAATTATCATCATCCCGGAAACAATTCCACTGCTTAAAAAATGAAACGAAAGCAAGTAACCAAAATCCCATTTTCTAAGTTCTATTTCAAATTACCTTCATTTCCATTCGGAGCAGTATTGGAAGAAGAAGAAGATACGGCGCCGTTGGAGGCTCCTCCGCCGTTGTCTTCACCGGCCAAAGCGTTGACGGGGACGAAATTGGTGAATCGAGAGGCGGTCATGGTGGAGGCGGTTTTGAGGGGGGAAAAGGCGTTTCTGAAGGGACGGAGAGCGAGGAATGCGGGATGAGAGAGGGAGAGAGAGGAAGGGGAAAAGGGAGGGGAGCGAGCAGAGACGGAGAGAGCAAGGAGAGAGAGGCTACGATGATAGACTTTGTGAAGGTGCATCATCGGTTTTTAGAGTACGGAGCGGTGCAGTTTGGAACTTTGTACTTCACTTTATTCTTCTTTACTTTTTCGTGGGGTGTCGTACTATCGCTGCTTGTTCGGTATAGGTTTTTGCTATTCAACTTTTCAATACTTTATATTTTATTTATTTTTTTAAATTTTTATTATTTTTTAATAATTTTTTTAATTTTTTTTAAGTTTTTTCCTTTTAAATTATTTTAAATTTTCTATTCATTATTTATATAATAAATATTTAATAAAATAAAAATATAAAATAAAAATATAAAATGTTGAATATTGAGATATTGGAAAGATTTATTATATGAAAATCTACTTCTAAGTAATTATATGCACTAATACTTGTATTTATTTAATGTAATTAGTTAGAAAATAAATTTTATTGAAAACAGTGTTAATTTAAATTTAGAATATAAATGCAACAACATTAATACATACATCAGTACGCAAATTTGTTTATCCATAACAAAACTCTTAATTTATTTAACGCTCCGGTTTATATTAAAAATTCTTCTCTCATCTCATTATTATTTTTAAAATTTGTATATAAAATATAATAAAATTTTAAAATAATAATAATATTAAAATATAATATTTTAATAATATTTTATTCAATTTATCTAAAATCGTCTCAATTTATCTCTAAATCTAAATGGGATGAACGATAATTGATTGACTAAATATATTCATAATAATAAAAGTAATTTTTATAATTTAACTTATGAAGTAACGTTTTGTAATTTTATTTTTTATAGAATTTAGTTGTGGTTAAAACATTTTTGTAATTTAATATTATGTTCTTTTTAACGAGTTAATTTTATGTAAAAATAATAATTAAAAATATGAATAAGTTAATAACATCTTTCCTATTGAAATGTCAATTCCAAAATATTCCTTTAAACAAGTGTGCCAATTACCTTTTCGATGGAATCTCACCCTCAAGGTCTCTCTCTCTAAAAAAAAAACCTCCATATCTTATTTTTATTGAAGGCTTTTCCTCTTTTTCATTTCCTTTTCTCTCTCTTTATTTTTTTATTTTTATCTATCCACTTTTATCTATCAAGATAATTCTCTTCTCTTAGTTTATTTTATTACATTCAAGGTTAAAAAAAATAGATCTATAATTTTCCGACAACTCTCAAAAGACATACACAGCACAATAAGACTCTCAAGCTGCAAGTTGTTCAGAGGATAATAGCAGTTTTGAGAAAATCACCTCGTATGATCCTCACGTGCCACTCACAATTGCATTTGGTCCTCACGTATCACCCCTTCCGTCAGCTCTTCTCACCACACGCGTCAAATCATGAAAATCGCCACCATCAAATCTTTCATATCTGATTTTTGTAGGTGAAAATTGACAAACATGTTACCTTCATACGCAGTCACAGATTTTGAAATCTAACATAATTGGTCAAAATTTTAATTCATCATTTTTCGCATCTATCCTACTGTTTTTCTTATTGTTTAGTAAAAAAAAAAAGAATTTGTCTCTTATACGTTTGTTTGAAGTCAAGTCTTCTCTTTTTATAAAAGATGATGTTAAGTCTCTGTTTAAGTATAGTGTTATTTCTTAAACATTTATCTATATAAAGTATTAATAATAGTGAAGATCGGACTAGTTATAAAAAAAATATTGTACTAATAAAACTCTAAATATACTAATTGGTTTATGAGAGAATGATTTATATAGAGATATTCCTACAAGTGTTGGTCACGGATGTAAATTTCTATTATGATAATTTTCCTTAAAAACAAAAAAACACAATTGCGCCTTAAAAGTCAAGTGACACAAGTGGTGCGTGCAAGCCACCCAAAATGTTGAGTAAAAGAAAGTTGCCATTCTTTGGGAAAATAAAAGCTCTCCCCTTCTCTTTTCTTTCTTTAGAAGAAAGCGACGCGTAGCACAATCTTGTCAACATGCCTCGAAGATATTTTATAGTTCCCAGACAATACCATGCTGGGGATACAATCATACATATGAAGAGTAATATGAACTATTAAATTATTAATTATAAGTTTTAGATTTGAGTCTTCTACGTGTTTTTTTTTCTTTTTTCTTTTTTTTTAAAGGTAAATTCTACTATAAAATAGCATAAAAATTATTTTTCTTATATGATCTATTTTTTGCATCAGATTTGTGTGATGCTTCTTTTTTCTTTTTTCTTTTTCTTTTTTTCTAAACAAACAAACTTCATTAAAATAAAAGATAATACATGTTAAAGAGGGTGGGATTTTTCAACAAAATACTCCAAAACAACAAATACAATACAAATGTGGTGAAAAAAAATGGTTCTGAGACGAATTTCTTAGTCTTCACCCAAACCTTGCTAAGAGAGAACCGTTTTAAAAGATGTTTTGAAAGTAAACCACCGCTAGAAAGCGGTGCAAGTGGATGCACTGTAGTTGAAAGTCTTGAGGTAATTGTTGGTGAGATCATTAGTCTCTCTTACAAGATCATCGGTTAGGGAAAGTAATAATCTGAATAGACCGGTAAAAGAAGAGCAGATATACAGAGGAGGAACAGTCAACCCACACCTCTGGAGTAGCGCGTGAGGAGCACCCGTTAGTGGAATGGAGGAGGTGTTTGGCCAATCTGAAGGATCGAAGGATGGGAATTCTACTGGTGTGACGCGTGTAGCCGGCGGAGCTGTAGGAGTGCGACAGCGTGTGAAGACCACGTGCAGAAACAAACTGCACATAAGGGCCACGCGCAGACATATTGGGCGCGGTTCAGCATTGTCCTAGTAGATCGGCGAACGGGGAACATCATGGTGGGACATGTGTCGACTGTTCATGGTTAGAGTGTAGCAAATCTAAGAAAATTCACGTCGGTGGAAAAATACTACCATAAAAATATATTCACAAATAGGTAGTGGAAAAAAAAAAACGAAAAGGAAATTGAGAGGAGGTAGAGCTTCTCTGTCTAACTCATATGTATTTTGAGAATATGTTAAATTATAACATTTTTGTGTGATGCTTACGTAACTATAACTTATATAAATCATTACTCATTCATGAAATGAAACCTTGATTATCTTGAATCTCAATGGCTCATCAATTTGACCGTGAACTGTAATTACGCACGATCTATCTTTTCAACTTTTAACACAAGTTGTTCTTATTTTTTTTCCCGTTTTATATATAATTAAGAACAGATCATACGTATTTCAATAAGTAGATTCAATTTATCAATTTCTTTGGTAAATAATAAAGAAATAAGAACTTTAATTAGAATAAAAAAAATGGTCCAAATTAAAAAACAATATGTCAGATTAAGATTGGTTAATATACTGTTGATTTTTAAACTTAAAAATATTAAAATATTTAATGTTAAGTAAAGAATAATGTAAACTATTACCATTATTAAATATATGAGTTCGATTGTCTAAATTTAAATAAAAATGTATCATGGTGACTTGAACCAATGCATGCATCTTGGAGATAGGAGCCTTAACCGTTTGCCAACCAAACAAGGGGTTGTGTTTTTTGATGAACTATAAACATTTTTCAATGTATTCTCTAATATTTGAGAAGTTGTGACTTCTCAAAAGTGTTCATTCATTTTAATTATGACTTTTCACAAATATCCTTTCATTTATATAAGTTGTGATATTTCATAAATACCATTTCATTTATATATTATGACTTTTCACAAGTGTCATTTTATTCTTATTAGGGTTGCTACCCGCATGGTTCGGTGCGAGGGATACCCTTCCCTGCACCCCGCCCTGCCCCCCACTTAGGCCAACACATTGAGTCTAAAAAAAGTTTTTTTGATCTAAAAATATTTTTTTAGACCCAAATTATAATATGATTAAAATTATAAATAATAAATTAAAATTTATAAATACAAAAAGAACTTAAATTCATTAGAGTTAGATTTTGGATTGTCTTGACCTCATAGGCCAACCTTTATATAGGAGATCAAAGCAATACAATAGTCATCCTTAAGCAATGTGAAGCGGGGTAGCCCGCCTGCCTGCCCGTGCGGGGGCGGAGTAGCGGGGTATGAGGCCCCGCTGCCCACCCCTAGTTTCAGTTGTGACTTTTCACAAGTGTTATTTCATTCTATATTAATAAAGAACCCCACCCACAAATTTATTCACTCCAAATTCTCTACAAAAATTAGAGAAACACTTCCTCATTCTTTTTGTCTTTCTTTATTTAGGTTTTGGCTATTTTATATCAGGTTCGAAGATTTCCTTTTGTGTGCACCGACAAAGAGATTAACGAGAATCAACGTTGTTGTATCTTGGAAGTAAAATGTCAAAAAACCTAATGCATGTTTAAATTTGGAGGCAACAAAATCTACTCTAAAAAAATATCACAACGTGCCTCGACATCGGGTTTTATCTTTCTAATTTGTTATTGTTATTAGGAGTGTAACCGATCTGGTTTTAGACAAGTTTTAGGATCAAACCGATATACATCGATTTTACATTTCCAATAAATGATACCGTACCGGTTACCCTCTTAGACCGGTACTTTCGATTTTATTGGTTCGGTTTGGTGTTCTAATTTTTAATATATATTAAATTTATAATATTTATACTTATATATATTAATATATATAAATATTAGTAATACACTAATACTATTAATATATAGTAATACTATTAGTATATAGTAAGACTATTGGTATAGTACTATTACTATATGTTAGTGATAATATAATAATTAATATACTAATGTATATTAATATTACTAATATATTTATCAAAATGAATATTGAAAATTTATTAAGCCATAACATGTAATTGATATATATTATCAAATAAATGTTCATGTTTAAGATTAAAAATTAAAATTTTATATTATAAGTTATAATATAACATTATTTCATATATAATTATAATTTATAAAAAATATATATAATATAAAAAATATTATATATAACATTAAAAATTAATTAAAAAAATATAAATATGCAAACCGGTCCAGTCCGGTCCTAGAAAACATAAAACCGAGACCTTTAAATTGGAGGAATCAGTCCAAAATTGGACCGAACCAACCGGTCCGAGCCGGTTTTTCAGTTTTCAGATTCATTTTTACAATCCTAATTATTATCTTATATATTCTCTAGTTTATGAAACGTTTATATATAGATAATTTATTACTCAAAATATTTCCAACATATACTTCATTTTCAAATTCATCCGCAAGCCCATCGTGGCTCATTCTACCTTTTCTTTTATGAGGTCTAACATCGGCCATATTCACCCATTTTCGGCCGGTTGTTCAAAAGGCCCCAGCTTTATGGTTAGACAACCGAGTTTAGTCTTTTCCTAAATTGAAAAAGTTAAATTATTTTTTGTGTTATTATTTCTAAGTTTAGAAAATTTATAATAATTAGATGACAAATTTAAAATTAAAAAGTGTTTATTTTTTAGTGGTGTTTAGATATTAAGATGAGACTAAATGGGTTAAGATCAATATCTCAATATCCAAACAGAACCTAAAGACTCGTCTAGATACTAAGAATATTTGTGAATAATAATGAAATAGTATATGAATAGTAGTAAATATTTTGTGAATGATAGCAAATAGTGATAAAGTAGTCTAAAAATATCTGAGAACAGTTATATTTCCCAAGCTCTAAGGGGTTATTTGGAAAATAATCGAATTTTATTTCATCTCATCTCATCTCATCTCAAAATGTTTCATCATTTTCTTTCAAAACATCACTCAAATATAAATACTTTTTAATTTCAAATATTCAACTTTTCCATTTAATGATTACCTAATTATTACAACTTTCACAAGCAAAACACAAAAAATAATATTACTTTTTCAAATTTTTTAAATACAAATTATATTATAACAATATTATAACTTTATAATATTTTTATTCAACTTTTTATCTCTCATTTTTCAAAATCTAATAAAATATCTTGACTCAAACAATTTTACTACTATTCACAAACCATTTCATTATTATTCACAAAATTCTCATATCATGTTATTTCTGAAACATCCTCTAAGAGTTTTTTTGGATAACGAGGTTTTTTAATATATTTTCAAAACTTGTCATAATTTCCTTATCAAACATCACTCAAACTAGGGGTGGGCTCTGACTCCGACAGAGTCCAAATGTCCAACTCCAACCCCTGACTCTAACCAAAGTCGAAAACAAAGTTGAACTCCAACTCTAATTCCGACTCCGATCGGAGTTGTCGAAGTCGAAGTCGAAGTTTCAGAGCTAGGCTTTATTTTCCAATTTTCTTACAACTTTTCCAGCATCCAAACAACACCTAAATATTTAAAACAACATCCAAACAACACACGGTATACGAAAAAAATAAACAAATCAAAAAAACAACATCCAAACAACGTCAAAGACAAGATCAAGATTAAGGGTTGGATCGAAAAGACTTTCCCAACATCCAAATAACATCAAGGATTGGATCTAAAGGAAGTTATGTGGCAAAGATGAGATCTTTCTGTGGCAGAGATGAGATCCGGAGTGGGTAGAGACGAGATCCAAAAGGAAACTTGTAAAAGAAGGAAAACGAAGGCTTCGTTACGAAGCTGTTGTCAAAATGAAAAAAAAAAATCCTTTCTCTTGATCAAGGCTTTTCCTTGATCTCATGTCTTCATTTCTCTTGTTTTTCCTTAAGGTCAGACGATTTGTAGAAGAAGAAGAAAGAAGAGGAAGAGAGGAGACTAAGTTGAGAAAGAAACTGAGTAGAATGAAATGGGGGTTAGGGTTAGGGTTATTGAAAATAAAATGATGAATATATATTAAGAGAAAAATGGCATTGTTTAAGAAAGTTAAAAAAGAAAAGAAAGAAAAGAAAAGAAAAGAAAAGAAAGAGAAATCGGTGTAGTGGGTGTGGGGGCTTGAATGCATATACGAGGGGTTTAAAATATTATATCCCAACGGGCCAACCATTAGGCTATTTAGTAATCTATAACATACCTTACAAAATAAAATATATGAACTATATTTGTTAATGTCGTATTTCTTACTCCTTTGAACAAAGTTTCAGTAACTTAGGTCAAAACTAGGCCTGCGAAAATAGAGAAGAAGACAATTGAGAGAGGGTGCCTTTAGGACCGAGGAGTCTCCAATACCAAAGTTTGTAAAGTGTTTTGGAAGTTTGTAAATAAGTGAGAGAGTTTAGGGATCAGAGAGATTTTCTCGTACCTGGAAGCTGCTATTTATACCGGGAGTCTGAGGGGCTCCCATAGAGTCCGTGTCATTTTAATGTTCATTTTGTCAAAATCATTTAATGCGGCGTGCCTATGCAACAGCTTCGTTGATGTGGTGTGTAGTTTGAGTAGTGATGCCATTAATGCGGTTTAGTTTCCCGATTTGCCTTACTCTGTTGGTGTCCTTAGTGGTCTGTCAATATTTTCTTGTCAGAGGATTAAGGGTCCCCCTTACTTTCCACCCATTTACGTGAACAGGTACTTAAGGGCTGGACGGTCTTCAGGTCGGCGAGTCTCATCCATCTGCAGTATGCTCCCTCATGGAGGTTGTGTCCAAGGGGGTTTACCCGTGAGCTGGCCGAAAAGTCTACTTCTCCTAGATTGGACCTTCGCTTCTTATTCTCTTAGTTGCCATTCTCAAGCCTGCTAAAACAAATGGAGAAAAATCCCTTACAATTAGGGGTGTAACTGGTCCGGTTTTAGACAAAATTTATGACCAAATCGATATGATCGATTTTACATTTTTCAAAATCGATTACGCACCGGTTACCTTCCTAAACCGGTATTTCCGATTTTAGCAATTTCCAGCCTGGTCCGATCCGATTTTTTATTTATTTTAAATATAAATTTGACATTTTAGACTATAGTATAAGTATAACTATAGTTTATATTAAACTATTAGTATTAGTTAAATAGTTATAGACTTATATATTATTATAGCTAAATAATATATTAGCCTATATAATAGTATTAATATTAGATTATTAGTATAGTTATATATTAGTATAGCTATATAAATTATAATATATTAGACTATATAATAGTATTAATATTAGATTATTAGTATAGTTATGTATTAGTATTAGATTATTAGTTATAATATGAAATTATTTCATGTATGATACATGATATATAATTATATATAAAAATTTCACGTATAATCATACATTATATATAAAACTTATATATTAATATATATAAAAATATTTTGTATAATTTTAATTTTGTATAAAACTTATATATAAAATATTATTTTTTATATATTTTTTATCAACTGGTCCGCTTCGGTCCGGAAAATCCTAAAACCGGAATCGGACCGGTTCCAGCTAGTTTACGAATTATAAGAACCATTCTGATTCGGTTCGGGCCGATTTTTCGGTTTAAATTTACACCTTATTTATAATATTATTCACAAATCATTTTATTACTATTTACAGAATTAAAAGATATTATAAATGTCCAAAAGAGCCCTAAAGTTCCTAAAAAGTTTTTTAATTTTTATGGTCGGCCTCATTATGAAAGATCCTTAACTTCAGACAATATTATAACGAAACATTACCACTGTTATGGATCGTCTTGCATGCGAAGAAAGAGTAAAGAGTATATTGACCATTTATTACTGTGAAGTCTCCAAGATCCTATGTTGTGATTTCTTTGTTAGAATGGGGTTGGCTTAGGCGATTCCGATAAATGTGGTTGAATTCACAACTTGCAGCAATCCAGAAGATAGTTCCAATTTGTCTATGATAGTGCCTTTGGAAGGAGAGGAACGAGAGACGTTTTCGAGATCACGAGCTTAAAATGTTTTTCTATAATACTTTATTCCTCTAACGGATTCCAATAAATTTTAATAGTACTTGAGTTATGCCTATTTTCCTCATCAATAAAGTCCTTATTTACGGATTAATAAATAAAAAAAATCCTTTTTATTTCTTCAATCAAATTGGAATTGCTGCAGATGAGTTATTTTCCCTTGTTGAGATGAGGTATTCTTCTTGAAGGGATATGATATTTCTATTTTCGTTTCTTATTACTTGTCAATGCAAAACCATGTGCCATTTAAACTCATTTAAATAGTAAAAGTGTTTTATTTCTTTAAATTATCACATAAATTATAATAAACAATTTAATTTTTTTAAATTTAAAACAATAATAATATTAAAAAATAATATTATAATAATATTTTATTCAACTTTAATATTTATCTAAATTTATCTAATCTCACTGTCAAAACTACACCTCAATGTCTTAAAGAAAATACTTCTCTTACCGCTCCGTTTTACTGCTCTGTTCTATTGCTGTGATTTTTTATTTTATTTTATAATTTTTTTTACTTAATAATTAAAGAAATATTTTTTAATAATATTATAATTTTTTATTTTACAAAAAAAAATTAAAAAATATATGTATGAAAAAATTAAAAAAATAATTTTTTTCATAATTAACGGTAGCCCATAAGGTGATAGGAGCTGTGGCTACAGCCAGGAGTATGTTAGACTGCATTTAAATGTTGAATTGAGTTCAGTTTAGATGATAAAATATTATTAGAATATTATTTTTTAATATTATTATTATTTTAAAATTTGAAAAAAATGAATAGTTTATTATATTTTATATTAAAATTTAAAAAAATTATAATAATAAATTAAGATAAATTAAAAATAATTTGAGATCCAAACCTACCTTAGACATGGAACAGAGCCACCCATGTCTTAAAAGCAAAAACCTATGTGGG
Organism: Cyclocarya paliurus; assembly: GCA_029856935.1. NCBI lineage: Eukaryota > Viridiplantae > Streptophyta > Magnoliopsida > Fagales > Juglandaceae > Cyclocarya > Cyclocarya paliurus. The sequence continues at coordinate 12,498,931 of CM056949.1, forward strand.
TGGAATCGCTATATCACATCACCAGGAGTATGTCAACGCTACCGTGTTCTTGATGTCATGAAATTTAATTTACGACCAATCCCAACCCCCTGTTTTGCTTTGTTACGCGGGGTGTGTTTGAGGATAATGATAAAGCTTCCTATTTTTTACTATTTATTTTTTTAAATATTTTTTACTTAATAATTAAAAAAATGACTATCAACAAAATTATATCTATTTTTAATTTTTTTGTTAATAATTAAAAATACTTAAAAAATAATTAAAAATTTTAAATATATTATAAAATAGTAAAAGAATGGTAGGTAGTAAGCTATTAGTATCCTTAGAGCATAGTTATTACTAAGTCTAAAATTTAACTAGAATTTCAATTTTTAGCTATAACATTAACTTTTAGTTAGGTAAACCCACATTAGACTAGTCATCTTAAAGTCAAAATAATAATATTATATTATATATTTTAATAATATTTGACATTTTTTTTATATTTAAATACACTTCATATATCAATTAATAATTTCATTTTAATTGGAGAACTCTTCTCCAAAACCAATTACGAACTACGTGTACAATAAATCCTAGGCAAAACCCAACAGCTCCCATGTAATAAATCATTTAAGTGGAAGATTGGTGAAAACTTAAAGCCAACCAACCATACTTTTTTTTTTTGGTAGACCATATCAATATCTCAAGGACCAGAAAACAATGTGCAATATTCGAAAGAACAATACTAAGTTAAGCTTCAAGATTTATGCATAACTTCTCAGTCTTGAAAGAGAACCAAACATTTTTAAAAAAATAAACAACTTGCAGAAACATGAACTTGTGATTTCTACCATGCCCTGAATTGGAGTAATCTTGAAACATAACATGATATCCTAACTTCTCAATCAAACAGACTGAAGCCCATATCATCGTCTGATTCCTCTTTCTCTTCCACCTTTTCCTCTTTCTTTGGCTCTGCTGCAGTAGCAGCACCATCGCCACCACTTGTTGTTGCAACTGCAATAGCACCACCACCACCAGAAATGATTGATGCCAATTTCTCTGTTCCAGATGCAATAAGCTCAATAATGTCTTTACCCTTCACCTCAGACAGGAGCAGCTCAATTTTATCATCATCAATTTCAACTCCAACGGATCCAAGGATGTCTTTCAAATTATCAGCTAAAGGGCTGATGTTCCCTCCCAAAACTAAAACCCTGAAAACACACAAAGAATCGAACCACTCCAAGCATAAACAAAGTTTTTTTTCCCCCAAGACAAAGAGAAAGACAATCATTCACATGAATTTGATACTAGCCTTCTTCCTCCCCACCTTCCTCTTATCTTCCAATCTTCAATATTCTTTCTAAGGCTTCTCGAGAATTGTGGTTTCAACAATCATGGAAGTGACAATATATGGATCCATGTTAGATGCTGGCCTCCGGTCCTCAATGTAACCTACCAATTACAATAAAGATTATTATGAACATAAGTCAATGGTAGTACGAAATGATTTTCTTTTAATTTAATTCTATGAATCCATCTCTGGAAAGGCCTCAAGCTTCCTTCAATCACACACTAGAAAGACATGCCAAAATGATAATACCAATATAATCCTATCAAGAAAAATAATTCATTTATATTTATTGAGGTTGCCACATATTGGTAGCAGAGTCACATCTATGATACAATAAGGAAATTTGCCAATAGCCATCTTGAACTACTGTCCTTCAATTATGTTTATTTGCCACATAATCCATTTCTGTTTATTGAGGTTGCCAATAGCCATCTCGAGCTACCGTCCTTTAGTTCTATATGGAAGGATTCTTCTCATATTATTAACAAAGATGACGGAGAATTGAACTATTCCTAAATAAGAACTACAATGAAGTGGCCTAGAGACAGATTCAAACATAAACTTGGGGTTATTACCGTTTATTCACTCCCAAATCCTACCCCCACAACTTAAAGACTGTCGATTAACGACATTCAAACTAACTAATCTAGATTTAAACATAAACTTGGGGTTATTACCGTTCATTCATCCCAGCTTAATCTAGGTGATTTCTCATACCAAACCATATTATTAATGATATCAAAGTCTCCCAACATCAATGAAGTAAAGCAACAAACACCATATTTCCAGCAAAAAGCATCAATATATAATGAGTTAAGTAATCTCGATCTTGAAAAAATAAGACGGGACGAAAGGGAAAGTACCCTTTTGTGCATGCGATGGAACTCGCTGGACTTTGAATTCGTTGTGGGCGAACTTCTGGAGGCAAAGCATGAGGAGCTCTCCCTAGAGGTCGACCACCCCGTCGTTGATTTCTTCCGTGGTCTTCACCCTAATTTTATTCATTTCCTCCTCTCTCTTTGCCATCATCACCATCGAGGATGAAGGGTTTCAGAACGACGCTGCTCGAGGAGGCATGCGTATCGAGCTAATGTGCTGGATTTTAGCGCCATTGAAGGAGGATTTGAATATTGGGAAACAGGGTTGCAAAGAGAAGCTGATTGACAAAGAGAAAGCCATTGGGAGGATCAACATCTCGTTCTTTCTAGCTACGTTTTGTTTGGACGCTCAACATCGTGGACGACGTGGAAGAAATTGCACAACCGTTGGACGACATTTCACTGACAACGAGGGAGAAAAGAGGGATGAACGTGAGAGAGAAGAGCGCGAGGACGCTTGCGAGTTAAAGATAGAGAAAAGAACGAGGAAAAGAAAGAGGAGGCTATTGATAAAAATAATAAAATAATATGATGAATGGTGAACAGTAACTCGCCAATAGAGAGTCCTTAATTTACTGTAGCTATATTGAGTATTGACTAGTCCAATATGTATGCCTTTTCTAACATATAGCCAAATTATAAACTTATATTAACATTTGACTATAATAATACTCTTACCCAGATCCCATCTCCCACATTTGGCGGGCGGGCTGTGGAATTTCTTCTGTAGATTCTGGAAAAGAGATAAAGTAATGAGATGATGGGACATTTTTTCCACAATTTCAAGTTGCCTTACATGGAGATCGAGATGTTGTATATTGACTGGATGCGTCACAGCTACAATTGAAGAAGTCGCTTACGCAATTATTTGAGGTTGTGCTTACCCACAAGTCAAAAATGCAGATAAGGTTGTACTTGTCCTTCCAATTGTTCCTTCACGAATAGCAGAACAGTTGAATCCAAAAGTGGCTAGGTTAGGTTCATGGTTTCTATTTGGCATCATTAGTACATTCTATCGGATGACCCATCCGACGAGGGAAAACATGGTGGAAAGCGGAAACTGGGTCTATCCTTTTGTCGTTGAAAGTTAAAAACCTCTTCTAAAATATGACAATAAACCTTAGAACTTTCATTCTGGAATTTCAGGATCAGTTAATAGGACCAAATTTTGAGCTTGAGTCGAATCGTCTGAATATGATACCAATTGTAATGCCAGATTGGACAAGCATATTGAATTGAAAGTTCAAGTACACAACGACATATCATTGAAAAAGAAACATCACATTTTCATGAACACAACGATAACAACTCTTTTTACATACCAAACAGGAGACCAAATTAAACAACATCCACAAACATTTTTAAGCTTTGTGCTACACGGTACACTCCATTATTTCAGTCCAAACTACACACATCAAGCTAGAATACAAAACGATTCACACCAAAGGGCCGAGCCTGTGGATCATTCTCTATCAACTCAGAAACACGTCGGCGGACGCCACGATCGGCTGCATCTGATAGTGGAGCTGCCACGGGTTCATCAGCGGATCTGGTATCTCCGGAATATCCACTGAGAACCCGCTCACTTCTTCTATAATCTGAAGCACCGAGTTCAAGGACCGCAAGCGATCGGTAAGCTCCATTGCTTGGGCCCGGAGGATATTGTTCGCGGACTCGATCGCCACGTAGGCTTGCTCCTTAGCGTTGATGCTCTGCACCAGCTGGCTGTTCGCCATCTGCAACCGGCTGGTCTCGTTCGTCAGATCCTCCATCTGCTTCTGCTTCTTCATCCGTGACCGCCTAGCCGATTCGCGGTTCGACAGCATCCTCTTCCTCTTCCTCTCGTCGACCGCAAAACCCGGGTCACCACCATCGGATCCGGAACTCGCAGATCGTTGAACCGAAGCCATCAATATATTTCCCCTCAAAAGGAAATTACCAAAACGGCGCTCTTACTTATTAATCGAACGAAGTTGGAACAGAAATTTGTGAAACAAACAAAAATTAGGGTTCTAAGAGTTAGGCTACCTGTAAATCAATGACAGTCAATCTGATAGAAATGTTTATTCAGATCGGGAATTAATTCATGAGAAAACGTAGAACCAGTAGAGAAACACAACCGAGAACGAGTGGAGCAAACGAACGCGACGCATGAGGACGTTAAATGTCACATATAAAATCTAACTTCATCGACGTAATCGAAACCTAAACGCGAATGGTTTGTATCAAATCCCAGAGATTAGGCTCAGATCAGAACCCCAATCGGAAAACACGAATAGCTATGGCAAGATGAAACGAATAATCAGGGGGCTGGGATAACAGATCTCCTAAAGCTTAAAAGGTATTTGGGGAAGAAAGCAGTAGGGGAGTAGGGGAGGCAGAAATCAAGCGAATGGGTGAGACGTGAGGCGAAAGAAGGTTTATTAGGGAGAGGATGGTGGTTTTTTATAGGGGAAAACGTGTGCAGGTGTGAGTGGGTAAGGCAATATTGTATGGTTGTTTGGGTGGTGGTGACCAGGTTGGCGTCAGGGGTGACGCCAGTTGGTACACGTTTAAGGCAATTGGACAGCTCATTTTATTCCTTTTTTATTATTTAAATTCGAATTTATCGTGGGAATATTCGTTTACTTGGTCAAGAGTTGAATAATTTATGTTTGTATTTTGCATGTTTCTTTTCAATGGGTTAGGTATGGAGAACAACATGACCTATCTGCCAATTGTATTCTTGAATTTACGATAGAATAATGTTTTGTCCTATGGTTGCATTGTTTTATGTCTTGTAATTTAACTTGCAATCGCCAGTAAAATGCCAAAGTATTTGCAATATGATGGAATTTACCCTTTTTTTTATTTATTAGGGATGGTCCTTAATTAAATACCCATATATCCACCAGCACTTTATACTTAACTTCCTTAGGCGTCAAGTTTATATAGCATTATTTTGATCAATTGAGAACTAGACTGGTACTAAACCTGAAATTGGCTTCATATGGAGATATTGTAATCTCGTAACAAATATAAGCTTTGATAGCATTATATAAGTTATATAGGATTATATAATAAGTTTATATAAAAAATTTACAATAAAATATGGGTCGAAAAATAAAAAAAAATCGACAATATTTAAAAAGTTGTTGGGTTTGGTCAATTAAGACTATGATATCCAATTATTACTTGAGATCGAAGCCCAATATGTTGATGCATAAAAAATCATACAAAAGGTTATAAGGGAATAAAGAGTCATTTCTGACTAGCTATGATTGTTGTTGTTTATAAGCTTTGATAGCATCGAATATAAGTTATATAGGAGTAATAGACAAGTTTTGGAGTAGATAAGAAGTTTATATAAAAAATTTACATCGAGAAACAGGTCGAAAATCAAAAAGTTTCGACAATATTTAAAAAGTTGTTGGGTTTGGTCAATTATAACTCTAGCACCCAATTATTACTCGAGATCAAAAGTCTAATGTGTTGATACATAAAAAATCGCACAATAGATCAAAATGAGAGAAAGAGTCATTCCTAATCTGCTATGATGATTCAGGCCTCGATCGGTGTGATTTGGTTCCCTCGATAGAGATTCGATGCCGTTGTACGGTATATAGAAAACAAATGTCTACGGAGAAGTAAGAGATTGAGAAGGCCCCCTTGATGGAGCTCCCTTTTGAGAAGTTGAAGAATAAGTCCAAGTCCCTAAGTTGTTTGGCCACTTGCTTTTTATCTGATCCTCTTTTTGCATGCGCCTCGATAGTGGTAAGGAATATCCGCTTTGCGTGTCTGGCATCTTCCTTTCCTTTCCTCTTTTTACTTTCCTTTCCCATCCTTTCCTCCTGACAACTCCACTCCCTTGTCCCTTCCCCCTCTTTCTTCGTTTGTCTCCTAGTGGTGGCTTTTAGGGCTGGGTCTGGTCTTTGGCTTGGATATTTTGTCCCTTACACTTGCCTATGATTCTTAAAGTCGATTTGCACTGAAATAAGGCCTTGAGAATTTTCAAGATAAAATATACGACGGAGACAACACACAGTGATCTATGAAAAAATAAGTTTAGGGAGTGGGTCCCTGATTCTCCATTCTGTTTGCATTGAGCGATAAATACATCTGAGGGTGAAATTAGGCGGGAGGTGCGCTTTACCGCATCACATGTGAGTGCGAAGTTCGGATGTAGTGGGATATCCACTTGACCGCATCAGGTGTGAGTGCGAAGCTCAGACGCGACAGGAGATGTGCTCGATCGCTTAATATGCGAGCGCAAAGCTCAAATGTGGCAGGAGACGTGCTCAACAACATAATGCGAGAGCGCGAAGCTCGGATGTAGTGGGAGGTGTACCCGACTGGGTATGATGCGAGCGTGGAGCTCTAATACGGCTGAGTTGTACTCAACCAAATAAGATGAGAGCGCTTAGCTCGTTTGGGCGAGATAAGCGGGAGGTTGGCTCGACTGCATAAAGTGCGAGGGTTTGGCAGCCAAGTGGCTTGCCCGATCGTAGGTCGCTTGGGAGGCCGAGCATCTCTGACCTTTTCCTGTTTGTTAACTTGTTTTCGAAGATAATTCGGGAGAGGCGGTTGTGGCACAAGTGTAAACACGAGACATTTGCTGGAGGAGATGCTGTTTCAGAAGTAATTTTGGGCAGCCGAAAAATTGGGTCCATACTTCGCTGTGAGGCAGAGCGGGCCGCCATAAAGCTAGACCCACTTGTTGACCCTCGATGGGAAGGTAAGAAGGAGATGTTTTGACAGTGTTGTAAAAATCAAACTGGTTAGTGTAAATAATCTCCTATAACTAGTGCGAAATTTGCAAACTTGAATCGTCTTGCTGGAGTGCGGTGAAGGTCTGAAGTTGTTTTTCTGGCATGAGTGTAACACTTAGCGTTTGCTGGTGAAGATGTCGTGCTCGTGTTGTTGTCCAAGGGGGAGTCAAAAGACTCGACTTGGTGGCACGAAGGTCGGCAAGTTAAGGAACTTCTGTACAATTGGCCGTTTCGGCATGTCCGTGGACTAGTGCCCGACCTGAAATTTGTGGTGAATCAAGGGACTAGGCTGGTAATACGAAAGTCGGCAAGTCAATGGACTTGTGTACGTCGGGTCACCTAGGCAAGTCTTGAGATTGGTGTCCGGGCTAAATTTCTTGGCGAATTAGGGACTTGTGTACGATAGGTAATCCGGGCAAGTCTTGGGACTAGTTCCTTGCCTGATTTCGTGGCGAAATCAATGAACTTGTGTCCGACAGGCCATTTGGGCAAGTCCTGGGACTGATGTTCGGCCTAAACTTCGTGGTGAATTAAGGGACTTGGCTTGTAGCATGAAGGTCCGCAACTTAAGGGACTTGTGTATGACAAGTCATTTGGGCAAGTTCTGGGACTGGTGCTCGGCCTAATTTCGTGGTGAATCAAGGGAATTGTTTTGTAGCACGAAGGTCAGCAAGTCAAGGGACTTGTGTCTGACTGGTCTTGTGGGCGAACCCAAGAGCTCTAGCCTGACCAATGCATCATGACGAGTCAAGAGATTCGACTTGGTGGCACAAAAGTTGGCAAGTTGATGAACTTGTGTCCGATTGGTCGTGTGGGCGAGCCCTGAGGCTTTAGCTCGATCAATGCATCGTGGCTTGGTTGACATGAGGGTCGGTAAGTTAAGGGATTTGTGTCCAACCATTGTATCAATGAGAGTCAAGGGACTTATAAGAATGAAGGAGCTAAAAATACTTATCTGGAGAAAAATTTATCTGCTTAGTCTGAGACGATTCAGCGTGTTAGAAAATCATCATTCTCCCACTCTGGTACAGAAATTTAATTAGATCCCACAGACAGTATCAACTATTAATACATAAAAAATCACATAACAGGCCCAAAAAAAAAAAGGAATCATTCCCGACCCACTATAATTGTTAATGCATATAAGCTTTGATAGCATCGAATATAAGTTATATAGGAGTAATAGACAATTTTAGGAGTATATAATAAGTTTATATAAAAAAATTACAACGAGAACTGGGTCGAAAATTGAAAAGTTTCGACAATATTTAAAAAGTTGTTGAATTTGGTCCGTTAAGACTCTAGTACCCAATTATTACTCGGTTTTATTTTTATAATTAATTACTCGTAAGATGTGTTAAGCAACATCATTAAATTTTGATTAAAATAAAATTGAAAGTCCCAATATTTTTGAAAAATTATTTGGATCCAAAAAATTTCATTTTTCCGTCCGGAACTATTTAGGATATGTTTGAAAAATATGTTTTATTTAAAATTTTTATCTTCATCTCATCTCATCTTTACATTTTTTCAAATTCCTATACAAAATATAATAAATAATTCAATTTTTTCAAATCCCAATATAACTTTTTTAAATTCTAATTCAATTTTTTCAAATCTCAAAACTAAAAAATAATATTTTAAACTTTAAAACAAAATATAAAATTCTCATCTTATCCTCCAAACATATCCTTATTTTTCCAACCCGAAATAAAATCGACTTGGGTTGGGTGGACAGTTATGGTCAAAGTTTTTGTATTTTTTTTTTATTTGTATAATATAGTCAAAGTTAATAAGAGAACTTATTCCGTGTAAAAAAAAAAGATAAAAGATAAAAGAAATATTATTAAAATATAATAAATAATTTAATTTTTTAATTTTTAATTTTAAAATAAAAAAATTAAATTATTTATTATATTTTATAAAAAAATCGTAATGATAATAGGAGACTCTTCAAAAACCAAACAGTTCTAATTGTAACAACAGGTTAAATAATAAAAAAAAAAGTTCGAGTAAATACGACGAAGTTGGTTCCTTAATCCTTACAGAGTAAGGGTGCGTTTGGTTGTTGAAATGAGTTGAGTTGAGTTGAGTTTAGATGATAAAATATTGTTAGAATATTATTTTTTAATATTATTATTATTTTGGAATTTGAAAAAGTTAAATTATTTATTATATTTTGTGTTAGAATTTGAAAAAATTGTAATGATGAGTGAGATGAGTTGAGTTTGGTTTGGTAACCAAACGAACCAAAGCATGCTGTATTAACTGTATTTCCCAACTCTTCCATGTAACTTCCGCCGAATCTATCCCGTCTCTGGAGTCTGGACTCGATAGTAGCCAAACGACATCGTCTCGAGTTCGTCCAAACCAAATCTGAAATCTCCGATAGGGGGCTCGCAGTACCGACTCTGAGCAACCGAAAATCCGAAGCGGAAATGGGGGTCGACGATGTTCCCCTGGACGACAAGGCCAAGCGGATGAGAGATCTGCTCTCGAGCTTCTACTCCCCCGATCCTTCAATGTCCTCCTCCCCCGATACGACGTCCTCGTCGTCCAAACGAACCACTCTGGACGACATAAATTCCTCCTCCTTCGATCCCGACCAGTACATGAATCTCCTGGTACGCCCTATCCCTATCTGATCTGTTGTATACCTGAACGTTGCCGTTGTGATTTACTGCTTTTGTTCAGAAGCTAGAGTGCGCCGTTCTCATAGGAATGGATGCTAAAAAGTGCCATCTGTTGGGTGTAATGAGATAGAGTTGTTTTGTTATTGTACCACTTTTTGGTAGTCTCACATCATGGGTATTCGGTTGAATTAGGGAGGTTAATCTGTCCGATTGCGATGCATTTTGTGATGTCATTGAAGATTTAGTTGGAGTTGATAATGGGAAGTCTTGATCCCTTGATATGTTTTCTCTCGAATTCGCAGGTGCACAAGTCAAATTTAGAAAGGCTTCTGCAGAGGCATGTAGAAATGGCGGCCGAGATAAAGAATCTTGACACTGACCTACAAATGTTAGTGTATGAGAATTATAACAAGTTCATCAGTGCTACCGATACGATTAAGAGGTAATTATTTCCATTTCTACATGATTGAGGAATTGTGGCTACAACCCCTGCTATCCAGTTTGTGGAAAATGTTTCCGAGATGTTGATGTCAAATTTGGTGGTGTGGATCTCTGATTTCTCTTGTTCTATTTCTTTTGGGTCCCGAATGCCCTTGATATGAAATCTCTAGCGTAACTTCGTATCTTGTACAGGATGAATAGTAATATCGTAGGCATGGAGTCAAATATGGAACAGCTTCTTGAGAAGGTATGTAGAAGTTTTCTGTATTTGCATTTTTGTTGAATGGCATTTTTCTTTTATGGTAAAGTTGGAACAGAAGCATGGATTTGGAATCACATTTACTTTTCTTGTGGATTCAGATAATGTCTGTGCAATCGAGAAGTGATGGGGTGAACACTTCGCTCTTCGAAAAGAGAGAACACGTAGAGAAATTGCATCGCACTCGTAACCTTCTTCGTAAAGTTCAGGTATTATAGCAGCAGTGATAATTAAATCTTTTATGGTGGGATCGGCACGGTTTTATATATATATTTTTTCTTTGATTGATGAAAATTTCTTCCATCACTAGAGGTGAACTTAGGCTCCTAGAATATCCATTGCCAAGCTTATTAAGTATTTACCAATGAGAAGGACGCATATAATATATAACAAAGTTCTAAGCGTGCATGGGCGAGAGTAGTCCTAGGATGGGTGACCTCCTGGGAAGTCCTGATGTTGCACCCTTGGTCTGTAGTGTTGATTTGAATTCTTTGCAGGCAGCCTTTTCTTATCAAAAAATATATAACAAAGTTGACAGATTCCTTGTTCCAGCATTGATACAAGCTAATTGATAGGGGAACTTACAGGCTCTCCAGTGATGACGTGTAGTAAGCCATACTAGTTGATAATAATAGTTGGATATCATGCATTGTTGCTGTTTTGGAAGAACTGGGGGGCGGGGGTGATGGGTTTAAATATTTACTATTTTACTTCCCAGCAATGCAAGTTGCAGCTTATTAATCATTTGTGGGGGGCCTTGTATTGAAATTTCTTGTGGTGAGTGGTAATAAATGGTAATTGTCTCCTCCATGCTCACAGCATGTTTATGTGATTCATTTAGATCCTTGTATGTAAGTTTTGGAATTCTCTGCATATGAGTTACTCAGATTTCATCTTTGTAAATTGTGATGAAGGGCAGTTCATTTATGATCTACCTGCTAGGCTTGGAAAGTGCATCAAATCAGAGGCCTATGCTGATGCAGTCAGGTTCTACACTGGAGCCATGCCAATTTTTAAGGTTCTATTTTCTTCACCAGGGTGTTTTAATTTTTGGACCAATCTTTCTACCAATTCCTTTACTTTCTATTCAATTGAAATATCTACACCATTGGTGAAATGTTCCTTTTTCTTCTCATGTTTCTCTCTACTAGGCATATGGAGATTCATCATTCCTGGATTGCAAACGAGCATCTGAAGAAGCCATGGCTATAATTATAAAGAACTTGGAGGTATATTGTCCTTTCATTTTATGCCAGTCAGGTTGTCATGGGTGAAGCCCCAAGTCAAAATAAACCCTTAAAAGGAGACTAGTGGGACATTATTTCATGTGTCATTGAAACATTCCCTTGGATTTGATTTTCAATATCAAAGATAAATATATATAAACTTTACACTTACTTCCTATCAAGAAATAGATGATTTATAGTTAATATGTGAATTGATTAATGTTCTTCTCATCATCAGTTCACTACCCGCTCAGCATGTGCAACTTATCAATAAAAAAGAACTATCTTATTGGTAATTGGATAAGTTACCATTCAGCTTCTACTGAATTTAAAAGCTTTCATATGATTGTCTGTTGTCCTATTTTTGTTAGTGGATTGTTGTTAAAGGTATTTCCTATTGTGCTTATGCTCTCTGTATTTGGATGATATCATGTAATTATGAGTGATCTTTCTGTATTTATGTGCATTTGAATCAGATATCCATATGTTAATCCGTAGGATGATAAACAATTGTAAGTGAGTAAACAATGCCTTAGAATAGTTGAAGGAAGTCTTAATTTGTCCTGTCCAATATTAGTATCTGACATTTGAAGTACCGGCATTCTCGAATGCGGGATGAGTATTTATTCTATATGGTTGTTCTGAAATCATATGTGATTCTTAACGTGGAGAATCTCTTCAAGTGAACTGGCTGGAAGTAGTATTACACTAGTGTAGAGCTTCTTGAATCAAATCACATGAGATTGGGGAGTTTTGAGGTGCTGTCCACGGGCAAGCCTATAACAGACTCATTCCCCTTCCCATACTCACTCATACACGCCCACAAATGAAGAAAAGAAGATTGAAAATCTGTTGGAAGGGAGCCTACAAGTTGCTTTAATTTTGTATAAGTGAAGACAGACACATTTGTTCACATCATTCAAAAAACCCATTCATAATTTTTTTGGCATTTCTGACATCTATATCCCCTTTCATGGCCCATCTGAAAGAGAATCCAATACTTTTTGAACGTTTATATCTGAATAGGCCAAATTCTCACGTTATGGTTAATCCGCATGACTTGTTTTTTTGGGTTCATTGGACAAAATTTTGTAGAATTCTTGACTCCGAAGTTCTCCATTACCCAAGAGAGAGAAGAAACAAAGAGTGAAATTAGGACTTACATTTATGGATATACTTGTATGCCCAAGGATCTTAAACGTAACCATTCCATCCTGTTAGCAGCCATAGGTTGTACATAAAAAGGTGATGGCACTGATGGGTAAAGAAAAGTACAGTTTCATGCTGCATGGGTTCCTGATAGTCATCACTATATCTGGAAACATGTCTTCTAAGTTGACATTTTATGATTTGCTTTTCTCAGGGAAAGCTATTCTCGGATTCTGAATCTGTACAAGCAAGAGCAGAGGCTGCAGTGCTTCTTAAGAAGTTAGATTTTCCGGTTTGTACTGACCACTGATTACAAGCTACTCTTCTGTCTTTTGAATAAAAGAGAAGTGTTGAATATATAATGGAATAGTTCTATTTCTGGATATTTGACTGAAACTTTTATGGTGAACTGATGAGGATTGTTCACATGTTGTTACTGTTGTAAACCCTATATTGCCTTCATTTTGTGGTTTTCTGTAGTATAAATGTGGAGCTTTACCTGTTCAAGTGAAAAAGCGAATATTATGAAAATCTTCTGATATATCGGTGTGCATAGGATAACATATTTCTCATCCTGGCAGGTGGAAAGCTTAAAGGCTAGACTACTGGACAAGTTGGCACAATCTCTTGCAGACCTTCAGCTTAAGACTGAAGAAATAAGTAATGCTTCAGTAGATCCTAAGGATATTTCTCAAGAAGAAAGCAATCCTGGATCAGCTCCTGCTGCTACTCATGAGGTAATTTGTGACAGTTTTTCTCTAATGAAGTAGTCAGTTTTATGGCATTGAATAGAAATTCCTTATTCTTTGTTCTTTTGAAGCATCTTGGGATTTTTTAAAAAACATTTTTTCTTTGTTTTATGTGCTCCATGATGACTCTCTTCTTGTAATTAGGGTGAGTCTCACTTTCTTAGCTGCCTGTTAAACAATTATTGCACTAATGAAATAATATTTCTATGATTTTCTAAATATAGGCCTCTGTTCGCGAGTTTGCAGAGGCTATCCGTGCTTATCGGATAATATTTCCTGATTCAGAAAGCCAACTAATTAAACTTTCACAAGGCGTGGTTACCAAGTAAGGGAGTATCTTTTTTTTTTTAATTTCCAAACTGTTTATGGTCTCTGCTCATTGTTTCTTTGGACTGATTGAACTGCATAGAAGCATGCAAAATCTTTCTCAAGGAATGTGACAGGGTCTTGTTTCTTTAGGCATTTTGAAGAAATTGAGGAATATGTAAAGAAACGTATTTGTTCTACAGAGCTGCTGCATGTTCTTCGTAAGTGGAACGAACAATCATCTTTTGCATTATCTTTAACCCTACATAACTTTGTTGCGCCGACTTCTACACCATTATATATTTTAATAGTTATTTGAACCAGTACATGTAATCCCTCTTAACAAACTGGTCGCACAAATGCTTTCATCCAATGGTCAATCTCTCATTGTGTAAAAATGCATCAAAACACAACAGAGCTCTATAGAAGGGCCTTGTGGCAATATCCACAGCTTCAATTCTTTTCATGCTAGCGTTATTATCTGCTTGGGCTAATTTGCAAGGCCTACCGACTCGGATTATGCGCGACGCATTCCCTTTTGGATGCTTGATGTAGTATTTTCTTTTAGCAATACAAGAGAAGTGGTGGAGGGGCGGGGGGTTTCTAGGGGGATCAAAAGTATGATCATTGCAAAAGAGATGGGGTGGAATTTGCATGATGGGAATGCATCCGGTAATTTCATGGGCCAATGTGATGAATTTAGTGAGCAGACTAATTTTTTACTTCAGCCAGCTTGGTGACAATGTCTTTGATGTATGAGGTGATTATTTAATTTGAGATAAGGGAGGGATGCTGAATGGATTTGATGACATAGAGGGAGTCATCTTCATCGATAAGTTTTCCCATATTGAGGGTGACAACCTTGTTTAGCATAAGGAGTGTGGCTTGGCTTCTCCAACACTAGATTCATTTGGTGGGAACTTGGGGGTCCAGAGTCCTGACACAGGGATTAGGGAAGACGTACTGAATTGACAGACCACAACAAGCATTTGGAAATTTTCTTGGACTGCTATGTCAAAGTTGATGTTTGTGGAATTGGGTGGTGGTGATGCTAGCTTTCATGTTTTGCATAGGGTGTAATGGAGCTCCAAGCTTTTCAGTGTTACCTATGGATATGTTTAACCTCGGTGATATAGGTTAAGGTATCTGGTGTTAGTTGGCCATGGTAAATGTTGTTTCTAATGAACTGTCATGGCCATGGAAATCCCTGCAAACCAAAGAAAGGAACAAGGGTTTCTTTACCTTCTTCCATTTATGGCCTATGATGCATAATATTATCTAATTATGGAATAAAGTTTACTCTAGCTCTCTTATCAGTTTTATTGTGGGTTGGATGATAATAATTCAATATTAGGTTTAAGTTTACACTCATTACACAAACCAATTTGATTTGTTTTGATGCTTGCCAATTTGCATGCAGGAATTATTTGGACAGATGTGCTCCTGATGGATGAAGTGTTACATGAGGCTGCTCTCCCTAACTATTCATTGGAGGTTTTCTTTTAAAATCATGTGGCCTATTTACTGATGCTAATTTTTCATGCATTTCTTCCATGCTCCCTGATTTTGAATATTAACAATAGTTTCATGTTGATGGGTGTATTTAGTACACTGATTGTCCCTATATGGTTTCAGGCTGCAAAGGTTGCTGTCAAACAGTATGTTGCCAGCACATTTTCTCATCTTCTACATGATATCTCAGGTTATTTCTGATGCTTTTTTATAGTTTCAACTTGACCCAAACAGAAAAGAACTTGAAAATCATAGATTGATTCATGTTGTTTCAATCTTCTACTCCAAGAGGCTCAAAGTTCTGAGTTAACTTCTGTTTGAGATGGCAGATTCCCTTACAGAAGTTCATGTTAAACAAAAGGAGGGGGTGGGGGAGTATTCATTGCAGACTGCCCTGGAGGCCAGCAAAAAAGCAGTGCTTCAAGGCAGTATGGATGTTTTATTGGTAATATAGATGCTTTTAAGAAAATGTACTTGCATATTTTTTAAATGAAGAAATGCACTTGCATGTACATGCAGTTGTCATAGGTAGTTCTATTCTGCTGGTGAATGATAGATATTATTATAAATGAGCATCCAATATTACAACATGCATGCTGTGGTCTCTCTCTTCCCCCGTCTCCCCCTCCACCCTCTCTCTTTAAAAAAAAAAAAGCTCTGGCAACTGTATCCAATGTTTTTGGGATAATGATTTTACTGTTTGGCGAGTGGTGAGAAAAAATCTCTAGTTTTCATTAGGTTTGTTTTTGAGTACTTTCACCTTTTATACATAATTGCTGTGAAACCTCCTCCTTGTTATATGTTTGCATACTTAGTCATTTGGGTTTTGAGTTCTCCTCTTCTGTTTTTCCCCCAGGACTTCCGCCAAATTATAGAAGACAACTTGGAGCTACTAGTTCAGCTGAAACCCTTGATTATTGATTTGGTTCAAGAAGGATTTCAAGATTTCTTCGGGGCCCTTGACGATCACTTCCTTTTGCTCTCAGGAGGAAATATTGCAGTCAGTCAAGATCAAGGTTTTGTGGAGGGGACACAAGTTGACAAAGCTTTTGCTGGCCTTGTCCTGGTTCTGGCTCAAGTTTCTGTTTTCATTGAACAAACTGCAATCCCAAAAATCACTGAGGCAAGGAGCCGTTTGATTGTTTTATAACATTTGCTTTTGAAGCACTGATTTCTGCAATTATATTTGTCTTAGTCCTCAGGGGCTTGTGTTGAAGTTTCATGTTCTAATTGTCAGGAAATTGCGGCTTCCTTTTCTGGTGGTGGTGCTAGAGGCTATGAGCACGGGCCTGCATTTGTTCCTGGTGAAATTTGTCGAATATTTCGTTCAGCTGGAGAGAAGTTTCTGCACCTTGTATGATTTAAAACTTCTCTAGCTTGGTTTGTTGTTTCATTTATGATATTAGATAAGGGAATAAAAAAGTAGGTTTTGGATTAGTAGATGACATCATATCTTCACAATCTCATTGCTGTCTCTATTTTGAAAGCAATAATGGTTCCCAGATAGCAGATGGCAAATTGGCGTTATGTCCATCTGCATCTTTATAGAATGCAAAATCCACTTTGAAATTGGAATATGTGTTTCTGCCATTTGGGTTAATCAAGAGTTCAACATGAATGTTAACCTTGTGTTGTCACTTCCCATTCCCAGTCTTGTTTAGCTTTTCCATGTGTGCCTTGGGCTTTGGTCTGTTTTGAATATGTTATATATAGTTCAAAAACTTGACAAGAGACAAATCAAATATTTTTTTTTTCTTTTCAGTATATTAATATGAGAACTCAGAGGATATCCCTTCTCCTGAAGAAGAGGTTTACGACACCAAATTGGGTCAAGGTGGGTGTGCTTTATGACTATGTTCTGTTTATTTGATAGAAAATGGCCAGCATTGGAATGGTTTGGTTTTTTTGTCTTCACTGATATTTTTACAATTTGCACAGCATAAGGAGCCCAGAGAAGTTCATATGTTTGTTGATTTATTTCTCCAAGAGGTCAGCATATCTTAACTTTTCATTTTTAATGTATCTGTGGTTAATTATTTTCCAGTTAAATGTGAAGATTGGAGAAGCTATGTATGGCCGCCTGTTTTTGTTAAATTATTCCATTTGAGTTTGTATTGCATGAATCTATGCATACAAATTAATTGAGAGTAGAATTAACTACACCTTTTGACTTTAACTCCTATACTAGCTTGAAGCGACAGGATGTGAAGTAAAGCAGATTTTGCCTGAAGGGCTGCGAAGGCATCGTCGCAATGACAGCAATGGAAGCACTAACTCATCAAGGAGCAATCCGTTACGAGAGGAAAAGTTGAGTCGGTCCAGTACCCAAAGGGCCAGGAGCCAGCTTTTGGAAACCCATCTAGCAAAATTGTTTAAGCAAAAAATTGAAATTTTCACCAAAGTGGAATATACACAGGTATTGAATCCTCGCAGACTGGTGAAGAAAATAATTACGGTGGCATATAAACAACATGAACTGAGCTGCTTGTAAACTGCAGGAGTCAGTGGTGACAACAATAGTAAAACTTTGTCTTAAAAGTTTGCAAGAATTTGTCCGACTCCAGACTTTCAATCGGAGTGGATTCCAACAGATTCAGTTAGATATTCAGTTCCTACGGACCCCTGTGAAGGAAATTGTTGAAGATCAAGCTGTGATTGACTTTCTTCTCGACGAGGTAAAAGTAAAAAGAGTCTGACTCTAGCTTCTGAATATTTGACCCTCCATTACTCTCTATTGGAGTATAAGATTCATTTGTGTGATAAATTTCAAGAGAAATGAAGTAAACCATCTTTGTATGTTTACTTGTTAGTTCAGAACTTAATGTAAGATAATTTATGAAGACAATAAATCATAGTCTTGGGGTTGCTCTGTCTGGCAGGTGATTGTTAATGCTTCAGAGCGTTGTCTAGACCCAATTCCTTTGGAGCCCCCCATTTTGGACAGACTCATACAGGCAAAGTTGGCCAAAACAAGGGATCAGAATCCAGTCACTCCATAAACATCTGATGGGGGCAAGACCGATGATTGTAATGACCTTTAATTCTCCATTTCTTGGACTGCGTTCCTTCCTCATATTCTGCTTCATTGATGTCTCAACCATACATCTGAAAAACAAAAAGAATGATTATCCATAGTTGTTACTGACATCTTTCTTTGATTGGGGTCAGTTGAGTTCATTTTCAAGGCCTATAGTTGATCTCCAATCGTGTTGATATGGAATGTATTCGAGAAGAGTGGTTTGAGTCTGCAATTTAGTGCAAGTATTCTTCAGTCAGAGGGAGGACATGCACCCTTTATAGCAAATAATGAGTTGTCTCTCCTAGTGTGTGACATGAGAAGCACATTGTAAGCTTCGCTTGTACCTTTTGCTGTAATTCACTATGTGAAGAGAACGGGGGGGAATCTTTCAACCTTCGATAACTCGATAGCCCTCTTGCTCTTGACTTTTGTATAGTTGAAAGCAATCGCTATATATTCGGGCTATGGCAGCTTTATTTTCTGTTCTTCCTCCTCTCATTCTGTATTTGCAGATTAATCCACTGAATCAGGCTTATAACGTATGATTCGGTTTGGTTGTCGAATCAATTGAGATTTGCATTGGTTTGTTTGAAATTGAGTTTTATCAGTCTCTTGCCTTTATTCACTGGGTACAAATTCAGCAATCATGATCAAAATAAGAAATGAGTAACTGACTCCGGGGACAAAGAATAGAATGGTTCGAACTGTGTTAAGATAAATACAAACTTACTGAAAGAGCTGGAACTTCAGGAAGAGAGGATCGAAAACTTTCAACTTCGGGTGTTCTCACAAATAAACTTGTTAATATCAATGAAGAACTGGGTTTGTGATACCGACGATACTGAAGAGCTATCTTTAAAAAGAGTTCAAGTTAGCATAACGTGGTGGCTGTAGTTTAGTGGTAAGAATTCCACGTTGTGGCCGTGGAGACCTGGGCTCGAATCCCAGCAGCCACATATTTGTTTGTATTTTTGGGTCCCTCTTACCCTAAGATTCAATCAAGACCCCAGATCTCTGGCCCGTGTTTGTATCATGGTACATGCCATGTTACAGCGCCCACATTAAAAAAAAAAAAAAATGCCATTCTATAGAGCATCTTAGCTGCTCATTTTCCCGCCTAAATTCTTCTCTAGCCCAGGCATTCCTCTTCATTTTTGCCGCCAAACACCCCCCCTCTCTCTCTCTCTCAATTTCTCTCTCTCTCTCTCTCTCTCTCATCTCGCACCAGGTAAACCATGAGCATGGCGAAGGGCCTCGATTTCAGCACAGACAAAGGTAACGTCTCTCATTATTCTCTCCCTTTTTCTCAGATTGTTTATTTTTTCTTAATTATTTAAATTTATTTCACAGTTCTGGCGAAAGAGTTCCTTTCTAACTTTGCTGATGCAATTGGCGAAGCAAAGTACATGAACATCCTTGTAAGATCTCTCTCTCTCTCTCTCTCTCTCTCTCTCTCCTCGTTTACAGGAAAACACGATTTCAAAACCCTAGATCTTCGTTTGGCTGCTGGTAAATTGAAGCAGAACAACGAAGCTGAAATCTAGTCTCGCATTTTGTGTTTATCTCGAACATGGAGTGCAACATCTTCAAGCATTAATGGCATATTGAATTGTATATTATAAATTACTACTATTTTGTTACTGAGCTGCCTCAGCAACCATATAGAGCTTGCAACTAAAAGAACGCAGGAGTTTCACCGAAGAGTGATAAGTAGTTGTTTTGCACGAAGATTAGCCCTAATTTTTACCCTATTTCAGCAAGAAGTTGCGAACCGTAAAATCCGAGCAGTTCAGATTGATCTCGAGGACTTGTTTAATGTAAAATTCTCTCCCTTTTGTTTTACTCGTGAAATAGTTGAATTTTTATACGTTTATATTTGAAACCTTGATTCATTTTTATTATCAGTACAAGGACTTGGATGAAGAATTTCTCAGACGCATTACCGAGAATACCCGAAGGTATATTGGGCTTTTTGCTGAGGCAATTGATGAGCTCATGCCAGAACCCACGGAGGCCTTTACGGATGATGATCATGACATATTGATGACACAAAGGACTGATGAAGGGCCAGAGAATATGGACGGTTCTGATCCACTTCAGAAAATGCCTCCAGAAATCAAACGCTACTTGTAAGTTCAAGGCGATTGTCCAATTTTTTTTTTTTTTTTTAACAAATGGATAATCCTTGGCTGTCGTACGCAAATGGAGAAATTGTTATAGTTTGACTAATATACGAACAATGAATCTTCTGTAAGGATGCAGTTTCCGGACTATAATGCTAAAGCTATACCAATTTTAAAAAAATCTCAGCTATTTGTTGTTTGGATTACATGACTACAACACATTTCTTGAAGAAAAAATCTTCATGGTTGGAGTATATTAAAGTCTCGGTAGGTCCATATAGAGGCTAAATTCTAATTCTGATATGATTTTGTGACATTTTTTTCTAATTTTTATACAGTTGTTATTCCAGTACCAATCACATTGATTTAATATTGGTACTATAATGTTCATTTCTGTATCTACTATTCTACTGTGAAATACCGCTGATATTGTTAATTACTTTTTGTTTGTGTTCCAGTGAAGTTTATATAAGAGCTTCATCAAAGGGACGGCCATATACTATCAGGGAGGTCAAGGCTTCATACATTGGCCAACTTGTGAGGATATCTGGTATTGTCACGCGTTGCTCAGACGTGAAACCATTAATGCAGGTAGCCGTGTATACATGTGAAGACTGCGGTTTTGAAATTTACCAGGTAATTGTCTCTTTTGCTACATTGTTCAGCTATCTTACATGACATTTATTTACTGCCATACTGAGGGTCTCTCACGTCTATGTGTTCCCCTTCTATCAATAATATATTGTTCAATTTGAAATTTTTAATCAGCAAGATCAAACCCAAACGTTTCCAAGTTGTTCTTTCTTTTTCATTCCTTTCCAATGTTAGAGAGTGTTTTGGAAATCCACTTGGGTCTTTTTTGTACAGTGCTTGAGTTGATTTATTTATTCTTTTTTGTGCCTTACAGGAAGTGACTGCTCGAGTTTTCATGCCCCTGTTTGAGTGTCCATCTAAGCGTTGTGTAACAAACAAAACAAAGGGGAACCTTATTCTGCAGCTTAGGGCATCAAAGTTTTTGAAGTTTCAAGAGGTTTTTACTTTACACTGAATCATTCGCTAAAAGGAGATTATCATGTTCATAGCAAATAGCCATTCTATATTCATATTTTTATTCTAACGTGGTTGCTCATTTTTTTTGGTATTCTCATTCAATAATGTTTATTTTCCCTTCTGGGTAATACCTTTGTGACATGGTCCCATTGCAGGCCAAAATTCAAGAGTTGGCTGAACATGTTCCAAAAGGTCATATTCCACGAACAATGACTGTCCATTTGAGGGGAGAACTCACAAGAAAGGTTGGTTGTCCTTAGGTCAATTTTCATGTACTCTCTTTAGTGGGTGAACATTAATTTTTTTCTTAAAAAATAATAAAATGACATTCACCTCTGCAGCTGATATTCATATGGGTTAATCTTTAATTTACGTTTTTAGTAGTGGCATGAATGGTGAAACAAGTTTTAATTAAAACCATAAGTTATACGCCTACATAGAAATGTAACTGACATGGAAATAAGTGACTCGTAAAGTGGTGACAAATTTCAGTTTTCAAGTTTGCGTCTTCTGATTAGAGTATTCTCCTTTTCCTTTTAGAAAATGCAATGTTGCAGATCTTGATATCATGATTCCTTTTAGTTTTTGGGTGTCTGCTACTAATTTATTAGATCCTTATTTTTGTCTTGTTGAACATAATCAGGTAGCCCCGGGTGATGTTATTGAATTGTCTGGGATTTTTCTCCCCATTCCATACACTGGGTTTAGAGCAATGCGTGCTGGCTTAGTTGCAGATACATACTTAGAGGCCATGTCTGTCACACATTTCAAGAAAAAATATGAAGAGTAAGCCATTAGTAGTTCTCAGTTTTTTTCTTTATTCTTTTTCAGTTCTTAATTACCAAAAAGCCCTAAAAAATCAATGGTTTGATAAAATTTTTAATCATCCTTTCAAATACCCTTTGCTCACCCTTTTTTTCCTGTCTCCATCGAAAAGTATGTGTCTGATTATTTGTATATTAATTTATTCATTTCTCTCTGTTTTCTATCTTTGATTATATATATATTTTTCATGGCAGATCTTGCCTAACTTTAAGCTGTTTTTTACCTATAAAGATGAGGTTGTCAATAGTTAGGGGATCAAGGACTCCTGTGACTCAGTTCTATTGTACTGCAGGTATGAACTTAGAGGAGATGAGGAAGAACAAATTGCACGTTTAGCTGAGGATGGTGATATTTATAATAAGCTGGCCCGATCATTGGCACCTGAAATTTTTGGACATGAAGATATAAAAAAAGCTCTACTTCTTCTCCTTGTGGGTGCTCCTCACCGAAAGTTGAAGGATGGAATGAAGGTAAACGAATCATGTTGCAGGCTGATCAAAATAGCCAAGTTTGGCCGGCTATATTCTCCTTGTCATTTCAGAAGTACTGCATCAACTGATAAGATTGAAACTATCTTAGTTCCCTCATGTCCCCACCCACACTCCCACCACAGTCCTCTGTGTCCTGGCTATTCTGCTCCCACACTAGTTATTCAAATTAAGTATGCTAACTGCTATGCAGATATGACAAGCTGGTAAAACCAAAAGTTGTGATATTTTTCTCTTCACTGCAGATTAGAGGAGATTTACATATATGTTTGATGGGTGATCCTGGGGTTGCAAAGAGTCAACTTCTCAAGCACATAATTAATGTAGCACCCAGGGGCGTGTACACTACTGGCAAAGGAAGCAGTGGAGTTGGTCTAACTGCTGCCGTTCAGAAAGATCCAGTGACAAATGAGATGGTCCTGGAAGGAGGAGCTTTGGTGAGACACTAAATGTTTTCTTCCATGCCAGTTGACACTCATTGGACGCTTATTCTAGCGTTAGATAGCATGACAATCTCTGAATACTTGTGTTGTATGTGTGCATCTAAGATACATGGCCTGGTTTGGAGACAAGAAGTGTTTCATCTCATCTCATAATTACAACCTTCCCAAATTTCCACACAAAATATAATAAACAATTTAACTTTTTTAAATCTCAAAACAATAATAATATTAAAAAATAATATTCTAACAATATTTTATTCAATTTTCAACTTTCATCTCAACTCATTATTCAAACCGCACCTTATTGTATCCAAACATGCTGCCTTTGCTGTTGACACTTCATTAAAACAACTGAAGCTTTAAGTCATCATTACAATAAAAATTCTTCTATCTAGTTTTTTTTCAAGGATTTCTTGGATTCAATACAGACGCATTGACTATATTCAGGTGCTAGCGGACATGGGTATATGTGCCATTGATGAGTTTGACAAGATGGATGAATCAGATCGAACCGCGATACACGAAGTTATGGAGCAGCAAACTGTCAGCATTGCCAAGGCTGGAATCACTACGTCCCTGAATGCAAGAACTGCTGTTCTGGCTGCAGCCAATCCAGCTTGGTACAAATTTTCTAATTTTCAAAGTCAATTTTTACTCGTTCTGGTCTTTTACCACATCCTGCTCGCACGAGTGAATTTTCCAGTGCAGACAAAATTATCTACGCCTCTTTATTCAAATAGTCCTCTATGCAAACACTTACCGTATGGTCATAATTTTGTGTAGGGGAAGATATGACCTACGAAGAACTCCAGCTGAAAACATTAATCTTCCTCCAGCCCTTCTATCAAGATTTGACCTTCTATGGCTGATCCTTGATCGAGCAGATCTTGATAGTGATCTTGAATTGGCTAGGCATGTGGTCTATGTGCACCAGAATAGAGAATCTCCTTCTCTTGGTTTCACTCCCCTCGATCCATCTGTTCTTCGGTATATATCACAACTTCTTTTATAATTAAAATAAATTTAGTACTGACAATTTTAGGAATGCTTTGTTGCGGATATATCACCTGATCAAGTAACTTTTGCATTATTTAAAGTTGTGGAAATACACAAACCCCCCTCAAAACCACCACTCAATTTACAATAACCCCTCAATCTACCAAAAAGATTTCAATATATTACCTCTAAGACAATTCGACCACTAGAAGTTCTCAAACAATGTCAAAATACCCTTATTAAATTCAACAAAATTATTTATTTAAACATAATTTTTTTAGAAAAGTATTCTTAAAAATAAAAGTATTTGTAAGAATTTTTTTTTTTAATTTTTAAAAACTCACTTTAGGTATTTTTTGAAACTTTTAGATTAATTTTAAAAAACTCATGTTTCTTTTATTTAAAAAAAAAAACTATTTAATTTTTTTTTTAAATTTTCAGCCTTTTTATACTTTTTTTTACATTTTTTAATATTTTTAATTTTCTTTTCAAGGTTGATGCTAAATTTTTTATGGAGGGGTTACATTGCAAGTTTTTGGTAGTTTAGTAGAGTGACTGCCAAATTGAGAGTTTTCTCCTATAAAGTTCTATTGCTTATGGAATTATGCTGTCAGAAAGTTATGGGATATATCCATGCTTTTTTGTTTTCACATCACCCTCATTATCAATTGTGTGGATGCGATTCTTATAAAGCTGCGCGTATTTTATTTTTTGTTAAGCTGCTTTCTTTTTAGATCGTTGCAAAGTTTAGTGACTCATGGTTGACAATAATTCTACATATTTGTATTTCCAAGTTTTGTTGCTACAATGCCTGCTACCACGTTCTTCAGGTTCTCCATTGAGAGAGACTGTGACTTGTCATATTTTTTTCTTACAATTCTTTTAGCTTTGTCAGCTAATTTCACGTGTTTAATTCAGAGTACAAGTTTCTGCCCGTGGTTGGTTCTTTTTCAAATATCTACACTATTTATATTTTACACGCAACATAACTGCACTACTTAATATGTGTTTTTCCCTAGTGCTTATATTTCAGCAGCCAGAAGAGTGTCTCCTTGTGTCCCAAGGGAACTGGAGGAGTATGTTGCTAGTGCTTATTCCAGCATTCGGCAAGAAGAAGCCAAATCTAATACTCCACATTCCTATACAACTGTCAGAACTCTTCTCAGCATTCTCCGGATATCAGCTGTGAGTACTGGCTCCATTCACTTTATATCAACTACTATCAAAATAGAATTAGATTGGCAGGATATTAGGTTCAGGCGGAAGCAAACAGTCTCATTACATCTGGATCTCAGCATTTTATGATTTCAACTTGCATTTTTCTAGATATGGACTAGGGCCAAATCTTCAGTTTGAAAATGTAGGGTAGAAATTTGCATACTTTGTTCAAAGCTTTACCTGGTTAGTTGGATAACTTGTCTTAAAGTTTCATCCCCAGAATGGAGCGATACATATCTGTGAAGTACATCCATTTTATATAGATATCATTATAGTAAGTTTGATTGTATTGATTGAACAAGCTTTTACCCGGTTGTTATAAGGGTTGAATGGCATGCATAGGGTGAGCAAGCAATAGTTATCTATATTGAAAAATTCTACTCATCATCCCTACGCACACCTACTTTTATTTTTTACCTCTTTAATTTTTTCCCTTGGCAAGTGTGTTGTAGGGATGATGAGTAGAAGAATTCCTTTAGTTTAGCAGGAATTAAAAATAAAAATAAAAATAAAAAATAAAGTCTGGTGTGCGGTGTAGGCAGCTGGATAGAAGGGCTCATCTGTATTTAGTTCATCACTTGGAATTGATTTCATTTGTTTACAGGCACTAGCAAGACTCCGTTTTTCTGATACTGTGGCTCAGAGTGATGTGGATGAAGCACTTAGGTTAATGCAGATGTCAAAGTTCTCTTTGTACTCAGACGAGCGTCAAAAATCTGGACTGGATGCTATCTCAGATATCTATTCGATCTTGCGAGATGAAGCTGCAAGGACTAACAGGATGGATGTGAGCTATGCTCATGCACTCAACTGGATATCTCGGAAGGTTTGTTCTCGGAATTCCAGGGTTGAGTCCTATTTGCAATTACTTCAAAAACTTGAAGTTCTGAAGTTCTGTTTGCAATTGGGTATTGGTTTTAAAAGTGAATTGGATGTGAAACTACAGGAATCAGTGACCAGACTGAACCAGCCATATCATGTAAAAAAAAAAATATATATATATATATTAATAAAACGTAAATAAAAAGAGTTAAATCTGATTCCTATGAAATTCAGGAAGTTTTCAAGGAGAATCTAAATATGTCTGAATTAAGAGATATGGTGTGATTTATAGTCTTGCTTTGGATTCAATCGAGAGGATACAGTATCTGAAATAATGGGTATTCAAACTTGAGATTGTTCTATTTCTTTATAGCTTTCTTGGATTACAGTAATGCTTGTCCTATGGAAGACAATAGGGTCTCTGAATGTGCAAATGTTTGCTTCTGAACAGGGATACAGTGAAGCCCAACTGAAAGAATGTTTGGAGGAATACGCAGCCTTAAATGTGTGGCAGATACATCCCCACACCTTTGACATCCGATTTATCGATGCCTGATGTGTGCCCCTTGCTTGTATAGGAGTATGGCTTTGATTAACCAAGCACTTGAGGTGAAGTCGGTGGAAGCTCAAAATTAATGTCTGGATTATGTTGTAATTTGATTTTACAGAATTTCAGAGGTGCTTGTGATTGTTAGAGCGGCCTAGAGTTAGCTTATTTAAGTTATAAGTTGCTAAAGTACTGACTTGAAATTTGAGAATGGATGTAGTAGTCATTAGTTTGTTTGGTGGGTAAGGTAAACAAGGCACCAGGAATCAATCGAATTTTCATTTGAACAACCTAAGTGTTGTTTGTTGCCTTTATTTTTAAGAGGAGTGCTACAACTACAAATAGATTATACAAAAATAAACTCACAAGACACAAATTGCTGTGACTTCATATGATTCGTCATATTTACTTTACAATAAAAATAATTTTATAATTTGATGAACCATGTCAAGTCACATCAATTTGTGAGATTATTGTGTAATCCATTTGTGGCTAGAATATATCTCTATTTTTAACTTTCTTGAGAAAAAAAAAAAGACAAGTTGGCAAAATCCATGTTTATTGTTTCAGCTATCAATTAGATTAATTGACATTAATATTACCGTAAAAAGCTTCTTATATTTTGGTTGCACATGCCACATGGGATTTTTTTTTCTGTCCCGTCACAGGAAAGCCAATTGAGCATTTCACTGTTATGTCTATAATTAAGAAAACAATTAAAATACTTCCAAAACGATCATTAGTATAATGGGGAACTATATTATTTAAAATAATGATCAAAGTTGGCACAATTCTATTTATCCCTTATATATAATGCCAGAAATTAATGTCAAATAATTTTCTTTTTGTTTATATCACCCATTACATAGATTTATTTCGCATCATTTTCAATCCTTGGTTAAAACGATACGAAAATACTGGTTTTGGCTATCATTTTTCATGGAAGAAAAACATATAATTTTAAAAATCCTAGAATAAAAGATCAAAATCTTCCAAAAGTACATACAGTTCATATTGTCACTTGATACGCAACCATTTTTTTTTTAAATTTTTAAATATATAAATTTTGTAAAAAATGAATAAAAATAATCCCACCATTCAGAGTGAGTGCAGATACATTCAGAGTGTCTTTTATTTAATAAGAATATGGGAAAAAATGTCGTAACTTGGGCTATAAGTTAGTTGGTCTGGATTTGAAAAATTGATCGAATCAGACCGAACTTCAACCTGGTCGATTTCAGTCACATAGATTATGGACCAAGAAAATTCAGTCCGGTCCCGTGATCTATAAATTTTGGACCGAACTCCTATATATATTTTAAAAATATTTTTAATAATTTAATATATTATTTTTATATAATAATTATATAAATTAATGATATAATTTTTATCTAATTTATTATCATTAACCATATCAATTTATTTTAATAAGTTAGTTACATAATACACATGAATAATTCACTTAATTCTAATTTAGTCATTTAAATAATTTTTTCATTAATTTATTTGAAAAAAAAGAAGAAAAAAATAAAAAATAATTGGACCGATTTACACCCTTCTTGTAACAATGGGTTTAACCCTAAACGACAGCTCGGGAACTTAACACGGGTGTACTTTGGTCATTTCGCAATAGGAGCCCAATCAAATACGACGCCATTTAATAGTTAATTTACATCGTTGTTCCGAATTAATGATTATTTACGTGGTGTAATCTTTTTTGAGGAAAAGCAGCGTTCCTCGTTGTTGCTTTAAAAAAAAAGAAAAATTAAAATTCATTAACCAAATTCGTTTTCTATTTAACCCCTGGTCCCTACAAGGAAATCCCGGAAAAAAGAACCAAAAAACAGAGAGAAAGAGAACAGAACACGAGCTCTTTCAGACAACCTCTTCCTCAATCTCCAACAGCTACAACCAACTCTACTCAGCGTAACAAGGTCTTGTTTGGATACGTACGACTTAACTGATTTCTCAGCGTTTTCCATGCCTTCCTTTGATTTAGATCTTATGCCTTTTGCCACCCCCCCCCCCCCCCGCCCCCCCAAAATGTATGTATGTACAATATATTGCAAAACAAAATTTTAATTGGGCTTCTATGTTTGCGTCTTAGGAACTGCATTTATGGAGTCGGCCGACCTTACCGTTTTATCCAACTGTGCATGTCTTTCACTTCGTTGAAGCAATCCACAGGTTCTTCAATTTTCTTTTTTTGCTTTCCCTGTTGTTATCTGTTGGCCGTAGTTGTATTTATAGTTGAAATCGGGATTTTTTTTTTCTATTATTGATGCCATGGCTGCCAGTGTCTTGATTTATACGCACATGTAACACTTTGGGGAGCACGAAATCAATTTCTTGGATTCATTTCGATGTTTGTCTATTTAAGGGAGTGCACTATTTGTGATATTTCTTATAATTTAAACTAAAACCATAGTTTTCTTTGCGTAAACAACGAAAAAGATGCTGGGAAAATCAGTTCCTTCACTGTTGTTGGATTTGACCATGTTGCAAGTAAGAACACACCATATATGTACAGTTTTCCGAATCACAATAGAGTTCTGGTTTATATGGTGATAAATTTGGTAAATTGATCGATAGTTTTGCTATTCTAGAAGTTTGGAATCTTAGATTATAGAAATATAGTTGTGCCAGAGGACTTGTGATCCTTAACTTTGAAAGTGGTAGTAAATGAAGACTTTGGCTGTTAGAAACTGAGAAAAGATTGCTTTAATGTTAAAAGATTTATATTGATCTTTTAATTCAATATAAATCTTTTAAATTCTTATTTAAATATTTTAAACCTTTAAAAATTTATATTGAAAACTTGGCTTCGCTTTTTAATAAAATTCTTTTTACCGATCAAAAAAATATTTATATTGAAAAAATTTTGGTATACTAATCTCTAAAAGCCAAAACTTTAAGCATACTTGGGTATTTAATCGAACAAAGATATTGAATACGGATGCCTCCCCTGATCAAACATGGTATCCGTTGTCTATATATGGGGTTCCATATGTTGTCTCATGGATTGCCCACTCAATGGGCACGAGTGAGTAGAGTGCTGAATCTCATTAATAAAATTCCTTTGATTGACTGCAAACATGACACCTTACATCCCATTTCTTTGATAAGTAATTAAATATTTTATTAGAAAAAGGTGAAAGGCATAGTCCAGGTACATAGGAAGTCTACAAGATGAACACCTAATTAAAAATAAAAAAAAGAAACAAGAAAATCATGCAAGCTCGACCCATTAAAATCTACAGAAGCCACTCAAAAGGAACAGCGTATTGTAATAGGTAGTTTTAAACTCACCATCGTTCGCTCTTGATGCTCAAAGTCTCTCTAATTCTTTTCCCATCAAATACACCACCCTATATAAATAGGGACCATCTTCCACACTATTGCAATTTGTGGGATGTCATATAACCCTCTCCAATTTGCAAAGAGATCTACAATCCGTTTGGGCATAGCCCATGCCAATCCATACATCCCTAAATTGGCCATGTGTCTCAGTCTAGAGCTGAAACCCAACTATACCAACCAAAACATGAAAACCATGCAGCTTTCTTGTTTGAACCATTCTCCAGTTTATGTATTTAAGCTTGACAACAAATGGGGTTGAGCATGATTACTTTTACTGATAGTTGAGATTCATCCTGCAATCTTTTGTCTGTGCATTATAAAATTTTACTAAACTCTGCAAATGCCAAATTCCAAGAAAAAGGTAATGTGATCCTTACCTTTGAAAGTGGTAGTAGATGAGATTTAGGCTGTTAACAAATGAGAAAAGATTGCTTTAACTTTTAAAGCTTTAAATTGAAAAACTTTGGTAGACTAATTTCTAAAATCGAAAACTTTAAGCTTAATTGGGTATTTAATTGGACAGAGATATTTAATATGGATACCTACCCTGATCATACATGGTAGTGCCGTCTATATATGGGATGTCATATTTCTTATCATCTATGCAAGCGCTCTTGTATAGGTTTATCTCTTGTATAACCCTGTGTACCTGGGCTAAGCCTCTTATTATTAATATAATATTATCTTTTACCTATCAAAAAAATATATGGGGGTCCATATGTTGTCTCATGGATTGCCCACTCAAGGTGCACAATTGAGTAGAGTGCTGAATCTCATTAATAAAATTTTTTTGATTGACTGCTAACGTGCACCTTACATCCCATTTCTTTGATAAGTAATCAAAGATTTTATTAGAAAAAGGTGAAAGGCCTAGTCTAGGTACATAGGAAGTATACAAGAGGAACACCTAATTAAAAATAAAAATAAAAATAAAAAAGAAACAAGAAAATCATGCAAGCTCGACCCATTAAAATTTATAGAAGCTACCCAAAGGAACAAAGTATTGAAAAAGAAAATTTTAAACTCCTCCATCGTCCGCTCTTGATCCTCAAAATCTCTCTAATTATTTTCCTGCCAAATACACCACCCGATATAAATATGGACCATCTTCCACGCTACTGCAATTTGTGGGATGTCATATAACCCTTTCCAGTTTGCAAAGAGATCTACAATCCTTTTTGGCATAACCCATGCAACCCTTACATCCCTAAATTGGTTATTTAGTTACTTTTGGCCATGTGTCTCAGTCTAGAGCTAAAGCCCAACCATACAGACCAAAACATGATAACTATATAGCTTTGTTGTTCAAGCCATTCTCCAGTTTATGTATTTAAGCTTGACAAGAAATGGGGTTCAGCACGATTACTTTTACTAATGGTTGAGGTTCATCCTGCAATCTTTTATCTGTGCATTATAAAATGTTACTAAACTCTGCAAATTCCGACAGAAAGGTAATGCCTAATTACCTGTTTTGATGGAAAGCAATGAAATGAGTGTCTCATATGTATATCGGTGTTTTGATCTTTTCTTTTTATACTTCATTGATCTGTTTTTCTTTATTCATTTTTTTTTTCAAATGACTAGTTTAATGATTATTTGTGTCGGGCTTGCATATAGGTCGGTTAAGCTCAATTTTTGGGTTGTGAACATGCTCAATCTGAGCCAACAAGCCAATTTTGAATGGCCCAGTGCTTTGCTCATCTTGATTAAACACTTACCACTTTGTCTTTATGGCATGTTGGATTTCAACTAGCTTTTACGACCTTTGGCCATGTAAATGAACTAATTTGATAGTCGGCACGTTAAATGCATTTAATAATAAAGCTATATGATATTTTTATAACTTTCTTGTATTCTTTATATTCGCTGTTTGTATCTTGAAAGGCTCTGATTCATAGTTAGAATATACCTTATATCATGAAAACTTCTAAGGAGTTTGAACTTTAACAAATCAACACCTCCCATAGGCTGGTGTTTTGTGTTAAAGGATCCTTGACCCAAATTATGTATTTGATGATGAAATTATGGAAAAGCACCAAAAGCTTATATGTAGTTGTCATATATCTGGTGGGGATACTGTCTTGTTTACCTTGATTAGTAATTCATACCAATATAACCACATCGTTTATAAAGAGGAACAATACTCTTTAATATGGAAATACAATAACAGGACATAAACACCTCATGTTTTCCTTGCTAGCTTCCAGTTTGTTGACAAAACAGGAAAGTCCAACTACCTTCATAATCTTTGAAAGATGAGTTTTCTTGTTAATGGTAATGATTTCCTTTATACATTTGTTGACTCCTCTTTGCTAATATCATCTAATAATTTACTATCTTTTATTGGGGCCCGGGGGGGGGGGGTGCTTTCTCTCTCTCTCTCTCTCTCACTCTCTCTCTATCTCTCTTTTGAGGTCTAATTTTTTAACTTTTTTTTTGGTAAGTATAGATTTAGAACTACACTAAGTGATGGGATTCAATTTCATTCGTACTCAGTGGACATTGATGCCACTCACGGCATTAATAATATGAGATAAAGGGAAAAAACTTGAGGAGAAATGGCCAAGATTCTTGACCTTAGCTCCAATAGGGATCCTTGAATTTTTGGATTGACATACCTTCTTAACAACAGATCTTCCCTTGCCATTATTGTGTGGACCATTTTGTTTATAGGTAATAAAGCATTTTTATTCATAGAAGTAGGCAAAGCCCAAGTACACATCATATTGTGGACCATAACTCCTTGCTTTCAAGCATATACAAGGAATTAAATTATCTTGGTTATGTATGCATATACCCTTGGATCCATCTAAGTGATATATAGTTTTGAATCAGCATTTTTGCAATGTGTCAGGTTGGATTCATAATATGGATGGTTGGAAGTGCGTATCCTCTGCTGATGCACCTTCTCATATTATGGCACCTTTAAAATTTTCAAATAAGGTGCATGGAAAGGATCAATCTAAAAAAGGAGCTACAAGTCACATTGAGACTGAGGTTGATATAGACCTTAGAGAAGTTTACTTTTTAATTTTACATTTCCTGTCGTCTGGGCCATGCCAAAGGACTTTTGGGCAATTCTGCAATGAGCTTTTGGAACATCAGCTTTTGCCTAGAAGATATCATGCTTGGTTTTCAAGGAGTGGTGCACATAATGAGGATGAGGATGACGATGACGATGATGGCATCTCTTTCCCGTTGAGCTATAATCATCTGGTGGAGAGGTATACATGTTATATTGTTCTACCTAGTCAAATTCTAAATTCTACCTTGTAAAAAGTATGTAAAAAGAACGAGAAACTTTGTTCTTATGTTCGTTAATTTATATTTTGTTATTTGTTTTTTTTCCAAGATAATATCATGTGTCCTTTCTTTCATTGAGTTCTATATGTTCTGATGCTAGTCATCGTAATTTGCATTGTCAGTAGCCTGAAAAATTCTAATTTGAAAACCCCTCACCTAGAAACTAGTATTACTCGATGGAAGTGTATTGAATAGTGAGCATATGATGGGAAATCTCTTCTGTTTGTTATGAAGATAACATTGACTGACTGGTTTGTTTTTCCTCTTCACCTTATTTCCCATCCCATAAATCTTACTTCCTGTATAGCTTTTGAAATATCACACGTCCTTGCTTTGTAATATATATTTTCCTCTAGCATGGATTTGGGAGTCATTGGTTTGGGTGATGAAAATTCATCTCCTGACACTGACTGAATAAAGTCTAGACAGTGGATATTACATATTCAAACTGTGTTGAGTGGGTAACTGAATGTATCCCATAATAAAAGGATGTGGATTTAGTTAATGCGAAACTTGAAGGGAGGTCCTTGTTTTTTGAGTTTGACAGGGAGTGTTCTTTTTTTTTTTTTTTTTTTTTTTTTTTTTTTTTTTTTTTTTCCGATCAGATTTTTCTGTTGTTGTAACCTACTTGACCTCTGGACTGTGGATTTAATCCTGGTGTTCAGATGCAATCCCCCGGACTATCACAGGGCTTGCTGGCTCTGTTCTACCGAAGTTTTTATTGAATTGCACCAATTCATTTATGTTCTTTTATTGAATTTCACGTGGTGCATCTTTTTGTGTTACTTCCATATACGATTGAATTGATTTGTTGTTTTTATAACCCCTAGGTATCCCCACATTGAGAAGGATCACTTGGTAAGGCTTCTGAAGCAACTGATAGCGAATGTAACCCCTCCTTTTCATCTCAAGGTTGGAGGAAGTACTCCCAATGCAGCTGATGTTCCCACACTACTGGGATCTGGATCCTTTTCGCTTCTCGATTGTATGTTTTTTTTTTTATCTGCATAGTTTTTTATATCTTGGAGAAAATGGCTTTTAGCAATGAATTTCTTTTTCTGTATATGGTTTTGTTTCTCTTAGGCTCTTTTATGCTGATGTGGATGGTGAACTATTAGAATTAGTAAAGAATTTGCATTGTTGCTAATCTGGAGGCTAGCACCTTTATTTGGCAGATCCTAAGCACAGCAAACTTTTCTCTTTAGATTGACATAGTGAACTGTTTTCATAATATATAGTATCATTATAAATTTCAAGCATTTTTCCTGAAACAAAGGAAACTGCTAAGATGATTTAAATTAAAGCACAACTACTCCTAGAGCTTGTGTCCAAACACTTCTAGTATATGGTCAGTAGTTCTCAAATAGAGAGCCAGAAGACGATTCCGAAATGTCAGCAAGTTTTTTAACTTGTTAGATAGCATCTTCAAAGCCATCTTCACCCTTTACTTCTTTGAAGATGCTTTCCAGTTGAATGCAAGTATCATAAACTTAAACACAACGCTATTAGAACATGCATGAGAAGAAATAGTTTAGCGTTTATTTATTTTTTCCACAGTTATGTTTCTTTAAGGTGTTTATGGCTTTAAATCATATCTTCATTCCCTTATTGAGATCTAATACTCATTGAAATTCCATCTCTGCAGCTTTGTCCCTGAATGAGAACTTTAGATTATCTTTTTGTTGCAAATAGCTAGCCGTCTTTCTCTTTCTCTCCTAACTGCCACCTACATAGTTTATGGGAATATTATGGAGAGGTATTTTTTTAGAATAGAAAGTACCATTAACTGCCACCTACATAGTATAGAAAGTGCCTAGAAGATATCATTTTTTTATGGTTTTGAGGATTGCGAAAAATTGGCATCAGAGCTCAAATCTTTTTTCCTTACCATCCTGTATAATTGGCCAATCGCCTAAGATGGTGAAACTCTTTCTATTTCCACTTTTCAAGAATTTCTACTTTTTTCCTTTTGCCTGTTAGGTGGAACTCTTGTATACTTTTTGTGTATTGGGGTTGCGAAAAATCGGCATCAGAGCTCAAATCTTTCTTCCTTACCATCCTGTATAATTGGCCAATCGCCTAAGATGGTGTAACTCTTTCTATTCCCACTTTTCAAGAATTTCTACTTCTTTTTTCCTTTTGCCTGTTAGGTGGAACTCTTGTATACTTTTTGTGTATTGGGGTAACAACACCCTTTTTCATCATTAGTAAAATCTTTATTTTATTGATGAAAAAAGTGTTATTATTCATTTCTAGTGAAATGATATTTATTTATTGATTTTCTTATTTCTGAACTTTCCTTGTCCTTTTCAGGTGAGAGGAATATGGGAAACAAGCAAGTTAAGCCTTTACAAGCTTACCTGCGTTGGCCTCACATGCAGGCTGATCAGGTTCGTGGGCTAAGTTTAAGGGAAATTGGAGGAGGGTTCACCAAGCATCATCGTGCTCCATCCATTCGCTCTGCATGTTATGCAGTTGCTAAACCATTGACTATGGTACAAAAGATGCAAAATAAGATGAAGCTAAGGGGACATCGTAGTGCTGTTTATTGTGGTAAGGTTTCTCATCCTATTCTAAGTTTCATGTTATATTATATGTCTTAGTAAATAGTCTGGAAAAAGGATACAGTAACTGGGCCACTGATGTGGACTATTTCCAAGCATTTTCATGATTTTAGCATTTCTTTTCTATAAATTAATAACTGTTTTTAAAAAAGAAATGGACAGTGTTTTCTCGAACTAGTATTGTTCTTTGAAAATACTGCTGAGCTTGATTTGCTTAACACGCATTATATTGCCACATATCTATCATCCATCATGACATTTTCTTCTATATGAATCTGTGTTTCATACTGTCATAGTGCCAAATTTAGAACAAAGTTTAATGCTGATAAAACAATTTTAACAAATCTGCTTCTTTCTTGTAGCTATATTTGATAGGTTAGGAAGATATGTTATCACGGGTTCTGATGATCGACTTGTCAAGATTTGGTCAATGGAAACAGCATTTTCCTTGGCCAGTTGTCGAGGACATGAAGTGAGTTAGGATTGTACATATCTTGAGTGAAAGTAATACTTTGATAATGCATCTTGCTCTTTTTGTATTTCATATCTTATTATTATTCTCTACTCTGGAATTAAAGGGTGACATTACTGACTTGGCTGTGAGTTCAAATAACGCTTTGGTGGCATCTGCTTCAAATGACTTTGTCATTCGAGTTGTAAGTATACCCCTATCCTGCATTTCATATTCTTTCAAATTCTGTGACATATGAGTAGTTCTTTCTGTTCTATCTCAGTGGCGTTTGCCAGATGGAATGCCGATTTCAGTTTTAAGGGGGCATACTGGCGCTGTCACTGCTATTGTATTTAGTCCCAGGCCAAGTGCTGTTTACCAGCTTTTATCGTGAGCCCCATTTTCTGAGTCATTGCTCCTGGTTGCTTCCTTCTAGTTGTGCAGTTGATCTGCTGTGATAATTGTTTAATCTGAAAAACCTGATTTAATACCACTTTTATGTATTCATGTAAAGTAGTTTATTCATTCTAGGATCTTTATAACTCCTAGCGAGCTCTCTGGTGTTAGTAATGATTTGCTGGAGTTCTTTTCTTTTTATATTACATCTGCTGTTATAACATTTGTAGATCATCGGATGATGGAACTTGTCGAATCTGGGATGCTAGGTATTCCCAGTGCAAGCCTCGAATATACACACCAAAGCCTTCAGATGTCTTAAATGGTTAGATGATTGCTTCTACATTGTTATCTAGTTGGTTTGAATCTGGGTGATGTGAACTTAAGTAGGACTGTGAAGTTTACTGCAGGGAAGAGCAGTGGTCCATCAAGTAATGGACCCTCCTCAAGCAATGGTCTGCAGAGCCATCAAATACTTTGTTGTGCTTACAATGCCAATGGAACCGTTTTTGTTACTGGTAGTTCTGACACTTTTGCGAGGGTATATTCAAACATACACCCTAAAATTAAGTTCTTATAGTTCATCTACCTAAATTTAGCTTACTTGTATTGGTTGCTATTATTATAGATCTTTTGGATATGTTCATCAACAACAGTTACTTCGCAGGTTTGGAATGCTTTTAAATCTAGCCCAGATGACTCTGATCAACCAATGCATGAGATGGATGTGTTATCTGGCCATGAGAATGATGTCAATTATGTGCAATTCAGGTTAGTCAGCTCCAGTTAGTGACTGAATAGGAAAAGGAAGTAATTTGCTTTCAGATATTTCATATCTTATCTGTTACTTCCATGTGCAGTGGCTGTGCTGTGGCTTCAAAAACTTCAATGTCTGACTCATTGAAGGAGGAGAACATTCCGAAGTTCAAAAATTCCTGGTCTGACCATATGCTCTTTTTCATTTTCTTTTCGTTTCAAAATTTAAGTAACACGATTTTTTTTTTTTTTTATAAGTAAACAAATTTTATTGATCAATGAATGGGCATAGCCCAGTACAATACACAAGAAGAAAACAACTGTATGCCCTAACTAAGAAAGCGCAATAGAGACAAGAAAATCATGTAGGTCCATGCCATTGAAGTCAACACAATGGCCCATGCACAGAGTTCTATAAAATAAAGCTTTAAGCTCCTCCAACAATCTCTCATTGTCTTCAAACGTCCGCTCATTGTGCTCCTGCCACAAACACCACTTGATACATATAGGAATCATCTTCCAAACCGCTTTAATATGTTGCATGCTTCTTATATTTGTCCAGCTGGCCAGGGCTGCCACCACTGTCTCTGACATAACTCAATCCATCTCTAATCTACTACACACCTCATTCCATAATACTTGTGCTGTCATCGCAATGTAGTAGGAGATGATCCATCCTCCATTTCCTCAAGTCGGTTGTGAGGATCTTACTCAATGATGCTGTCCACACGAAAAATGCAGTTTTGGGGGGCGCCTTATGTCTCCAAAGCCTTCTCCAAGGAAACTGACTATTGGGCTCTTGTGAGAGAGCCTTTCCCTGCGGGTATCCACCACAACCCATCTTCTTGCTGATTGCTCGGTTTTATGGAGTACAAAAGGCTCTAAAAATTAGCAAAGCTGCTCTTCTCAATCTTGTGCCAGCTGACTAAAATTGATATTCTAATGGATTTGCCCACCCAAAATCCCCATGACTTCCGCCACTGAAACATCTTTGGCACTTGCAATTTGGAATAGTAAAGGAAATAAATCTTGTAGAGCATTGTCACCACACCAAATGTCTTTCCAGAATTTAATCTTGGAACCCTCACCTAATGAAGTCGAGTATGTCAAATAAAGATCCCCCCATCCTCTTATTATGTATTTCCACAACCCCACTCCATAGGCTCCTCTAACTTCTTTAGTACACCATCCCTCCTAAAAGCCTCCATATTTGCACTCAATCACCAACTTCCACAGGGCTTCTGGTTGCTTATTGTATCTCCACAACCATTTTCCATGAATATTTGTAGTGTTTTCTCTTAATTTGCTTTAGCTTGTATTTAGGTGTATTCTCATGTATACTTCCTGTGTACTTGAGTTATGCCTTTTTACTTGGAATAAAATCTTTTATTACCTATCAAAAAAAAAAATCCAAACCACCGTTAGAGATAGGACGACATACCGTCTCCCACTTGACTAAATGGAATTTGAACTCCTCCCCCACTCCGCCTCACAAGAAGTCACATTGGAGTTTCTCAATTCGAAATGCCACCCTTGCAGGTATAGATATGTTGGTAGATTAGATAATGTACTCTTAATCAAGGTAATCCTACCACCTTTCAACAAGTACATTCTCTTCCATCCTACCAGTCTCCACTCTACTTTCTCAATTACTGTATCCCATAGAGAGGACGTCCTCGTGGCTACCCCCAACAAAAGTCCTAGGTAAGTCAAAGGAAGGGAGGCAATCTTACACCCCAACGTGCTAGCCAACTGTCGTATATTAGGAACATCTCCAACTGGTATAATCTCTGATTTGTTGAAGTTCACTTTCAACCCAAATGCTGCTTCAAAACAAAGAAGCAGGGCCTTCAGTGCTTGAACCTGATTTTGATCGGACTCACAAAAAATAAGCGTGTCATCTGCAAACAACAAGTGAGAAATATTAATGATTCCCTTATCTGGGGTTCAAATAAAAAATCTATCCACGAAGCCATTAATAACCAAGGCCGAGGTCATCTTGCTTAGCGCCTCCATAACAATAACAAACATCAATGGTGACAATGAATCTCCTTGTCTCAGGCCTTGTGAGTTATGGAAGAAACCAGCTGGGCTACCATTTATCAACACAGAGAATTGCCACCTCTCTCCAAAACCACACCTCCCAAGAAGGTAGAGAAGGAAGTCCCAGTTAACATGATCGTACGCTTTCTCCATTTTTAGCTTGCAAATGATCTCTGCTATGCCAGGCTTCAATCTACTGTCGAGACATTTACTTATAAGATTTTGCCTACCTTTTACAAAAGCATTTTGGGATTTTGTAATGATCTTCCCCACTACCTCACTTAAACGGTTCGCAAGCTCTTTTGATATTATCTTGTATACCCCATTCACTAAGCTAATGGGCCGAAACTCCTTAACCTCCGCAGCCCTCACCTTCTTTGGTATAAATGCAAGAAAAGTGGTGTTAAGGCTTTTCTCAAATTTTCCAGCCAAGAAAAGCTCCTCAAACACCTTCATAAGATCTTCCTTTAAGACATCCCAGCATTCTTGAAAGAAGCCCATAGAGAAACCATCAGGCCCCGGTGCCTTGTCCTTGACCATTTTCCTCACTACTTCGAAAACCTCCGCATTCTCAAAGGCCCTCTCCATCCGAGACACATCACTTGGCCCAATGGAATAAAAAACAAGACCATCAAGGGAAGGTCGCCACCCCCATCGGCTCAGTTAATAGCTGCTCATAGAAACCAACTACATGGTCGTGAATTATCTGTTCTTCCCTACATTCGACACCGTCAATTTTCAGCTCTCTATGTTGTTGTTTCTTCTGTGAGAGTTTGCAATTCTATGAAAAAACTTCGTAATTCGATCTCATTCCCTTAACCACAAAGCTCTTGATTTTTGCCGCCAAGACATCTCTTCTAATAAAATAATCCTCTCAAGATCCACACCCAACATTGTCTTCCGAGCTAGTTCTTCCTGAGTAAGAGACCGAGCCTCTTGGAGCCTCTCTAACTCCTGAATCTCCCTCATCTTGCTTTTCTTGTTCTCCCCTGTATCTCCAAAAGATTGTGTATTCCAAAGCTTCAAATATTTTTTTAGAGCTTTCAGTTTACCCGCAAAGATGAAGCTAGGGGTACCCTGTATCTAATATGAGGACCACCACTATCTAACCCTTTCCACAAAACCTTCAGATTTCAGCCCCATGTTTTCAAATTTAAAATACCGTTGACCTCTTCGGAGACCACCACAATCCAGCATGATAGGCCAATGGTCTGAACAAAGGCGAGGCATTCGCTTTTGCCAAACATTCGGAAAGTGCCTTTCCCATTCTGGAGATATTAAGAATTGGTCCAACCGAGACCATGTCTAATTGTTAGACCACATGGCAGAATCCTCAGCTAGTGGCAAATCCAACGAGTTCAAATCAAAAATGCATTCCGAGTACTCTACCATTGCTGGCCACACTCTTCTATTTCCGGAAGACTCACTTGGAAATCTTGTGACATTAAAGTCTCCCTCAATACACCAAGAGAGGTCCCAACCAATGTTTTGAATACCGTACCGGATGTCGTACCGGTACCGTTTCGTCTACCGTTTCGGGATAACATTTCGGTATATGAATAAAATATATATAAATTATATTTCAAAATAATAATCTATATATAAATAAATTATATATAAATATATAGATATATAAATTATAAATAGTCTAATCTGAATTAAGGGTCAAAAAATGAACTTGTAGTTTGAAAATATGAAAAAAAAAAAAAAAAATAAGGCCGAAATATCAGCCGGTACAGACCGGTACACAGGCCGGTACAGGCCGAAATATCGGCCGATACGATCGGTATTTCAGCCGGTACGGAACACAGGGTGTACCTGTACCGGTCCGGTGGCCGGTACGGAAAATACCGGCCGTACCGGTCAGTACGGTACGGTATTTGAAACTATGGTCCTAACAGCTATGAACCCCCACTAATTCTTCCCACAATAATACTTTGTTGTTGTCTAAGTTTGGTCCATAAACACCTGCAAAAACCCACAAAAAGTTATCGGACACACTCTTGAAAGAGCATGCAACTGAGTACATCCCAATGAATTCCTCCATTTTCTCCACCACCTGTCTATCCCACATCACCACTACCCCTCCTGACGCCCCATTAGAAGCCATATACACCCAATCCACATGTACACAACTCCATAAACTTCGCACAATTCTCCTATTAATCAGTTTCATCTTAATCTCCTATAAACAAATAATGTCCGCCTTCCACTCACGAAACAAGTTTCTTATCTGAAGACGTTTATTGGCTTCATTGAGCCTGCAAATATCCCATACACTATTTTGGGTTTCATTGGGGGATGGCCAGCCCCTTCCCTTTCGACCTGCCCTTGCTGGAACTGCCCTCAGAATTCATCAACCATGTCAACCTTTTAAGCTCACGCTGTTTTTTTTATCCAGCTTTTCTTTGTTGTTGGTGCCCCACTTCAATAGCTATAAGCAAAGCCATAAGCTGTTCCTCGAAGCCTTCACACTCCAACCCTGCATATTTTTGCATTTCCTTGACCTTATCAAAAACCTAGTCTGAAACCTTAGGATGAACAGGGAACATAAAATTCAAGGGGATAGGTTCACCCACCCTACAGTCCATCGGTGAACCTTGTGTCTCCACCAAAGAAATTTCATCAAAAC
Organism: Cyclocarya paliurus; assembly: GCA_029856935.1. Taxonomy (NCBI): domain Eukaryota; kingdom Viridiplantae; phylum Streptophyta; class Magnoliopsida; order Fagales; family Juglandaceae; genus Cyclocarya; species Cyclocarya paliurus. Next base: position 12,541,207 of record CM056949.1, read on the forward strand.
CAATATGGTCACTTAGAGCTTGGACAAGTCTCTGGGATTTGTCTTCATTAGAGGTCAACAGTTCCTCACGATCAGAGTGCGAAAGATCCTCTGAACTCACCCCATCCTTCTCATCCGGCTCAAAGTCCTCAAGGAATTGAACTGGAAGGTTTGCCGAAGTCACACCTGCACCCTCGCACCTCATCGACACTGTTTGGCCACCATACGATGGAGAAACCCCACCTAGAGGTGTCGGAGAGCCCTTCACGTGTTCTACCATTGATTTCCGCGCACCAACCACGTGCAGGCCATCATTAGAGTTCTCCACCGTCTTCGTCGGCTTTTTCTGTGTGCCCACCGGCAGTTACACCTCCATCCACGAGCGTTGTGGCGTGGTCTCTGGTTGATGCACACGAGAGCCGCCGCTGGAAGAAGCCCAAGGGCATTCTTTCCATTTCCGTTGGGCCTTGGGTTGAAGCCCATCGTCCTTGGGTTGCTTGCCAACATTCCTTCCCGATTGACTTGTGGGCTGAGGCCCAACCAAATAGCCCGAGTGATCTGCCTTCATTCCTTTTACCTTCCTCCATTGAAGCCCATTCCTTTTGCTAAGCCCACCCTTCAATCCCTCACCCCTGGACTTATGATAATGCATAGGAAGGGCATGAATGGGCCTTTGCTCTAAGCCTGACCCCTTTCCTTTAAACCCCTTAACCTTGTCTTCTTCCTTTTTATGCCCAAAACAGTAGAGGATTTCTGCCACCTCCAACTGCAATTTCCGTAATTGGCCCTGCATCTCCAGCAACACCTTGCACACGTCCCACTCAGCCTGCCCGACAGCCTCCCTGCCAGAGCCCTTTTTTAGTACACCAAGAGGGGCTCAACACATGTTTCTGTCAGTGAACCAATCACCACCGTCCCCCCCACTCGGATCATGGTGGTCCATCGCCAGCATGAGGGCCTCCTTATAGGACTGCACATACGGCCTCTCCACCTCCTCCCTTAGCCTCCTCCATCCCCTCCCCCCCCCCCCCCCCCCCGGCCCCTCTTCAGGTATGAAAATAAAGCTTCTTCTTCCTCCCTCACAATATTCTGCAACCGCCATGTAATGGCCATGGCTATTCGAGCACCTCTATGCTATAAAGCTACGATAGCCTTCTCTGGTGGTGCTATAAATCTCCCTTTTCTCCCCTCCCAAGCATTCCTCCAGCACTTTCCCAAGCCACAGCACTGTGCTTGATTCCACCAGTAGCTCATGCTCTTTCTTCCACCCTCTCTCTCTATAATACGTAGCAGACCTCCTTCCTTCACAAGTATGAATATTTTCGAATCTATCACAAACTCTCTTGTGAAGCCCATCAGACTCAATGCAACACTACTGCACCATCAACTTAGCAAAATCATCGTCAGGATCAACGTGAGGAGAGAAAACGCTAGACTAACTTTTTACCTTGAGCAGATGCTACTAAGTAACACGATATTATCCCTTGATCTATTTTCCTTTAAATATTTAAAATTTAAGTTAGATGCCGTCCATTAATGAATGTTAAATCTTCGAGTGTCTTAAAAGTTAAAGTTGATAGGAAGAGGTAAGTTGATTTTTTTCAATTAATTTTCTAACACTTCCCTTAACAAGTGGTTGCAATTTGAGAAATGTTTAACCGAAGTGGGGGCTAGATAGTGGAGTTCAGACGTTGGATTGGAACTTAGGACCTTTATTCCCTTTTAAATCTCCAATTGTTCTACATATTTATGTTTATGAGAAGAGGGAAAATTCAATCATTTAATTAATATTTTGACAATAGTCATTGCAATGAGCTTAACACCTCCTCAAATGTACTTAACACCTACCATTCCTATGTTTTTAAATGTCCTACCTCCTCAACTTGTAATATTCTCAGGTTTTGTCATGACAACATTGTCACCTGTTCTCGTGACGGCAGTGCAATTATTTGGGTTCCAAGATCACGTAGATCCCATGTGAGCTCTTTCCCAAGAGATTCCTTTAGATATTCCAAAGTTTGGTGGATACCATGTTCTACTTCCTCTTCCCGGGTTATTTTGCACTTTCTTTTTTATGCAGTTTAATATGTAATTGACCTGTTCAATTTGATTTCCTGTTTTCTTCTTTCTCCCGTTATTTTAGGGAAAAGTTGGACGTTGGACACGGGCCTATCATTTAAAAGTTCCACCTCCTCCACTGCCTCCTCAGCCTCCCCGAGGAGGTCCACGTCATAGATTTCTTCCAACCCCCCGTGGTGTTAATATGATTGTATGGAGTCTGGATAATCGGTTTGTGCTTGCAGCTATCATGGGTAAAGTACTTAAAGTAGTTGACTATGTAGTTATGGGAGAAAAGTTACATTAATGTAGGATTCTCTTGTTTCTAGTATTCCTAGTTTCCTGCATCTTAGCTCAATATTTGTCATTTTGCTTTATCCTGGGCCAAATCACTTGTTATGGATATTTATGAAGGATTTACACAGCTTTTAGTTTACAGAATCTGATGTTGCATCTTATCATTTATATTTTGGCTTATGACTCGTCCCTTTTTTATTTTATTTTTTGTGCTTGTGCAGATTGCAGAATATGTGTCTGGAATGCTGTTGATGGTAGCTTAGTACATTCTTTAACCGGTCATAGTGAATCTGTAAGTATTGTCTAATGTTTGAACCTACCATGGGTAGATTTTAGTAAACATTGTATCAATTGCATAGACATTACCCTTTTGTGCTTGACTTAAATAAACCAATCTAGGGGAAGTTATTCTTTCCTTCTAAGCTTGTAGAAACTCATCATTATCAAGGCTACCCCCTCCCTAAATTTGTTAAGTACACTTGATAAAAATGATACATTTCAAGCAACATTCTCTTCTGATGTGCATTCTGCTATTACATTTTCTCATCTAACTTGACACAAAGTTTGTGCCTTCTAGCATGGCTTCCCTTGATTTTTTAGAAGATAAGGACACACTTTGCATACTTCTGACATGACATGATTTGATTTGTGAGAGCAATTTAAAAATTTGAATTTCCAAATCAAGTCTTGCCACATCAACAGTTTAGATGGTGTGTCCTCCACACTGAGTTATGAATAGAATGACTCTTAAATTTTCACTTGATCAAGCTGAGTTTTTAAAAAATTATAAATTTTTAAACCCTATTGATGATTCCCATGCATGAGGTCCAGGTTTCTTGATCTTAAGTCCTATCTGCTGTCCAATAGTTTGTGATTCTTATTTTGGCTTTCATGGATCACTGTTTAATTGTTGGCTGCTTGCTAGTCTTATGTCTTGGATGTTCATCCTTTCAACCCGCGGATAGCTATGAGTGCTGGGTATGATGGGCGGACTATAGTTTGGGATGTAAGTTTGTGATTTTTATTTTTCTACGATGATATGTTGTGTTCAAATTGCTTTGTTTATTGAGGTCTTTGGTTCTTCGTGTTTCCAGATTTGGGAGGGCACACCTATATGGACATATGATATTGGACGTTTTAAGCTGGTCGATGGAAAGTTTTCCCCGTAAGTAACCTCTAGACTATTCTACTATTCAATTTTTGCTTTATTATTTTGGTTTTATTGACATTTTTTGCCTATTTAAACTATTTAACCCATTTTTCATCACCCTCAATCATATGCTTGATGGAATTTCCCCTTACAAAAAAATGCTTGATGGAATTTCTGCTTCATGTATCCAGGCTGTAGTTTTCTTTCTGAATAATCTTTTTAAGCTATTTCTGCTATGGAGCTTGATTTCCTTCCAGCAGTACATAGCTGTAATTATGTTCTTCAATTTTCAGTTCAGTTACCCAAAGATTCTTGTTATGTGCATTTGATATTAAAATTCTTTGCCATTTAGATCCTATGTTGCTTTCCCACTGCTTATTCTTGCTAGATTTTTGTGATGATTCATTTTTTAAACAAAGGGATGGGACATCAATAGTACTTTCAGATGATGTTGGCCAAATATATTTACTAAACACAGGTCAAGGCGAGTCCCAAAAAGATGCCAAATTGGATCAGGTACCACAAAATTTTACATACAAAATAAACCCCATTATTCCCTCATTTGCAACCTAAGTTGGTAGTATGCAATTGTCTTATGACCATGTTGTCTAATTTCTACTACAGTTCTTCCTAGGGGACTATCGTCCCCTCATTCGGGATGCCATGGGAAATGTTCTTGATCAGGTAATAGTCACGCCTTGCTATTTGATTCGTGTTTGGTAAATTTATTTTCATTTCCATAAGAAGAAATTCAGTTGGTCAAATGTCATGCATACCTTACCTTCATCATGTGCAAGTTCAGAAGTGGTCATTATGTGATAGTTGGGAAAATCCTATTTGATTTGAGGCAACTAGTTTTGTTCTTAATATTGTTGTCATTTTTTGTCCAGATTTAAAACACATTAACTAAATTCCAGAAACATATATTTGAATCTCTAGGTTTATTATTGGTCAAAGATCTTCAGTGCCTATCTTATTTGTGGGTAGTATTCTGAAATATATTACATCTAATGCAGGAGTCACAACTTCCCCCGCATCGCAGGAACATTCAAGATCCTCTTTGTGATTCGAGTATGTTCATGGCTCCTGTTTATATATCTTGCTTATTGTATATCTCTGAGAAACACTACTAATATCAAAGATTGACGTGAAATGCCAGGTATGATGCCATATCCAGAACCCTATCAGAGTATGTATCAGAAACGTAGACTTGGTGCATTGGGCATTGAATGGCAGCCTTCATCCGTAAAATATGCCGTTGGTCTGGATTTTGGTCTAGGCCAGGATGATCAGATGCTCCCCTTGGCTGATTTGGAAAGAATGATTGAGCCACTACCGGAGTTTGTAGATGCCATGTATTGGGAACCAGAAAATGAAGTCATAGTAAGTGATGATAATGATTCAGAGTACAATGTTGCTGAGGAAAATTTCAGTGAAGGTGACCAGGCCAGTATAAGTGCCAGCTCTTCTAGTGATCTAGAGTCCACTGCAGAAGACAGTGAGGTTGAACGCAGCCATAGAGATAGCCTTCGCAGATCAAGAAGGAAAAAACACAAAACTGAAGTAAGTGAAGCCTTTTTTTTTTTTGGGGGGGGGGTACTTTTGCCTATGTGGACTGATATGATTGCTTTTCAGGTTGAGTCAATGACTTCTTCAGGGAGGCGAGTGAAGAAAAGGAATCTGAATGAGTGTGATGGCACTGTATCTTGGAGTAACAGAACGAAGAAATCAAGAAGTAGTCAGAACGTTTCCAAGAGGAAGTCTTCTAAAGCTAAGACTATGAGACCCCAGCGTGTTGCTGCACTCAATGCGCTAAATATGTTTTCTCGAATCACTGGAACGTCTTCAGATGGAGAAGATGAAAATGACTCAGAAAAGGATTCCTCAGATAGTGAGTTGCTGCTGCAAGATTCAAACCTCAAAATCAACAGGACTGATGCAAACTTGCAGAATATGCAGTGGCAATGTGGTAAAGAGGAACTTTCATATGTAGGTGAGTTTACAGATGTACCCAAGCCTCCAGAATTTTCTGAACCTCATCCAAATGTTGGTAGCAAGCGAAGATTACTCCTGAAGTTTTCACTTCGTGATTCTAAGAAGCATGTGTCTCCAGAAGACGCAAGATCCAAATGTGAGAATCCGGCTGCTCCAGTTTTTCCATCCTCTAGACCTCATGAAACCAGTCAAGAAGACAGAACTAACAAAAGCTCCATGGATCCAATGTCCTCTTTCACTGATATAATTAATGTGGAGCTTTCCCAAAACCAGATCAGGAGTGATTGCATGGACAAAGCGCAAAGTGGAGAGGCCAGGGAGCATTCGGTGGCACCTGCAGGTGATGAGGAGAGTAAGCTTAGGTGGGAAGAGGTCAATGGATGCACATCCAAGTGTTCAAGATCAGGAGATCTCATGCCAAGAGATGCATTTAGTGAATCAGTTGCAGGCTTTGATGTTCAAAAGGAAAACAAGAATGATATGAATGGGTATGTGAAACTCGATAACATATGAAAAGCACATATTTGATAACTATGGAAAGTTGTATGCTAATTGATTAATTGATTCTCATGGAGTTATGTTGTCTTGCAGGGATGAGGAGCAGTTTGGCACTGATGCTTCTGCAGCCCCATATGATGGAAATTCTGACATTGGATACAAAGATTTGTCTAGATCTGATCAATGCAGAGACAAGTCACTAAAAATATATGAAGTCGTGGACGCTAACCACTCAAACAGACTAAAAGAGAACGCTCCACTGAAGCCAACAAAGTTAATAATTAGGACAAAGAAAAGGATAGCAACGGATCCTGAAAGTCCTTCCAAACTGAAATTCACTACAACTGTGGAGGACCCGTCAAGTGCTAGAGGTGAAAATATTGGCACATCAAGTTCTTTGAGGTCACAGCATTTATATTCAGACATGAGGATGTCTGATGCTACTTATGGAAGTGAGAAATTCTATAAGGCGAAAACTGATTTAGAAGGTTCTGATAATGATTTGGAAGAATATACTGCAACTTTTAATGACCATCATGATGTGGAAGCTGCTGCCCCTGAAGCGTCTAATGATGCAACACGTAGAACAAGATCCATTAAGATAAAGGCAACGTCATGGGAGCCAAATGTTGTGAAACATAGCTTCAAGTTGCGAAGTGGCCGTGCATCGATGGGGACATCTATAAATGCTGAAAAATCCTCCATGGAATTGTCTGATCAGTTTCTTCAAGGATCAAGGTCTACAAGAAATCAGCGTGGTGGGTATAATGATTATGAACCAAATTCTTCCGCCAGGAGGAAATTAAATAATTTTGGAAGAAAACTGTCGTGGCTTATGTTGTCACAGCATGAGGAGGGCTACCGTTACATCCCTCAGCTAGGTGATGAAGTTGTATATTTGAGACAGGTACTGCCCCATTGTTTTCAATCAATGGATCCTGGTCCTTTTGTAATTCAGTTTTGAGTTCAGCTTTCTGTAATTCTGTTCACAGTAATATTCTTTTCTATTATTGTCAGGGCCATGAAGAGTTTCTAGAATCAAGTCTCTTGTCGGAAATAGGTCCTTGGAGATCAATCAATAGAAACTTAAGTGCTGTGGAAGTTTGTAAAGTTATAGGTTTTGATTATGCCACATTACCAGGCTCAGGGGATAGCTGCTGTAAAATCAAACTTGAATTTTCAAATCCCTCCGTTGGGTTTGGTAAAGCATTCGAATTGACTCTGCCTGAACTGATTGATTTCCCTGATTTTGTTGTTGAGAAAACACGGTATGATTCTGCTATTAGGAGAAATTGGACACATAGGGATAAATGCCTAGTTTGGTGGAGAAATCCAAATGGAGAAGGTGGTAAATGGTGGGAAGGTCGAATTCTTTCTTCAAAGCCCAAATCTCAAGAGTTTCCTGACAGTCCTTGGGAAAGATATACTGTTAGTTACAGAAGTGATCCTGGAGATAACCATCTACACTGTCCTTGGGAATTGCATGATCCTGACATTTTATGGGAGCACCCCCATATTGATGATGACAGCAGAGATAAGCTCCTGTCTCTTTTTGCTAAATTGGAGCGGCCAGTGGATGGAAACAAGGTGATTTTGTCACAAACTTCTTGTTCCTGTTTGTGTTTGATATGATAGAAATTTGGCATGTTGGAGCTTAAATTATGATTATGGGAGACACTTTGAAATACTACTTACTCAGAGCTCGCTTGTGCATCCTGCAGGATTATTTTGGGCTTGCAAAATTGAATCATGCTGCCCAGAAGTCAGACTTCTCTAATAGGTAGAAAAATGCTGGACATGGGCTGTCGTTATTCTTTATATCGAATATGTGCTTACCTGTGAATCCCTTAGTATCTAATGTATTGCCTGCTGAAAGCATGAGGATGGACTAAAACAGATGACTGTTTCTACCTAAATATCACTTAGGAGCCCATATAATTGACTTGACATAATCCATCATTCAACAACTTACAGGCTATCATAGAGCCTGTGGACAAATTAGCATTGTATGAATAGCATATCATCATTTTTTCCTTTCTTGGTTTTGTAGGAGGCAGGGTTTGTAGGGGTAGTAATCTTTTATATAATTCATTGTTCCAAGAAAAGCTGGGATTTAAACAACTTGTGATCCTTGGTTTTGTGGATTCAGGTTTCCAGTTCCATTGTACCCGGAACTGATTTGTTCGAGGTTAAAGAATGAGTACTACCGGAGCTTGGAGGCTGTGAAGCATGACATAATGGTTATGTTGTCAAATGCGGAGTCTTATTTCTCACACCCTGAGCTGGGTAAGATGAGGCGCCTGTCAGATTGGTTTAAAAGGAAATTGTCGAGGTTGTAGCAAGTCTTATTTCTGACAGCAGGATTTTGTTTTCCAAAATTGGATTGATGGGTTACAACATTGTATCTGGGACTTAGGAAAGGAGATGCATGAGGTGGTGAAATAAGCGAGTTTGTTGTCCTCGGTTATTCTTCTTGCATATATGTGTCAATTTGATTGATGTCATTACTTTATGAAGAGGAAAATGGAGCAAGGTTGAAGAGCTCTAAATTCTCTAGTCCGCTGATTTTAGCTTTTCAGGCTGCAGTGTCGTGGCCTGTGTGGGGTTAGAAAAAGAATTGATTTTGAAAAAAAAAATGGTTCATTTATGAAATGAGTAACAAAAATTAATTAGTCTATGAGAACATTCTCCATTTTTTTTTTTCATTTTTTGTTACTCGAGTTTTCTGATTTCAACATCCGGAGCTCCTTGTTTAATCCAGTGATATCTGTAGAGAATTCAAGTTAGTTTATCAAACACCCATGTATATTGTTCATATGGAGAATTGGAGTTAGTTTGGTGTCAACAGGTTATACAAGGAAATGCTCTCAAGACTGAACCCCCCCTATATTGATATGTGTTGCAAGCATTCCGTATCAAATCTCCTCCCCTCTCCTCTCACGTTCAAGTTACTGAATCGCCAACCAGCATTCAGATGTGCAATGAGACCGGTTGCTAATTCCAGCGACAAACTCTATTGTCTTCTTGCTGTGAGCACCCAAATGCTGGCTGGAGTCTTTTACCTCAAAGTTGGTAAAACACTTAAAAACAATATTCCGGATCCTCTCTGGTTAGAATTCACATGGCCAAAAGACTTGAACAAAGATTACGCGACACGCAAAGTCTAAGAACTGAAGAGAATTCAGATGGAAAAGGGCACAAGTACTTCATCTTGCATGACATCTAATGTACTAACTATTTTAGGATATTGTTCAAGACAAGTGCTAACACATTGAAGGAGCTTCCCATTTGTCTTTTGGGATTTTAAACCGAGGAGGAGAAAGGAATAATTATGTTAATTTTGTCTTCTTTGACTTCACATGGGTCTTCTCAGGGGTTTCGGTATCCTCTTCTGAAGAGCTTTCAACAACTTCATCGGGGACATCATTAGGAACATTATGTTTGGTGATGAATTCCTTCAATATGCCCATACTTTCTTCTTTCATTGAAATCAATTGCTCAGAAAGAGTACCCTTGTTTGCATTGACAGAATATGTTTCTGATTCAAGGCGAAGTGTGGCTCTAACCCGAGGTCTAGGATCTTGAGATTCAGCCTCCATGAAAACCTTCAAATAGTGCATTGTAATCAGCAATGGCAAATTTTTCTCTCTTTAGTTGGTCATATATGCACACGCATTTTCAGAGGGGCTTAAATCCACAAACAATTAAAGATGAATTAACAACTATATTAACACATTGACCCAAAACAGTTGTGTCCCAATTTGATATTTGAAAGGACCTTCTTTTACTTGATGAGTTCAAATTAGGCACCACAAGTTCTTCATCAGTTCTGATAAACTTTGTGCTTGTGAGTCTGTGACAGCTGATACATTTGCATGTAGAAGCCCTAAATTTCAGGTATTTTAAAAGAGCTATGAGAATTATCAGTGAGAACCATACTTATATCCTCAAAATGAACCATCCAAATATTCTGCCTTTACTTTAACCTTAAGACCGCATTAGAATATACTGTAGAAATATTTTTAAAAAAAATTAAAGCCGAAATTAGATAATGAAGTTAAAGCCATCAAGGGAACAGCACATTATAGGAACATGGTTCTCCTCAAGTTCCAAACTTTCGAATATCGTAAATCTTATCAGTACAAACCCATCTCAGTGTGCCATTCTGAACTCATAAATCATCAAGCACCTTACAACTTCCATTCAGATGAATTTTCACTCAATTTATACGGACCATTACCATTTTTGTTACACCGTCAAATAAAAGAAATTATTACTAATCGAAGAAAAAAAAGTAACGGAAGAAAATGAATCGTGAATTGACTTATTTTCTCGGAAGCCAAGTCAGGAGGAGGAGACTTACACCGGGTATCACCGTGCGACCGAAGCTGAGGAAGTCGGCGGATTTGGAGCGAAACAGTCCCTTCCTGGTGCTAGGTTTTTGTAAGTGAAAAACCCATTTCAATTGTATACGTTGTCGTTTACTCAGTAACCCTGATGATTCTATTATTGAGTTGACCAAATGCAGGCAATCCTCCCCGGTATTTAAATCGGACGGCTGTGCTCTGGTCCATTCTTTTATTTTTGGTAATCGGAGCTCTATTGGATCGAATATGTGAGCTCCATTGAAACAATGAAATTTGACAAATGCTTGTTTAAGCAGAAAATTGTTAATGTTTTTGAGAAATGATGTTTTTATTCATGATTTTATCACAGATATAGTATATTTTAAGTAACTATGCATTTAATCAGTTAAAATGTGTTAATTTAAAAAAAAAAAAAATTAAAATTAGGCTTCGTTTGGTTTCTAAATCAAACTCATCTCATCTCACTCATCATTACAACTTTTTCAAATTTCAACATAAAATATAATAAACAATTCAACTTTTTGAAATCTCAAAACACTAATAATATTAAAAAATAATATTCTAACAATATTTTATCACCTAAACTCAACTTAACTCAACTCCCTTCAACATCCAAACGCACCCTAAGAGTAAAGTTCTTCGGCAACTTTGATCACATCCCAAATGCCAAACAGGCTGGAAAGTCTGTAAATATTGTAAAAGCTTGTCTAAATTATACATGGAGAAGACCATGTAAACCGATGGTTTTTAATTATCAGCTACAATTATTTTCAATTTCTCTTTATTTATGGTACAAAAGCAAAAGTTCTGATCATAATGTTAAAGATTGATTTGGTTACACAATCAGACTATCTCACCTCATCCATTTTATATAATTATTATAATTTTCTCAAACTCCCACATAACATATAATAAATAATTTAATTTTGTCAAATCTCAAAATAAAAATAATTTTAAAATTTTATATTATAATAATATTTTATTAAACTTTTAACAAAATATCTCATTACATCCGAATTGTATAACCTAACGATGCCTAAGTTTTAAGATGTGCTTTGATTTACAACCCAAGTTCTTGCACATTCTGCAGCAACTAATCCTACTAACATGTTTTGCTAATTCTTCAATGCATTTAAATTTCCTAATTATATTTCATGTTTCGAGGTGACCCGAATCTTTATGTGCAACCCAATTTGAAGTATCCAAGTAAGATACAAGCATTGGTCAGCAGGTCCTGTTTTGAATTATACAGTAACAACATTACTAAAGTTTTTGTTTTTCAGACTCTTCAGTGGCTGACCCACTTTGAAATACTTGGCGAATAGATAAAACTATACAGGACTGCATATTGTCAAGCAATATTCTTAACATCTGCATCTAACACACAAAGCAGAGAGATTTGTGTAATAGCAAGATTTCACCTTGCATATGTATGTTTAATGTCCAAACTACCATGAATAGCCACCATTAATATTATCTTGAGAGATCAGAAAAGAAGTAAGATATGCTCAGACACAATTCCATTTATTATCGATGTATCTAATGGCTTCCAATAGATGTATCTAATGGCTTCCAATAGATGTTCCCTTTTCAGGGGTTTACTTAAATGAACATCCATTCCAGCCTCGATTATCTTTTTTTGTTTCCTCACCTTCTGTGTGACCCGTTAATGCAATGATTGGAATTAGGGCTGTTCATCCAAGCCAGATTTTTTTCCGGCCCGATCCGGAACCTGGATAACCGGGTTCCAGTTACGGTTTTCGGCCCGGGTCAAATCCGGGCCGGAACCCGCATGATGAAGACCGGATATAGCCGGCCCGGATCCGGGTATGAAATCCAGATTCCGTATTAAAAAGCCGGTACCCAGGTTTGTAGAGAAAATCGCTTCGTTTTGTCACTCATCACTCGCCCAACCTGTCTCTCGCTCTCTCTCTCTCGCTCTCTCTATCACGCGAAACCCTAGCCACGAAACAGTAGTCGCTGCCGTGTCTTTCTTCATTCTTCACTTCCCACTAGTGACCACGATCTGTCTCACTGTCGGCCTCAAAGATTTTCCCGATTTCCTCATCCTTTTCTGAGATGCCGAAACCCTCTCTGTTTGTTTTCTTCATCCTCGTGCCGTCGTCTTCATCCTTGGGTATGTTTTCTTCTCTCTATTTGTTTTGTTCTCTCTTTGTTGATTTTGGGTTTGTTTGATGAGAATGTTTGAATGTTTGAGTAGTTTGATGGGTTGGATCCTCGTGCCGTCGTTTTCAACCGTGGGTATGTTTTCTTCTCTTTGTTTGTTGATTTTGAGTTTGTTTTTATCAGAATTTTTGAGGAGTATTTTTATGGGTTAAAATGTCTTGGTATTTGAAAGATTATGATGGGCTTTGTTCAGCTGACGAGAAGCGCAAATCTTCTCAGTGATGTTGTCAGTTTCCTCTCTTGGCGATTCTTAAGTTTTAAAGGTTCCTTTTTTTACCCTTTCAGAAATCTCTTCTTTGGAATGGTTGACAGTTATGCACCCTCGTGTCTGTAGCATGTGTATGGCTTTAGATAACTGAGCAAAACCCTTTGTTTCTTTTACTTGCATTGTTGTGTCTGTCTTTGTGGATAAGGTAGGATAATGTCATAAATTATAATGCTTCCTATGGTCTTCTAAAGATAGCATCATCTGCCATGATTCTCTGCTTGTGTCCCCAATGGGTGGATCTCCGGATAACATCATTCCATTCCTCCATACCATATTGGTTTAGATGTTTCCCTGTTTTGATGCCAATGTTTGAGGAGTATTTTTATGGGTTAGATCTGGATTTTTATGACAGTCTCCTTTCAATTGGGACTGTAAGCTTTTAAGTTTAAAGAAACTTTTTAACTTTTACAGAGATTGGCTCTTTTCCTTGTCTCCATTGTCGATTCTCTTCTATTAATTTATATAACTTCTGCTTTGCTTTATGCTTTATGCTTTATGCATGATACTCATTGCTTTATGGGTCTGAATTGTGGCATTTTCCCTTCTGTGAGTTGTGACATCAATTTGCACTCATTGTCCATTATTTGCAGCCTAGCATATTTTTATTGTATAATTTGTTGACATTATACTGCTGAAGTTGTCAAAAGTGCAGCTTTTGAGGTATGCATCATACTCTACTTCTTTTCATTTGGCATATATTATATGGAGTAATGGAGTCTTCTACTTCTTGATGCTTTGTTACTCTATATGTTAAGGAATTTAAAAGCATGAGTGATGAAGAAGCTGCAGTTTTGGCTGCATCCCCTGTTATTGATGCTTCTAATTCAATTGAAGTTTCAGGAAATAATGGAACAAGAAGAATGAAAAAGAAGAAGACCAAGCTTTGTAATTTAATGTTGTGTATTGGAGTTTGATTAAAGAAATGTATGTGATTTGTAATATTCTTAGCAAATTAATCCAAACAATATAATATGTAGTGGATCGCATCATAAATGTCTCATGCATTTTGATTTTGTTTTATTTTATAAAATCATTCTCATGCTACATCAACATCATATCATATAAACAATATATAAAAGGCTTTTATGTAAAAATAAAATATTAAAAAAAAAAACTAGGTTCAACAGAACCGGAATCTATCATATAAACAACATATATAGACTTTTATGTTAAAAAAAAAAAAAAAAAAAAAAAAAAAAACCAGGTTTAATCCGGAACCCGAAATCTGGGTTTTAAATAACCCGGATACAACCGGGTTCCGGCCCGGATTTGAAACCCGGGTTCCGGTCCTGGTATACTCGGGTTCCCCGGTCGGAACCCGGATGAACAACCCTAATTGGAATATGGACAAGGCTTCTCAATTTTCCTTATTTGCTCTACTGCTTTATATCCATCCAGGATAGGCATCTGTCAAACAAAAAAATACGTACATGATTTGACTAAAAAAAAAATTGAAGACAAACCTTCTTCGTGTTGAAAAGATGCCCTATATCTATCTTTAAAAATCATAGCTCATTTACCTCACAGTCCATTAATATGTAATCATATGGAAGAATCTTGGAAGTTCCACATTTCCTTCGGTCGCTTAGACCTTTGCAAACCAGCTCTAAAGCTTCCTGTCCATTTTCTGAGAGCTCAACAGTTGCTCCAAGCCGTAAAAGATGGGCGACAGTCACCTTGCGTATGTTATTATCACGTGCGATTGATCGCGTTATTGGTGGTTCAACTGGGAATGAGGCTGGATCAAGCCTCCGTGCCTTACCTATGTTGAATAAAAATATAAAGAAATAATCTTGGTTGATGAGGATCACGCCTCTTCAAAACAAGTTTGTGAATAATTTTTCTGATGTCTTATCCCAGCCTTCTCTTACAATCTTATAGCCAACTCTTATTCACTGTCCAAAAATATGGATGATAGCATATTATGTAAATTAAATGCTAATTGATATACTTCCGAAAATAGAGCAATACTTCCTAAAACAGAGCAATATTGCCTAAACGAATTATTTATTCTATAGCCATAAATGCGTTGGAAGCTCCTTCCTTATTAGCTGAGCACCTTCCATATTAATCCTCCGTAACAGCGTAGCAATGCATGGTCGTCTGCGACTAAGACTTTCTTCCCACTCAAGAACAACTCCTTACTTTCTTGCTCTTGTGGTGGGTTTCCATGATTCAGAGAACTTCTTGATTTGGGCTTGAAATGAGATAGATTTTCAATACGTGACAAGATTTTTTTCCTAGGAATCTCACTGCTGCTACCATGGTCTGGTAACTCTACTGGTCCTTGAGATGAACTGGGATCTCTAGGCATTTTCCCAACTTGGGACAGACTTTCTCTCTTCATTTTTCCCATATTCCCTAGCAGTGTACCCCCAAACTCAGGTAGAAGTCTCACCACTTCATACAAACGAGAACCATGAAATGGTTTAGATATGATAATATCATTTGGCTCCATCATGGTCTCGGCAATACATTTGCAATTGATGATCTGCATCATTGGTCTCTCCAACCAAACAACCCTGCAACAAGTATTGTTTAGCCCTCTTCTGAACTCGGTCACAATCTTACACAGTTCTGGGAATGGTCCGGCACAAGCATCGATCACAACTAATATAAAACTTGATGCACATCTAGGAGTAGTTCGTCTGAAGACTGATAGTACGTAGTCAGATCCATCCATGGTACTCAAAGGCACATCCTTTTCTACAGTGATGGAGTTACTAGTAGCAGACCTGCTTAGTATTCACTTGGAGAATAAAAATATGATTTTACCAAAGAGTTGTGATGCGAATGGTTTTGCTTATGTGTGATCATCTCGAGAGTAGAAGGAAGATGTTGCCATTGCTTAACAACTGATACTTTTATGCCTAAGTTCTCCATGAATCTGCATGACATCCTCCGACGCTCATTATCTTGAATCAAGAGAACAACATGGGATGCCTTCTGCTTGGGGCTAGGGGAGTGAATTGTCAACTTTGGACTAGCAGTCCGAGCACACAATCCAGGACTAGGAGTTCTAATAGTCATCTCAGGGCTAGGGGTCTGACTGCTAAGCCCCAGTAGATGTGTGCCAACTCCCATTTCAAGTTGTTCTGCTTCTACAATATTGCAAGAGACGATTTCACATATAGTGAGTAGAACATTGAATCTAAAGCAAGTTCCCTTCTCTCCGATCTCCTTGTCCACAATTCCTGTATCTCCATGCATCAGACGTACCTAGCACAAAATTTAAAACCATAATGGAATCACTTGAGCGATAGAATGAAGAAAGATAATCAAGCCACTTTAGCTAAGGTTTTATTCATAATTATATGAATATAATCAAGCTAACACTCCAAATGCACCATCCAAGCACAGGATAATAGCTCTAAAAGGGGAAAAAACACTTGGTATAAGATATAGATAGTTCCATCCTATTAGTGCCAGTGAATTCAGTGTTTAATATATAAATTATCAAATGGAAATTTAGATACCATAACCCACTGGAGTTTCATTATTTGGAACTCTAGATAAGCAACGACAAAAGGATTTTGACAGATTGTGCCAGAGTTGGTTCATGTACCAGAGACTGAACAATGCCGAGTCCTAAGCCAGTGCCTCCTTGTCCAATAGTTGTTTCTTTGACTTGAACATAGTTTTCAAAGACTGATTTTTGCTTCTCTTTTGGAATACCTTTACCTGTATCATCCACCTCAAATACAAAGTCCATAACATTTGGATATTTTAGGGCAGCATCCATAGTTTCAAAATCATTATATGCTTGACTGTTCCTGTAAAACAAGCACGGCAGGCAGTTCCTTTTAGAAGCAATCATCGTATTCTGCAAACTGATTTTCCTAACCCAAGCTCGAACAGTTACATGCCCCTCTGAAGTAAATTTAACTGCATTGCTTAGTAGATTACATAATATCTGCTTAAGTTTTCCCCTATCACCTTTCACTTGGGAAAATTTGAGGATTGAACCATCATAAGGATCCAACACTACATCTACTCCTTTTCTCATACCAACAGGATGATACAAATCAACTACATCCTCAAGAAGTTGGGCCAAATCAAATTCCTCTTCTTCAAGCAGCATCTTGCCCGCTTCGATTTTGCTTGTATCGAGAATAGAATTCAGTAGATCTAAACAAGTATGGCGTACATATATATTAGTTGTAAAAGAGAATGCTAAATACTTGCATCAAAAATTTCCTGGTAAGATATGATGAAAAATTATTAGTCATCAAACTTACCTAGTAGGTCCTTTGCACAGGTATCCATTTGCCTTAAGTTTGTAGCCAATTCGGAACCAGGGATAACTTCAACATAGCATATCTCTATCAAACCAGTAAGGCCAGCTAGTGAAGCACGAACATCATGACTGGCACTTGCAAAGGCAAGTCTTGTTCATACTTTTCCTCTCTGCTTGCTGAGTTGCTTCCATTTGTTTAATGAGCGCAGCACACAAATGCATCTCTCGTCTGGCAGCTCTAATGTTTATAAACACAAAACCTAATAAGGAACCAATCATTGTAGCGATCACAACCATAAAGAGCAACAATGCCACTTTCTTGTTCTTGTGGACAAGGCTGACTAATCCATTTTGCGGGACAGCCAACACATATACCTGGAAAAAAGTATAAAAGTGAAAAATAAATCTATGTATGACTGTTTGACCCAACTAATCTATGTATCGATTGTCCATAGAAGTAATTGTATGGTTGGAGTTTGGATCAGTAACATGGACAGTTGGCTACAAACTAAGGACACAAATCTACCATGAGAATTGCTACATGCACAAAATAATTACACAAAAATAAACCTATAAACTGACGTGGCTTCACTTGATCCATTAGATCTACTTTATACTAAGAGTAACTTTACAATTTGACGTACTGCATTAAACCACGTCAGTTTGTGGATTTACTTTTGTGTAATCTCTTTATAACTAAAGTATCTCTCATCTATAGCATATACAGGTATGAAATATGATCATCAGAGCATTCCGCCATGTATGTACGCTAATTCTTTGCCTAGAAAATACAAAAGAGCACCCTTTTCTCTCTTGGCCTGTCAAGGAAGTGGGGGAAGTCTGCATTCATCTTTGACCTGTTCGAAAACATAAATGTTTCATAGCTTTCTCAAGCCTAAAACATACCACAGAGAGAGAGAGAGAGAGAGAGAGAGAGAGAGAGAGAGAGAGAGAGAGAGAGAGAGAGAGATGCACAGAAGCGAGGTCCATGATCATCAACTTAGCAAGCATGGGTTCTCCACGCTTGAAGTATATGGATTTGGTGGTAGCAAAATCTAGATTAGTTTATGTTCTACCATTGGAAAGAAACATGTGATATATCCCGTGTACACGGCAACAAGAAGGATTGCAACAAAAAATAAATGGTCTACACATGGAAGAATTATTTTAATATAGATAAATGCTAAAAAAGAAAATTCATATATGCAAGATAGTGGGATGAACTTAAAACGTACCGATTGCACTCCCACCACATCAAGTGGCAAACAATAAAAGGTGTATTCCGTTTCTTGAATAGTCAAAGTAGAAGCTCTCCACATACCATCTTTCATGGTGCAGGAAACGTTAGCAGCAAGAAGAGCATGTCTCTTTGGGAGCCCTTCTACTAGCATTTTCCCATCTTGGGTAGCCAAATACAAGCTCCCGCCATGATAATCTAAACCAGTAAAAATGGTAGTTAATCTTTTAACTGGAAACCCGAGAGAGAGAACTCCTCTATTAAGTCTAGCTGAGTTAAGGAATAGAAGGTCTCGAGCATTGTTCCATCCAGTTTCCAACGAGGCAGATCCAGTTTTATTATTCAAGGCTTCTTGAAACCAACTTGCATTTGTCGTAGTCCAGGGAGGGGATTGAATGGCTTTTCCATACAATTTTCCTGTCTCAATGTCCACATCTTGCATAAGCCAGATGTAGTTTTCTCTTCCATTTGGAGCAGAGAAGAATGAGGAGTTTGTGTACATGGCAAGAGTTTGATTGCCGTAGGTATAGTATGAGAAAAATAGTCCGTCTAATCCAAAATAAGAAATTTGAGATAAGTATGGAATTGTAGACAACTCTTGAAACAATACAGGAGCCACCTGCATGAAAATTAAACATAAAATCCTTGGTTGTTTCTTACGAGAGAAGCATATATATATATGTGTGTGTGTGTGTGTGTGTGTGTGTAGATATATACAAACCTTGGTCTCAATCTCAGAGAATGATAGTGCAGTTCCATTGAGGGAGGAACCTAAAATTCTTGCTAAATTAGTTGTAGATGAATTTATTGGACGTAGAAACTTTGCTTTGTTCTCAATTTCAGACATCAGCATGGAATGAAACTCGTTTGAGTTCCAGTATTTCACTTGGTGCTCAACACGATTGACCATAGCATACCAACATGGGATCAGTAGAAGGGGAAGTAGGAGCATCATTACAAATGCCTGCATATTTGAGGAATGAGGGTTTATATATAAATCCTAACACATTATGAATAAATAAGAAAATAACGCATGCATGTCAGTCTCAAGACAAGTATATATATTCATTGAAAGCTGAAGGATAATTACCAGAAGAAAGAAAGAGGACAAAGGTCGTAACCCTATAAATGAATGAAGTTGCTTCATGGATGCAGGACTTCTATCGATCGAGTACTGATCACCAAAAGCTAATGGCCGTACCTTAACTGCATTGAGAAAGTGTATAGAAAGAAGATTATGCATTAATTAATATATATCTATATATATAAAGTGCATTAATTCAATTAAAGATGCCAAGATATATCAAAATCTCTCTCCATAATAAGTAGTCGAGATTCTTCAATCAAATCTTTAATGAAATTGATTCTTTAGTATTGCGTGGTAATGTCTCCAATCTAGGGAAGTCATTAATTTGCCAAAATTGATCGAGTAGCTAAAAATATGGAAAATAAATGCTAAGAAAACTTCTATTTATATATCGGTGTGGATAACATTTCATAAAGTGTTTATATTACATAATTTTAAATTTTAAATTTTGAATCTTACAAATCAAATCTTACCATCTAAGTTATGTTTAGTGGGCAGTGGGCACTGATCTATAAGCCAGTTTTAGAATAAAATAATTCAAATGCTAAAAGTAGTTCAAAACTACGTCTATTTACAAATTAACCGATCTGAGTCATGCGACATATATTTTGTAGTTTTGTATCGATACTAAATTGATATGATAACGCCAATGTCAATACAATATAACTGATCATATGTCCATCCTGGTGTGGATAATGTGTATTTGGATCTCAAGAAAGCAGTGGCAGGACCAAAGGTTTCATTTTTTGGGAGGCCGGCATAATATCTTAACGAGTTTTGCTACAAATTAGTAATTGTTCACATTACACACCCCACACTTATAGCTTTTTATAAAGTGTAAGGGTGTTTTTCATAGTGTAAGGGTGTTCTTCTTCCTTTTTATCATCAACCTCTCAACATCCCTTGATGTGGTATTAAATGATAAGTCTACAAGTGAAATATAATAAATAATCTCCAATCATTTAATACCACATCATAAAATGATAAGAAGTTCATGATGGTAAAATAGATGATGAGTAGTATTATTTTAAAATATATATATATATATATATATCATTTATATATATATCAGCATAAATCTAAAGAAAAATAACTAACGTAAGGGAAATTGAATAGATTTGTCTAGTTTGGGTACTAAGGATTTTAAGAATATCTTATTACTATTCATTATTTAATTATTACTTTTTACTACTATAATTACTATTCAATATTTTATTATTACTTTATCACTATTATTCACAGAATACTTGAAAATACTTCACTATCCAAACGCAACCTAATGAGTGCATCAAGCTTTTAATTTTCAAGAAAAATTTTAGATATTTTTATTTTAGGCTAAATCTTGAGTTTAATATTTTGGAAAAAGAAAATATGGATTATAATGAATTTTATAGGTGGGGTTTCAAAACTTTGCATGGAGGCCCATGGGCTAATTAGGAGTGTAATTGCTCTGATCCAAGGGGGTTATGGACTTAAAATTTTGGTTTATCATTTTTGTCAAACCGGACCATTAGCTATTGATCTAATTTCGTCTATCGATATTTTTTTTCTCATTTTTCTTTTTTGACAAAAAAATTAATAAAATTAAAATTAAGTGATCTCTTTAACATTTATATATGGTTAATAAATATTAAATAATTTCATTGCATATATGGTTAATAGTGTTCATTTGAATGAAAATTACATAATTAACTTATACAAATATTATATAAAAGAATATTATATATGTAATATTTAAATAAATATATACACATTAGATCGGTCTCGGTCCGGTCTAAAAAAATCACACCTTGAAACCGACCAATAAGACTTTTTAGTCCTATTAATTTTTTAGGTCCGGACTGATAGTCTTGCAACCCTACTGCAAATGCATATAAGGCGATTATTGAGGTCAAGTGGAAAATGTTAGGGCATCGATAATGGTGCTTCTAAATTGACTGATACGTTTTTTTCCCTTAATGATTAATGAAATGATTTTTAGTAAATTTGTAAAAAGAAAATTAAATGTTTATAAAAAAAAAGAAAAGAAAAATGCACTTGCACCTATTCGTACAGTGCGGGAGCACCACTCCGGTCCCCCTAGTAGGCTCGCATTGTCCATCTCAAATATAGGTATTTAATTTTAATGTTGTAAAACTTTAGATTTAGGCATGTTTGGACACTTAGATATTTTCAGGTATTCTAAAAACTTTTCATAATTTTATTTTCAAATTACTCAAGCATAAAATATATTTTAATTTTAAATATATTTTTTTATTTAATTATTATCTAATCATTATTTAAACACAAAATTCAAAATAATTTTTTCAAACAAAATACAAAAAATCAATATAAATTTTTCAAATTTTAAAACAAAAATTATATTTAAAATTTTTTTTATTTTATAATATTTTTATTCAATTTTTTCTCTTATTTTTTAAAATCTAATAAAATATATTAATTTAAATCATTTCACTATTATTCATAAAATTATGAGATAAGTGTTGTTTAGATGCCTCAGTGCTCCATCAACCAAACGATTACTAATTTACAAGATGGTGCGGTGGTTTTTCCCACAATTGTGACTGAAGTAACAGTTGTGAGTTTTTCCCAGGTATTTCCTACCACATTATAAAGTGATTTTTATTTTCTGGACAAAATATTTTAATACCCCTCAAACTACCTCTCAATTGGATAACTATCTATCAATTTTGATAATCATCTCCTCAAAGTTCAAACTATCAAAAATAATAATTTTCTAAGTTAAAATGGTGTTTTTATATTTTTTGAATTAATAATTTGAAGACAGTAGGTTGAGTTTTAAAGATACTGCATTAAGAATGCAAATTATTGCCTAAATGTTTTTTAAGCAAGTCTTCCGGCTCCTTATTGAAGTTAAATATGTCTTTTAATTCTTTCTTTTTTTAAGGTTTTTTTATTCTAATTAGTAAAGTAGCATGTCTTTCCTTTGTAGTAGCAAATAGGAAGGTGAAATCATGACTTGTAATTCCCAACATTAAAGAAGTCATTTACAAACTGAACCAAGTAAATAAAAACAGTTGAAAATACAAAACGTAATAACTAAACAAATACACAACACAGCTCAAGCAAGCCCTGTCCCAAATAACAAACTAAAATTATACCAAAAACTAAGCACTTGGGTGGGAATCTTGGGCAGAGTATCACAGTATCATTGGCCTCGGCAAGTAACTCAGGTGTACTGCTCATCAGGTTCTTTTCTCTTGACCCTTTTCTTCATCATTTCAGCCCACCTCGCAATAACATTGGAGACTTCAAATTTACCAGAAAGCTCCATCTTCCGAGCCAACTCCTCTAGTATGCCTGGTTTCCCAGCTCTAGAGAAATCAGCTCCAAACTTGTCATAATCAAGCTGAGTTGCTTTCATTCCTTTCTCTATCATTTCCTCTAAATATTTGCAAGCCTCTCCAGATCTTCCTTGACGTATGAGCCCTCCAATGAAAACCGTATAGGAATTATCATCGGGGCAACACCCCTTCCCGATCATCTCGTCCCAAACTGCACAACCCATTTCATAGTTTCTTGTTTGGAAGTAGGATTTCATTATCATGTTATAAGTGTGGATTGATGGTTCAATGCCACCCTGAATCATGTTCTTATATATCCTCACAGCATCATCTGGCATTCGTCGACTTGTCATCAATTTAATCAAGGCATTGTAGGTGCGCCCATCAGGAAGGCAACCCTTTTCTTTCATCTCCTTCAGCAATCCAAATACAGCGTCCATATTCTTCCGGTTCCCAAAGCCAGTGATCAAACACGTGTAAACCACAGCATCAGGCTGGCATCCAGATCCAGTCATCTCATCAAAATATTCAACCGCTTCTTTCATCTTGGTTTGCTTGCATAAATCCCGAATCAAAATTGTATAGCTCCTAACGTTGGGTGATGGACCCTTGGCCCTCATGACTTCAAACAACTTAATGGCATCAGACCTCTTCTTACACTTCAACAACCCTTCAAGCAAAATATTATGTGCAACTATATCAGGCTTAAATCCCTTTTCAACCATCTCATTCCACACTCTCCCTGCTTCCAGCAAATTCCTTACTTGGCACCAACCATTAAGCAATACTGTATAAGTTTGCAAATTATACACAAATCTATCTTTTAACCTCTCGAAAAGTGCATGCGCTTCTTTAACAAGCTTTGCCCTCCCAAGAGTATCAAGCAAGCTATTAATAGTATCAACACCCACTTTAAATTTATACTTCTTCATTAGCTCAAAAATCCCAACAGCTTTCCTCCTTTCCTTTGCAGCAGCAAAAGCTTTAATTGCAATCATAAAAGTTTCCATCGTCAGCAGGCCTTTCTCACCCATCTCTTCAAGCATTGACACCATGGTCTCGAACTGCCTCGTCTTCCCTAATATATTCATCATCGCATTATAAGTCCTCGAGTCATGGGTAAACCCAGGCTTCTTCCCTGCCCAACAGAAAAACCGAAAGGCTGGTTTTCGAGCATGTTTGAAGCGTTCCAACACACCTACAACCAACTCGCGCGACAAATCAACCCCACATTCATCTAGAACCGCCTCCATATTTCTATCCAAAGAAAACAATTCGTCGATCACCTTGCATACTCTATCAATCTCATTCGGATTCGCACATGACTTAACCCCATCGCCATTGGTACAGTCATCATCAACGTAATCACCTTCCCCACCCTCAAAATCAGCATCAGAATCTGTACCGTTGCCTGTCACACTAGCAAACCCCCTAAAGCTAAAAGCCAACGCTTTTCTTGGTAAACTATCAACGGGCAACTCTGGAAATCTATCATTAATGACCCTAGAGTTTGTTTTCAGCACATTTTCTTTGGTGAGACTACAAAACCTCCTATGCTTCCAATCTAGCATTATTCCTCGTAAAGTAATAATGGGAAATGATTCAATTCCAGGATTGAAAATCCCACAGCTGGGAATTAACAATTTTTCCGGTAGATGAGAGAGTGAAGTGGAGTGTGGCAAAATAAATGGAACTTGATAAGGAGAACGATAGAGAGTACAATGAGGAGGAGAATGAGGCATACGAGAGAAGGGCATAGAGCTACCACTGGGAAGCCACACTTGCTCTCCGCGGCGCCGTTCTTGTCGTCGTCCCTGATCGAGAGCGCGTAGCTGGTTGGTGAAGTGGTCATTGAGATTGGGTATCACGGTGGAATGGGGCTTAAAGTATCGGCAGTGACTGAGCAAGGCCGAGGCTTTGGAGGGTTTTCTTAGACACAGAGCCATCGGGTAGCCATATATAAGAGAGATAGAGAGAGCGGAGGATCAGTTGCGGTGGTTGGTAACGGGGATAGCGGCAGCGGGTAAGAGAAAGAGACGCACCGTCTAAAAGGCCGGTGTCAATTTTTTTGAAGTTTATTTTCTAAGTAATAACGGTGTTCATGATTATTTTATAACTTTATATCAAATAGAGGATACTTTTATAAAATTGAGGTACCGCTACACTCATCGCGCCCGGCTATTGTTGGGAGCTACAGTTGGTTATAGGATGTGTTTTTATTAATTTTATTTTTTTATATATATATATTTTAATATTTTTAAATATTTTTTTAAAAAATATATATAATATTATTAAAAAATACATTCTTAATTATTAAGTAAAAAAATAAATAAAAATAAAAACTCAAAACAATAAAGTGGAGCGGTAGAGGAGAATGGTAAAGATAGTATTATTCTTATTTTAGTATAAATGGTAAATTCAGATTTTATAAAAATAAATTTATAAATTATGTAACTCATGTGATTTGTTAAATTTATTTTATAATAAATATAATTTTATAATATAGACATAATTAATTTATGAATTTATTTTATAAATTTTTTTATGACTAAAATATTCCTCTTATTTATAATTAAACGGCCTATTTTTATTAATTGATTGTAAAATGAGTTGTGAAATAATTACGAATAATCATAATTGTAATATCATTAACCCTCATTTAATTAACACCATCAAATGCCAAAATCGTCTTTACTGGCATGCTGATGTTGCAGTGGTCTTGAAATTCCTCCATTTTCAAATATTTTTTGGGTTTTTTATTGGAAAAAAAAAACCATTGGATTAGTTCGTGGGAATTGTTTGATGCATTTCTTTATATTTTATTATGCATGTATTGGTTGCACTGAAAATGTGAGATAATTGGCTTTTTTTCATAGCACAATGTTTGGTATCTAATGTCTCTTTCACCTTGTAACTAATTCTGTTATTAACATTCCTCCTAACAAAACTTACTCATTAATTATAATTTTGAATAAAACTGATTATTTACATTAAGAAAATGATGATAAATATATTTTTTCTTGCGCAATAATATTTATTATGAACAAACATGGTTAACCACTATCCTGTTGTCACACATCGTCTGAGATGAAAGGGGCAAGACAGAAACGCAGTAGAGAAGAAGTGGAGTTAGAAGTGAAGTCAGTGGGTTTGAAGGTTTTGTCGTGTGGGCCTTGGGCCAGGAGAGAATAAGGTTCTTTTAATTGTATTTCCTTTCCGTTATTAGTGGAACGCTATATTGCTGTAGCACCGAAAAGGGTTTGTTATGCATGAAATTACAAGATTCCTTTTATCTCTCTCCTGTTCATCTTCTCTCTTTTCTCTCTAATATTTTGGAAGAGCCTACCCTTAAGCAGGCAACCTATTTGTTTATCTACATTCCATTTCCCATCATCAATCCATATTCAGAGTGTTACACTTAATGAGTAATGTTATGTACAAATCTCAAATAAATAAATTTTATATAAATTTTTTGTAAAAAAATAAGTTCTATTGATAAATAATATTTTTTTTATATTTTTTTAAAGTGATATATAGATAAAAATTATATATATATATGTATATATAAAAATTATATTTCAAAATAATAGTCTGTATATATATATATAATTATATATATAAATATATAGATATATAAATTATAAATAGCCTAATCTGAATTGGGGGTCAAAAAATGAGTTTGTAGTTTGAAAAAATAAAAAAATAAATGCTGAAATATCGACAGATACGAGCCGAAATACAGGCTGATATTTCGGCTGGTACAAAACATACAGAATACCTGTACTAGACCAGTGAGCCGAAAATACCGGTCGTACTGTCGATACGGTACAGTATGGTACGATATTTCAAAACAGTGATCATATCTGCTACATACAATCGGTGTGTGCAATCACTGGGTAATTAACTGACTGCCACGTCAGCATTTGTCAGAAAATTAAAAATATATATATAGAGAAATCTGAGAAAAGTAGAACTTCGGAAAGAAAATAGTCCATCTGACTGTAAACATTTGAGAAGTAGAACCATGGGAAGAAGATTTGAGAAAAGTTTCATATTTGCGTGAGAGCATTTCGCATAGATCGCATAGAGAATTTACTACAGAAAATTCTATGCCAACCCATATGCATTTCACTTTCCTGAAACTCATTTTCCAAATATTCAAAACAAAACAAAAAGAATCCCAAAACATAGAAATTATTTCTTACATCATCGTAAACAAGCAAATATTTCATTTCAAAAGCACAAATCTCATTCGTTCGATTTGACAAGACGCTTTATCTAGGGCTGTAAAACGGTTAGTCCCGACCGAATGGACTGGACCGAGACCGGACCGGACCGAAAGTCCCATGGTCGGTTTCGGTCCCATATGTAGGGGTATTTCGGTGCTCGGTCCGGTCCCGGGGTTGGGATTTTTCAAATCGGACCGGACCGAATCCAAAAATTTTTATTTTTATAAATATATTATTTTATATAATAATTGTATAATAAATTATGTAATTAATAAATATGTTATTAATACTTGTTAATATTCTATAAATTAACAATATTTTATATATATCTTCATCTAATCTATCACTAATAACAATATAAAATTTTAAATATGTTTTTAACATTTGTTAATATTCTATCAATTAACTAATATATAATATCAATCAATTAATTATATAGTAATTATATAAATTAATAATGTAATTTTCATCTAATTTATTATCATTGACCAATTAAAATATTTTTTTTATTGAGTTTGTTATATAATTCACATTAATAATTCACATAGTTTAATTTAGTATTTTAAATAAATTTTTTATTAATTGATTTAAGAAAAAAAAGACCAGACCGAATGGACCGGACCATTTACCCCCCTAGCTTTATCTATCTATAGGTTTTCTTACTTCTCTACTGGGAGATCAGGATTTAGAAAGGCCTTGAAAAGCTTGTGCTTTAGCTTGAATTTTGCTGCCATTTGATGGCGTTGGTGGTCGTGGTGCTGAAGCCACGCCAAAACCCATTTTGAAGGAAAGGACGTCGGTCATTGTGCGGGTGGACTCGATTTCATCCGTTTTAAGCAAAGTTCATTCGGTCTCCTTTAATTCTAGTGGATATTTATGGAGAGAGAGAGATTGTGACTCTTCCTTGTCGTTAAGTCTCATCTTTTTTTCTCCCACACATTTCCTTTTTATGATTTATTCTATTTGTAGTAAAATGAAACACATCGTTTTATTTAATGACATAGAGATTCCCCACCAATTGTATAGGCTGGTTGCAAGAAGCTTTTTTCTTTATCTATTTAAAGTTCAAATCATTTCGCTTTTGTGAATAGATTGTCAAAACATAAAGATACATCGGTTGGCAAAGAAAAAAACAGTTGTTTTTGCAATAATAGAAGCTCAATTTATTGGAATTGACATCATGCTTAAAGGAGATTCCATGGACCGCTGTAACGCGCCACCCATACACAACATCATTCATATCTCCTTTTAGGACAATTCTAGCATGCTAATGAGTTTGCCTATTTATTTTGATGGTTTATTTATTATTTAATAGTTACGAAATTGACTTTTACTATATTGATATATTTTTAAAAAATATTAAAAAATAAAAATAAAATAAAATATAAAATTTATACTAATAGACATGCCCGACGATCAAAACTGAACGGTACACTGGCAAACTCTTCCTTTTAATACTATTGCTCTTCGACGGGACCTCTCAATTCTCATGCTGCTCAACCATTTTATTTGGTATTGACCTATTTATATATGGTATTGAGCTATTAACGTTTACGTGCAAGTGCAAGATTAGAAGACGACTTTAACTCATGAAAAATGAATATCGTTTATTCGATTGTAAGAGTTTTCATATGTTGCATAAAGTCATTAATGATTCATTATTTTAATAATATTTATTAGAAATAGTTATTAATAATGCTTATTAATATAGTACAAAATTAGATAAATACAGAATATAGCAATAACAGCATGATTTACTCAAAATGAATAATATTATTACATATGAGTTTTGATATATAAATTAGAGAATTTAACACTCTTTGCAATCTATTATAATTTAAAAAAAAAAGCATAAACTATTTGTTAACAGAATTAATGTGCAAAATTTATATATATGGGGATTAGGTTCCAAAAAAATAATGCAGTGAATTATATTAACGGAATGTATAAAAAAAAAATATAAAAATTACTGCATATAGAGTTTCTGAATAATAATAATTGAAAAAAAAAAGGGACGAGAGGGATGATGCGAACCGCGATACGCTGCAAAATTCCCGCCAAACAACATTTCCGACTCCAAAACCTGTTTCCCGGGAATTTCCCCTACGTGCATTTCCCGCCACCCCTCACTGACAAAACACAATTCTATTCCCAGAAAGCTCTAATCTCGTGAACACTCTCATTCGCGCACGATCACAAACACACAGAGTGATTAGCAGCAATGGCACCGTCACGCCGACAGAGCAGTGGCCGGTCGCCACTCGTTAACCCAAAGAGTCAGATCACTTCCTTCTTCTCCAAAGCGTCTCCGTCTCCGTCTCCTTCACCTTCTCCCACTCTCTCCAACTCCAAGCAAAGCCCTAAAATCGCTTCCAATTCTTTCCCTAAAAACCCTAATTCCAATCCCGATTCTACTCCAAGCCCTTGCCCTTGCCCTACCACCCCTTCCCCTCTCCAATCCAAGCTCAAGAAGCCCCTCTTAGTCATCGGCGTGTCTCCCTTAACTCCCCCCGTTAATAAATCCTACGGTGAGGATGCTGTGGGGAGGAGGATCAAGGTCTTTTGGCCGTTGGATAAGTCCTGGTATGAGGGTTCCGTGAAATTCTTCGACAGAGATGCTAATAAGCATTTGGTTCAGTACGATGACGCTGAGGAGGAGTTGTTGGATCTGGGAAAAGAGAAGATTGAGTGGGTCGAAGAGAGCGTGAAGAAGAAGTTCAAGCGGTTGCGGCGGGGTTCTTCGGATTCGAGGGAGGCGATGGTTCAGGGCGAGGAGGTAGAGATCGTTAAGGAGGACGAGGGTGTTAAGGGATATAAGCGGTCTCGGCAGCGCGGTACGAAGGTGGTGGTCGAAGATAAGGAGGTGGAGAATGTAGAGGAGACTGATGCTATTAGTGGCGGTGGTGATGATGATTCTAGCGATGAGGATTGGGGAAAAAATATGGAGGAAGAGGTGATCGAGGATGGTGGGGAGGATATGCATTTGGAGGACGATGAAGAGAATGAAGGGCTAACGAAGCCGAAAGGAAAACTTAGAGGGAATGGCAGCGGGTCGAGGAAGCGGAAGGTCAGTGAGGGAGAGAAACTTGGGTCTACTAAGAAGAGCAAGAATGGCGGTGGTGGCCAGGATACTTGTAAGGGAGTTTTCAAGATTTCTTTGATGGAGACTCTTAGTAATGCGGAGAGTAAGTAAT
Organism: Cyclocarya paliurus; assembly: GCA_029856935.1. Lineage (NCBI taxonomy): Eukaryota > Viridiplantae > Streptophyta > Magnoliopsida > Fagales > Juglandaceae > Cyclocarya > Cyclocarya paliurus. The sequence continues at coordinate 12,571,295 of CM056949.1, forward strand.
GGGGTTTCGAGTTTGGGCGCGTTCTTGTTGGTTTGTGTGCGGAAACAAGAACAATGTAGGATAAATGAATACACTGGAAATGTTAATGTTATGTTTCATCTGTAGCATGAGCTGCAAATGGTCTGTGTTATTTGCGTTTTGAATAATTCATAATTGTCAAATTAGATGGTTTCTGTGGATCTCTTTATTTTATTTGTTTTGATATGCGCGTTTACATGACCATGGCTGGTAAAATTGGAATAGATGGGATTATATTAATTGAATTAAAGCTTTATACCGGGCCTCCCTACGTTTTCCTTTATATATTTTTCTTTACTCTAAAGAAGGATTTCTGTTTTCCGCATGCCCATTCTGGTTCTGATTTATGCTGTGGGAACCTACAGTTACTGGAGCAGATGTTTGAACTTTACATCTTATTGAGCACTGAGACTGAACTCGAGCATGCACTTTCTGTAGGTGGGAAGGCATCTAATGACCTTGGTAATGCCTTAATGGGTGAGGCTGCAGAAAGGTTTGGTATGCGTGAGACTGAAAAATTATTCTTCCTTGGGAAGTAAGTTATTATACATCTTTGTAGTTAATCTTTTACAATTATCTTTCAATCAAGACAATAAAAAGACCACATTTACTTGTTGATGTATTATTGTGTGATTGAAATAGCATTATTGTCTGATCAAAGTGCCTTTGAGTGAGAAAAGGATCTAGGCGGTATAATGTAGAGATTTTGGTTCATATATTATTTTGGCTGTTTGGCTAGTAATGTCGATGCATTGCTCATTCATATTTACTGAACTTGTTTAGTCTTGATACAGAGAACGCAGGGATGCAAAAAGAAGACGTCCTGGTGATGCAAATTATGATCCGAGGACTCTTTACTTGCCTCCTGATTTTCTAAGAAGTTTGTCAGGCGGCCAGGTACTTGCTTTCGGACATCAAGCAGTTTAGTAGTCTTTTAAGCATTTTCATTTTGTATGTTTACAATCTATATCCCTCTATAATCATGCAGAGACAATGGTGGGAGTTTAAGTCAAAGCATATGGACAAGGTTTTATTTTTCAAGGTATGGATATAGGTCACATTAGCTGAATAAAGCTAGATATTGTTACACAAGCTGTTGTTGCCATTACTGCAGACTGGTTGTAATTTCTTTTATTTGTTGAAGCAGATGGGCAAGTTTTACGAACTTTTTGAAATGGATGCACATGTAGGGGTGAAAGAGCTTGACTTGCAATATATGAAGGTATTAATCTATTTGAGTGCATCCAACACTAATATTCCGTTTTCTTGTGATGTTGGCCCGTATTTTTACTCTTGGGTAATACTGCATTTTGATAGTCAGGACAAATAAAAAACTTGATTAGATTCTTTTTCATTCTAATGCTTACTATATGGTTTTGATGTCTGTTTGATATATCCATGATCTTTACTGGTTTTTATTGACACTACTTGCACTTTAGGGAGAACAACCGCATTGTGGATTCCCAGAAAAGAACTTCTCAATGAATGTGGAGAAATTGGCTAGAAAGGTTGGCTCACTCATTTATGTTATTGTCAATTGGTTTTCTCTTTATTGAGTTAATTATGTCCCTATTTCTTTGATGAGCCCATTCTTTATTATCAATCTGAATATAATATAATCTGCCTGGATGAATCAGGGTTATCGAGTTCTTGTTGTTGAGCAGACAGAAACCCCTGAACAGCTAGACCTTCGTCGCAAAGAAAAAGGTTCCAAGGATAAGGTCTGTCTGCTTGAAGACTCAAGGACAATGATAACTTTCCACCTTCTTTAGTAGTCATTCTTTTCCTTAAATTGATTACTGAGTAGGTAAATAAATATATACATGCATATACATTTGTAATATATAGATAGGTAAGTTTGTTATATACAATGAGTCAAAATCTGATTCCTACAGGTCTAATTTTCTAGTCAAGTCTAGGAAATTCCAGTTGAAAGATAGATTAGATGATTACTTTATTATACTGACACGTGGGCCGGTCAAATTGAAGAAAAGTTTCAGTGTAATTTGTGCCTTCAATCAAGCTGTGATTCTGGCTTTTTATTGTCAGTATATTGGTTATTGGATTTTGATCAAAGAATGATTATTCATGTTGGAGTCATCATCTCGCTACTCCTCTATTTGATTGTTAGTGGCAATTCTTTTCTTAGTTTGGTGTCTATATTGTGAAAGGAAAAAAAGGGAAAGATTAAAGTTCAGTGGTTTTGACATTATTCCCTTTATTGGCAGGTTGTCAAACGTGAAGTATGTGCAGTGGTTACAAAAGGAACACTAACTGAGGGAGAGATGCTGTCATCAAATCCTGATGCTTCTTACCTAATGGCAGTAGTTGAAGGCACACTGGCAAACCAAAATGCAGAGCGCATTTTTGGTGTTTGTGTGGTAGATGTTGCTACCAGCAAGGTTGTTCTTGGACAGGTGAGTCTAGTAGAATGTTTGACTTCAACTGCTATCGAATGTAACTCTCCTGTTCTCAGGCATAACCACTCCCTGTGTGTACGCTATGGACATGGTACACTATTTTGATTTTGCTCATACTCATGTATGCTGGGTAGTTTTCAAACGGGATTGCTTTCATGCATCTGATCTTCTTTTGTTACTAGTGTGGGAAGGTCTCGTGGGCTATTGTCAGTTGTGTATGTGTTTATTCAGCTGTTAAACTATTAGCTGTGATGGCTGGCCATTGCATTCCCTTTTTTAAACTCATGTCAGTTGTGAACTGTTACAGTTACAAGTATAATGTGTACTCACACATAATGGACAATGGTTTGCACTTTTCTGTACGTGTATAGGATTTCTCATTAACTTATCAGTTAAATAATTTCTTTGGTGATTTTTTTAACCAAGCATGTTTCTCTCTTTGCCAGTTTGTGGATGATAAGGAGTGCAGTGCCTTGTGTTGTCTCTTGTCTGAGTTAAGGCCTGTGGAAATTGTAAAACCTGCAAAACAGCTCAGCACTGAAACAGAAAGAGTACTGCTGAGACACACAAGAAATCCTTTAGTGAATGAGTTAGATCCGCTCTTGGAATTCTGGGATGCTGAGAAGACTTTGCATGAAGTTAAAAATATCTACAGCCGCATTGTGCAACAATCAGTTTCTGGATCTCTAAATGAAGCAAATTTTCACGATATCCATTCTCACATGGAGGAAAATGGGCTGGGTTGCCTACCAGATGTTCTTTCAGACCTAGTGAGGTCAGGGGAGAATGGCAGCTGTGCACTCTCAGCTCTTGGGGGCACTCTTTTCTATCTTAAGCAGGCTTTCCTGGATGAAACATTACTTCGTTTTGCAAAGTTTGAGTTACTTCCTTGCTCTGGTTTTGGTAATATTGTCTCAAACCAATACATGGTTCTTGATGCTGCTGCAATGGAGAACCTTGAGATTTTTGAAAATGGCAGAAATGGAGACTCTTCAGGGTACCCTTACTGTGTGGTTGTATACATCTAAACACATGCACACACATAAATTTTGTTTATTGTCCCTTTGACCTTGTTTTGATGTGTTTTTCCTGTCTCTTTTAAGGACACTTTACTCCCAATTGAACCACTGTGTGACGGCATTTGGGAAGAGGTTGCTCAAATCATGGCTTGCAAGGCCTCTATTTCGTCCAGAGTTAATCCGGGAACGCCAGGATGCTGTTGCAGGTTTACGGGTGAGTTTCGCATCGATATGCTTATAACTTGATATGACATGCCTCAAGCCTTTGCAGAATTATATTGTTGGTTAGATCTTACAAAGTTCATTGTTAGAATGATAGCAAATGTTGTTTCAAAATTTATTATTCGAACTTTATGGACTTCCTAAATTGAATAGAACCTGGATTGTTTGGTAGCGTTCATTCTAAGTTCAGTGTCATACAATGATTTTGATCTATACTTTTGCTTTTTAGGGAATCAATCTAGCTTGTGCAATTGAATTTCGAAAAGCATTGTCCAGGCTCCCAGACATAGAGCGGTTGCTGGCACGTGTTTTTGCCATCAGGTAGATCCAATCAGCCTAGGTGCAGAATTTATTATATTGTACTATAATTTAGGGATAGTTAATATTAGCATGATTTATATCCATTGGCATTGACTCAACACAGTGAAGCTCAAGGAAGGAACGCCAACAAAGTGGTTCTATATGAGGATGCAGCAAAGAAACAGCTTCAAGAGTTCATTTCTGCTCTACGCGGTTGTGAGTTAATGGCCCAAGCATGTTCTTCACTGGGTGTTATTTTGGAAAATGTTGAATCCAGAGTCCTCCATCATCTGTTAACACCCGGTATGTTTAGCTTTGATATATATATATACATAATGCTTTTGAAATAATCTAGTCTGGCATCTCATCTTTTATATATATGCAGGTAATGGTCTCCCTGACATTCATTCAGTAATTAATCATTTCAAGGATGCCTTTGATTGGGTGGAAGCTAATAATTCAGGACGTGTAATACCCCATGGAGGAGTTGATACGGAGTATGACTCTGCGTGTAAAAGAGTCAAGGAGGTTGAGTCTAGCTTAACTAAACACCTCAAGGAACAGCGAAAGTTGCTTGGAGATGCATCAGTATGAATTTCTGTGAACAGTTTGGGGTGTTTGAATTTTCAGTAGTCTAATTCTTTGTTTATGGTCCACAAAAATAACCAACTTCTGTCTTCCAATGATCTATTAGATTACGTATGTCACGGTTGGAAAAGAGGCATACCTCTTAGAAGTACCAGAGAGTTTGCGGGGGAGCATCCCTCGTGATTATGAGTTACGATCATCTAGAAAGGTAAGAACGAAAGGCTTGGCAAATGAAGTAGCTTTAGTAGTTGCTACATTTGATCCTATATTTGAACAATTTTGAGATGCCTGGGCTAATTAACAAGACAGTGCCTATCGTTTATTTATTGTAGTTACAATTTTTTGTGAAGCATCTTAGATCAGTATCATGTTTAATAAGATGGTGTGGTTGTAGGATCACTAGTATCGTTTTAGAGCAGTTACGATTTTATTTTTTCCTTTATTAATTTCCTAAATTTCACTTCTTGAGTAGTTCTTTATTTTGTTTATATCCTTCAATACTTTTCTTAATTCTTTGCTGGTATTTCAGGGCTTCTTCAGATATTGGACTCCAAATATCAAAAAGTTGTTGGGAGAGCTCTTGCAAGCAGAATCGGAAAAGGAATCCATGCTGAAAAGCATTTTGCAGAGGTTAATTGGACGATTCTGTGAGCATCATAATAAGTGGAGACAATTGGCTTCTGCTACTGCTGGTATACACCCCCCTCTCATGTGCACACACATGCGTGCATGATTATGGATATGAAGAGAAGGGAAATATTGTGTTTTGTTTTTTGGTGAAATGGTGGATCTCCAGATTGTGGTATTAATATCATCTTCTATAGTAGCCCAAACTAAAATACCTTATTTGAAATGGTGTTTGTTACTTGTAGCTCGAAGTTTTGCACATCATTCATTTGGTGCATGAAAAAATCTTGTAGCTTATACGACAAAAATATATGTATTTGGAATGACTGGAATTGGCACATGTTGCAGAGCTGGATGTTTTGATCAGTCTTGCGATTGCAAGCGACTTTTATGAAGGGCCAACATGCCGGCCGACCATAATAGGTTCATCGAATCCAGATGAAGTGCCATGCTTTTCAACAAAAAATTTGGGACATCCTGTACTTAGAAGTGATTCTTTAGGCAAGGGAACATTTGTCCCCAATGACATTACAATTGGTGGTCCTGGTCGACCCAGCTTCATCCTTCTCACTGGTCCAAATATGGGTGGAAAATCAACTCTTCTTCGCCAAGTATGCTTGGCTGTAATTTTGGCACAGGTAAGGTTTTTCTGGTTTTTGTTATGCAGTTTGTAAGTTTTATTATCTTTTAGTAGTTTTCAACCTTTGTTCTTCCCAGGTAGGGGCTGACGTTCCTGCAGAAAACTTCGAGCTGTCACCTGTGGACCAAATCTTTGTTCGGATGGGTGCCAAAGATCACATAATGGCAGGCCAAAGTACCTTTCTGACTGAACTGTCAGAAACCGCGTTAATGCTGGTAAGAGTTCTTGGCAGATCAAATTGTTTTCATTGCAGAATAATTTTATTGGGTGATATATGGATTACATGCAGAACAGAAACACAAAACATTCTTCAGTATGTTATAATTCATTGATTTGTCCTTGTAATTCTCACCTTTGAGCTCAATTTATTAAATCTCCGCAACCAAAATGCGAGCCTATTATGGTTGAGCTGTCTATAGGACACATGAATGGCTTGATTGTAGTCTGGACACAAATTTTCTCCTCTCTAACTTTTACACGGAGTCATGCTAAATGTTGCTGCCGAACAAATTTTTAACCCCACCTTCTTGCAAGTTCTCTCAGCATCTCATCTGTTGAACAACATCATGCATTGACATATTTTTGGCGGTTTAATGCAGTCTTCAGCCACTTGCAATTCGTTAGTGGCATTGGATGAACTTGGGCGTGGGACATCAACTGCAGATGGACAAGCCATTGCGTATGTGTTGCTCATGGACAAATCCAACCATTGCGTTGCAATGAATCCAAAATTAATGATCAATTCTCTGCAAATTCTTGTTTTCTAATATTTTCAATTTTGCATCTGCTTGACCTTTTTTCTACTTTTGGATTTCCTGTCCTTGGCAGCGAATCAGTTCTTCAACATTTTGTACACAAAGTGCAGTGTCGAGGATTGTTTTCTACCCACTATCACCGATTAGCTGTAAACTATCAGAAAGATCCCAAGGTATTTCATGTTATTTTATCTTTCTTCCTTATCTTTTTTTTCTTGGAGAATTTATGTTTGAATCTCCACAATTTAGAAACCCTAATAAGGCACTGATTGTTATTCTACCAATAGCCACAAAGCTTTGAACGTTTCATGCTATCTGTTCTTGTTTGTATAGGTTTCCCTCTGTCATATGGCATGTAGAGTGGGAAATGGGGTTGGAGATGTGGAAGAAGTTACATTTCTTTACAGGTTGACACCTGGTGCATGCCCTAAAAGCTATGGTGTTAATGTTGCAAGGTTAGCTGGTAAGATTCTTTCCGTTGCTATTGTTCTTTTCCTTCAGGGTCTTTCTTCAAGAACCAGATGTATAGTGGCCAACGTGCAATTATTTGGTTTAGTTGATTTAGAGTGTTGGCAATGATTTAATTTAGGGGATGATGACCTTTGCCTTGGAGCTTGCTCTTACTCTTTTTTCCCCTAGCAAGTTATAATTGAACTTTTAAGTTGTGACATTTTTGGGCAGATGTGATAAGGTTTATCATGTTATAAATAGTTTGTCATGAATGCTGCAGAGGGATGGATTTATGTGCATCAGAGTCTGAATCTAAAATGGGCAAATCCAATGCCTGTGCCTAGATAGTGTCGGTTTAGGTTTCCTTATTGTCGACTAATTACTATATATGGCCATAGTCGACACTGCATTTAGCTAAAGTTTAATTACCATTATTTATTTCAGGACTTCCGGATTCCGTACTTCAAAAGGCTGCTGCGAAGTCTAGAGAATTCGAGGATACATATGGTAAAGACAAGAAGAAATTTGAAAATAACTTATCCAATCGAAGTTGGGTTGATGAAATGGTAGAATTTGTCCAGAAGTTTGTAGACGTTGCAGAAAATTTGGGGTGCCACGAGTCTCCTAACAACGTTGGTCTTGGTAGCCTGACTGAACTTCGACATTGGGTTCAGATACTTATGCAGAAAAGTTGAACTGCTCGAAATATATGGTTTTGCGAGACTTAGGTGGTGTTCAGCAGATAATGATGTGAATCAAAATCTTTTATCTCGGCCAGTGATGATTCCTCACGCCTACTCCTAAGTCATTGCCAATTTTGTTGGACCAAGGTTCTCAAATTTCAAAACCTGACGTAAATTTGAGGTCGTGCTTAATAGGACCTACGTTATAGAAAATGACATTTCAAATCCACCCGATTGCTTTCAGAATCACACCTGTAAATTGGAGTCACCGACCTATTTTTGTATATTAATTATATTTGAGAAACAACCTCAGTCTTAATTGTTTATGCCTGGATTGGAAGGAGTGGCGTTCATATTGTAAAATTCCGTTATATGTCAAGCTCATTGTAGCGGATTCAACATTCAACGAACCAACCAAAAAGGGGCTGGCCTTGCCCCACTTACGCAACGAATTTGATTGTTCATCCAACGGACTTGTTTTTGACGTGAATGCATATTGGTAAAGCTAGTCTGTTAATCTGCTGGTCCATGTAGCTGTTGCAATCTTTCAGTCTTTTAGGGTTTTATTTCGACTTTGGCTAGGCTGGTGGGTGGGCTGGGGTGAATAAAAGACAGTTATATACCATACCAAACTTGATGGTACAAAGGAAAGAATGAATTATTTTTCAAGAAAGAATCTATCTTTTTCTTTGTCGCTTGTACCCCCAAAAAGTGGGAGATATATGACAAGGTGAGCACTGCTATAATGCTCTGATGCAAATTCAACTAATAAGTAGAGATTATACACATTCGGAGTAGCTTTAGACTGCATGGTGTTGCTGTTCGTCTTCTTCATTGTCTCCGCCCAGGTTTAAGGTGTCATACTCAGAATCCTGCTAAGCGGAAAAATGTACTCTAGCTTAGTCTCAATTTGGTAAATAGTGAAAAAGAAAAAAAAACAACAATAACAACAACAAAAAACTACAAGGACAATTTAACTTTTAACTCGCCTTGTATGGATTCATTTCATGTTCCCATTCGTACACATAATTGAGATCACATTCTTTATGAATTGAACTAATTATTGATAGTAAGAATAGGAACTAACCTCATAATGCCTTCTGACGCTATTTTGAATTGCTGTGACTGTGCGCATCAATATCAACATTGGCAGGATAATTCCACTAACCTTTAGAATAAGTACCTGCAAATTGCAAGAAAACGATCAATTTAAACGACTCAGTAGTAGGAGTTCGGTTTAGATGTTCCAGCCCAGTTGCAGGGCAGAAGCAGTGGCTAAAAGAAAATAAGCTACTTACTGTAAGAAGTGTGAAGGGGTAATCTTCTGTTCCACCATTAAGCAAATCAAATAAATGTCTAACAAGCAAGATGACCGTAAACTGCAAATTCAATCAACAAATTGTCACATACATAACTCTGTAAATGAACATCACGAACACAATTAACTGCAGATGAAATTTTCAATGCACTGGTGGGATTGTGGCCCCAATATAGGGCCCCAACCGCCCAAATGCTTGATCATTGGACAGTCTGAATGCACTTGTTATTAATGTATTTTGGTCAATGCACCTCTACAACTACCATTATGGGCTGCTGCATGGTAAGGAAATGGTCAACTAAGTACCCGATTTTGTTACTATTTCAACATTTTCCTGAGTCCAGCTCAGCATGAGTTTTCATAGCAAAATAGATCACAGCTATACAATAAACATTGGACCACAAGGACATTTGTCACCATTTGGGAATCTCCGAGATTTTGAATAAAAAACAAACTTACTGTTAGGGCCAAGGATCGGCAGCAAGAAGCACTTCTATCTGCAGCAGATGTGCACTGCGAGTACTCGCTCATTGTCCCTAATCCTGGATTCGTCGCCTCTTGTTCTCTTCTTGGAATTTGCAGGCTATCTCTGTTAACAATGTTTGTATTCATTTGGATTAACTAATTAATGGTGTTACTTACTACGGGAAAACAACAGAAGAAATGACAAATTGGATTAGTCAAAGGGGTGCTCATTTCGAAAATTGCAACCATTCCCAAGTTAACAGAATGTAATTATTCTCAGCAAAGTCAGGACGTAGAAAGAGTGCAAATTTCATGGAAAGTGCAGCCAACTCATGTCATCTACATGCAGAGAAAGCCCCACTCTGACCATTTTTTTCTTTTTTGTTATCAAATTTGTCCAGAAAAAAGGAGAACAAAAAAAAAAAAAAAAACTAGCCCCACGTTAACAGAATGATTAGTTGCAAAGCATGTTTTGTGGCTTACTTCAATTATAAACTACGTAAATAAAGGTGAGTGACTTTCATTAGTCTTTTAGGAGAGTAATCAAGGGAGTCAAGATTCTAACACGCTTTCAGCCTAGCCAAACTGCAAGATTGTGCCACGCTGTCACGCACCCATTGCTTTCTAGATTGTTTTTAATAACAAGTTGGAAAACAGTACCTAATGGTGACTGCTGCATCAATCAACTGAGACTTCTTTGAAGGTGCTGTGTATCCTGGTTCATATTGCTGCACAAATTCACAGTTCATTCTCATTAATAACACTCATCTCCATTCATTTTTTCACTTCCAGTAAAACCATGTTTATTGACAAAGCTTTTTAAAAATAAAAATAAAAATTGAACTGATTTTTCACTTTCAGGAAGATATATCTATTCTCACGTTAAAAAGAAAAAAACAAAAACAATATATAAAAAAGGCTGAAAATCAAAAGGAACAAGCCTATAATTGTTTTTAATTAGGTAATCATGTCAAAAGCAATTTAACGTTTCATGACCCAATAATATAAAGAAGATAATAAAAAAAGAGAGAATGATACTTAAAAATCAAGGAAAGTAAGCAAAAGACAAATTTGGGACACCCCAGAATCTAAACACAACAAAAGGACGATGAAAACTAGTTTCAGCAAGAACTAAAAATACCCAGCTACTTTGAATTACAAGAACAAAAGTACAAAAACATACAGCTGAGCGATTCATTTTTATGCGAAAAAAAAAATCCAAAGGAGAAAAAACAAGCGTACACACCAACACAATAGACAAACCACCAGAGGGAAGAAAAAAATGGAACCCAAAATCAATTCCTTTTGAATAAGATAAATTCGAACCTGGAGACATATTTCGCAGGTGGTGCTCCCCTTCTCGTTGCACCACCTCTGTATGCAATCTCTGTGTGCAAACTGAAAATGAAAAACAAAAACAAAAATGAATATTTTTTTTTTTGAAAATTAAGCAGAAACAGAACATAATCACATCAAAAAAAAAAAAAAAAAACAAGCAGTAATCTATAATTACCTTAACGGTTCCTGAACAAGCACAAGGAGCTTCCAAGCTCTTACAGCTCTCTGATTCTTCTTCATGGCAAATTCTACAGTACGAATAGATTGAAATACTCGATTTCAAATCATCCACAAACAATACAACTTCTCCCATTTTTCCTTCTCCTTTTTCTTTTAACCACCTTTCTCTCTGTGTCTGTAACTGATCTCTTCCTTAATTCAAAAAATCCTCTGTTTCTCTGTTTCTCTCTGGCTCGACTCTCTCTCTTTCGCGTCTCCCTCTTTAAATAAAAGTAAGGGAACGTTGAGTTACAAAACTGCCCTTGCATTTCTCTAATCAAAATGGGTATTGTGAATGAATATTCACTCGGATTTATTAATTGAAAAATAATTTAATTATAAAATAATTATATAAAAATAAATTCATAAATAGATATAACTTGATACAATATTTTTTATTATAAAATTATTTTTATTATAAATTAAATCATACCGATTTTATAAAATCATATTAATTTATAAATTTATTTTATATAATTTTTTTATATTTATAGTAGTTCTTTTATTAATTTGTATTTATTAAATATTAAAATAATGAATTGTCAGGCTTGGACTTGTCGAGAAAAGACGCGTTTTCAAGAAATAGGAATAAATGAAAGTCATTGACGTAACAAATAAGGCAAGATTGGTCAAATAAAAGCCTCAAATTATATGAAGGGTCAAACAATCTTCGATGATTACGAGTCTCCCTCCCACTTCATTCTTTTTCTACGTACGTGTAATGTAATTTTGCATGCTCCCATACTATAGCTAACATATTTATTCTTTAATATCTTATTAAATAATAATTTATTTATAATATTTATCTTATTATTTTGCACGTTCCTATTATTTTTATTTGAAATGAAACCATATGGTAAAAGGATATATTTTCATTGATTAATGAAAGAAATTGAAGTTTGTGGTCCGTTTAAGACTTCCCCTGCCTATGTCATATAGGACTGCCCTTGTCTATGTTGGATATATTTTTTTGAAATGAACTTTATTTATCGATTGGAAGGAACCAAAGCTACAACTAAACTCACCATGCTATCTAAATCATGTCATATCACAACCTATAAAAAATAAGTACTCTATATTGTTTTTCATCATTATGACTCTTAACTTCACATTATATTTTTTTGAAATAACAACCATTGTTTTAAAATTAATTGATTCAGCCAAAGGTTTGTGACCTTATTAGCAAAAACCTCCGCCTTCAAAATAGAGATTTTGGATTCGAAACCCTCCATCTCCAAATATATATGAAAAAAAAAATATTTATAAATTCAAGTTTAGAAATCTATAAGATGTTAAAGGTCTGTGACTTGATTGACATAACTCTCAGCTTTCAAAATGGAGGTTGAGAGTTCGAAACTCCCATCCTCCAAATGTATCAAAAAAGAAACTCATAAGATAACATAAGAAAACAATGTTTTCTATGCTTACAATTTTACTTACATAACCATATACGCTGATGTGTCAGCTCTTAAACATGGTGAGAATTTCAAATTAAAAAAGAATGTATTGATAAGAGAAAAATGCTAATTATATTTAAAAAAAAAAACTTACAAAAACTTGACTCCTCCATGTGTCAACTATTGATAGGCTAAAAATTATAAAATTTGAAATTCAAAGTTTGAATCTCAAAATAAAACTAACAAAATGAGTTTTTGTAAGTTTTTTAATAAGTAAAATTGTAAGTACATATTAACACTACTCTAGATAAAATTGTGGCTACTACTCAGTATGTACGTAGCATTACTCTAAAATAAATTATGTAAAAAATAAAATAATTAAAGATTAAAAAAAATGAAAAAATGTTAATGTGACAAAGTCATAACCATTTAATATTAAAATAAATAGCTAGTATTTTAAGGAATCTTCTGTGAAATTAATTTCAATAAAATATTAGAAGATTTTTTTTTCATACTACTTTCAATTTATTTTTAATTAGAAAAATATTTGTGTGAACGTAAAAAGCTGTCCTTATGCATAATATATTAAAGATAGAGGGGCAATGTTGTCTTAGAATATTAACAGAATATCATTACTTTATTTTATTTTTCTCGGCGACACAGAATATTATCACATTCACGAAAACAAATCGAGATTACACATTTTTAAAATTTTGTACCCATCCTGTCCCTCCGCGTCCAATTCAAAATTCTGCTTTCGGAGTTTGAATCTGGACCATTCGATCGACAGTCCAACGGTTCCGATCATCTGAACAGCCCCAAAATTCAAATATCTAAGGCCCACTTTAGGGATAAAAGAAAGCCACGCGGTGACCGAAAAGTAGTATATGTAGCTGTGATTGGTTTTATTTTATAATTAATATTTCAAAAAATATTTTTGGAAGATGGGCTCCTGACCTGACATTTGTGCTTATCCTTCTTGGTCTTATCTAATAGCGTGGAAACCTGCCATTAACGCTCACAAATGGCAACCATAGAGGGATTGGATTAGAACCCTTTGTTTTAACGTTTTAGAGCAAGTTGTTGTTCGTTGCCTGTGGGGACGACATTGATGTTTACATCATCAACAAATTAAGTCCCATCATCTTAGCCGTCCACTAACACTACCTAGCTTGCAGTTCCAAGTGCTGCTCAAGAACATTGAAGCCTTTAAGCTATAATTAACATGGTTGCCCCCAAAAGCAACATTGATCTTCATCAAGCTAACCTTTTCCAATTAATCACTTGAGATTGATTACCAAACCGAAAAACAAAAAAACAAAAAGAGAGAGAAGAAAATGTAAGAAATTATGGTGGAGTCATGTTTAGGAACAATTCACTTTTTGGAACCTACCCTAGGGGTGGTTTTGAGGTGAATGATTTTGTTGGCACAAATTTGAGAAGGACTTTTGCATTTTGATTGGGTTGATACCTTGCAAATTTCAAGTAGTTGGGTAGTTGGAGTCACTCATAGGTCTATTAATCTTGCTAAAGTTGTTGTAGTGTAGGCCTTGGCTTTAAGGAACATTAACATTTTTCAAACATGATAGATAGGTTGATAGGTTTGGGAAGTGAGATGAGAATTTTTTATTTTAGATGAAAGTTTAAAATATTATATTTTAATATTATAAATATTTTGGAATTTGAAAAAATTAAATTGGAATTTGAAAAAGTTAAATTGTTTATTATATTTTGTATGAAAATTTGAGAAAATTATAATGATGAGATAAAATGAGAATTTTGTGTTTGAATCTTATTACCAAACCTAACCTAAACTTTGCTTATTTGTGCTGTAATATCTCTCAAACAAACTCTTTATTGAGTTGAAATCTTGAGTCATCGTAAAAGGGTCTTAAATTCCTTGAAAATGAAGGTTCACTCCCAAGTGGCTTAGGGCGATTAGAAGTAAATGGGTTCAAGTCTTGATGAGCATGATGCTGGGCAGTGGGCATGATGCTTTTGGATGTGGGAATTTTGGCAATTATGTGTTACTATCAACTTTTTATCACTATCAACTTGAGGGAGTGCATGTGATTTTCCCACATCAATCCCATTTTGTACACTCTTTTGTTTTGTTTAAACAGTACCAATCTCTAATCTTTTACACTTTACACATTTTGCTAAAAACAAAAAAAATAAGTGGATCTTGAGCCAAGCCTATTCTTCCTACTTCCCAAATGGTATGAATAAACATGAAAATGACGTATCTCTATTGTGCATATAGAGTGCATTATTCCTTGCTTTAGAAAAATAGAATTTTGAAAAAAAAAAACAAAACAAAACATGTGCCTTTTCACTTTTGGATTTTCAGAGTTTTTATTTTAATTTTACAAATTTGAGATATTAGTTGGAGTAGTGCTACATCCACCCACCCACCGTGGGTGTAGCCCGAGGAATCCGATGGGTCCTGAGAAGGTTAAAATTATTTTTTTTCATAAATTTTTTTTATATCCTTAAACATTTTTTAAAAAAAAAAATTCATAATATCGTTAAAAAACATATCCTTAATCACTAAGTAAAAAAAAATTGAGACCTCCTAAAGTTTTAGTAACTAGTTGAATTGTTTTCACAACCTATAAAAAGAACACTAAATTATTCTTATTGCAGTCCCCATTCGGGGTTTGCATTGCAGGCCATAAATGAAACTCATCGTTTTATTTTATAAATGATACACTGCGTTTCATTAAAGAAAAAGAACAGACCTGCTCTAGGTCTTTTGGTCAAGACCCTCGCCCCAGACCCCTTCATCTCCATACCTATAGCCGAAGCTTGCCCAAGCCCATCGCGTGTCGCAGTGGCCGTCTCCGTCACTATCGCCGTGGCCCTCTTTGTCTCCGTGGCTGCTCCCCTGAGCAAGCTACGTCTTCATCACTCATAGAGTATTTCATCCCTTCTCTACGATTTGAAATGTTTTTGGTGAGAGATTTCCTTCTTTGCAATTTGAAATGTTTTTGGTGAGGGATATTGGTTTCTTTCAGTGTCTTCTTCTACATGTAATTCTTCGCTTGAGCATGAATCTTGAATTGGTTTTGTTTGTTTGTAAAAAATATTTTTGGTTTTGATTGTGCACTCTACGTGTTTGTTCAAATTTGTGAATGAGTTTCATATGGTAATTTATGCTTGCAGACTTGTTGATAGGCTTCTTGTAACTCGCATATTACTTAAATACTATCATTTACCAACTGTGTAAGTGATTTGCAAAAGGACCTCTTCTGAAAATGGACACCACTAAAATTCTACCAAATAAAATGGCCCTAGTTGTGAGCTAACCATAATTCTCACTTAATTCTCTAGATATGTGTGCTTGATTTGTGTCTTAACATTAGGTGTTACACCTGCATGCATAAACCTTAGATATACCTGTCTTCCTATCAAAAGGAGCATGATACCTATCAATATGCTTCCATGTCATTCTATCCCTCTCATTACCACCAGATATCGATCTGGTCCAAGAATACCCATTTACACTTTTATTTTACCCATAAAAAAAGAATGTCCATTTGCACTTACTAAAAAAGCCTTATATGCCATCTTCTCAGGACCAATCTTTCAAAATGGACTAATGTAGTGAACTGAGTAGTTTTGAATTCTACTATCTTTTATCCATTATTCTGCAATTGGCTAGAAAGAGGTATAAGATACGGGTAAATTCTTCCTATCATGCAGTCTATCATATGTCCTTCATTGTTATTGGTTTTTATCTTATTTTTGAAACTTTGGAAACTTTAAGGAAGAATGTACTAGTTACCCAAACTCAAGAATGTACTTGCTTTTGCTGGACCAGCAATTGCACTTGTATGCTCACTTATAAGTAAACACAGTAGGTCCAAAAGCTAATTGAATCAGTATAGCCAGATTGAACAATCAAGTTAATATGACAATTCATTTTTCATTCATAACTACTATTTGATATTAGCAAGTATTAAGAGACTATTATCTGATGTAGGCATAATACATTTTCAGCATAACACAGTTTCAAAAACTGTTTCTATTTTTAATACGCAATGTTTTCATCGCATTCTTCATCTATTTCAAATTATGCTCCAAAATGTCTATGCAGAGAGATGGCACGTTTAAAATTATCGAAAACACCAAAAAATCCAAGCCGACCTTTTTATTCTTGTTCAAATTACAATAAATAGGTAACACTAAACAAATTTGTGTGTGCAACCTTTTTTCAAATTAATAGTATTGTATATCAAACTGTGTAATGTTGTTAAGTAGGTTGTAATAGATATGTTTACAACCTTTATCAATATTGTAATAGTCAAACCCATCATACTTGTGAACATTATGAATAGTTATGAGAAGTATTTTTCTTGTACTATATTTCATGTATTTTGTTCTACATTGAATAAAACCCAGTACATTATAACTTTGAACCAACACTTTAACATAGGCAATATATACTCATTTTCATTCTCTTGGTGAAAAAACTTACAGTAAAATTGAAAAGAACATGATGCATACAAGATCAAGCACCAAACATTATACCCACATCATCAGTCATTATACCCACATAGGAGATCAAAGTAGTAGGTGAACCAATAATTGTTGTTAGGTGAACCAATAATTTCTTATTTCCTGCAAGGCTTTTTACTTCCTTGTTTAGTACAATATTAATCAATCCGGCCCATTTTTTATTTTTAATTTATATGAATTGTTTAAACTAGTGTGAGGGAAAACATGTCAATTTGATGCAAAAATTACTTTATTTGCAACAAATGGTGATCATTCTAATCTCTTTCTTTCTAATAAGGTTTGAATCCAACTCTGTAAAACACCAAAACTGAAAGAATGTTTGAATTGGCATGAGGCCTCTCTACAAACACAAACGGTATTAAACCCAAAACCTCTTAGTGTTGGGACGAAATCTTAATATTTTGAATTGAACCAAAATTGCAAACTCGTCCACCTCTCTACGTATTTACCAAAGTAATATTATTCTCTGTCTTAAGGGGTGGGAAGCAGAGAAATCAGTGTGCAACTACAAATATTAAGCTAGAAAATCCATTGCAGGCAGAGAAATCAGTGTGAACTACAAATATTAATAGAGCCAACAAATTGATTGCAAGCAGAGAATGAGAGTCGTCTTTGGCAAGGAAAAATTACCAAGGAGGTCGTCGGCAATCGATGGTGGAGAAGGGCGTTCAGTCGATCGTGGGTTGAGGGTGGTCGTCGATGATGGAGGAGAGAGTCATTCGGGTTGAAGGGCAAGCATGGTAGAGGAAAAAATGTAAAGGGAAAAATTGGGTGCGATTTGCTTCAGATTTAAATTGTAGAGAAGTAAGGGTAATTTAGACAATTCATACTTTAAAATGGGGATAAGATGGTCATTTCAGATTTAAGAGGACTGTATATAGAACTACTCTTCACAACCTAAAAAAGGAACAAGCTTGTGTAGGGATTTGGGATTTATCTACCTCTTTACACAGTATAGGCACCGAACACCCTTTTCAATGGAGGCTAGGTTGGATCTTAATTTAACATGTACTAAAATCTGGGTCTTAGAAATTATAAATTTAAGAGGATGCTACTCATCATTTTTTTTTAAATTAAAAGAGGTGTGGTGTGTGTCGTGTGAAATGTTAAGTATAATTATTCTAAATTTAATACTACAACATTAAATAGAGAGCATTGCTACTATGTCGCTCTAGTTATACCACTTACTTTGTCTTATTGATAGTGGTGTCATGTCACTTATTAAAAAAATATATTCAAAATAAAATGGGGTTCAAAAACACAAAAAAAAAAAGAAGAAAAAGAAATGAAACTCTAAGTTCCATCTACCCCTTTTATGTTTGTATTTTTAATTTTCTTTAATAAGTCACGTGACACCACATTGTGATGCTACATCAATGGGGGTAGAATGAGCGGTATAACTGATACAGCATAATAGTATTTCTCTTAAATATAAATTATTATATTCTCAATCTGGTGTGTAAAGCATACTATTCACATCACTTAAATAGTAAAATTTAATTGATAATATGCAAATTTTAAAATTTATCTTTCAAAACAAATTATATTACATAAATACTTTACTAAGTATATTCTACACATTGACTCGAATAAAATAACTCATTAAAGATATAAATGTTCTCTAAATGTACACCCAAACCCCCTTAAAAAAAAAAAAAAAAAAAAGAGTGCCCTATTGTACAAGTTAACCACCTACCTACCTGATCAGGAACAGAAGGTAGTTGAAGGCGGGCTTTGCTTCAAAGTTCATGTATCGTATACTAACCTTGTGTAGGCATACGAATTTGACTTTATACCAACAAAGAAGAAGAAGAAATAAATAAAGAAGAAAAATGGAGCCTTATGCTGAAGGTAAAGCCCATTTGGATTGGGGCTACTCAAAAAACCCATCATTATGCAGTTTCTCTCAGTGGCTCCGAGAGTGTGGGCCCAGCCCAATGAGTGTACTACTGTTCGATAATTTCTTTCCAAGGAAAAAAAAAAAGCTTGTATTTTCCGATTTACCCACCCTTACCAAGGGTTCATCCAAGTTGTGTTTTTTTCGTTTAAAAGTGATTGCATTTTTAGGATCTCCATCAAATCAGAATAATTTGGTTGAGTTTCTTTGTCGTTAAAACATTTGCTTTCCCCCTTTTAACTGGTAGAATGCCAAGTTCCTCCTCCACTACCATGGAATTAAGTAGACCCTCATCTTTACAAGCAGACAACATCTCAAAATCCCTACACTTTCATTTCCTTTCCTTCAACTCTTCTTTCTTTCTTCTAGAGCAAGTGAATTTAAGGTTACGCAATTCTTATGAGATGAAATAAAATTAGATATTTTGTTGAAAATTAAATAAAATATTATTATAATATAATTTTTATTTTTAAATTTAAAAAAATTAAATTATTTATTATATTTTATGTAAAAAATTAAAAAAATTATAATAATTATATAAGATAGTATAATTTAATTTTGTATAACTAAATCAGAGCGGAAGTGTGGCGTGGTTTCAAAACCACTCATTAACGGATTATAGATCAGGTACGTAAATGGGGGCTCCACGCATGGACAATGACAACTCCTTCCAGGCAAGTTGCTACTTGTATACATCGCACTATTTCAGCTGTTTGCTTCTTCGGATAAGACTCAAACATTATATACACTTTAGGGTATTAAGTATTAGCTTGGTCAAAGTTAAAGATTGGCTAAAATTTAGATAATATGTACTAGAAACACTCCATATTGGATTGGCCAAGTCTAAAATAAAATAGACTTTTGCTATAGTGATTGGCCAAAGATAGATAATCACTATTGATTCACCAAACATTAAAATATTAATTTCTCACTTCAATAAAAATATTATTTGGTTTGTAATTAAGAAATTTAGATAGAAATTTAGGTGAGTTTAATTAATATTTTTTATTATTAACATTAAATGACTTTTAAAAATATTAATTTTTTAATATTAATTTAATTATAATATAATTATTATTAATATTCAATTGGTAGAATTATAAAATGTGATACAAATAAATTAAATAAAAAAATTATTAATTTAATAATATTTTATTATTATATAAAGGGTAAATAGCTAATCCAATGTGAGGATTGAATGTAAATAGAATAGATAAATATAAAAAGAAGTGATATTGACTAAAGTTTGGAGATGCATTTGGCCAAGCCAATACTAATGCTCTTATATGGTCCAATTTGTGGAGAATTTTGTCCTAGACTTTACGTAGATGTTTGTCAGGGAACATAACTATTTTAAGATAATTTTATACTATTTTATTACTATTTATAAAATTATTTATTATTATTTACTATTATTTACAGATGAATTGAAATATACTGTTTACATCAAACACAACTCGAATGAAAAACACCGGCAGCATCTAAATTCTGGATCTGTTAAAGCAACTTGCACTTTTTCCAAGGAATGAAAGGTAGATTCAGAAGAAGTAAGGAAATAATTCAATCCATCCTAAATATCTTATGGGGGCAGAGAAAGTGACATGCATGCACCAGCTGGTGAATTATTGGATGTGCTTAATTATTAATGCAAATGCGGCAGCTAAGTGGATTATTGGATGAGCTTATGAATGCAACACCATTGGTAGATTTTGGCTGGCTAGATAATTGGTCTACCAGTGGCTAAGCTTTGCTCACCAAGATGTTGACCACAAAGGTCCATCAGAAAGGGACTGCGTACGACTTTTGGCTTAATATTTCTTTTGAGTGCATATTCAAAATTTAAACTCAGCATGATGTCATGAAAAATCATAATTTATCCTAGAATAATTTAATTATTCTAATTATATGTTATACCTAAACGGTAAATAAGTTTTATGTAGCCAAGTCGTTTATATCCTTAAGTTTTGAAGAAGGGCAAAGATTTTTTTTTTTTAATTTTTTTTATATATTTTTTAAAAAAAATTATGATTAAAAAATACGGACAACTTTAATTCGGACCAACTGACGGTAAGGTTAGCATTTTTCTGAACTTTTCTCATATTTTCAATCCTATGTAAAATCAATCTGGAGATCCCACAGAAACTCAAAACGGGGAAGCTCCGAAACCCACGGGCAACTTCCACCTATAAATGTTGATCCCTTTTCCCTTTGTTATCAACATTTCAAGGCTCGGATTGATCTTTCTGAAGAACCATATATCAGAGAGTTCAGACTAAAACAAACACTTTTGTTTAGATCTCAGGAAAGGAATTAGGAACAAAGATGAAGAAAGAAGAGCTGAAAATTGTGGTGGCAGTGGACGAGAGCGAGGAGAGCATGTACGCGTTATCATGGTGTCTCGAAAACCTCGTTCCTCATAATAACAAGAGCACCCTCGTACTTCTCTATGTCAAACCACCACCTACAGTTTACGCCCTAGATGCTGCAGGTTTAATTTCAATTGCTTCTCATATTCTAATTTCTTTTACTGATTGATTTTTAGTAATTCCCTTCTTAAGGTTTGGAGGATTTGCTTGATTTCACAGGATATATGTTTGCCCATGACGCGGTTTCAGCCTTGGAAAAGTACGGCAGTGATTTGGTGAATTCAGTGATGGCAAGAGCTGAAGCTGTCATCAGGAACTTCGGCACCGACAACGTAAGCCTCTTTTTCTTTTTAATAATGTTTTGGCTTTAGAATTCAGCACCATAGTGTTAAATCGTGTAATTTCTATTCTTATAATTCCACTGAATATTGGGGATTGGTGCAGACGAACGTGGAGAGAGTAACTGGAAGTGGGGATGCCAAGGATGTGATATGCAGTACTGTGAAGAAACTTGGGGCTGACACCTTAGTAATGGGAAGCCATGGATATGGTTTCTTTAAGAGGTATCTACAGAATACACATCCAAGTATTTTTCTGTCTTGGATTGATTGAGTGGTTTTAATTTTACCCAGAAATGATTGATCTTTTGTTCGATATTTGCAGGGCTCTGCTTGGGAGTGTGAGCGACTACTGCGCCAAGCATGCCAAGTGTCCCGTGGTGATCGTGAAGCGTCCAGATGATGAATGAGTAGTTTCTTCTTCGATCTCATTTCCTTGAAATTAGGACACAGCATTCACCACTGAGACTTGGGTTGATGATTTAAAATCATTTATATTTAGAGAAACGGTGGAGTAGGAGTAAGGATTACGTACTGTACACATATGTCTAATGTAAGAAGAATAAATAATATAAGGATCGTAGCTTTCTACAACCATAGTTGTATGCTCTTTTTTTATTTTCTAAGCTGATGATAATTGGAGGGAGAGAACAGAGGACCAACATTGGAGAGCGACATATAAACCAATGCTACTTGTCAGAGTTAAATTGTCGGTTATTTAAACAAAAAATCAACTTAAAATATCTGATTGAAAACGACAAAATTCGAGTTGAAAAATAGCATTTCGATCTCACGTAATTAGGACAGAATTGGGCAGCTGATAGCCTGCCAGTAGTTGGCATCGTCGTCTTCTGGCCTGTTTTTTGGAACTAAAACTTTTAAGACTTTCATCGCTAGTTTTCTGATAAAGTAATGACAACAGAGAAATGCTGCTAATCACAGCACTTTTGAATTAGAAGAAGTTAAATGATTTACCCAACTTTAAATGCAAAAAGTTCCACCTCTGAAACCAGTGATACTGCCAGAGATAAGTTGGTTAAATGAGTCGTACAAACGGTTTGACTCACCAAACCGCATGTCAACCTTCACATAATTTTTTTATTAAAAAAATAAATAAAAAATAATAATTTTGAATGAAAAAGAAAGTTCTCTATCTTATAAAAATTATTTTCATTTTTAATATAAACAGTTTTATTAAATAGATGTCTTACAATTAATATTAAATTAATATTAGTGTGCGATTTGGTGCTTGAAATCATTTGTAAAAAGATTTTTCTAAAATTAAAATGGTGAAACACTGATTTGCTCTTTTGAGGAGAGTTCATTGAAGAAAATTAGAGAAAAAATGAGAGAAAGATAAAGAAGTTTCTTCAACATTCTAGGTTATTATTCCTAGAGCCATGGCTAAGTACATATAGTATAAATTATTAGCAAGATTGTCCCACATATGCCCAGACTAATAATATCACAATGAAACAATTGAAATGAAGATTGCTCTCAGGCTCAAGCCCATTATCGACTATACTACGAGTCCAAATAAACAGTGAAAAACAAACTATAAAATAGAATTAACGAAACAAGCTATGAGGGGTCCATGGACCCTACTATCGGTGAAATCTAGGCTGGGTTTTGTAAACTTAATAACAGTTCCCAAACTTCACAATGGGTATTTAATACCGGCAATTAACATGGTTAGGATTGTGCATCTGATACAGATCAACCAGGTCCGGAATCCTGTTTATATCTGGGTTGTAACCGGGTATTCGGTTTTAACTTTTTTTTTCTCCAATCAGTAGATTGTCGTCCATGACCATGGATGCATACAGTAGACTGTTCCATGTATTTGGCACTCCGGGCAAGCTCCAGTGACTGCAATCAGCATAGGAATGTGGTTTTCTTCGTTGCGTTGGTGTCAGCAGCTTCCCGTGCCTTATTGTATAGACAGATGTATGTGCATCTATTCGATACTGAGTTAGTTTTGTTACGTTCAAATAGTTACTGGCGTCCTCATGCGTCCAATTGCACTCTCAACAACGTCTCCAATTGGATTGATAAATTGAAAGGACTCATCTTTAATGGGTTGTTTTCGATTGTAACACCACTCTTTACTATAGTGATGTTAAGCCTTAAAAAAAATACCTTTGTACTGCTCTTATCTACGTTGTGATCAATCCAACGAGCCCATGTCTTCATTGGCTTAAGAAATGTTGAACGAATCTTCATGTCCTCCCAAAGCTTTCCTCTATACTGAAACAATTCACACCTACAAACCTCTCCTGTTATAAATCCCCTTCCCAAGAACTATGATGCAGGTTATGAAACTTCCATTAATAACCAAAAAGATTAGAAGTTTTGAAACAAAAACTCTATTTTTTTGAAGAACACCTGATTACGGATTACCGGATCCATGACCAGGTCCGGGCGGGTCCAATTTGGGCAAATAACAGTTTGAATTACCCAAATTTTTGGATTCTAGACTGGACCAAAAAAAAATTTAGTTTGGATGCACACTCCTAAACATGGTGGTCTTCCTGCACGCCTCTAGTGGGGCAATTTCATACACCATGAGTACATAAAGTAGTTCTTTATACAACTTTCTTTGTCAACTAATTTTTGGTTCTTTCCTATCAAACAATGTAACTTCAAAAACCCACATATATCTTTAAGAGGGTATATATTGTTTTGAGTGGTGCTACTTTGCAGTAGCACCACTCCAAGTGACCACTAGGCCAAATTGGCCTTTTCATTTTTTTTAGATTTTTTTATTCATATTTTGTTATCATTTTAAAACATTTTAAAAAAATATAAAAAAAAATATCAATACACTAATAGTTACTTCCTTAATTATTAAGTAAATTTTTTTTTTAAAAAAAAATTAAAATACATGAGGTGTCAAAATGAGGAGACAAATTGGATAGGCAAAGTAATATTTTTCTATTGTTTTTAGTTTGGTTTTCTTCCAGATGAAAAGATGCATTCTCTTCTCCCTCTTTAATCTCATTACCCAATGGAAGAGCATCCTCCTTCTGGCCTCCTCTATATGTCACTCTTCCCACTTCTCTCCCTCTCACTTTTCTACTAAAATACACACAAGAAAATAAAGCTTGATTGAACCAATAGACCCCATGATCTAATGCTAAGAAAACCCAGAGTAGTAAACGTTTATAGAACAATGTCCCTCTTTGCCAAGAAGAGGAAAAAAAATCTTATTCACAAAGCGGAAGCGAGCAGGAAGGACGGCCGGCAAACATTCAAAGAGCCACGAAAATACGTCATCATCAACTATATATATATATATAATATACCCATAACCATAAAAACCAATCCAATCGACTATTTATGGGTCTTGAGGATCCATAAGCACAATTCATGACCAACACTCTATGATCTTCCATCTATCAGGCGGTGGCGTATGAGGCGCATGTACGTCCTATAGGAAATTTTAGAGGTGGCAATTTGTGTTCGTGTTCTGTCTTAGAATTTTAACTCTATAGGTCAATCCAAACATGACATGTTAAACTAAACAAGTCAGACTTTTAAATCCTAACACGATTTATTTAAATAACAAATTTTATTGTGTCATCCATTTTGACATGTTTAATAATTAAATATAAGTGGGTCAATATATAATATACCCATAACCATAAAAACCAATCCAATCGACTGTTTATGGGTCTTGAGGATCCATAAGCACAATTCATGACCAACACTCTATGATCTTCCATCTATCAGGCGGTGGTGTGTATGGCACATGCGCGTCCTATAGGAAATTTTAGAGATGGCAATTCGTGTTCGTGTTCTATCTTAGAATTTCAACTCTATAGGTCAATCCAAACATGACATGTTAAGCTTAACAAGTCAGACTTTTAAATCCTAACACGATTCATTTAAATAACAAATTTTATTAGGTCATCCGTTTTGACATGTTTAATAATTAAAAAACACTAGAGACACAAAGGAATTCCACACACTGATGTGGCACACTATGTCTCCATTTTTTTTCCTTTATTTCTTTCCTCCTCCCTCTCGTGCATCTCCCCTCCCTTCCTCCCCTTTTCCGTCTCTGCCTCCACTTGCCTCAGCCTTCCCCATGGCCACCATGGTGGTCGAGGACTACCTCAGGGCCGGCAGAATCCGCTAGCGATCCAAGCGGCACCGTCCGGCGGGGGGATGAGAGCTCCAATGCACGGTAGCTCCGGTTGAGGCAGGCAGAGGCAAAGACGAAAATGGGGAGGAGGGGAGGGGAGACGACGGGAGAGGCGCTACTGTGAATGGGGGACGGTGCCCCTGGGACCAACAGCGGCTTCTGCTGGCCTTGAGGTGGTTCTCGACCAATGGCGGCGTGGAGGTAGGTGACATAGTCGAACGGGGAAGGGGCAGACACACGGGATGGGAAAAATCGAAAAAGGAAGGAAAAAAAAGAGTGGGATATGTGGCACACTCACAGTGTGCCACATCAGTGTGTGTGGGATCCCTTTCTAGGATCCCTTTGTGTCTGTAGTAGCTCCTTTAATAATTAACTATAAGTGGGTCAGCATGGCATGACTCATTTCAACTTTGTTAGTATAAAAATAATATGTTGGCAAATATGTTGGCATGTTCTTGTGATAAAACTTATTCCAATTGAATTGTAAATATGTTGAGAGTTTAGGTTGCAATTGGAACAAGAAGTGCAAAGATTGTATATTCGCAAGACCTAGTGAGATCAACCTATCTTGAGTAAATGTTCATAACTTTCGATTCCCTTATCTAATTCAGATGAAATTTATGTTGTTGGAAATCTAACTCAATTATCTAAAAATTCATATTTCATAAGGATCTTCAAATTTCAATGTTTAGGAGGTCAAAAGAGCTCAACAATATCAATTGGATAGAAAATTCGCTCGAGTGAATTTCACTTCACATGGGTGTAAGAAAAAAATCAGAAAATCGGTTGAATCGGACTGAACCGGCGGGTTGGGTCCAGTTTGTAACCTATTTGGTGCGGTACCAATTTTTAAAAATGAAAATTAGTCATAAATAGGTGCGGTACCAGTTTTCATATTTTAAAAATAAGTTTAAACCGAACCAGATCGGTATATATATTTTTAGTTAGACACTAATTTTATACTATTATAATTGAACATTAACGAATTAGTAATTGTTAATAATAAATACTAAATTCTCAAAATTAAGGTTAGTATTAAAAAAATTATAATATTAAACATATATAGTGTCACACATGTAAATGATAAATCGAAAAACCGGACCGAAACATGAAAAATCGAAAGTTTCGATTTTAGTGATGAATTGGTTCTCCAAAACTTGACCGAATCGAACCGATTACACCTCTACTCGACATTTTGGTCGAGTAAGAATCCAAGATTCATTTTTTCATTAGGGTTTGGACTCTCTAAGTAGTTTACTCAATCTATAAGTATATATAAAATATTATGCAGGACGTCTAGATCGTGGAGAGGGTCAGAGCTATCGTGGAAATTCATTGAGCGTCGAAAATAGATTGTCTCTTGATAAACATACCTAGATCATATTAATAGATTTATGTATATATTAATAACGGAGATTCAATCATGAAAGCTGTTATCTTCTTACATCATCACTGCCGTTCCAGCACAAATGCCTCATATATAAATATATATATATCAAGCTTTCACAACCTTTAGGCTTCGTTTGGTTACTAAACTAAACTCATCTCATCTCACTCATCATTACAACTTTTTTAAATTTCAACACAAAATATAATAAACAATTCAACTTTTTTAAATCCAAAACAATAATAATATTAAAAAATAATATTCTAACAATATTTTATCATCTAAACTCAACTCATTTCAACATCCAAACGCACTTTTAACTTACCCCTTTCAAGCAAAGTTCTTTCACTTCTCTTCCTGAAAAATGGCTTCCGCAGCATATCCTTGTCGCCTTTTGTTATTTTCACAATCCGTTTTGATCTAAATTTATTTTTATATATTAAACCAAATTCGTTAATTTTATATCGCATACGTATTGAATTCACGAGTCACGTCACATGTTAGTTCCCATAATAGAATGCGCGTGTGCCTCAGATGACATGCGTTAGTAAAAAACCCAATTTCAAGTCGTTTTGAATTAATAGAAATATAGTATAATCGTGTAAGTTTAAGAAGCGTGAAAGACAACATATCTTAAAAATGTTACAATTTTTAGTGAAAAATCACCGAATAATCACTGAATATATGTTATAAACTCAACAAACAAGATCGATTTATATATTCGTCACAATCTATTTTATCTATTAATTTGTTTCACATGACAGCTACAACAAAAATTAAAAAAAAATAAAAATAAAGAAATGTGTACAAAAATGAGTCGGCAGTATAAAATATAAAATGCCAGCAATTGCCGGTAAAATCAAGCAAACTACAAATTTCAAAGGGCGAGTCCGTCCGTTGCTGTTAATTCTTATGGTCTCTCTCAAAACGACGTCATCTTCCACTCGACCAGCCAGATCCAGGGTCTGGTAATTGTAGACTCACTCGATAACATATTCGCTGCTTTGCTTCCACACTTTGTATGAATCGATCCTCTCCTCCAGGGCGTTTCGTAGACCTCCAATCGGCCGGACGTTCCGGTTCTCTCCCTCGCTCTCATACTCTGACCCGATCAGATAAATCACAATCCGAAGACTGAGAGACACAGAGAGAGAGAGAGTGAGAGTGAGAGAACAGCAGCAGCAGCAGCATGTTTTTGCTGGACTGGTTCTACGGAGTCCTGGCCTCGCTCGGTCTCTGGCAGAAGGAGGCGAAGATTTTGTTCCTAGGCCTCGATAATGCTGGAAAGACTACCTTGCTCCATATGTTGAAGGACGAAGTTCGCTTTCTCTTCTTATTTTCTCCGAGATTATGCCCCTTTTAACTTTGGACTTTTGTTTTTATTCGTCGTTTCTTTAATTGAGGATCTGATGGATTGCCTGGGCAAATTCAGAAAATGAATTACGCACACATATACAAACATATATAGTTTGGAGTATGTGTATGTGTAAATAAACATAAAGCTTATCTGACCTCAGTACTTAGTGGAAGATCTAGTTAAGCCGAACATATGTTTTTTGGTGTTTTGTTAAGCTTCAAATTAGTGGATGACCAATTGTGCTTTCAATTCCACAATTGAACAAAGTTGATTTTGATTATTATTGTTTTGTGTGGCAATGTTGATCGTTCTTTGTTGATTTCCAGAGACTGGTACAACATCAGCCGACACAGTATCCTACCTCGGAGGAGTTGAGTATCGGAAAAATCAAGTTCAAGGCATTTGATTTGGGAGGGCATCAGATCGCTCGAAGAGTCTGGAAGGATTACTATGCCAAAGTAAGCTTAATGCAAAGAGTCAAGCTAGTGTTGCGGCTATGTACCGTTTTAACCTGCAGAAAGTTTTTTTTGGCAGTGTCTCTCTATGTGGATCCACATTCTTTCCCAATCTTTGCTCTAAAGTTGACTTCATTGGTTGCTTTCACGTAGTTGTACGGTTAGTAGAGTTAGTTTTAAATGTTGCGAAAATTTTGTAATTAATTGGCTAGGTTTTCCATGTTTTGATAATATCAATTTTCCCTCACAATCTGATTTTCCATAGCTTAGGGTATAGTAATAAGTTGTATGTGCGTGTATTCCTGGTGGGGGAGGATGCATTTAGATTCTAATATTTGTGCTCTCAATCAAGTCTTCATTCTTCTTTATCCTCCTATGCTAGCTGTCGAGTGCAACCATCATTACATTGTCTGATTGTTTACTAAATTGTTGTGCTTATCCTTTCATTTGGCATAGATACTTAGACCTTTATTAGTGGTATTAAGCCATGAATACCTCATTAAAAGTGTAATTGATTTATCTCTTTCTTTCTTTTGTATGGAATTTCTTTCTTTTTGTATTGAAAGAAAAAACAAACTAAGATTTAATTCCCCTGTCGTCCTTCTGTAATCATATAATGCTATCCATCACCATGCTGTTGTTTTGCGGTTACCAATAAAACTCTTCTTGTCTCATGTTCTTGTTTTAAATTCTTATTACCATGTTTACCATCTATCAATATTTTTGAATGTTTGTGTACCTACCTATGCATAAACACTTGTACTTTTTATATAGAAATACAAACCGTATAAAGTAAAAAAAAAAAAAATGCTAAACAAATTTGGAAGTCGATCCTTATCATTCTTTCTACCAGGTTAGACTGTTTGTGGCAGCATTTTATAAATTGACGAGTGAGACCTTGATGCTTGAGATATTCTCATGTTTTACATCTAGGTTTTGCCTTCCCACTTGCAAGGGACTTCTAATTTTAAAAACTCTGCTTCTTATTATGGTTTGACATGGTGTTTTGATTACCAAAATGTGGTGCTCACATGCTCTTTTCCAAATTTGGCAGTGTTTTGATCATGAGTTGATAAGTCTGACCTTGGACGTGCTTTTGTAATGTCTTACATCTTGGTTGTGCCTTCTCACTTCCCAGGAATTTATAGTTTGAAATATCTGTTCGTTATTTTTGCTTCACATGGTGTTTTAACTAGCAACATGTGCTGATATTATGTGGTGCATTTGGTTGGAAAGGAATGAGAGGTGTTTTAATAACAGGGAACGCAATGCAGATGATGCCAATGAGTTTTTGTCATCGCTTTTTTAGTTTTACAAGTTCGTTACTCAGTTGGTTTTCTGCTATTGTACTCAATGGAGGGGATGCCAATGAGTTTTTGTCTTCGCTTTTTTAGTTTTAGAATGTAACTAGGTGTTTCTTTTGTACACTTCTTGTGTACATGGACTTTGACTATTACTTTTATGATGAATAAAATTTTTTACTTATGAAAAATAAAATGTGCTGATATTATGTATTTGGTTTTTCATTTTACAGGTGGATGCTGTGGTGTACCTGGTGGATGCCTATGACAAGGAGAGATTTGCGGAATCAAAAAAGGAATTGGATGCACTCCTTTCTGATGAGGCCCTTGCTAATGTCCCTTTTCTTGTTTTGGGAAACAAGATCGATATACCATATGCTGCCTCGGAAGATGAGTTGCGATACCATCTTGGCCTGACCAACTTTACTACTGGCAAAGGGAAGGTAAACCTAGCAGACTCTAATGTCCGTCCATTGGAGGTATTCATGTGCAGCATCGTGCGGAAAATGGGGTATGGTGATGGTTTTAAGTGGCTTTCTCAATACATCAAATAGGCTTGTGGTTAGCTAGATATTTACGGTCCCCTGTATGTGGAAGTCCCACCAAACCACACCCCAAGGTACCAAAACATGTATCAATTACCCTGTTTGTTTCAGCCTCAAAGTGGCTTTAAATTGGATGTATTGTGTTTGGATATGTGTGGAAGGAGGTTTTAGTGTCACTGCTCTTAAGTTTAGTTGTAGTAGCAAATCTTATTGGCGCTGTAATTTGTTATTTGACCTTTTTAATCTGCTACATATTTGTGATAAGAGTCATGAAATAGTAAACTGTATTTGTTTGATGTTTCTGGCTGTATCTGGAATTAGTTAGAGGATACAAAAGCGTCCATGTTTCTTAATTCTAGTTTTTTATTATTTTTGTGTCATGTTTCTGAATTCTAGTTGTTTGCCAAAAGGACCCGAACCATAATCTGTCAATCCTCCCGTGTATGTAGAATCGTGTGCAATTTCCTTGTGAATTGCAAATGAGACTAGTATCATTTTGCGTGGCAGGAATCTCCCTCTTTGAATTTCATGGAATTGAGCTGAATGAAATGGTCAAATGAGACTTGGTTGCAGATACTCAGGATTCTCTGCGGTCTCCAAAGGTTGGCCGGGCAGGTGAATCAAGGTAGCGCTTGTCAAACTGCCTCAAGGCTCAATCCCCAAGTTCGGTTTGACCCTTGACACCAAATGGTAAATAATTAGGGTAAGTTCGGGGGTCAATCTTTCTTTCACCAGACGAACGGGCCAACATGCTATCAGACATAAATTGATACTCGATATTTTGCTGTCCAAGAATCACATTAATTTTAATCCAACCGTGACACGTTTAGATATTTCCCTTCTTTTTTTTAGTTCAAAGATATTTATGTCCTGTTAAGAGGCTGATAGTGATATTGTCCGTAATGACGCCAAGCTTCTCGAGTCTCGACCACAATTAAAAGTCCTTGGTGTCATCCCTGAAAAGCGCACAGCCACAAAACGTTGTTCATCATATTATTGCTGTCTGTAAAGTGGCATGTACTCGAGTTGTGGAATCCTAATCTTCCCCCACAAACATCAAATCGGTAATGTCTGCTCGTACGTATATACCCACGTCCAACACCACCCAAATCAAGCAAGACAAAAGTATCAAAGATTCAAAACACCCTTCCACCATAGGAAATTTATGGGCAACCCCACATCACCCGACCCCTTGAAACTACAGTAAGATGTCTCTGAGGACTGAGCGTCACGGCCACGCCCAAACCCAACACCAATTGTGTAGATTTTTTCAAATGATCCGCGTTTTTGACACTATCATCAAAATATCAGTCCGTCTTTCATTTTGACCCCTTTTTATCTTCCAACTTCAAAAGCTATATAAACCAAAAAACCTTCACTCCCCCCAGCTCTCGTCGATCACTCCCATCAGCCATAGCCCATAATCCTCGCACCCTCTCTCTCTCTCCTCTCTCTCTCTCTCTCTGTGAATACTCAAAATGGGAAACTATGCTTCTTGCTACTTTCCTAGTTTATCGAACTCTGAAAAAGCCAAACTCTTTGATGCTCATGGTAACCTCCAGCAAGTCAAGCTCCCTGTTAAGGCCGCGGAGCTCATGCTGGAACACCCCGGCCACGCCATTGCTCCGGTGGAGGAGCTACGTCGAACTCGGCGCATATCGGCAATCCGGGCCGACGACGGGCTACTGGGGGGAATGGTTTACTTTCTGGTACCCTCAGGTAGGGTTCACTGTAGGATTTCCGAGTTAGAGATGGCAATCATAGAGTTAGCTTGTAAGAAGAAAGCGAGAAAATTGAAGCCAAGTGGTTCCAAGGTTTCGCCGGCTATGATGATGGAGTCGAGGGAGGTGGCAGGAGAAGGTGAGGGTGAGGTTTTGGGAGGGAAGGCTTCCGGCCTTCCCGGTCACCATCAGGGGAACCATAGGCGGTGGAGTCCTGCTTTGGAACCCATTTACGAGGCTTTTTGAGAAGACAAACTGTCTCTCTTGGTTGTTATTGATTTCCCTCAACTTATACTGGATGGAAAAATCAGAAAATGTAAGATTAAATTTTGAAGTATTTTCTTCAACTCAACAATATAAGTTGAAGAAAATCGATGCTCAGAAGCATGCGATGCTTCCAAGTTATTGAACAAATTAAACGAACAGAATTATGAGCTGATCAATATATAAATGGTAGATCAACCGTGAAATAGCCTTGTTTTGTCCTCAATAAGAAATTATGAGAAAGAAGCTTGATTTTTCTAGGTTGGAAATTTGATTTTTTTTTTTTTTGATAAGTAATAAGAAATTTTATTGATATAAAAATAGGCGTAAACCAGGTACATCGTAAGTATACGTGTGAAAACACCGCTTTAAAAAATAGAAACTGTTACAAGAAAATCATGGAAGCTGAGACCATTAAAATCTAAAGCAATGGCTCATGTAAATAAAGTCTTCCATAGAAAACTCCTAAACTCTTCTAGCATTCGTGATCCTAAAAAAGCCTATCATTTCTTTCACTCCAAATACACCAAAGAATACAAATGGGGGCCATGTTCCATATAGCTACAATTTGTGCTGTCTCTAAGATCCCTTTT
The DNA here is from genome assembly GCA_029856935.1 of Cyclocarya paliurus. Lineage (NCBI taxonomy): Eukaryota > Viridiplantae > Streptophyta > Magnoliopsida > Fagales > Juglandaceae > Cyclocarya > Cyclocarya paliurus. The sequence continues at coordinate 12,604,646 of CM056949.1, forward strand.
CAACTTGCAAGTAATTCAACTACCCTTCCTGGATTGTCCATGGTAGCCCCATTCTGCTAAAAAAATAATTCCATGTATCTCGGGCAAACTTACAATGTAGGAGTAAATAATCCACTGTTTTCCCACTATTTTTGCACATACAACACAAATCCATAATTACAAGACCACGCCTTTTTAACTTATCAATGGTTAGGATCTTCCCAAAGGCTACTGTCCAAACAAAGAACACATCCTTGGAAGGTACTTTATTCCTCCATATGCTCTTCCACCCAAAGTTGAGTGAAGGTTTGGGCTGTAAGTGTCTCATAAAAAGAACCTACCAAGAATTTCTTTTTCTTAGAAGGTCTCTATACCAACTTGTCTTCACTTATAACAGCATGAGAAATATTATGGAGTAGGTTAAAAAATTCCACCAGCACACACACCTCCCAGTCATGAGCCTCCCTAGTGAGATTGATGTTCAACTTTTGAGAATCACGTGTAGATCCCCATGCCATTTTGAAAATAGTGGAGTAAATAACCTTTAGAGCCGTGTCTCCCACCCACACATCATGCAAAAAACTTATCCTCTGGCCATTCCCCATACATAGCTCGGTATTACTAGAAAAAACCCCCCATCCTTTTCCTTATATGCTTCCATAACCCCACACCATATTCCCCCTCCCCTCATTAGAGCACTAACGGCTAACCTCCTTGCAATCCCATACTTCATATCAATCACCCATTTTCATAAGGCTTCTCTCTCATAGTTATAGTGCCACAACCATTTTCCTAATAAGGTCTTATTAAAGACCCTCACATTGCGAACCCCCAAACCACCCTCTCTCAATGGTGTACATACCTTATCCCACCCAATTAGATGAAATTTAAACTCATCACCTAAACCACTTCACAAAAAGTCACGTTGAAGTTTCTCAATTTTAGAAGCAATGCTAGTTGGAAGGGGAAATAGAGATAAGAAATATGTGGAAAGGTTAGATAAAGTACTCTTAACAAGTGTGATCCACCCCCTTAGATAAATACAATTTCTTCCACCTGACCAGCCTACGCTCTAATTTTTCTACCAACTTCGCCCAAATTGTCTTAGCTTTAAAAGATGCACCTAACGGGAGTTCAAGATACTTCAATGGCAGTGAAGAGACCATGCACCCCAAGATGTTGGCCAACCCCTTAATGTTTCTTACATCACCCATCGTAACCATCTCCGTCTTGGCGAGATTTATCTTTAAACCGGATACCGCTTTAAAACAAAGTAGAATGGCCTTCAAAGATTGAATATGCCTTGCATTATACTCACAAAACAACAACGTATCATCTACAAACAGAAGATGAGAAATAATAGTGGGGCCATGAAGATTCCCCACTAAAAATCCTGAAAAAAAAAAACCACCATCTACAGCAACCGACACCATTCTAATTAAAGCCTTCATCATAATAACAAATAAACGAGGGGATAATGGATCTCTTTGTCGTAACCCCCACGAGCTATTAAAGAAACTCACAGGCTCACCATTTACCAAGACCGAGAAACGAGCTGTTGACACATAATGCCTCATCCATCCCCTTTATCTTTCCCCAAAACCACAACGACCCAACAAATAGAACAAAAAATTCCAATTGACATGATCATAGGCTTTTTCCATGTCCAATTTGTATAAAATAGCCGAATCTCTCGACTTGAGTTGGCTGTCCAAGCATTCGTTGGCTTCAAGAACCAAATCCAATATTTGCCTACCTTGTACAAAGGCATTTTGAGACTTCAAAATAATCTTATTCATGACTGTGCTCATCTTATTGGCCAAGACCTTTGAGATTATCATGTACACGCTGCCCTCAAGTCTAATAGGCTTGAAATTCTTCACCTCTCTTGCACCCGCCTTTTTAGGGACAAGTACAATAAAGGTAGCATTTAAACTCTTCTCAAATTCACCAAGAGTAAAGAATTCCTGGAAAACCGGCATTACATCCTCTCTCACCACCTCCCAACAAGTTTGAGAAAAATGCCATAGTAAAACCATCCGGTCTCGGAGCTTTATCTTCATTCATTTTCCTGATGACTTGCCGTACCTCTACTTTTTCAAATGATCTCTCCAACCAAGCCATACTAGTTTGATCAATAACCTCAAAAGCAAAACCATCGACTGTAGGCCTCCATGCATACGATTCTTGCAACAATTGTTCAAAATGTCTAGCTACATAATCTTTAATTACTGCTTGATCAGAAACTGAACCACCTTCTATGTTCATGGACTAAATTGCATTAAACCTTCTATGAGAGTTTGCAATACAGTGAAAAAACTTTGTACATTTATCTCCTTCCTTAAGCCACAAAGCCCTTGACTTTTGCCTCCATGAGAGATCTTCCATTAGGATCAATCTTTTTAACTTTGAGACTACTTGCCATTTGCGATCATCCTCATCTTCCACACCCTCCAATCTTTGTAGTTCTTGAAGGAGGGACTTCTTCTATAGTGCTACATTACCAAATACCTGTTCATTCCATATCTTCAAATCCATTTTCAAAACTTTCAATTTTCCCACCAAAACATTGCTCGGAGTGCCCTGTAATTGATATGAACTCCACCAGTGCCTAACCAAATCCACAAACCCCTTAGATTTTAACCACATGTTCTCAAACTTGAAGGGCCTTCTACCCCCCGAAATTCTCTCACAATCTAACGTAATAGGAAAATGATCCGAGAACAACCGAGGCAGTTTTTTCTGACACTAATCTAGAAATTGCATCTCCCATGAAGAAGATATGATAAATCTATCCAGTCTTGACTAGGTGTGGTTGTTAAACCAAGTATAATCACCTCCCATGAGAGGTATGTCCATGCGTTCCAACTAGAAAATGAGATCCGATAATTCCCCCATAGCATGATTTAGCCGTCCATCTCTCAATCTTTCGCTTGGAAATCTTGCCAGATTAAAATCTCCACCAATACACCATGAAACCTCCCACCACGAACACCAATTGACAAGCTCATCCCAAAACTGTCGCTCACACTTCAAGTTAAGAGCATATACCCCAGCAAAGGCCCACACAAAGTCATCTTCAGAATTTTTAAACAAGCATCCCACTCAATATTCTCCCACAAACTCATCAATGTTCTTCACCACTTTTTTATCCCACATAACCAATATTCCACCTGACACCCCCTTTCAAAGGTAAGAATGCCCAACCTACATATTGACAGCCCCAAATACTCTGATTAGTTCTTCTTGTGATAAGTTTCAATTTAGTTTCCAGCAAACAAATGATGTCCACCGTCCATTGTCTTAGCAAAGATCTTATACGTAGGTGTTTGTTAATTTCATTCAGCCCCCTAACATTCCAAATCAGAATTTTAGGCTTCATTTATCAACTATTCCTGCCCTCCCTTTGTTACGTCCACGACTCACACTCCCCTCCTTTCCATCATAATTAAGAGACTAAGTTAGCTTCTTTAACTCCATGTTTCTCTTTGTCCTTATTCCTTCATGTTGATGTCCTTATTCCTTCATGTTGATGTCCTGCCTTTGTGGCTATTAGGAGTGCATTGAACTGCTTTTCATAACCTTCAAAAGATAACCCTATATCCAACTTTAAAGCTCCTCCGCTTTTTTTAGAATCCAATCAAATGAAGCAATAGGAGGAATAATCATTATTGGAGTAGGATCATCTGCTGAAAGCCTCTCTTCTTCTTTTTTGAGGGACTCACAAATGATTAGGGATCCTTCCCCTTCTACCTCCCTCTTCTCCATCCCAGAGCGTCAGTAGAAACACCCTCTTTTGACTCTCCCTGTACTACCACCCTCCCCTCATCCTCAAGCTCAGCAGAGGCCTCCCTTGCATCATACCAAGACAAAATGGCAACATCTGAGCGTTTCGAGTCCCCCACGTCGAGTTCTTCCATCGTTGCTATTGGAGAAGCACCGCTGGCAGTTGTCGGCTCAATCTGTGAAGATTGCGACCCTACTGGCCTGACGCCGATCGACTTAGGCATACGCTTCCATTTTCCAGCTTTGTGAGAACTAATGCCGACGACAGCTCGACCGATGGCAGGTTTGCACTTGTCATTGGAGCTACTTGGGTTGTTGCTGGTGTTTGTGGGTCTTCTTTAACGCCTACCCACACACCGATGGGCCAGTCTTAGTTTGGCTACATTTCCTCCAGATGGGGCCTGGCTTCAAAAGGCCAAACTTCCTCATGGGCTAAGGCCCAACACCTAGGCCCAGGGTTTTCTCCTTCTGTGATACCTCGTATTTTAGTGTATTTTAACTGAAAGATTAATTTAATTAATTTAAATATTGGTTCTCTTATTTTAAAATTTATTGGATTTCTTGTTGATTTATTTTATAATTTTTAAGTTGTGAAAAATATTTTGTTATACTTTATTAATATTAATTATTGTTTTGCATTTAAATTTATCTTAATTTAAAGTAGTTGTTTGTGGGTTTTAAAATTATTATATTGTTGGATTTAATTATTTTATTTTACTTAGTCATTGTGTTTCAATTAATTTTATTTAAATTGTTATTTTGAAATCATTTTCGTTGGATCAATTTTGTGATTCAAGCTGTGAGGATTAGATCTCATTTCTTTCCCTTCATTTTTCTTTTCCTCATTTCTTTTCTCTTTCCTCTTTTCCTTTTCCCTCTTTTTCTTTCCTTCTTTTCTTTTATCCTCCATTTCTTCTTCTCTCTCGCGCGCAGCCCCTCCCCTATCTCTCCTTCGTTCGATTCTTCCTCCTCCTGTCTGCACCGCCTCCACCGCAGTGTCCGACACCGCCCCTCCCAATCTCCTCCCCATCGGCCAGCGACCTCACACCTCCAATCTCAGCCCCTCACGCGTCATCGTCTGTCCACAAGTATGGCATCAAGCCGCAGCACCTCTTGAGCTCTAGCGCCGCCGTCGCACCACCACTGGCCATCAATTTTTCACCACTTCACCCTCAACCTCTCAACAACCCAAAGCACCCATCCCCAGCCCCGATCCGTTACCGGTGAAGTCTAGCCAATCCCATTTTTGATTTGATCATTTTGGCCTCCAAACGCCTCCCTCATCGCCACCTACAGCCAACCACCATCAGCATTAGTTTCACTGACATTCTTAAACTCTTCCCTAGCAATCTCTAGTCTTTATTTGACCCCGTTCAAAATCCACCATTTTTTACCCACGACCATAGTGCATTTTGCACTATTCCGTTGCTATGTTGCCACTCTTAGCATCTCCATGATCCTTCAAAAATTATATTATAATACTGAATGTATTTTTTCAAATAACTTTTGAGATTTAAATGTATTTTTGCACTAATACTCATTTACTGTAAACTAGTTGGTTGTGCTGGACTGAGTCCGAGGAGTAAGGGGTCGGTTGGAATGGAAGATGGAGTTGTTTGTATGATTGTTGTATTGGGATTGGTTGGTTGTTAGATATTGATATTGTGTTATGTACATTGCATATTTGTACGCATGTTCATGTTTGTAAATGAAAACTGGTTTTTCACATAATTGCATACATGTTCATGTGTATATTTGAAAACTGAATTTTCATGTAAGGAAAAGAGACTATAGGGATGGTGGTAAGCAGGGATGGTGGTAGAATCTCGTCTGTGATTCCCACTTACGGTGCATACAATAGGGATGGTGGTAAAGTTCTGCCTGTGACTCCCGTCTACAGTACTCTGATGGATACCCCTTATGTGGAAAGGAACTATAGGGATGGTGGTAAGCAGGGATGGTGGTATAGTGCCGCCTGCGATTCTCGCCTATGATGCATTCGGTAGGGATGGTGGTAAGACCCAGCCTGTGATTCCCACCTACAGTGTCTGATGAATGGTTGGATTTTTATGTGAATCATTTTTTGGAAAAATGATGGATTATTGTTTTGGGCCATTTTCTAGAAAAATGGTGGAAAATATTTTAATGGAAATGTTTTTAGCCAAAAATGAAATTTTGACGTGTGTTTGGAAAATATTATTTTTGAGAAAAATGATGTTTTGAGGCTAAGGCATATGTCATCATATGCATGCATGTTGGTTACATTAATGCACTTTTATCTCTTGGGTTGTTTGGATTATTACTTACCTGCAGTACCGTTTTATGATACTGTAGATTTTGATACAGATGAGGATGTGGAGCCTGAGGGATCGACTCCACCGGAGAAGTGACATGTGGTCATTTGGGATTTATGGAATTTTTTCCCAACTCTTGTATATGTATTTGGTTTGTATTATATATAATAGATAACTGTATAACTTTTTATCGGATATTTATTTTGGATATTTGTATTAAAAAATTCTGCTACTTAGTTGACTTATTAAATGTATCTACTGCATTTTGTTGTGATCTTTTTGCATGTTGCATACACTTGAACACTTATCGTTGGGATGCGTGACCCATGTTGTCATCATCCTGACGTCACGATTCTCAAGTTTTCAATACGTGAGAGTTGGGGCATCACACCTTCCCCTTAGTCCCATTCCGCTGGCCCTGGTCTTGACCCTGTTGCACACTGGAGCCCAGACTCCTCACTGCACTAACACCTTTGCCCAGGCCCGAAATCACTACACTAACAACTTTGCCCTCAACGCACCATATAAGTGAATTGACTTTTACAATCATTTCCTCAAGTTGCTTCTTCAAATCACCCAGTATCTGCAGCTGCATTTCCTTTTCTGGTTCGACCACGTCCCTTATTACTCTGTTCACACACTGTAAAAGAGGCTCCACCTAACCCAAATAGACCTGCCCCTCCTAGTCTGAAAAATTCACAAGGTAGCTCCAAGACCTTGGTTTCTCCAATGCCTCCCTTTATGTCCTAACGCCTAAAGAGACTCCCATTGTCACTGGTGGAGGTATACGAACAAAGCCTCATTCTTTCACAGAGACCTTTAATGCCTCCGCCAACTTCCTCCAAGCCATTCCACCCCTATCCTCTGGTATAAAAAGTAAAGTTCTGATGACCTCCCCCATCATACTCCACCAAAGGCTTATAAGCACCACGAGAGTTAGCACATAGTTGTGCAATGAAGCCCCTATCTCCATCCTGGTAAGCAGTGTAAAACGCCTTGCCCCCAGCCTTCACACACTCCTCTAAAGCTCTAGCGAACCAACGGACTGTACCCAGCCCCACTCCCATGTCCTTGACAACTTTCCAACCATTATCAGTGAATAACACAGAACACCCATCTCTAACAACCTTAAACAACCTCAAACAACTTGCTCTAGATAATAACACATTTCTTTGACGACATTACCTTCCAGTACAACCAAAATACACCAGCAAACACCCACAACCACCATCGAATGCTAAAGAAACGTACGAATGGTTATGCGTATAGAGAGAAAATTTCCAAGCTTACCACTTTTGTTTTTGAAATTTGAAAATTGAAAATGCCAAAGTAGTTGTTAACTTGTGCAAGAGTTCCCTAATGCTTGCTTGCAATTATTTTATATTTTTTTCAAGCAAAAATAGGTCATTCTTTAATAAAATCACTAAAGATTAATGCTAGATACAAGACTTGAATGTGTAAGTCTCAAATACTTCATTTGAAAGAAATACGAGATCCACCATTGAAAAAAATACTTTTTTCTATGCATTCCAGATTTTGACTTTTTTTAAAAGGAGCACATAAAACTTACTGTGGCGAAACCACATATAACTTAACACATAAAATATCATTTCTTAGGAGTCATGACTAAATGAGAGATAATTCTAATATGATTTATGGGTAAAGTTGAAAGGATTATCATCTTTTAACTATAGAGTACCTGCAATTAGAGTTTATTGACGCGTGGTACTTTTATTATACTATAAAATGTGGTAATTAATTATGGAGGAATGATATACTTACAACTTTTTATAACTATTTTATATGATAAAATTTACTTAATTTGAAACCAATAGCTTCGGTTATAAAAACTCCATTGTGAAATAAAATCTCAAACCCTAGCTCCAGTGGTAAAGGTCTTAGTCTTAGTGGTATGTTATCTTTAACTCTAAGGTTTGAATTCTCTTAGCTCCAAATAATTTTTAGGGATAATCAGACTAAGGCCTAGTTTGGATAGCGAGAAGTGTTGAGAAGTGTTGTGAATAGTTGTAAGTAGAGTTTGAGTGAGTTTGTGGGTCCCATTGAGAGTAGTTTGAGTTGTTTGGATGTATGAAATATGTTGAGTTGTTGACTTTTGGATAGATAGTTGAAAAAGGTGTGGGTCCCATAAATATTATAGTAATTTTATTTTTAATAATAAATATTATAGTGATTTTATTTTATTTTTATATATAATAATGATAAAATATTTTTATATTTTATTTTATTATTTTCTTTACTTCTCTCTCTCTCTCTCCTCTGCCCGATTAGAAGCCATGCCCGAAATGGTTTCAGCCCAGCCCGGTGCCGCCGTGCGCAGCCCAACCTCACCGCCACCACCGACAGCTCCCCCTCACGCCGGCGACTCCCCCAGCCACCACTAATCTCCCCCATGTATGGCTCTCTCTCTCCCCTGCGGTAACCCAACCGAAATGAGTTTCGGTGGTTCCTGTCCACTTGGGCCGCCTTACGCGGCCACCTAAGCGACCGCACCTCCACCACCTCACATCGGCAACCACCTCTCGCAGATCCAGCCACCACGAACCTCCCTCTCCCTCTTCGTCGTACGTTGAGATGATCTCAACTGTAATGGGTAAAACACTGTGTTGAGAGTGCAAACAGTGTCTGTGTTGTATAAAGAGAGGAATGCTGAGATATGTTTGAAAGTACAAAAATGTTGTTTGGCATGTGAAGTATTCTCATCCATACGAGAAGTGTTGAGATACTTTCGTTACCCTAACACGGCCTAAGAGAATTATTTTCTATTGAATTATCCGAAGTGCACTTATGAGAACAAACACCCAGTACCAACTGCCAATAAAAAAAGAAATCTGAATCCTTTTGTAAATCATCCTAATTATAGCACAATATATATGTAAACAATACACTTGCTAATTATTTAAAGAGAAATGATATTTACAATCGTAGAGTGCGCAAGTGTCACTACAAGAAAAAGTGACATTTGCGGCTACTTTTATTTTTGGCGATGTAAATATTGTCGCAAAAGAGCTATTTTACTATTTTAGAAAAACTTTTCTATCAATTAGAGAAACCGCCAGAAAAATGGACTATTTTCGACAATTTTTATGCGCCGAAAAATTTATGGTCACAAATAAACCTTTTTTTCGTTTCTAATATCGCCGTAATACTTTCTCGTCGTTAAAATTTGTATTTGCAGCGATTATGTGTCGCCACAATTGAATTAGCCGCAAAATATACATACTTTTCGTATTTGAATTATTACAGCAACTTATATGTCGCCGTAATAAGTTGTCTATAGTAAAATCTAAATTTATCCCCCCGCGCCTTATTTTCCTTAACTTTTCCCATTCTCTCTCTCTCTCTCTCTCGCGTGGGTTCTCCAGGGGGGTTTCTGATTGGTAATGCCGCCTTCTCTCCTTCTCATCGACGCTGGTGAGTTTCTATTTCAAACTTTTAGCCTCCATCGATCTCTCTCTCTCTCTGTAACTCTCGCTCATGACCCCCCTTTCTCTTTACATACGCCCTGAATGCATGTAAATTTTGCTTGAGATTTCTTGTTTGTTTGGCCAACGTTTACGAATTAGGGTTAAGGAAATATAGGAAGTAGCATAGTAAGTAAGTAATGACTGAACTACAATTATCGATTGAATGTAGAGGGTACGTGTCAGTTTTGGTAGTTTGGGATACAAAGTGTAAAACTACTAGTAATTGGGGGGTGCAAAGTATATGTCCTCATACTATAAGTTCAAGTGTTCAGATTGAGTATTTTGAAGCTATACTCAACATTAGTAACACCATAAATATACAAACTCCAACCCCTACCGCTCAAAGTCCCTCAATGTTTCTAAGAAGTGACAAGATGGAATGAAACTCACTTGGAGTTATATCCACTTCTTGGCTACAATACCTCTGGTGCCATCCTAGAAAGAAAAGATAAGTCGAAATATAAAACAAATCGATAGTGAAAATTAGCATAAGATACAATCATAAACCAAGAAATATTAAAAATATCAATTACCTATCAATAAGATATTAAAAAAATGAGTGAGCCTATTGGCACAATGTCTTACCAGCATGGTGTCCCTACAAAAGTATTTCGCGAACACCGTCTATCACCGATACCAAACATGCAAGTTGAAGCACCAAAGTCGGCAAGCTTTACCACCCCATTGTCATCAAGTAATATGTTTCCAGCCTGTCACTTCATAGAACCAATGGCAGCTTCTCAAACCCATGGCCGTTTCTTCAACCCCATCTGAATAAGCTATCTTCATGAGGTGCAAACAAGAACTACCCAAAAATTATGTTCATCAACAATTGAACAATATGCCCTAACAACATTTTGATGATCTATCAAACTCATCCTTTGAGCCTCCTTATGTATATCATTCTGCAAAACAATAAAATCGATAGCAAGTAAAACTTATTTAGAAGAACAAGTAATTGACCAAAAATCAAGAACCAAATAGACACTCCAATTTAAAGTTGCACAAAAAGGCAACCTAATAAAATTATAAACTTCAAATAGAACAATAAGACTGGGAACCCGAGTTTGAAAATACATTTATATTTATATTGCTGGAGATTATTAGAAATGAATAAATGGAATGATTGCAATTGTTTTAAGAGTTCTTACACAACCCCTAAACAACCAAAAGCTTCTCCCCCTACCTTGACATTTACAGGATGACTGTTAAATGTAACATTTTTTTCTTTAAAAAAACTGACCACCCAGTTCAACAAATTCTAAATCCTAATAATTTTCGTAGTTCTCGTATCGTCCTAATAATTTTTCTTTAAACCTTTTTTCATATTTCCAGCTTGGCCATGGAATGAGTTGTAGGTTTTAAATTCCAAACCTTTCCTTTAAGATGACTAGAGATTGTAACGAAAAATGTATAATTACAAACCTTTCCTTTAAGGCTCCACATTTTAATATACCCATTTGTTTACAAGTGATCTTTAGTGCTGACTTCAGAGGCCTTTTCCCCACCCTTCCTCTTATTTTGCCACAAATATATCTATTTAAGTGTTAAACTAATTAGTGTGACTCATTTCACCTTAACCATTAAACTAGAAAATCAGCAGCCTTGTTTGCCTCTCTAAACGTATGAGTAGCCAACCAATGAGGTCTGTTATTTAACATTCCCCTTATATCTTCAATTATCTGGCCTCCACTCCCAATTCTCATATCTTCTATTTAAAACTTTAACAATACTCAAAGTATCTCCTTTGAACTTTTTTTTAAATACCTACACCTCTTTACATAGCCTCAAAGGTTTCCACAAGGTAGCAGCTTCTACAGTGTTATTTGACCATTGGTGGTGGTTAGAGGTGCATGTTTCCCTTACATCTGATCCTTAACCATTAGTCAACTCGTTCATTGCATTATCGATCATTCGTATCCAAACTCAGTTTGCTTTTGACCTTAATGCATATAATGATGCCAGTTAAAAACTTAGAAAATTAAAATACAACTAATTTGCTTTTTTCTTTTTTTCTTTTTCAGAAACTGGTGCCAAATAGCCATGACACAGTACTTTTCTCTGTTTTAGATTGTTGTGTTTTTAAAAATGATCTAGTGAGTATATTAAAGTTGTTGGAGTACTTATAGTAGTGCAGTAGATGAACTAGTTCTTGGAGTGATCGCGCTAATTCTATTAACTACTTTCTAATATTTCAATGATCTTGGTATTTGTTGCAATTGATAGGATAATTGAATTGAACCTTTAAACTGGTCATATCCATTTAACCCCTCTCGAATTAGTATATTTGCATATGTACCATTAAATTTTTAGACTTATTGATTCTTTAAATCTGGAATTCTTTTGGATTGAATATGCATGAAATTCTTGAAAATTGACATTTTCTTGGCCAAATATACTTCATCCTACATTTTTCTATCTTACTTACATTTTCTAGTGCTACATGATATATCTTAAGTGGCTCACATTTAAGAAGTTGATATATGAAACCACTTAAAATGTATCGTATCAATAAGTCTGGCAGGAAATCAAAACAGTCTGAGACAAAAAGTAGTATTGCTGACTTCGAAATACACAATATTTCAAAACTTAACAATAAAAAAATACGAATAGCAGAAAATAAATGCTTAACAATTCAAATAAACAAAGAAATTAAGTTCTATAAAATATGCACAGCTTTGCAGATGCAGGAATATCTAAAAAGGTCTATAATATTGTGGCCTTTGTAATAACCAAAGAAAAGCCGAAGTGCATCTCATGCTACAGTATTTATTCTTTACTAAATATCTACATCATGCATATTATATATCTACTACTCCATTAACAAATCAAAGCTCCTGGCAAGGAGATCGTATCTATAGTATGCATGTTGCATGGCATTGTGCTGCATTTATTCCTTACTAAACAACTTTACCAACTTTTCCACCTTTCATTTTGTCTAGATAGATAAGAGTTTGATGAAAATCACTGATAGATTTGGATCTAGGGAATATGCTAAACGAGTTAAGGAGTTCATTACCTTGGCTCGATCTCATGCTACAAGTGAGGAGATTCATTGCCCATGTGTCCGATGTTCAAATAATTACTTCCTACCTATAAGCCAGGTAGAGAGACACTTGTTCATTAAAGGTATTGAAAAGAATTACACGGTGTGGATTTTTCATGGCGAGGAGGAAGATTTAATCATAAGTGATGATGACCTACATGATCCTGAACAAGAGAATGATTACATTGATGACGTTGATGTTATGTTGCAAGATATTCGAGCTGGGGGATTTCATGATGTTCCCATAATTGAGTCATTCCATTCTAAGGGCCCGCCATCGGTCGATACTAAATCATGGTGCACTTTCGACCAGCTGTTTGCTGATTTCGGCATCCTCTTTATGAAGGTTGTACAAAGTATTCTAAACTATCAGTCACTATCAAATTGCTGCACAATCAAATGTTGTGGGATTTGATTGTTGAACTATGATGATAATATGGCCATTGGAAACAACTTAGAACCACTTACCCAGAAGCGTGGGCGAGGAGCAGCAAAGATGACAGAGTTTGATAAGTTACGAAAGTATGAAAAGATACCCTTGAGGATAAAGGACGGTGAGACTGCTCCTTGTTGTGAAAACGCTACCTTGTTTACTACAAGGGTTACATGGTTGGTCAAGCACCATGTGGACTTGAGTCATGCTAGCTGGGACGACGTACTAGTTAATGAGAATGAAGAATTGATTACATGTGTTCAGGTAAAAGTACAAGAATTTCATACATGTTCAAATAGAATAGTTGAAAGCCTAACGTTGCTAATGTAAAACTCGTAGCACTAATTATAATGAATACTCTTGATGTTTGTCTCTAGGTTGACTTCATCCTTGACTGGACCAAAAAGAACCATCATGATACAGTTACGAAGACATTACCCAAGTGGTTTAATCATATTTGCTATAATTTACATAGAACCTACAAGCAATACGAGAGTAATGAAGAAGCACTTGCGAATGTGCCACCGTTGGTGACACTAGCCACTTGGGTGAAGTTATGCACTCGATATTCAAGCAAGGAATTTAAGGTAAGTTGGAAGTCGAATATTTAATTAAGAAGTTGTGGCATTTTTTGTTAATTAGCCAAATATATTAAATGTTAGTTAGGATGGTACTTTTTTGTATTAAATAGTCAAACGTATTAAACATGTTTTTAGTCATATAATCCTCTTCATACCTCTACTTTTCTCATGTATATTATGTTCTGTGTAAGTGCAGTAGATGTCTGAACGAAATAAAAGTAATAGGGAGAAGCAACAAAGCAATCACATGGCTGGACGAAGGTTGTTTGTGCACCAAATGGAGATGAGGGTAAGTCTCCATTTTGGTTGGAAGATGCACATCAACGATACTTGAAGATTTCAAATATTCAAACTAAGTTCAATGTAATTTGCTTGTATTTGCAGTTTGGGAATGAGGAGAATTTGGTGGATTTCTTTAAAGAAGTGAGATGGACAAAGGAGAATGACAAATTTGTGACTCCCATGACAGAAGAGAAATATGTGAGTCTTAAAATAAAATCTCTGTGAATTTTGAGAAAAACAATCTTATAATGTATAGTATATATTACGAGTAATAACATGTGTGATTTTCCAATGGTTGATAGAATGAGATAGTTAAAAAGATGGCAAAGCTAGAGCCTGAGAAGCGGACTAAGGAGGCTATAACAATAATATTTAAGGAAGTTTTTTGCCACAAGCTAGGGTATGTAAGGGGGCTCGGCGAGATGGTTATTCCTGAGCCATCTAGACAAGTAGTTGATGCCCGAATAGAAGAATTAATTGAACGTGCAAAAAGAAGTGAGAAAGAAACTACACATTATAAGGATCAATTTGATGACTTGCGAGGGAATGTCATGCTACTAATGAAGAAACAAACAGAGTACAACAAGTTTATGGAAAGATATGAATCAGAGAGGCAGACCTAGGGAGAGTCTCATAGAGAGACTCAGGGACCTGCATAGCCAGTTACTAATTTTGGAGTAACAATTTTTTTAGAATTTTGGTAAGGAGATGAAAGTTAAAGTAATATAGCAACACCATGTCTCCTACTTATATAAGATTTTGTTCATCAGTTACTGGTGTGGGGTATTTAGTATATTGTTGAGTTCTGATAATATTTTTGTAGCTTTGGTCACAAGATGTACGTTGCTCTTGCCACCAACTAGTCACTTGGAAGTTGTTGGTCATCAATGTACAGTCAAACTGCTACAGCAAGGTTAGCTATCACTACACGTAGATTGCCATATTTATTTTTCTTATTATTTGTACATGACTTCGAACTCTTTTTCATTTCTTCTTGTTCTTACTTGTTGCTTGTTATGTACGTATCTTTGAACATCTATCTTGGTATTTTTTTTCAGTTGGGTATTTTGATTTCACATCCCTATGAATATTTTTGAGTCACTCATTCGTGTTCTTGTCTGATCATAATTACTGAGGAAAGATAAACAGATCAGATAGTTGTGGTAAAGGCCAGGGAGAACCTTATGGTGAGTGCATTTAGAACTAAACTGATTGGTTGGTCTTCTTAACAAGGCAATAAGACTCTATTTGAGTCTGATTTGTCTACATTGAAGATCGTATATTTGGCATTAATTAGTTTATTTGGGTCCATTGCCTGGATTCTTGATTATCAAGGTTTTAATGTCTTATCCAAATGCCCTGTTGTTATCTACAGCCAAATTGGTATTGATTTCACCTTTTTGTATAGATGCGAAGAGAAAGAATAGCAAAAAGAGTCAAGGAATTGTAGGAACTAGTTCCTAGCGTCAACAAGGTCAGTGGCTTTCTTTTTTATGTCGATCTAAGTAAAAAACTGAAGCATGGCAATGCTATGGATGAGTTTCACTTAGTGACAATTTAGCAAAGAGAAGCCAATTTATTTGTAAATTGGTTAACTAGCTAAAAAGACTTAGGAAAGCTAAACTTATTTTCTGCCCCATCTTAATCATGGTATGCTATGTCGTAAAGTTGGAAGGTTAGGGTGGATGCTTGCTGTTAATATATGTAAACGGGCAAGCAAATAAAGCTAATATATATTATATGTATGTGTTCAAAATGACAGATGTTCAGTTCTCACACTCCAATCATATAAGTGACATTAATGAAGAAAGCTTGGCCTCTGATAAGTGGCATACATTAATAAAGAAGTTGGTGCACTCATGAAGACAACTTCTTGTTAGCTAGACAACAATGGTTGGGAAGAAAAATATTTGTAAATTTATATTCCATTGTGATATGTTAGATGGTATTGTGTAAAATTTAAGAGTAAAGAGTACTGATGAATTTCAAATATGCACGTTGAGGTTATTTGAATGATATTGACATATATGTTGGCAATCACATATAAATTTCTCCAAATCTAGCATTTTTAATTTATTAGCAAGCAACTAACTGTCATAAAAGAAACAAATATCAGGGAAGAAACAACCAAATAGCTAATACGAACAAATAGAGCAGGTAAATAAAAACATCATTTTTGGCGAAAAAACATCACCTTAAAAGACAATTGTAACATTAGTGGTGACTCCAAAAATCGCCACAAAATATTTTCGGTGAATTTTGCACTCGTCATATATCTCTATTTGCGGCGATGTAACTTCGCCGAAATTCTCTATTAGCGGCGAAAGTTATCCCTGCCAATAATGCATGGTAAACTAATTTCGGCGACTTATAGGCGTTGGAATTGTTTAGTAGAATATTACCGGCGGGGAATAATCGCCGAAAATAAGTTATGTCGGCAAATTTTAAAATATTGATGCACTTATTACGGCGATTATTTACTTATTTTCGGCATTTGTTTATCGCCGAAAATGAGAAGTATTTCTGTCAATCGCAAAACTCAGTAGAAAAAATTTGAAGTACTTAATGTTGGCAATTTTTCTTAGTATTTCAGGTGGCTTTGATGGCCGAAAATAAGGTAATTTTTTGTAGTGCGCCGCGCAATTATGTTGTAAAAAGTGTATAAATACGGGATCCACATAAAAAAATATTTTTTTAATAATAAATCTTACTATTTTTTAAAATAATTGTGCGACACTTACGCACTTCACGAATATATATAGCATTACTCTTATCTAAATCCTATGACAGACCGAAGGATTAATGGACACTTTTAGATTATTTGATTCATATATTATTTTCTTTTAGATTATTAGATTAATGGACGCTACTTAATATTATTTAATTAATATATTCTTTTCTTTTCTTTTCTTTTCTCTAGCTAATTAGTTTTTAGATTAGAATTTAAAGAACGCTTCTCAATAGAAAACATCATGCATAGAATTCCCTTAAATATGGACTCAAAAATTAATTACATGTACATGGGAAATTAATTAATTTATAGGTGGACATGGGTCGACAGCTGAACAACTATTTCATTATCATGTATGATTTAAGGATGCTCAGTTAATTAATTTGATGTACAGTTACCCTTCCAAAAACATTAATAATACCAAGCTAGGAATAATGGACTACTATACAGTTGAACCGTTCCTTGACTTCTTTTTCTTAAGTATCATGTACAGGCTAGAAACTACGAAGGAGTAGTACTCCACATATATAGGGCCTCAAGATCATTCAAAGCCATATATATATATATATATATAAAGCAGAGTGAGTGCCAATGAGGAGCAGGTCAAATTGTCAATATCTTCGACCAGTCTCACCTGATCAAAGCCAACGACCCCATCTAAGTACGTAGTTTAATACCAAGTCCACCATTAATATGGCCAACACAAACTGGAGCAGGTAAACCAACACCTCCTACAAAATCCTAACCCCCAACTTAATTTTTAATAAATTAAAATGCAACATATACACATGATTAATGATCTGATCATCTCCAACACCTTGATAATTAACGTACGAACACTACTGATCCCTTTGAGCCTCTCGCTCGCTCGCTCTCTCTCTTTTCCATGGGAAACTACGTCACATATCGACCATCAGATGCCACTGGCAAAGTTATTCTATCGGATGGCACCGTCCATGAATTTGATAAGCCATTAACCGTGGCTGAGCTCATGTTAGAGCACTCGCAACATGTTGTGGTTGAGCTGCACTCAGCTGTGAATGAAAAGAGGCCAAGTCCATTGCCTGCTGACAAGATTTTAGAGACCAAAAAGATTTACATAATGCTTCGTGTTAAGCGAGGGAGGCGGCCTGCTGCATTGTCCAGTGAAGAAATTCGACGGATTCTTTTGACCGCAAATTCAGTACTTTGGCGTTCGAGGTCTGTTTTATCTTCGCCAAGGTTTCTCCCTTTGTTTGCTCGGATCTGTAATACAGGTTTAGGGGACGGACAAGGGGTTCATGTGATGCACAAGAAGGAAATTAGCGGCCTAGATCAGAGGACGGAGAAGATCAGTTTTGTGCCGGAGTTCTTGCCGGAGATTTTAGATGAGAGGCCGGAATATATGAGTAGGCAATTATCAGGCAAGGGGTGGAAGCCCGGTTTGAATACAATAAAGGAAAAGAAGGTTAAGAAGAAATTGCTTCATTGGGTGTTTTAAAGATCAAATTTATGGAGTTTGATGAGTACGTTCGTACGTTGTCTCTTTTTTTCTCTTTTTTTTTAAGCAAGCTTGCATATAATAATTAAAAGAGTAATACAGAGATATAATAAGGGTCTTTTCCGCTATCAATATACAAAATAGTAATAAGAATAGTCTCTAACGAAATGCTACCGAATAAAAAGTTTGTACCTACTGAATGCGCAAATCAATTTTAGGATCGATCTATCTTGATAAAACTTCATCCATTGTGAAATTGCAAAGCATGTTAAATGAGTTGGTAGTCAAAGCTGAAATTAATTGACAAAAATTATTTAGTGCTATTAATATATTTTTTCGGATCTATTAAATAAGTTGCATTAATGTATGCCCATCCACATGACACACACATATATAGTAATAATTTCAGTCATATATGCATTATATATGCACTTATGCGATCCCAATTAGTTTTGATTGTGCTGAAGTGCTAGTACGTACAGTAAAGGTCAGGGAGATCCCGGAGGAGGACCATCTAGCTACGAGATAATTGCCATCTTCTCAATTAATTGTTATGGATGGGATAGAGAGATTTGCTATTCATAATCCTACACATTATATTTTTTTTTAATTTTTTTAATTTTTTAATTTTATCATTCCTAAACTAATTGAGTTATTCTACTCATCATTCATACATTACACATTTGGTAAGGAAAAAAATAAAAAATAAAAAAAATCATGTGTGGTATATGGTGTAGAGATCAGTAGAACTTGTCTAGAATATAGATTAATTAGTTTTTCATTGTTTGTGATTTTAAGGATTAATGAACAAGAACGACATTTAATAATTAATATTTAACACCTTTCATATTGTCCTCTTTTTAATTCCCTTAGAACAAAATCTAGAATTATCTTCACTTTCACGTTTGTGCGTCCATATTTCTTCGATTCTAAGCAAAAAAAAATTGCGTTGCTTTGTGGTGAGCTTGGTTTCTCAAAAATTGTACCAGAAGGGGGCTCACAAGTTATAGTCAAGGCTGCCGGCCAATAGTAGTGAATCTCTCTTTGCAGATTACGGGAATGTGGTGGATGAGGTGAGAGGTCTACTAAAAACCAGAGTGGATTAATGGAAGGTGAGGTTTGTAGATAGGAAGGCCAATAACGTTGATCATAAGCTTGTTAGATTAGCTTTCAATTTTCCTATAGAAAGGGTTTGGATTGAAGAAAGCTCTATAGAGTTTTTTAATACATTACAGCAGGAGAAATATTGTAATGGGTAACTATGTAAATGATATGAATGAGAACTGAGGTGTACTTTTCAAAAAAAGGAAAAATTCTAAGCAAAAAATATTAGGGTTGAAAATTGACCAAATGTTTGTTTGTATAAAACCGGCTGAACAGATCGACCAAGTGGGAGAAAACTTCTCCCAGTTGAACCTAATGGAGCTGTTTCCTGATTGATTTTGCAAGTGGCCGCTTCAGTAAACAAATAAATATTGAAGCAAAGTTAGCAAACTCTAAAATTCAAAATCATACCCAAAGAGAGAGAGGCTGTTGGGGCAAGGTGGGTTTCACCAGTGAACAGTCAGACGAAGGCTAGAGAGAGAGAGAGAGATGAGATAGAGAAACGGCGTGGAGAGGAGGACAAATGAAGAAGGAAGGGGAGGCCGCTTGGGTTAGGGCTTCAATCTTAACCTAAAACGATATTATTTTGTGTATTAAACTAAACAAAGTCATTTTTTATTATTATAAATTATTTTTTTAAATATAGATATAAAATGACGTTATTTTATATAAGAATAAAATTAAAAAATATATATAATATATTGGTCAGTTCATCAATTTGAATTGTGTTAAACCGATTGACATTGATTTTTATAAATTTGGATTGTTGGCCAATTGGTTCTTCACCAATTTTGGATTCCGGTGGCTGGTTTCAATCGGCGACGGTTGACTCCGGCAGCTCCTGTTCAGCTAACATTGTTGAGATTTTACTTCCCAAAATATATTGGTTTAGAAATATTGAAGTAATACCGATAAAATAAAAAATAAAAAAACTTCAGAATAATTATTGACATGTAACATAAAATGGTTTTGAAGTATTAATCATAAAAATAAAAACTAATTTTCAAACTAAAAGGGACCCACCTTGCAAAATACAACAAAAATTATCCATTCCTTATTGGATATATATATATAATATATTTACATATAATATATATATATATCCAAATTTGAGCATCTCATTATCTTACACCCGAATCGATAGAAAAATACAAATATGTTCTTGGGACTCGGGATCACTTCCACGGCAGCATTTATTTAATTTCTGGCTTAGGTTTAATTTCCATGGCATGCAGCACGAACACATGAGGAGCATTTAAATCTTAAAACTCTGCTCATCCCACTATCTGATCATCCATCCACTCATGCCAACCCCATTCACTAATTCCATTCTATCGTCTACTCATCTTCTAAATAAAGCTTGGAATCTGTCATTTCAGACATGCTTGGTTGTTTCTAACCTCCTCTGTGTGTGTGTGTGGAAAGCATATATAATATGAAATAATTCCAGAGTTGAACATTAATAACGTGAATGGATCCCCTTTTGCTGGCCTGTTTCTTTTTGTTTTGTTTCTTTTTTCTGATGGAATCCTTATCCAATCAAATAATTTAGTTGCGATAAGAATTAGAAGGCCCACAGTCTTTGATGATCATGACACGCCAGTAGGCGCCGGTGGTTTTCCGGTGCATCATCTCCAGCTTAATTTTAATGATTACTGTGTTTAGTAAGGGTCATAAACCTCATTATCATCCCAACTACCTCCCAACATTAATGTGATGGATTTCTAGTGCTAACGACCTTCTTCCCCGTTAAGGCTAGTGAAATGTCATTATCTTAAATGGGACAGCCTTGCTTACGTGAGGTGCAGTGCATGCATTAATATCATGAACAGAAAATAAAAAAGAGTAGAATTGAAGAAAGACCAGCATGAATATCAACAACTAGCATTATATAGGTTGGGTTGTCGAGTAGCACTGATATGGGACAAAAAATGGGATTCTAACCTTCAGAAGGGCTGGGGCATCGAAGATCAAAAGGAAAGCAAAAGGCACAAAAAGAAATGAGTAGAAAAGTTTGGTGCATGGGGTGGATAAGTACTTTGGCTAAAATAAAGGAATTAGAAATTGGGTGCATGGTAGATTGATAAGATGAAATAAGGTGGGGGAAAAAGACAGAAAAATAAGGAGGGAAGATTTGTTAAATTCTAATTACTTCTTATTAGGAGGGATAATAATGCATAGCTTTGATTAGACTGCTGTTGTCCTTACCAAAAGTACAAATACAATGATGGGCATGCAAAAATTCAAAGAAAGAAAAGAAATATAGGGGAGAAAATAGGAGTTAGTTTGGCAGAGATAAGAGACTAACCAAATGACATCTACGACTACAATCACAAGGACTGAAGGCGGTCCTATTAAGAAAGATGAGAGTAGTTTATTTTTTTTATAAAATTGAGGTGATTGAAGGAGATATCTAGCTAGTTAGCAGCCTAGCCTCTCTCGGAGCATATATATGGCCAGCGCTAAGGAAAACTCTAGGCATGCAAACAGAGGAGATTAATTACGAGGAGTAGAAAAATAGTTGAAATTGGGTGACATGTGAAGTTTACATGCATGCACACTCGTGGTGGCGGCTGCAGTTCACACGCAGACGAATAATTGGTCAGATAATTAACCAAACTATTAAACTGAAAATAAACACATCAAAGTTGGAAATTTTGGCTAGAAAGAGGCCGAATAAATCAGTTGGCGGGCGGGAGGGAATGGTTCGCTTTCATCTGAGAGAGAGAGAAAAGAAAAGAAAAGAAAAAAAGGGATGTGGAGGGAATATTACTTTGTTTTTTGCTCATGTTCTTATGCTTTAAGAGTAGGTTTGGAAAGTGAGATGATAATTTTTTATTTTAAATGAAAATTTAAAATATTATTTTTTAAAATTATTATTATTTTAAGATTTGAAAAAATTGAATTGAAATTTTAAAAAGTTAAATTGTTTATTATATTTTGTATGAACATTTGAAAAATGTGTAATGATAAGATCAGATGAAATTTTTGTATTTTGTCTTGGTATCCAAACCTGCCCTAATATCTGGAGTCTGTACTTGGCAAATGCCATCTAATTTTAGCTTCAACATCGGCTAAGTTCAATTTTTATTTTTTGAATCTAAACTATTACTTAATTAGGACTCATTCGGATAGTTAGATGTGATGAAAAATCTGTGACTATTAGTGAAATAGTTTATGAATAGTAATGAAATAGTTTTAGTTAAGATTTTTATTGAGTTTTTGGAAATGAAAGAGATAAAAAAATGTTGAATAAAAATATTATATATAAAATTAAAATATTGTTAGAATATAATGTTTTAATACAACTTTTGTTTTGGCATTTGAAAAAAGCTAAATTATTTTTTATGTTTTATACGAAAATTTGAAAAAGTTATAATGATTAGATGAAAAAGTATGAAAGAGAAATTATAAAATTTTTGTATTTAAGTAATGTTTAGATATTGATGTAAGATGAGATAAAATCAACTGCAACAAAGTATTATTCGTGGAAGTGGTTAGTTTTCTAATGCTATGTAGGGACATGTCAAGTACTAGTATTGTTAGAAGTGTTTCCTTCATGGTGAGTTGTTTCATGCCACACTTTACTATTTTGGACTAAACACACTTCCACTTTATTCCATTTGTTTTTTCGTTGCACAAAACGATAATATATATAGGAGAATATATAGCTAGTTTTGATTAATGGACCGATTTGCCAGCATATATAAAATACTGTGCTAAGGAGAATTGATTAAAGAGAAGATCGATTTGGGCATTGGATGATTTTCTACGTAATTCCTATATATTGATATCACCATCTTTACAAAATCTCATAAAAACTAATATCTAAAAGTTTCCTTAAACATATCGGAAAACCTTCGATCCAAAATCATGTAACCTAAAACTCATGATCATGTGGTATCTATCGTGTATTTCAAGTTGGATGGATTGATATGAGATATTTCAAAGAGTCGAAAGGAAAGAAAGCGGGCAAGCAAGTTGGATAGATATGAGGTACTCTTTTCTCCAAATGCTTGCTTGCCCGCTTTCTTTCCTTTCGACTCTTTGGAGAAAAGAGTAATGCCAAAGGATCGCCGTTATTTCCTGGCATATTTTCAAAAGCAGCTTTATGAAAAGGTTTAAAGGAGTACGTAATGTATACTAATGCTAAGCACACCCCTAGCTCTTCGCAACTTGCAATTTAGCACCAAGAAAAAGGTGGTTGAATGGAACAGACTCCAACTAAGATAACGGTGCCTTTTATAAGAAGGGTGTCCTTTTTATGGGCAATAAGGGCACGATCACACGCAAATCCATAACCCCTGATCACTCATCGCTTTGCTTAATTGCATGCTCTCCTCTCTCAACTTATATTTCCATTTTGATCGTATATATGCCTTTATATTATGAAAAATGTAAGTTGCGTTGTCTTTAGTGTATTTTGATTTTTTTTTTAAATGTTAAAAAAGTTACCTCGAATGTATTTGTAATCTTATTAGAAATTATATATACATATATGAATGTATACTCACATCTACCAGTACAGCCTACGTACAAGCCTATCCATTGGACCATTCACACCTCATGACATAGAGCTAGTACTTGCGGAGTCTGACATGGACAGTCAAGGTATAGAGACAGTTGTAAATAAAGCTGTAGCTGAACCTAATATGTTGTATTGATCTAGACTTGACAAGGCAACGCGCATGCATGATATAAATTACCCAAAAAATAAAAAAAATGGTTGATTCTGACATCAACTACTAACAAAAATTATTGATATTCATCATCAATATACATAGCAAAACCCTATTGGTAATAATGTCGATCCAAAAATCTGAAAATGGAAAGTGCATTAAACAGAGAGACAAACTTTCTACTGCAAATTATGGGCACATTCCCAATAAACCAAACAAAACAAGTGGCTCTTTTAGCTCCATTACCCAACATTAGAGTATGTACCCAATAAAAAAAAAATTAATACTCCCAGTACCCATATAAAAGGGTGAATTTTTATGATTACTTTATGCGGTATATATGCTATAGTTTAGTTTTGTAGGAGTAAATTCTACGCATGGTTTCCACTGTTGGAGCTAGACCCTTTATTGTAGGGAATTTAACAAGTAATTGCTTGAAATATTGTCGCCCATAAAGACAATATCGTGCCCACGAACCAAAATGGGTACGTAGTCTTCGTTGCTTTTAACTTGGATCAAAGCTGCTGCGATTTGTTGATTTTGAGAAGTAATGCTTTTCTATCCTTTCTTTCGGTAATCCAATCATGTCATGGCTTGGATTGATTTTAAAGATCGGTTTCCCGACCCCTCTGCTCTCGACTAATCTTCCAAGCAAAGCTATTCCAATTAAACTTGCACTACTACTTGCGTCGACATTTTCTTGACGCTATAAAAATGGGGGCAATTTGTTGGTTTTTATTAGTTTTACCATGAGATTTTTTATGCAATCAAATCTCTCAAGATTTTTTTTTAACTGCAAATAAAATAAATAATTAAAATTGAAGAGTTTTTTAATATAAAAATATATATAGAAATTTCAGAACTCATGCATGGAAGTCAATCAGATGATCGATCATCTAACTCCACCTGATTAATTATCGGAACTGCAATCTCTTGGAAATAGCACTCCCAATGCCTGTGAGTGTACTTTTTGACTATCCTCTCTCTTTTTTTGTTTTTTGTTTTGTTTTTTTTAAATTAAAGATTTTATTTTATTACAATACTTGCAACTTAAAAAATTAAAAATGGCAGGTAAATTTTCACTTATCGAATGTAGTTGACGCCAAACTTTTACATTCCACCATCCAATGCGCTTTTTCTTTACAGAGATAAAGAAATATATATAGATTTATGTATATATTAATAATGGAGATTCAATCATGAAAGCTGTTATCTTCTTACATCATCACTGCCGTTCCAGCACAAATGCCTCACCTATATATATATATATCAAGCTTTCACAACCTTTAGCCTACACCTTCACACAAAGTTCTTCACTTCTCTTCCCAAAAAATGGCTTCCGCCACCATATCCTTATCGCCATTTGTTATCTTCCTCCTCCTCCTGGTGGGTACGGTTTCTCGGCACGGCTGCGAGGCGCGTGAGCCCTTCGCTTGTGACCCAAAAGATGCAAGGACGACAGGGCTGCCGTTTTGCAGGGATTCTTTGAAAGTAGCAGACAGAGTAAAAGACCTCATTGGAAGATTGACACTGCAGGAGAAGACTCGCCTGCTGGTAAACAATGCCGCAGCCGTGCCACGGCTGGGAATAAAAGGGTATGAGTGGTGGTCCGAGGCTCTTCATGGGGTCTCAAATGTGGGTCCCGGGACTAAGTTTGGTGGGGACTTCCCTGGGGCCACTAGCTTCCCTCAGGTTATAACCACTGCTGCTTCTTTCAATGCATCTCTGTGGGAAGCAATCGGACGGGTGAGACTTCTTTCTTTTAGTGTTTTTAGTTGAAGAATTAGGATTATTTATCATCAATTATATCTGAATATCATTATGCACGTTAGCAAAGGTAATGCTATGAGTCCTCAATTATTAAGAACCAAAGAGCAGCTTTCGGTTGAACTCCTCTTGTACTTTTGTGTGCACAGAGTACTGTTGCTTGGAATAGAAAATTGGTCAGTTTCGTGTTACATTTTTCTAAAGAAAGAAAGAAGAAAACATCAAAATGTCTGCATGTTCTGATCAAAAAGACTATACACCACGTGAGTGTGCAGTGGGAGTTAACTAGTCTGGGTTGTGGGCATGCAGTTTTTTATTGGATAATGGATAGTTTATGGGAAGTGGGTGGTTTTGATTTGATAATGGGCAGTTCGTTGAAACTGTATTATGATAATATTATATTGGCAGTAATATTAATTTGTAAGTGTTTTCTATTTTAATTTGAAACTTTTGAATTCTAAAGTTTTTCTTATTTTTTTATTCAAATTACTTAAAAATAAGTAGGTGAGGTTAATGTTTCCCTTGTAAGTTGGAATTTATGATGCATGCATTTCTAATGCCAAATGAATTTCAAGTGCATTTTTCCTTATAGATATTGTACATGATTTCATTCGACTTACATTATGCCCAGTGGGTATTGGAATCATGGGGAGACAGACGTGGGGACATACATATCTTGTGCAAATCGATATTGATAAATTCCAAAAGGCAGACAGAGTCACAGACATATCAAAGAATAACTCACCGGAATGCTTTTCTATATAAAATACACTCATCTATCCAAAAAATAAAGAACTTTCTTTTGAAAAGTATAATAATGGGCTACACAAAAAATTATTGGTACAAATTGATGATAGT
The DNA here is from genome assembly GCA_029856935.1 of Cyclocarya paliurus. Lineage (NCBI taxonomy): Eukaryota > Viridiplantae > Streptophyta > Magnoliopsida > Fagales > Juglandaceae > Cyclocarya > Cyclocarya paliurus. The sequence continues at coordinate 12,631,151 of CM056949.1, forward strand.
TGAGATGATCATGTACGTAACTTATTTGCTTCGTATTTATAACATAGTAATAGAATTAGCCTAATTTGGATTTGAAAAATATCTCATCTTATTTTATTTTATTATTATAATTTTTTTAAATTCTTACATAAAATATAATAAATAATTTAATTTTTTCAAACCTTAATTTTAATTTTTTTCAAATCTCAAAATAATAATAATATTAAAAATAATATTTTTTTAATTTTTAATTTTTATTTAAAATCATCTCATCTCAATTCAAAATCTAAACTACAACTAATTATTATTCATGTTTTTATCTTAATAATCCAAGCTTTTGCTTTAGCTAATTGGCCATTAATTAAGATTTGAAAGAAGGAGAAGTAATAGTAAAGTAACAATACACTAGGACTCAAAGCTGTGTACGTTCACTTTTTATCATTTTTGCGTTTTAATGAAGAAGTAGCTGGCAGCTGCAGGGTTTCAACCAGAACCATAATTGCTTGAATTATCTCGTCAACTTGCCCCCGCCATTATTGCAGAAGTGTGGGCTTCGCGGGCAAGTTGATCTGGGGAAAACTGAATCTAACGTGTGTTGGTGGTGGTGCAGGTTGTGTCAGACGAAGCCCGAGCAATGTACAATGGGGGTGCGGCCGGACTCACGTACTGGAGCCCAAACGTGAACATTTTCAGAGACCCGAGGTGGGGACGTGGGCAGGAGACTCCCGGCGAGGATCCCGTGGTGGCCGGAACGTACGCGGCCAGCTACGTCCGCGGCCTGCAGGGCAACGCCGGCCACCGGTTGAAGGTTGCGGCTTGTTGCAAGCACTTCACGGCTTATGACCTCGATAATTGGAATGGGGTCGATCGCTTTCACTTTAATGCTAAGGTAAAGTAAGTCAGTTTTCAGAGAAGTAATGAAATTATGGTACCGCAGGATATTTAAATGCGTGTGGAAAAGATGATTTGGTAGATATCTGATATGATCATCTTTATGAATTTAGAGACGTGTTCCGTTTAGGAAACTTGGGTCAGTCTGTGTTGGCCCACACGTTGAAATTTAAGGCATCATGAGAATCACTTGAATTTCAAAACTGTCACGTGAAGCAGAAATCCTCTCTGTCATTAGCATCTTCGATCTTATCCTTAACATGCATGAAACAAGCCAAATCCTTCAAGTACTTCCATTGAAACATGCCTCATACTTCAAACAGTTGCTGGCATTTGCCACCCCACCCAAACGAAAGTATTGAAACCCATAATGCATATATTAACAGCTCACTTGCATGAGTGACATCTGATGGCGGGGGTCACGATTGTACGCAGGTTAGCAAACAGGACATTGAGGATACATTCGATGTGCCATTCAAAATGTGCGTGAAAGAAGGTAAGGTGGCCAGTGTCATGTGCTCTTACAATCAGGTCAATGGTGTCCCCACCTGCGCTGACCCCAATCTCCTACGCAAAACAGTTCGCGGCGTTTGGCGTCTTGATGGGTATGCTTAGTTGCTTTCTGCATCTTTAATAACCACACGATTGGATGACTTCAACAACTGCTCATGGTCAAGTACTCTTTTTAACGGTTTGATGCTATATATCTATCCTGTTTAATTGGGGGGACCCCGTAGGTACATTGTCTCGGATTGTGATTCGGTCGGGGTTTATTATGATACACAACATTACACTTCAACACCAGAAGAAGCGGCTGCTGATGCGATTAAAGCAGGTTGGATTAAGCACCATCATCTTCGTCCTATATATATATATGTTACTCCATTACAAATTTATAACAGGATGCTTCCAAATTAATAATCAAGTGTTCCTAAATCCTAAGCTTCAAGGTCTTGTTTTTACCAAACATACGACTGCATGGAATTAAACCATAAATGTTTAAAATTAATTTGTGGGAATTACTATTCAGAATGCAGACAACATATGTAGGCCATTCATCACGTAGGGACCCATGTATATAAGGACAACTATATAGGATCCTCATGATCCACATGCATATTTGGTCCCATGGCAACTTGGATGAATGGAACCTTCATTGCTAAGTTGCTTGTTTTACAATTGCTTCCTAGTATTCTTTTTCAGAGTCATAAAAGTATTCAACAACTATGGCAATGAGATTTTCAAATTTCAAATAAATTAATGTACCGTATTGGTTTAAGTTAATATATTGGATATTCTTTTTGACATAATGCCAAATGATAAAAAAATATCTTATATTTTACTCTAATAAATGAATAGCATGAAATGGAGAGATATTTCTTAAAAATTAATACACGTATATTTGGTTATGTTCAGGTTTGGATTTGGACTGCGGGCCTTTCCTGGCTTTGCACACAGAGGAGGCACTGAAAAGAGGCCTATTGAAGGAGATTGATGTCAATGGCGCTTTGGCAAACACGCTCAATGTCCAAATGAGGCTGGGCATGTTTGATGGGGAACCCTCCAAGCAGCCATTTGGGAACCTTGGCCCCAAAGATGTGTGCACTCCGGCTCACCAAGAGCTAGCGCTTGAAGCCGCCAGGCAAGGCATTGTTCTTCTCAAGAACCGTGGACCTTCGCTGCCTCTGTCTCCTCGCCGCCACCGTACTATTGCTGTCATCGGGCCTAATTCGAATGTCACAGATACCATGATTGGCAACTATGCTGGTAAACCTTTATTCCTCCTCTAAGACCTATTTAAAAAAAAAAACTATTTGCATGATGAAATGAGCCTATTTTTATGCTTGGAACGCTAGGTGTTGCATGTGGATACATTACTCCCATGCAAGGAATTGGGAGATACGCAAGAACGATTCACCAACAGGGTTGCACTAACGTCGCCTGCACCGATGACAAGCTCTTCAGTGCGGCTGTCGATGCTGCCCGTAACGCCGATGCAACAGTTTTAGTTGTAGGGCTTGACCAAACTATCGAGGCAGAATTCAGGGACAGGACTGGGCTCCTCTTACCAGGGCGCCAACAAGATCTTGTGTCCAAGGTAGCCGCAGCTTCAAGGGGTCCAACTATATTGGTCTTGATGTCAGGTGGGCCTATTGATGTGGCTTTTGCTCAGAATGATCCACGCATTGGCGGCATCTTATGGGCCGGTTACCCTGGCCAAGCTGGTGGAGCTGCCATTGCTGATGTCTTGTACGGAACATCCAATCCAGGTTTGTTTTCCTTTTTCCTTTGACAGTAATTTTTATAAGAATTAATACAAAGTTTTCCCAGATTTGAATAACCTTTTTCGGTGCCTTTCAGAGGGCAAGTTGCCTATGACATGGTACCCACAAGACTACCTTTCAAATTTGCCCATGACATCCATGGATATGAGGTCAAGCCGATCAAGAGGCTATCCCGGAAGAACCTACAGATTTTACAAAGGTCCAGTGGTGTACCCATTTGGGCACGGGTTGAGCTACACAAACTTTGTGCACACCGTAGCTAGTGCTCCCACCGTGGTGGCTATCCCTCTTGCCGGCCGCCATGCTCGTGGCAACACTACCATCTCAGGCAAGGCAATCAGGGTGACACATGCCAAGTGTGGTAGGATCTCTCTCGGGGTTGATCTAGACGTGAAAAATATAGGGTCCAAGGATGGTTCTCACACGTTGCTTGTATTTTCCAAACCACCTGCTGGGCAGTGGGCTCCACACAAGCAACTGGTAGCTTTTGAAAAAGTTCATGTCCCGGCAAAGGCTCAGCGGCGAGTCCGAATTAACATCCATGTGTGCAAGTTCCTTAGTGTGGTGGATAGATCTGGAATTCGAAGAATTCCAATGGGTGAACATAGTCTTCATATAGGGAATACCAAACACTCTATATCCCTTCAAGCAGCAACACTTGGAGTGATCAAATCATAGATTTCTTGGTGGAAAGATGGGTTTGCCCGTATGCCCATTTTCCCATGATAATATAATAATGGATACCATGGACATACAGCATACTACTCAAAAGTCACAAACAAGAGCGCAAGCTGAAAGATTGTTGCCAAAGTCTTTTTTTTTTTTTTTTTTTTCCTTCTCTTTTTTTAACATCTAATTTGAACTTAAGTGAATAAATCATAATTGGGTTTAGGAATTGATTGACAAAGGAATTCTACCTTGTGTAGTTATGGAGTTGTATTCGTGTGAGATTTTGAACATTCTATAAAACAGGTGTTCATGATGTAAAAGGATTCAGTGAGCTATGTAATTCCAACTATGATTTAGCTTAAATTCCTTCCAGTTTGCTTCACTTTCATATCATTCAAGGTGTCTTGACTTCCCTTGGTTGGGATCTGCAGGGTCAAATTCATTTTAGTTTATTCCAATCGATTGATATTTTCCCCATCCCCAAGATCATCGTCGAACCATGTATATCAATTGTTATGCAACTTAAAGCTCCACACGTATATCAATTATTCGCGCACATTAAGGCCTTTCTCCATTCCATTGCCAGTATATAGCATTCATTGCATCAACTAGTCACAACCACAATTACCATTCAAAAGAATCGATCGTTCTTAATCAGAATCCAACTTTTAGTGTGAACTTGGATCGACAGATCTCTTGAAGGCTTTCCTTGGGGGACTAGAGTGGACTATGCGCGCACACTCTTGAGTTAGAGACAACAGGCCAAACTCATGAGCCGAGACCCAAACCATGCTACATGATTTCTACTGCTTATGGACTAAATAACTTCTATGGAATGAAACAATAATTAACCATATTTCCTCATGCCAATATGGTTTTTCAAATCATATTTGGTCGTTTTTCATCTTGACTGTGGGTGGGTCCCTCTCAATCGCAAAATTTTTATGTTTTCTAGGAATCCCACTGCCCTTTGAGAGGCATGAAATTAACCTCATCATGCAGAGACACAAGACTGGATGCATGCCTTTTTGTCAAAAGGTGCCAATGATAACATTGGCCCTTCTGTCAAACGCATTATAGGGCCTACTGATCAAGGGACTAGTTGGCTTATCTACTGCATATGGGCTGCAAATTAGCCACAGAAACTTTCTTATCATACCCGCTAGCTATCTCCATACTTTCCAACTTAATGGCACTTATGGTCCCCAAAACACGACCCATTTACGAAAATGCAATTTAAGTTTATTGCAGATGTTAGACCAAACTGCAAGAAAGGTTGATTTTGCAGAGCTTTGGACCCCAATTCAAGTCTTGCCCATAATTTTGCCCCGTTCGTGACTATTTGAGTCACTGGGTCATCATATCATTATATTGGGCGGGAAAGCTGTAGGAAGTAATATATGGAGTATAAGGTCCAGACTCCAGTATATGCAATTTTCTTCATGGAAAAACTAAAGATGGTTTTTGATTTTCAAAATGGGAAACTATGACTGGAATAGGAAAGGGCCAACTACCACGGCCATGGCATATAATCATCCTATAATTATATTCGTGCCATGTGCATCATACTGATGACTGAAGCTGGATGGCATGCATGCCAAGGCCAAGACAAGAAAATTATAGAGCAGCAGTATTGCTCTGATTAGGGAATATAGCAAGAAGAATTGATATGAGCTCTGTGAAAAACGAACCCCAAGGATCATAAAGTTTCAGAACTCCAAGCATCAGGATGATCTTATTAAACATCCACAAGTTTGTTCACTTTGCTTACCTATGGCTTGGGTCATGAAGCTGTTGCCTTGCTACACTCCATTTTATTCTTCTTGTGTAGTCATAATCTAGGTTTTTGACGAATCTCCTCGAAAATACTATACCTTGGAAATGGTGAAACTGTTAACAATACAATATAATATAAATAATTAAATCTATATCTTCTATTTAAACTTTTGAGATAAGTAATGATTACACATAGTATCAGAACAGAGATTTTGCGTTTGAACCTTAACTATACACATGGTATCCCATGACTCATTGAATGAGAGTTTGGCCAGTGTTAATAATATAATACAAATAATTAAATCCACATATTCTTATAAAAAAATATATATGTAGAAATCTTAGAGAACAAGGAAGAATAAAGCTCATTTATGTAATGAAAAAATCTATTCATCATCCATTTTCTCATCATCTCATGATATGACGGTAGATGATGGTTTCCAAATAAAATATAATAAATAATTTCAAATCATCTAATGTCACATCATAGAATAATAAGAAGATGATGAGAAAATAGATGATGAGTAACATTATTCTTCTATAATATATCCGTTGCGATTTGAACACAGTGTACAGTACTATATAACTTACAAATTACTATACTTTAGGCACCTTATAACATTATCCTAGAAAAGATAATCTTGATCGAGTAGGTCTTGATCAAATCTGCATTAACGGAAGCATTAGCGTTTTGACCTAGTGTCAATGAGTAGCCAGCCATGTGATATCTAATCCATGCATGACTTCAAATTCCTTTAGCCCAGAAAAATATATAAGAGAATGTCAAATCCTCTATTTCCTATTAATTATTACTTCCCCACTAAAAGAAAAGAAATAGACAACAAAAATGGAAGAAATGCCATTTTTTATGGTTGGGGTAGATGCCACGTGCATCAAGTGGCTAAAATCCTTGCACATCCGTCACTACTAAAGAAAATAAAATCTGATCTTGTCTTCTATTTGAAGTTATCTTCTTCCTTAACTTTAATTATTAGTTTTTTTATAACCTTTAAGTAATTTGATCATGATCATCTTGATGAACTTAAAAAAGTCCTCATGAATTTTCTTCTTTCTTTTCTCAGTAAACAAAAGGAATACACAGTGCGTAGAGCAACGAATTTATCTTTCTGTTTGGAACTTACTTAAAGATAAAAACTTTAGCAAAGGCTGTTTCAGTACAGAGGGGGTGGGCTCGAGAAAATTTCCAAAATAAATAAAAAAAAAATTCTGATCAATCCTCCGGGGAGAATGGCTTTGCTCAAAAGCTTCCATAACCACTTTCTATACCAGCTTGTTCCCCAATCATTAATGCAAGAGCGTGTGCCTGTTTTACCTTTGGAGCAATACTTTTAACTTTAATCAGGGATAGTTCTATTTTGGAGGCCCATCAACTAACGATGCATAAAACAAAAAACCTCTGAATTTTTATTACAAACTATTTCTTTGTCATGTCGTCAACTGTGATCAGAGTGTATCATGACATCCAAATAGATCGAACACGCACAGAGACACTGTTTGCATGCTTAGAATTCTCAATGGCTCTAAAATTTGAACACTTGACTCGACCGGTCGATGTATTTTTCATCAATAAAATTAAAGTACCGTCATCTTTAAAAAAAAATCATATTTTGATTAGCTCCATTTACAACCGGCCATGTCAACTTCTTAGATCAAATTGACAATAGAATATCTCATCACGATCAGCAACGGCGGGCATAATGAACAGGCCTTGCCCGGCCATGATGGGGTTGACCCAATTTTAATATCTCAACGTTGCTAGCAGAGGTAGTCAGGAAATTAAAGATAACAGGCCGACTGGTCGCGGATGCTCTTCGTTTTTTATTTTTATATATTTTTGTTAATTATGTTCTATTAACTCAGACGTTAAATGTCATGTCTAGCTTGGGATGAAGAAAGCCAGGAATATTTGACAGGTAAAACATTTTTTTAAATGTCGGGTATCTTATAAAGATGTTTTAATTACAAATAACGATCGAACCTAATTAGCTTTTTGAAGCAATTGGTCAACTCATAATTAGGTTAGGTAAATTATTCCTTCGCATTAAGCTTTCCGAACCAATTAATTGGTACTAATATTCCACTTAGAAACAAAAAAAAAAATAGTAATATTCCGTTCATAAAAATTTAAAAAAAAAAAAAAGTAGTAATGATCATCATCTAATTTAGCTCCACCCAACATGAAATTCCTATTCTTATTCTTTTCTGATTCTCAAAGCTTTTTCTTTTTCATGTCATGTTTGTATTCATCATAAGTCATCATGCATGCATGCATGCTGTTGGGAGAGGCAGATCATCAAGACATACAGTTTAATGTTTGAGGGCTTTTAAGTTATTCCATCTGATCTTTTATTGCCATGTGGAAACCCTATTTTAAATATTCCCATGATCACTTTTTTTTTTTTTTTTGGTCCAAAACAGAAGATTCAAAGAAGAAACAATAAATCTTCCCAACCTCCCAACACTCCATACTCCATTTTTTTTTAAAATTTTTTTTTAATTTTTTTTATTAAATAATTTTTATATGAATAGTAAATAAAAAATTTGAATTATTTAAAAAAAAATTTTAAAAAAAATTTTAAAAATATTAAAAAATATTAAAAAATGTGAAATGTGGAGTATGGATGAATAATAAGAAGTTGTGTAGCACAACTAGAAAATACCAAAGTTTCATTGCAATTAATATTAATTAGGTGCATTATTATCAGCAGCTTTTCAGCAAAGAACCGTACCATAATTAACAGCCCGAATTAAGGTGGCCCTGGTTGGCCATTTTTAGCTAGCTAGCTAATAAGCAATTAAGCATGCACAGCACTAACAAAAGCTGCACATCGTTGCACATGATGGGTCATGATCCCCACGTGAAATTCGATCCACTAGACACGTGCGCTCCTCAGAGTTTCCCTGAGCATTTTGCAGAGCTTCGGGAAAAAGAATGGCATATATAGAATTGGAATATGAGTTTTTAATTAATGAAGCAACATGATTATTGGTTAAACCGCATGCAATAAATAATAACAAGGCGGCATTCTTATGCCGTCAAAAAGAGCTATATCGAGCTAGCTTATATATATTTATCATATATATCATGTTGTGTGCAAAAACCTTATGATCTATATGTGTGATTTTATAAGAGAATCTTTAGGGCCTCACGTCGCATACTGCCCCCTTGGGTACAAACATGTCCTGGAGAATGGGAGCGTTTCCCATAGACCAAATATATATAAATAATCATTAATTAATTAGTTTATTAATTTAAAATAAAATTTTATAAAACTAATTACGAGAGGAGAGGAGAGAGAGAGAGAGGGGTATATACCCATAATATTGATGCTGATTCCCCAACCTTTTAAATAAGGATATTGTTTTAGCTATAGCTATGCAGTATGCATGCATCAGCAGCAACCCTGGCTTCTTAATTGGTGGGTATCCTATGATATTGATCTCCACTAGAACTCGTACTTCATGAAGAACTTTGAAATTACAATAATTAATATATGCAGGCAGATGATCAGGATTATTAATGGGCGTATACCTAATAACTGCCCCCAATTTATTACCGGCCTTCTTCAATATGAAATAATCTTCCCAACCTCCTACTATTCATCACACTCCACACTCCATTTTTTTTTTATTTTTTTTTTATCAAATATTTTTTATATGAATAGTGAATAAAAAATCTGAAATATTTTAAAAAAATAAATTCAAAAAAAAATTTAAAAAAAATATTAAAAAATATGGAGTGTGGAGTGTGGGTGAATAGTAGGAGGTTGTGTAGCAAATACCCTGTCGAGATTATATAGTCCTTTTAGAATTCGACAGCCTTAAATAGAAGAGTACTTATATATTTGAGCATCACCCAGGAGATCAGATCATGAAGATCATGCACTTAATTAGATTGAAAAAACGAAAATAAAAAATTCAAGAAACCCTTTTCCCCTTAATTTTGTACCACTACTGTAAGGCCTCAAGGAAGAGGCAAGCTGCGCCACGCCACATTTGAGTCTATACTTCAATGCGCCACATTTGAGTCAATAATATAATTGAAATTCTAATTCGATCAGTACCATGTAATACACGACACTACAAAAAAATAGACGTTTGGAATAGATTATTTGTGATGAAAATGACTATTTGAGACAAAAACAAACTCATTTTCTTTCCTCTTCTTGTATACAATTGGCTGATTAGTTAAATGGGTTTCTTTTTTATTCGCTTTATTTGAAGTCAACTGGAATTAATAATTCACACCTCAAATATTAATATGAGCTGCGAAATTAAAATAAACGAAAAACACCAAAAAAAAAAAAAAAAAAAAACCTGTCTAGCAAGCTGTTAATTAGTTCAGTTCAATCAATCATGTGCTGTCTACCTTGTGCATGCAAACTAACAGTTGGCAATAATATCAAGGAATGACAACAATGGGTGGGAGCTCATGTGTAGATCCAATATATATTAGATTAATGTGGAAGAAAACCACCAATTATCCAAACAATGTCTAAAAATAATAATAATAATAATAAATATCGTATCTAGAAGAGCTACAAGCTTTTGAATAATAATCATGCTGCATGAATATCATTCCCTAACGTTAACATGATGTAATTAACTAAAAAATAACAATTTATTTTTTTAAGAATTTAATGTCAGATAACGGTTAAGATCACATAACATTTCTAATTCCTTGTAAACTAAACTGGTCGTTTCAAATTGATCGATCATAAGGAAGCTGATCATGAGACACAGCACGTGCCAGCTTCTCCCCACATGACCTGCGCGCATATATGAAAGGCTAACGATTATATATATAATATCTTGTAAGTTTTCTTTATTTATATGACAATGACGTCGCTCTTCCTGTTGGATCCATTCTCATGCATGAAACATCAGTAGATACCTACCTGATAAAATGGCCACACCTCCAATGTTATCTCCTCCACCCGTTAAAAAAGAAAAACAGAAAAGTGATCGTGAAAGAGTGCTTATAATAAGAGAGTGCAAAAGGTCTTAAATGGTAAGGGGTCATGTTCGATGGAGGGCGCAAAAAGGAGAGATTCATCCCCATATAAATGAGACACCTAAGAAATAGTACACATGAAATGTATGGAGGTTATTAATCACAATTAAGCTAGCTAGGGTATGTACTATATATTAAAACAAAAGAGTGGACCCTCTAGGACATGCTATAATTGGTTCATGTTATTGATGATTTCTACCTAGAAAATGGGTCGTCTTCTTCAAAATAAGGGCCACAGTTTTTACAACCTGGGTTCCTAATTAGCTGTAACGGATCGAGTTGCAGCCATGTTTCGGGTAGAAGCCAACCCACGTAGACCCTGCTGCAGACTTGTCCATGCATGGGACCATGCCTCCCACAATGGTCCCTAACCTATGGGAACAAGAATAAACAGAGAGACATGATAGGCTCTAAGCTAGTAGCTAGGGAAGAGAGAGAGTCAATGATCACATTCATTCTTCAATAATGGGACTACTCAAACTTTAGGTACTCGGTGCAGACTATGGGGGGGAAAAAGGAAAACATGGTTTTGTTTGTTTTCAAACATAAGTCCTGCTCACTGGAAAAAAAAAGGCGAAAAAAATCCATGCATGTTGTGATCTTCGTTTTGGTGATGAAAATATAATATGTGGAACCAAAGCATTCGTCTTGTCAAAGCCCTCAGTGGGTACAAAAGCCTGGTCTGGTTTCTCGTTCTCCGGCTCAAAACGGTCAGTGGAAGCATTATGTGATGGGAAAAAGAAAATAAAATAAAAGCAAACCCTCACAAATTTGAGTAGGGAAAAGGTATGAGGCAACTATATATTTTGAAATGAATTCGATCTATATATACCTATTACATGTAATTTCAAACAAAATGATCATAGAATATTATTAGCAGATAATTGTTGCACGATCGAGATTGTTCTACGTACTCATAAGAGAAAATAGTTGAAGATCATGGAGGTGCAAGCTTCCATGCAAGAACAAATCAATTAATTTGTTTTAGCTTTTCTTTCTTTTTGTCGCCCTATACTTGTTTTTTTTATCTTGGCAAAAAATGTTGGAAGTAGCGATTAGAAATGGTTTTCCTATCAGGACATGACTATATATAGTAGTATCCAACTTGTTAGAGAGCTAGATAGGAGGGGACTAAACAGCGAGAATTGCAAACACTCACTATAAGTTGGAATACTTGAACCATAACTTAATCCCAATTCTACAAAAACATCAATAATTTATGAACTAATAGGTTATCAATAATCATGAGAGCAACAAGTATACAAGGGACTCGTCGTATACTTGTTGCATGCATATAATTGTTTTAGGATTAACGCGCGAACAACAATTATGGGAAGAAAATCATACCGAGTACGTGGTAAATTAAAATTCTTGTATTAAATTTCGAATAGTGATTGCTTGATTTGTCATCTGCAACACTTGAATGATCGATCCCTGCATAATGGTACACTGATCAGTCAGACTATATATGTAACAATGTTTTGAGTACAAAAGGATGTCATTGTAAAAAAAACTGTTGCTGATCTGGAAATTGGAGTAGTCCCTGTAATGTGGGACCCCCAACATCCAAAAATGACACCGCGGAGACAGGTCAAGGGTTACACACGGTGACGTGGCAAGATATTGGGGGGGGGGGGGGGGGGGGGGTTATACTGTATGCACCAGATTGTGGGAAGGAAGTGCCCCTTTTTATAAAGAGGAAAGGTAGGCCGGTTTTGTGGGGACAGAGGGAAAGGGAAGTTAGAGAGCCTTTAAGACAAACCCATCTGGCCATCATCCTTCATCTATCCATATTCATGTGCATTCATTAAATCAATTGTGGGTGAAAATAAAAAGCAAAGCAAAACCCCAAAAGAAAAAGGCATGCATGATTCTTGTGGCTTACCAGAGAAGAGTACCTTTCTCTCTTCCCCCCTCCCTTAAATATGCTTTCACGATTTTAGTAATCCCTCCTTAAACCACTTCTTTATTGGCCCTCATGTCCTCCATGTACTGTGTTAATTAGGCTAGGTTTGTATAAAAAAAAAATATCATATCTCATCTCATCTAATCATTATAATTTTTTTAAATTTTCACACAACATACAATAAACAATTCAACTTTTTTAAATCTCAAAATAATTATAATATTAAAAAATAATATTCTAATAATATTTTATTCAACTTTTATTTCAACTCATCTCATCTCAACAGACTTCATTTGGTTACCAAACCAAACTCAACTCATCTCACTCATCGTTACAACTTTTTCAAATTTCAACATAAAATATAATAAATAATTCAACTTTTTCAAATCTCAAAATAATAATAATATTAAAAAATAATATTCTAACAATATTTTATCATCTAAACTCAACTCAACTCAACTCAGTTTAACATCCAAACTATCCCAACCTCCCCGACCTTGTTGGGAACTTAGACTGAACTGAGATTAACTTAATTCTGTCTAATTTTAAGTTGAGTCTAACATCCAAACTCTAAATCACTAAATTCATTTCAACTCAAAACTTTTTTACACGTGTGACACATAATATTTTTCAACTGAACACCTCTTTCTATCCGAGACCCACAGTCTTTTTCAACTTCCCATAATTACATATAAACTTATCTTAACATCCAAACACATCTAATCTCATCTTAAGTGGGTCTCACAAAACTCTTTTTACCATCTTAACTCACTACTATTCATAAAGAACTCAATTTATTTCAGATCAACCCAACATGCAGACGGAGCCTTAATTTGCCTGCAGCTAGCCACCTCCTTGGGATATAAATAAACTCGTAAGGACTTATGCAGAGGTACAGCAGATTTCGGCCACCATTTAATCTTCTTATATATTTGATTTAATTTCACCATAAAGTTGTCCAAAATAAATAAATAAAAAGGGGTGCATGGTGGCTCCTTGATTGAAGCATTTATGCTTAGCTACCCTTTCACCAATCTTCTTTATAAGAGTTATCGTGATAACCAGTTGACTTCATGTAAAGATTATAAGCATATGCCATTATTCCATTACAGCTGCCTAATTCTTCAACCATATTCATAATTAATGATGTCTAGAGACATAATTAAACACAGAAAATTAACTAACCATACAAACAATTGACCACATGTTTGAAATCTAACATGACGATTAACAAAACCAATTTACTCGCACACTTGCTGACTTACCTAAGTCAAGAATAATGCATCCTCAATAATTCATATGTCCAGAAGGTCAAGAGTACTGTATTCTCCATGCATGATTCATTCACGACTAAAGAGAGAGATCAAGTGTTATATATAATATAATATATTATCTAATTTATCTAATAAATTCGATAGAATTACGAAAAATATGTTTATAAAGTTATATGAACCCAAAACAATTAAGACCATTTATTGAGTAAAATCTGAACAGTGAGTATATAGAATTGATATTTCTTCATCCTTAGCAACAGTAGTGAAGATTTGAATGAGATATCTGATGGTAGTAATATTCAATGATGATGCATACATTTAATGAGAGAGTAAATTGAGACAGTGTTAAGATCCCAAGGGCAAAGCAGAAGTAATAGCAAATCTGCTTACCCGAAATAAATAGGCTATAGCCTTGGAGTTTTTTCTTTTTTTCCTTCGCACAGACGGCCAATCTGCAGCCTGCTGGCGTCTTATCTCTTCTCTCCGGTAGTTGAACCCGAGGACCCGTGATGAGTCACCGCCTATACCCGGTCACAATCACGCACTCACCGGCTTTACCTTGTAAATTATTTAAGAAATGCTGTGTATGCCATTCATTTTTTTTTTTTATAATGTAGTATCATATATTTTATTAAAAAAATTAAAAATACAAACTTAAAAATAGATGTAATTTAAAGTTTTAATATTTTATTTTTTGTGGTTTTGAACATGATTTTATTTTAAATATATATTTATCTATTTTTAAAATTTGTTTAATAAATGACATGATCAAAAAGTAAAATAAGTGATATAAATTAGTAGCGTCTTATAATTACTCCATATCATTAAGATTTCGTTTGTTTTTAGAGATGAATTGAGATTAAAGTTGAAAAATTGAATAAAATATTATTAGTATATATTTTTTAATATTATATTTATTTTAAGATTTAAAAAAATTGAATTATTTATTTTATTTTGTATAGAGATTTAAGAAAGTTGTAATGATATGATTGAAAGTTTTCAAAATTTTCAAAATTTTAAATTTTAGTCTTGAAAATAAACAAGTCCTAAATGTTAGTTTGACTAGTTGAATATTATCAAATACATTATTATTTTTTATTATTTTTTATTATTTTTTATTATTTTTTATCTAATTTTTTATACTATTTATTATTATTTAATATTTTATCATTATTTTTTTATTAATATTATATCTAAGATAATCTCTCTAAATGCAACCTAAATCAAAGCATGCGTTTTTTTACTTTTTTACACATTTATAGTTTGGGAAGTAGTAGCTAGCCTAGGTAACGTAACGTAATGTAATATTGTCCTATAGGTAATAACATAGGTCATAGGTTAGGGGGGAGAGAGAGAATCTATTGTGTGGTGCCAGCTAGGAAGGTGAAGGACCAAAGCTTTGTTTGAGGGTCAAAGCTGGCAATTCCTTTTCTTTTTAGGTTTTGTTTGTCTCCACAACTTTTCCTTATTTTCACTAGAAAATTCTTCTACAATCATTTTAAAATCCCATATTCTTCTCACTCACTCTCTCTCTCTCTCTTTCTCAAAGCCCGCTTCCAATTTTCCCTCTCTCTGTGTGTCTTTCCTTATAAGCTCTCCTCCTTCGTCAGAGCAGAGCAAAATGTATTTCCTTTGAGAGAGAGAGAGAGAGAGGAAGAGCTCTCCGGGGATTCATTCCTTTTCTCTAAGAACGAGATAGCTAGCAAGAATAACAATGGTTGCTACTTCTCGCCCGAATGGTAGTGAAAAGAAGCACTGGTGGCTTACCAACAGAAAGGTAAACCTTCGGTTCTTCATGTGTATATACCTGATTTGTAAACTTTAATTACATTCATTTTCAAAGTTGAAAACTTTACTTCTAAATATTTTCATTTGATTTATTTTTATACACGAGTTCAACCCAAGGAGATGTTCTTCTATATATGCAGATGGTGGATAAGTACATTAAGGATGCTCGCAATCTCGTAGCGACCAAAGAACAGAGCGAAGTTGCTTCAGCACTGAGCCTTCTCGACGCGGCTCTGGCCCTCTCGCCGCGGCTTGAGAAAGCCATGGAGCTCAAAGCCAAGGCTCTGCTACATCTGCGGCGGTTCAAGGACGTGACCGATATGCTCCAAGACTACATTCCAAGCCTCAAAATGGCAAACGATGACTCTGGGTCTCTTTCATCGGATAACTCGTCCCAGCAGTTCTCGAGGGAGCGAGTCAAGCTCCTTGGGTCCGGTGACTTGTCATCTGACTCGCTGGTTCGGGATCCTAGTTTCAAGTGCTTCTCTGTCTCGGACTTGAAGAAGAAAGTCATGGCAGGGCTATACAAAAACTGCGACAAAGATGGGCAATGGAGGTAAAACGAAATCTTCTTTTCTGGGGGTGCCTTAAATTTATTTTTCTGTTCTATCGGCTTTGAATTGAATTGCTGCATTTTGGTTCTTCTTTTGATGAGTTTATCAAATACCGAGGCATGTTCTCTTGGTTTGAGTAAATGCACACCATTACGAAATTGAGACTTCATATTCGCTTTAATTTCTTGAATTTATTCACTGCATAAAGAAAACTAACTCTTTTACTAAAATTAGAAAATATATATATATAATTTTTTTAATGCAATTTTCCATTCTTGTTCGAGTTAACTCAACTCCTCTTGCACGCAATCGATACAGGTACTTGGTTCTGGGGCAAGCTTGTTGCCATCTGGGGTTAATGGAGGACGCCATGGCTCTCCTTCAGACTGGGAAGCGCCTCGCCACTGCCGCATTCCGCCGCGAGAGTATATGCTGGTCTGATGACAGCTTCTCCGTCTCCTCGATCGTCACAATCTCCACCACAACCCCTCCCACCACTCCACCCCGTGACCCCACCGATTTAGAGAGCGTAAACCAACTCATCAGCCACATAAAGCTGCTCCTCCGTCGCAAAACCGCTGCGCTCGCCGCCCTCGACGCCGGCCTATACTCCGAGGCCATCCGACACTTCAGCAAGATTGTCGATGGCCGCCGTGGCGCCCCGCAAGGCTTCTTGGCCGAGTGTTACATGCACCGGGCCTCGGCCTATCGATCAGCTGGTCGAATAGCCGAGTCCATTGCTGATTGCAACAAGACTTTGGCACTGGATCCGACTTGCATTCAGGCTCTCGATACAAGAGCGTCTCTTTTGGAGTCGATTCGGTGCTTGCCCGACTGTCTGCACGATCTAGAGCATCTGAAGCTTTTGTACAACTCCATTCTGCGTGATAGGAAGCTCCCCGGGCCAGTTTGGAAGCGACACAACGTAAGGTACAGGGAGATTCCTGGGAAGCTCTGTGCGCTCACGACCAAGATTCAACTCCTGAAGCAGAGGGTTGCTTCTGGGGAGACTGGGGACGTGGATTACTACACTTTGATTGGGTTGAGACGTGGGTGTTCGAGGTCCGAGTTAGAGAGAGCGCATTTGTTGCTGTGTTTGAAGCATAAGCCGGATAAGGCCATCAACTTTATTGATAAGTGTGAGCTTGCGGATGATCGCGATCTTGATTCGCTTAAAGACCGAGCGAGGATGTCTGCTTTGTTGCTGTACAGATTGCTCCAAAAGGGTTACTCGAGCGTAATGGCTTCGATTATGGACGAGGAAGCGGCCGAGAAGCAGAGAAAGAAAGCTGCTGCTGCACTGCAAGCGGCCCAAGCAACGGCAATACCAGTGCAGCAAACCCAAGCATCCAAATTGGAATCGGAAACCAATTCCTCATCTTCCAAGAATTCATCAGCCGAGGTTCCTGGTTCCAATAAAATGACGGCGTCGACATCTTCGTCGAATACGTCGGTTTTCCAAGGGGTGTTTTGCCGGGACCTTGCGGTGGTTGGGAGTTTACTTTCACAAGTTGGGTTTAACCGTCAAATTCCATTGAAGTACGAGGCATTGAGCTGCTGATTGGATTGATTGGTGGGTGGGTTTAGAAAATTCAAGCTCTATGAGATGTTACCGGCAGGGGAATCTCTGGTTCATTTTTCTCTATTTGTACAAAAAGATAATTTTTGAACTGCCGGAAAATTTTGTCCCCCTTTTTCTTTTCTTAATTTCCTTATCCACTACTACTACATGTACAGAATTTTCAGTACCCAAGTTTGTCTTTTTGTTCATGCAGCTTCCAAGGCTTTTAATTATTTTAGTTATAAAATTTAAATTAAATTATCCTCCTCTTTCACTTGCTCCGGTAATTTCGTAGGCTGTAAAATATCTATCAATGGTTGCCTGTTTGGCAATGGAAAGATAAGCTATTATACTGTACTTCTCACGCTCTGCATTTAATTTTTACGACGTCAAAGTTGTCTTTTGGCTAGTTTTTCTTCCACGCCCAACACGGATGCATTTAATTTTCATCTGGATAGATTATGTTCATCTATGAAACTGGCATTGGTGACATTCCACTGTATTTTCATTTGTTTTCTACTCCGACCCCCAAAAGTTTTGCGTCTTTGCTCTTGTATGATTGGCTGGCATGCTGGGTTGTGAGAGTAATCAGTTTGGAAGAAAAGAACAGCCACGGATCGGATGGTCCCCTGTTATGGGAGTACGTCCTCCCCTCATGGTTTTAAACTTTTATGGCTTTGAGTGCCCCTGGCTATGGAAATGTGGCACCATTGTACTGGTCCGCGAAAGGACAATGTGAGGTCACCCAAAGACACAGAGGAAAAAGGCTTTGTCAGTTCTTTTTTAAAAAAAAAATTCAGGTCCGGTTAATATACAGACAATTGAAAGGTCTAATCCTACACTCAATACAAGAATACCTATATGGGTTTGGAAAGGAAATGTCAAATCCAGATTTACTTTTACATCTTAAATGCTTTGGGCTTCGGTTTCTTCCCTGCAACACTGTTTGCCACCATTATTGGCTTTTGGAGCAGATGTGGAATAATTTTTATCAAGACGGGCGGGTTTGAGGACGTTTAAAGAGGGGTTGTTGGGGGGAGAATCAATGAGGTTTTCAATTCAACCTCCCCCAAGCCTAGCCTTAATAACCTCAAAGAATAATGTTAGAATTGTGCTTTTATTTTTTTATTTATTTTTTTATTTGATTATTAATATATTGATATTTTTTATTTTTTAAAAATATTTAAATATATGTAAAAAATATTTGAAAAAAAAAATTGTAAGCACAGCATTACCCAATGTCAAATGATTTTTTAGGGCATGACTTCTGTTGAAAGGGTTTTAGAGAAGGGGAAAGCCTGCGGTCTCAGCCCTGCAGAAAAAAGGTCGCATCATTGTGCAGCTGATCCAGGTTGTCACTTTGCTTGATGGATTGGTTTTGTTGCCAGAAAATGTTGACTGTTTTTAGGACCATTTTTAGGTGTAATATTGGCTGGTTTGCTTTGGTTTATGAAAGCTACATCATATCTCGGACCACTTGTAAAATACAACTGCATCCTTTATGACTCCATGCATTTTTACGTTGATATTCTTTGGCTTTACTTTTTAAATCATATTTCCATTTTATTTTTGTTATGCTTTGAGAAATAAAGAAATTTCTATAATAATAATAATAATCATAGGTGGCTGGGGTACTCTATCCTAAAATAATAAACAAGTGAACATAATGCGAACTTGGAGGTACATCACAATGGCCAATGCTATCCAAGTTTAATTGTAATTATTTTCTTGAAGGCTAGCTCAAAGACATTTGTCCATGGAGGATTACCAAATATTTTGATTGCAATGCTCAAACCACCTTCTTCTTTATTTATTTATTTCTTATTCTAAAAAATGGCCCCCTAATCGTACGATTCACTCAATAGTAGCTATCTTAAACCCTAAAAAAAATTTTACTTTTCTTTTTTTGCAAGTGATTTCCATGATCATGCTTCCACGCCACTCAATGATTATGTTTGCTTCTTCTTTTTTTTTCCCTCCCCAGACTCCTTTTGAGTAAACTTTAATGACCAAAATCTTCCATTCATGAGAAAAATATAAGAACTATGAGGTTTTGTTCTTATTATATGTATGAGTTGTTCTTCAGTTGTCGATAAGCATTGAACCTCCTTGTTCATGTGAATGATTTATTGATCAGAACATGTATATAATTATTTGGCCCAGAGATGTATGAAAATGAAATGCAATGCAATATACATGCCATGTTCTCAGTACGACAACCCATGCTAGCAGCTTCCTTTGTATGTGTCTCACAGCTCACTTTTCACTACAATATTTTGTCGAACATATGACTTCTGCAGAATTATCTGAACATTTGGGATCCATTTTTCAAACCAAAGCAAGACTAGCTGGCTAGAATTATTGTATTTTTAGCTCGCGTGACCATGCATGCACGGCTGCTAGCTGAGTATGCTACAAGACTTGAAAACAAACAAAAATTTCAAAAAAAAAAGTTTGGCTAGATTTAGAATGGTGAAGACCATTGGTGAGAAGTGGAAAACATGCCTCGCACGTCCCCATCCTTCAGCTTAAAAAATCTGGACGTGAAGAAGTGTGAATTATAGTCTGCAATAATTTATGGTAATTTTCAATTGGAATTCTGACAAAATACTGCTTTCCACTTGCTGTTTTTATTAGGTTAATGCAGTGGATTACACTATTTATTTATTTATTTTCCACTTTTGAAAGCATATTTTATTTTCTTGTGGCAAAAGAAAAGGTGTGGCTCACGAGGGCACGTCACATTTTTTGTCTTACTTTATTCTGTGGTCAGAGGCTTTGGAGCATCTCTCTGATGTCTGAACCCACTTTTTCAAATTAAACCACAAAATGGGAGCTTAGAGTTCACACTTGTGATTATGCCAGCCTTGAATGACTGTAATGCCCATGTGTTGAAAGGTTAAGAGCATATATCCATGGAAGCAAATGCAAGGACAGAGTAGTAATCCGGGTGGGAGGTGAGTTGGGATTTGGATAAGTAAGGAGAAATGGGGGTTGGGGGAATAACACGTGATGTTTGAATGTTGGGAACATTGGAAAGAGGTGAAGTCGTGGCCAGATATGATGATGTCAGTGACAGCATGTGCATCTCTCTCTCTCTCTCTCTCTCACACACACACACACACAAGACACACCCACAATGAGAATAGGGTTCTGGACTGGACGGGGTTATAGTGTCATAGACACTAATGGTGCAAGAAAAATCCGACAGTTGATTTGTTTTTATGTGAAACACTAAGGTAAAATACAAAGAATTAGTGCGCACATCTGAGTGGTTGGGTTTCAGGTTTCAAAATTGCGTTTGTTGAGATCTGAGTCCGTCCATCTTTTCATTTGAATGATTCTCATTCACAGGCCCAAGTTTTTACAAAGTTGGTAAAAGGATGGGCTTTAGAAAGTTTGTGATTCATTCAGCGGTTTGAAAGGACCTTATTTAAGGCCTCTTGACGCTGCTCTTGAATCACCCAATCCTTCCATCCTCTTTGGTGTATTGAAGACTAGTTACATACAAGACTTCGTGTTATTGAGCTTCAACTTGTGGCATATAAGAAAACAAATCCCGTAGCTTTGTGGTTTTGTTGAGTTATTGTCACAGTGTAATACCCTCGATTGAAACATAAAGGGTGATGAATGAGAACCTACTTTGTTTAGGAAGGTCTCCTGGCTGTTTACAATGGATTCTAAGGATATCTAATTATAATCTTTATTAGTCTCTTTATAGTATAAGCTTAATGTGACTTGAAGTTTCTTTAGCTCGTGTCATGATTTGATTATTGAGGAGACTCGCATGTAACATACACCGATGTTGCCGCTGAGAGGAGGCTTTTAGCAGGCGAAAGGAGTACAGAAATGGCCACAA
The DNA here is from genome assembly GCA_029856935.1 of Cyclocarya paliurus. Taxonomy (NCBI): domain Eukaryota; kingdom Viridiplantae; phylum Streptophyta; class Magnoliopsida; order Fagales; family Juglandaceae; genus Cyclocarya; species Cyclocarya paliurus. Next base: position 12,652,728 of record CM056949.1, read on the forward strand.
TTATTTCTTAAGTAATGTTATATACAGTCGTGAAGTGCCCAAACGCCGTACAATTATTTTGAAAGAGTAAAATCTACTATTAAAAAATTATTTTTTTATATAAGTCCCGTATTTATTTATTTGTTTCAAAATTATTGTATGATACTTACACACTCTACGACTGTAAATATCATTTCTCTTCTTTCTTTCATTTACACAAACTTTAAAACATAGCAACCATCTTTGAACTCGCTTTTGGTTTAGATCAAACAAGTGTGTGGTGCCATCTTCTACTCCAAATTCTTGTGTCAATTTATTCAGACATTCCAATCAAGCCCAATCCTGGAAAATGAATTAAGAACAAATCAGGAATGGGAGAGTACATATGTTGAATTTGCACGTCGAGTTAATTCCGGTAAGCTAGTAGACCATCAGAAATCAAGGATAATGTCCACTTCAGCTACACCCAGAATGGAAGCTTGAGAGGTTCTTTGAGGGAAACTTGAAACCAATCAAAAACACCATTACCTTCGTATACCCCACAAATTAATTTTCGAAGAACATTTGCATAAAGCTGCCTAGTCAAATTGGCCAAACATTTTCTAAGTCACCATGATACAATTTTAGTAACTAATTTGTACAAAGCACATTACAAACATTTTGGACGACTATATAATGAGTTATACTGCTCTTGCCACAACTAAAGGTACAAAAATTATTTGAGAGACCTTTCTAAAACTAAAAGGGTTGCAAACGAGAGAGCAAAATTCATTTGCTTTCCAATAATGAGGTTCCCTTTTTCTTTTTCTGGCCTGAGTCTGTGCTACGCCTGCTTTCACTACACTTTTGACAAAACCAATCGTCCTCAGGAACATCTTCAAGTGGAGGATCACAGCAGTCAATGTGGGTACCAATCCCACAACCAACAGAACCACTTTCATCACCGCACATAAGCATCACCTCCCCTCTATCGCAAGACCCACAAACTTGGCAGGCTATGTCATTACTATTATCATCTGGTGGTGTCTGGTCCTCAACAATCTCTTCTGCTCTGTCCTGCAAGTGAGCAAATGACCTCTCCGCCCAAACATTAGTATTGTATAGCACATGCCTCTCAAGGGAAAACCCAGGTTTGCAAACATACTCCACCAAATAATCAGCTAGAACACAAGGTATCTCATTTTTTAAGAACTCCTGGACCCACAAATCAACACGTGGCATGCCGGGGCTGATAATGGCAAAATCAACTCCGCAGTTAAGGAAGCGGGTATAAGGAGGGGAAGTTGCCAATATAGTCCCATCACCAGCTTTCACAACACGCTTCAGGGTATCCTGTTCAATGACAAAGAAGAAAAGCTGTATCAAAATCAACAAGAGCTTAGGACATGCAACCCAGAGGAAACCTATCATTACTGTTCATCATAAGGTGGTTTGTAAAAGATATAACATTCGGTACAATCTATGGCAGAATTTGCATGGGGAAAATGTAAAATGAGATTTTGACAAGCATACCAAGGGTGGGGCAATGCATTCTCCGTATATGATGATGCGCATTCCAAAAAATGCACCGTGGCCAGTTCTCTTCCTCAAGAGTCGCCACTTCCTTGGAGCCTCCAAATTTATTGCACCATCTTCACTCAAGCCATTGTTGTGCCATTCATATGGCTCCTCTGCCAAGAATCTTCCTGCCTGACTACAGGCACTTAGATAATCAGGCTTGAGAATCCACCTGCATTTTATATTGAAACAGTTCCTACACATGATTAGTCGTGTATAACATACATTCCAAACTTCTGACAAGAATGAGTCAAGTTTTAGATGGTGTGTTTGCAGGATCAATTAGAAAGTGAGGCCTGCTGTAAAAATGTTTCCCTTTTTCCTTGGCAAATAGAACTCCAGTTGGAAATGACAAACAATTTGACACGATCATTCAAGTTTTTGAAGTATGCTTGGACGTAACATACCTCCCAGATGCAGCAGCAGAAAAGAACTTCTCTGTCCTTCGAATTGGATCTGTGGTTATAAAGTGTGTGGCCTGGTATGACCATTGATGAGAATCTCGACAAAGTCTTCCTTTCAAACGCCTAATAACTTGTTGAAACTCCTTTCTTTGTAGTCGATGCGCACTAAATATGAACCATGCAGGTTCTATTTTCTCACTGTTTGGATACCCTCCCACTGACGACATTAGAGAATTTGGATTAACCTTCCCTGCCTTTTGATTGATCTTCCTTGGCATTAAGTTAGAATTAATAGATAATTTCCCATCACACTCTTTGATCTGACTTAAGTTTTTAACTGGCCTGTTCTCCTTCTCCACTTCACTACTGTTCTCTGACTTATTTGATGCACTAGGGCATCTATTAGTTTTACCAGAAGGAAACAACACTCTTTTCTTCTTTTCCACCCTTGTCCCCTCATTTTTCTCAGCCCCACTTTCTTCACAATCCACACCTTTCTTAGATTTCAATATATCTATGTTCATCTTGGCTCCACCTGTAGGGCGTTTTCGTCCTTTATTCATCTTCCCTTTGACACCATCCCCATGTAAGCTTTCAACAAGCTTAGAATTCTCGTCACAAAGAGTCTTTTCTGTTTCAGTTTCATTGGTGTCTTCCTCTGAAGCCATTGTATTACCATGCATTCTTGTGTTTGCAATATGCTGCACCCTTTCCCAACTCTCTCCCATGATTGTACCTGTTGTATCTGTCAATATAACCCCTCCAGACTTCTTTTCATCAAGTGGTTTCTCCAGTTCATCTTCAAGTTTGTCTTCTGAAGCCTCAGTTTCAGCATCCATTGATTCATTTTTATTCTCCGTATTGTCACCAGCTATCACATTTGTTGTCTGCATCTCCTTTGGTGCTTCAAGATTAACAGTTGGAGGAGATATCTCAAGTTTCAAAGAACCGGAAGACTGTTCATGATCTGCTGCTTCTTTTACTTCAAATGAATGAATTACAGCACCATTTTGGGAGATGGTTTTATTTAAGCATAAAGGACCCTTTTGGATATTAACAGTAATTGACTTGGGTCTTGAAACCAAAGTCTTCTTGGCCACCATCTTCTTCCTAAGAGGTTTTGTGATCAAGTTATCATTTCCTCCTTCGGGCAAGCTCAAATTGCCAGGCCCACCAGATTTCTGAGTCTCCAACTTATTTTTACTGGGAGATGACTCCGCATCTTGCTGCCGATTCTCTTGCTCCCCTTTTTCTCTAACTTCTTGTGCTGATCTCCCAATACCTAATTGTAAAATGTCAGGCTTAGTAGATAAGGCAGACTTATTTAATCTCTGAAAAGATGATTGAGGTGTCTTCTCAGCAGCACCGTTATCCTGCCCAGTCTTTCCACTCAAAGTTTTAGAGGAAGACACACCACATGATAATGACTTCTTGCTACATGTTGAAAGTTTAGTTGCTGATTTGTTACCATCTGATTGCTGGGCAGCATTCAGATTAGCAGTCTCATCCACAGGAAGACCACCATGGCCATCAATCAAAGTTATTGGTTCCACCCCCAGGGTTTTATCACCTGAGACAGGATCCAGGCAGGGTGCTGCATCAATACTCAACTTTGGTGACTTAAGGCTAGCATAAGAAGCATTTGCCATTCTCTTTTGAGGCAACAAACCACTCGAGTCTTCTCTGTGTACTAACTCAGTTCCTTCCTGATAAGTTTGAAGGCAACCAGAGCCAAATATGTCCTTCACTTGTTCAACCTTGAAGGGAGAATTGTCAAAATCATCATGGACTTTACCCAAAGGTGTTTTAGAACAGTTGCTGAAATTGCCTGATATTTTTCCAGAGTCCACGGGAAGTGGGGATCTCCTAGACATATTCCTTGAGTAACTTAGAGGACTAACTGTGGCATCAGAACGAACAGGCCTTTGGGCATCATTTCCAGAGGTAGATGTCAAGCTATTTCCTACTCTTTTAGGATATGGATTTTGTTCAAGCGGGTAAGGTAGCTCACCAGAACTAGTAGTGTGATGGCCAAGTGCTTTAGGAACATCAGCATTACCAAAGCTTGAGGCCTGAACGGATGACTTTTCTTCTCCAGGAATTATTAACTTGTTTAAAGGACCATTTGAAGGTGAAACTTCGCCTACTGTTTTGGACAATTTACATGTTGTCGGTAGCCCAGTCTTTGAATTTTGAGGGCTCTTATTTATGTTTCTCCCCCCAAAGTGCGTCAGGGTTGTGTCATCAGCCTCTTCTTCAGAATCCTTAGCTTCTGCTTCCATCATCTCCAACTCATAGCCACTGTTAAGAAAGAATGGTGGTTCAGAAGATAAATTTGCATGGTGTGATGGTGCAAATACAAACAACACAAAATTCAGCAGTTCCTCCCCAAATCCATAAATAATAATTAAGAGAAATTAAAATATCAGTAGCAGTGTTATTCCACGGTGAAAACTCAACAATATTAGCACATGCTCCATCTATTGCATGAACCAACAAAGATGCCTAAATCTTGTTAAGATATAAATTAAATAATAAAATTGACCTCTTCTCATCAATTTAAATTTTTGGAACAAGTGGTGATTTCATGTAGTATCATAACAGAAATCCTTAGTTCAAACCTTGACTTTACACTCTACCCCATTTAATTAAATATTCCACATGTTTGACCCACTCATTAAGGAAAAGTCTGGCTCACACGTAAAGGGTAGTGTTAAGATATAAATTAAGTGGTAAAATCTAACTCTTCTCATCAACTTAAATTAAGCATAGATTTCACAAATCTATGCTTTTCACTTAATTGAAGACTCTTAATGGTCAGATATAATTCAATGATCATAAACTCCCTATTTCCCAATTTCAATCTAACTTTTAGATTTATGGGCAAATGCATTAATTGTTGGTCCCACGGTCAGGATTCAAAGGATGTATGGATGCCAAAAGAATAAGGGCATGTCAGGAAAGCAAAGGTTTCTCTAACTTTTTAGAATTCATGGAAAACAAATTGAGATGTGCTTTCTTAGACTTTGTAGAAGTGGGGAGGTTGAATGAAATGTTGTTTGAATAAAACTTTTAGGATATAAGTTTTGTTTAAAATTTGTGAAAGTTAGTAGGTAGATTTGAAAATATGTTTAGATAAAATTTTGGGAGCCTTTTTTTGGGGGGTTTGTGAAAGTTTCTTTTTTTTCTTTTGGTTTTTGAGATTTTTTCACTGAAACTCGGGTACATAATTAGTTGAAAAGTGTTTTTGAGTGAGGAAATTTGTTTTTGCGTTCAAAAAATATTACGATTGACATAAACAATTTTTCCTAAAAATTATTAAATTTTTTTGTAAAATTTAGGATGAATTTGGATGTTGAGTTGAGTTGAGATGATAAAATATTATTAGAATATTATTTTTTAATATTAAAGTTGTTTTGGGATTTGAAAAAGTTGAATTGTTTATTATATTTTGTATTGGGATTTGAAAAAGTTGTAATGATGAGTTGAGTTGGGTTGAGGATCCAAACGCAGCCTTATTCTGAAATTTTTTTGAAACCAAGTATACCCAATTTCCTGTTAAAAGCACATAGGAATAAAAAATGTAGAATAAGAAACAACTATGTTTATTCAATGGTATAGGCATAGGATGTAATTAGCTTCTCACCAATGCTATAAAAGAAGAAAAAACAAAACAAAAAAGGCCAAACCACCTCCTCTACTCCCCTTCTTTCCAATGCAGCCTTGATGTAATAGATTCATAGATGCACGTCACAAAAACAGTACACAAACTTCGATTCAAATGCCTCACCTTTTGTCATAGTTTTCTTCAGGAAGAAGCTCCCAATCCCTTAAGCTGCAAAAGAATAAAGGGGAATAGATAAAAGAAAATCTTTTCAGCTGTACAAAATCCAGTGTCTCATTTTTTATGAAGGTTCTGAGACAATTGTATATTTCATCAGTATATACCTCAGAATTTCAAACATGAAATTACAAGTAGAATGTCAACATACCAATCTTCCAACCATCGATGATTGACAAGCTTTATTGTATTTATTCTTTTGGCAAGTTCATACTTCTCCCCTACATACAAAAATAAATACCAGCAAATTTATTACTATGTTACTAATTGTAATCCACAGATATCTCTCATCTCGGGTTATACGGTTCATAATGAGCTTTCAATACAACATGAACTGATTGTGGCCAGAAAGAAACCACAATAATGACTGAGATAGACAAAAATATCCACAAAGTAGAGGATGATGACTTTGTCCTGAAAAATCAAAAGATGAGTGCCTTCCTCTCAGGAAGCAATAAATAACTCCTCAATAAAAATGCATTATAAATGCTACCCAAATAAAACATGCACGGAGAAAGTTGATTACAGAACCCGGGGGAGTAGATTACAGCAAATAAAAGCAGCATATGTATAAGACCAGTAATCATATTTCATTTTAATACACTTTGTGAGGTCATTGAAAACACACCCTCAAATTTGTAGCAAATCAGATGAGTAACCTTGTTTGCCACCAACGGCTTAGAGAATTCAGCACCCATCAAGCCAACCATTGCCTGAGAAGAAAACATGTCATAATACAATGTCCTTTCATTGAACTGCTCTCCCAAGTAAGTTACGGCAGGATCCCTATTAAGTGTTGAATAGCAAAAGTCTGTGAAATGCATACCATAATGTCCTCTCGATCTTGCCGCTGATAACCAGTTAAGCATATTACTAAACTTTTTGCACCTCGTATTCCATTTGTATCTTTGAGTGGCCTGTACATAATCTGTTAAAAAGCAAACATGAATTTCCAATGATATGTGTAAACAGTGTTACAAGAACTAAAACACAAATTGCCAAAAGAAAACACAGATTACAAACTGGGGTTTGGCTAACGATTTATAAAGTCACAGGTCCCCACAATTTAGGAGAAACATTTAAGTTACTCATTGAGTCCAAAAAAAATCAGAAAAATTTAGGCGGCATGCACTTGTTGCTGATATCTAATCACCCTCGTGTTACATTGATCTGAACATGCATGTACAAAAAAAACAAAACAACAACAAGCAAATTAAGAGAAACAAGGAAAGTATTTTCCAAACCCGATAAACAAAATACAGGAACCTGCAGGAAGCTCTAGTTTATACTGATACTTTAAGTGTTTTACACTGAAATCTCGTTGTAAACAAAATATATTAAATTATCTGTCATACCTATGTTAATATAAATAAAATAAGTCCTTTATCAATCAATATATGAAGAAAACCGAGAAACACACCGAAGTGGCATCCACAGGCATTCCAACGTCAAAACTATGATCAACCCATAAGGCCGTGACGAGAGTCTTGGCGTCGTTTCGAGCAGCAATACATACAGGATCGTCCTGCACAACATACATGGTAACAATAAGCATACGTAAACAGTAAAAACCAGCCCAGCAACAAAATATAAACTAAAGAAAGAGGGAAAATAAATTTGAAATAAACAAATGATAATAATAAAAGGGAAAATAAGGGAAAACATAAATTGGGGCTTACATAAACAAGCTTATCCACGATTACATGAGTACAACTTGGGCTATACTGACCAGCATCGACTCCACCGCCATAAACAAGCTTGCATCTAACCTACAATAGTTACAGTTTCAAGTCCAATCAATTAGCAATCAGATCAACATCGAGAAAAAGGGACACCGAGCGAGAGAGCGAGAGACCTTATTTTCGGTGGCTGGATTGAATCCGAAGAGAACAAAACGGACACCGAGAAAAACACTGGATGAAGAATTGGTTTCCATCGGTGAATCGAATTTCAGCGAGGAGATTTAATTCCCGATAATAGAAGAGGGTGTGGAAGTAAATGGAGGGGACTAGTAATGGGAGATTGAAGTGAAATGAGAAGAGCGAACAAAAAGGAAGGTTTCGTGTTTTGTCATATAAACTTGCAGAGGAAGAGTGCGATAGTGCAAAATAGTGTTGGAGGGAATTTGATTTTTGTTCCGTTGATTTTTTGAACTTTTTTGGATTTTGGTGTGTCCTGGCGGGACGACCCAAATATGGTCGCTCTCTACATTGCGCCACGCAGCCTAGGAAGGGGATTTGGGACGCGTCTACAGACCCGGTTTCATACTCGGCACCTCCAATTCAAGTCGGACTAATATTTGAAATTGAGAACATTTACAAAGAACAATGCTACGTAGTTCCATAGTTTTGGCTCATGGGTTTGATATATTTTAATTTTTTTCTTAATAGATAAGAAATTTACTAATAATGATTCCTGTATTTTTTTTAAATATTTAAAAGAAAAAAAAATTATAAATACACTAGTGCACATTCAATAGTACATATTGGACAGCAGAGTAGAATCATCTATTTATAAATTGATGCGAGTTGATACCGTAGGTTGAATTGTAATTTTTTTTTGTAAAGTATATAATGTATCATATCAAATAATGTCAATTTATGAGTTTATTTTTATAATATTTGTACATAGATGAAACATTTCTCATATCTTTTTATACCTTTAATATCGTTTTCAATAAATGGATTATGTAAAATTTTGAATAAATTAATACAATACATACCATTTCAATATTTTATTATCACTTTAGAAAGCGGAGCATATTTGATTAGTGAAAATTTTTATGATGATTTATGATCCTTACAAAAATAAAGATGTATTTTCATATTAGGTTTTGTGAGTGAAAAGTTTTTATATGCCTCTTGTATTCAATTTCAAGAAAGTTACTTTGATTTTTTTTTTTTTGTCATTAAAAGCGGGATAAATGATTAAGGACTCATTTGGTTATACAGATGAGACTAATGAAATGAAAATATGTGAATAGTAATAAAATTATTTGAATTAAGATGTTTTATGAAGATTTGGGAAATGAAAGAGAAAAATTTGAATAAAAATATTATAAAATTAAAATATTTTTAGAATATAATCTTTATTTCAGAATTTGAAAAAAGTTAAATTATTTTTTGTATTTTGTTTGGAAGTTTGGAAAATTTATAATAATTAGATGAAAAAATTGAAAATGAAAAGTATTTGTATTTGAATGGTGTTTGGATGTTGAGATAAGATTGGTTGAGACCATCTGTGAAACCAAACAGGACCTTAACAAAATATATATTGAGAGATGAAAACTTTGAAGAATTTACAAATATCGTTTCTAAATATTTTGGAAAATATTTGAGAAAATCCATTTATAAGTCTTATTTTTACACCCAACACATTATTGATGTAGAAAACTATGCTAAAAAATTATTGGTATTTTAGGTTTTATAAAGTTATGTTGGATCTCACTACATGTGGTGTGTTAAAACACTTATGTGTAACAAAACTCAAAATATTTGATTCACAAATTAATTGTAGCCAGCATGATGCAATAAAGATATTTCATAAAATTAAACTAAAAACTAATGTAATTTTATATGATACGTTAAATTTACTTTATAATAAAAAGAAAAGATATTCTCATCAGTCAGTCTATTCTACCTCAAATAACTGTCTTCCAATGGATGTTTGCCACGTAGGTCTCCCATTTCAGATCTCATATGACCACACAATAGATGATAACGCACGGACAAAAAAAGCCCCCCTTTTTGCCCCCTTTGTCGTAACCCTTTCGCCTCTTCTAGTACCTCGAAACTCCCCCTCTTTCGTTGACCCTCCTCCTCTCCCAGAACCAGAAACGTCAACGACCTCCCTCAACCTCAAGTCGTGACCAAAGTTTCAAATACCGTACCGTACCGGCCGGTACGGCCGGTATTTTTCGTACCGGCCACCGGACCGATACAGGTACACCCTGTGTTCCGTACCGGCTGAAATACCGGTCGTACCAGCCGATATTTCGGCCTATACCGGCCTATGTACCAGTCTGTACCGGCCGATATTTCGGCCTTATTATTTTATTTTATTTTTTCATATTTTTAAACTACAAGTTCATTTTTTGACCTTAATTCAGATTAGGCTATTTATAATTTATATATCTATATATTTATATATAATTTATTTATATATAGACTATTATTTTGAAATATAATTTATATATATAATTTATTCATATACCGAAATGTTATCCCGAAACGGTAGACGAAACGGTACTGATATCGAAATATTTCATTTCAATAGCTCGACCGATACGACATCCGATACAATATTCAAAACATTGATCGTGACCCCCTCTCTCTCTCTCTCTCTCTCCCCCAATTCCCTCGAGCCCGAGGGTGAGACCGGATTCGTGATCCTCCTCTGCCTTTTCCGTCACCATCTCTCCTAAGAATCAAAAACGTGACACTCCAATAACAGAGTTGGTGCCATTAGCCTATCAGCCAACGAGATTTGAGATCTCTGGTATGTCCTTTTACAGGTTATAGTCGATGTTAAAATATTCCAGGTCTTTGTTTATGATGGTGCTTTTCATGTTATAGTCGATGCTACGAATTGGTAGAGAGTGTTTTTCATGTTATAGCCGACAAAATCTGAGATCTCATTGATTGGCAACGAGATATGTGGCAGCTTCCCTTGGATGTATTTGAAAGATTATCCTATGAAATGTGAAAAGTTGACCCTATCACCTAGTGGTACATTGGCTGTAATTACATATTCACTTGGTCGTATATTATTTTTAGACACGCAGGCAATTGTGATGGTGCGGTCATGAAAGGTTCTCCCTTGGCATTCCTAGAAAAATAATTAATACTTTTTCTATGATATCAAATTATATCAGCATTAGGGACTTTTATGCAACATGTGTACTTAGGTGTCTCTCTTTTTGACTATGTGAAAAGCATAAATTTCTATCATCTGAGTCACTAGTTTAGCACACTAGCTGAAATTGAGTCATTAATGTGACGCTGTAACAACTTGTTTATGGCGCATATGTTCTACACTCAAAAAATGCTAATTGTATCTAATATTGTATCTATTTTCCAGTAAATGAAAAGTCCATGTTTTCATTCCGGTTCAAATTCATGGATTGCAAGAGAGAAAGACAAAGCTAGTTTGGAGAGTCAATTTTGTTATTGTGTCATTCTATCAAAACTACGTATTGATGTCGTATTTTGCACACCCTTGAGCTAGGCTCCGAACAACCTAGGTCTTGACTAGGGGTGAGCATCGGGCGGTCTGGACCGAGAAAACCGATTGAACTGGTCAATTTGGACAGGATCGGACCGGACCTAGTTTTGATCCGATCCGGTCCGAAATTTATAGGACCGAGTATATTCGGTCCAGTCCACGGTCCAGAGGTTTTTCAGACCAGACCAAATGTACATAATTTATATATATTTTTATAATTTATATATATAATTAATTATATAAATTTCATCTATCCTAATCCTATCACTAATTAATATATAATTATACTATATTATAATTAAGTATAGACCATAGTTTTGCTTATACAATTATACTTATACTAATATTATTAATGTATAGCTATACTATATTACTAATAGTCTAATACTTTATACTAATACTTTTATATCGTTATATTAATAGTTATATTAGTTGTTATATTAGTTATACTATATTATAGTGATTTATTATAACTATATTATATATTAATATAAGTTATAGTGATTTAGCATAGGTATAGGTTATAGTGATTTAGTATACGTATAAGTTATAAGTTATAACTATAGTCTATATTAGTATTAGTATTAGTATAAATATTAGTATTAGTATTACTATATCCCTATAGTTAATAGTATCATGTAGTGATATAGTATTAGAGTATTAGTATAACTAATACTATAGTGATTTATATAGTAATTTATATATAGACTTAAAGTGGATTAGTAATAGTCTAATACTTTATACTAATACTATTATATAGTCATACCAATCATGATTCATAACAACTAATTACTATAAGTCTATAACTAATAACTATATATATTTACTGTTTAATATCAATGTATTAATATATTCTTTAATGTATTACTAATAGTCTAATACTATTAAGTATTAAGATTTAAGAGTTATAGTATAAATTATAATATAAAAGTTGTATATGGCTCAATGGCTCGTGAGTCATTATGCATTAACATACTTTAAATTAGTAATAAAGTAATAATTAATATCGTCAATATAATTAGAATAAATTTCCACAACCTTCTCCACACTCCACATTTTTTTTAAAATTTTTATTATTTTTTCTTTTATCAAATATTTATTATATGAATAATGAATAGAAAATTTGAAATAGTTTTAAAAGAATAAACTTAAAAAAAAATATTTAAAAATTTAAAAAAATGTAAAGTGTGGAGTGTGGAGGAGATTGTGTCGCAAAACTCATATAATTATAACTAAACTATATCACTATAGTTAATAAGTTATAATTATAAATTACAACTAAATCACTATAAGTCTATAAGTCTATAGACTACAGTATTGTCTATATTATATAGTATTAAATTATTAATATCACTATGAGTCTATGAGACTATGACTACATATTATTATATAGTATTAATATCACTATTAAATTATTAATATAGTATATGAAAAAGCAGTGGTTCTACCCAAGGGCCAACACAACACCTATTTATAGTCCCTCTTGACCACAGCGCTCAAAATTCTGAATTTTAAGTGTCTTGAACATTGGCTTGAGTGATACGTCGAGCGCACATCGAGCAGACCTCTCTAGATGAGTTCACTCGAGCTCTGAGTCAAGCGCACCATCAAGTGGACCTCTCTGTATGAGTTTGCTCGAGCGCTAAGTTGAGCGCACATTGAGCGGACCTCTCTGTATGAGTTAGTTCGAGCGCTGAGTTAAGCGACCATTGAGCGGATCACTCTGGACAGCGTCATTTCACACAACCCAGTTTTTTTTTTCAATTTTACTTGGCTAAAACGGTGTTGTTTATGGGAATTTACCTTTGATCATCGAGCTCCCCCCCCCTCTTTCATTTCAGTTTCATTTCAACTTTCACAGTTTCACTTCACTTTCACCTCCCGTGAACCCTAAGCGCTAAGATCCCCCCTCCGTCAGCTCCGCCCCCTCCGTCGTAGTAGGCAGCCAGCTTTGATACTCTCTCTCTCTCTCTCTCTGGTAGTCTATAGATGCGCCATTTTAGTCTATAGATGGCAGATGCATAGTGTTGGCTAGGGTTTTAAATTGGGTGTATATCTTTGTATTTATTTTATATATTGTTTATATACAATGTATGAGCAGTAATGGATGATTCATATCAAACACCAAAATCGCATTATTCAACCTTATCCATTTCCTAGACTCCACGTCGTCGTCTATACTCTGTGCTCCAATTAAGTTCTTCAACCCAGTTAAAGGTTTTATATAATTAACACATTTAGTATATTAACTTATGTTGTTATAAAAAAAAAAAAAGTATATTAAGTTATTAACTAAGGAGGATGTAGGCAGCCAAAGCCCAAGGCAAGTAATTTCCTTGTACGAATTAAGGGTTTTGTTCTCTAAAGAGCCCTTTGTTTATGGATTAATAACAATAAAAAAAATTATTTTTATTTTCATATTAATCATTGTCTATTAGATATTGATCAAATTAGCCATCTTATTCAACATGTTCTTTCTCTCATTAAGTCAGTATATTTCAAACATCTTTCAATATCACTGCTAGCTCATAGCTGGTTGCGGGGAAAATAGAGGAATGTAGAGGCTGCTAATTCTTTTTTCCACTTGTCATTTTGTCCTTTTCATAGATGGATTCTTCTACAAATGATGTGGAAGAGTCACCAACAGACATGCCTCCACCCCCACCCCCACCCCCATCCAATGTAAGTGATAAATCAATTGGCGGGTCACAAAGAGGTAGAGTTAGGTCTTTTTTTTTTTTATCACTTTACAATCATACCAAAAGAAGATCCTAGGGCTGCATGTCATTATTGTAGTGCTTCGTATGCATGTGATACAAAGGCCAATGATACAAAAAACATGAAAAATCACATTGAGAATCAATGTAAGAAATGTCCGTTTAGGAAGACGGATAAATCTCAGACGACTCTAGGTTGGAAGGTGGAGGGAGGAAGTGGTATTGTTAGTGGGGGACTTGTGCCCATTTCATTTAGTGTTGAGGTTTGTCGACAAGTTTTAGCAGAGATGATTATTTTTGATGAATTGCCCTTTAGGCATGCTGAAGGGGAGGGTTTCAGGAAATTTATGCTTGTGGTTTGCCCTAAATGGGTAGAGATTCCATCATGTATGACGGTTGCCAATGATTGTTTTAATTTATTTTTTAAGGAAAAATAAAAGTTGAGAAATGTTGTTCGAGGGCAACAAATTTCTCTCGCCACGAATACATGGACATCCATGCAAAACCTAAACTATATGTATCTCACAGCACATATATTTATGATGACTGGAAGTTACACAAGAGGATTATTTCCTTTTATTTGGTTGAAAATCATAAGGGTGATACACTTGGTAAGGGTATAGAGATGTGTTTGATTGATTGGAGGTGACCAAAATTTCTTACACTCACTCTTGATAATGCAAGTTCTAATAATGGGGTCATTCTTATTTGAAAAAGAAAACCAAGTATAGGAGAGACACAGTCTTGGAACATGAATTCTTGCATGTTTAATGTTGTGCCCACATTTTGAACTTAATTGTTCGTGAATGGTTAAAAGAATATGATAAGTCTATTGCAAAGGTGAGGGGTGTTGTGAAGTATGTTAAATCCTCCCCTCAAAGGTGGAGTATATTTTAAAAATGTGTGGGATTGGAAGATATTCAATTCAAAAGTCAAGTTTGCCTAAATGTACCGACTAGGTAGAACTCCACTTATCTTATGTTGGAGAGGGCTTTCAAATTTAGAAGGGCTTTTGATCGGTTGGAGGAAGAAGATCCATACTTTCTTGGTAGTATTGGAGATGACGAAGATGACGATGTCGATGATGAAGATGTGGACCATGTGGCAAATAGGAGAAAGTCAAAGAAGTTAGGGCCTCCCAATGCATCCGATTGGGAGAAGGTAAAGTTGTTTGTAAGGTTTCTTCAATTATTTCATTATGCAACTTTATGCTTCTCGGGGGGTGAATATGTAACTTGTATTGATTTTTTTCCGGAGTTGGTTACTATTAAAGATGCCATTAACATGGAGTGTGAAAAACGAAATCCCGTTGTGGGATTAATGGCCATAAATATGAAGAGAAAGTTTGACAAATATTGGGAGAACTTGAAAAATCAGAATATGTTGATCTATGTTGGTGTTCTTCTTGATCCTTGCTACAAGATGCAATATCTTGATTTTGGGTTGGGACAAATGTATGCACATGATAATGCAAAAAAAATTGATTGTAGTTGGAAGGTGAGAAATGCATTTATCCGCATGTATGAGGCATACAGAGAAAATGAAGAAGGGCATTCTCCTCAGCGTACAAGTTCCCCACATGAAGATATATCTCTTGGAGCTGACAAGAATACGAGTAGAAAGGCACATTTGATGGCCAAATTTAAGCAACAGTTACAGTCAGAAGATAGTTTGGAAAATAAGTCAGAAGTTGATAGATATCTAGCTAAAAGATGTGAGGATCAAGATGATAGTTTTGACCTTCTAATTTGGTGGAAGGTGAATTCATCTAGATATCGCGCACTTTCAAAGGTTGCACGCGATGTACTTGCAATACCGATATCTACTGTGGCCTCTGAATCTACATTTAACACTACAGGTCGTGTATTTGACCCTTTTCGAAGTAGTTTAAATCCAATGAGTGTTGAGGGTCTCATATGTGCACAATACTGGCTTCGTTTTTTTTCTACTCCAATAAGCCTTAGGACTTTAATAGATGAAGTGGAGGAATTTGAGAAGCAGCTGGATATGGGTATGTAATAAATTATCTTTGATATTTTTTGTGGTTTATTTTGTTTTATCTTTTATGTGCTGTAATTTTATTTAATTTGTTTTGTTTTAAATTTTTATGGATAGAACTTGTTGGAGACCCAAACTTTGTTAATTCTGTGGAGGCGTCAAATTCAATGCCTACTGGTCCTACACCCAATCTTGATTAAAGACTAAAGAGGTGAGAAGATTGTTGCTTTACCTGAAAGGCTGAAACGAAATTCCTTAAATCAATCATGTCTAGTTATTTTGAAAAAAACTCATGCATTAATATTGGTCCTTCTCATTCTAATTTATTAATAACCTGTTTTGCTGTTTTTTTTGTGTATCACAAAGAACCATGGTATTTACCATCAGTTTGGGATTTACTTGTAAATTTATTGCTTTATTTTTCCAAACGAAAGTCTAAAATTCCTTAATAATTGCTGAATGGATTCACTACTTGACTTAGTGGATTCACTGCTTTGGAAGAAGAGAAGGCGGAGGAATGTGACTGAGTTTTTTGGGTTTATTGAACTTTTTTAGTTAATGTGCAATAGAAAGATGAGTGCTTTATCATTTTTGCTTAGTTATTTACTATGCGTTGCAAATTGCAACACAATTATATAAGGTAGTTTAAAAAAATTGAGTTGGGAATGGGGAAAGCTAGCATTCTCATTCTATGTTTTCTAGAGGTGGAATCTTGATATTTTCTTTTTTCTTGATATATAAGTTGTTGTTGAGATGTCAAGGCATTAATATCTCCTATTCTTTAATCTTTGCAATTGCAATGTTAAACACAATGATCCAATGGAGCCCTTTCATAATCTGATTTTGCTACAACCATATATATATATATATATATATATATATATATATATATATTCCATCATGCAAATATTTCTTGGTTTGATTGAACATTCTATACTTGGTTTGATTGATATTTATAATCCCATCATATAGAATTTTGTGAAGTTTGATTGATTTATCTGCTGGTACCATAATCCTAATTACAAGAATATCTACATTTGGTCAAATTCATGTGTATATAAGGCCATTTGAATCCAACTATAAACCTATATAATTAATCATGATATTAAGATCATGATTCACGCCAAGTACATGAAGAGCAGTTCTTTAGGTAGCTCCTATATATATATATAATTAATAAATCTAATTACGACTTCCTATACACTATAAAGTATATATACAATTTAGTCAAATGGGTTATTTCCAATAATTTATTTGAGATTATTAATTTGTCATAAAAAAGAAAGTCTGATTAATTGGCCCCCACCCCTCTCCTTGCATTAATGCTTATTTTGTCATCTTAGATTTATTTTGCTGCAAGCGTACTCTACCCAGATGTGTAAAGTAGGAGAGGTACTGAAGAAGAAGATGTTGTATTGTAGCTTAACGAGCATGTGGACTGGTGCAAAAATGGTCTCTTTTGAAATCCTTGGATTGCAGAGTAGAAACAATTATAAAAAAGACATGGACTGCTTAATATTTTAGTTTATTATATTTTACAACTTTTGGAAGTTAGCTATGGTTTCTTCAGACATTGAGATTTGTCAAATATTATTTAGAACACCCCCTCATTCCCTTGTAATTTTTCATTTCCAATTTTCACTTCAGTTTATAATTTGTAATTTGTAATAACTTTTGTATTATGATTTTGTTTTTTTTTTTTGTTTTTCTAGTTTTTTATATAGATTAGTTTTCTTTTATCATTGTATTTTTCAAGATCAAGTTTTTTTTTAGTATTTTTAGCTAAAAAAAGTACAAAATTTAAAATGGGCCAAAATATTTGAAATTGGCCCCAACAAAAATCAAATTTAGATGGGTTGAATGGCCCATTTGGGGCATGTCCAGACCGACCCTGGACCGAACCAAACCTATCTATACTCGGTCCAGTCTAGGGTTGAAAATCTCTGGACCGAATAGGTCCTGTCCGGTCCACAAAACAGCCTAAGATCGGACCGGACCGATATCACCGCTAGTCTTGACAATGGGCCCTCCAAGGAGAAAGATGGATGCGGCTTGAGACAATGGCCAAGGGATTGGGGAGCCTCAAATGCCAAAATCAGTAAGTGTTTTGGAGTTTAGTAAATAAGTAAAGAAACTTAAGAACTAGAGAGAGGATCTTCGTACTTGAGATTAGTTATTTATACTAGAAATTTGGTAAGTAGATTAAGCCCGTAACTTTAAGATATGGTGCCCTCGCATTGTTCTCCCTATCAGAATCCTTGAATGCAGTGGGACTCTGTGCCAGTTTCATGATGACAAGTGTGACTTGATTTTTCTCATCATTAATATGAGGCAGTTCCTTGAGCCTCAACCTGGCTCATGAGAGTCGTTGATGTTTTGATGTTAATGAATCGAGAGTCTTCCGAGCCTCCTACATATCCCACGCATACCCAATTCTTGAGGGAGTCGGCCAATGTGTCAGGTCGAGCTATCTTATTGACCAGCCGGTCCCCCTTCCCGGTTGACAGCATGCTCCTTGCCCAGATGAGACCTTCTCTGAGCTAGGCTCTTGGGTCAAGGTTTTATGGGCCTTTCTTGAGAGGGGAAATTTTTCCCCATGCTATGAATTTTTGGAAAGGTTATTAATTTTGGCAGAAGGTTTTACAACTGTCCAAACTACAAGATAAATAAATAATGTGGATTTTGAATGTATTGATCTTGAAAGTAAACAAGATACTTGTTGTAAGAAGATGTTGGAGTTAGTTCAACAAAGAAACGAGAGGTAACTTCATGAACATGTAATGATCGAACAATCCAAATTTAAAGCAATGGAAAAGAACTATAAGGGAACATTGAAAATGTTGTTTTTGTCATGGTTGTTTTTTATTGCATTTGTGCTGAAATTTTTATGTATCCAAAAAACATTCATATATGTCGGCTAATACTATGGCTCATGTAGCCTGTTGTTTTTAGGACACTTTTTAGACGGCCGAATGTAATGAACATGTGATATAATGAGTCATATTTGTTGAATGTAATGGACATGTTATGGACAAGTTTTGTAATGTAATGAATACGTAATGAATGTGCATGAACATGTGATGGACATATTTTAGAAATGTCTTGGATAGGTTTTTGAAATATTTTTAACAGTTTTAAAAATGTTTTTGACAGTTTTTGGACACAACTTGAAATAACTACACAAATCTAAAAGCTCATCAAGAAACATCCAAAATTCATGTCTCAATATCATATAAAAATAATAATTTTCAGAATTCAGAATTACATAAAGAATTAACATTTGGAATTCATAATCACATAAAGAAATAAAATCTAGAATTCAGAATCACATGAATAAATAACATCTAAAATTCATAATTACATAAGGAAAATAACATCCGAAATTCAGAATTACATATAAACAAAATACTTGCTTGCAGTTACATCCATAATTCAAAACACATAGTGTCCCTTTCCTAGGGTTAGGAATGTCACGTACATATGTAACTAAAGCAAGGTTATGCACCGGCCCCACATCCCACTGCAGTAAGGGGAGTTGCTGAGTAGTATTCTGACATACTACGATGGACCACGCTTGAGTCTGTGGCTTGCACATCCACCTTGAATACTGAACTGAAGGCCATCTGATTAACTGATCTGATCTGATTTAATCTTATGCTTGAAATTATAATAACTTACATGTCTTATGCAATGTGATATGCATGACATACTAATATAAATAATTATAAAATGCTGAACTTGAACATGATGCAGAAAATAAACATGATCATATGCTATGATAATTGATATGCTTATATAGATCGTAACATGATTGGTACATAAAAAGAACAGCTATCAAAGAACTGACTTTAATAGTAATAGTCTAACTATATGTTAATCCTAATTTGTGATCAAATTACTTACCTCGAAATAATGATATAGAATAATCTCCTCGTAATCTGTAATTGAACTATACGTCACTAAGAATTCTAGGGGTCGTATTTTGACATTTCATTTAATAATTGAACTCACACTATAGTAATAACAACTTTAATAATTATTTTATTATGTCCAAAACAAATATTATTACTATTTTAAATTCAAATAATTATCTATTCTTTTAAATCATAAACCCGTAACAATTTATATTAAAATATATCAAAACAAATAATGAAGAAAAAAATCATAAACTTGAACAATCTAAAATGTTTTGTTAAGTTTTAACCTATTATTATCTTATACTGAACTTAACAATAAAATACTTAAGTTGAAATTAAATCCAGTTGAAAGCCCAAACTGACGTGAATAGAACAAGTTAAACCCGATTGTCATATGCCTTCAAAGCCGAAAACATAAAAGAATTATGCAGTCCAACATGTTTTGGTCAGTCCATGAGGCTTCTAGAGACCTCTAACATTAATTAAAAAATGTATTGTTTAAAGGGCAAATTTGTAAAATCAAATTAAAACCATCTATCATGGACACCTCTTTGTACAACTCTTATCTAATGACAGAAAAGAGAAAAGCAATTATAAAAGAATAAAGGCAGGTTTCGATAACAAGATAAAACACAAAATTCTCATCTCATCATTACACATTTTTCAAATCTCCATACAAAATATAATAAACAATTTAACTTTTTCAAATCCCAATTCAATTTTTTCAAATCTCAAAATAATAATAATATTAAAATATAATATTTTAAACTTTGAGATGAGATCAAGAATTTTCGTCTCACCCTCCAAACCTGCCCTAAGTTACACATAAATTGACTTTGACTATAAGAGATATGTCCAAAAGAAAGGCAAGGATGGAATGGAATATTCCGGAAAAAGAAAAGGACAAGTCTTACAGGACACTAACGTAAACTTAGCCATTAGAATAATGTTTTGCACTTCTAGCTTTAGAAACATAATTTTATTCTCAAAGAAAATCGAGACAAGGAAAAGCTTGAAACTCACCGTGTACAAAGCGACTTCGTGCGAGAAGAAGGTAGGCGATAAACGACGGTTGGATAGAAATCTACCTTTTCCCAAGGCATAATAGAGCAAAAACTAAGGTGAGCAAAATACTTGTTTGTTAGATTGAAGAAATTAATAATATTAATAGTACTAATAAAATAATTTAAAATCTTTAACTTAAAAAATAATCGTGGTCATTACACATAGATACAATGACATAAAAGACTTCAAAAGCTTCAATCCACTCTTGAAAAGCTTCACAAACTTCAATCAAATCCTCAAAAACTTCATAATCTACTGTGTAATTCCCTGTCATATACTAAATTAAAAGTTCTTGTAATATTAAAAACAAAAACAAAAACAAAATCACATGCAACATATAAGTGAATGTTTACTAAAAATCAAAGTTTTGAGATATGTTCTCAATTGTAAGCCCAATATCCATACATTAAAAAAAACAAAATCACATGCAACATATAAGTGAATGTTTACTAAAAATCCAAGTTTTGAGATATTTTCTCAATTGTAAAGCCAATATCCATACATTAAAAAAAAACCGATTAATAACCAATAATGCATAAAAATTCTATAAGCTATTATACCTCACTGAAGAATAGTTGTTCCCAGCATGTATCTCATTCTTGTAAATGCTATAACACTTTTTTTTCGTTACTGACATCTCTTTTGAATTCTTTGCTCTCAAAAATTTTGATCGTCCTTTTGTTGGCACCCATAGAAGATCATGTATCATTTATGAAAAATTTGATACAACTTGATTTCTTAACATGTAGAAATAATTGGTTGACTCCCCCTTTACCTAGATAATTTGTGTTGCCCAGATGACTAACACAAGATGAAGGTGAATTGGGTTGTATTTAAGAATTAATAATTATAAACCAAATGCACAATATAAAATATGAGTAAAATAAGAAGCAATAGTAAATATAAGAAGTAAGGGTAAGAGAGAAACAAATTCAGTATTTTAACGAGATTCGATTTTACTGTCTATGTCCTCACCTTAAGCTACCATTTGAGAATTTCTTAATTCATTATTCAACCTTCTTTAGGTAAAGATAGAAGCCTATTACACCTTTGTGCAGTACCACTTACAAAGAATCTGTGTGAAACACCCTCTACACTTGCAATCACCTTACACGTGGTGATTCAACTATTTCCTGTGTAGAACCTATTCTACACATACAAGGATTATACATACTTTTTTACTAATACAAGAGCCGATAGCGGATAGTTATCAAAAAACACTACTCAATAAGTGAAATAAGAACAATACAACGTAAACTATATCTCTTTCAAAATGAATAAGGGTTAAGACTTAATACTTAAATAAGAGAGATTGAAAGTTTTGAATGGATGTTGTAAAACTTGCAATTGATGTGTATGTGTTCTTATGGTTGTATCGTTTGAAGATCTCAAATGAGTTATTTATAGGCATATGAGACTTAACTTTTAAATTTAAAAAAATCATATGTGAAAAAGGAGCATTTTTCATCTTTCAAAATTTTCAAATCAAAATTTACTTTTTGTATTTGTCAAATACAATATCATTCATTTTTTCAGAATTTTTAAATCAAAATTTTATTTTTCACAATTGTCAAAGACAACATCATTCACTTTTCAAAATGTTCAAATCAAAGTTTTACTTTTTGTAATTGTCAAATACAATATCATTCATTTTTCAAAATTATCAAAACAAAGCATGCACATGTAAAAGATGACAATCAATCATATTTCAAAAATTCAAAATTCAAAATTTTTATTTTCAAATATGTAATGTACGTGTGAAAAATGAAATTTGATATTTTATGATAAAAGATTAATTTTGAGTTTTAATCCAATTTCGGATTTTATCAAGAGATGTATAAAATTACTATAAGAGCTTCATTTGTGAGCTTATTCCCTTTCTTGTTTATGTTTGGTTCATTGATGTGATTGATTTCATTGTATAGAAAACTCGAGCTTAATATTCCTTTATGTTTGAATTCATTTGTTATCATTAAAATCAAAATCCATATGTAGATATGTAATTATATGAAATATGAAATTTTGGGTTCAACAATTTATTTCCTGAATATCTAAATGATTTTCCATCAAAAGTAGCTCTTTGTGGACTTTGTCTAAAGCAAGAGAAAGGTGGTTGAGTTTTCCTGTTGACAGTGATCCAAGTTCTGCAATATTATAAAATTGCATCATCAACTTGTTTTTTCTTGCCATAGGATCATCATGTGGCATTACATGCCCTTCAGGATATGGTATGTTAAGAATAGCTTGATTCTTAACATTGATTGTTTATCTTTCTAGAATATAGTACCGTGGCAATCTATCTAATTGCGATTTATTGCCAATAACACATAAAATATGCCTACAAAAAATTCTTATAAACTCAAACATATGACATGTACATGTTGTATTATCTTCTCCACTCTCCAAAGTCAGTTTCTTTGCCACGATCTGCCACTCCATATGTCTTGCTTTTACCATTTTTTGAAAAAATTGGTTGATTTGTACCATTGACTATTGAAAATCTCATTTTAGAAGATCATGAAATACTTTCTTGTGTAGACTATGACTACCCCTTCTTTAATCCTGTGACAAGTTCTCAATATCGTCCGTGTATATTTTGTTCACACATCCTTTTTTTCTCTTTAAAATAACGTATATATAAGACTTTTTTATATTGATGCACAAAGTTACTAACCATAATGCTTGAATGAACATAATCCTTGAAAAACTTATTCATGCTTTTCACTCATTTGAGATGTTGACACACTGACACAAAATATTGAACGCAAGTAAGCTCGAACCCACTTCTTCTGTCGGATGTAAAGATTTTGCAGTCAAGTATTATCTCATAGTCCATACTTCACTAATATTGAACTTAATTTATGCTCGAACTTATCAATTGTAATTTTCTTAGGGATGTAATAACAAAAATCTTTTTAAATGTCTAGAAATTTGTTATATACATGAGACAAATGTTTGAGAAATTTTTTGTAAAATGTGCTACAAGCACAACTTATGAGTCATATTTGTAAGTACATGTACAATGACTTTCGGTAGAGCCTTGTCATCATCAGTAATTATAATTGAAGGGGACGCCCAAGCATTGCCTCTTGCAATGTTCTCAATAATTATGTATATGATTCTACTATTTCATTAACTAATAAAGTAAAACCAAATATTATGGTTTGATGATGATGATTAACTCTAAAAAAGGGCACAAAGAGTATGTTATAAATATTTTTTAGGTATGGGGCATCAAATGTGACAACATCATAAAAATATTGGTATTCAACCCTTGATTTTGCATTTGCCGAAAGACAACTTCCCATACACTCATTTTTAATAACTTGCATGGAGTACACAAATCCAAATTCTTTGCATTGTTGATCAAGAGTAGGCATATACTTTTTGTGCATCTTCCTCTTCAAATAATTTTCTCATTTCATTTCCTAAGTAATTTTCTACATCCTTGCCAATACAACCAATGTTAAAGTTACAGCCTGATTTTTTACTCAACACCAACATTATATTCCTTGTCAGTACATTAGACTCATTTAAAGTCATAATAATTTTTTTTGGACACGTGTGACTCCTCTATGTCCACGAAGCAAACTAGTACTTCTCGGTGTAAATAGTGCATAGTTATGTTCAAGCACAAACTTGCATATTGTCCACTTTTCACCATCTTTTTATATTCTCATCATTGTTTTACATCCAATTTTTGTCTCAACAGATTCATAAATTGTTCTTTCTTTTTGTTTGTAACTTTCCTGCCGAAATCCTTCCATTGAATAAACATAGTACTGCAATTAGTTTTCTCTCATCTTTTGACAATTTAGTATGATTGGTCCAAAATATTTTCTTTTTGCATACGCCTTGTAAAATTTCTGGGCGTCTTCTACTTCATCAAATATCATTCAAATGAATGGTTCCAAAGGACCACTACTCGAAGAGAAAATCACATTCACTCCATCATCTACACTAACTCCATCTTCCACATTCACATTACACTATTCTTCTATAGTTTCAGCATGAAGCCCTACGTCTTCACTTTCTAGACACATGTGACTCATCATTATTTCAACTTCATCATAATTAGAACTCGAAATTTGATTATTCGTTACAAAATAATCACATTTCAAAATCAGTCAATAAATACAAAATAAGATCATTAAACAATTTGATTCGGCTGATTTTAAAAAAAAAAAAAACTCTGAAGCTAAGCACACAATTTGAAATTCATGCATTCATTTTAGTCGAGAAATTTTTCAGATTTATACAAACGTACTTGAGGACAGAGCATACGATGCTCCATGTGCAGATACATAGCATCTACTAACTAGTAAAGGATATATATGAATCAATCAGCCCCATGCGCATATGATGCTCTAAAAAATTATTTTCCATACTAACTAGCAAATTCTAATTTGCCAAAAAAATCTAATTTTCCAAGAAAATCAATTCTCATTTTAAAAAAATCAGATATATACAAATGTACTCAGGGACAGAGCATTTCTGTTAATCAATCGGCCCCATGTGCAAATGATGCTACAAAAAATTATTTGCCCATCTACTAACTAACAAATTCTAATTTTTCAAGAAAATATATTCCATACTTTGTCATTTTTTCTAAGAAATTTTTCAGATTTATAATCAGAACCATTAAAATGTATACATTAGAAATACGAAAAAAATAATTTTCAAGTTTTTTTTCTAAATGATCGACCCATATGAGTGGAAAAATCATAAATAAGTGCAAAAATCAGCGCATAAATCAAACTATGAAGTGTTGGAGGAGATGATAGCGACCTTTGTTGATGACGATAGCCAACTCGAACTCAAATGTAGTGGTGGGAAAAGGTTGTGATGAGCAAATGTAAGTGACGATTGTTGTGATCTCCTGCGGCGACAGAACTTGATGGGGGCAATAGAGCTTGGTAGGCGATGACGTTGTCCAGTTCAATAGACCTAGTATCATGCAGCGGTCTAAATTCTTTCTAAAGTTTATGGTAATTTACAAAAGTCCCAAAAGGCGTCGATGCCTCGTTTGTTTTCAGAAAACATCTCATCTCATCTCAATTTTATCATTACACTTTTTCAAATTCCAATACAAAATAAAATAAACAATTCAACTTTTTCAAATTTATCTCATATTCTCTCATTTAATCATTTAAACTTTCTCAAATTTTAATACAAAATAAAATAAACAATTCAACTTTTTCAAACTCATCTCATCTCATCTTTAAAAATAAACGAGGTCGTTTATCACTGCCATTGGTTTTATCATATAAAATCGAATTCATTATATGCAGTTTAGAATTTTAAACGTGGATAATTTTTATTGGGGCTGTTGAAGGTCCAAGAATAGACGAACCATTTCAAAGTGAAACTGTAATAAAAATATTTTTATTTTTTGGTATAAAAATATCATTTATTACGACAAATTCTTAAAATAATAATGGATAAATTATCATTGATGTGGCAGTTGTCCATTTGCCAGATTCAAGTGGCAGCTGCCGGTCAAATAACATTGTAGGAGCAGTGTGCATCCGCTTTTGAAATGGAAAAAACTACTTTGCCTCTTAAGTCTTAAGATCTACCTTAATGATAAAATTATTATTATTATTATTTTAAATTAATGAAATGATTTATTGAAATAATTTTCTTTTATTTTTTTTTAAAATATTTAAAATTATTAAAAAATATATATAAAAAAAAAAAAAGAAAAGGGTAAACTTGAGGGCTACTCTGCCGCCTCTTTGGAATAGAGTGGCTCTACCTGGTAACTACCCAGGCCTACCCTTCCTCCTACTTCATTTCCCCTTTGAAATACAACCTAGTACCTACCCTGGGCTACCCTTCCTTCAACTTCATTTCCCCACGAGAGAGAGAGAGAGAGAGTCTGAGAGAGAGAGAGAGAGAGATGGGTTGGTTAACGCGATTCCTAGCGGCCGTGGCTTTCCTAGCAATCGGGGTGATATTCTCGCCGGAGACCTTCGGATCGAAACCGGACGGTCAGAATTCGTCGAAGCTTGCTATCTACTTCAAGTTGGCTCATCTCCTCGGCTTCTCCACGGCCTTTGGCTCCGGTCTCTGGGTTACCTTCATTGGCGGTATCATCATGTTCAAGTAACATTCTTTCTCTCTATCCCTTAGTACGTCACTACACCGTGTTTGATTTGTCAGGGAAAAAATGGTAAAATATCACTCTTCTGTGTGTTCTGGCGTTCTCATTCGAAAAGTTGTAAAATTAAATTTGACGGAATTCGACGATTCGTTTATTTATTTATTTTAAGTTCATTCATTGGTTCCCTGATTTCCTTCTTCGAAGAGAAAAAGTTACTCACCAGTTCCATGATAATTTAAAGTTCCGAGGCCAGAAAATTAAGTGGAGCATTTTAACTATGTTTACTGTAAGACAGAATTAAAAATGAAATAAATGAAAATTTAGAGTGTTTAGTTATGCACATCAAACTTAAGAAAGCCTGATGTTTTTGCCATGCTCGATTTGGCAGTATCATTGTTTAATGTTTATCATAGGCCAAGTGTTGAAGTTTAAGATTCGACAAATTTGATTTCTTTTCAATTATTGGGCTATCATCTCAACAACCCAACGTCAAAGCGGTTTAATTACTTGGAAGGGATATATGAATATATAAAATTATTGTAATGTGTATGAACTATGAAGAATGTCATACAAATGAATAAGCCTTTCAAGTTCATAGAAAATGGTATAGGGATGCGTCTTTTGCACCAAATTAAAGGTCTCTTATAATAATATAGTATATATAATCCATATTATTCCTTATTAAAGTTCTGTATGAGCAGCATTTTCATAAACTATTTTTGCTAAAACCCCATTTCTAAATTTAGGAATCTTCCGAGGCATCAGTTTGGAAATCTGCAAAGCAAGATGTTTCCTGCATATTTCAGCCTGGTTGGTACCTGTTGTGCAATATCAGCGGGGTCGTTTGGGTATCTGCATCCATGGAAGTCATCATCTACTGCTGAGAAGTACCAACTTGGCTTCTTGCTGTCTGCATTTGCGTTCAATCTTGCTAATTTGGTTGTCTTTACTCCCATGACCGTTGAGGTAAAGTTTGTATATTACAAGTTCATATGGCCAATTACGTGATTTGGATTTGTGATATTTTGATTTGAGAAATGCTACAAGGAAGCCTTAGACCAAACACCTCCACCTAACCAATATGTGATTTGTCATTTTTGTCCTTCTATTTAAACACACACATATTTAAGCATTAAGATAGAAGAGCAAAAATGACAATCACATGTTGATTAGGTGGAGATGTGTGGTGTAAAGCTTCCATGTAGAATTTCTCTTTTGAGTTATGTGGTTATGATTTTTCTGAACTGATTGTTTAATCTAAAAAATATGTAGATTTAACTACCCTCTATTTGGTTCCCTTAGCATTCTCAAGTCCTCTGTTGAATGTACCCATATATTTATGGGTGAAGGGGTTTAAAGGCATCTCTTAATTCAAAGATGTACAGAAAGATACAACCAGTTCCGTGATTTACAAGCCTCCTTTTTTCTTCATTAGGGTTTCCACTTGATGAAAAAATTGCCTTACTTATCTATCTATTCATGATGAACTACAAAATACAAGGGAGAGTTTAGCTACCTTATATGTTTCATGTGTAGGTTCTAAACTAGCTTTTGAAACAAGTTTATTCAAAATTAATGTGAATGAAGCTATAGCCAAATTATTGGATTAGGCTTGATTTCAATTTTTTAAATGCAAAAACAGTGAATAATCACGTTCATCATATTGTTTTGGATTTTTTAGGAAATGTTCTGATAATGTTGTTCTTGTTCATGCTGAAAATCACATTGGGTAAAAAATCTTTTGTTGGTGGATTTTTTTTTTCAGTGTCATGTTGTTCTATTTGTTGTTGTAGATGATGAAGCAAAGGCATAAGGTGGAGAGAGAATCCAGCATTGGGGAAGAAGTTGGGTGGTCAAAGAACGTGGAGGTTGCAAAGGTGAATCCCAAGCTTAAGGCCATGAACAAGAAATTTGGGATGATTCATGGGTTATCATCCCTCGCTAATATCATGTCCTTTGGCAGCCTTGCCATGCACTCGTGGTACGTGGCAGGTAAAATCAATCTGTAATTTGAAACTGGTTTCCCTTTATTAGGGAAGGTGTTGTCTAGGTATAGATTACATCCCTTCCATTGAGGGAGGACCTTTGTGCTTTCTCTTCTTCTATAATTACCTCGGATTCATCCTGTCAAATGTACGATGGAACAATACTTAAATAAATTAGAAAAGGGGTAATTATACGATATGTCAAGAGTAGGAATCCTTTCCTTGTCTGTGGATTATAATAATATTTTTTATGCTAATAACAATTGTTTTCCTCTTTAAATATATTGCCACCCCTTTTAAGCAAAGAATGTCACTTTCCTTGTTCACTAATGCTAGGCAAAGTTCTTTAAAGATGCAAATTTGCAAGATTATACTTAAATTACACATTCTTATCCAACGTTGACACATTGCACTGAACTAAGTTCTTAATCAATTGCTTGAGATCTTTCAGTGATGCTCATACAAGCCCTTTTTTCGTTGTGCTTTATCTAGGGCTATATAGTGAACTACCTTCCATGCCTTTTTGTTATCCTCAGCCTGATGTCTTTTCAAGCCCCCAGCAAATTGTATATGTACGCTTTGCCAAACCCGACATCTTATTTCAACTCTTCCTTTTTCCAGGTTTTGTCCTCTTATCTATAAGCCCAGAAATCAGTTTCCTTAGATACTTGTACTGTTTTTCAGCAGCCAAAAAAAGAAACATAATGCCAATATGGGTTCCAGATGGCGGGGGGCATCGGTCATTAACAAAGATATTTATTTTACAGTTGAGCTAGATGGTATTGAAATCTGGGAGAGCTGGGGAGTTGTCTTCAAATATGACCAAGTCCATCCCTCACCCACTCTTGCATACTATACTACCTGTCAGTCAAAGAAAAAAAAAATTCAGTATAACACTAAAGTACATGCTTGGAATAAGATGGCTTAGCTGTCTATAGAATTTTTGTAGCTGAGGCTGTGTTCAAAATAGACTTATGTCACACTTTCTGAATTCTATAGTTTTAGTTTGACAAAGAACATTTGAGTATTGATGTTTTCAAGGTTAAAACGGTACTCCCTCAACTTTCCTGCTTTTGATTTGGCTGCGTTTTGGAACAACAATCTAGAGACACGAGCATGCTCCTGTGGTTTTGAATAACTTGTGTTGTATGTTGACTGGAATTAGGAATCAGTAACCGAAGGTGTCAGCTAACTTCATCCGATCGAGTCGCTTGACGTCGCAGTTAAGGGTGGGAAGGAGAAATAAATCAATTGTTAATAATGTAGGGAATTTTCTTGTTCGTATTTTTTTGACCTTGCAGAAATGCCTTGGTGAGAGCCAGAGGTTCAACATAAAGAAAAGAAGAAAAATCATATGTTCGTAATGGTTCTGGGTTACAGAGTTCCGATATTCTTCTGGTGGTAGTGGCCATTAATAATCGTAGCTGGGCTGAATTTGCCACCGAAGTGAGGCAGATGTGAAATTATTCGGACTTGCCATGAACGACACGACACAAAACCCAAATGGCAAATCTAGAAAACCCAATATATTCAAAACCGGACAAATCGTATGGATCCTATCGTCCGACCCATAAAAATGAGCTCAATAATTTTCTATCTCAAAGGACAGCCCGATTTTGAGGCTATTATTAGGACTCTATTTTGATGCTAGTTTAAGGCCTAGTTTGGATAGTAAGAAATGTTGAGAAGTGTTGAGAATAGTTATGAGTAGAGATTGGAGTGAGTTTGTGGGTCCTATTAACAATGTTTTGAGTTGTTTGGATGTATGAAGTATGTTGAGTTGTTGACTTTTGAATTTTGAGTTGAAAATGTGTGGGTCCCATTAATGATTATTTTTTTTTGGATGATGAAATGATAATTTTATTTATATATAATAGTGATAAATATTATAATGATTTTATTTTATTTTTATATATAATAGTAATAAATATTATAGTGATTTTATTTTTTATTTATATATAATAGTGATAAATATTATAGTGATTTTATTTTTTATTTATATATAATAGTGATAAATATTATAATGATTTTATTTTTTATTTATACATAGTAGTGATAAATATTATAGTGATTTTATTTTTATATATAATAGTAATAAATATTATAATGATTTTATTTTATTTTTATATATAATAGTTGATAAATATTATAATAATTTTATTTTATTTATATATAATTGTAATAAATATTATAGTGATTTTATTTTATTTATATATAATTGTAATAAATATTTGATTTGATTTTATATATATAATAGTGATAAATATTATATTATTATATATATATATATAATAGTGATAAATATTATAGCGATTTGTTTTATCTATATATAATAGTGATAAATATTATATTTATTTTATTTTATTTTTATATAATTGTGATAAATATTATAGTGATTTTATTTTTTATCTATATATAATTATGATAAATATTATAATAATTTTATTTTATTTATATATAATTGTAATAAATATTATAGTGATTTTATTTTATTTATATATAATTGTGATAAATATTTGATTTGATTTTATATATATAATAGTGATAAATATTATATTATATTTATTTTATTTTTATATAATTGTGATAAATATTATAGTGATTTTATTTTTTATCTAGATATAATTGTGATAAATATTATAATAATTTTATTTTTTATTTATATATAATTGTAATAAATATTATAATAGTTATTTTTATCTATGGTTATTAATTACGTAAAGTGTAAAAAGCAGATGAGAGGGTGAGAGATTCGGCCCGGTTATTAATGCGTAAGGTGTTAAAAGCAAGAGCAGTGCTAGGCTACTGAAAAGCAAACAGCAATTGTACCACATGCTCTCTGACAATGCAAACAGTATAAAGAGAGTTCGGAATCTGATATTTGAAAATACTTAAAATGCTGTTTGGATGTAAAACAACTCCCAACCGTACGAAATGATTTGAGAGTAGCTGAGGTATTTCCATCACCCAAACCCAGCCTAACTCACCCGGGCACCCGGCCATCATATTATGCCCTAGTTCGTTTTCATAAATTATCTCATCTAATTTAATTTTTATAATTTTTTAAAATTCTCACATAAAATATAA
This sequence comes from Cyclocarya paliurus, assembly GCA_029856935.1. Lineage (NCBI taxonomy): Eukaryota > Viridiplantae > Streptophyta > Magnoliopsida > Fagales > Juglandaceae > Cyclocarya > Cyclocarya paliurus. The sequence goes on from CM056949.1 coordinate 12,684,607, forward strand.
TAAATAATTTAATTTTTTTAAATTTTTAAATAAAATAATATTAAAACACTATATTCTAATAATATTTTATTCAACTTTCATTTTATCTTATATCATATTATCTGTGTAAACAAACAAGACCTAAAAATTTAAGTTGATATGAAATTTTGAATTTAATAACTCAATATACATTCTAACTTATCATTTTTATTTTTTAATAATTTGATCGATTGTTTAAGGATACAAAGTGGAATTTTGAATACTACGTACCAAAACTTTGAAGGTATTAAGTAGGTTGTTTTTGTTTATATTCATTTCCTTAAAATAATTTTTCTAATTTCAAGCTGATGTATAGAGCACATCATACATATTACTTAAATAATTAAATTAGATTTATAAAATTTAAATTTAAAATTTATCTTTTAAATCATCAAGTTATATTATATAAATATTTTATTAGATATGCTCTATGTATAAATTTGATAATAAAATTTTTCTTCCTGAAAAATGACACGAGGTAAAAAAAAAAAAAAAGAGAGATAGAGAGAGAAAATCAAAGTGGTAATTTGTCAATCGTGTGCTTTACACTCTACTTTTCGACTGTCATCTAATGAAGTATTGGACAATGCTAGGACTTAGCTGGGGGATCGGCTACTCGTCCCGCTACCTCTTTCTTTTTCTTTTTTTTTTTTAAATTTTTTTTAGTGATTAAGAAAATATTGTTTAATAATATTGTAATTTTTTTTAAATATATAAAAGTATTAAAAAAATGATGTGAAAAAAAAGTTTTAAAAATTTTTTTGTTTTATTTTTCACATTATTTTTTTAACACTTTTAAATATTTAAAAAAATTCATAATATTATTAAATAATATTTTCTTAATTATTAAGTAAAAATTAAAAAAAAAAAAAAAAAGAGTGAGACCATGTAGCGGGATCTATGAAGTATTTGGACTGGACCGATGACTTTTCATAAAGTCGTGAAAGATATTTATCCAAGAATTCAAGAATATACAATACTCTTCACAATAATTTTAAAATATATAATTATAAAGTGATTTAAAATGAGAATATTTTTATAAAATAATATTATTTTTATAAGATATTTTATAATAATATTCCTTATTTTTAAATATTAAATATATTATAAAAAATAATGTGTATTTATCATTTTTTATAATTTAATATCATCAAAAGACACAAAAGCATGACTCATGAGAAGACTGGCTGAAGCAATTCTAAAGCAATTTTGAGTTTGGAAAGTCCTCGATCCTAAAGATATGGACGTATTCGAGAGGTTTGGATGGTGAGTGTTATGAGATGAGATGTGATGAAAATTAAAAGTTAAATAAATTATTATTAGAATATTATTTTTTAACATTATTTTTGTTTTAAAATTTGAAAAAGTTGAATTGTTTATTATATTTTGTGCAGGAGTTTGAAAAAATTGTAACGATTAGTTAGATGAGATGGCCTCGTTTGGTTACGTAGTCCAGATTAAATGAGATAAGATATTTTGCTGAAAGTTAAATAAAATATAGTTATAACATAATTTTTTAATATTATTTTTATTTTGAGATTTAAAAAAATTAAATTATTTATTATATTTTATATTAGAGTTTAAAAAATTATAATGATTATATAAGATGAAATGAAATTAGAGGTAACCAAACCAGTCCGAGTTGACAGACTATTAATCCAAACAACCCCAACCTCCCCTTTTTAAATGTCCCACCTAACCACATGCTCGTTCCTATAATTAGCACCAAACAAACTGCAATTTCATGCGCATAATTTTGGCCAGTTGGAAGTTGGAACTGGTCCACCTCTAACATCTCCAAACAAAACCTGAGTCTGTCATATTCATGACTTTGGCCTCTAGCTTGAAATGGTCCAACCTAACTTTTTTTCTTTCTGGGTTTTTCTTCTATTCTTTAGATTCAAGCCAGACTAAAATGAAGAACGTGGAAGGTGGCAAAAATTCACACCCGACAAAATCTTTCGCAATTTGATCATTGGGATGGAAATCCGAAACAAGCAACGTGGACGTGAAAATGATACAACTCTAACCGTAAACGCTGTAGGAGTGCGCGTAGGCTGTGCATTGTGTTGTGCAACGTCTTCAGACAGAGAGAAGTTAGGATAGGAGAATTATCATGAAGCTTAACCCAGTAAAGCCGTCAATCTACAGACTGAGACGGCTGAGTCTGCCTTGTTGGATGGATAGGCATTGATCAGCGCACAGCCATTTTGGACACCTATTTTGTCCGCAACTCAGCTTCATGTGCACCCTCAAAAAGACCAGAACAAAAGGGTTGTCCTGGCCGGTGGCTTTGTCGTCTCCATGCAGTTTGAAAAGTGAATCTGACACGTGCTTAACATGGATCCCCAAGTGGGCATTCACTAGTTTCTAGCGAATTTTCTAAGTTTTTGGCCTTCTTTATTTTTTTTCTAAGCATGCTGCAGTTGCACTCTGATCAAATGTTACCGCAGCAAAATTTAAGAGCTGAATGAATCAGGATTCACGGTTGGAATGATTTGCCAAAAAAAAGGGTAGCACGAAAGAGTGATATCTCTCGTATTAATTTGGCACACATATATAAGGCATGCCTGAATTATTTATTGGACCGACTGAGACGTTTGTTGATGGCTAAGTAGATATTCACCGCAAAACACCACACCAATGAGCTGAATATCGTGTCTGTAACATGCACGCAATATCTCGCTTTCAACTCTTCTCCATTTTTAATAGAAACAGAAGAAGACTACGACCCTGACATATTGGTCACTTTGATATTAGATAATTGATGTAAACCCAAATTTGATACGGGATATTTCGGTCAAGATTTAACGTTGATTGCATTGAACTATTTTAAAAAGGTGAATGCAAATATGAGAAAAGAAAAGCTTAATATTTTCCTTAAGCTGAGGTAATATCAATTGTTTTTTTTTCTAGATCATTTATTTATGTTCATTTTTGTCGAGCAACGTAGAATGTGATGATTATAGATTTGCATAGGCAAATAGTAGAATTGATCCAACGATGGATGATCATAATTCTGACTCCAATTTCGAGACCCCATGGGTCTGACTCCAATTTCGACCCCATGGGTTTGACTCCAATTTCGAGACCCCATGGGCTATTTAAGTCCCACTTGTAGACTTATAAAATAATTTTGAAATTTGTCATCAATCAATATTTTTCAAAATTTTCTCTGTTTTGCATATTTTCTCAATCTCAAACTCTAATTTTTTTAATTAACTAGCTATTAGAATAATTCTAATTCTTCCTGGCATCAAGAATACACAGGATAAATGCTTTACTAGAAAAGAATCACTGTATTGATAGTCTAATTTCATTTGTAGACATTAATATTTAAGTGTCCTTTACATACCCTTTGAGGAAATTTTCCAATCTAAAAGAAGAAAGAAGACAACATGAATGCTTTTTTTTTTTTCTTCTGAGCCAACATGAATTGCTTTTAATTTTCAGAACTAATGAATAAAGAATCATCTAACCATCCTGCCAACCATGTGCCCTCAGCAATGAGCTACCCAAACAAAAAGGTGCTAAATCATGTGCCAAGCATGATAGGCTGGTCAACGAAAACTGATCATGCTGTATGCCCCTAAGAGTAACAATCGAGCTGGAAACAAGAGCACCACAAACAAATGCATGTGCTGTGATGCCACGAGCCTACCGAACCTTTTCAAGGACTCTCTTCCTGTTTGTAAGATGCCGGAGAAGTGGAACTGGTCTTGGCCCATGTTGATTGATATCATGGGCCTCCCCACAACGATACCAGCATTGATGCCACGCGGCACAACAAGAGGCCACCAAACTTTGCGGCGTTGCTCTCTCCTTGCCTTCCTGATGTGGTTAAGCTCTTGGCGAATCACACCCCTGACAGTTTTCACGTAAGAATTCATGTCGTGATCTCTTTGAATGGTTCCTTCAGAACCATATGCAGAGCGATCACTTAGGATCTCAAGTGGGTGCGGCGAGTTCAAAAACGCCATTTGTGCAGCCCGAAGCTGCTTCTCAGTATCATTGGTATCAGACAATGGGCAGCTTAGAACATACAGACCACTTCCAGAAGGAAGGAGATTATGGCTAGGGGAGAATTTCTCATCCGGCTGTAGTATAAGAAGCTCACCTATTGGAGCATAAAGTAGTTTCTGTAGTATAGAAATAAACAAGAGTACACTCAGATAACTTGGATGATTAGGAAACTTATTTGTTTCTTTTACTTTTTCGAAAGTGTGAAAATTACCTGGTTATTGAGACAAGGATGATTGCGAAAGTTCCCATTGACAGCCTTGAGAATCTCTGCAACGTGATCAGGATAATTGCAAGAGAAGGCCCGAGGTACAATGTCTCTGTGCATTGTGATCGATTGGACATGGCTCCGTGGCAATCCAAGCTTGCGAAGCAGGCGTTCACCTCCACACATGATAGATGGTGCACCAAATGTAATTACAGGAAGTAAGGAAGACATTGGCACTTCATGCCGTATCAGCAACATGAGATTTACGACTAGTGCCAAGCTTCCCCCAAGAGAGTGCCCAGTGAAACGAAAAGTTGCTTTCTTTCCACGAGAGTTTAGGTGTGCATGGACCTCGGGCAACATCTGTTGATAGATCCCTTTTGCAGCCTCATAAATGCCTCTGTGCACAAGCACATCCAGTCCCTGTAAAAAGATGTATCACATTCCTCAGTTTTGGGAAATATACGTCCATCACATTTCTATATAACAGTAGCAGTACAGATATAAGCTTCATTTAAAGTGAGTCTCTGAATGACTTTTTTTCCTCATTCATCATAATTAGTTACAACAAAAACATTTCAAAATCGTGAAATAAATATGGAAAATTCCAAAAATACAGTAAAGAGAATTTACCTCAAATTGAACGGGCTCAAAAAGTAAATTTGCTTGCCAAGATGCTAGTGATTCTGACCCCTGCACAGGAAAACTTTTCAGTACAACTGAAAATACAAAAGACGCCTAAACTAGCAAAATTAGTTTTGTCCCGATAGCCATCTTATATTATGGACCTTTAAGTCAGAAATGAAGCAATACATGATCCATTGATCCACTTGCTAGAAAAGATAGATCATAACTACAACACATTATATGTGCCCCTTCCTCCTGAAGTCAACAAATTTTGTAGAAAGCATATGCAGTCCTCAGTTACCTGATGCCTAGAACATAGCTTAGTAGAAAGCAGATAATATTAGTGATAGATTCACCCTACCTGAATGACAAAGAATCTTGTTCCACTCTGATCATCATCACATATGAACCACTCACAAGGTGATGAACTTGTTGAGTTCAGATCATCTGCAACAGCTTGCTTCACTTCCTCCTTTGCAGCAACCACAGCTGTCACGGAGTCCCTGGTTGCCATAAAAGAAGCGACCTCTGAGTTCATCATATTAGAACCCTCATAACTTCCACCGCTTCCTTCAGGTGGATGTTCACCAGCCTCGGGTTTTGAGGATTTGAAGGGAAGCATGCTTGTGGTATGAGAATGCAAATAGGAAGCTGCAGAGGCAGCAATATGGTATGCTGCAGCTGCACTTATCCGATACCCTTCTTTCTTGTTTTCCTTTTCTTCCACCTTGTCCTTCACATCCTTTTCTGCTTCCAGAGTTTCAGCTGACAATTGATTTTGCTCAGCTTTTGCAGCCAATTCCTTCTTCTCTATCGATGAAGTTACAAAACGCAGACCATGGTATTTCAGGAGATTCCCTGGCTGGATTATCAAAAATCATGGTACTGGATTCATGAGATAAATTTTCCACACAAACCATGGCAGAGCTTTCGCAATATTTTTCTAAAATGATTTAATTCAAATGAGCAAGGAATGCAAAGTGCACCAAACCAAAGTCAGCACGAAATATCTATGAAAACAGAATATTAAGATAATGAGTTCCTTTATGCCCTAGTAAAATTCACAGGCTTCACAAATACAACAGACAACCATTAAATTGGAACCCCTACATACAAAAACTTATTGCAGAAAGACGACGAGAATATCTATTGAAACATATGTACCTGTAAAAATCCTACCTAGTACACCATAATTTTCATCATTCTTGTACAGATATCGACATTCGTTTCACAAAATGTTAGGGGTGTGAAAAGGATCAGTGTTAGGCAACATGGAAAATGGAACGCCGAGTCATATTCTCACTTTCAGTTTTTCTAGAGAAGAGGAACCTCTAATTCCATCTGATTCCAAATTCAATAAACTAATTCCATTGTAAAAAAACACAGCATCAGCTGTATCAGTTTCGATGTTCTAATTCAACGTTTTCATATCCAATGAAAATCTCCTGGAAAGGATCAAACTTTTTCATAAAATGTCATCTTGATCTGAAGCTTCAAATCAAAACAGAGATAAAATTTTACCTGAAATTAGCATCATTGAGGAAAAAACTGGAAACTTTAATTTCAAGCAATGTGATTCAACCACCGGACCAGAAACAGAAACTCATCCAGATGAGATGATTCCCACACGAAAAACTCAACAACAATAAAAAGAAAAACTCTCTTTACAATGGGGAACTTGATCTAGGGTCTCATAAACCCCCAACCCCACAATCAAAACATAAAGCTCCAAATCTCCCTCCATTTCAACAAACCATTCCATAAAATCAACCACCAATAAAATTGGGAGAACTCCGAATATACGAAATCAAGGAAAATACAAAAGATTGGACAAAAAGAGGGTACCTTGATCTTGGGAATGCCATATGCCAGGTTCCCCAAATACGACATTTGAGCATACAACCTGACCTCGGCCAGGGACACCCTCCTTAGCAACCTCGAAAACGAATCTCTATCAAACTCGATCCGTTTCTTTTCATCTTCATCATCACCAACTTGACAAGCATCACACCCTTCCTCGTCATCTTCACCATCAGAACCAATTCTCTGATTAATTGCCACAGCGCCCCGTTCCTCCTTCTCTGCCGAAAGGTCAGCACTCCTTTCCTTCCACAGTGACCTCACGTGCAAAATCTTCAACACCCAGTTCTCGCTCTGCCCCACATCCTCCTCCACCTCCACACCAGCCTTCCCTCCGTCTCTATTCATAACACTGCTATTATTCTCAGCAAGAACAGCGTCTTCTACGGCCAACCCATTGTACCTACTGGTGCCGCCACCTTGATTCAGCGGCCAGAGAGATCTCAAGGGAACCTTGAAGGAGAACCTGGAAAATGGCGCCGTCTTCTTCTCCCTCCCCATAGCGCTCACCTGGGACGGCGTCGAACGGGCTTCAAGAGCCCCAGCACCACCACTGCAGACGGAGATGGAGGAGCCCAGCCCCCCATGAATCCCCGTCTTCAAACACAAACTATCCATCATCGAATCAACACTTTCTTCTCAACGCCTAACGTTCCTTAATTCTTTGGTTTTTCAAATTTATGTATTTATTTATAGCACAAAAACGTAAACGTGCACCCACACCCTTTGAACACGGGTTTTTCTCTTTCTTGTTCTTCTTTGCAGAGCATTTAAACAGGTAACCAACCTTCGCCTCCCTTTTTAACGATCTTTCTCGACTCAAGATTCTAAACAATTTTTTGTTTTTTCCTTTTTAAATTATTATTCCGTTTTAAATTACAGGGAAGTTAGGATCATAAAAAAATAAAAAATAAAAAATAAATAGAGATACGACGTCGTAATAATGTCAGCGTGTGCGTTTAGATTTTAGATCTGTCGGGGACGTGGGTGGAGTTTCGTAGGAAAAAGCGCGTAGGCGTAGGTTGGTTCGTCAAAGTTTCTTGCCGGGCTGGGATATCTATCTGTCTGATCTTCACCACGTCAGAGGATGCAGATGAACCGAATAACAACAACTCACCAGTGACGTGTCCCTAAAGCACTTAACAGTTGTATCTCTTCGGTGGACACGTCTTCTGCAGGGATAACTCATACTCGCTTAGATATCGTTTCCAACGCTACACGCTGCATTTCATCAACACGTGTTATTCAAATCAACATATTTTTTACCAAAAAAAATATCTATTTTTAATTTTTTTTTTTTACAAATTCAAAGCAGATCTCATAATAAATAACGAGTAATGCTACTAATCATCTTAATTTTCATCATTTTATAATGTGATATTAGATAATTAAAAATTATTTATTATATTTTACTTATAAATCTATCATCTAATGTCATGTTATGGGATAATAAAAAAATTATAAATAAAAAAATAATAAATAAATTTTTTCATAAATAAAAAGTATTGATATTTTAATTTTTCTTTCATATTTATAATAAGAGTAAAAGCATTTACACCATGTTATTCATGTGATTTAATTTGATTTAGTAGATTAATTTTAAAATTTAATCTTATAAATAAAATCTTATTATTTAAGTGATATGGATAATGTGTTCTACACCAATATTTTGAATACAGTACCGGATGCCGTACCGGTCAAGACACTGGAACGAAATATTTTGATACTGGTACCGATTCGTGTACCGTTTCGAGATAGTCAATATATGGATAAATTATATATATAAATTATATTTCAAAATAATAGTCTATATATGAATAAATTATATATAAATACATAGATATATAAATTATAAATAGTCTAGTCTGAATTGGAGATAAAAAAATGAACTTGTAGTTTAAAAAAAAAAAAATTAAGGGCCACCAGTCCGGTACAGGTATACTATGTGTTTCATACTGGTCGTACCTTAATTTTATACGAAAAATACCGACTGGTACGGGACGAAATTAAAAACACTGTTCTACACACCAACTTAATAATAGAATAAGTCTTATAATAAATCTGCCGATACACAAGTTTATAAGCAATAAAATACTTTGAAAAAATAATTGTATTTAAATGCCTTTACACTACACACCATTTATATGATATAATTTGATTTGAAAGATAAATTTTAAAATTTAAATTTTATAAATTAAACTGTGTCATGTTGATAGTATGTGGTATAAGAAATGATTTGTACAATTCTTAAATAGACAAATCTCGCGTAAGGTTTTATAAAAAAATGTAAAAAAATTATTCTTTATTAATAGGACCTATTTTATGTAAAAAATTTATACGAGATTTATCTATTTAGAGATTATAGTTAATATTCTAATATTACTCGTGTGATATAAAGATGATCAAATAATACCTGTTTCGCCGGTTGGTTTTGGACCTTTGGTTCATGAACTGTAGTTTGCATCAACAGTGAAAAGTAGGACAATGATGTCGTTAATAGGGACTCTTTTGGGAATCGATTTTAGATCATTAAAGCGCCGAGAAAACAACTTCGGCAACATCTATTTTGTGGTCCAAATTCTAAAATCTTCTAATTAATTTTATGTAAACTTTCACTAATGCATTGTTTTTTTTTTAGTCGGCTTTACTTTAATTGCAAAGCGGTCATCGGCTTTCAATGGGTGGGCTTGATTTAGGACCTAAAACTTTGCAGTTTATGGTTGAGAGAATTTAAGTTGGATGCTCCAAAACTCTGTTCCCAAAGCCAGAGGGAACCCACCAGCTGTGTGTCAAGGCTGAAATGAGTCTTCCATCTATTTTTAGGTAGGTAGGACCGTACGGGAGTTCAGCCCATAAAAGCTCTCAAACATAAATTTTGAGTGTTTAAAGTGGTTGGGAGTAGGATGGACCATGAGGACACCATGATTTTCCACATTCCAAATCTTGAATTACAATATTAATATACCAACAAGTTAAGAGTCTTGTACAAGTTTGTTATGATTGGGCTTGTTTTATTCGAGTTTGTCAAAAAAATTTTGCATAATTATATGACGGATACATAAATCATTTCATGTCATGTTATGTCATCTTATCTTATCATTATAATTTTTTAAAATTTTTATATAAAATATAATAAACAATTCAATATTTTCAAATTCTAAAATAATAATAATATTAAATTAGAATTCGTTTGGATAATGAGATGAGATGAGATAGTTTTAGATAAGTTGAATAAAATGTTGTTAGAATATTATTTTTTAATATTATTATTGTTTTGTGATTTAAAAATGTTGAATTATTTATTATATGTTGTGTAAAAATTTAAAAAAATTGTAATAATGAGATAGATGAGATAATTTCTATATCGAATGTCATGTAATTCAACAAAAAAAATTTGACAAACTCTAATAAAACAAGCCCAACCATAACAAAATTGTACAAAACTCTTGTTGGTATATTAATATTGTAATTCTAGATTTGGAATGTGGAAAATCATGGTGTCCTCATGATCCAAGATAAGATGAGACCAACTACTTATTCGAACAGGCCTACCCGTTTGAATAAGTAGTTTAGGCCTGTTCAAATAAGTAGTTGGTCTCATTTTATCTCATCTCAACATTTAAACACTACTTAAATATAAATATTTTTCTATTTTTCTTTCATATTTATTTTATCTAATCGTTACAACTTTTTCAAACTTATCTATAAAGCACGAAAAATAATTCAACTCTTCAAATCCAAAAATAAAAATAATATTATATTTTAACAATATTAATTTTATAATATTTTTATTCAATTTTTTTCTCTCATTTCTCAAAATCCAATAAAAATCTTAACTCAAATTATTTCACAATTATTCACAACTTATCTCACTACTATTCACAAAATTTTCATCTTATTTTATCTTATTATCTTAGAGGAGAAAAAAAATAGACACATGAAACTTATCGAGTGACTGTAAAAATTATGGAATACATTTGATGTATATTTCCATCTTACACTCTCAGCTCTATCAAGAATAATGAAGAATCTATATCCGACTTTTGCTATTCTTCTAGACATCCCACTTAGGTTCATCATAAACAGAGGGATGTCAGGACCGTATTTTTTGGCTGTATTTATAGGGAATGTTATGGAGACTAGAGAATGGGACATATCAAAGTGCAATGAGAAGTGAATGTAGGCAAATATAATATGGATGGCTACATGGAGCCAATTATCTACTAACATCTACTTTCCCATGCTGGGTGGAGTCGGGGCTTCTTTTCATAGCTTAGTAGATATTTGGAGTATTTTAAAATTTGGTTAATAGTAGTAAAATAGTTTGAATTAAGATGTTTTATTAGGTTTTGAAAAAAGTAAGAGAAAAAATTGAATACAAATATTATAACCTTAAAAATCTGTTTGAATATAAAATTTTAATATTATTTTTGTTTTAAAGTTTAAAAAGTTGTATTGCTTTTTGAAAAATTGAAATTAAAAAATATTTTGTGATTGAGTGATATTTGAGAAAGAAATTATGAGAAGTTTTGCAAATTTTATGTCTCATCTCTATGTTCATTTGTCTCTATTGATGACGTGTTTCTTACCCTAGGCAACTTTTCCGACCTGTCCAACAGACTTTCAAGACTCTTAAGGATGAGGGGTGGTGTGTGACAACTCTGATGCCTAAATCAGTATAGAGTTTAAGGATGTCATATGAAAGGAGAAGAATTCAGAGAGTATCTTAAGCTTCCTACATAAGATATATACACACTTATTTCATAACTATTTTATAAGAGAAATGATATTTGTTGTTGTAGAGTGTGCAAGTGTCGCGTAATCTTTTTGAAAAAAAGTGAATAAATATGGGACCCACGTAAAAAAATTAATTTTTTAGAATTTTGCTACACACAATCAATTTTGCGTATTTCTTGAGCACTCAACTTATGTGATTAGCTAAAACAGTTATTTTCTATTAAAAAAAGTGATGCAACCAATTATATTAGTAGATTGCGCAAGTAATACGCAAAAGTGACTGAATATAGAATTTTTAAAATTTTTTAATGATGGACCCTACTCTTTTTCAAAAGGATTATGCGGTGCTTGTGCATGATGGTATCTAACATTACTCATTTTACAATCCATTTAACAATTAGAAAAATTATACTCTTTATCCCTTACATCACACACCAACATGTGATTTGTCATTCTATTTAAACATACATATATGGATATGTAAATACGTGTGTTTAAATAAATAGAAGGAAAAAAATGATAAATCATATATTGGTGTGTGGTGTGAGGATAATGTGTAGCATTTCTCTAACAATTAATGGCTGAAATGAGTCGTCCATCTATCATTTGATGAATTCAACCTCAAGTTCTTCATCAGTTTTGAAAAAATTTGTGCTTGTGACCGCTGATACATTTGCATGTAGCAGCGCTAAATCTCAAGTATTTTGAAAGAGCTATGAGCATTATAAGTGAGAACTATATTAATTGAGAAATAATATTTATAGTTATAGAGTGCGCAAGTGTTGCGTATTCCTTTTGAAAAAAAGTAAGTAAATATGAGACTTACATCACATGAAAAATTTTATTTTTTAAATAGTAGACCCCACTATTTTTCAAAAGAAGTGCATGACGCTTGCACAATCTATAACTCTATCTAGTATTGGTAATTAACAAATAGTTATAGACTTGATTATCGAATCACCTAAATCGGCCCAAACTGATTTAATGATGAGAAATACTTTAGCCACAAAGAGAATACATAAAATTAATCTCATAAACTGACGTGGTTTCATGTGGTTTGTCAGATTGCAGAGTTATTTTTATTGTAAAGTAAATCTAACGGATCACATGAATTCACGTCAGTTTGTGAGATCATTTTTGTATTTAGAGTGGTCTGAAACTGATATTCTAGTGAAAAATGTTGAGAAGTCCTACACGGCTTAGGGACAAACTCATTTTGGGCTTTTTAAGGAGTTACCCCACTCTTCTTATTAGACCTTCTATGGAGAGGAATGAGTATTCTATATGGTATCAGAGCAAGTTAACCTATAATCGATGATGAGCTCCTACGACCTACCCACGATGATGGTACAAGAAATACCGGCTCACACGTGAGGGGGCGTGTTGAGAAGTCCCACGCGACTTAGGGACAAACTCATCCTGGACTTTATAAGGAATTACCTCACTCCTCCTATTAGACTTTTTATTAAGAGAAATGAGTATTTTTATAAAAAAATGGTCGAGTGCAAATGTAGATTTTATAGAGTTGTGGAAGAGAATTACTGAGAGATTAAAAGCTGAAGATATTGAGTTGGTGGCTTATGTTATGAAGACGATATGGTTAAGGAGAAATTCACTAATTTTTGAACAGAGATTTGAGAACCCGAGACAATTATTCAAGGTTGCTAAACAAAATTTTCAAATCAGCCCAGAACTATATGCAGATTGATCATCAACCAAGTACTGCATTGAGACAATAGATAAAATGGAAGAAGCAATGTGGAAAATGTGTAAAGCCAATTGGAATGCTGCTATAGATAACAGGGAAAAGAAGTTGGGAATAGTTATATTAAACGATTCGAAAGGTGAGATTCTATCTTCTTTGTGTTCAAGCTTTAATCATATAATGAAGTCAATTATTGTTGAAGCATGTGCCCTAAGAAGAGCTATGATCTTATGCACAGAATTGAGACTGCCTCACGTGGTTTTAGAAGGAGATGCTCAGGTTATAGTTAAAGTTGCTACCAGTTGTGAAGAAGTCTGCACAGAATATGATGTTTTGATTGAATAGACAAGAAGAATGCTTTGGGAAAGACCAAGTTGGAGTCTCAATTTTACTTACAGAGGGAAACATTGTAGCCCGTAAACTTGCCAAGTTAGCTACATTGCCGGATGAGATTGTATGGATTGCTCGGTTATGAGTGAGAAAACTTGTAATGAAGATTCTATTGAAAAAAAAAGCAAGCTATGATTTCAATTTTTTTTTTTTAAAACGTATGAGCCCAACTGTCTGGGCTCAAATTTATGAATCTCGCAGCTTGGCACGGCCCACCCAATATTATCTTAATTTTTTTTTTCGCCATAATCCCAGTGCCCACTCAAGGTGGATGATATGGGTAGGAGTCGGGATGAGAAGATGTCTATGATGGAAGTATCGTTGTTCTGTAGCCCTAACTTCTCTCTCGCAATCTCTCAGCAATGGTGACCCGTGGGCCAGTTTTTTTTCCTCTTCCACCTCTTTTTCGGCAGCCAAACTGATGGTAAGGGTCTCACTTGTAAGAATTTCACTTGCAAGATTTCGTTAAGCTAGCTTGGTCTTGTTTGATCCTAATCCTTACATGTTTGCTAAATTATGGAAATTGATAGTTTTATTGTGCTGGGTTCAATCGTAGAACTGCATTGGTTGGTTGTTGCGACAGACCGAATTGAGAGTCTGAGATGATCACTAGTTCCGGGGGAGCCTCCTCGAAGTCGAAGGCTGGGTCGTCACAGCCCTCGGAAACTTCGTTTAAGCGCAAACGATGATTCTTTCAGAAAGAATGTGAGTGTCTAGAGATGTTTTTGCTTTGTTGGGTTTATAGGACAGTTTTTTTTTTTTTCATTTTATATGCCTAATTCTTCTTCTTTTGGGTTCTTATAGTGCAGCATATGTTAACCCCAAGGGGTTGGCCAAGTGGTGAAGGACTTGGTCGTGGGGTATCACTCCCGTCTAAGGTTCAAATCTCATGAGTGTAAACAATATTTTGGGGCACACTGTTAACGATTTAACCAGTTCTATGTAGGAAGACTTGGGTGCGGTGCTTGAGACTGTAGTTTATTCTGCAGGAGTGGGTTGAAGGACCCTGCCTTGGAGAGGTTCCCGAGATAAAAAAAAAAAATGCATATTATGTATGGTTTTGGAGATGACCCAAATGTAAGTAGCACCTTCTGTTTGTATAATGGTTGGTGTTTTTAGACTATACCAAGAAAGGTAATCTGATTATTATTATATAATGATCGTTATTGTTTGGTGACTTCGAACCTGTAAGGGACCTGCTGATTGTGCTATGGTTATGGCAACCTATTTTGATATTTTTTATTTCAGACGGCACTCTTGGATTTAAGAACAAATGCAAATTTTCATATGTGAAGATGGTATACATTGCCATGACTTGCTATATTTGTTGTTAGAGGTTGATTCACCTCATCTATCCTCCTGAGAGTTTGGTTTCAAACCTCAGTTCAAACAATGATGTCCTAAGCGGTCTTTGGTATGTAAATTCTTGGTATAAGAAAGAGATTTCAACTTAACTTGGCTCTGAAAGAATGATCCGATCGTCCATTTGCTACCAGTTATCTTTGCTACTAAGATGGTAATATACTCCTAGTCAGCCTATTGGTTTTAGGAATTGAAGCACCAAGTCGGAAGGCAAGAGTCAAGATAATATCATAGCAAAAGTTACATAAGCTAATCAAATGAAAATGGGTTTGCATTTTCATAGGTTTGCGCTGTGAGATTGAAAAGAAGATGTGCATAATTCATCACATTTTGCGGCAGACCTGTAGCAACAGCTTATGGCAGTGTCTCATGGATTATTGGATCCACAGCTAACTAAAACTACTAGAAAAGACCTCCATGGACTCTTTTATATTAGGCATTACATGCGATACATTCATCTCATTTGTCCATGATTTGATTACTGAAATGTTCTGCCCTTGTTATCTACACCTCATTGAACAAAAAGGGTGCCTGCCTTTTCCTATTTTTACTTGCTGCATTTTTTAAAAAAGTTGTGTAATGAATCCAATATTATTTACATGGAATTCTCTGATTATAAAGAATGCAAGGTGTAATGACGTAGAGTATCCAGTGTAAGCAATGTTGTATTTTTTATTGTACTAATATAGATGTCTGTTATTCCATTATCAGCCGCTTCTAGAGAATGTGGCACTTGTGGAGGACATTGTTTTGGAGTGTATCACCGACCTGGTAGGTACATCTTTGGTATTCGTTACTTCTTACTTTTACGTTAGATGTGATGGGGGATATCATGCTTTTAAATTTTCTGTAGGTTGAAGATATTAAAGCCCAAGATATTAAATCAAAGAGGGGGAAGCTATCAGTTGAAGATTTCCTGTATCTGATACGCAAGGTACCTTGATTAGTTACCATTTCACCATACAACTTCACTTCACTGACATTAAAAATTTCATTATGACTACAATTGGTCTGAGGCATACCATCCAGCAAGCTCACTTTGCTAGAACATTTGCTACACAAATGCATCGTAGAGCTACTTTCCTCTAGATGGAATGCCACTTTTTGGTGCAGGTTGGGTCTGTTGGTCTCATATATATCTCATGCAATTTGTGCCTCAGCCAACAGCACTAATACGCTTCATTTTCTTTTTCTATTGAAAGTAAATAACCTACATGAAAACAATTTTCTTGTCCTTTTTTGGACGAGAAAAGCTTTAGTTAACTTTATAGTCTTGAGACGTTTGATGCCTTATCTTGCTTTATACTCGTGGGATATAGACTACTGCAGAATGTTCTTGCGCAAAGTTTGTTATTTTATTTGATAGTAAACAAATGCCGATCTGACCTGTTCATCCTGCAGGACTTGCCAAAACTTAACCGCTGTACAGAGTTGCTTTCTATGAAAGAGGAGCTGAAACAAGCCAGGAAGGTTTTTGAGGAAGATGAATAAAACTAGATCGGTTTGTGTGGTTGTTTTATTCTACTTGCATCTGTTCATACTTTCTGGTATGGTAAGATTTTATGGCAAGAGTGGACCACAGTAATTTTTTGGCTTACAATAGCTAATAGAAAATGGCTTACAATATATGAATCTTCCATAAAACAAACAAGATTTGGTTTTTTAAAAAAAAATTCAAGACCCTTTTTTTCCCCTTTTGGCAACAGGAAAGTCTTTATTTGAGTGAACCAGTGACCAATAGTAATTTGGAAGATGTACAAGTCGGTTTAAAAAAACCAAACCATTATTCAGCATCTGAAACAAATTCTGCTTAATTAAACCTAAAAGTTTGAGTGGAAGGAGGGCCATAACCATAGGACCTCAGGCCAGCAGCAGTGATCTCTTCCGGCAATAAATTGTTGAAGAAGTTGGAATCGGCTTCAATTTCCTGAACCTGGGCTTCACGCGCAATAGAATTGAGAACTGCAATTTCAGCTTGGGTTTTAGCTAGCTGGCTTTCTGCAATATGTATTTGTTGATGTAAGTGAGAGATGATTCCAACACATCCATAAACAGGGTCTTGAATACGACATTTTGCTTCCGAATACAAGGTATCGGCCGTTTGAGCTCGGAGATGTGGTGGCAGTTTCTGATTCGAGTAAAGAGCAATGAGCAGAAAAATAGTAACAAATCCAATCGTATAGTTTTAGAGTTACAAGAAAAGAGATAATAGAGATTCATTTGAGATATTACCTGGAGCATCTTTCCAACATTACTAGCACCATAGATTCTGTGAACGCAAGCGAATCTTTGAGGATCATTGGGAGGGAAATAGGGAGATAAAATGCAATGTGAAGGGCATCTTCTTCTCAAGTATTTGCAAGCTGCACAACGACCAGAGATCATGGTTCAAATCCTTCAAATAATCTAACAAACCATATCACCCACACCCACAAAGATTTTCTTCAATATTTTTGCTACTTTGGATGATCTAATGGAGATTTTGGTGATCTATTATTTGTCCAGAATGTTAGGGAGAGAGTATTTGTAATAAAACTTGTAAGCCCAACGGCTAGTATTTCTTTCAAAATGTAGATTATAAGAAAGGAAAGCTTTTGATATGGTAGGAATGGACTATGACCAATTATAATTTCACCTCTCCCCAAAATAGGGATTTGGCTTACCATATATGAATCCTCCATTCAAACAAATTCGTTCCAACTTTGTTCTCAACCGCAGGAAGACCACCATCTTCCTCCAAAATCATCAAACCCATCATCCTCCACTAGTCCAAAACCCCCCCTGAAAACTACGAGCACCAGACCTACACAGCGGGTAGCACTGTCGGGGGCACCTATGCGGGCTGTTGCGTGACGAACACAAGCCATACTGCATAGAGCGCGCTTCCTTGCGTCCCATGCACTAGCTGTTGAGACATGAGACAGAGATGTGGATGAAATAATCAGCCATTTCTTATGCTGTTCCTGGAACTGCTTTTGACGTGTTTTGAGATACCGAAATGCTGATTTTGTCGAGTAAAACAACTGAAGAACACCCCGAACAATATTGTTCCTGACAGTTAAGTTTGACGAGAATAAGCTGATGCTTATGTGCAATTGTGCATGCAGGCTTACCTCAGTTTTTGCCCTTAAAAACTCAATTATATTTATTAACTCCAGTCTCGACTTTCGCACCATCTTTCTAGACAGAGAAGGCTAATATCTTATAAGAAAAAATCTACTCAACCTCCTACTATTCACACACACTCCACACTCCATCTTTTTTTTAATTTTTTTTTAATTTTTTTTATCAAATATATTTTTATATGAATAGTGAAAAAAAATTATAAATAGTTTTAAAAAAATAAATTCAAAAAAAAATTTAAAAAAATATTAAAAAATATTAAAAAGTGTGGAGTGTGGAGTGTGAGGAGGTTGTGTAGCAAAACTCATCTTATAATACGTCCAAACTCTATTGGTTATGTGTGAATTAAGTCTTTTTGATACAGAAACACTTTTAGCCTATCTCATCTCATCATTACGACTTTTCTACATTTTCATACAAAAGAATAAACAAATCAACTTTTTCAAATCTCAAATAATAATAATAACAAAAAATAATATTTTAATAATATTTTATTCAACTTATAAAAAATATCTCATCTAAAGATGAGTCACCTCGTCCCGCACCATTCAGATAGTAATTTTAATCTCATCTCGTCTTATCTCATTATCTAAACGAATCCTAAATTAGCTTACTCCTTAGCAACTGGCACGTAGATATTTTGGAAGGTGATCTTTTGTGACCATAGTATATATTATGTATGATATGGACTTGCTTGTTCTTTGATAAAATTTTGAAATTGAAGTTTTTTCTTATCAAAATTATCTTCAAAGTCAGCACTTCCATAACCAGAATGCAAAGAGATCAATGCTCGCTCCATCGGTAAATTTAGTACCTTTCCATTCCTATTATAGTTCCCCTTAAAACAACGAGAAACTATGCCGCTAACGAGGGAAAACTGGTATGCCAAATGGCTTCAATGATTACAGCAAAAACATCTTAGAAACATACTAAAACAATAATATCATCATCATGTTACAATGGGTATATCTTTGAACCCAAACAAAAACATTTCACCTATAACCAAGAACTTCTTTGATCTTCGTCTTCTGGTCCTCTTTTAGAGTTGTTGGGAATAAAACCTCAAATGTTACGTAAAGATCACCTTTCTTTGTGCTAAAGTGCAACGGCATCCCCTCCCCTTTTAACTTTCTCACTTCCTTGGGCTTAGTAATTCCCTGAGCAGTTAAGGCAGTCATGTCAGGCAAGTTGCTAATAGGATTTTCTTCCACCCACTCAGCTACTGTTTTAGTTATATAAAATGAAGCTAGATGATATGATCTTCCTTACCTTTGTACTGATGTCAACCGAATGGTCATCGAGATGTTTGATGCTCTTCTCAAAACCAACTAGAGCTTGAACCTGGAAAAGGGTTAAGAAAATCAGCCCCACATGATTATAAGGACTTGGCATTTTAAGAGGATAGAATTGGGTAAAAGAAATTGTGAAATGAGAATGCCCAAGTCTGATGTTTGCTCAGACTAGCTACAACTATTATACCAAGCAGAAATTTATCAAAAACCCGAATCAGGTTTCTTTAGGCTCAGTAAACCTAACACGCATCTTCCCCCCTTACTTTCTTTGTTCTCTCTATTTCAAGAATTCAAATTATGATCCTAACTCTCGTTTATAGTCTCCACAAAAGACCTAAAAATTCATTTTGGACTGGAAGTTTGAGAGGTCTCAGGTATGCCATGCAATAAAATGATAGATGTAGATGGTCTTAACACTTCAAAATGAAAAGGTTAACTTATTGTAATAGTTACCAGTGTTATGGTGACAGTTGTGTGCAAGTCATTGCCTTCTCTTCTGAAGCGACCATGGGGTGCTGTGCAGATGCGAAACTGCCCAAAAATTGGTACATATTGTCAGTAGACAGTAGATGCAAAATACCAATCCATAAACCATTGTTAAAGAGCTAACCTTTAAATCTCCAGCTTCTCCATCTATTATAGGCTCACCATCTTCATAGAAAACAACCTCCTGAGAAAAGCATCTAAATTGTTATTGTGCAATCAAATATCATATTCACAACAATTATCATATCCACAAAAATTATTAATTAAGAGTAAGCTTATACAGCTGTTCTCTGCTTCCAGATTAGTTTGAACACAACTGTGATTTTAAAAGAGAAAAAAGGAGGGGGGGGGGGGTAACATGAATATCATGGCTGATGATATGCAAGAGAAGTACAAACTAAAGATTGTAAAGTTATTGATCTTAACTAAATAAAGCCATAACAAAGTTTAAAATTGAAAAATCTAAAAGCATACTTGCCCATCCTGCATCCCTTTCTCAATGTCAACAGTGACAAAATATCCCTCGCGTACATATTTGACATTTGGGCACTGTTCACAGACCTGACAATGCAAAGCAAAAAAGGAAATAATGAAGGAAAGAACATCCAAGGGATAGTGGCCAACCAAGAGATGGAGACAAAACAATCACAAGTGATTATGCCACTGCAGTGTACAAGAACATAATTTGAAGCTAAACAAAGGTATCAACCGTAGCCAGAAAAAAAAAAAATCAGTAATGCCGTCTGCAAACTAGATATAAGGGAAAACAATGGGAAACAGGGGAAACACTTCAAAAGACTTTCTTTGAAGAATTGTTAGAGCCATTGTATATGTAACATACAGGTCCAAATTTAGGGCTTAAAACTAGTATTATTTTATTTCTATTATCATTTTAGGAAATATGCTAACAGATAAATTAAAACAGTGATTCCTTCCCTATCAAAACCTTTGTATAGATATCCATTAGGTTCCCATATTAGATTAGTTTTCTAGTTTGAAACTAACTCCAACCCGACTCTTCAAAATCCTCTCAGAATCCATATCCTCGTAGGAATAATTTCCTTAAGTGTAGCCAATGTCGAACACTAGCATAGCTATTGAGGAATCACGCCACTCCCCTCCCCATCGTCTATAAAATCCCACGAAAACCCTCTGATTTAAACAGACAAAAATATCTAAAGGAAAAACACACTTTCACATAAGCCTTATTCTCTGCCCAGCCATCGTCTATAAAATCCCACGAAAACCCTCTGATTTAAACAGACAAAAATATCTAAAGGAAAAACACACTTTCACATAAGCCTTATTCTCTGCCCAGCCACCGCCGACCACCCTAGGACGTTGGAGAACCATTCACGGTGCCAGAAACTGCCGGCCAACCTAGCCCCGTCGCACCCACTCCCTCAGGTAAGCCACTGCCGTCGCGCTCACCCTCTCGGTGATTTAAGTTTTCAATTCCTTCTCTCTCTAAACTCTCTCTCTCTCCCTCTCTCGGTGTCACACCACCATAGGGACCTCTGAGTTGCGCCGCTGGTCACTCCCAGCCACCTTGAGCCACCGCGCATCAGCTTTTTCCTCTCGGTGAGTTGCCCCTTCCGTTGCACGATGCTTCTCTCAGGAGCCTTTCTTTCCCAGCCCTTAGGGCTTTTTACATTACTGAAGTTAAGAGTGGGCCATGGGCCTTAAGCCATTTGGCCAGGAGCCTTATAAACTCTAAGAAGGCCTAATTTCTACACGGGCCATGTTATAAGCTGGACCCAAATTGTAATGGTCCCTAGAAACTGGTTTATTATTTAAGTAGACTGTTTTCTAATGTGGGCTTAATAATATTATCACATAAAATGCTTTTTTTATTTTTATTTTTATGATTTTTAAATTAGACCAAAGTTTTATTTGAATCTATTTGTAACCCCTAAACTAGTTTTTCAGAAAATGCTCAAGGAAGTGAAACTTATAACACTGGGTATTAATACATGGTGGGCCTACAGTATTATTAAACCTAGGTTGTGAAATCATTACATTGCTATTTTATAAAATACATAATATGTAGATATTTCCTACTAAATTATATTTAAAGGACTAGATATGTATTATTGTTTTAATAGCCATATAATAGTGATATTAGTAATCAATGAATTCAGTATATAGCTAGATATTTTATTAGATTTAAAGTTTATGATATGTGCTCAAGTGGGAAGGATGTTAGGACACTTTTTCTAGAAAATTAGTAACGTCAAGTAACTCGTATAGCTAACGCGCTACCACTTGGAAGCAGCGCTAAGAGGTAAATAGAATGATCATATAAATGCATGCGTACTGTGAATATTATAGTTGTATGAAAATATGATGTGCTTATAATGGTTGCCTACGCTACGCTAAGAGACAAGTCAAGGTTAGATTTCCTTTCACAATCTTTGATGAAATATGAGATTATGCTTGAATGAATGAATGTTACTAAAATCACATGAAAGCCATGAGATGTTCATGCAGTAATTTAAGTCTAGTATGCCATGTAATAGAATAGCTAGATTATGTATGCCATGTTCATGTAATACTTAGATGATGTATGCCATGTTCATGTAGTACTAAGATCATGTATGCCATGGAATGTCATAAAATGCTCAGATCATGTTATGTCATGTCACGTTATGCTATGCCATGTACAAGAAAAGGCCATGTTATGCTATACCATGTACAAGAATATGTCATGTCATGTTATGTCATGAACAAGAATATGCCATGTTAGAAAAGTTCATGAAGCGTAATGAATTCTCATGCATTAAGAAAGATAAGAAGTTTCAAGACAATGCCACGGACTCAAGCGTGGTTAACCACAAATAAAGTAAAACACGGACTCAAGTGTGTTTCACTCCATGTTATGACAATTAAGTGAAACACGGACTCAAGTGTGTTTCACTTCATGTTGTGCCAATTGAGTGAAACACGGACTCAAGCGTGTTTCACTCCATGTTATGCCAGTTAAGTGAAACACAGACTCAAGCGTGTTTCACTCCAGGTTATGCAAGTTAGGTGAAACACGGACTCAATCGTGTTTCACTTCATGTTAAGACAAGATAAACAAGTTATTATGCATTCACGATACATGTTGCCATGATAATGTATGTTTCCACTCACGTTAATGATGAATAGATATGCTATGTTAATCCATGACGATGTGTGTATGTATGAAGAGTCTTTAGAAATTAAATCTATGCTAGGCTAAATTATATTTTACGGTATGATGTGTTACTTACTGAGTATTCGACTCATTTTGTTTGTCTTTCTGTTTTCTTCTATGTCTAATTGTCACAGATGGTGATTATGATGACGCAGAGTTGGATGGTTAGGAGTATATCTAGTACAAAGACTTAGGAAGGAATAAGTGATATTCACACAAGAATTAGATTTCTTTTATATCATTCATAGGATTAATTTATGTTCTTTTACTTTACGTTCAGTTTTCGAGACAATCATGTTCAATTCAGTTTTAATATTTTGATGCTTTTCAATAAATGAGGTATTTCAGGATATGAATTTTAGTAATATCTCTAGCCTACGGGAAGGGGGTGTTACAGTATACCTGCTCAGTCATCTGTTGGAACATCCCTGGACCAATTTGCTTGTGATATACCTCATTTCTACAGTTGCAGCGTCTCTTGCCTGGGGCTGGCTTTAAAATGTTTTTCTCCCTCCAAACCTGAAAAATCACAGATAAAAGATCATTTAAAAGAAGAAAGCACCGCTTAACCATTTGTAAATAATTGTTTGTTTTAACTATTTTTACAAATTAAGTCACGACACAAAGAGAACTACTGGGCCAGCTCAAAAAATGAAATTGAAGTTGATTTGTAAAAAAAAAACCCACTAGAAGATGTGAAATGAGATTATGCGCATGTTTGGACACTACGAGAATTATCAAAATTCTCAAAACTTCACATAATTTCATTCACAAATATCATTCAAATACAAAACACTTTTCAAATCAAATTTTCAAAATTTTCCTCTCATCTAATCATTACCTAATCATTATTCAAACACAAAAACTAATACAACTTTTATAAACTTCAAAACAAAACACAAAAATCAATACACTTTTTTTTTAATAACCATGGGTGTTTGGAGCTGCTTGCGCACACCTCGACTAATTCCATAGGACCTTAAAGTTAACGACCACATAAACCTCCAGTGACCCTAAGGGGACTTGAACTGGTGACCATTGAGGAGCGAACCCAAGGTCGGACCAGCTGAACTACCCCTCAGGGTTCAAAACAATACACCTTTTAAAAACTTCAAAACAAAAATAATATTAAAAAATTAAATTCAAACAATTTTTTAACTTTATAATATTTGTATTCAACTTTTTCTTACTAGTGTCCACACATGCCCTAAAAAGGGGATAGAAACCAAACAATAGCACATAAAAAAATGTAGTACTTGATTCTTGGGGTAAATGCAGTTCAGTGATTTCCATTTTAAAATTCTTAGATGGGGAGGTCATGAATACTGGTTACTAGTTTGATGATTCCCATAAAATATTTCTCAGGACTGGTATGCGCTTGCTTAGTTAGTTCTTTCAGCCATGTCTGGCTATATAGCCAATGTCACAAAAGATTTCTTTTGCTTGAGGACATACATGCTCTAAATTACATATCGAACACAAGATTACCTTCAATGATCCTCCCATATATAAATCTTCCAAACTTGCATCCAAGTCAACAATCACATCGTCACCTTTAACAACTTTTTCTTCTTCATCCTCTGCTTGGCCCCCACCAAAAAACCTAGAAGACAATCTCACGTCAGTAATAAAGAGACAAGCACATGGTTGACGCATGCTACACAAGATATAAGGAATGCCTCTACAATGAAAAAGGAAATCAATCTGCCAAATCAATTCTGATTGTTCACTATACTCCTATGATAATCTCACCACCACAATAAACTTTCTTACACCTACAATAATAACTTTCCAAGTGAAGTCAACGACAACAATGGTCCACGTAAAATAACAGATATCGTAAACTCACCCTGAACCTAATAGATCAAGTAATGCTATAGCAGATCAAACTTTGAGGGCCATCCTTTCATTTTTAATTTTCTCAAATGCCAGCCAACGATAACCATTGAAATACCAATAAATTAGTTTTATGCTTTTAGCATGTATATACAATACACCACAAAAAAAAAAAAAAAAAAAAAAAACAAAAACCACCAAAAAGACGAACACTGATCCTTTTCACAACTTCAACAGAGATTCAATCCAAGTTTTCCAAACCTCCACTTCCAAAAAAATTCAACTTTATTACCGAGCATTCAAAATTTCAAAAAGAAAAAATGTACTTAAAAAGAAAGACTCACTGGCTAAAAATATCTTGGATGTTCATTCCACCGCCACCTCTGCCTCCCCCACTAGCTGCATGTTGTTTCAGCCCCTCTTCCCCATACTTATCGTATATATTTCTCTTCTCGTTATCCGACAACACTTCGTATGCTATCAATAAATAATAATCATTGTGAAGAGACTAATTATCAGCACGTACTACGTAAGGAATCAAAGAAAACAACTAGGATTGATTAAAGATTTTAATAAAAGCTTTGTTTTTAGTAAATACCGTTGCTAATTTCGGCGAATCGCTTATTAGCCTCCTCATTTCCCTGGTTCTTGTCGGGATGGTACTTCAACGCGAGCTTTCTATACGCCCTCTTGATCTGGTCGTCCGAGGCACCACGCTGCACTTGCAGTATATCATAGTAGCTCTTCCTGGCCGGAAAACCAAGGAAAATTTAAGCATCGCAACAAAACAATTCATCACACTAGCATTTGAGAGAGAGAGAGAGATGACGTCCAACCCTGCAATGGCGGCGATAGCGTAGCACAGAGCGCAAAGGAGGAATAAGAGCTTTGTCCTTCGATGCGCCATAGGGAGCTGTAGAGATCGAGGGAAGAGTCGGATCCCTGTGTGTGGTTCGGCACTCTGGCACTTGGCGAGAGTTTTTCTGGAGTCCCTCTGAGAGAACTGGGCGGACCCAAAAGACGGAACCTACGCTTTGCAACGTGTTGTTGCCAAAACTGTCCAATGAGAAGACGCTCTATGTTGTTCAAGCCAATCGTTATTTGCCACGTGGATAGCTGTTTCTTTCCTCGTTGCTTCCTGCCCAATGGGAAACTAGTAGGTCTTCTTTGACCTGACTTGTCTTTTGGGGTCTTGAATGGGATCGGCCGTGAAACTTACGGCGAAGCAAAAAGAAAAGAGGGGGGAGGAAGCCCGAAGACATAAGGCCGAATAATGGAGCTGGGCTAAGGCCCAATACAACACGAAAATGGCCTTTAATTTTGGGCCTTTTCACTATTCTAGCTAGAGCATATAACATATGAACCAAAGCCCATAAGAAAATGGATTATTGTTACTACAAATTAAAAAAAAAAAAAAAGAAGAAAAAGAGAAGAGATAGACAAATATGAAAAAAAAATATACAAGAACTTGTTTAGAATGTGAAGTGAGACATAGTATTTAGTACTTGTTATTAAATGATTATATTTTTCAATATTTTCCACATTGGTTTCACAAGAGCAAGTTAAGAAATATTGATAAACAAAGGCCATGTTTCAAAATAATCTTCTCATTATCTTAAGAGTAAATACAGTTACAACTCATACACAATTTTAAGACGGTTAACCTTAAGATAATAGTTTGTTCACTTTAACTCAAACATATGATTTGACATTCAATAGTTCAAAAAGACAAGAAAAAAAATTAATTTTTAAACACTGATTGTGGGCTCGTTTGGATAGTGAGATGAGATGAGATGGTTTTAGATGAGTTGAATAAAATATTGTTAGAATATTATTTTTTAATATTATTATTGTTTTGAGATTTGAAAAAGATGAATTGTTTATTATATTTTGTGTGAGAATTTGAAAAAAATTATAATAATAAGATGAGATGAAACCATCTTTATATCCAAACAGGACCTTAAAGTTGTATATAAATAGTAACTCTATCAATTTTGTTATCTTAAATCTTAATCGCGGTTCTTAAATAATGTTAAGAATGTAAATATATATTATTTTAAACTTCAAATTTAATATGTTAGTTGTGATAAATATTAAGATGATAACTATTTGAGTTTAAAAGTGACAAATACTGATCTAGAAAAATTATTAAAAGAAATATAGCTGATAAATTACTCGAAAAGTATAGAGGATCCTACTCTTTTTGTCTTTTTGTTTCTTTCCCTCTTTATTGCCTTGCTGTTTTCGTGGGCCGGGAAATAAGAATATGATCACTTTCTGAACTGGTCCAGCCTCCAGGTATGCCAACAACTTCAACTTGGTGGCTGCATTTATAAGTTGATAGCCGAGTACATTTTCATTAAAAAAGTGGTTGGATGGTAGTCAATCTATTAGGGCAATTTTATTATATGAATGGAAATTTACCCATCTTTCCACTCGCATGCGCATTTCTCACCCAGATCGAGCATAATACCACTGTTTTAATTAAGTTATACATAGTGAAAAAGAGGTGCGTTTATCATTGATCCACCTCCATCATCGATGGCATAGGCTACCCAAGACAGTATTGACTACACTGCTCTTGAATGATAGAAGAGCATCAAGTTGACCTGAATGATCTATTAGTATATCTTTCACAAGAATATTGTAATTGTTTTTGCAATTCCTTTCATGGATCAGTTGCTTATAAAGTTTCAAAAGTACCTCAGCACTACCTCAAATTAACAGTGGTACGTAGATACGTTAATTTGCAAGGCTGTTCTCCTTCCCTTACAGCCACGTACAGCAGTGCATGCAGAGTTGCCTCGCGCAAGAAATTTAATAGCATCCATTACTCTTACAAGCAACCCCA
Organism: Cyclocarya paliurus; assembly: GCA_029856935.1. Taxonomy (NCBI): domain Eukaryota; kingdom Viridiplantae; phylum Streptophyta; class Magnoliopsida; order Fagales; family Juglandaceae; genus Cyclocarya; species Cyclocarya paliurus. The sequence goes on from CM056949.1 coordinate 12,712,300, forward strand.
ATCCCAAAAAGTACAAAAGTAAACGTAGCCAATATATTGGCCGCAGGCCGACTCCACAGAGATCCGTGGGGGAAGACTCACTGAAGAGACAAAAGAACAGCCTGAAGGCTATATATATACACACTATTGGCAATGGTTTAATCAAAACCGAAGCTAAAATTTGGCTGAAATTAGAGATTTTGCCTAAAGCTAAAGTCATTGAATATATTAATTCACATTGGATTATCTATCCTAAAGTCAAAATATTAATATAATATTATATATTTTAATAATAATTTTTTTAATTTTTTTTTCATATTCTACAACTACATTAATTATATGTTAATTAATAATTTAATTTTTAATTAAATTATTGTTTTTCAACTATTTTTTTCTCAACCTAATTATCCAACAAGCATATTTTACCAACCCTTCTTACATCCAACAATCACATATATAATTTTTGAATGAACAAACACATTTTGCCAACCTTTCTTTTACCCAATAAGCACATTTATAATTTTTGAAACCATCAAACACATTATGCCAATTTTTTTTCTACCCAACAATCACATCTAAAACAAATTTTGAACAATCACAATACAAAACAACCTAAAGAGGTTTTGAACAATACAAACAAATTCTAAAAAGCCAAGCAAACAAAATAAAGTCCAGCCGAGAGAGAGGTTTTGAACAATGACATAGAAATCGAGCAAATCCCAAAACATAGAGCAACTCCCAAAATAATCACATATGCTTTCCCAACCACCACAGATTCATACTAGTTTCGAAAATCAAGCAAACAACACTTTCCATAGAAATTGAAAATAGAAGAATGGTCACAAAAATTTACCCTTGTGAAGTACAATGGAAATTGAGGGAAGAGAGATTTGGAAACTAGTCTAGGGCAAAAATTGACTAACCAGAATCTGGCGTTCATAGTTGTTGTTGTTGTTTTTTTTTTTTTCCTCTTGCAATGGTTGAAGATTGTCCCTGTCAAGTGTTCCTCGGCTGAGAGAGAAAATGAAACTAAAAAAAAAGAAACCAAAACTGAAGAAAAAGAAAAAACAGAGAGTAAGGGAGGGAGGGAGGGAGTGTTTAGTGAGGGAAGAAAGAAAGTGAGAGAGAGAAGAGAATCGAGAAAACGGGTTATGCAAATCGAAAAAAGGGGTTCAGAGAGGGAGAAAAGAAGAGGAAATGAAAGGGGGCGTCGGGAACAATGTTTTGAATATCGTATCGGATTCCGTACCGGTTGAGTCACTGGAGCGAAATATTTCGGTACCGGTACTGTTTCATGTACCGTTTCGGGATAGTCAATATATGAATAAATTATATATATAAAAATTATTTTTCAAAATAATAGTCTATATATAAATAAATTATATATAAATACATAGATATATAAATTATAAATAGTCTAGTCTGAATTAGAAGTCAAAAAATGAGCTTGTAGTTTGAAAATATAAAAAAAAAGCTGAAATATCGACTGGTATTTCAGTTGATACGAAACATATGGTGTACCTGTACCGGTCTGGTGGCCGGTACGGAAAATACCGGCCGTACCGACTAGTACGATACGGTATTCATAACCTTGGTCGAGAATTGAAAAAAGAAAGAAAATGTTTTTGCGACTGTGAAACAAATTTTAAAATAAAATGTGTTTTGGTTATGAACAATATCACGCCAAACTTGGAAAAGATTTTGGATTAACTATAGATCAAAGGTAGAGTTAAGGAGTTTTGACTAATCTAATACAGATCATTTCATCGATATTTAGGCAAAATTTAGATATACACTAATATTTAACTAAGTTAATACCAGTGCTATTAAAAGTAAATATATGCCTAGCTACCTTTAATTGTCCTGGTCCATTATATTCTTAAGAATAATAAATGTTAAATTTACAAAAAAATAAAATTATAAAATTTCACTATATCAATATATATATATAAAGTGCAAAATAATAACAATAATCAATAAAAATAAATAAATAACCTAATAATTATTCAATCTCCCCTTGTACTCCACCACCATTGCATTAATTAATCTGCACACGTACGCTTGCAGATGTCATTGGATCTTGGAACGTAATCTTTGGGGAACCCTAGCTCTGAATTAACGAGGCTCCGATCCCTAGCTACAAGTAATGGCAATGGTGGTGGAAGGGCACGTCAAAAGTCATCGTCACGTACATGTAGTGAATAAATAGAGTACTCGTTTTCTTAACTTGTAGGGAAAAAAAAAACATTCCTATTGTATGCATTATTCCTTAGTATTATTGATTGCTCATTAGTTTGCTTTTGGAATGGATTGGCTTGCTGATCATGAAATTCAGACCGATCGAGGAAATTCGGTAGTTCCTAGAATGGTTAGTCATGTACCTTAACATTTATTTTTCAGAAGATCAAGTCATAAGTCCTAATAAATATAGTAAATGGAGTACTTAATTATTTATAGGCAGGCGATGTTTTTAAATATTCTAATTAACAAGGAAGAATTATGAGTAGGAAGCTCATTCATAATTACAAGTATGGGGTTCTGATTCCCAGATATTTAGAAAAATTACTAAAAATAAAGAATAAATGCTTTTATACACACACACACATATATATATATATCAAAATGTTATGATCTTGTCTAAATTAAAGGTTAATAAAAAAAACACATCACATCTCTTGTATATGGATCACGTTGGATAGTTTCAAATGGTGTCATGAATAAATCACATGACTCACGTCAATCCTTAATAAAAGAAGTAATAACAAACTAGAGTGAAAAGAGTAACTCCCCACAGGTGGGGATGGACGTACGAGGATTGGCATTCCAAGCCACTCTTTGGAAAAGTGGCGGAACAAGAAATTTTATTTAGGGGGAAACTTTTGTAACGTGTGACACGTTCATTTATATAAAATAAAAATAGACAAATATTAATATTAATTTCATGAAAAACTTATAATTATATTTAAAAGTAAGATCTCAATATATAAGTTGTTATATACATGTAGAAATAAAATTGTTAAAATATTAGTTAACATATATTTCAGATTTTTGACGATAGTATTTTATAGAATAAAATTCATCAGTTATTATATTTGTAATATATTACTTAGAATTTATTTCTTCACATAAACTATAAAATGATTATTTAAAATCTTAACTTTCATTATAATACGTAAGCTAGTTTATCAAATTTTATATCAAATTAGTTCGACATATATTACACATCCTAAAAGATAAGAAAATAAAAAAAAGGTGATGGATGATCCTCCTCTTTTAGTCAGCACTAGAACTTTAATTTCTTTTTCGTTGCTAGGTTGGGCGGAATCTCTGGTACGTAAACTTTTAATTGTATTTAATTTGATGTAGACTTGCAGTAGTACTCGGGATTGCTTGAGTAAAGGGCATATATATAGTTGATGAGGAGGTACATTGCTTGGGAACTTAGATATGATATATATTCTTCTAGGTACGACGTAGGTGTTGGTACGTATAACGTAGGTGACCAAGGGCATTGAGTTAATTATGAAGAATATCATGTATATAATAAAGTAGTACTTATAGTTTTATGATCTATTATTAGTTAGGATATCACATGTCATGATCGGGTGAACGCTGAAGATGTACAGTTCTCCGCAAGGCTTGATCATTTTATTTTCCTTTCTTTGGGGAGCAAATTAAGCTACAGTTTTCATGGATACAAGTAACTTAGCTGCTTTTAGAAGCAACTAGCTAGCTAGTGAGCTATATTCTCAGAAGAAAAAACTTGTTTATCATCCATTTTACTACCAATTTCTCATCATCTCTTGACTTTGCATCAAATAATTGATTTACAAATAAAATTTAGGAAATTATCTCCAATCATTTAAAAGAAGTGCTTTAGTTAGAAAAAATATTTTATAAAAATAAACCTAAAAATAAATTGACGTGAGGAGGATGTGTTTAATCACATGACAGCTAGGAGAATATTAGTAAAATGAATAGTGAGCAGAATTGCTCGAGGTTCCATAAAAAAAACGCATCAAGAAATTATCACCGCAAGTTATTAAGGTTGAAATATGATCTTAATTACACGACTTACCAAATAACATCAATTATTGTAGCTTAGACTTTCTTGAAACCCGAATCATAATTTGTTAAAAATGAAACCCTCATGTTCATGTCATATTTTGTACACTTTTGGGCAAGGTTCCAGCAATTAGATTCTTGAGTCTTTCATGTGTACACTTGAGAAAACACAGAGAGTGGGCGGCCTTGGTGAAGGTCGGTGAGTCTCCGAAACTAAAGTCGGTATATCTCCTTAATAGTTTGTGCGTGAGTTTTTAGGAATTAGAGAGAGTTCTTCGTACATCAGGATTGGCTTTTACACTATGTTTTTGAATGGGGGCAGCTCGTACCTAACTTCGAGGAGCCCATGTCCCTTCAACTGTTCGCTTAGTCAGAATCCTTTAATGTGGCGTGGCTTCTGAAGTGGCATCATTAATACGATGTAGAGTCCAAAGAGTGGTGCCATTAATGCGGCGTGACTCCCTGACTCACTTTACTCTACAGACGTACCTCGTTAAGCCCCCCATGCCTGCTGTCAGGAGATCAAGGGTTTCCCATTAATGCGGCGTGACTCCCTGACTCACTTGTTTTTGCAGGTTTCCAAGGGTAGGGTGTCATCGGGGAGGTGTCAAGGTGGTGAGTCCCCTCTGCCCCTACCGTATGCTTTCCTCACACGTGATTTGCTTCGTGGGTGAATTTTGCTCATGGGCTGAGTATTTTGCAAAGGCTCACTAACTCCTTTTAGAGGAGAGTTGTTGGGCTTGGCCAGGCTATCTGACTTACTTCCCCAATGGTCCCTTGTGGTTGTTGTACAGGCCTTCTTTTTCGTGCTATATATTTTCCTGCAATCTCTACTGTTAAGATCTTCTTCCCTGGAAGTGGGCGGATATTACTCCTTTGGCTCCTCTACGTGTCAAGTTCTGGGCTCTAGATTATGCCCGTATGGTTTTTTCGTCATTTGACAATGTTAGGCGATGGTTCCTTTCTCGACTTTATTGGCACATTTTCTGATGGTTAGATTTTGCACTTGATTGCGCCCTTCCGGTTCCCTTAGCATTGATGGTGTCAGGCGACTCTTCCTCTACACACCACATCGTATAGTACATGCCGCGGGATTTGTGCATGTCTTGCCAGTTTCACGGGACGCGTGCATTCCCACGACTTCGGGATGCTAATCGTCGCTAGGGTTTATTTAAATTCCCCCTTATCGTTGGAGCCCACTTTGCCTTCACTTCCTTTCTTAGAGCTCTTCACACTTCCTCCCTTTCTCTTCAAACTTCTCTCTGCATGTATTCTGTCTTCCCTTATTCCTTCTTTACATTCACATGGCTTTAAAGAACTCTTCATGTCCTGCCCCTAAAAACCCTAAGTCTGACAAGCCTTATGGTTCACCACATGCTCCCAGGGACCTAGATCCTCTTGAGGTTCGCATTGAATCACAAAGATTCTACAGGTTCTCGTGGCTGGTGATTCCTGGTGAGTTGGAGTAGTTGAGGATAACATACAAGGTGCTTGACATTGTAGAGTTTAAGGTGCTGTCCCCCAACGAAGGCTCTGTGAACTCCGAAGGGTACGCGTTAATGGTGGCTATGTACCCTAGCATATTCTCTAGTGGCCTTATGCTGCCTTTCTGCCGTCCAGTTTGTGATGTGTTGTACTTGCGCTCAGCACCTGCCCAACTCCACCCAAATGCATGGAGGATTTTGGTATCGTGTTACGTCATCTGGCAGCGAGCGCTGGAGGAGGTAGGTTTCAAATATCCTGATCTCATCGTGTGTGAGTTCCCCCTTACCCATGACCTTTTGAAGCAGAGTGACAACACATGTAGTTTCAGGTTCATTTAAGCGTTGGCTTGTTTAGAGCCACAATATAACAGGGTGAATGGGTTGAGTTGGCGCTTTTTCTTCTTCTCTAGTAAGGGGTGGGGTTGGACCTTGGGAGTTCCCGATCGGGCAAGACAACTAGCATGACTACCCATTCGTGCCATCTGGGGGGTCGTGGGCGATGACAAGAGCTTCAAACCCTTGGTGACTCCCGAGGAAGTGAGTCAGATCGAAGTTGTTCGCGCTTGGGTGAAAGCCCATCTAAACACTATTTTTTCGAAGGCATTATTGGATGATGGTAGCCTTCAATGATATTTGCCTCCTCTGACTAACATGCATTTCGCTGACCGGATCATAACGATGCAGGCAACTGTGCCTTAGGTACGTAGACGTTCCTCTAGCTTGCCGGTGGAAGGGAAGGGGAAGAAACCTAGGAGGGAGTCTCCTACCAAAGTTGACTCCAACGTAATGCCCATTCTCCCTTCGGGGCAATCTTCTATTGTGGTGCTCGTTTAACAGCCCATTCTAATATGGTGCGTGGGGGCGATCGTGCTGGGGTCTTACGTAGCTACCCTTTGCCTCTAGCTCCCTTCCCTTGTTGGCCTTCCGACTCTCACCGCACTTTTTTCTTGTGATCTCCTTCTCCACTCCCACTCTGGCCTCCAGGCAGGGGGGTACCACGGTCTAGGCCGCCCAAATTACTCTCTTTCCTCTTTCAAGGAAAGGTAATCTTTAGTGTTATGAGTGTTAGATTGATGGTAGGTGCAATGGCGGTGGCTAGTGCTTTTGTAGCTGTCTTCTTGGGTGGGTTGATGTTCGTCTTTTTGGATGGTGAGTGCCGGCCGGTCAAATTGAAACCCTGGGCCTCTCGTAGGGGCTTCTTCTCTCCTATTGTCGCGTGGTCCTTTCTCTGGCTTCTCGTGAGCCTTGCCTTTGGTTGGTGCCTTTTTCTTCTTCTCTGCCTGTTCCAGTTCTTTCCTTCTTAGCTTGGTTAAGGCCTGAAGTGTGTCCTAGATGTTAATAAAGTTGTTGGCTTGATCCATGAACTCTTGCAACTTGGCGGGAGTTCTCTTTGCCAATTCTGCACATGAATTAGGATCAGGGCCACACTCTTCCTAAAAGTCCTACCAAAGTTATCTTTTTGTCTTGATTGTTTGTAATCATGCATTCTTTATTGAACCTATTTAGGCATGTCTTCAGACCTTCATTTTCCCCCTACTTGATGTTGAGGAGGTACGCTGTGGGGCTTCTTTTTCTCCTGCTAGCCATAGACTATGTGAGGAATAGACAGGCCAGCTCCCCAAAGTTGTCTATGGACTTGGGTGCCAAAAACCCAAACCATACTCTTGCCAGCCCTTTCAAGGTTAGCGGGAAAGCTCTGCAAGCCTCTTCTCCTGGGAAGCCGTGTAGGATCATGTGAGCTCTAAAGGTTTCCAAGTATTCAAGGGGGTTTTGGCCCCAACGTATATGTTTATGAGAGGAACTCGAAACTTTGGTGGTAGGGGCACAACCATACCTCCTCTCTATAGGATATGCCCGTACTAGTGAGCAGTTTGTCTACCGATGACGATGTACCTATCTTCCTTGCCATTTCTTCGTATATTCCTTTGAGGCTATGTAGCTCGTCCTGCATGTTTTTTCTTTCTTCCTCCACATCACCTCCCCTTTCTGCATTTATGGACTCTATGTACTCATTGTTATTTGGTTCTACTTCATTCTCTGGCCCATTGGTAGCTACTTTGAGTGTCTCATTCTCTTTTCAGAGGGTCTCCACTTCGGCAGTTAGTTTTTCTACCAGTTGTTCCATCAGGGAGAGCCTTGCTTTTATGTTTGTTGACGTTGCTTCTTCTTGTCTCTGAGTTCTATAGACACATGAAATTTATAGAAATCTCATAGACAACGCCACTATTAACGTATGGCTTTTCATTATCTAGACTCATTTTGCCAAATTTCCAACTAGTAGGATGCTATTATACCCTATATTCCTCCAATTATCCATTCCCACCTTTTTACCTAAAATATAACAAAATAAAAAAGGTGATGGATCATCCTCCAACACATTCTTTTAATCAGCACTAGAACTTAGGATTAGTTTGGGTCATAGAATACTCTACTATTATTTATTATTTTATTATTATATTTTACTATTATTTAATACTATTTAATATTAATCTATTATTACTTTTCATCATTATTCACAGAATATTTGAGATCAGACATAACTAGCCAAACACATTAACCTTAGTCATGAACACTGTTCCTCTATGCCGGCAGTCCCAGTACTTTAATTTCTTTTTCGTTGCTAGATTGGGCGGAATCGGTACTTACATGTAAACTTTTTATGGTATTTAATTAGATGTAGACATGCAGTGGTACTCGGGATTAATGCTTGAGTAAAGGGCATATATATATAGTTGATGAGGACGTACATTACTTGGGAACTTAGATATATATTTCTTCTAGGTACGTAGGTGTTGGTACGTATATCGTAGGTGACCAAGGGCATTGAGTTAATTATGAAGAATATCATGTACATAGGATCAACTAAGATATATAAGGTATATAATAAAGTAGTACTTTTAGTTTTATGATCTATTATTAGTTAGGATATCACATGTCATGATCAGGTGAACACTGAGGATGTACAGTTCTCCGCAAGGCTTCATTTTATTTTCCCTTCTTTGGGGAGCAAATTAAGCTACGTACAGTTTTCATGGATATAAATAACTTAGCAGCTTTTAGAAGCGAGCTATATTCTCATGAGAAAAAACTTGTCTTCATCCATTTTATTACCAGTTTCACATCATCTCTCTTGACTTGGCATTAAATAATTGATTTACAAATAAAATATAAGAAATTTTTTCCAATCATTTAAAAGAAATTTTAATTACAAAGAAATTTTATAAAAATAAACTTACAAACAAACTGACGTGAGGAAGGTGTGTTTAATTACATGATGACAGCAAGGAGAATGATAATAAAATGAATAGTGAGTAGCATTGCTCGAGCTTCTATAGAAAACACATCAAGAAATTATCACCGCAAGTTATTAAGATTGAGACATGATGATCTTATTACACGACTTACCAAATAACATCAATTAGAGTAGCTTAGACTTTCTTGAAACCTGAATCATAATTCGTTAAAAAAAATAAAAATGCTGTGTTCATGTCGTGTTTCATATACCTTTGGGTTGTATTCTAGCAACTCGATTCTTGAGCCTTTCACCTGCACACTTAAGAAAACACATAGGGTAGGGGGCCTTGGTGGAGGCTGAAGAGTCTTTGATGCTAAAATCAGTATATCTTTTTAATAGTTTGTGCGTGAGATTTTAGGAATCAAAGAGAGTTCTTCGTACTTGGAGGTTGGCTTTTATACTAGATTTCTGGATGGAAACAACTTGTACTTGATTTCGGAGAGCCTATGTTCATTCGACTATTCACTTAGTCAGAATCCTTTAATGTGGCATGACTTCTGGGGCGGCATCATTAATGCGGCGTGGCTTGACTCACTTTACCATGCGAACGTACCTCGTTAAGCCCCTCTATGCCTGCTGTCAAGAGATCAAGAGTTCTTCATATTTCTCGCCTACATGCTTGTGCAGGTTCTCGAAGATAAGGTGTCATCGGGAATGTGTTAAGGTGGCAAGTCCTCTCTATCCCTACCGTCTGCTTTTCTCACATTGAAATTACTTCGTAGGTAGATTTTACTCATAGTCAAGTACTCTGCAGAGGCCTACTGACTCGTTTTATAAGAGGGTCATTAAGCTTGGTTGGATTTAACTGGATTCTTTGACTTACTTTGCCAGTGATTCCTCGTAGGCTTGCTATACGGGAGACAGATGGAAAACCCTCTTACACCCCATTTAATTTAATTTGTAGCCATCTTTATGACTATATGTTAGCCTTGGGCCTTGAAATTATAAATAAAGGAGGCGCTTCTTTAAAATATTTCTAGTACGTACGTACATAGTTTATAATTAATTAGCCTTTTATTAATTTCATATGCTTAAACAACGGACTAACATGCATGATCGACAATAATATTATATATTATATATATATATATATATATATATATATATATATGCGCGCGCGCGCAAGCGTTTGTTTTGCAAGAATACGTATGTACGAAAATGAAGTCTTATCTTAGTCTCGTTTGTTTTCGAAGATGAGATGAGATGAATTGAATTGAGATTAAAGTTAAAAAGTTAAATAAAATATTGTTAAAATATATTTTTTAATATTATTTTTATTTTAAAATTTGAAAAAGTTAAATTATTTATTTTATTTTGTATTAAAATTTAAGAAAGTTGTAATAATTAGATGAGATGAATTTGAAAAAGTTGAATTGTTTATTTTATTTTATATTAGAATTTAAAAAAGTATAATGATAAAATTGAGATGAGATGAGATGATATGTTTTTTGAAAATAAAACTAAAGTCATGCCGCTCGCTAAATTAATTGGTAACGTCTAGCTAGCTAGCTGTTGCATTCGTTTTATTAAAGCTCACATTTATTTTATAATTTTTGTTGGATGCTACAATTTTCCTTTTTTTGCCAAATAATTATCCTAATTTATTAACTCCTAAAATTTTTTATTATTAAGTTAGTGTGTAGAGACCTAATAAAATATTTACATGACATAATTTAATCTGATTTTTTTTAAAATTTTAAATATTATAAATACAATTTTATCATTTAAATAATTAATTTGGATGATATATATTCTACCCACAGAGAATATCATGTATAATAACTTTGACTGGATATATACCGTAGAATGAAATCATAAGATTTCAAACTGGTCGAAATTAAATCACATCCGGTTACGGGTAAACTAGAGAGTTCAATATTCTACCTCTAACTATTTTCTTAATAAATAAATAAATATATATATCTATCTTTAAAATAATGGACAGTATCATGACTTAGATTATTAAACTTTTCTTTAACTAATTACAAGATTTTCCAAAACTGTTTGTTCCGATCGATTATTAATTAATCGGCCTTTTGGCACGTACATGATGAGTAATTGCCCGGCCATCCCCTACGTACGCGCGCCCAAAGCAATTAATTAGCAGATGGATGCATGGGACTTGAAGAACGTAACATAAGATGATCAGGTGCAGCTATTACAATTTATTGGTATTTACCAATGGTCCCTAGTCTTGCATCCGGATGGGATTAGAATTCATCATCAAGAAGGAAAAAAAAAAAGAAGAGAAAAGAAATGAAAGGAAACAAAATAGCTAGAGGAAACAAAAAAAGTGCATTCACGAAGAAAAAAGATTTATAAAGACAAACAAAAAATGAAAGGGAAGTGATTTAAGGGAGATTAAGGTTATTAGTAATTAATTATCTCTATATTAAGGTTAATTACTTTCTTTAGGATGTGTTAAGAGTCATCAATACTGAAACCTTTGATGAAGGGTTCATCGTGAAAAGATGAACTTTTATTGGGTTTTGTCCATAAAATTTACATTAAAAAAAGAAAAAAGAAAAAAGAAAGCCAGTACATGGCTGGGCTGGGGTTAGATGAGATAATAAAGGCGAGGAATTTAATTAAAAAAAAACAAAATAAAATGCAGGGCATGCACAGAAGAGGGTGTTGAATTCGTTAAGGGCATCAACGTGGAGAGTAAAGCCCCGTCACGAGGCACTCGACGGTAGAGTAGCCACGACTGTGGCCTTAATAGGTAGCCCTCGTGGCCAAATCATCCACCACATATACATCTCCATCAATAGCCCCACACCTACGTGGCTACTGATCTCTCTCTTCTTTCCTTTATAAATATCAAATTTTTAACTTTTGCTTCCAAACTTGTGCACGGATACATGAATTCCGAAATCTTAGCTACCTAGTCAACGGGGCTCGATCAGCTCTCTCTCTTTTTTTGTTTTGTAGCGAAATGGGAAGGGCTCCTTGCTGTGAGAAAGTCGGCTTGAAGAGGGGGAGATGGACTTCGGAGGAGGATGAAATCTTGATAAATTATATTCAGGCCAACGGGGAAGGGTCATGGAGGTCATTGCCAAAGAATGCCGGTACGTATAATGATAATGAATGCTGCATATATGCTCTCTGTTTTCATCTTCGATCTCCTTTTTTTCCTGACTGGTTTCTGTTTTCTTTTTTACTTCATGGAGAGAGAGAGAGAGAGAGAGAGAGAGAGAGAGAGAGAGAGAGAGAGAGAGAGAGAGAGAGAGAGAGAGAGGTTGTTCACTTCATAGTGTTTCTTTGCTTTTGTGAACAAATGAGCATGGTTTTGATCGAGAGTTTAGTATTTTATTCATTGATCGATGATCTGTGTCTTTTTTTGTTATTTTTGAAGGGTTACTGAGATGTGGAAAGAGCTGCAGACTGAGATGGATTAACTACTTGAGAGCCGACCTGAAGAGGGGAAACATTTCTGCTGAAGAGGAGCAAATTATCATAAAGTTGCATACTTCAATGGGAAATAGGTTAGTGCAGCGGCAATATTCAGTCGTTTCCATCTCCACGACGGCCTAATAAATGTACAAAAGATCCGAAATCTATCTCTCTGTCTCTTACTATCTTTGGTTCAAAACTCAAAACTGTGATGGCTGCCATCCTCAAAATGGTGTGAAAAGTCAGGGATTGCATCATGTAACATCGTTAATGTCTTTATCATCTTTTTCTTTCGTTTCGGCTTTTTTCCTTAATTTCCTATTGATTTTTTTGTCATTTTTTTTATACATGGAGATTCATTCTTGATTTTCTTGATAAGAAATCAAGGTATTATCAATTCATTCAAAATATCTTGATTTTTTTTGTCATTTTTGTGATCAACATCTACAATTGAAAATTAATATGGCCGCAAAACGAGTTATATATTAATTATATATTACTCTTTTTTTTTTTTTCCTTTTACGTACCCAAAGGCCAAAAAAAATACAAACTAAAAAATATAGGGGTTAATTTTTAATAATTCTGATTTCACACGTTTAAATTAAATTTTTGTGCTTATTTTTTTAACAATTAATTTGATTTTTTTTTAGTTACATTATTATTGGATGTATCATATTTGAAATAATTTTTTTAAATAACTGGTCTAAGATATATCACATCAATTAATTAAAAAACAAAGGGAAACATTATTGTGATAAAAAAGACGGAAAGAGTACGAAATGCCACAGTATCACTGGTCCTATACTTATTATATAGGGTTATATTATTATTTTTGAGCAGTCTAACCAACTTTCACCCACAAATATTACAGGTGGTCTCTAATAGCAAGCCAACTGCCTGGAAGAACGGACAACGAAATAAAAAATTACTGGAACTCTCACTTGAGCCGAAAGATTCATACGTTCAGGAGGGTTTCCCGTACCGAAACCCTACCGACGATCATGGACTTAGCCAAGGTGGACATACCTGTTAAGCGAAGAGGCGGGAGAACCAGTCGATGGGCCATGATGAAGAAAGACAAGAAATACATCCAAAAACATGTTGGGATTCCGACAACAAAACCTAAAGGTAGCACTCTGAATACAACAGTATCATCAATCCCATCGGCCCCAACAACATCGTTGGTGAAAGAGACCACCTTCTCCACTGCCGTGATAGACGATTGCATGGTTTCGGATCATCCAGATCAGGTTAATGACAAGGAGAGAGACAACAGCCCGCAGGTTTTGTGCCCTGAAGAGGAAAAGAAATATGAGAACCAAGTGGTACTGTTCCCAAGTGGTCATGAGAAAGAGACTGAAACTTTGGGACCATTATATGATCATGAGGCCGGCGACATTGATGGGGTTTGGTTGGGTTTTGATTACAATATGAGCAATGGTTTGATGGATTCAAATGGGATTCTAACTTTAAACGATAAGGGGAATGAAAATCCTGATCATCATGATGTCATGGGTACTATTCATCATGTTGAGAAGAAAGAAGATAGTACAGGGTTCGTGTGTGCAAACAAGATGGCGATCATGGCGGCTAGTGAAGATCTTGAGAGTGTTAATTACAGTTCAAATGGAGAGAGTGGGGAATGGTATTCCTGCTCTTCAATGGCTTCTGGTTTTGATGATGGGGTTGATAATTGGGAATGGGAGGGTGTTGTACAAGGAAATGGGATATCGGATCAAAATGAGAGTATGTTATCCTGGCTGTGGGAGAGTGATAACTTGGAAGGTGATAGTTCTAACTTGGCCGGTATAGATCCTGACAAACAAGATGCTATGGTGGCTTGGCTCCTATCCTGAAAATGCTCTCTCTTTCTTCTTCTTTTTTTGGAAATCATGATCATCCTGATATCTTTCATGTATATCTGGAGTGCCATTTTTTTCCAAATTATACGGCCCTGAATTGTTAAAGCTCTCGATTTGCACTTTAAATTACTAAATTTTGGTAGTTTATAAACCTTCGGTTAAGATCTAATCGGCAAGATTTCATTGATTTCAATGGCCAGATCTTTATTGAAGGTGTAAACTGTCAAATTTTTTTTTTTTTTTTTTCTCTTTTTGAGCGTAGATGTCGTCGGCTATATGCATGGATATATCTTCTGTTTGTTCATTTTGTTTTTCTTTTTGTATCATGTAAAATTAATTTCAGTCTCATAGCAGTTGGAAAATCATGCTCCAAGTAAATGTTTTTTGTTTTGTCTGAGGCCACTGTCAATGTCGGTGTACTTATATGGGCCCTGGAGTGGGTTAATTCTGCGTGTGGAAGAGAATCGGTGGATATTTTTTGTGGAATTCTTATGTCTGAGATTTTTTGACGCACGAATTAATATTAAATATTAGATTCGTATAATTTGAGGGTAGACTAGCTTTCAGAAAAACGTATTGAGTGGATCAAAGCATGCACGCGTACTTCAGCTAGCGTTCATCTTCTTTCAAACATTAAAAAGTAGTATAAACTTCAAACTTTACTGCTGCTACCACAGGTACGTATGATGACGATTTAGATGATAATTAATTTTGTCATAATGCACGTGTTAAAAATATATTATTTTCCTTGTTTACTCCAACGAACATGGTGATCATATATATATATATATATGTTAAACTAGATCAAATTGAGTTTCCATTCACGTTGGCTAGCTTCTTATGGCCGCATCCAATCCTGATGGAAATTAATTACATTCAAAGAGAATTTATATTTTACCTTAATGTTATGGGAAGTTAAAGATTTTCTTTTTTATGTAATAATTACTTTTATATATGATTTCTCTATCTCAATTTTCTTTGTCCATGAACTCTTGAATCTAATCATTTTTATTTTGTTTTTTTAATCATTTTGTTTTTATTTTCCCAAATGGAAAACGCCAAGTTATCGCTTTCTAACAACCTACGATTGAGTTGCACACAATCCATCGAGTCGCTGCAGTATTTTCAAATTATCATTCAATTCAACATGTTTTGACCCGAACCCACGTTTCTATCAGAGTGTGAGGCTTACGTGCCTTTGCACCCCCGATTGAAGTTTATGGCCAAATATCGATCTTAACAATAAAATCCTAACTATTTGTCTCATTTGTCTATTCTTTCACTTTTCCTATTGGAGAATCTAGAGGAAAAGTGAGTGAATGTCTCATTCAAACATGCCAAATTAAAGAGTGAAAACTATAATGCGCTTATTTACAAATTGCATCCTTTAACCGCAGCTCCTCAACCTACCATATGGACTACATCAAAACTAACAATTTTGATATTTGTTTTCTTGGATTTGACTAAAGAACATAGCTAGGGTTGGACCAATTTACTCGATCTAATATTACCTTTTTCTATATTCCTCTTATGCAGTACTTCTGTTATGATTGATGAGGTCATTCATGTGCCTCCCTTCTCTTGTATATATCCTTTTTATCGTTAGTTAAATCATGCAATATATATTGATTAAAAAGAAGTGGGTTTTGTGGAAAATAATTAATAGTAGTGTAGCAGTACTATACGGATAATGGCTTATATATGAAAGTCTAATTTAATTTGCACAGTACTCATGGATAATGGTGTATCGATCACGTATTATTTATTATGTTCATGGAACATATTATATATTACTAAAAACTAAACAAATTAAGATAACTTATAATTATATTATAAATCCACAATATCTTCAGATTGATACGGCTAGCAATGCAAGCCCTCACTGAAAAAATAGATCGCATTCAGCAAGATGAGAGCACAAAGTGCATCTTAGATTTGAACTGAACTTTGTTGACCAATTTAATTAAAGTATATATAAATATATCATGGAGATGAGAAATTTCAAAAGATGCGCGTGAACAATGTATGATAATATAACTAAGAAACGATTAATTTAAACTGCTAAAGTTAACAATTATGAGTTAAGAATTATCTGGAAAAAAAGAAAAGAAAAGAGGAGAATCTTGCAGGAGTGACGTGGAACAACGAATGCTACATAACGATCGAATGCTTAGATGACCCACTTGCATGCCAACGAAGGGAAAACTTAACTGCGCCTACAGTCCTCGTTTTCATATCCCTATCAGCGACGTGCTGGCCGGAACACCCTAGAAAATATAATGGGCCTCACTGTACCTTGATCTGCAACACTTTTAGAGGATATTGACTTGACAGTCTGATGTCTCTGCAATTATTTCCAATGCAGAAAGGTAGAAAAATAATGATAATAAAAAAAATTCCCTTCGAGCAACTTTAACTTTTTTTTTTTTTTTTTGATACATCGAGGGAGGGGGTCGAACCAATGTTTTGAATACCGTACTAGATGTTGTACTGGTCGAGCTACTGGAACAAAATATTTCGATACCGATATCGTTTCGTGTACCGTTTCGAGATAACATTTCGGTATATGAATAAATTATATATATAAATTATATTTCAAAATAATAGTTTATATATAAATAAAGTATATATAAATACATAGATATATAAATTATAAATAGTCTAGTCTGAATTAGGAGTCAAAAAATAAATTTATAGTTTGAAAATATGAAAAAAAAAAAGTTGAAATATCGGCCGGTACGGACCGGTATACAGACCGGTACAGGCCGAAATATCAGCCGGTACGAAACATAAGTATTTCTGTACCGGTCCGGTAGCCGGTACAGAAAATACTGGCCGTACCGGCCGGTACGGTACGAAATTCACAACACTGGGTCGAACCCATGATCTCCATTTTGGAGATGTAGGTCTTGTGCCATCTGGCCACATGCCGTTGGCCTAGCAACTTTAACTTTTGAGGGTTCTCTTAAAAAAAAAAAAAACTTTTGAGGGTTCCGAAGGTAGAACAAACTCCGGTTTCTGAATGGATCCATTCATTCTATTTTCTACCTTGAAAAAAAAAAAAAAACTTGAGGGTTCTGAAGTCAAAATGATTAGAAGGTATTGCAGATTGATTATAAATGTTGTGGGTTCTCAAATATAAATGTGGTGGGCATAGGTGATGTACATATCTGCTAAAAACAAAGGGCGATGTCCATATCATCATAATGTATAGGTAGCATTCGTTGTCGATCGATTAGTATTTTCGAGGTCTTGGGGTGTCCTTATAATTGGCTTTGTATTTTAGCTAGCTTGGTGCCCTTAATAATTTCCTTCATGTAATTCATGTGAGTATGCTTTGAATCTCAGCTAGCTTTCTCATCATGAGTCCCAGGTTTTTAATTAATTTGCACCCTGAAGTCTGGAAAGAATGCATGCAGGTTCATAATTATATATATCAAGGTTAAAGGTGTTAAAATATTTTAACATGAAACATTAAATATAAGAATTTTCGATTTTCTATAATTCAAGATAATAAATATTAATAGTTAGAAAGTGTACTTCCCTCCATCTCAGATTGATAAAGAATCTAACCTGATTATGAGAGAAGGATCACTCTAGCAACTTTACTTCCAAGTGTCTCCTGATGGCTAGAAGTACAATAATATTATAAGTAAAAACCCTTAATTCCTCAGTGCTATTTATAGACTTCTGGCCATCATAAAATTTAGAGAAATTTGTGTCCCATGATGACTAAAATAGAAGTATTCTTGTCCCATCGTGACTCATTAATTAAGTGATAATATTTGAATTAGTCTAAACTCATTAGGATATGGGTGTGTGGAACATAGAATTTTAATAAAACTCTTACATTCTCACACTGCTCATATGCCCATAAAATAATATTTTCCGTTTATGGGTTTATTATAGGAAATTAACCATATTGCGCATGTTCATTTTCAGAAAATTTTCCTAACTAAAAATACATTACATGAGTTCTGTAATATCAATGTAAAATCAACTACTAATGCGAGTCATGGCGGCCCTCTATTATATAACTAATAAATTTCTTTCAATGTATCACAACATTAATAACTTAATTTAACATGATCTTTAATTGAGACAATTAAGGTGAATACGGTAATGCCTTGGGTTTCAATTTATGTCTATTTCAGACATTATCTTGTTATCATTCATCCACACAATTCAACGTACATATAAAATGGAAAAACAAGAAAACATAAACAACCATAATAGATATCTTTCAATATCCAGTAACAAAATAGTTAGCATATCAATGATCTTTTTAACATGTTCACATTATGGGTATAAGCATAAGACCCATAATAGTTAGCTCTAAAAAATTCTTGCCATACATTCTTAGCGGCTTGGCTATAAGTCGACAATTTCAAGTCTTAAGATAAATTTTCTCAGTCAGATACGATACACTGTAACCTTAAAGCATACTATAAACTCAGTCCCTATTGCACATGAAACAATCAGAGATTTGTCTCATGTTTTTTCATAAAATAACTCTACTAAATAGCAAAATACATAACTAGAATTGTATTTTTCATCATTAGAATGATCCCACAAAATAGGGTCTGAATATCCAGTTACCTTAAGAGCATCAGTTCTCCTTAAGTCAATAATATAGTCTTTAATTTCTTGCAAATAATCTTGTACTATTTTCACAACTTTTGGGTCAAATATCCTTGGGTTACTTTGACAACAATCAAGGATGTCGACTGAAAACTGATATTTAACTTTATACAAGTTTGTTCAATAATCAAATTCCTTCTAACAATTATATATAAAATTTCTTTAACAGCATAATCAATTCTAGAACATTGTAAAATACTGAGCATGTTACATTTTATTTTTAAACCATCTATTTACCAACAAGCCTGCAAAGTCTTTCAAAACTCTATTCAAATATATTGAGATAATCTTAACAGTCTTCCTCTTGGTATTAAAATTCAATCTCAATTACAAATAATGTCTCATTCATAAATTTCATTTTTAAAGTTATTTAGAGATATAACTTTAATGTCACACTACAAACCATGATTTATACATGCTAAAAAGTCATATACATACATGACCATAAATGCAAATATACTCCCACTAACTTTCGGGTATATACATTAACAATAAATTAAAAAATAGTATTGGCATTATTAAATTTCAGATACTATTTTTCAAAAAATCTTTTACTTTTTCTAAATAGTTCTTTTATTCATTTCTTGTAAACTTCAAGCTTTCATTTTACAATTATTTTCACATCCAGTTGATGTAACTCTAAATTGTAATGAGTTACTAATGTTATAATACTCCTGAATGAGTCATTTTAGGTTTATTAGAAATTCTCTCTTTTTGATCAATGCTCATTTTTTGATAAAATCATTAATTACAAGCCTGACTTTATATCGTTCAACATTGTCTTTAAAGTTAGGGTTTTGTGTCCAAGATCCATTTACATTAGACTTTTTATATATTTCAGACATTTTAGAAAATTTAGACGAAATTATAGACTTTACATTAATTAGTGTATTTCAATCACTCTTTTATGCATCGATTTTTTTTTATAGAATCACCTATTTCTATAACTTGTGAAAACAAATGTAAACCTTCTTTTGTTTTTATATCAAATTCAAGAGGTCCGCTTTGGACCGATCGGGCTGCCTTTGTGGCCTTAACAACCTTCAGTTAGAATTACAATAGATCAACAAGTCTACCAAACCAGCATGAAGCTTATTACACCATATCGATTATAGCCCTTTTTTTTTTCCTACCGATAATTCTTTAAACTTTCTCGAAAAGTCTTCAAGCTGAATCTACGAACACATCTCCTACCCTCCTTCCAAATGTTGAAGATCATTCTATGATGAGGTAAGGCTAATAGCAACGGCAAACTTGGTAGTAGTAGCCCATCAGGAAGAGGCAAGCCATCTCCTCAGTCTATCAACTCGGTTGTTTTCTCTTGCCAACTTGTTTTCTTCTTCTACCCTAAGTACCAAGCTGCGTAAGTATTGAGTATTTGCTACTCCTGTACTTTGAACCATATTAGAGAAAGTACTTTCTTCATTTGACAGCAGTTTCTCTAAGGTATCATATCCTAAAACTTGAAAAACGCATGAAGTTTATTTCAACAAAGAAACTAGATGAAGCTAAAGACTGAAGGTCAAACAAAATCAACTTAAAAAATGTCATGGATTCTCAAGTTCGACTCATTCAAATCTTTAGCATTTCTCATCATCAAACACAGTTATTAGAGTAGCAAAAAAACAACAATTTTATTATGAGTTTTGCCGAGAGGTGGGTGAGGGGCTACTGTGATTTTGTTCTGAGTTTTGCCGAGGGGTGGCCAAGAGGTGGGTGAGGGGCTGCGGGTGGACTAGGGGCTACAAAGGGTAACAAAGGGACTGAGATTTGAGATTCTAAAGTGTGAGAGGTTTTCTGCTGGGGTGTGGTCACAACGTAGCTAAAATGGAAAGCGTATGTGGCACATTTATATTGGAAGGCTGCTTTTTGGGGGTTGACAGTCAGACCGTTTATAAGATTTTCTCCAAATTCAAATTTTGAAAATACACCATGTAGCCCAACCAAATAGCAAATCAAGAAAATTATATGAGGTTACCTGTTTTGATGTCTGATGAGGTAGATGATCATTTGCTTGTTGTTTCGTGTGATCATTGAGATAATCAGAAAAATGAAATACAAGTATTTTTGAAGTATAATCACATCTCTAATTTTTATACTCCAACTGATTTTGCAAATGATAAGAAATTTGGCATTTCAATTTTCTCAAAATTCAAACTATGAATAGAGACAATACAACCTAAATCATTTGAATCTCCTTGAGTAATCAAAATGTACACATTAACTGTTATACGATCTAACTTTCTTTCATTTGAATTGTAAAGTCTTATTTTAGATTGACTATTCATATATGTATATGCCTTAAATAAAGTATCCTATCACTTCACAACTCAAAATAAGTCTTTGAGACTACTTATTAGAAACACAATCTAAGATATATAGGATTGTCTTTAAAAATCTTACTACACATTTTTTTAAGAGGTTAAAGAAATAGGTTAGGGCTATGGCTCAACTCTTAATATTTTTTCATGACTCTACTTCAATTCAATTAAATGATTTTCATATTTCTATCTAACTACAATACCTCCCCATGAGAACTACCTCAAAAACTACTAATGGCTTGAGACTTCTCTATAGCAATAGATACATTTATACCATGAAAATTATCTATAAAAGTAATGAAATACTTCTATCTATCAAACATTATATAGAAAAAAGTTTACATGCGTCTATATTGATTATCTCAAAAAACTCTCTATTCTGTGTACTATCTTTTCTTGATATGTTTGATTTGCTTTCCTTTTATATAAATTAACCTACATCCTGAGATTAGAAATCTAAATGCAAAAAATAGTTTATTTACTAACCTCTAATACTTTTCTTGGAGATATTCTCCAAACTTTTATATCATAAATTATGTTTTAAATTCTACGCCAAAAATTGTGAAAGTTCATAAATAATTTTGCCTTCGGTTCTGGTACATGGCTCATGAGTAAAAAGGAATTTTTTTTTTTTTTTGAGGAAAACATTATTATGAAGGCATTACAAATAAAAGTTTTACTGGAAGATAAATGGAACCAACAAAAATGACACTTTGAAACAAATTGAAACTTGAACATTTGTGCTCAAGTTCAACCATCAAAATAAGTATCAAAATTTATAGAGTTTGATTTGACACTTATACAGACAAAATAAAGATGAACATTTGCATTCGAGTTTAATCTCAAAAAATGTATAAGATCTTATTCGAAACTTACACAAAAAGAAAAGTTTACCTTTTCCTTCGAATCAAGTCTTTTGTTTAGGACACCTAAACCTTCATATGCCCTTATTTATTTCAAAATTTAGTTGACACGGCTTTTACACTTTCGTGACCATCATTTCTTTGATTTTCCAAAAGATACAGTTGCTTTTTCATATAAATTAGCAAATAAATTTGTATCTAGCTAACAACCATGCTACCAACTTGTTCATATCATTACTTTAATGAAATAATAATGCCCATGGAGTAAACCATTATGCACAAAACTAAGAAATTCCTATAGTTGATATGTAGCAATTAATTCAATCTTCTTCAATATTATACTTTTTTTACCCTTATCACTATTCTCAATAATAATTGATGTTACACTTAAAAATAAATAAACTAGGGTCTAAAACTCTTAGTGTAAATTTGGCATGCTCATGTTTCTCTAAATTAGAGTCAATTATGTACATGAAACCTTGTAAAGATATTCGTATACTTAATGCAAGAAAAGCCTTTTAATCACATTAATGCTTTGAGCTTGACAATCACAAACAATAACAGAATTTAAACCATTATGGATGAACTAATAGTGTCATTGAGATTCCTCTTCTGGGAGTGAACCCCAACACGCAAAATGTTCTCTCCAATTTTAAATTTCTGTATATGAACTAGCTGTATCATCATAATTCTCCATTGGTAGTAAAGTCTGACATACAAAATGTTCACTCCAATCTTAAATTATGTAAATGAACAAGCTGTATCACCAGAATTTTCCTGTAGGAGTAAATTTTGGCATACAAATTGTTCACTCTAACTTTACTTTGATGGATGAACTAGTAGTGTATTAAAATTCTCCTTTAGTAGTAGATCATGGCATACAAATTGTTCACTCCAACTTTATTTTGATGGATGAACTAGTAGGGTCATCAAAATCCTCATTTGGGAGTAGATCTTTGACTCGTTTGAAAATGAGCAGCCCAAAGGCTATCCCAAGTGCAGGAGCGTGTCGCGTAGTAATTAGGAATAAATTTCTAGATCGTCTCCACAGGGAAAGTGCTTAAAAATCAAACTCGTGTAAAATGGTAGAAATAGTTACAATGAGAAAATAAAAATAAAAATAAAAGTGATGATATGTACAATGAATGTGGAAGTGCAATGGAAATGAAAATTTACTAGTCATGGACTAGATTCATGTTTGTTGGTTTTGAGTGGATGATGAAAGGTAAGAAATTAAAATGCAAGACAGTAAATTAAAATTGCTGAAAATTAAATAACTGAAATGTAAAGGGACAATAAAATTTAAATGACATAAAAGTAAATTGCAAAAATTAAAAGTGCGAGGAAATTAAATGACAGTAATTTAAATTGCAGGAAATTAAAAGTGCGAGGAAATTAAATGACATAAATGTAAATTGCTGGAAATTAAAAGTACGAGGAAATTAAATGGCAGTAATTTGAAATTAAATAAAAACAAAAATTGTAAGGAGTAAACTTGATGTTTGGAAATGCAGACTGCGTTCTCTAACCCAAAAATCTGAATTTCTAATTAAAGTAAACTCTTAAAAATAAAATGGACTCTCAACATTTATCAAAGAGGACTGAAAATTTACTCACTAAACAAACTCAAAACTGGAAATAAAGACTTACAAAAATAAAATTTACTGAACCATAAATTGAAACTAACTGATGAATAAATTACACGAATTTAAAAACTGAACTCAGAAAAAATAACAACTGACTATAAAAACTCACTCACTATTTTTATTTTGAAGTCTAACTCTAATTTCACACTAAAATCACTATAACTCCTGACTGACTCTCACTCTAATCACTGACTACTGACTCTAACATCTGCTGGCTCCCTTCTCCAGTCCGCGTACAGCCCTTATATAGGCATTAGAAAAAAAACACCAATGAACACTACTTAGCTGCCATGTTCCCCACTCAAAAAGTTATTCCATTTGTCCCTGCATGTGCGTCTGTCTTTGTTTGTTGCTCTCCATTTATTTCATTTTCAGTGTTTCGTCCCAGCGTGTATGCGTTTCGTCCGTGATTCTTTTTTCGTTTCACTGGCCCCGCATGCATGCGTTTCGTCCGTTGCCTTTCTTTTCTTTTTCTTTTCTGTTGCAGCATGCGTGCATGAGTTCGAACAGAGGCTTTTCGGTGATGGAGGAAGAGAGCTTCGGTCATGGCGCTGGGCTTGACTGGGTGGCGGAGACTTGGTCTCTGACGTTTTCTGTTGACTACTGGCGGTCATCGGAGATGCATGGTGGCGTGGAGGAGTGCAGAGGTGGCGGAAGCGGGTAGTTGGATGCTGCTGCGCATGGTGTGGGCTGGCCGTGGCGTCGGACGGTTCTTGGCCGTGCATGGAGTGGAGGAGTGATCTCCAGCGTCTTCTGTTTTTGCTGGCGGCTGCAGGTGGGCGGAGGAGCAGTTTCCGAACGTATGCATGGCGTGGAGGAGTGCAGAGATGGCGGACGACGTGAGGTTGAAGACGAGGCAAACGACATGTCGTTCTTGTCAAACGACATGTCGTGGACCTCAGACGACAGAAGCAACTCACGTGCAAAATGACATGTCGTCGACCTCAGACGGCAGAAACAATTCCACTGAAAAACGACATGTCGTTTAGCCTGCGCAGAAAATCAAAAATAAAGAAAAAAATAAAAATAAAAAAATAAAAATAAAAAAAAAACAAAAATAAAAGAAAAGAAAATAAGACAGACAAAATAAATAATAATTACATAAAACTAGAAAAAGAAAATAAATAATTAAATAAAAATTAAACAAAAAACTAAACTAAAATATTAAAAGTGTGTTGTGCATAGGAGGAAATAAAATTAAATAAAATCACAAGTTATAAAACTAAGCATAAACTATGCTTTTAATCAATTTAAATCACAACTTGGATTTATTGCCTCTTGATCATTTTTTCATCTAAAATCAATGATAAAATAATAAAATAATTAAAAATATATTAATTTTAAATGTATAAAATATGCAATAATGCAGCTCAATCACACCCCCCAACTAACCTTTTGTTAGTCTCTGAGCAAAATAGTGAAAATTAATTGAGATAAATATTACATAAAGCTCGAAATTCAAACAAAAGCAATCAAACATAACAATGAATTCTCACAAAATGCGACATGTGACTATCAACCCCCAGGAGCTATATTCACCAAGACTGTCTCAACAATCTTTCATTAAGAATTGGGGAAAAAATCTCAGAACTCAGATGTGTGTGT
The DNA here is from genome assembly GCA_029856935.1 of Cyclocarya paliurus. NCBI lineage: Eukaryota > Viridiplantae > Streptophyta > Magnoliopsida > Fagales > Juglandaceae > Cyclocarya > Cyclocarya paliurus. Next base: position 12,737,454 of record CM056949.1, read on the forward strand.
AGCCAAACTGTTCTTCATTACTAGCCATGATTCGTCATAGGATTTTTCAACCTTAGGATTAATCATTTCTGATTCTAACTACCTCAAAGCCTAAGAGACTAGCAGTTTTCACGCAAACTTTGTTTAAAGGTTGAACATTCAACCCCCAAAGTTTGGGTAACTGTTTCTAGCCATTTTCTTAGGAAAGCTCACTGCTTTATCCTTTAATTTTTTTAATTTTTTGTTATTATTATTTTTTCAAACGGATTCGATCAGTGGGGAATCGAACCCAGGACCGTGCGCCTAATCCACACATTCCCAAGTTCGCCCTTACCACTGAGACAGATCCATGCTTCTTCTTCTTCTTTTTTTTTTTTTCGAAAGGCTCGGTAGTCCCGCAGTTTACTTCTCCAGTGTTAAATCAATGAACAGTAATGAAAAACACTACAAGTGTAAGCATGTGCAGAATGTCATTCAAGATTTTTCCTTCATTATATATAAATCATGCCAAGTTTATCTCAATAAATATAGCATCCTGGTGTTTCAAGTCATACATCGAGCAAAATATGATGCATCAGGGATTATGTTCTATGCTCAGGTTTGAAAATAAATTTTCACAAAATTAATTCTGCTCAACTACTCCACAAAGATGCTCAAAATTTTTTTTTTTTTAAATTGAAACTAATCAGAGAAAGAAAAAACTCATTAAAAAATAGATTTTCTAAGACTCAATATCCCTAAAGAAATACCGTCAAACAAATGGGATAACTGGCAAGATAACTACTCTGCCAAAGCGGACACTTGCGATCATTGTGCTATCGCGTGTCGGTATCACTTCATCATGCCAGGAAATCCTGAACGCTGACATGGTATTTTTTTTTAAGCCGCAAAGTGGGGAGACAAATGCAAGTCCATTTTCTACAGAATGCAATTTCCTCCCCCAACTGAACAATGCAGTGTCCTCACTGTTTAGCGAAGAAGAAAATCAATGCAAAGATAAAATAATGAAAAACGGAAGAGAGAAAAATGAATAAATAAACAACCATACAACACAAGAAATAAACATAAATAAATAATTAAACAAATAAATAGCACTAAAAAATCACAAGGTGTCTGTACAGGAAGAGTTTCACCTAGATCATGAGAAAAATGATTTTTCCTATTGGCTGAATTAGGTTTTCTATAATCAATGCACATCCTCCAGCCAGTGACCGTTCTAGTTGGAATCAACTCATTTTTCTCATTTTTGACAATGGTTAAACCAGATTTTTTTGAAACCACTTGAGTTGGACTTACCCACTTGCTGTCTGAGATGGGATAGATGATACCTACTGCCAGTAGCTTGAGCACTTCCTCTTTGAAAACTTCCTTCATGATAGGATTGAGCCTACGTTGAGCATCACAAACCGATCTAGCATCAGAGAAGGGAAAAGTCGAGCAAATAAATTCTGTAGGTGTCAAACCCTCTACAGCATTCAAATCACTTGTGTTATCAAAATGTGTTGGCATCTTGCAAGTGTTAAAAACATTCAATTCAAGTGCCATGTTCCCAAAAGTAAGCTTCAGAACTCCACTTCTACAATTAATCAAAGCATTTGACGTAGCTAGAAATGGTCTTCCAAGGATGACAGGAGCTTGGTAAATAGTGGATGCCAGCTGTTGCATATCAAGAACTACAAAATCCACTGGGTAGTAAAATTTGTCCACCTGGACTAGCACATCCTCAACAATACCCCTCGGCACTTTGATTGATCTATCAACCAACTGTAGCATGATGGATGTCTTTTTCAGCTCTCCCAGTCCCAACTGCTCATATAATGAGAACGGAAGCAAGTTCACACTACTCTCTAAGTCAAGTAGAGCTCTCCCAATGCGTGACTCACCGGTCATAATGGAAATGTTGGGAGAGCCGGGATCACTGTACTTTTGAGGAGTTTCGTTCATTATCAATACACTGACTTGCTGTGTTAGGAAAGCTTTCTTTTTAACATTCAGTTTTCTCTTCATTGTGCATAAGTCCTTCAAAAATTTTGCATATGAAGGGACCTGTTGTATAGCATCCAAGAATGGAATATTAATCTTCACTTGCTTGAAGATTTCATAGATCTCAGTGTGGTATTTGTTCTTTTGGCCAAATGATAATCTTTGAGGATAGGGAACCACAGGTTGGTACCCCTTACTTGATTCAGCCTCTGTAATCACAGGCTCTTTTGACTCCGGTCTCTCCACCTCTGGTTCTTTTTCAGTTTCTTCAGGCTCCATCACATCTTCAAGTGTAGGAGCAACTTCCAGTTTATCCATAGTTATCTCCGATTGGGGGACTTCCTTTCCACTTCTCAAAGTAAGAACAACATTTACTGTCTCAACAGCATCTTCTGAGACATTATGTACATGTTGTGGTTGTTGCCAGTACACTTGAGGATTGGGTTGAGGCTGTGCTGGGAACTTCCCTTTCTCCAGAGTGCTCAGTGCTATGTTCATCTTATTCATGGTGCCTCGCAATTCATTTATGGCCTGAGTGTTTTGATTGTTTGTGGTGGCCTGGATCTGCATGAATTGTTGAAGTGTATTGGCCATCTGTGCCATACTTTCATCTAAAGACTTTTTTGCAGGTGGTTGTGGCTGAGAACATTGTGCAGCTACATGAGGCTGAGATCTTGGAAGTGCTGCAAAAGGATAACTCTGAGGGGTCTGATATGGTTGTTGTAGGGGCTAGGGAACAATCTGATGAAATGGCTGCTAGGGTTGAGGAACAATCTGATGAAATGGCTGCTGGGGTTGAGGAAAAATCTGATGAAATGGCTGCTGGGGCTGAGGAATAGCCTGATGAAATGGTTGGTGAGGAGATGGAGGGGATCGGCTAGGCTGATCATTTCTCCATGAGAAATTTGGATGATTCCTCCACCCAGGATTATATGTATTTGAGAAAGGTTGATTTTGTGTTCTGTTGACCCAGTTAGCTGATTGCATCTGTTCTGGTTCATTCTCCTGAATTACGGGCATGATTGGGCAGTCTTGAGTCTTGTGATTTGAATCAGCGCATAAAGAACACGCCTCTACAACTTTTACGGCCTTCACTTTCTCCGTCTCCATGACCTCCAATCTTCTGGTTAATGCAGCTATTCGGGCTTGAATATTAGTGTCCTCTTTTATCTCATATTTGCCTCCACCAGTAATGGTTCTTAGTGGTTGTGGTGTCAATGAAACTCGATCAGTCCGAGTGTTCCATTGTAGGGCACTCTCAACAAGATAGTCAAAAAATGATAGTGCTTCGTCAGGTTCTTTGCTAAAGAACTCTCCGTTGCACATGGTTTGGACAAACTGCTTGCATTCTGGAGAGAGACCGGTGTAAAAATAATTCACCAGTCTCCAGGATTCAAAACCGTGATGTGGGCAGATATTCATCAAATCCTTAAACCTTTTCCAGCTGATATGGAAAGTTTCGTCAGGCTTTTGGTTGAACTGACTGATTTTCTCTTGTAATAATTGAGTTCTTTGAAAAGGAAAAAATTTCTTTAAAAATTCATGTTGCATATCAGACCAGCAAGAAATAGAATTAGACTTCAAAGAGTTAAACCAAATTTTTGCTTTGTCCTTTAGAGAGAAAGGAAACAATCGAAGCCTAATATATTCATCAGTATTGGTCCTGTTAATGAAAGTGGTGCAAGCCAACTCAAAATCTGTCAGATGTTGGTAGGGGCTTTCAGAATCCATACCGTGGAACTGAGGTATTACTGACATCATGCCATGCTTTATGGAAAAATTAGGTGCATCATTAGGTAATAAAATGCATGAAGGTGTAGTGGTGCGAGTGGGTTGCAAATATTCTTTAAGAGTGCGTGGTGCAGGCGCAGCCATGGCTTGTTCGGTTTCAGAGTTGTCGCTTGTAGAGGAGATAAGAAGGGTGTCTGTCTCTAAGCAGTGTAAACTACTATTGGTGCTTGATGCAACTCTACACAATCTATTTGAACTGTCTCTCACCGAATACATGAAACATCAGTCCAAAATAGAAAAGAGAAGATCCAAGCAACTTTATAGTAGGTGAGAATGCTTTTTTTTTTTTTAATTTTTTTTATAAAGAAAAATAATAATAATAAAAAAATAAAGATGAAGATGAAAATCACGAGTTTAAATTTACGACAAGCATCTTTCCCCGGCAACGGCGCCAAAAACTTGACTCGTTCGAAAATGAGCAGCCCAAAGGCTATCCCAAGTGCAGGAGCGTGTCGCGTAGTAATTAGGAATAAATTCCTAGATCGTCTTCACATGGAAAGTACTTAAAAATCAAACTCGTGTAAAATGGTGAAAATAGTTACAATGAGAAAATAAAAATAAAAGTGATGATATGTACAATGAATGTGGGAGTGCAATGGAAATGAAAATTTACTAGTCATGGACTAGATTCATGTTTGTTGGTTTTGAGTGGATGATGAAAGGTAAGAAATTAAAATGCAAGTCAGTAAATTAAAATTGCTGAAAATTAAATAACTGAAATGTAAAGGGACAATAAAATTTAAATGACATAAAAGTAAATTACAAAAATTAAATGTGCAAGAAAATTAAATGACAGTAATTTAAATTGCAGGAAATTAAAAGTGCGAGAAAATTAAATGACATAAATTTAAATTTCAAGAAATTAAAAGTGCGAGAAAATTAAATGACAGTAATTTAAATTGCAGGAAATTAAAAGTGCGAGGAAATTAAATGGCAGTAATTCGAAATTAAATAAAAACAGAAATTGTAAGGAATAAACTTGATGTTTGGAAATGGAGACTGCGTTCTCCAACCCAAAAATCTGAACTTCCAATTAAAGTAAACTCTCAAAAATAAAATGGACTCTCAACATTTATCAAAGAGGACTGAAAATTTACTCACTAAACAAACTCAAAACTGGAAATAAAGACTTACAAAAATAAAATTTACTGAACCATAAATTGAAACTGACTGATGAATAAATTACACAAATTTAAAAACTGAACTCAGAAAAAATAACAACTGATTATAAAAACTCACTCACTATTTTTATTCTGAAGTCTAACTCTAATTTCACACTAAAATCACTATAACTCCTGACTGACTCTCACTCTAATCACTGACTACTGACTCTAACATCTGCTGGCTCCCTTCTCCAGTCCGCGTACAGCCCTTATATAGGCATCAGAAAAAAAACACCAATGAACACTACTTAGCTGCCATGTTCTCCACTCAAAAAGTTATTCCATTTGTCCCTGCATGTGCGTCTGTCTTTGTCTGTTGCTCTCCATTTATTTCATTTTCAGTGTTTCGTCCCAGCGTGTATGCGTTTCGTCCGTGATTCTTCTTTCGTGTCACTGCATTTCACTGGCCCCGCATGCATGCGTTTCATCCGTTGCCTTTCTTTTCTTTTTCTTTTTTGTTGCAGCATGCGTGCATGAGTTCAAACAGAGGCTTTTAGGTGATGGAGGAAGAGAGCTTCGGTCATGGCGCTGGGCTTGATTGGGTGGCGGAGACTTGGTCTCCGGCGTTTTCTGTTGACTACTGGCGGTCATCGGAGATGCATGGTGGTGTGGAGGAGTGCAGAGGTGGCGGAAGCGGGTAGTTGGACGCTGCTGTGCATGGTGTGGGCTTGTTAAGACCCCAAGTAAAACCGCCTCTAAAGTTGCACCTTGGCCATACGCACACATATCGCTCGAGCGGAGTGTCGAGCGAGTGTCGAGCGGAGCTCTCTGGTTGTTTGCGCTCGAGCTGAGTCGAGCGGAGTGTCGAGCGAACACTGGCTCGAGCGGACTGTCGAGTGAGTTTCGAGCAGAGCTCTCTGGTTGTATTCGCTCGAGCAGAGTCGAGCAAAACTTGGCTCGAGCCACAGTCAAGCCAGACCTCAAAAATTGCATTTTCAGCATGAGAACAAGCCAGAGTTCGACCCCCATGCACCCCTTAGCCGGACCATTGGCTCATGCATGCCACGACCATGTGGTCCATGCCACTATCTTATTTAAGTTATTTATTTATTTTATTTCTTTTATTGCAAAGGGACCTTTTGGGGGTTTCCAAGTTGTAACCTTTATAAATAGGACCCTTAGTCATTTCTTTCACATCTTTTGGCAAATTTCCTAAGTGGGTAGACTATTGTTCTTGAGATCACTTTTCGGTGCTTAGCACTTGGACTACTTGGGTGAAATTCGTGAATCCCTAGTAGAGGATCATCACCTTGCAATTCGTGAATAGGTGTGATCCAATCTATCTTGATTTGTTTGCAACTTTGTGAAATTCGTGAATCAAAGTTGTTTTTATCCTTGTGTTCATTCAAGTTCTTGAGTGTTCATACTTTTCTATTGTGTTCATTCATTGATCTTGAATGCTCATATTGTTCATCATCTTGTTCATCCATTGTTCATTGCCTTCATCCACGCATTGCCTCATTTGATCCACCCAAACACTAAGTCTCGCCCACTATAGTGTTTGCCCTAGTCCACTTACCATAAATTACCTTGCCTTATTTGAATTAACCCTAGACTCCCACAAGGTAATTCCTACCACTTAGGAATCCTTATCCCATCTTCCAAATAATCAAAATTTGAAATCTATCCTTTGGCCTAGTCAAACTCCCAATTCCCAACAACTCCCATGCCTCTTACCATTTAGGATCAACCCTAGCCACCTTACCCATCATCCCAAACCTCTTCCAAATCAAATCCCTAGATTTAAGGAATTGTCAATCACATTCAATTTCTTAAATCTCCCTTTCCTAAAACAGCCAAGCTAACTTTTGACTTGCCTAAACAAGCCAAAACCGAAATCCCCATACTTTCCATACTTAGCCACTTACCAAACACATATTCCCTCCTCATTCAAATTCAAATTTGGCCATTCTTGCCTAATTTGAATTAACCCTAACTGCCACCATTCTTTCTATATTAGTGTTTCCATACTTGGAAACCCTAGTTGACTCCATCAACTCTTTTGGCCAGCCATCATCCAACCCATATTCAAATGTCAAGATTTTAGGAAACTTCCTAAAATTACTCAACCACTATTCGGCCAAGCCCTAGCCGCCGACCTCCAAACCCTAAACCTATCTTCCATCTCCTAAACCCTAAACCATCAACCAAACCCTAAACCTATCTTCCATCAACCAAACCCTAAACCATCAACCAAACCCTAGCATCATCCTAAACTCCAACCCTAAGCCAATTCTTCAAAATCTCGAAATCCACCCTAGCCACCTCACAAAACCCTAGCTACACTTCACCATAACAATCCTAATCACCATCCAAGTGGCCCAAACATCAAGGGCAACCCTCAAGCCATCCACCTTGCATCAAACACCCATAATCCTAAGCCAATCTTCAAAGACCACGTCAAACCTAATCTCACCATAGTCCACGGCAACCCTAGTTGCCTCCAACCCATAACCCTAGCCACCTCATCCAAACCCTAACCCTAATCACCAAAATGACGCCATCCATGCAAGCCACTATTGCCGTGCACTCCATGCAAGCCTAGCCACCCAAACACTTAGCCATTTTCCACATTCCATACACTCATCCTAGCCTAAACACTTAACCTCACCATACCAAAGTTGCCATCATCACCATTATTGCGCCATATCCAAGCAAGAGAGGACTTGGCACTCGGTCAATACAAGGAGGACATAGGCGAGGAGATCATAGTGTTTAGGGACTTGACCGGGGTCCCTAACAAGGTTGGCCGTGGCGTCTGACGGTTCTTGGCCGTGCATGGAGTGGAGGAGTGATCTCCGGCGTCTTCTGTTTTTGTTGGCGGCTGCAGGTGGGCGGAGGAGCAGTTGCCGAACGTATGCGTGGCGTGGAGGAGTGCAGAGATGGCGGACGACGTGAGGTTGAAGACGAGGCAAACGACATGTCGTTCTTGTCAAACGACATGTCGTCGACCTCAGACGACAGAAGCAACTCACGTGCAAAACGACATGTCGTCGACCTCAGACGGCAGAAACAATTCCACTGAAAAACGACATGTCGTTTGGTTTGCAGACCAAATGACATGTCGTTTAGCCTGCGCAGAAAATCAAAAATAAAGAAAAAAATAAAAAATAAAATAAAATAAAATAAAATAAAACAAAAGTAAAAGAAAAGAAAATAAGACAGACAAAATAAATAATAATTACATAAAACTAGAAAAAGAAAATAAATAATTAAATAAAAATTAAACAAAAAAGTAAACTAAAATATTAAAAGTGTGTTGTGCATAGGAGGAAATAAAATCAAATAAAATCACAAGTTATAAAACTAAGCATAAACTATGCTTTTAATCAATTTAAATCACAACTTGGATTTATTGCCTCTTGATCATTTTTTCATCTAAAATCAATGATAAAATAATTAAATAATTAAAAATATATTAATTTTAAATGTATAAAATATGCAATAATGCAGCTCAATCAATCTTGACATACAAAACTGTTCACTCTATTATACCCATCTTGTACGTTTGGGCAACCAATCTTTTCCTTAATTTTGGTGCAAACCATTTGCTCCATATGGGATAAACAATTACATATATAAATATATATTATATGGCAAAACATACAGTAAAATCAATAAAAAAATAATAATTGAGAATTTTATAACTAATAGCCATAATTCAAGTCCAAAAAACTCATACATTTATATGGCCTACCATACAATAAAATTCATAGAAAGCAATAATTAAGAATTTTTATAACATATAGCCATAACTCAAGTGCAAATAATTCATATATTTATATGGCCTAGCATAGAATAAAGTTCATAAAAAACAATAATTAAGAATTTTATAACTAGTAGCCATAATTCAACTTTAAATAATTTATACATATAATAAACAATAAAGCACATGCTTTGAGAGAGAAGAGAAAGAAAGAGTTATTTTTTCCTTTTTTTTTTTAAATAATATTAAATAATAATATTATATTATTCTCTAACCGGTTCGAGTGCGAACTGGACTAGTCCAGTAACCCGGGCTAAAACCCGATTCATTTGTGATACCGTGAGTCGAGTCACATGTCACCCTCTGATTAGGGTCAGGCCTACTGTACAGGACTGACTCTTTGGCCCCTCTTTCCATTTTTTTTGTTTTACTTTTGGGCTGGACCATAGTTGTAGCCCACTGTGCTGGCCCGCAACCCATTCATCCGCTTTTTATTTTCTTGTTTCTATCATTGGGCTGGGCCAGTTTTCTGGCCCACTACACTGACCCGTATACATGATTTCCATTTTATTTTCTTGGATTGGGCCAAACCCAACGGCTAACAATTGGCCCACAACCCTTACCGGGTTGAAGAAAACTCTACCTGTTTCACCTTTCTTCTCCCCTTAAGTAGCCGCCGCACCTGCTAGTTTTCCAACCACTGATTTGGCACAGTTGTGGGTGTCGCCAACGATGAGAGGTCGGCATGACATCCCTTGCTTCCTCTCGCCACTGTTGTCCGCCTCCTTTCTCTGTTAGTTAACAAAATCGTCGCCACGACCATTGGGCTTTAACTTTACGCCGCCATCACAAAGGTGTCGGCGAGGAGGTTCTCATCCTCCTTGCGGTGCCAAACATTGTACCTCATAGTTTTATTTTCCAAAAAATCAACTTAGAGATAGATTGAGCCACCAATCGAGAGGGTCTTTACAACGGTGGCGACGTTCTTCCATCCTAGAGTAACAACGAGGGCACTCTGACCACCTCCATGCTACCCACTGCTGACCCATACGACGACCCCTACCTCAACTCTCTCTTCAACCCAGCACAAACAAAAGGAGAGGAAAATAAAATGCAAGCAAAAAATCGAAACAGAGGCATGAATCTCCTTGCAAGAATTTTCATCTGAGAACCGAAATCAGTCACTTAAAATTCTCAAACACCATCGTAAATTATTTTAGAGGCTGAAACGACACACAATGTTTTCAATCAACCACAACATGATAGAAATCAAGAGAGACACACGGAAGCACATATAAAATCAAACAGGCATTTATTTATTGTATATTTTATCGAGATCATAAAATATTTGTAACTTGTCTATCTGATATCACATGCTAAATATTTTAACATGAAGCATTAAATACAAGGATCTTTGATTTTTTATGATTGATGATAATAAATAATAATAGTTAGAAAGCATACCTCCCTCCATCTCAGATTGATAAATAATCTAACCTGACTAGAGAAGAATCACCCTAGTAATTTTACCTCTGAGTTTCTCTCGACGGCTAGAGGTACAATAATGTTGTAGGTGAGAACCCTTAACCCCTGAGTACTATTTATAGATTTTTGACCATCATGAAATCTAGAAATATTCGTATGCCACTATGACTAGAATAAAGGTATTCTTGTCCCACTGTGTAGGTATCAAATCAACAGCCTATAATTTAGCTTCGAAATAAGGTTGAAAATCAAGTTAAGAGATAAAATCAAGAAGAGATAGGACAAGTGGACTCAAACTTCTAAAAGGAAAGAGACTTAGACTTCTAAAAGAAAAAAACTTCACAAGGCAATCATTCTAAGGAAATAGACCTATATATATATATATATATATATATATATATATATATATATATATATGAGGAGATGCCCCACAAAAGGAATAGACTCTCCATAAGCTCTCTACACAAAAGCTCCCTATGCCCAAACTCCACTACAACTCCAAAGGATCTTCTCTAAATTTTCCTATTGTATTGTGAGATGTATGAGGCCATGAGAGATTGTAAAACCACCCATTATAGTGAATTTTACACCCAAACAACCCGTGAATGTTAGCATTATGCCGAACCACATAAATTTTTGTGTCTCTCTTTATTTACTTTTATTTGCTTATTTATTATTTATCATATAGATGTATGCGAATAACATCGTATTGAAGTCTGAATTACCAACGTGGGTTGGGAATCATTCTTTCCTCCTTTCTGATCTGTTGTAGAAATGAAGGTATTAATAGAATGACATGTCAACGAAACTGATCAAAATGATCCTAGAATGAACCATTAATTTTTTTTTTTAAAGGAACAATAGGAATTTATTCATCAAGTAGGGACCAAATGGCCAATACAACTAGGAATGTCTTCTAGCTCTATGATTACATCATCAATAACAAGAGCATGCTTAGCTAAAACATGAGCAATCTTATTGGATGGATGAGGAGGTGCCTCAATCTGGGATACTAGATTCCTAGCTGAAATTCCCAATGTACCCCTGTTAATTCACTAAATTACCTACTAATTTACTTGAACAAATTGGTTAGATCTCAATATTATGATTATTAGATAAATCAAATACTTGAAGTAAATTAATCACTTTGTTTAACACAATGATTGGTTTCGAAGGAAAATCCTTTAAAGAACTCTTTTAAGGTAAAACCCTACAGGACAACCAAACTCAGGAAAGTTAATCTTATTATTTGAAAATCAATTACAAGTACTCATCAATTATAAAACCTTTGCAACTTCACTCTTTTACTTGCCCAAACAAACGACCAATTTATCTTCTACCGCGGTAGCAGCCAGAACCTCTAGCGATCTTCAAATATTGCCTTTCCTCCTAGAACTCTAGGGGCTGAAGTCCAATCACACGATCCTCCACGCTCGAGCATGATCACACCTAAGGAGAGATGAAAATCAAAGTAAAAATTCTCAAGTGAATTTTCCCTTCATAAGCATATGAAAAATATCTCAATGATCCTTAATCAAACTCCTTAGGGAGTCATGAAACCAAATCCCTTTAAATATTAGATCTGGAAAGAGTCCCAGTGAAGTAGGATTCTGCTGACAAGTAGAGATAGTCGCGAGAATGTTTCTTGAAGAATTGCTGACATTTCACGATAACTCTTCACTGTGGTTACTGATCTGTGTTCAGCTTTTGTTATAGATAATTGCAGATCCTTATTGATTCGAATTTCACATGACTGACTTATCTAAATAACCTTAAAGACTTCTAGATAAACTCAATGTTGTTAAAGATAAGGTCAACAATTATTTTACATTCAACCAAATTCAAACTTATAATGATAAGATAAACTTTATCATTTAGTCTTCTAATCCTAGCCAACTTCAGCATTTACAATCTCTCCCTTTGGTGGATTGGTGACAAAGACATCTTGATGAATGTGAATTTTCTGTTACATATTTCAAATAGTAGACTAAGAAGAGATAGAAAAATTTCTCAAAAGTTGTGATTCAATAAATTGACTTAGAGATAAAGAAAATAATCCAGCTTCAAGTACTAGTTAAGTGAAGCCTAACCAACTGAATGAACATCACTAGCATATCAGTCCTTCATCCCAATTAAAGCAAAACATAAGGACATATCAAATTGTATCTAAATTGAACCAAACAAAGACATGAAAGAGTACCTTCTCTTCGTTTTAGTTAATTTCAGTTTTCTTGTTGTTTTTGTTTCCTGGTTGTTTACTTTTTGGATCTTTCCGCATGCTGGGTCTGCTTTTGTACCCCAGATGCTTGTTTTGTAACCACGGTTTTCCTCTGCCACAAGTGAGGGTTATTAATAAAATTGGGGAGGGGTCACTATTGGACAGGTGACCCTTACTCTTCTTTAAAAAAAAAAAAAAAAGACATGAAAGAGTAATAAAAAACATAACAGGATAGTTTTCTTCTACTAAAGTTGTTCTCCCCCTCTCGTGCTGCTGCTCCCCCTCAATTCTTTCTTCTCCTTATTTGTCTGCAATCAGCCAAGTGGGTCTAGAAATCATCATCAGAATCAACCACATTTGCCATGACTTGCTGGACATCGAAGGAAAGCTGTACCAAACGATCATTTGCTTGTACACAATCAGAGCGTACATCAACTAATTGTTGCTCTAACTTGCATTGACTTTCTTCCCATTTTGAAAAAAATAAATCAATCTTTGAGACAAAAGAGAGGTTTGCTCAAGAACTTGAGACATAGGGACAAAAGGCTCTGTGGGTGAGGAAGCTAACTCAATAGTTGGAGGTCTCTTTTTAGTGAGGACAGCCTTAGATTTGACCATAGTTAAGGCTAAAATATACCCTGACATCTTCATTGTAGGCTGATTTGCTCGAAGGGGGACTTTGGCTTTCATAGCCAACTTTGTAATTAAGCTGCCAAAAGGAAGATTTTGCTCTTTTTCTACATGAGAGCAATGTATAATATCAATGATGTGGTGTGGAAAGTCAATAGAAACTCTAGTTTCCAAAGCATACATGAAGTAGGTTCTCTCAAGTGTAATTTCTGTGTGGCGGCTTATGGGCCAGAGGTTTGTGAGCACTATTTTTGCCAAGAGTCGAAACTGAGAGAGCATATGGTTGAAAGGTAGTCTATGAGTATTGGCTGCCCACTTTGGACCATCGGGACCAACAAATAGATTGCACATTACAGTTTTTGTTGGAGCCCCATGCCCTTATACGGATATAAAGGTGTTTCCACCTTAGGGAGATCAAATAAGTCTCTTAGAACAGCAGGGGAAACATCAATTTGAGTTCCCCGAACAATAGACGTAATGCTATGCTCATCCAGGTTGAAGCGGGCAATATTCGAGTAGAAATCGCAGACAACTTCAACACAAGGAGTGGGAGATGCATGTGTAAGTTTCTCCTAGCCTCTCTCAGTAAATATTCTTTGGATGAGTTGAAAGTCATCCGAAGGGAAATCATTTGTACTCACCTCCTCTCACCAATTACTGGCCTTTTAGAAAATGTAGTGCGATAGGCATTCTCAGCGTCAACTGAAGTGAAGCGGTCAGTAGTGGCTCCAGTAGGTGTAGGCATGGGTGGAAGAGAATGAGTTGAGGTTTCTCCTGAATTCACTGGATCTACCACGGGTTCATCCTTACTTGAAGAGGTGGAGCTCTTAGTTGGCACTGGGGATGCAAGCTTTTGTCACTTAGCACGTTCCTTGAATCTCATCTGAAGCATCAAATCAACCAAGTCAGAATACAAATAGCCAATATCATAGTTGTAAGAATCGGTTGACTGTGAAGATGATGACATTAGAACCCTTTGGTCTTTTCGTCAAACCACATATACAACCCACTCATGCTTTTGTGCATGCTATATGTGAGAGAGAGCCACTATAAATAGCTACAAATAATGACTCTGGGTTGATTTGGAAATTTTCACAAACACATGGTGTGCACCCGTGAGAATCCGAAATCAACAAACTCCTAACCCACACACAACAATCCTCAATACATGTAAAGGATATTCTCAAATGAGTAATCAAAGCAATGGCTACTCAGCCCAACCAATAGATCAATCCAAACTTCACATAATCAATACCCACACGCCAATCTTCCATAAATACATACCGAACCCTAGAATGTGAGAAATTCAAACACCAAAGAAGACTTTCCTTGATTTGGAAGTAGAGAATAGGAGGATAAGATTGTGTGTTCTTGATTCCAAGAGAATCGAAATTGATATGGGTGAAGTTTGTAGAAACAACGAGTGAGAAGAAGTGAGGGTGCTGTGGGCAGCTATATCGCACGGAACGGGGAGATAAAATCAGGATGAAGGCTGGGCATGTTGAGACGTGACCTAAAGGGGCACTGTAAGTCACTTAAGTGACTAAGTCCCATGCGCATGTCGTAAGCTAGAAAGACCCACAGGGACTTATGCTAAAAATTTTATAGTCTAATTCCTAGACTTAGGCAAATACCCCAAACCGCCCAAAAAAAAACTTGCATATTTTTCTTTATGTATTTATTTAATAAATAAAAATCATAAAATATTGCACCAAAAAAAATATATACAAAAATGACACATTTTTTTTATTTAAAAAAATAAATATGAATAATGAGACAAATAACATGCTTAAAATTATCTTAGTTTAACCATAGTGTGTTTCACAAAAAAAAAAAAAAAAAATGATCATTTACACATTCTCATTTGCAACAATCACTATGAATGTTCACTCCTCATAAGATCATCAATGTCAAAGTTTGTGTGAGTGTGTGAGTGAGTAACCTTATATCATAACACTTTTATATCTTCTTTTTTCAATATATTTTTGAGACCTTTATTCATGGATGTTTTGCTTCTCATAGATGCTCACAAGAGTTTGTTACTCACCTAAAAAGTCAAACTTTATTCTAGGATCTAGATACATGAACATCTCCTCCAAATACTAGTCTGCACAATGCCCTTTATGTGTTCATCTTTGTTGCTCATCTTTTTCCATAATGATTAGAGCAATGATTCTTTCTATAAGAACTTAAGGTGGTAGATCCATGTAGGGTGTTTGTCTTTTTTCGCAATGATTTAACACCGACTTTTTCGATATGGATCAACTCTTTGTGTTTGGCAATGGGAGAGCTATTTATTAATGTACTAGGTTCAACTAGTATTAGTCAATTCAAGGTATGAACTCCCTCTTTTATGAGCATCTTAATAACCAATGTGAACTTTAATTATAATATGCATACATACAAGTTCCTCACAGTGCTTTGTAAATGAACTTTGCCAAGATGACCCATAGGGTTGGTATGCATAAAGTGTACTGCACAAAAGAGAACAGTGCATAAGTTCAGAAATTTTTAATGTAATGCCACACATGTCAAACTTTGATTTATCAAACATGTACCTTAAAAAAAAACCAAACAAAATAGTTTTTTTTAATGTATTTTCTTATTCAAAACTTAAAAGGAAAATAGAAAAATTTTGTTTTAATTTTTTTAAAATAAAACAGAAAACAAAACACACAAATCTTAAACTAATAAGATAAGATGCCACTTAGTTGATATCACATACACCAATGGCTTTCCTTAAGAACTCAAACCTTAAACCATCTAAAGGTTTAGTAAACAAGTCAGCCAATTGATGTTCAATAGGTACATGTTCCAAGGATACTATTTTAGACTCAACCAAGTCTCTTATAAAATGATGTCTAATACTTATAGCACTAGAATTATCACAATAGATTGTCATAGTATCTTGAGAAAAATCATAGTCATCAAGCATCTTTTTCATCCATAAAAGCTGTGTACAGCAACTCCCTGTAGCTATGTATTCGGCTTCAGTAATAGATAAAGAAATTGAATTTTGCTTTTTACTCATCCAAGCCACAAGGTTTCCACCGACATAAAAATATCCACCCGTAGTACTTTTCCTATTATCAGCATTCCCAACCCAATCAGCATCTGAATAACCAACAAGTGTTAGATTAATGTCTTTTGAATACTATATCCCATAATCAGCAGTAGCATTAAGATATTTTATGATTTTTTTACTGCTGTAAGATGGGATTTTTTAAGATTAGCTTGAAATCTAGCACACACACCAACATTAAAAGCTATATTGGGTCTACTTGCTGTGATATACAATAGACTTCCTATCATGCCTCTATAAAAAGTGAGATTAATGTTTTTACCTGTAGAATTATTGCTGATTTTTACTGAAGTGCTCATAGGAGTGCGAGCATTGCTTTTTCATTCCATTCCAAACTTCTTAACAAGGTCTGTTGCATACTTAGATTGTGAGAAAAAATTCGTTCTTTAGTTTGTTTTACTTGAATGCCCAAGAAAAAATTCAGCTCATTAATCATGCTTATTTCATTTGCTGAAATACTACCAGTAGTTGACCAGCCTCTACATAAAATCAAGGATTGTACTATAGAACACGGATGGAATGTGGAGTTATTAGAAAGACTGGTGGGCACTGAATTTGCAGAGAGAGTTCTAAATGTGTTAGCAAAAAGTAAAGAAGGAAAAGACGTATTAATATGGACCAAAACGGAAGATGGGGTTTTCACTACTAAATCAGCATGGAATTGTATTCGGGTGAGAAGTCCTATTCTAGAAGGACATAACTGGATATGGAATAAATTACTCCAAAAAAAATTCTCTATTTTTACGTGGAAAGCTTGGTATGGCGCTCTAGCGGTGGATGATAGAATTAGGAGGATTGGAATCCCTTTAGTTTCGAAATGTAATTGCTGTAGGCAAGGGCAGGAGGAAGATCTGAACCATGTGTTATTTGAGGGGGAAATTGCAGTGGGTGTTTGGAAAAAATGTGGATGTTTACTGGGTATGCCGGTGGGAAGAACATGGCATGGGACCTGTCTTAGTTGGTTTAGAAGAGCTTCAAATTCCTCTCAAATAGGTGTTATACTTGGATTATTGCCAAGTATTATTTCTTGGAGACTTTGGGGCAGAAGTTGTTCAGCCCGTATGGAAAATAAACTGGAATCAGAAAATTTGGTGTGGCATTCTATCAAATACTGGGTAGGCATGATCAGTAATGGAATTTCAAAATTAAAAAGTTTCATCAGGCTGATGCTTACATTCTTCAGAGATTGAATATTCAGTCTATTCCTATCCAACAACAATCAATCAAATACATTTCATGATTCAAACCTACACATGGGAGAGTGAAGCTAAACACAGATGGGAGTTCTATGGGTAACCCAGGAAATTCAGGGGCTGGTGGAGTGATTCGGGATGAGCAGGGGCATGTGGTGTTGGCATTCTCTTTGAACATAGGAAATGGAAACAGTAATAGAGCAGAATTACGGGCATTATTGGAAGGAATTAAACGTTGCAGGCAGTTAAATTTGACAGTAGTTGATATTGAAATGGATTCGGAAGTGGTTCTCTCGTGGCTGAGGAAAAATCGGTGTGGAATCTAGTATTTGGAAGATTATTGGAAGGAGATACAAGAACTGTTACTGAACATGGATTACAAATTTTCTCATATTTTCAGGGAGGGAAATTCGGTGGCAGATTGGCTAGCTAGAAGAGGGGCTACAGACGGAAATGCAGAATGGAGAAATAGAAATGAGTTACCGTATTTGCTGAAAGGTATGGTTAGAGTAGATAAGTGGGGATTGCCTTCAATTAGATGCAGAAATACGTTGTAAGCTTGACTCTTAATGTAATATGTTGCAACACATATTGCAGTAGAAGCACTACGAGTCTGTGTAGTATCGGCACGTAAAGGTGATGCGTTGTAGTTTTTTTTGTTTTAATTCTGGTCTGGTTTAGGATTGTTTAGTGATCAGGATTTTGTGTCTTAATATAGGCTTGTTTAGTAGTGTTTTTTATTTTTGATGTAGTTTTGGTGGTATTAGGGAGGATTTTATTATTTTCCCATATACCAATTATGTAACCACGGTTTTCCTCCGCCAGAAGTGAGGGCTCTATTAATAAATTTGGGATAGGGCTGCTATGTGGGTGGCTACTGGCTCTTCTATAAAAAAATAAAATTAAGAGTTGTTTACCTGATTTTTTTTATAAAAAGAGTCCTATCAGCTTGTCCTCTAATGAAATCATGCACAAGTAAGTAAGCTGTCAACCACCTTTCATACCAAGCACGAGGAGCTTGTTTTAATCCATAGATGGCCTTTTTTAACTTGTACACATAATCAGACTTGTTCATCAAAATTAATCCCTTCTACTAGTGTGTAACCTTATGCAACCAGTCTTGCTTTATTCCTCACAATGGTGTCATGTTCGTCGGACTTGTTCTTGAAGATCCACTTAATCCTAATAATATTGTAATTTTCTGGTCTAGGAACTAACTCTCATACATCATTTCTAGTGAATTGATGAAGTTCTTCATTCATTGTGTTAACCCAACTTTCATCATTCAATGCTTCCTCAACCTTCTTGGGTTTAACCTGTGACAAATAACACATAAAAAAAACTTGATTTAGTACTCTTTTTCTAAATCTCATACTTTCATCTAGATCACTAAGAATATTCTTCCTTGGATGATTTTGAGTAACTCTAGAAGAAGGTTCTTTGCCTTGTGAGTTTTGCGGTGTTTTTTCTATATGATCTTCTTTATCTTGCTCTTAAGAGTCTTCTTCAATAGCTTGCACCAATTCCTTCATATTTTCAAGTTCCTTCATGGTGGTCACGGCTGAAATATCATCCACAACAACATTAATTGATTCTATAAAATTTTTGTATGGAAGTTGTAAACTCTATAAGCCTTATTATTTGAAGAATATCCTAGAAACACTCATTCATCATTTTTTTCTTTCAAATTTATGAGTATTTTCTCAGTCTCTCAAGATATAACATTTGCTCTAAAAAATTCTAAAATACTTTACCATGGGTTTTTTATTTTTCCACAAACCATAAGGTGTATGTTTGGTGCTTAGTCTTAGAACTACTTGATTCAGAATGTGATTTGCAATATTTATAGCTTCTCTCCAAAAGTATAATGCCATCTTCTTGTTACTCAACATGGTTTAGGCCATCTCTTGAATCGCTATATTTTCCCTTTCCATCACTCCATTTTGTTTTGAAGTAATGGGTGCAGAAAATTCTTAATGTATACCCTGTTCATCACAAAAATGAGTGAAATTAGTATTTTCAAATTCTCTACCATGATCACTACATATTCTAGAGATAGAAACTTCATTTTCAATTTGTAGTTTCTTGAACAGCTTCTTGGCAAGATCAAAGGTTTCAGATTTTTCTCTCAATAAAATGGTCCATGTAAATATTGAAAAATCATCCATAATCACCATGATATATTTCTTTCCATAAAGACTCTCGGTTTGTGTTGGACCCATCAAGTCCACATGCAGCAGCTCAAGTGGCTGAGAGGTAAGTATGTGAGTAATTTTCTGATGTTGAGCTCTAGTTTGCATTCTTTTTTGACATACTCCACACATTATTTTCTTGGCTTTGATGGCCTTGGGTAGTCCATTTACAGCTTCTCTCTTTGAGATTTTTGGTAGATCTCTAAAATTAATGTGACTAAGATGTTGATGCCATAATTCAGTTTCATTGAGTAATTTTCTATGACACTTCAACCTTGAACTTGAAGAGATTCCATAGCAATTATCTGAGGTTCTAGTGCCCTTTAAAATCGTTTCTCCAGCTTGGTTGTACACATTACACTCATATTTTGAAAACTGCACAGAGAGATTATCATCACAAAACTGACTAATGCTGAGTAAATTAGCTTTAAGACCATTAACAAACAAAACATTATGTAGAACTAGTAAACCATGTATTTCAATACTCTCTTTCTCTTCTACAACAACCTTGCTCCCATCTCCAAAGGTCACTGTGCCTCCAGCTGTTGGTTCAACCTCTTGAATAAAGTTTTAATCTCCAGACATGTGTCTTGAACAAGCGCTGTCTAGGTACCATAGGCAGTCTTCCATTGATCTAAGTGTTGTGTGGGCAACAAGGCACACAACATCTTCTTTATTCACTCCATTTTACCTTGAGTTTTGACTTGTTATTTTCATTCATATTGCTTTGAATGCTCTTATCTTATTT